>CM027865.1:33665045-34941851 GCA_016097605.1 Eucalyptus guilfoylei | reverse complement strand
GGTAGAAGTCGTGTTGATGATTTTGAGGAATCTATTCGGAGGTATGCCATGTGAGAATTTCGCCAGTTTATTTTGTTTCCTGCCAAATAGTATACATTAATTCAAATAACGACTATATACTACATGTTTGGTTATATATGTGGATGCACCTTTTACCATACTATCGTATAGCATGGGCGGCCAGTTGTTCACTGCAGAAGCTGCAAGAAAAGAATATTTCTGTTCAATCTGACCATGGAGTCCATTTGGTTTCTTGGGATGTTTAGAGAGATTTGCATAGCTTTCAATGCTTTTTGACGCTGGTGATGATGTGCTTTCTTTATCATTCAGGTCATTAACCTACCTTACAGGACACGTAAGACGGTAATCGGAGGCGTACATGACACTTTCACGTTAGTGTGGTGTTAACTTCTTCCTCATCCAATTATGTCGTCTTGGTTTTTCTGCAGCATGCAAATCTTCAGGCGAAGATCTAAGTGTTGGTGTGATATCTCCATATGGAGCTCAGGTTGCCGCAATACAACAGAAAATTGGAAAAATTTATGAAAATATCAAAGGCTTTACAGTGAAAGTGAGGTCAGTGGATGGGTTCCAGGGGGCTGAAGAAGACACCATAATAGTATCCACCGTGAGATCAAACCCTCGTGGATCCATCGGGTTCGTTTCCGATGCTAAGAGAAGCAATGTCACTCTCACTAGGGCAAGGTAGTCTCTGCTATTCCTGCTGTATCCGGGCAATTTGAATTTTGCCATAATTATATAATTCTTACAATCCCCGCTTTTTGCTGCCTTCTATGTAGATACTCTCTTTGGATTTTGGGAACCGGGAGAACGCTGACGAGAAGTAAATCAGTATGGGAAGCTTTGGTTCATGATTCTAAGAGCCGTGGATGTTCCTTCGGCATTGATGATGTTAGAGCCATTTTGGATGGGAATAATAATCAGCTGGATGATCTGGTCGATGGACGTAGTGTACTGTCTAGAAATGAGAGGTGGAAGGCAGCTTGCTTTCACGATGCAAAGAGCCGAGAATGTTCCTCCAGTAGTGATGAAGTTAAAGCCATTTTGGATGGGAAGAAAGAGAATGTTCGGCTCGATGATCCGCTCGATGGCAATAGTGTCCTATTTAGAAACGCTAGGTGGAAGGTAAACAACTTTGCGCAAATGGTCTTTTTTGCTAATTTGTAGTTTCAAATTGTTCATTTTGTAGAATCAATAAACTGTCGGTCGTTCGTCTCCATAGGTTTTCTTCGGCGACAAATTTGTGAAGTCTTTCAAAAAGCTGGCGTCACTTAGGACCAAGATGTCAATCATGAACCTCTTATCGAAACTTGCTGGTGGCTGGAGACCAGAGAAGGGCAATGTGGGTTTAAGCCCGAAAAGCTGTTCTCACATGGTGAAGCAGTTCGAGGTGGAAGGTCTCTACGTGCTGTGCACCGTCGATATACTGAAGGAACCCCAAAGCCTGAAGATTCGGGAACTGAGATACATCCAAATCTTGAAGATTTGAGATGTATTGCCCTCAAGGGATGCGATTAAACTGGTTGAACATCTCGGCATCGAGTTCAAAGCGTATGCTGACGATTTCATTAGTTGCTGCAATGAGGAATGTCCCGAGGGGTAAGTCTCATCTCGTCTTTCCCTAACTTTAGATTGAAGGCTTATCAATGGTCTATATGATTTACTTTCCTGCATAAATGGCCTCAACAAATGACTTGAATTGATCTTTTCCGATCTACTATCTCATTTGCGCACTTATCTCCGTGGTATAGGGATCAGGTAGTTCCAAAGACATGGGATTCTTCTTGTGGTATTTTCCGCAGTTCGGATCAAGTTCAAGCGGGGTGCTGTTCCGGCGCCAGTATTTCGAATCCGGGATCAAGCAAGAGCCTCCTTTCGATGAAATTCCACCCCTCGTCAGGTACATGTTTTCGGAGGACCAAGATAACGAAGCGAATCTCGTATCTGAAGCAACCTAGTTAGATCAAGAGATGAGTTCCCGCTTCGGTGGGCTTCGTATTTGAGAAACCCGTATTGTTCCCTTCTTGACAAAGAGCTTTTGACAGAACCGCTTCGGTGGGCTTCGTATTTGAGAAACCCGTATTGTTCCCTTCTTGACAAAGAGCTTTTGACAGAAGCGGGGGACCTTCTTAACTTAATAATTTATCTTCTTTCTAGTTTTATGTCTGCATATATTTGGTTGAATTAATGTTTCAGAATTTTCAGTTTAGCTGTCATGGCTACGAAGTGAAAATTCATCTCTAGGTATCTGGATGTTGATTTCTGTCTTTGCATGATATATGTATATAGGTTGGGATGAGGTGGATCATGTGAGATTGTGAATTCAATATCACACAATCAATAGCCTTAATCCTCACCATTAAAATTCTAGTTCCGCCTTAATTGAAATCAATGGTAGCATGATAAATTTTTTCGATTTTTCCTTCCTGCTCTTCTTCTGTTTTAGCCTTCATAGGGGCTTTCGAGATGATACGGGCAATTTTTCACGATTTTAATTTCAATTTCTTGCAATTTTCTTGTTGAGGAATTGCACCGATGATGTAAAATATGGCTTTAAATGAAATATGCCTAATGATTTGCTATACTAAAGTTTAAACGACCATGGCAAGAGGAAAACAATATTTCGACGATCTTTATTGAACTTTTTAAAGGGTCACCAGTAACAAAAGGCAATAGAAAGACCTGGTTAGGCAGCTACACAATTCCAAAGATGTAAAGAAACAATGACGTTCAAGTATCATTCATCATTGAGGGACCAATCAAATAGTAAGAAAAAGAGGCACCGCATAACACCGATATGCTAGCGAACCCAGAATTGTACCCTCCTTCGAGACACTTCCTTTTTTTCACCCCGAATGGCGCAATTTGACTCAAAACGCCTGGCCGATAACCAAAAGATCGTGGGCCTATGATAGTGTTCGTGTGCTTAGGCTGCTCAATCGGAGCGGTGACCACGTTCACTGCTTGCAAAACATAACATAGCAGAACGCAAATTCACCAAAAGTTGCTGACATGGCTCCAATTATTGCCAGACATCCCACGTGGCGTATCATCACGTTGGCGATCTCTGATGAGAATTGGCCGGAAGGATTGTATTGGAACTTTGTGTATAGATTTAAGATTAAATTGACAAAATTGAAAAGTTTATGACTAAAGTGACATTCACACGATTGATTTAAGATTAATTTGGATAATTCCCCTGCAAAAGCCTGGCATGTAAAGTTTTGGCGAGAGGCATACGAGGAGACTCAAAAGACTTTACAAGAGCCATTATCTTCCTTTCTCGCCCCTCTTACTTGACCTTCTCAAATAATCATTATTTCATTTTTCAAATCACTAGTGGATGGATGTTAACTCATAGGGTTCTAGGGGCGTCAATGGCTAGGGTAGAGCAGGATTTCCAAGCTACCTTATCTCACCCCATCCTTAGGAGATATGTGTTTTCTTTTATCTCCACTCTTACCGAAGAACCAGGTCGGGTCGGATCGGGTCGGGTCCTCAAAGGTGTAGTGGATTTAACGGACTAGAAAGGCGAGAGATCGTTGGAAAACAATGCCGAGCATATCGGACGTGCAAAGCGGAAGACAACGATGGACGCTTGTATGTTGGCTTTTCTCAAACAATTTCTTTTTCTTTGACCCAAAAAAAACGAATTTCCTTTTCAAGAATTTCATATTTATAAGCGCAAAGGATGGGAAACGAATCATATTTCTATCCCGTTATACTACAACAAAATTCATAGCACACTCAGCTGTAATCTCATGAATCTCTTGTAATTTTTCATTGATTTTTTTTTTTCTAGTTAGAAATTATCAAAGAAACTCGAACTTCCAATCTCTATATATAACATCCATTAGATCTAGTTGCCAAAATTATCTAGACTCTTAAAAGCTTAGATAACCATACTATAGTACTTTTTTTGCCTGTTTGATGCATAAATACTCACTTGCTGGCCTAATTAAGTAAGGGGTCTGTGGTTTTTGAGAAAATATTAGGTACACTAGTTTTCCATGCCCAGAGCTCCAATGGCCATTGCTTCGGCGAGCTTGAGCTCAAATGACACCATGGCGGCATGATGTCAAAGCTTAGGTGGCATGGCTGTAAGCTCGAGATATGGCAACCATAATTGCGACCTCGTGCTCAAGCCACCATGGCTGTTGCTAGCTTGAGTTCAAGCTAGCAACTTTTGGCTCAAGCTTGAATTCTACGACCGTGGAAGCTCACGAATCCATATTGAGCATCAATGTCCTCGAGTGTCTCAACATAGCGGGCCATGGACAGGAATTCAAAGCTTGGGCCACCATGGCCACGGGCTCAAAGCTCAAATTCCAGGATTTGAATTGACATCCTTTCATTGATTACTCTTAAATCGCATTGAATTCTCCTAAAGATTTCATTTTAAGTGGCTGTTGCCACGAGCTTGATGTCGAGCTCAAAACTCACGTGGTCAAGGTCGATGCTCCATGGCCAAAGCAGCCATGAGCTTCGGGCTTGGGCTCTAGCCATGGCTGGCGGACGCAAAAGGAAAGAATTAAAAGTAAGTGCTAAAAACAGAGAAAAGATGAGGGACGGCGAAGGTGAGGAAAAAGAAAGAGAGAGAGAGAGAGGCGGGAAAGGGAGGAAAAAGTATCGGAGAGAGGAGAATTAATACAAGCTGGGTCAGATGATAAATGGACTAATATTTTGCTATTCCGCCCAATTAGTGTACCCAAATTTTCTCATGGTTTTTAGGTCCTCCCCAAGTGATTTTAGTACTCATGTACGTCAAGCACAACCATTCTCAAGATCAAGCGGCGTGTACGCTTCCGTGGTCATTCGAATTAGGAAAGAAGGAGCGCAGGTCTTGCCAATCTCAATCCAAGCTCCAAACATGTCGGACGCCAGATATTTCAGACGAGGAAAGACCGTGTGTACTGTAACGGTGACGTAAGCTTAGCATGCAAGAACGCGGGTCTTCCATTGTTCGTGGGTTTCAGTCGGAAAGGCATACATCTTAGTTTGATACCCATTAAATGGAAGACGAGGGAAACAGCCTGTGTGGCAAAGCCACGTGCATTGAGCAACAAGCTTTAGCATGTAGAGGGTTCGGCGAAATGGGATCACGTACTGTGCGAAGGTACGAGGAGACCAAGACTTTTCACGAGTCATCCTCGGGTTCCTATCTCGACCCCTTTTTCACACTGCCCGCGGTCACTCCCCGATCGTCCTTTCTTAAATGCTCGTCCGGACGGGAATGATTGGCAAGTGTCGAAGCTGCGCGCTTCTTCATATTTGCTCTCTCGATCTCTCGTTTGCTTGATATTCTCATCGTCTTCGACGCGAAAGTAGGGATTTTTTCTTGGCTTAAGAGATTGGTGTGGGGCTGGCCATGGATTCTACAGTAAGTGCTGGGTCTGGGTCTGGCAGGAAGAAAGACAAGCGCACTGATCTCTTCAAGATATCTTCAATATCAATCTCTACAGGGACAAGGTTCTCTTTTCTTAGTCTCTTTCCTTTCTTTTTCCCCCCCTTTTTTGGGCTTATGCTTGCTGTTCTGATCATGCTTTGGAACTGTCATCTGTATAAGTTTAATGCATGTTAAGTAAAAAATGTTCTAAATGATGTTAGTTCCTTGCTCTTTGGCAATGTTTCTTCTGTGAGCCTTGCTATGTGAAGTTGCACTGTTGTATAGTGGGGAAGGACCTTGCTCTGTCTTTGTGTGGCAGAGTTATTAGGTGTTAGCGGGAATATTTGCTTTTTAGGTTTCGTTCGTTTCATAAAAATATCACATTTTCTGAAAATATAATGTGCCTATTTAGCTTGGGCTGTAAGCTAGCTTTCCAATCGTTGCTTTAGGGCTTTGTTTTCCATGCTCAAAATGAGATTTTGTTGGTTGAGAAACTCAAGCTCGGCCGATGCTTCTGAGCCTTCTGCCTGCATAATAACAGATAGAAAGATTAAAATCTAGGAATCCTGCAGTTATCTGCATTCTTCTCTTTGGGCATGAATAATTCAGGAGAAATGCGGCATGTCAAGTTCTACTGGGCCTTGCCTGCAAAGCTTGCACATTCCTTTCCAATTCAGCAATGTACTGAAGTTTTCGCACTCGTGAACGCTGAGCGAATTGCCTACAAAGACAAATTGGCGGCCTTGTCATAACAAACAAACCATTAGATGATAATAACTGGGTACAGGTTCAAAACCTAATCATGGAACTCTATTCCAATAGGGAGAATCTACTAACTTAATCATAGCAACTGCAAGGCTTCATTCACAGTTATCATATATAGATTTATGACAACATTTTCACAAGCGTTTTCCTTGCAATATAAATAGCATGCAACCTTTAACATTGGCCATAAAATAGCCAGACAAGACCCTGAAGAATAGGCACTTCTGGTCTACATACTAATTTAAAGGCAGGTAAGAATCCAGAATGTTAAACCAACTAAGAATTGCTCCAAAGCAAAGAAAACATAATTATATTGCAACACGTGGACATTATTCAGCAATCTATTATTACATTATTAATGGTAATTAGATAAAATTGAACTGTTCATCATCCATCCAAAACTAGTCTGGCAAAACCATCAGAAAAACGATAAAGAAAATGGACTGTAAGACTCATAAATTGATCATATAGCAGAGACCGACATATGTGCGCACAAGGCAAGCAGGTGGCCCGCCTGTGTACACAAACAGATTATAGACAGAGTGAAGAGCATACTGTTTAGCACGTTTTGTATCAGTCTCTGATGCAGAAGGCTTGGCATGTGAACTGTCCCTTCTCTCAGAAGATTTAGAATCATTGGAATTGGATCCAACCTGATATTGCTTCTCACTTGCTCCAGAAGGAGCCCTATCCATCTCTTGCGAGGAATATGATAGTGCAGAAGTCACACCACTGGGGGGAGCAACCTTAGTCAGAGATGATTCCCAAACCCTACCACTCTGCTTAACAGGGCTTGCTTCTGGATGGAAAGAAGAATGACGACCATCTCGATGGTGATCAAACTCTTGAGCTCCCCAAGAAGGTACCGATACCATGTTTTTTAAAGTGTAATCATCATGAGCTGCATAATCTAGATTAGAAAAATTAGCCACGTCTACATATGCAAAGGAGTCACTTTTTTACCAAAAAAAAAAAGGAGTCACTTGATGAACGCCGATGACCAGCTCTTTGGACAGGAGTTTCTGGCTCGTTGAGTAGATCATCAAGCCAGGATGGTTGCTCCTCCATTACAAGGCTCTCGGAGGATGTTCGTTGGTGATGCGCATAACTGTCCCTTGGCTTCTGCACAGCTTTTGATCCATTAACTGCGCTTGGCATGTAATCAGCATATGATGAAGAAACACTGGGAAATGGACTTTTGGGAGGCAGCAAAGGGTGTCTCCCGGAGTACATCAAATTTCTGATGTTTGCTGTCCCCTTGGAATTCGCCATAGCCAACTAGAAGCAGACCCTATCAATAAACAAAGCAGAAAGCCAATACCACAAATTACTACTAAGAGACCATTTAAAGAGTGGAAGACAAGAAATAAGAAATCCAACCACAACCCTTCGTGATCTTTCTCTCGCTAAATCAATACAAGTTTCTTCCTATGCATGAGCAAATTTAGCGAGGCCAAGTATTTCATTAATAAATTCATGGAAAAGACCCTCCTACAACAAGACAAGAGAGATGAGGGAAGTATCTATTTCACGGCTCCAAAACTTACTATGACAAATGCATCAGGTTATTTCTTCAGGTGAATTTTTAAACTTCACTAAAGAGGTACTAGCTGGAGCTTAGACACGCAAAAGTTATTTACAAGAAAGAAGCTGTATGAATTCAGTGATACCCATTATATCTACAAAATGCCAACCAACGAATCATGAGCTCGAAATTGGTAATTGGACTGACAGGCACTCCTAAGTAACTGACCTTCAGAAAACAGAAATTCGGGATGTCAAAGCAGCACGGAAAAGAAAAAAATATCTGTGACCCCAGAATTTCATTGCCCAGCGCAGTGCCCTTCAGGCACATGGTCCACCTAGCGGGACGTTGCGTAGCGGCCGACGAAGGCTCTCGACCGTCGGTCTCGGAAATTGTCATGGAGATGGAAAGAGTTCTCCCCCATCAGCGAGTTCGGGTACCGGCATGGTTGAGCCCGTGGAGGAGCCTAGTTTTGTTGAGGAGGTGGCGAAAACATGCTAGAAGATGCAACACGAGTACTTTGGTAAAACCAGGAGCGCAAAAAGGAGAGATTCAGGGAGACATGCTAAGTGGGAAAGTGTAGTTCCAAGGGATGTTTCTGGGCGATGCTCGTTGCATTAGGAGGAGGAGGAGGAGGAGAACGATCATGGCATCCATGAGAGAGGAGCGAGCGAGCGAGATGGGCAATGACTCGGGGGTGAGTTGGAAGACCCGAGTTGGTCAAAGGCGGGGACGAAATGGAAATCAACCACACAGCCTGCGGGGCATGTAGTCCAAGCACAAGATTCCCAAAATAGTAGGTGGAGGCAGAAAAAATGATAATTAAAGGGGAAGAATATGTTAAAGTGAGATGCCTGGTCATTGCTTGCTGATTGAGATGGTCCTCCTCACTCCTTCTCCTTTGGCTTTATTAGTATAGATTAGGGGCTGAATTGGAGTCCCAAGGTTAGAAATTATTTTTGATCCATGCCTTTTGTCTCTGTAAAGAGTTTTGTAATCTTTATATCAAGAAATACTTGAGTGGTTTTGGTACCAACTCCATCTTTGGAGAAGTTCAGCTTGTGAGCTTTCCCACCCGACAAATTTATTTGCATGATCAGCTGTCGGGTCATGTTAATTTGTTATGGGTCATCCACACCTTGCATACTTGATTTCAGCCGGATAAGATACACTTTTTCCACGGAGAATCCAAAATCAAGATTAAGGATTCATCAAACCAATTAACCGGCCTAAGGAAGCTGTGTCGCTCCTGGAGCAAGAGATCTGTATACGGTGTAGGGGTGAGTACCGGTCCGGTTCAACATGAGAACCAGACTGAATCGAGCTTTTTTAGGAAAAAAAGAACTTTACACCCAACGAGAATCAGATACTAGCCTTCAACATAAACAAATAACATAGCCCCTTGACACCAATCCATATTTTTGTAGTGAAATGATATAACTTCTATATTTTATTATGAAAAATATGAAATTTTACACAACACAAAAAATTCTCAATTCTATTTGGAAACTGAACGAGGAATCGCTAGGAACTACTACTAATTCAACCGAGGCGTCCACGATTAAATTGGTATTTTTCCTTGCTGTCGCGACCTCCCTGAAGCGGGTTGGACCACCTAAGGGTTCGGCTAATGGATTGCTAAGCCTAGACTTAGCTCGAGCTTTCCCAAGCCTATACCAATTCGCAACTTAGGGTTTAAGTTCTTAATATGCAAATGATTTTTATCATGGAGTCGCCACTAATCTATTCTTGGTGGGTCGATTAGAAACCCAAGTAAAGCAATGGGAGAATTACTTCACTCCTACGAACCAGAGATTAAATGGGTTCGGGGACTTGGTTACGCTAGATTTCTCTAATGCCCTTTCGGTACCTTTTCTCTTTTATTTCAAAAAAATGTTTTGCAGGCAGCTTGAATTGATTTTATCCTAAATCACTAAAGTGATCACACGAGTGCACAAACACTAAAGATAACATTCAAAGAAAAAAAACATTGCGGAATTAAACACAATAAGGCAAGCAATTATTTTTTTTTTGGGTTTTCTTTTGTTTTAAAATAAAAACTTACCTAGATAACATGCATATGATCTTTTCTTTTGGTATTTTTTTTTAAATTTGAAATAATTACTGAAAATTGACTACGAAACCCGACAAGTTATCCTACTCAAGCTAGGAAATAATTTAGATTAAATCCCATTTTAATTTGGAAACTCATCTTAATTAAGTAGCCGTAACATGCAATCTAATATAAAAATCTAACTAGATAAATTCTGAACATGTGACCCTATCCTATTTAAGAAAATCATTTTTTTATGAGATTATTAAAATATGCAAATATTATCTAAAACCCTATTTATAAAAAAAAGTTATTTAGATCCTATCCTATTTAAGAAAAACTATCCTAATTTGTCACACAATCTGATTTTTTTTATGTTTTCCGAAACAAGCATTTATCAAATATAAACATTATATTCAACCACTCAGGATATTTATCGAATGAAGAATTAAAATAATTGAAAAAATAATCCATTATCTCACGGATTAAATTAACAATTATTTTAACCCTAAACATCATAACAATCAAGAAAAATCAAAACAATTAGAAAATTAATCCGAAGTCTCTCGGATCAACTTAATAATTATAATGATTTCAAAGCCAAAATATCATCAAAATCAACATAATTAAAAAAATGGTCCGAAATCTTACGGCCCAAATTAGTAATTATAGTGATTTTTACCAATAATATCCTATTAGGTAATGCCTAAAGCCCTAATTGACATCAAACATTCTAATTTATGCAATAATATCGAGAAGAAATTTGGTTAAAGAAAACTACCTTATTTGATCGGCGCCAAAGATTCACGAACGGTGGTTCGCGTCGGGGTCGGGTTGTGGCGGTTGCAACGCAACGGCAGCTTCTGGTCAAACTCGTTGTGGACTTTGGGGGCGCTCGGGCGCGGCAACTCGGAAGGAGAGCTGGTGGACTCGGCAAAGCGGCGAGCAGGCCGGTGTCGAGTCGACCGAACTCGGGACCGTTTCGGGGGTCGTGGGCGGTGGTGCTTGGCACGGCTTGTCTTCACCGGTGTACTTTGATGAAGGAGCAGCGAGCGCGGCGCGTTACCGGTGTGGGACGAAGACGGAGGAGGCGCGGCGACGGTGCTGCAAGAGTCGAGGGCGTCCGGGGGCGATGGTGCGACGTCAGGCGGAGGTGCAGGCGCGGTGACGAGCGAAGATGCGCTGCGACCGGCGGGCGAAGGTGGTGCGGGTTGCTGCCGACGGGCGCGGGTTGCTGCAGGTCGATGCTGGTGCGCGATGGAGGCAAGCGACAGCAGCAGCGGAGGTAGAGGGAGCGTCGGGCGCTGCGGGTGGAGGCGAGCAGGTCGTGGGTCGTCGGGTTGAGGCCGGCGACGGGTGAGTAGGGCTCCGGCGCGGTGACGAGCTGCAGAGGAATGGAGGACGCTGAAGCGGATCGGAAGCTGCTGGTCGTCACAGCCACAGCAGGGGCAACGAACGGCGGTGCGAGCACGTGGGTGGTGCTCGCACAAGGGGCGGCCGGCAGAGTGGCGGTGACTTGGCTGTTGGTGCACCGGCGAGCGCAGCGGCGCGGACGCGGGCGAAGTAACAGAAACCGGTGGAAATCCAGCAGAGACGAACCCCTGGAGAAGATGAACAGTAGGGGTCTTGTCTTTGCTTTTTTTTATTTATTTATTTTTCTCTCCCTCTCTCTCTCTCCACTCGTGTGTCTCTCTATGGGCTCTCTTTTTAATAGCTCTCACAAACCTCTCCAGGGACTTTTTTCATTTCTCTCTTTCGAATGAATTTTTTTTTCGTCTTCTGCCCCCTTCCTCCTTTTAAGCCTAGTATCCTTGCTTATTTATAGGCAACAACCGACCTTAGTGTGAACAGGTGAACAGGAGGCAGCCGTAACTTTTCCTTGCTGTTCACGTTCGGTTCTTTTTTTCAAATATGGTGGCCACCGATCTGCTCTTCAGCAAGGATAATAGTACAAAAATGTTAGTCCACCTTCTTGCAGGCGTTTGTAGAATTTTCACGTCCCCCATTTCATGCGTGCATGTGCATGCATTAATGAGGGGGGAGAAAATGGACGTTGGATTGTTATTTCTTCTTCATGCTTGGGGCTTCTTATACGGCTACTTGTCCCTCCCTCCTATAGGATAGCCGCAACTTTTGACTTTTCTTGCTTGTTACTTGCTTCTTCCTTCAGCAAATTTCTCCTTGCTTCACTAGAGTTAACACCCACACTTGAGAGAGTATATTATATAATATGTCATGGGCTCATTTTGCTTCTCTGAGGATTCCTCCAGAATCCGCACGTCCGCCGAATTCTTGTGCATGCATGTGTATGCATTAATGAGCGAGAGACAATGGACGTGCAAGAATTTCTTTCTTCCCTCTTTGACTTTCCTTGTGTGTTTTCAGACCAGCAGGAGAGAGACCGTCCTTTTGTGAGTATTATCAACCACGAGCCGCTGCGTCTTGTTGCCTTTTAGTACCGATGCAAATGCAACTACATGAAATGCAATTTTACTATGTATATTATGCAACTAATTAACTAAATGTTTAGGCAAAAAATTAGGTGTCAACAGCTGCCCCTCTTTGAAGGTGAGCTCGCAAAGGTTGCATTCAAAGACAATATGATACCTAAATTTTGGCCATGCACATGCAATTGATGGTATTTTGGCGGGATCATGGATCCCTTTTTCTTTTTTCTCTCTCTCTCTTTTTTTTTTAATGCAATGTCATGAAAATGGTAATGCAAATGTGAGATGTTGAAAAAGAGAGCATACCTGCAATTACTTACCAGTCAGAGCATCGGGACGAATTTTCATCTGCTCGACAAGTGTCCAGTTTTCATTTCAGGTTCCCTGAAGAGTCCACGTGAATTTATCCAACAGACGCTCAATGTTAGGTGAGATGCCTTGTTGAATTCAGATGACTCGAAATACCTAGATCCATACTAAGGTATACCGAGTAAGATCGACGAGATTTGAGACATCCAGATCCAGACTGAGATGTCAAGAATTTGGGAACTTAACCAATAGACACTCAATGTTAGGTGAGATGAATATTGGATTAAGAGGATTAGGAACTTAGCCAATAGACTCTCAATGTTAGGTGAGATGAATATTGGATTAAGAGGATTGGGAACTTAACCAATAGACACTCAATGTTAGGTGAGATGAATATTGGATTAAGAGGATTCGAAATACCTAGATCCAGACTAAGGTATAACGAAAAACTCGGAAAGCATTCATATCCAGAATGAAATGCTTAACAAAGGGTTTGAGACATCCAGATCCAGACTGAGATGTCAAGAAATTGGGAACTTAACCAATAGACACTCAATGTTAGGTGAGATGAATATTGGATTAAGAGGATTGGGAACTTAACCCATAGACTCTCAATGTTAGGTGAGATGAATATTGGATTAAGAGGATTCGAAATACCTAGATCCAGACTAAGGTATAACGAAAAAGATCAGAAAGCATTCATATCCAGAATGAAATGCTTAATGAACAGTTTTGAGACATCCAGATCCAGACTGAGATGTCAAGAATTTTGGAACTTAACCCATAAACACTCAATGTTAGGTGAGATGAATATTGGATTAAGAAGATTCGAAATACCTAGATCCAGACTAAGGTATAACGAAAAAGATCAGAAAGCATTCATATTCAGAATGAAATGCTTAATGAATAGTTTTGAGACATCCAGATCCAAACTGAGATGTCAAGAATTTTGGAACTTAACCAATAAACACTCAATGTTAGGTGAGATGAATATTGAATTAAGAGGATTCGAAATACCTAGATCCAGACTAAGGTACAACGAAAAAGATCGGAAAGCATTCATATCCAGAATGAAATGCTTAACGAAGAGTTTTGAGACATATATCAAGAATTTGGGAATACCTAGGACAAACCTGGGATATTCGTGAAGGTCACTTACCTCTTGGTAGAAAGAAGTTTTGGAACATCGAGGATGTACTTCAAATATTCATGGAGGTTTCTCACCTCGAGGCTTCTGAAAGGCAACATAAATGTCAGGAGCTCTTGGGTCTTCAAGGAAACATTACCTGTCAGATATGATTAGAGCAAAAATACATGCATTTACCAAAGAAGTGGGCAATTCAGCATACTCCAAAGTCCATTGAAGTTTTTATCCAATCCAGATTTATGTATGATGGTTTTACCATATTTGCACCACCGAATTTCCACTGGGGAGAATCATCATTTAAGACCATTTCACTCATGACATGGAATTTCAAGAATACCAAATGAGAGATCTTCAGTTAGAAAGGACTTTCACTCGCTCTCATTAAGAAGGTTATTTTGTCCCAACCATTAATGTGGGATCACAGGAATCACTCCATCTTATCATCATCATGTTGACAAGGGTTTGAGTATTCTCACAAGCGGTACGACCTTATCAATCTGAGAGGTCTTTTCCAAGACGGTAATGTAGGCTTGGTCAATGGTTCAACAAAAAGGACCCTTCGAGTCAAGGCTAATGAAAGAACAATACTTCGCAATCATCTTCGGGTTTACAAGTCAAGGAACCTGCGAAATGAGATAGAAATGGTCTTGCTCGCACTTCTTCGAGTGATGCTTATAAGCATATGAATCCCTACATTAATTTCAGTGCCCTAATCTGAAGAGACTTCGTAAGGGACGTAACGTAGGTTAAGTTCATGGGTTGAGAAATGAATGGATCATTAGGCTCAAAATGTGTATAAGGGGATGAGAATTGATGATCATCTTGGCATTGTCACCGGTCTTCTTCTTCACCATTGGGATTTTCCTCATAGGTACTATAAAAAGTTGGCATTTGAGTTCTTTGAGTACCACTCCATTGGGAATACACCCTTTTACAACTGATAATCATCTATCTTGACTCTTTCTTTCATTTTTCTATGGGCATTGGCCTTGCTTTTACCAGGCACACTGCTTTTTCATGCCTATCAATTTTTTTTTTTTTTTGCACACTACATGCATTGAATAACCATGTAATGCTTTAACATTTGGACTCTTGGAGATTTTCAATTTTTCCAATGCTCTGGACTCGGCTACTTGAGCCTTTGCCTTTTGCCTTGCCCCTGTGTGGGGGATGATCACCAATTGGGTTTAAATGAAATGAATTTACAGGCTCAAGGGGCTATGCAATGGATAAAGTGTGTAGGATAGAGAAAGAACTGCTCTTCATCATCCTAAGGCACTTAGATTACTGTATGAATTCAATGTAATAGCAACACTTGAAGATTGATGCGAGTGAGAGCAAGAATATTCCTATCAATTTCCTCACCTCATGATGTCGTCTTACCTCGAGTTTGCCCCAATGTGGGGTGGTTCTTGACAGGGGTAATTTAAAAATTATCCACGTGTGTGGGCTCAAAAGGGTTTAAGCAATGGATATGCATGTTGTGTTTAGGATAGAGAATGAATCGCCTCTCATCATTTCGATCATCGTACCTTTTGCGAGAGAACTCTTTACCTTACGAACATGGAACTTCCTATACTCATCTCACCAGTGTATGAGCAAGGGACTGTGTATAGGATAAGGCTTGCCTTTCATCATCCTGATATGTCTCATTTAGCATGCTCAATCCATTCCACATCATTCATTAACTTGATTGATGGTGACAATCCTCAGTGGAATTGGTAATTAAACAGGTAAAACTATCATGCAAAATTTTCCTTTGAAAGGTCACAATTACTTCATGAACTCATCAGCTTGGAACACAAAGAGTTTGCAGCTCAAAAAGAAAGAAAAGGATTGATAAAAAATTGGTTTTTTGTTTTTTTGTTTTTTTTTTGTGTGGCAAACTTGTTGCTGTTTCTAGGGATCGAACCCTAGTCATTCTCGGACCCTTTCATTCCCCATGCCACCAGGCCGAGGAGCTGGTGGTGTCCTCAAGGCATTTCTTTTTTCATTTAATTGAACTGACTCTGGGTCAACATGTCTGATATGCTGAATCAAATGAATTCGATATGTGTATGGAACAAGGCATACTTTTCATCTCATTCAATTCATTCCCACATAATTCAATGAAGAAATGAGTACCTTCAATTCACAACAAATTCTATCAAGGGTAATATTTCTTCACAGCATCAGAGTTGACAGGATTAGAAAACTCATGACCATCCATTTCTGTAAGGATTAAGGCCCCTCCAGGGAGTACCCTCTTCACCATATACGGGCCGCTATAATTTGGAGCAAATTTGCCTCCAGGATCAGGAAAAATTGGCAACACCTTTCTTAGAACTAGATCATTCACTTTGAAGTGTCTCGGCCGTACCTTCCGATTGAAAGACCTGGCTACTGTTTGTTGATATGCCTGACCATGGCAAAAAGCTCTTAACCTTTTCTCATCGATCAGGTTCAACTGCTCGAACCTTTGTTGTGTCCATTCTGCCTCGGACAATTCCACTTGGGATAAGATTCTCAAAGAGGGGATTTGTACTTCCATAGGTAAGACTACCTCCATGCCATAAACTAATGAGAAAGGGGTTGCCCCGGTAGATGTTCGGATTGATGTCCGATATGCCATTAGAGCAAAGGGTAACCTGTCATGCCAATCTCGATAATTCTCAGCTGTCTTAGCCAGGATTTTCTTGATGTTCTTATTAGCTGCCTCAACAGCTCCATTCATTTGTGGGCGGTAAGGTGATGAATTCAAATGCTTGATTTTGAACTCGTTGAACAACCCGTCAACGAACTTGTTATTCAGATTTGTCCCATTGTCAGTGACAATTGCTTCGGGGACACCATAACGGGCGATTATGTCACGCCTAATAAATTTCACAACATTTTGGGCCGTGACATTAGCATATGATGCTGATTCAATCCACTTTGAAAAATAATCTATTGCCACCAATATGAATCGGTGCCCATTGGAAGCTTTGGGATTTATCGGGCCAATCACATCGATCCCCCACATTGAGAAAGGCCATGACTCAGATAGCTGGTGTAACTCCGATGGAGGAACATTTATTTTATCTCCATGAATTTGACAACGATGGCAACTTCTTACATGCTGTATGCAGTCACTTTCCAGTGCAAGCCAATAGTAACCTAGCCTCATAATCTTCTTGGCTAACATGTGCCCATTCATGTGTGGGCCACAAACTCCTTCATATACTTCTTGCATGATTTGGGTAGCTTCTGCTTCATCTACGCATCTCAACAAGACTGAATCATAAGATCTCTTGTATAAATTCTTACCACTGACGAAGAATTTTGAGGCCATCTTCATTATGTATTTTCTATCTGCTGGAGTGCTCCCTTCAGGAAATTCCTGCTTTTGAATATAGTTCATGATGTCGTAATACCATGGCTTCTCATCAAGCTCTTCATTCACGACCATACAATAAGAAGGTTTGGCTAGAACCTCAATTTTCAAAGGCTCGACTTCTAAACCATCAAGAACTTGCAACATAGATGACAACGTTGCCGGGGCATCGCGAACCGATTATGAGATCTAGCCAAGTAGTCAAACGAGATTTCATAGAACTCCTTCACCAACTCCTCGAGGTACTTGTGATACGGCAGTAATTTGGCATCTCTGGTCTTCCATTCACCTACAGTCTGGAGTATAATCAGTGCAGAATCTCCATATACTTTCAATTTGGCCACTCCCATTTCAATTGCGGCTTGAAGTCCTAGAATACAAGCTTCATATTCAGCTATATTGTTAGTGCATGGGAATATTAATTTCGCGGCCATTGGGTAGTGTTGTCCGTCTAGGGATATCAGTACTGCCCCAGTACCAGAACCGGACAAGTTCATAGCTCCATCAAAGAACATAGACCATGCATCTTCATTTATGGCCAAAATACGATCATCCAGAGGACAATCATCATCATCCGAGGTTCTAGGATTCTCAGCCAATATATCAGCAATTACTCGGCCTTTAACTGATTTTTGTGGCATGAACTGTACGTCGAATTCCGAAATCAAGACTTGCCATTTGGCTAACTTACCCACCAAAGCTGGTTGATTAAATAAATACTTGATGGGATCGTTCTCAGTCACAAGAAACATCTAGTAATGCAAGGTGTACTGTCGCAGTCTATGCAATACCCATACTAACGCAACACAAGTTTTTTCAGCATTAGAGTATTTTAGCTCTGAGACAATGAACTTTTTACTCAGGTAATAAATGGCCCGTTCCTTCTGATCCACGGGATTTTTCCTGAGCTAACATCGCACCCAGTGACTCACTATGGATTGTGAGGTACAAAATCAAAGGATGCCTCGATATTGGTGGGACAAGAACGGGTGGATTCATCAAATATTGCTTCAGCTTATCAACTTGTGCGTTTTTCTTCAAGAGTTTGAAGAACGGCTTAGCGGTCTCAGAGAGTTGGGAGATGAATTGTGCAATGTAATTCAGTCTCCCTAGGAGACTCCGGACTTCCTTCACTGTCGACGGAGGTTGTAGCTCACATATTGCCTTGGCTTTAGATGGGTCAATCTCAATTCCTTTACTACTCACAATGAACCCAAGTAATTTTCCCGACGTTGCCCCGAACACGCACTTGGCGGGATTTAAACGAAGCTTGAATTCACGGAGCCGATCAAATAACTTCCCGAGGGTTTTGACATGACTTCTCCCGAGTCGGGTTTTTGCAATCATATCATCAACATATACCTCAATTTCTTCATGCATCATGTCATGGAACAACGTAACCATGGCTCGTTGGTAAGTTGCTCCTGCATTTTTGAATCCGAAAGGCATGACCTTATAATGAAAGGTTCCCCACGGGGTGATAAATGCTGTCTTCTCTTTGTCTTCATCCTTCATTCTTATCTGGTTGTATCCAGAAAAACCATCCATGAAAGAGAATAATTCAAATCCGGCAGTACTATCCACGAGAACATCGATATGTGGCAATGAGAAATCGTCCTTTGGGCTGGCCTTGTTCAGATCCCGATAATCAACACACACTCGGACTCGACCGTCTTTCTTCATGACAGGCACTATGTTGGCCACCCATTCAGGGTATTGCGAGACTTCGATGAATCCCACTTTGAGGAGTTTCATTACTTCATCTTCTATCTTCTTTGAGAGCTCCGGTTTAGTCCTCCGAAGCTTCTCCTTCTTAGGGCGCACGTTCGAATTAGTGGGCAAACAATGTTCCACAATTGACGGATCTAAACCTGGCATATCAGCATACGTCCAGGCAAAGATATCCTGATATTCTTTTAGCAACTGAGTCAGGTGCTCGGCCTCATCTTTGGGAAGATTTGCCCCAATTTTTATCTCCTTGGGCTCCTCGGCATCACTCAAATTGATGGTGACGGTTTGCTCGGAGGTGAGAACTTTGGGTTTTTCATGCTGCTCCCAACTATGTTGCACTTCAATGGAGTCACCATTTGGATCATCAGGGTCATCACTGTCATCGCTCATTGCATTGGATTGGACCATCTCCTTGCCTGCCATAAAGTTGCTCCTGAAATGTAAAATGGATAGTTCAGAAAGACAAACCGGGCTAAACGACACGGATTTCTTATTTGATTTTTTCGAATTTTTCTTCCTTTTGATTTTTTTTTTCAAAATTATTATTTTTTTATCTTTAAAAAAAACTTTGGCAAAACATTTTTGGAAAACTTTTTGACACGAGGAAACATGATGAAGCCCAAGCCTCAGAATTCTCCTTGGATTTTTCTTTTCTTTCATTGGTTGGATATCATCACCGGGCTGGTTTGGTATACCCCATCATGCCCTCAAAATAAAGCTTGTAATTGTAATTGATATTCATCAATCAAATTACATTTATTGGAATGGAAAGTACGACAATCAAAGTGAAATGAAACATCAACTCCTAACAAACGATATGCGATAATCAAAGCGAAAGCAAACCCTAGAAAACATAAAATCCTAAAAACGATAAGATTCCCGCGCAGGGGAGTGTAGACAAGTAAACGTGTTACTCTTGTGGGCTAGCACCAATTTCCTCCGATGGTTCTTCATCAATGGCACCTATAAGGGGATCATCGAATAGGGTCGTGATCCCTTCCATCCCATCATCCGGATCCTCTGTCCTTGAAGTTGTCGGGTCATCCATGCCACTCCATCCATTGGGCATGATACCTCGGGTGTCGATCACTCCTCCTTCTTCATGCATCATTCTAGCAGGGCCGGGGAATGTCTTGCAGATGTCGAGGATTTGTGAGTTTCTCCTCTCTTGTTCATGTCCTCCACCTCTTCCATGGTATCCTAATCCGGCGGAACGAGACCTTCGAGGGGCTTCAATAGGATTCCGAATGCCCTGTTCTCTTTTACCAAGTCCACGGCCAGGAATAAAGCCATTTCCAACCATCACTCTTGCTACCATAACTGCTGCATTCAACACATCAGGGATGAGTGCTGTCGATCCTCGAGATGCATGAATAGTGGATACGAGCTCAAACGATTGGTAGCTCGACTCCTCCCTACGTTCCGGCTCGACATAGGGGATGGCCGTCTCATGATAAATCCGATGATCCTCCTCGCCATGAACAATGACTAGCTTTCCTTCGACAACAAATTTCACGCTTTGGTGGAGACTTGATGGCACAGCTCCTGCAGTATGAATCCAGGGACGACCTAATAGGAAATTGAATGCTGTAGGAATATCCATCACCTGGAAAAGGACGTTGAACATCACCGGCCCTATTTGCAAATCAAGGTGGGTCTCCCCTACCACCTCCTTTCTTGTACCATCAAAAGCTCGGACGGAGGTCTTTGCAGCATTTATTTTTGAAGGATCTATTTTAAGGCGGTGAAGAGTCGCCAATGGACAAATATTCAGGGCAGAGCCATTATCAATGAGTACTCGAGCCACATGGGAAGCCTTGCACTTGAAAGATATGTATAATGCCTTAGTATGTCCCCTCCCCTCAAGAGGGAATTCTTCATCAGAAAAGGCTATTAAATCTTTGAGAAGGATCGACCCTACAAATTCCTCCAACCTGTTTTCCTCGATTGTCTCCGGTACACGAAGTTCGCTCAAAACCTTCATTAGGGACTTTTGATGCGTAGGAGACGTTTGCAGGAGTTCAAGTAAAGAGATTTGAGCGGGCAATTTCCGCAACTGGTCGACCACGTTATACTCACTTGCTTTGATTATAGCCAGAAATTCTTTAGCCTCTTCATCAGTAACTGGCTTTGCCGGTTGGGTATTGGTTTGAGCATAGGTCCACCCAGACCTTGTAATCAGGTCAACATCTAGCTCGTAGGACTAGGGGACTGCTTTGTTATCCTTGTACTAATACAACTGGGGCATCTCAATTATTATCTCTTCATCAGTTGAAGGCACTTCCACTATCAGTCCTTCATGGTCAGAGGCGTCCTCAAGTGGGGGCATGTCCTCGATCAATGGATCTGGTTCACTCTTTCCAGTACTCAGCTCGGCAAATTCTTTCTCCCAATCGATGACGACTTCGGAGATAGTTGACACTATTCCAGCTTGGTCAGCATACACGATCACGCCAGCCTTAACCATTTCTTGAACCCTTTCCTTCATGGTAAGCAAGGGAGGATTCTCATCTATCGGATAGTAACCAACTCTTACTAATCCGTAGATATCTTTGAGACACTTTCAAGTTCATCTTTTTGCCGCATTGAACTCAAAGATTGCATTCACGTTTCCCTCATGTTCGTGCAACGGATTCTTCTTGACATTTGGTTGGGTGGTACAAAAAGAGAATGCCTTGGTATCCAATAAATTTTGGATCTTGTGCTTTAAAGTCATACAATCATCGATCGAATGGCCCACCTCTCCCATATGATACTCACATTTTTTGGAGGGATCATAGTTGGAGAATTTTTCAGCATTGGGCCGCTTTGGTTTGTGAGAGATCAATCCCTTCTTTTGGAGTATCGGCAGGACTTGAGATAGAGGGCCAGGAAGAGGGGAGAATTGCCTTTTGGTGAATTGCCGCGGTGTAGGCACTCGACCTCCATCTTGTTGATTCCCGGGGACACGAACCATCGGAGGCTTACTAGGGGCCGGTTGTGCATATGCAACATTGACTTCAGTGGTCGGTTCTTTGTCTTTCTTTGTAGTAAATCTTTTGCCTGCAGTGGTTGGTTCATTAAACCAGCCATCTCTCAGTCCTATCTCGATTTGTTCACCCACTGGGATGAGTTGATTGAAGTTCTCAACATACGTGCTAGCCATCCGATTACGAAACTCGAATGGGAGAGTCTTGACAAACAACTTCATCAATTCTTTGTCAGTAGGTTCGGGAGTGATTTGGGCGGCTAGATTCCGCCACCTTATGGCATATTCTTTAAATGACTCACTCCTCTTTTTCTCCATTCATTCGAGATCCTCTCGTGAAGGTGCAATGTCCATATTGAACTTATACTGCTTGAGAAATGCCTCGGCCACCTCATTCCAAGTGTTGAGGAGGTTTATATTTTTCATAATATACCAGTTCAGTGCGGGCCCGACTAGACTCATTTGGAATGACTGGATCATAAGGGGCTCATTTTTGACATGCTGAGCCATCCTTACATGGTACATCTGCAGGTGAGCTTTCGGGCAGGAAGTACCATCATACTTCTCGAACTCTGGCATTTTAAACTTATTTGGCATTTTGACCTTCTCATAAACCGACAAGTCGAATGGGAGTGAATTCCGCGACTCTTGCAATTGTTTCATTTTCTCTTCAAGTTTGGCGAAGCGTTCATGTTGCTCCGCCTTAGGGACATTGTCGGACTTAGCCTTTTCGGCAGTGACGAACAGTGGGTCATCTTCTAGCTCAAGCATGTCTTCGTCACCCATTTGGGCCTTGTTCGTCTGCTTTGGGACTATTATCTCGGGTAGAGCGGGTGCAAGAGTCTAGTTCACTTGGAGGGATTGCATCTGATCTGTCATAAGTTGCATAGAGGTGAGCAATTGCTGGAGTTGGTTTTCCATAGCGGTCATACGATCACGCATTTCGGTTTGGTCGGCCATTTTTGCTCTCGATCGTGTAATGATGGGCGAACGTGGAGGATCCGTTATCACCTTAAAAAAATAACAGAGGTAATGTAAGAACCAAAAATAGGAAAACGGTCCATGACAATGGTCTATTCACCTCATTTTATTGAAAACTCATTAACATTTGAAATTAAGAACTGAAACCAAATTCCATAAAAAAAATTGAAATTAACATCCCCTAAACATTAGACTAAGAATTGAAGACAAATCCCCTAAACTAAAAATTGAAATCAAACTTCCTAAACATTGAAACTAAGGAAGCGTCTCATTTTATATGCTTTCGGGAGCCCAATGCCTTGCGAAGCTTTTTATTTTCAGCTTCGGCCATTTCCACTTTCCGTTTAAGATGCTCAATCCGTGCTTGCTGAGTAGGCTTCTCAGTCACATCAGGGATCACAGGACGCAAGGCGGCAGGAATCCGGTGTTGTTGGATATAGAATGTCGACGCATGGTGAATCTCCTCCTCGCCTTTCAGTCTCTTGGGCACCAAAATCTTCTCTGGATGGCATTCATTCCATACAGCAACGATCGTCTAGATGTCGTTGAAGTAGTCATAGCCCATACGAGTAAAACGATCTTGGAACAACTCCGTCTTGAGAGGTGGAGGAATTTCTTGTAGAGCTCTGTATTGACGGGCCACTCTATATGGGTAATAAGAAGTAGTACCAGAGAGACCCAACAGCGGGATTGGCTCATCATACTTATGAGAGAAACGAGCTTCCTCAACATGGAACCATTTAGCGTGCCATAGGAATGCTTCAGGATTAGGATTTTTCAGGAAATTGATCCAACATGAGTATTGTTTATTCGGGGAAAAACGCTCCAAGACCTCAAATTTTTGTATGGGATGCCTAAAATTATCTATTTTGAATTGTTTCATAAGGTGACCAAATCCTTTTATGTGGGAGAAAAACCATATTTGCAAAAGTTCAGGTAGGGCACGCATGGTCTTTTCTTCATTTTGTTTGAAACGGTTTAATGACAAAAATGTTTCAGCCAAAATCATGTTGACATAGTTTAACCCGTCACAAACTTGGCTAACCACCCATGAAATTGAGGGATTTATCGCATTTTTTCGATAAGGAAAAACAATTAGTCCAAAAAATGCTAAAATAAAAATTCTAGCCTTTGAAATCATTGGCTGATTTGCAAAACACTCGGCCAAAAATGAAAATGGGCATGCATAACAATTGGCTTTGACAATCTTCCTTACCATTTCAACTTTGATTGTTAAAAACTGTGATAATTCAGAAATAGAATCTATACCGATAGGCGGTCTAACAAGCTCCTTTTCAAGAGGTATTCCAATGGCAACACTATATTCCTCCAATGTTGGGGTTAGTTCGTACTCACCAAATATGAAGGTGGAAGTCTGCGGACACCAAAAGTGTGGTAGCGCTTGCATAACACCAGAGTGGATGTTGATCTCTAGCAATGGGAGAAGTCGGGCGATTCTTGCTTTCACATATCTTTGGCCCTCTTGATCTAATTGGTCCAACCACGTTTTGAGCACTTTTTTGGGAGTGGAAATTGCATATAAAACGAGATTGATGACTATCGTCATGGACATCGGTTTTCCCCATTGCATATAAAACGAGATTGATGACGAAACCTATTGTCATGGACCGAAAAATTGCGATGAAGTAAGTAAATTGCAAAGTGAGAATTTAGACAACTTACTTTCACCGGAAAGGGATGACAATCACATAGACACACACATGAATTGTGAGGCTCGATTTCTATCTAGACGGCTTAACAAAGTTGAGTTAAGAGGATGATCTGACCGTTGCAATCTCGCATTAACGTGCCAGGTCCCCCTAACTTCGGCTCAGTCGAATGGAATGTCCAATAGTCACGCAGTCTCGTGGATATGGACAAATACATCCGACACCATGAAGAACTTTCGGAGAAGAGAAGGTCATCCTCTACACAGCAGTCTCGCTTTCGAGGAAGTATCATTTTCAACCCCATCCTAAAAATCCTATCGCAACCCAGGTCCGGCCACAGGTTGTGTGTGCAATAGTGTAGTGCTAAAAGCAGTAAAACATGCACAACAATTTAAATGCAAACAACACTTCATATGTGCAAGTAAACCATACATTCCTACACCTCCCTACAAAACAAGGGTTAGCAAACACTTCCCCTTATACCTCCCAATCTGCAAAAACATGTAACACCTTAAATATTAGGGACGTACCTGGGATCCTCGCTGCCAAACAAAAATATTTTTGCAAATAAAAGAGAAAATTAGCCTAAGTCCACTAAGAGTTTTAACTCAAGTCCCCAGCGGAGTCGCCAAGCTGTCGCGACCTCCCTGAAGCGAGTTGGACCACCTAAGGGTTCGGCTAATGGATTGCTAAGCCTAGACTTAGCTCGAGCTCTCCCAAGCCCATACCAATTCGCAACTTAGGGTTTAAGTTCTTAATATGCAAATGATTTTTATCATGGAGTCGCCACTAATCTATTCTTGGTGGGTCGATTAGAAACCCAAGTAAAGCAATGGGAGAATTACTTCACTCCTACGAACCAGAGATTAAATGGGTTTGGGGACTTGGTTACGCTAGATTTCTCTAACGCCCTTTCGGTACATTTTCTCTTTTATTTCAAAAAAATGTTTTGCAGGCAGCTTGAATTGATTTTATCCTAAATCACTAAAGTGATCACACGAGTGCACAAACACTAAAGATAACATTCAAAGAAAAAAAACATTGCGGAATTAAACACAATAAGGCAAGCAATTATTTTTTTTGGGGTTTTCTTTTGTTTTAAAATAAAAACTTTCCTAGATAACATGCATATGATCTTTTCTTTTGGTATTTTTTTTAAATTTGAAATAATTACTGAAAATTGACTACGAAACCCGACAAGTTATCCTACTCAAGCTAGGAAATAATTTAGATTAAATCCCATTTTAATTCGGAAACTCATCTTAATTAAGTAGCCGTAACATGCAATCTAATATAAAAATCTAACTAGATAAATTCTGAACATGTGACCCTATCCTATTTAAGAAAATCATTTTTTTATGAGATTATTAAAATATGCAAATTTATCTAAAACCCTATTTATAAAAAAAAAAAAGTTATTTAGATCCTATCCTATTTAAGAAAAAACTATCCTAATTTGTCACACAATCTGATTTTTTTTTTGTTTTCCGAAACAAGCATTTATCATATATAAACATTATATTCAACCACTCAGGATATTTATCGAATGAAGAATTAAAATAATTGAAAAAATAATCCATTATCTCACGGATTAAATTAACAATTATTTTAACCCTAAACATCATAACAATCAAGAAAAATCAAAACAATTAGAAAATTAATCCGAAGTCTCTCGGATCAACTTAATAATTATAATGATTTCAAAGCCAAAATATCATCAAAATCAACATAATTAAAAAAAAGGTCCGAAATCTTACGGCCCAAATTAGTAATTATAGTGATTTTTACCAATAATATCCTATTAGGTAATGCCTAAAGCCCTAATTGACATCAAACATTCTAATTTATGCAATAATATCGAGAAGAAATTTGGTTAAAGAAAACTACCTTATTTGGATCGGCGCCAAAGATTCACGAACGGTGGTTCGCGTCGGGGTCGGGTTGTGGCGGTTGCAACGCAACGGCAGCTTCTGGTCAAACTCGTTGTGGACTTTGGGGGGGCAGCTCAGGCGCAGCAACTCAGGAAGGAGAGCTGGTGGACCCGAAAGCAGCGAAAGGGGCCGGTGTCGAGGAACTCGGGATGTGTGGCTATGGTGCTTGGCACGGCTAAATGTCGTCACGGTGTACTCGGGAAGGAGTAGCAGCGCGCAGCTCGGGCCAGGCGAAGACGGAGGAGGCGCGGCGACGGGCGAGCGGAGGTGCGGCGACGGGTAGGGCGCAGCGACGAGTGCTGCAGCTTGCGGGCGTCTAGGCGGTGGTGCGGCGTCAGGCGGAGGTGCAGGCGCGGTGACGAGCGAAGATGCGTTGCGACCGGCGGGCGAAGGTGGTGCGGGTTGCTGCCGACGGGCGCGGGTTGCTGCAGGTCGATGCTGGTGCGCGATGGAGGCAAGCGACAGCAGCAGCGGAGGCAGAGGGAGCGTCGGGCGCTGCGGGTGGAGGCGAGCAGGTCGTGGGTCGTCGGGTTGAGGCCGGTGACGGGTGAGTAGGGCTCCGGCGCGATGACGAGCTGCAGAGGAATGGAGGACGCTGAAGCGGATCGGAAGCTGCTGGTCGTCACGGCCACAGCAGGGGCAACGAACGGCGGTGCGAGCACGTGGGTGGTGCTCGCACAAGGGGCGGCCGGTAGAGTGGCGGTGACTCGGCTGTTGGTGCACCGGCGAGCGCAGCAGCGCGGACGCGGGCGAAGTAACAGAAACCGGTGGAAATCCAGCAGAGACGAACCCCTGGAGAAGATGAACAAGTAGGGGTCTTGTCTTTGCTTTTTTTTTATTTATTTATTTATTTTTTTCTCTCCTCTCTCTCTTTTTTTAATATCTCCACTTGTCGTGTGTCTCTCTATGGGCCCTCTTTTTAATAGCTCTCACAAACCTCTCCAGGGACTTTTTTCATTTCTCTCTTTCGAATGAATTTTTTTTTCGTCTTCTGCCCCCTTCCTCCTTTTAAGCCGAGTATCCTTGCTTATTTATAGGCAACAACCGACCTTAGTGTGAACAGGTGAACAGGAGGCAGCCGTAACTTTTCCTTACTGTTCACGTTCGGTTCTTTTTTTCAAATATGGTGGTCACCGATCTGCTCTTCAGCAAGGATAATATTACAAAAATGTTAGTCCACCTTCTTGCAGGCGTCTATAGAATTTTCACGTCCCCCATTTCATGCGTGCATGTGCATGCATTAATGAGGGGGGAGAAAATGGACGTTGGATTGTTATTTCTTCTTCATGCTTGGGGCTTCTTATACGGCTACTTGTCCCTCCCTCCTATAGGATAGCCGCAACTTTTGACTTTTCTTGCTTGTTACTTGCTTCTTCCTTCAGCAAATTTCTCGTTGCTTCACTAGAGTTAACACCCACACTTGAGAGAGTATATTATATAATATGTCATGGGCTCATTTTGCTTCTCTGAGGATTCCTCCAGAATCCGCACGTCCGCCGAATTCTTGTGCATGCATGTGCATGCATTAATGAGCGAGAGACAATGGACGCGCAAGAATTTCTTTCTTCCCTCTTTGACTTTCCTTGTGTGTTTTCAGACCAGCAGGAGAGAGACCGTCCTTTTGTGAGTATTATCGACCACGAGCCGCTGCGTCTTGTTGCCTTTTAGTACTGATGCAAATACAACTACATGAAATGCAATTTTACTATGTATATTATGCAACTAATTAACTAAATGTTTAGGCAAAAATTTAGGTGTCAACACTCGCCAATAGAACCAACTTGCATCCCAATTACGCAATCAAAAACGGTCCCTTGAATTTTTCGGTCGAAGATCGTTTATTAAAGTTAATCATATTAAAGATGTTGACTACAACGTAAGCTAATTGAGGATTAGGTCATATGAAATCCCTTGCACATCAGATAGTTTAAGTAAGTTAATCGTTGTAGTTTTTTATACATGGAAACCAAAACCAATCACCCGTAATACGGTGCACATGTTTCGTTACTAATTTTTTAGGACAATATTGACGTATTAAGGCTGCATATTCTATTTGGTGTGTGGCGACATCCTTCAAACAGGATAAGAAATCCGAAACAAGAGGCGAGATAAATCCGGATTGGATAGAAAATTTTTTAAATAACTTAACGAATCCTATTTATCTTCCAAAAATAAGGTGATAATCCATTATGAGAGGATCACTACCAAGATAGCTCACCTCCGACCACCATTGGTCATTGTCATCGGTGAGTGATTGTGCTTCAACAACTGAAAATGAAAAGGAGTCTAAAGACAATCATCATGCAAGTTTGCATAGGTCATCCTCTCCACCACCTCTCTATCGCATATGTCCTTAGACGCCTTTTCCTTTTCCATTGTCAAAATACGATCTCAACATGTGATCATCACTAAATCTCAATATTCAGTGATCGACTGTCGAACATTTACGATGACAGATCTATTCTTGAGATATGAACCTAAATTTCTAGTTGCAAACTATGCTTTGTTAATTGCATTCCGGTATTTATTTTGTTTGACGGTTATTTGGAATTTGCTAGACTTAAAAGCCTCTACGTACCTCTTGAGTTTATTTTGAAAAATGAATGGAATTTTTCTTTTGACCAAAAAATAATTCTCACCTTATTCTATTTTTATCCCATTTCAAATCCAAATGACTAAATATTTTCTTTGGGAATGCGGTAAAAATGTTTTCATACCATTTGCTGAGGACAATGTCGAGGTATCAAGTGTTTCTGAGAATTGATCTAGTCATTCACCACCTATTATGGCTATTCGAAAATTGTGTACCAATTATACATCGTATAACAGCGTGAAAAAAGTCAACACCTAGATAGGGTCAATGGGCAACCGTAAGCAAAGATTAATTTGGCAATTAATGAGGAAGGGGGGAGAGAGACGAGTTGGCAGTCATGAGTTGTTAATCCCAAAAACGGATTTTCTTGATTCTCTCAAACTTTCCTCCTTTGATTAGGCAGAAGAACAACCCAAGTGCCATAACTTGGCACCGGAGGACACTTAAATGCCATAACTTCGGAATGGTACACTTAAATGCCAATTTCGGAGTAAAGTGGAACACTTAAGTGCCACTCCGGCCAAAATCCGGCCAAATGAGTGACGTGGCAATTTTCCAGCGAGTTTGACACAAAACGACGCCGTTTTGCTTGCTGACGTGGCGAGAAAATGCAAAAACGACGTCGTTTTGTGTACGATATGTAAATAATTAATATAAAAATTAATTAAATTAAATTAAAACTTAATTTTATTTAAAATATTCTAAAAAATTAAAAAAAAATTTTAAAAACTCAAAATTTTAAAAGCTTAAAATTAAAAAACTTAAAATTTAAAAAAACTTAAAATTTAAAAACTTAAAATTTAAAATTTAAAAACTTAAAATTTAAAAAACTTAAAATTTAAAAATCTTCAAATTTAAAATACTTCAAATTTAAAAACTTAAAATTTAAAAAACTTAAAATTAAAATAACTTAAAATTTAAAAAATTAAAATTTAAAAAACTTAAAATTTAAAAAACTTAAAACTTAGAAAACTTAAAATTAAAAAAAAAATTAAATTTAAAAAAAATTAATTTAAAAAACATAAAAAACTTAAAATTTAAAAAAAAATTAATTTTTTTTTAAAAGGGGACAAAATGAGGTGGCAATTTTAATTTTTCTTTTAAATTTTAAGGTTTTTAAATTTTAAGTTTTTTAAATTTTAAGGTTTTTAAATTTTAAGTTTTTTAAATTTAAGTTTTTTTAAATTTTAAGTTTTTTAATTTTTAATTTTTTTTATATTAATTTTTTAAAATTTTACGTTTTTTTTAATTTTAATTTTTTAAATTTAAGTTTTTTTAATTTTAAGTTTTTCAAATTTTAAGTTTTTTTAAAATTTTAATTTTTTAAAAATTTTAATTTTTTTAAAAATTTTAATTTTTTTTAAAATTTTAAGTTTTTTAAATTTTAAATTTTAAGTTTTTTGATTTTAAATTTTAAGTTTTTTTATTTTAATTTTTGTAAATTTTAAATTTTAAGTTTTTTAATTTTAAATTTTTTAAATTTTAAGTTTTTTAAATTTTGAGTTTTTTAAATTTTAAGTTTTTTTATTTTTTAGAATATTTTAAATAAAATTAAGTTTTAATTTAATTTAATTAATTTTTATATTAATTATTTACACATCGACACAAAACGACGTCGTTTTTGCATTTTCTCGCCACGTCAGCATACAAAACGGCGTTGTTTTGTGTCAAACTCGCCGGAAAATTGCCACGTCACTCATTTGGGCGGATTTTGGCCGGAGTGGCACTTAAGTGTTCCACTTTACTCCAAAATTGGCACTTAAGTGTACCATTCTGAAATTATGGCACTTAAGTGTCATCTCCCGCCGCAAGCATAAGACCTCGCGTGTCCCAAACTCCCTTTGATCATATCAAACTTTCATTTCCTCCTACGCAACCCCCAATAAAAATAGGGCATTGAACCCTGTCGTCTCACCCTTCATTTCCAGCAACCTAACACAAAAAATCCTTTCTCAGTGCGGTGAACACCCCCACTTACAATTCAGTGTCACTGGCACAGCATCACACCTACATCGATAGCGTGCAAGCGTGCGTGGGTGAGAGTTAATGCACGCGGTTTATGAGTAATATTGGCTAAATGGCTATGGCCATGTTCAATGCATCGCTTATAAAGAACCGATAGCTTTGTTGAATGGTCAATGTGCAATATTGTCTTTGGCCTTTTAATTTGTTTAATGTGATGCTTGAACTTTATTATACATGTTCAATTTAATCATTTAATTATATGAAAATATTCAATATTTTCCTTTCATCGTCGCCTTCCCTACACCCCCATCACCCGTCGTCGCCCTCACTACACCCCCATCGTCGCCCTCACTCCCATTGTCGCCCTCACTACATCGTCGTCCACACTACACCCCATCGCCCCCGATTTTGATCATGGCACCCAAGCAGCGAAATCGCACTGAACAACCATCTAGCTCGCGCTCCGGCAACAAGCAAGAAAAAAGGTTTTTTCCTCGCTGTCACAAACTCTCTTGGAATTGATATGTTGGATTAGGGATTGATTAAAGATGAACAATGCCGAAGTAAATTGTATATGTTTTCCTCTACTTAAGATCTATATAGGCGATTCTATAAGTCAGATTCATATGAGCTGATCTTGGGTAGATTGGGGATGCCATATTCTGTTTGTTTTTATCCTGAAATGTTCAGTTATAAAGGTTTTCAAGGAATATTGTTTATGGTCAAGATAATTCTGTTTTGAATGGTTCGATAGAATGCTGGAATATTGCTGAATTTCGTTCGAAAATTTTTTGCTGTCGACACAAGTCAAAAGTTAGACTAGGCGCACTGGTTGAATAAAATTTGGACATTCTCAAGGTTATGATAGTCAATACATACAAAAGCTAAAAGAAAAGCAACTACTCTGTCTAATCAGATAAGCAAAGGATCACCTCTGTCGATAAAATAACTTATAGCAATGGTCAAAGGTGATCAATGATGAGGTAAAATGTATATATGTTGTTTTCTTCTTAAGATTTGTGTAGGTTATATCAGATTCATATGTGTACCCTGTCTAATCAGAAACCGTTCTGTTGAGATTGGAGGCAAATAAAGAAAGAAAAGAAAACACTAACCTTTGCTTTCAATGGCACATGTAAAGACACTATGAAAACGACTGCTTGCACGGTTCATGTTGGTCGCAGCAACCTTTCTATTGGCACCTCCCTGCAAAAGGAGTTCAGATTAAAGTGCATCAAACAACCTTCAATGCAGTGTTAAATACACTTCCCCCTCTATCCAGTTGAAAAGAATGCCTAAATTAACCACAGGCAACCTTTCTATTGGCACCTCCCTGCAAAAGGAGTTCAGATTAAAGTGCATCAAACAACCTTCAATGCAGTGTTAAATATACTTCTCCCTTCTTAAGTTCTTTTCATGCAACAAATGCAGCATAAATAAGGGATTATATATAATTCACATAGAATTACTTGGCAAAAGAAACGCATTCTTTTCCTCATCCTTTTTTTTTTTGGGGTCAACGGTCAACGGCCGGTCAACGATCAACGATCAGTCAACAGTCAACGGTCAATCAACGGTTAACGGTCAGTCAATGGTCAGATGGGTTGAGGTCTACGAGTCAGGTCGGGCCGGGTCGGGCCGGTCGGGCAGTCGGACCGGGTCGAACCAGTCGGGCTGTCGGACCAGTCAGGCCGGTCGGACAAACCGACCGGCACGTGCCGCCCGCGTGCGCGGGCTGACGTCATTTGGCGCGTGCACGGCACGCGCCATCGACGCCCCCGCGCACGTGCGTCGCACGTGCGTGCGTTGGCCCTGCACGCGCATGCAACGCACGCGCAACGCACGCGCTGATGACGCCGGTTCGTTCCGGCCGCGCGTGGGGGCGCGTCCGACGGCCTACGGCGGCGATCCACCACTCGTCTTGTTCGTTTCGACGATACCTTTGACCCTATGTCATCAGAAACTGATTTCGACTTACAAAAAATAGAAAAAACGGATGAACAGTGCTCGGGTGTCGGGATTTTTCCATCCCCGATTGGTGTTGGCCAATTTTTCACGAAAATTCAATCAAAAATCATTCATAAACATTAAAAGGGGTCGGGAAACATGAACTGGGACTCTGATACCAATGTTGGGAATTTCTGATTCCTTAAAACTGGATTCGACACTAAATTGAACCCCTAAAACGAATGCGGAAGACGAGCCCAAAAACAAACATGTATCACCGATCAAAAGTTACACTACATAATCGAGCGTACCTTATTGTCCACAGATTAAACACCAATGCTGAAGTTTGAGAAAGGATTCTAATCCTTTTCTACCGAGGAGCGTCCTGTTGCTTCAAGGGGGAGAAGCTTGCGTTGGTTTTGGGAGAGGGAGAAAAGAACGACGTACGTACATCCAAAAGGTGCGTTTTCTTTTTCTTTTCTTCCCTTAAATATGTCTTCTCCAAAAGACACATCCCCTCAACGTAACCTTTCACACATGGGCCCTTATCTTGCGGGCCGGGCTTTTAGGCCCAACATGGGCGGACGGGCCCTCTAAGGCCCATCAATATAAATAAATAAAACCATCAGAGGCAAAGAAAGAAAGAAAAGAAAACACTAACCTTTGCTTTCAATGGCACGTGTAAAGACACTATGAGAACGACTGCTTGCACGGTTCATGTTGGTTGCAGCAACCTTTCTATTGGCACCTCCCTGCAAAAGGAGTTCATGTTAAAGTGCATCAAACAACCTTCAATGCAGTGTTAAATACACTTCCCCCTCTATCCAGTTGAAAAGAATGCCTAAATTAACCACAAGTAATCTCTAGAAACATAGAATTGCTTGGTAGCAGTTGAAACTTCCAAGAGCATTCATTTCCTCTAGTTCTTTTCTTGCAAAAAATGATCACCTATGATGATTAGCTCCAACTTCCCTAACATTAAAGCATGTTTCCCAAATAAAGGCCTTAGTTTATCAGCATATTCTTAATATATATGTTGTTCTCTTCTTAAGATTTGTGTAGGTTATATAAGATTCATATGTGTACCCTGTCTAATTAGAAATCGCTCAGTTGAGATTGGAGGCAAATAAAGAAAGAAAAGAAAACACTAACCTTTGCTTTCAATGGCACATGTAAATACACTATGAGAACGACTGCTTGCACGGTTCATATTGGTCGCAGCAACCTTTTTATTGGCACCTCCCTGCAAAAGGAGTTCAGATTAAAGTGCATCAAACAACCTTCAATGCAGTGTTAAATACACTTCCCCCTCTATCCAGTTGAAAAGAATGCCTAAATTAACCATAGGTAATCTCTAGAAACATAGAATTGCTTGGTAGCAGTTGAAACTAACGACAGGTAATCTCTAGAAACATAGAATTGCTTGGTATAACTTCCAAGAGCATTAATTTCCTCTAGTTCTTTTCTTGCAAAAGATGATCACCCATCACAATTAGCTCCAACTTCCCCAACATTAAAGCATGTTTCCCAAATAAATCAATTTAAAAGGCCTTAGTTTATCAGCATATTCTTAAGATATATGTTATTCTCTTCTTAAGATTTGTGTAGGTTATATCAGATTCATATGTGTACCCTGTCTAATCAGAAACCGTTCAGTTAAGATTGGAGGCAAATAAAGAAAGAAAGAAAAAACACTAACCTTTGCTTTCAATGGCACATGTAAAGACACTATGAGAACGACTGCTTGCACGGTTCATGTTGGTTGTAGCAACCTTTCTATTAGCACCTCCCCGCAAAAGGAGTTCATGTTAAAGTGCATCAAACAAACTTCAATGCAGTGTTACATACACTTCCCCCTCTATCCAGTTGAAAAGAATGCCTAAATTAACCACAGGTAATCTCTAGAAACATAGAATTGCTTGATAGCAGTTGAAACTTCCAAGAGCATTCATTTCCTCTAGTTCTTTTCTTGCAAAAGATGATCACCCATCACGATTAGCTCCAACTTCCCCAACATTAAAGCATGTTTCCCAAATAAAGGCCTTAGTTTATCAGCATATTCTTAATATATATGTTGTTCTCTTCTTAAGATTTGTGTAGGTTATATCAAATTCATATGTGTACCCTGTCTAATCAGAAACCGCTCAGTTGAGATTGGAGGCAAATAAAGAAAGAAAAGAAAACACTAACCTTTGCTTTCAATGGCACATGTAAAGACACTATGAGAACGACTGCTTGCACGGTTCATATTGGTCACAGCAACCTTTCTATTGGCACCTCCCTGCAAAAGGAGTTCAGATTAAAGTGCATCAAACAACCTTCAATGCAGTGTTAAATACACTTCCCCCTCTATCCAGTTGAAAAGAATGCCTAAATTAACCACAAGTAATCTCTAGAAACATAGGATTGCTTGGTAGCAGTTGAAACTAACCACAGGTAATCTCTAGAAACATAGAATTACTTGGTATAACTTCCAAGAGCATTAATTTCCTCTAGTTCTTTTCTTGCAAAAGATGATCACCCATCACGATTAGCTCCAACTTCCCCAACATTAAAGCATGTTTCCCAAATAAATCAATTTAAAAGGCCTTAGTTTATCAGCATATTCTTAAGATATATGTTATTCTCTTCTTAAGATTTGTGTAGGTTATATCAGATTCATATGTGTACCCTGTCTAATCAGAAACCGTTAAGATTGGAGGTAAATAAAGAAAGAAAGAAAAAACACTAACCTTTGCTTTCAATGGCACATGTAAAGACACTATGAGAACGATTGCTTGCACGATCCATGTTGGTCGCAGCAACCTTTCTATTGGCACCTCCTTGCAAAAGGAGTTCATGTTAAAGTGCATCAAACAACCTTCAATGCAGTGTTAAATACACTTCCCCCTCTATCCAGTTGAAAAGAATGCCTAAATTAACCACAGGTAATCTCTAGAAACATTACTTGGTAGCAATTGAAACTAACCATAGGTAATCTCTAGAAACATAAAACTGCTTGGTAGCAGTTGAAACTTCCAAGAGCATTAATTTCCTCTAGTTCTTTTCTTGCAAAAGATGATCACCCATCACGATTAGCTCCAACTTCCCCAACATTAAAGCATGTTTCCCAAATAAAGGCTTTAGTTTATCAGCATATTCTTAATATATATGTTGTTCTCTTCTTAAGATTTGTGTAGGTTATATCAAATTCATATGTGTACCATGTCTAATCAGAAACCGCTCAGTTGAGATTGGAGGCAAATAAAGAAAGAAAAGAAAACACTAACCTTTGCTTTCAATGGCACATGTAAAGACACTATGAGAACGACTACTTGCACGGTTCATGTTGGTCGCAGCAACCTTTCTATTGGCACCTCCCTGCAAAAGGAGTTCATGTTAAAGTGCATCAAACAACCTTCAATGCAGTGTTAAATACACTTCCCCCTCTATCCAGTTGAAAAGAATGCCTAAATTAACCACAGGTAATCTCTAGAAACATAGAATTGCTTGGTAGCAGTTGAAACTTCCAAGAGCATTAATTTCCTCTAGTTCTTTTCTTGCAAAAGATGATCACCCATCACGATTAGCTCCAACTTCCCCAACATTAAAGCATGTTTCCCAAATAAATCAATTTAAAAGGCCTTAGTTTATCAGCATATTCTTAATATATATGCTCTTCTCTTCTTAAGATTTGTGTAGGTTATATAAGATTCATATGTGTACCCTGTCTAATCAGAAACCGTTCTGTTGAGATTGGAGGCAAATAAAGAAAGAAAAGAAAACACTAACCTTTGCTTTCAATGGCACATGTAAAGACACTATGAGAACGACTGCTTGCACGGTTCATGTTGGTCGCAGCAACCTTTTTATTGGCACCTCCCTGCAAAAGGAGTTCAGATTAAAGTGCATCAAACAACCTTCAATGCAGTGTTAAATACACTTCCCCCTCCATCCAGTTGAAAAGAATGCCTAAATTAACCACAGGTAATCTCTAGAAACATAGGATTGCTTGGTAGCAGTTGAAACTAACCACAGGTAATCTCTAGAAACATAGAATTGCTTGGTAGTCCCCTCAATAGAAGACATTCCCCCCGGCCCTAGATTCAGTTTATGAGGAAGGGGATAGGGATACGGATTTGGATGGAGAAAGCATATACCGAGCTAGCTTCCTTTGCCCTTAACCTAGATGGATGAATTTTCAAGAAAGTAACGATATTTTTTGGTGTTCCGTTGAAACCTAAAAATGACGTAAAAAATGTTTTCCATTGTTTGGTATCTGATTTGATTTTCTGGGAAAAATTACCAAATAAATCAAATTTCAATTTTTTTTAAGCGACCAAAAAATTCAATTTTTTGAATTCAATTTTAATTATGTTTTATTTAAAAAAATAGAATTTTTATTATTTTTAAATTTTCCTTTTTCTTTTCCTTCCTCCTTCCTCTGTTGCCATGCGCCTCGGCAATGGCCGGCTTCTTGACGACTGACTAAGACACAGATTGGTGAGCTCAAGGCTTGACTGGTCTAGCCGAGCCTAAGCTTCACCGAGGTTGGCCAGCTCATGGCTCGCCAGATCCAAGTGAGCTTGTGGCTTTGCCAAACCAGGTGAACTCGAGCTCACACCTCGCCACATCCAGGTGAGCTTAAGCCTCGCCCTCGTTAGATCCGACCTCGAGTGAGGTGAACCTCACCAGCCTGTGGTGAGGCTTGAGCGGCCTGTGGCCGATAACCGGTTAAGAAAGAAGAAAATAAAAAATAAAAACCCGATTTAAAAAATATGTATAAAAATAAAAGGAAAATATCTTTGGTAAAAGAAAGTGAGGTAGAAAAATATATGGAAAATATTTTTTCCACTTTTGAATGTGTTTTTTCCAATAGTAGAAAACGTTTTTCTTTACTGGTTCATTTTTTGTAAAACAAAACCAGAAAATCTGCAAAATGTTTTTCTAAAAATTATTTCCCATGAAACAAACAAATTAATATGCTATATGGTGTCCTATCTGTGTGACATTGATACGACAAGACGACAAGATGCTCGATCTATGGAGTGAAGTTGGTTGCTCATGTTTGATTTTTAATACACCCGTTTTGTAGATTGGGACCATCCCGGATTCATTTCAATCAGTTGAGCAGTACGTTTCTTCTTTTATCTTTCCTTTGCTGGAGGAAACACGAGTCGGCCACTGTTCAAGTATGCAGAACTTCTCTAGGCGGCCTTTTGCGAAAGTCACTGGGTTTGTTGAAGGCGAGAAGAATGTTTACCATGTGGAAGTGGACTACTGGAGAAAGAGGGCCACCAATAGAGGCAAGGAACCTTACAAAACTTCCCCTGGGGATGTTTTGATGTTAACTATTGCTAAGCCGGATACAATTCCCAGCTTAGAAAGGTTTGCAGGAAGATGGGCATTTGCATCCGTCGCTGGCATAATATCAGAGGAGGACGGGGATGCTCAAGCATCAACAAAGTTCAAAGTCAAGGCATTTTTTGACAATAAAATGGATGATGTTCGTGCTTGCAAGTCAATGTATGCGGTTTTCCTGATGAATGCAGTCACTAATGATAGGATATGGAACGGGCTACACAGATTTTCGAACTTAGAGATTGTAAAGCAAGTTCTATGTACGGATTCAGTGGTAAGGATTTCCGGCACTTATTATCCCCGTACAGTCAACGGTAAACATATTATTGTCGCAATAAAACTTCCATGCCGATTATAAAGAGAAACTTCATTCTCTTTTGAGTTAGCCTGTTATTTCTCCAAACAGTCAAAAGCTGCTTGCACCGTATCACATGATCACAATAAAATTCAATAATACAGTAATATAACCAAGATTCAGTGATAGACCCTGTTTATATGTTTCACCATCCTTTGTGCTCAATGTTTGTGCAGGTTGTACAGGGACGCAACTTATTCAATAAATTTCACGGTTTCTGACTTTTTTTATTAAGGTCATTGGGGTGTCAATTTTTAAAAAATACATGTGTTTGTTTGCAGGCTGAGAAAGATTGCAATCTCTGTATTACTCAAATTCATGGCTCTGGACATGAGAGTCTCGATAACAACTTGTCCGGTGGTCTGAATGAAAGCCAGAAAAAAGCAGTCCTCTCTTGTCTTGATACCATCGAGTGTCAACACAGGTCGACTGTAGAAATGATACAGGGTCCTCCAGGGACAGGGAAGACCAAAACTGTCGCGGTGCTGCTCTTTACTCTCTTGAAAAGGAAACACAGAACCGTTGTTTGTGCTCCAACAAATGTTGCCATCAAGGAATTGGCATCTCGTGTTTTGCAGCTGGTGAAAGAATCAGTTTGCACAAACTCTAGTGGGAAAAGCTTGCTCTGTTGCTTAGGAGACATGCTTTGTTTTGGGAACAAGGAGCGGATGAAAGTAGATTCAAGTATTGAGGAAATATACTTGAATCATCGTGTTGATTGTGTTGCGGAGTGCTTTTCTATACTCACTGGTTGGCAGCATTGTGTAACTTCCATGATCGATATTCTCAATGACTGTGTCCGCGAATACTACATTTTTTTGGAGAATGAACACGATAGTTTACGGGAGCTTAATGGTACTGAGGTTGCGAGCAAATGTGAAAGCGGCAAAGAGGAATCCAAACCTGAATTTAAATCATTTCTGGATTTCTTCAAGCACAGATTCAAGTCAAGTGTAGAGGCTCTCCGAAGATGTTTCTCGATCTTATGCACCCATATATCCATAAGTTCCCTTCTTGAACATAATTTCCGTGATATCAAGTCCCTTCTCATCTTACTTGATTCTTTTGAAATTCCACTATATAGAGAGAAGTTGGATTAAGAAAGTTGGAGGAAGCATTTTCGTCGTCACCATCTTCATTCCAAAGTTGCTCAGATCCACTGTACCCAGCGTTATCAATGAAGAGAGATGAGTGCCTCTCTGTTTTGCGAACTCTCAAGACATCTCTTGGAAGGCTAAAGATTCCAACATTTACGAGTAAGAGCATGATAGCGGAGTTCTGTTATCAAGCGGCTTCCTTGATTTTCTGCACTGCCTCTAGCTCATCTAAGCTGTACTCCCTAGAAATGGAGCCTGTCAGTTTATTGGTGATTGATGAGGCTGCGCAGCTGAAAGAGTGCGAGTCAATGATTCTGTTACAACTTCCAGGTGTCAGGCACGCAACTTTAGTTGGAGATGAATGTCAGTTGCCTGCTATGGTTGTTAGCAAGGTATGTCACTGCTGAATGTTTGTCTAGGGACGTACACATGCATCCATAAACAAGAATCATCTTATGCTTACTTGACCTTCTAAGTTTTCGAATGTTTTTATTTCTATAGCTATCTAGCAAGGCTGGCTTTGGAAGGAGTCTATTCGAAAGGTTGAGTTCTCTGGGTCATCCTAGACACCTCCTCGATGTCCAGTACAGAATGCATCCTGCTATAAGTCAATTTCCCATAAAGACCTTCTACAAAAACCAAATTCTGGATGGGCCGAATGTTACTGGCAAAAATTACAGAAAATGTCATTTGCAGGGGCCAGTGTTTGGCCCGTACTCCTTCATAGATATTCCTAACGGAAGAGAAGAATTTGGGGATGATGGACGAAGCCTTAGAAATGATGTTGAGGTAGAAGTTGTGTTGATGATTTTGAGGAATCTATTTGAAGGTATGCCATGAGAAATTTTCGCCAGTTTATATTGTTTCCTGCCAAATAGCATACATTAATTCAAATAACGACTATATATTTGCACATGTTTGGTTATATATGTAGATGCACCTTTTGCCATACATGGGCAGCCAGTTAACTGCAGAAGCTGCAAGAAAAGAATTCATCTGTTCAATCTTACCTTGGGGTCCATTTAGTTTCTTGGGATGTTCAGAGAGATTTGCATAGCTTAAATGCTTTTTGACACTGGAAATGAAGTGCTTTCTTGTCATTTAGGTCATTAACTTAGCCTTACAGGACACATAAGACAGTAATCGGAGGCGTACATAACACTTTAAAGTTAGTGTGGTATTAACTTCTCCCTCGTCTAATTATGTCGTCTTGGTTTTTCTGCAGCATGCAAATCTTCAGGCGAAGATCTAAGTGTTGGTGTGATATCCCCATATGGAGCTCAGGTTGCTGCAATCCAACAGAAAATTGAAAAAAATTATGAAAATATTAAAGGCTTTGCAGTGAAAGTGAGGTCAGTGGATGGGTTCCAAGGGGGCGAAGAGGACGTCATAATAGTATCCACCGCCTCACAGATCCATCGGGTTCGTTTCCGATGCTAAGAGAAGCAATGTCACTCTCACCAGGGCAAGGTAGTCTCTGCTTTTCCTGCTGTATCCGGGCAATTTGAATTTTGCCATAATTATATACTACTTATAATCCCTGCTTTTTGCTGCCCTCTATGTAGATACTCTCTTTGGATTTTGGGAAACGGGAGAACGCTGACGAGAAGTGAATCTGTATGGAGAGCTTTGGTTGATGATGCTAAGACCCGTGGGTGTTCCTTCGGCATTGATGATGTTAAATCCATTTTGGATGGGAATAGTAATCAGCTTGATGATCCGGTCAATGGAAGTAGTGTACTGATTAGAAATGAGAGGTGGAGGGCAAATTGCTTTCGCGATGCCAAGAGCCGAGAATGTTCCTCCAGTAGTGATGAAGTTAAAGACATTTTGGATAGGAAGAAAGAGGATATCCGGCTTGATGATCCGCTCGATGGCAACAGTGTCCTATTTAAAAACGCTCGGTGGAGGGTAAACAACTTCGCGTGAATGGTTTTCTTTGCTAATTCGTTGTTTCAAGATGTTCATTTTGCAGAATCAATGACATTGCAGTCAGTCATTTGTCTCTGTAGGTTTTCTTCGGCGACAACTTCGTGGAGTCTTTCGGAAAGCTGACATCACCTAGGACCAAGATGTCAATAATGAACCTCATATCGAAACTTGCTGGTGGCTGGAGACCAGTGAAGAGCAATGGGGTCTTAAGCCCGAAAAGCTGTTCTCACATGGTGAAGCAGTTCGAGGTCGAAGGTCTCTACGTGCTGTGCACCGTCAATATACTGAAGGAACCCCAAAGCCTGGAGATTCAGGATCCGAGATACATCCAAATCTTGAAGATTTGGGATGTATTGCCCTTAAGGGATGCGATGAAACTGGTTGAATGTCTCGTTATCGAGTTCAAAGCGTATGCAGACGATTTCATTAGTTGCTGCAACGAGGAATGTCTTGAGGGGTAAGTCTCATCTTGTCTTTCCTAAACTTGAGGTTGAAGACTTATCAATGTCTGTATTCATTAGCGCACATATCTCCCGTCATGTAGGGATCAGGTAGTTCCAAAGACATGGGATTCTTCTTGGGGTATTGCTCATTTCTGCAGTTCGGATCAAGTTCAAGCAGGGAGTGGTTCCGGCGCCGGTATTTCGAATCTGGAAGCGAGCGAGAGCCTGCTTTCGATGAGATTCCGCTCCTCGTCATCACATGTGGTCAGGCAAATGTTTCCGGAGGACCAAGATAGCGAAGCGAATCTCCCATCTGAAGCAACCGAGCTTGATCAAGAGATGAGTTCCCGCTTCATTGGGCTTCGTATTTGAGTAATCCATATTGCTCCCTTCTTGACAAAGATCTTTTGACAGAAGCAGGGGAAAATCCTACTTCTTTTCAGGGAATTTTTCATTCGGGTCGAAATTTCTGTGCCCGTGCCGGGTATTTTGGAGAAGGCGGGGACCTTTTTAATTATTTATCTTTTTTCTAATTTTATGTCTAGATATATTTGGTTGAATTAATGGCACAGAATTTTCGGTTCAGGTGTCACAGCTACGAAGTGAAAATTCACCTCCAGATATTTGGGTGTTGAATTTTGCTTTTGCGTGATATATATGGAGGTTGGGATGAAGTGGTCAATGTGAGATTGTAAATGCAAAGACAACTTTACACAACATATAGCACTTCATCCCAACCTCCATATATATATATATATGGAGGTTGGGATGAAGTGGTCAATGTGAGATTGTAAATTCTAAGACAACTTTACACAACATATAGCCTTGATCCTCACTATTAAAATTTGAGTTTTGCGCTTACTAAAATGAATGGTAGGCTTGAAAAATTTTCACAAATTTTCTTTTTCATAGGGGCTTTCGAGATGATTCTTGCAATTTTTTATGATTTAGATTTCAATTTCTTGCAGTTTTCTTGTTGAGGAATTACCACGATGATGTAAATATGGCTTTAAATGTCTAATGCTTAATGACTTGCTATACTCAAGTTTAAACGACCTTGGCACGAGGAAAACAATATTTCGATGATCTTATTTAGCTTTTTAAAGGGTAACCCAGGAGCAAAAGGCAATGGAAAGACCTAGCAAGGCAGCTACACAATTCCAAAGATGTAAAGAAACAATGATGTTCGAATATCATTATCATTGACTACCAGTAAGAAAAAGAGACACCGCATAACACCGATACGCTAATGAACCAAGAATGTACCAAAAGATCGTGAGCTTATTGATAGTATTCATGAGCGTTGGCGCTCAATCTGAGCGGCAAGGTAACCACATTCACCGCTTGCACAATTTACCGAAAGTTGCTGACATGGCGATTCAATTGTTGCCGTGATACACAGTCACGTTGGGTTTGACAAAAATTGTCCAGAATGATTATATTGAAATTTTGCGTAAAGATTTTAGGACTAAATCGACAAAATTAGAATATTTTGGACTGAAGCGGAATCCGTACGATTGATTTAAGACTGATTTGGAAAATTTTCTTGTAAAAGCTCGGCATATAAAGTTTCGGCAAAATCGGATAAAAAAGTGAGCTGGACTATGAGACTCGAGACTTTTCAAGAGCCATCTCTTCCTTTCTCGCCCCTCTTACTGGACTTAAATTTTAAATAATCATTATTTCATTTTAAAGGATGGATGTTTAACTCAGAGGGTTCCCCTATACTGAACGTATCGGAGGTGCAGAGTGGAAGAAACTTCATTCTCTTTTGAGTTAGCCTGTCATTTCTCCAAACAGTCAAAAAATGCTCGCTCCGCATCGATCACAATAAAATTCAATAATGCAGTAATAAAACCAAGATTCAGTGACAGACCCTGTTCATAACTTCATACATTAGACCATCCTTTGTGCTCAATGTTTGTGCAGGTTGTACAGGGATGCAACATAATCAATAACTTTCAACATAATCAATAAATTTCACGGTTTCTGACTGTTTTACTTAGGTTATTAGAGTGTCAATTTTTAAAAGATGTGTTTGTTTGCAGGAAGATTGCAATCTCTGTAGTACTCAAATTCATGGCTCTGGACATGAGAGTCTCGACAACAACTTGTCTGGTGGTCTGAATGAATGCCAGAAAAAAGCAATTCTTGCTTGTCTTGATACCGTCTAGTGTCAACACAGGTCGGCTGTAGAAATGATACATGGTCCTCCAGGGACAGGGAAGACCAAAACTGCTGTGGCGCTGCTCTTTACTCTCTTGGAAAGGAAACGCAGAACCGTTGTTTGTGCTCCATCAAATGTTGCCATCAAGGAATTGGCATCTCGTGTTTTGCAGCTGGTGAAAGAATCGGTTTGCACAAACTCTAGTGGGGAAGGCTTGCTCTGTTACTCTGGAGACATGCTTTGTTTTGAGAACAAGGAGCGGATGAAAGAAGATTCAAATATTGAGGAAATATACTTGAATCATCATGTTGATTGTATTGCGGAGTGCTTTTCTATACTCACCGGTTGGCAGCATTGTGTGACTTCCATGATCGATTCTCTCAATGACTGTTGAGAAGGAACGCAATATTTTATGGGAGCTTAATGGTACCGAGGTTGGAAGCAAATGTAGAAGCAGCAAAAAATGAATCCAAACCTGAATTTAAATCGTTTATGGATTTCTTCAAGCACAGATTCAAGTCAAGTGCAGAGGCTCTCCTAAGATGTTTATGGATTTCTTCAAGCACAGATTCAAGTCAAGTGCAGAGGCTCTCCAAACCTGAATCTTATGCACCCATATATCCATAACTTACCTTCTTGAACATAATTTCCATGAGATTAAGTCCTTTCTCATCTTTACTTGATTCTTTTGAAATTCCACTATATAGAGAGAAGTTGGATTCAAGAAAGTTGGAGGAAGCATTTTTGTCGTCACCATCTTCATTCAAAAGTTGCTCAGATCCACTATACAAATAAATGTGACTAAATTATTTAGTCAACGACAAAATGCTTCAAAACTTGCTTCAAAACTTGACAAATTGCAGCAATTTAAGGAGTCTGATGTAAAATACGACCTTTCAGGAGAAAAACGGAACTTTTTACAAAACTGATGACTGTTGTCATCGAGAGCTTCAATTTTTTTTTAATGAAAAACATAAGAAAAAGATATCAAGATTACTCAAATGGTTGTTATAGAAAATGCCTTTTGAACAACATACCAACATTATATATAAAACAAAGCCCCTGCATTAAGGACTGCATAAAGTCTTGTGTGAAAACTCATAGTAGAAAGAAGCCTTTCAATGGAAAAAGGTCTTCAAGAAAGGCCCATATACTATCCAATTGCTGTGGAAACAGAATGCGACTAAAATTTTTTATCAAAAATGATATGCTTCAAAACGAGAAAAGTTGAGAAGTCTTGTGTAAAATATTACCTTTCAAAGAAAAATTGCACCTTTTACATATAGAAAGAGCAGTCACCAAGATCTTCAATTCTTTATTGAGAAATGCAAAAAAAAAAAAAAAATGCTAAGTTTACTTGAAAGGTACTTTACAGATCGGCTTTTGAACAAAATACAAAAACTATATATCAAAACGAACTCATCGGCACTGAAGAATGCATAAAAAGTCTCTGGGTAAAAACTCATAGTAGAAAGAAGCCTTTTAGTGGAAAAAGTTGTTTCAAGAAAGGCCATACACTATTTAAATTGCCCTGGAAAAAGAATGTGAGGAAGAAAGAACCACTTAGTCAAAAATGGAATGCTTAAAATGAGTAAAGATGAAAGTTGTTTGAAATAAGTCTCGTGTAGAATATGACCTTTTAAAGAAAATTACCTTTTACCAAAATAATGAGTCTAGATCTTAAAAAAGATGCCAAGTTTACTTGAAAGGGATTAAAGGGAAAAATTTATCTTATAGTAAAAAACAAACTTACATATCAAAACAAAGTCCTCTGCACAAATAATTGCATAAATAAAATAGCTCTTGGTGTGAAAACTCGTAGTTGAAAGAAGCCTTTGAGGGAAAAGCAGTTTCAACAAAAGCCATAAACTATGCAGATTGCCCCCAAATAGAAGGTAAGGAAAAAAAAAAAAAAAAACCATTTAGTCACAACTGATGCTTCGAAAGGTGAAAAGGTGCAATTACTTTGGAAGAAATCATGTGTGATCTTTGAAAGAAAAACGGCACTTGCCACAAATATAATGAGTCTTTTCACCAAAATCTTTTTGGTTGAGAAACTTAAAAAATGATGCCACGATTACTTGAAGGGATTCATAATAATTGGCTTTTGAACAAATTACAGAAATTACATATCAAAACAAAATCCTCTGCACTTAGGACTGCATAAAGTCTTTGGGGTGAAAGCTCATAGTAGAAAGAACCCTCCCTTCAGTGGAAAAACTTGTGTCAACAAAGCCATATACTATTTAAATGCCCTGGAAAACGAATGTGAGTGAAAAAAAAAGATATATATAATAAAAAACGAAATGATTCAAAATGTGACAAATTGCAGTTATTAGAGAAGTGGTATGATGTAAACTGTGACCTTTTGGTAGAAAACTCAACTTTTTCCAAAACTGATGACTATTGTCACCGAGAACTTCAAATTTTTGATGAGAACGTGATAAAAGATTTCAAGATTACTTAAAAGGTAATTATAAAAATAAAAATAAAAAAGCCTTTTGAGCAACACCAACATTATACATCAAACAAAGCCCTGCACTAAGGACTGCATAAAATCTTTTATGTGAAAATTTATAGCAGAAAGAAGCCTTTTCAGTAGAAGAAGCGGTTTCAAGGAAGGCCATATACTATTCAATTGCCGAGGAATTAGAATGCGAGGAAATTGAAAGAAGCCTTTTAGTCAACGACAAATGCTTCAAAACTTGACAAAGTGCAGCCATTTGAGAAGGAGTCCGATATAAAATATGACCTTCCAGGAGAAAAACGGAACATTTTACCAAACTGATGTTGTCACCGAGAGCTTCAATTTTTTAATGAGAAACGTAAGAAACAGATATCAGGATTACTTAAAAGGTATTTATAGAAAATGCCTTTTGAATAACATACTAACATTATGTATCAAACAAAGCCCCTGCACCAAGGACTGCATAAAGTCTTTTGTGTGAAGACTAACAGTAGAAAGAAGCCTTTCAATGAAAAACCTTCAAGAAAGGCCATATCCTATCGAATTGCCGTGGAAATAGAATGTGATGGAAGAGATTTTATCAAAAATGATATGCTTCAAAACGTGAAATGTTGGGAAGTCTTGTGTAAAATATGACACCTTTTACTATAGAAAGAGCTGTCACCAAGATCTTCAATTCTTTATTGAGAAACGGAACAAAAAGATGCTAAATTTACTTGAAAGGTACTTTACAAATTGGCTTTTGAACAAAATACAAAAACTAAATATCAAAACAAAGTCATCAGCACTAAAGAATGCATAAAAAGTCTCTGGGTAAAAACTCATAGTAGAAAGAATCCTTTTAGTGGAAAAATTTGTTTCAGGAAAGGCCGTGCACTATTTAATTTGCCCGGGAAAAAGAATGTGAGGAAAAAAGATCACTTAGTAAAAAATGAAACGCTTAAAATGAGAAAAGATGAGAGTTATTTGTAATAAGTCTCGTGTAAATATGACCTTTTAAAGAAAATTACTTTTTACCAAAATAATGAGTCTGAGATCTTAAAAAAGATGCAAGATTACTGGAAAGGGATTAATAAAAAATTTATTTTGCAGTCAATAACAAACTTACATATCAAAACAAAGTCCTCTGCATAGATGATTGCATAAATAGCCCTTGGTGTGAAAACTCGTATTTAAAAGAAGCCTTTGAGGGAAAAAGCAGTTCCAACAAAAGCAATAAACTATTCGGATTGACCCCAAAATAGAATGTAAGGGAAAAAAAAAATTAGTCAAAACTGATGCTTTGAAAGGTGAAAAGGTGCAATTACTTTGGAAGAAGTCTTGTGTGATCTTTCTAAGAAAAACGGCACTTGCTACAAATATAATGAGTCTTATTACTGAAATCTTCAATTTTTTATTGAGAAACTTAAAAAAAGGTGCCTCAATTACTTGAAAGGGATTTATAATAATTGGCTTATGAACAAAATACAAAAATTATATATCAAAACAAACTCCGCTGCAATTAGGATTGCATAAAAAGTCTTTGGGGTGAAAGCTCATAGTAGAAAGAACCCTTTCAGTGGCAAAACTTGTGTCAAGAAAAGCCATATACTATTTAAATGCCCTGGAAAACTAATGTGAGTGAAAAATTTAATCAAAAATGAAATGCTTCAAAAAGTGACAAATTGCAGTTATTTGAGAAGGAGTCTGATGTAAATCCAAAACTGATGACTATTGTCACCAAGGACTTCAAATTTTTAATGAGAAACATGAAAATAGATTTCAAGATTACTTGAGGGGTAATTAAAAAAAATGCCTTTTGAACAACACCAACATTATATATCAAAGAAAAGCCATACACTATTTAAATGCCCTGGAAAACGAATGTGAGTGAAGAAAAAACAATGAAAGCAAAAACGAAATGCTTCAAAATGTGACAAATTGCAATTATTTGAGAATAAGTCTGATGTAAATATGACCTTTCAGTAGAAAAACTATTTAACTTTTTCCAAAACTGATTACTATTGTCCCCGAGAACTTCAAATTGTTTAATGAAAAACGTGAAAATATATTTCATAATTACTTGAAAGGTAATTTAAAAAAATGGCCTTCTGAACAACACCAACATTATGTATCAAACAAAGCCCTGTGCTAAGGACTGCATAAAGTCTTTTGGGTGAAAACTCATAGCAGAAAGAAGCCTTTCATTAGAAGAAGTGGTTTCAAGGAAGGCCATATAATATTCAATTGCCGTGGAAATAGAATGCAAGGAAAATTTTTTTGTCAAAAATGAAATTCTTCAAATGTGAAAAATTGAGAAGTCCCATGTAAAATATGACCTTTCAAAGAAAAATAGCACCTTTTACAAAAAGAAAGAGTTGTCACCAATATCTTCAATTCTTTATTGAGAAACGTAACAAAAAGATGTGAAGGGGTACTTTTTAAAAAATTGGCTTTTGAAAAAAATACAAAAACTATATATCAAAGCGAAGTTATCAGCATTGTAAAACGCATGAAAAGTCCTTCGGTGAAAGTAACACGAAGCCTTTTAGTGGAAAAAGTTGTTTCAAGAAAGGGCCATATACCGCTTAATTGACCCTGATAAGAGAATGTGAGGAAAAAAAGAACCATTTAGTCAAAAATGAAAGGTCTAAAACGAGATAAGATGGGAGTTATTATGGAATAAGTCTCGTATAAAATATGACCTTTCAAAGAAAAATGTCACTTTTAACCAAAATAATGAGTCTTGAAATGAAGATCTTAAAGAAGCCAGCATCACCGAAAAGGATTGATAAAAATTTTACTTGTAGTAATATGGCAAAATTTAATATCAAAAGAAAGTCCTCTGCACCAATGATTGCATAAAAACCAATGAATATTGTCACCAAAAACTTCAATTTGTTTTATGAGAAATGTAAGAAAAAGATGTCAAGATTACTTGATAGGGATAAATGAAAATTGCTTTTTGAATAAAATACCCAAATACATCAAACAAAGTCCCTGTACAAACTCGTCGTGGAAAGAAGCCTTTCGGTGGAAAATGTTGTTTCAAGAAAAGCCATATACTATCCAATTGCTGTTGAAATAGAATGTGAGGGGGAAAAAACATTTTGTCCAAAATGAAAGGCTTCAAAAGGTGAAAAGTTACAGTCTTGTGACCGAGATCTGCCACTTCTTATTGAGAAACGTAACAAAAAGATACCAAGCTCAATTGAAAGGTTTTTAAAATATTGGCTTTTAAACAAGATACAAAATCTATATATCAAAACAAAGTAATCAGCACTGAAGAATCCATAAAAAGTCTTTGGGGGAGAAAACTCGTAGTAGAAAGAAGCCTTTTTTTTTTATGGTAAAAGTTGTTTCAAGAAAGGTCACATAAAAATTAATTTGCCCTGGTAAGAGAACGTGAGGAAATGGGAACCATTTAATAAAAAAGAGATGCTTAAAATGTGAAAAAGAGGGAGTTACGTTGGCATAAGTCTCACTCTCACGTAAACTACGACCTTTCAAGAAAAACGTCACTTTTTACAAAAATAATGAGGGTTGTCACCAAGATCTTGGACTTTATATGAAGAAACATAAGAAAAGATGCCAAGATTATTTGAATGGGATTAATAATTGCTTTTGTAGTAAATACCGACATTATATATCAAAACAAAGTCCTCCGCACAAATGACTGCATTAGAAGGCTTTGGTGTGAATATTCGTGTCACAAAAGAAGCCTTTCAGTGAAAAAGCTATCTCAACAACAGACTGTAAATAGAATGTAAGGAAAGACAAACTCAATTTAGTCAAAAAATAAAATGCTTCATCAGGTGAGTTATTTTGGAAGAAGTCTTGTGTGACCTTCCAAAGAAAGTGATTCTTACAAAAATAATGATTCTTGACAGCGTAATATTCAAATTTTCATCAAGAAACTTAGCCAAAAAATGCCAATATTACTTGAAAGGGATTAAAAAAAAAAAAATTGGCTCTGGAACAAAATACCAAAATTATATATCAAAACAAAGTCCTCTGTACTTAGGAATGCATAAAAAAAATTTTGAGGGTGAAAGCTCATAGTAGAAAGACGCCTTTGAGTAGAAAAGTTGTTCCAAGAAAACACATGTACTATTTTAATGCCCAGGAAAAAAAAAACCATTTAGTTAAAAATGAAATACTTCAAAACATAAAAAGTTGCAGTCACTAGGGAAGAAGTCTAGTGTAATAGATGACCTTTCACAGAAAAATGGCTCTTCTTACAAAAATAAGACTAGTGTCACCAAGTGCTTCAATTTTTTTCATAAAGAAACGTAAGAAAAAGATGTCAAGATTACTTAAAGGGATTTAAAAAAATTGGCTTTTGAACAAAATACCAAAATCATATATCAAATAAAGTCCCCACACTCACGACTGCATAAAAAGTCTTTTCTGTGATAAATCATACTAGAAAGAAGCCTGTTAGAAGAAAAAGTTGTTTCAAGAAAAACCATATACTATTCAATTGCCCTGCAAATAGAAGGTGAAGAAGAAAAACCAAAGTCAAAAATGAAATGCTTCAAAAAGTGAAAGATTGCAGTCATTTTGAGGAAGTCTCATGTAAAATACTACCTTTCAAAGAAAAATGGCACTTATTACAAAAATAATGAGTCTTGTCCAATTGGCTCTGTTATAAACCCAATTTCAAAGACTAATTCGAATGCTACACAAGACAAACAGTAGTTCAAGAGACAGTTTTGAAGATAAACATCCAAGATGGCTGGGAAAAATTAAGAAAAAGTTGAATAGCAGATGATTCGAGCATCTCTACAGGATTATACTTTGATCTTTTGGTCAAGAAAATTGGTAAAAAGTAGCAGACTCAGAGAGATTTTTTGCAAGACAATGCCAAGGCTTAAGGATGTGTAACGCCAGAAACACAGCACAATCGTAGTGCAGCACAACAAGATAAATTCAACACAGCGCCCCCCCCCCCCCCCCGAAATTAAAAAAGAAAAAAAACCGAAACTCACGACCAGATTACAGCTGCAGAAATCTAAACAGAGCAAGAACAGGACAATCAACGAGCACTAGCAACAAGCAACTCTAATACTGCGTCATCATCAAGGAAGAAAGAAAGAAACATTTACGAGCGATCGAGTTTCCAGAGACTCACAGAACGAACCCACATGCCGCCGCCGCTCGGCCTTGCCTCTGTGGCCGCGCACAACCCAGTCCCCGAGCCGCGGCCATAGGGCGCCTTCCTCTCTCTCTCTCTCTCTCTCTCTCTCTCTGTGCCGTCAACGATGATCGGCCGCACGCGGACCCAGATGCGGCTCCGCCCTCTTCGATTCTGCCTAATCTGGCACCGCCATCGCTGGCTCAACCGTGACGGGTTCTCCGGCGAGAGACCCAAAAAAGGAACGAGCAGCCGAGGAACAAAGAGGGGAGCGGGGAGGAGGGGTTAGATCGGGTATTTCCCCTCACTTTTCGTGTTCTTCCGAATTTAACCCTCGCATAATAGGAAAGTCGAGCGCACGTCAGGGTTAAAAAGGTGAACTTTTTCAACGGCTATCTCCACACTACTGTCGGTTGCAATAATCAAACCGAAAAATCGATTGGTTTCCCTTTTCCAAGCGAATGCGAATGCGAATTTACTGTACATGTACACTATGCATATTGCGCAATATGCAATAATTCGTTGATGGTAACTTTCTATATATAATAATTAATTTTGTAGAAAAACTAGTCTCAATCAAATTAATTGGGTATTCATTGTATTAATCAATTATGATGGCGGACTGATGTTCCTACCAATCTTTCCATTGGATTCCTCTCCCTACACTTATGTTATTGTTGGGCCTTTTTGTTACTTTGGTCCTTTCTTTGCTTTTGCCGATGTTTTGGCTTTCCTCTGCTCTTGTGTAGGTGATCTTGCTTTTACCTTGGCACTCTTTCACTCACTCAACCATGAGTACAAGTTTTTGGTGTCGAGATCTTGCCGTATAGTTTCTTGGTACTTGTTGGTTTTAGTCAATTTAATACTTACCTTTTACCAAAAAAATAAAATAATTATGACCATCAAACACTTAATTAAAAAAAAATAAAAGAATGGACCATCAATTTGTTTTCTTGCTTGAAGAGTTCTCGTCTATGCGAGCAGCGCCTAAGTCCGGCAAGGAATAATTTTTGTAAAAGAAAAAAAAAAAGGAGTAGGATTTAATACCTAACATGCTCGAGGGACTGCCAGCTCATCAATGAAAAGGGTGAATTGGATCGGTTTCATGCACTTCAAACCGGTCCGGCGATGCAGTGGGCCTCCTCCACGAGTGGCCCTGACCCCAGGACTGTTACCAGAGGGATGGCCCGAAAGGGTTCAAACGGGTCTAAAAATTGGGCCTTTTAGGAGATGGGCTTTTTAGCTTGAGTAGCTGGCCTACGTTCATCTAGGGGGCCCAGAGCTTTAATGTGAAGTTGAGATGGAGATGTCATGGAGGAGATTCCACAATGGAAAAGGGGAAAATCATCACATGGAGCGTATTATATGTACTGAAAATGAATCTGAACGATGGAAATGCCCGGTCTTTTTAGGTTTCGGTATGGCCCCTCACCCTTCTTTCTTTTTTTCTTTTTTTTCTTTTTGTAAGACAAGAAAGCCAACTCAAGTAAACAAACCCTAAGCAAGTTAGTATATGAAATATCCATTATTCTCATGAACCCGATGCCCATGAGCTAAAATCCAAGTGGGGGGCGATCCCCTACATGGCACGAACACTCCACGCAGCACGAGTCTAGGCCCAGCTGGTATTGCACTTTTCTCGAAACAAATTAGTTTGGTTCAGTAACCATATCTCATTCACGCCCAGCACTTCATTCCGCGAGAAATACATAAAAACATCCCCAATTGCATCCATCCTTCGTTCTTCATTTATCCCTCCCGGCGATCTTCCCCAGGGTCCTTAAATGGCATTTTTTTTTTTTGTTTTTTAATCTCTCTCTTTTGTATGGCTGTAGGAAAGCTAAATAAACCTAGCAGTCCCGCAAAGCCACACCATTCATAAAAGCCAAGTGCGCCTCCACCAATCTCACTTTCGGCTCAAGACAAGCAAAGCCTGGTTCTTAAGTAAAAGCAGGAACGGATGAGAAGAATGTCGGGAGTGGGAGGGATAACCAAAAGCAAAAGCGACGGGTCATAACTGGAAAGGGAAAGTCACTGTCTTTTAATCCCTTTTAACTTTGGAAAAATCAGAAAGAAAACCACTCCATCCCAACGGATCAAGGTTGCTCCGCAAAGCGGAGGCCCATCTTTAGATGACTTATGTGCATTCTACTTATATTTAACAATTCAATAACCATAGGAACTTTTCATTAGGGAAAACAATGGAAGCAGAACAAAAACCCGAGCAAAGAAGATATCATTGTTGTTCCGCAGTATGGAAAGCACGGATAAGCTCGAGTCGAAATAAACATCGCATGTTGGCTCAGTAATGTCGCATTGGCACGATATTCAGTAACATTGAACTATGACATTCTTTCCTATCGCCTTGATTATGCCATGAGAACTACAGATGAAATTTGATTGAGCTCGAATTCGAAGTCACAAGGAAAGACGCGTTCGGCTCCTGATATCGACCGATGTTTTGATGAGACTGCACAGCTGAAAGAATGAGAGTCAAAAATTCCTTTACAACATCGAGGTGTCAGGCACGTAATTTTAGTTGGAGATGAATGTCAGTTGCCAGCTACGGTTGAAAGCAAGGTCTGTCACTGCTGAATGTTTGTTTAGCAACGTGCCCATGCATACATAAACAAGAATCATCTTATGCTTAATTGACCTTCTAAGTTTTTGAATGTTTTTATTTTTATAGCTATCTAGCAAGGCTGGCTTTGGAAAGAGTCTATTCGAAAGGTTGAGTTCTCTGGGTCATCCTAGACACCTCCTCGATGTCCAGTACAGAATGCATCCCGCGATAAGTCAATTTCCCCTAAAGACCTTTTACAAAAACCAAATTCTGGATGGGTCGAATATTACTGGCAAAAGTTACAGAAAATATCATTTGCAGTGGCCAATGTTTGGCGTGTACTCCTTCATAGATATTCCTAATGGAAGAGAAGAAGCTGGGGATGGACGAAGCCTTAGAAACTATGTTGAGGTAGGAGTTGTGTCGATGATTTTGAGGAATCTATTCTAAGGTACGCTATGAGAGAATTTCGCCAGTTTACATTGTTTCCTGCCAGATACTATACATAAATTCAAATAACGACTATATATTTGCACATATTTGGTTATATATGTGGATGCACCTTTTGCCATACTATCGTAGAGCATGGGTGGCCAGTTGTCGAATGCCGAAGCTGGAAGAAAAGAATATTTCTGTTCAATCTTACCATGAAGTCCATTTAGTTTCATGAGTTGTTTACAGAGATTGGCATAGCTTTTTATGCTTATGGACACAGGAGATGGTGTGCTTTCTTGTCATTTTTAGGTCATTAACTTAGGCTTGCGGGACACCTAAGACAGGAATCGGAGGTGTACATAACACTTCATGTTAGTGTTGTCGTTACTTGTAGGAATTACAACTTCTGTGCCAAATGTAACTACATCATATTGGTTTTTCTGCAGCATGTAAATCTTCAAGCGATCATCTCAGTTTTGGCGTGATGTCTCCATATGGAGGTCAGATTGCTGCAATACAACAGAAAATTGGAAGAAGATATGAAAATATCAAAGGCTTTACAGTGAAATTGAGGTCAGTGGATGGGTTCCAAGGGGGCGAAGAGGACATCGTACTAGTATCCACCGTGAGATCAAACCCTCACGGATCTATCGGGTTCGTTTCCGATGCTAAGAGAACGAATGTCGCTCTCCCGGGGCAAGGTAGTCTCTTCTATTCCTGCCTTATCTGGGCGCCTTGAATTTTGCTATAATAATATGCCACTCACAATTTCTGCTTTTTGCTGCCCTCTATGTAGATACTCTCTCTGGATTTTGGGAAACGGGAGAACGCTGACGAGAAGTAAATATGTATGGGAAGCTTTGGTTCATGATGCGAAGACCCGTGGGTGTTTCTTCAGCATTGATGATTGTTGGGAAACAAATTCCTAAAACGATCCGATACTCAATCGAACACCGAAAATGAAAGCGGAAAACATGTCCAAAAAACATGTTACACCGATCAAAAAGTATATCACATAGTCGGATATATCTTAGTTTTCACATATTAAGCACCATCGTCATAGTTTTATGAGGAATTCTTGGAAGCCCCGATTCCATTCGTGAAGAGGAGCGTATTATTTTTTGGGGAGAAACTGAGAGAACGTTGAACAGAGAAAACATATTTCCCTTTTTTTCTCTTTTCAAAAACGCTACCACTCAGATAACATAACTACTCAGATAATCGTAATTGCTCAGATAATCCTTCCTTTTTTTTAATTCTTTATTTTACAGTAACTGCACTTTTCTATGGGCCCTTCATTCATGGGCTTGGTTTTGACCCAACATGGGTGGACGGGTTTAAGTAGACTCATCAAACATAAAAACCCATCAATGATGTTAGAGCCATTTTGGATGGAAATAGTAATCAACTTGATGATCCGGTCGATGGAAGTAGTGTACTATTTACAAATGAGAGGAGGAGGGCAAATTGCTTCCACGATGCCAAAAGCCGAGAATGTTCCTCCAGTAGTGATGAAGTTAAAGCCATTTTGGATGGGAAGAAAGAGGATATCTAGCTCGATGATCTGCTCGATGACAACAGTGTCCTATTTAAAAACGCTTGGTGGAGGGTAAACAGCTTTGCGCGAATGCTTTTCTTTGCTAATTCGTCATTTCAGAATGTTCATTTTGCAGATTCAATGATAATACTGTCAATCATTCGTCTCTGTAGGTTTTCTTCAGCGACAACTTCGTGAAGTCTTTCAGAAAGCTGACGTCGCTTAGGACCAAAGTGTCAATAATGAACCTCTTATCGAAACTTGCTGGTGGCTGGAGACCAGTGAAGAGCAATGTGGGTTTAAGCCCGAAACGCTGTTCTCAGTTGGTGAAGCAGTTCAAGGTCGAAGGACTCCCTACGTGCCGTGCACCGTCGATATACTGAATATTTGGGAACTGAGATACATCCAAATCTTTTTCGGATGTATTGCCCTTAAGGGATGCGATGAAACTGGTTGAACGTCACGGCATCGACTTCAAAGCCTATGCAAACGATTTCATTAGTCGCTGCAACGAGAAATGTCTTGAGAGATAAGTCTCATCTTGGATATCATTCACTTTCCTAGATAAATCACCTCAACAAATGACTTGAATCGATCTTTTCCATTCTACTATCTCATTTGCGCACATATTTCTCGTCGTATAGGGATTAGGTAGTTCCAAAGACATGGGATTCTTCTTGTGGTAATGCTCGTCTCCATAGTTCGGATCAAGTTCAAGCGGAAGCAATTACAGGTGGGTCTTGTAGTCAAGCTCCATTCTGCCCTTGCACTCGAGGGCCAATCTTCATCTGGCCTGAGGAAACCTTTGCACACCTCCGTTATCTTTTGGGAGGCCTATGCCCTATAAAAACTATCTATCTAAGACTGTCCCTTATCTCATAGGTTCTGACATAAGATTAGAATTCTAACTCTTCCAGAGTGATATCTCACTGATGGCTCGGCCCCTAGAAGGACTTTCTAAAAGTATTACTTCTATTTCTTTTGATTTTATTTATTTTCATTTCGTTCAGAAATTCTTTTTTTTCTTATTTTCAGTTTTAATTAATATTTAAATTGAATAATGAATCCATAAAATATTCATTCTATTTTATAAAATTCAAAATAGATTTATTTATAGAATGGTGATTCGAATGAATGATTTAGGAATATAAATGATGAATTCAAAAATTTTATGGAATTTTGAAAGACCAAAAGATCTTTCGGGTCTAGTCAAACATTCGAATGAATGATTTAGGAATATAAACGTTGAATTCAAAGATTTTATGGAATTTTGAAAGACCAAAAGATCTTTCGGGTCTAGTCAAACCAAATGGCACTGGTATTTCAAATCTGGGAGCCAGCGAGCGCCTACTTTCAATGAGATTCCACCCCTCATCATCACATGTGGTCAGGCAGTTGTTTTCGCAGGACCACCAAAGCAAAGCGAATCTCACATCAGAAGTAACCGAGCCAGATCAAGAAATGAGATCTCGGCTCGATGCGCTTCGTATTTGAGTAATCCATATTGCTCCCTTCTTGAAAAGGAGCTTTTTTGACAGAAGCAGGGGAAAATGCAACTTCTTTATAAGGAATTTTTCATTCGGGTCAGAATTTATGTGCCCATGCCGGGTATTTTGGAAAAAGGCAGGGACCTTCTTAATTATTCATCTTCTTTCTAGTTTTATGTGTGGATATATTTGATTGAATGAATGGCGCAGGATTTTCAGTTTAGGTGTCATAGCTACGAAGTGGAAATTCATCTATAAATATCTGGATGTTGATTCCTGCCTTCCCATGATATAATATAGGGTGGAATGAAGTGGATTATGTGAAATTCGTGAATTCAAAGACGATATTACACAACATATAACCTTAACCCTAACCATTAAAATTCTAGTTTCGCATTAATTAAAACGGATGATATGCGTGAAGGATTTTCCCAAGTTTTCTTTTTTGCTCCTTTCGTTTTATACTTGGTAGGGGCTTTCGAGATGATTCTTGTAATTGTTGTCAATTTTAAGATTCAATTTGCTCTTTCCTATTACTTAAAGGGCAGTAAATACAAACGACCGATGCCTGATCAAGAACTGCATGCATGAGTATAAACAAGAGGAATTTAATTCTTTGCATGATCTTGTTCCTATTAAACGACCTCGGCACTAGGAAAACAATATTTTGATTATCTTTATTGGACTTTTTGAAGGGTAACCTAGTAACAAAAGGCGATAGAAAGACTTAGGTAGGCAGCTACACAATTCCAAAGATGAAAAGAAATAACGATTCAAGTATCATTATCATTAAGTGACCAATCACGTTAGTAAAAATAAGAGGCATCGCATATTACCAATATGCTCACGAACCAAAAATGTACCAATCACATCGTCACATTGGTCATCTTCCACAAAATTGATTGAAAGGATTGCATCGGAATTTCGTGCAAAAATTTAAGATTTTTAATTTATAGAATATGAAAGTTTAAGAGTGAAATGACATCGTATAATTAATTTAAGGCTGATTTGGATGACTTTTCAAATCAGGACAAAAAGTGATTTGGACTACGGGGGACTCAGAAGACTTTTCAAGAGCCATCATCTTTCTTTCTCGCCCCTCTGACTTGATCTGAGGTCTTAAATAATCATTATTTAATTTCTCAAATCACTAGTGGATGGATGTTTAACTCATAGGGTTCCACTACGCTGAACGCATACGGAGGTGCAGAGTGGAAGAGAACGATGGACGCTCGGATGCTGGCTCTCTAGTCTCCCAGGCGTAAAGTAAACTAAAAAGCACTATTTCTCTTTCTTCGACCCAGAAAAAAAAGAATTCGCTTTCCAAGAATACCATATTGATAAGCGCAAATGATGGGAAACGAATCATATCTATATCTCGTTATTCTTTAATTCTTAACTCGTCGGGCACTAATTTCTTGAAACTCGCATAATTTTTCATTGAAAATCTTTCTAATGAAAATTATCATAGAAACTCGAACTTTGGATCTCTTTACGTAACACTCATTATATCTAGTTGCCAAAATTATCTTGACACTCTAAAAAGCCTAAATAACCATATAACGGTACTTTTTCACTTGTCCGATGCATAAATACCTACTTGCTGGCCTAATTAAGGCAAGCCTTAATGAGAAAATATTAGGAACATTAGTTAGCCAACTTTTACTCCATTTATTGAGCGCGACACATGTCTTATCAGGTTCATCTTACATAAATTTTTGGGAAAATGTCACAAATGGTCCCTATACTATTACTTAATGTGCAATCTGGTCCTTGAACTTTCGATCGGCTCAATTTGATCCCTGAACTATTGATAAATGTTCGATTTGGTCCCTGAACTTTCGATCGGCTCAATTTGGTCCCTGAACTATTGATAAATATCCGATTTGGTCCCTGAACTTTCAATCGGCTCAATTTGGTCCATGAACTATTGATAAATGTCCGATTTAGTCCTTCATTACTATTTTTCTTTTTTTTTTCTTTTTTTTTTTTGCTTCTTCTCTCTTCCCTCCGCCGGCTTGCCTCGGCTGACGCCGCTTCCCTCCTCCGCTCCGTGAGGGAAGAGAGAAGAAGCAAAAAAAAAAAAAAAAACAAGAATAAATGACTAAATTGACATTTATCAATAGTTCGAGACCAAATTAAGCCAATCGAAAGTTCATGGACCAAATCGAGCCTTTTATCAATAGTTCGCGACCAAATCGAGCGATCGAAAGTTCATGGACCAAATTGGACATTTATCAATAGTTTAGGGATCAAATTGAGCTGATCGAAAGTTCAGGGATCAAATTGCACATTAAGTAATAGTATAGGGACCATTTATGACATTTTCCCTAAATTTTTCTCTCTCCTCTCTTCGTTACTTTTTCCTTCCTCTCTCTGTATGCCAGTTGCTTTTTTATCATCTTCTCCGTTGCTTTTTCGCATGGAGCATCCGAGTTCCAGGTCGAGCTCCATCAGCCAAAGCAGCCACGAGCCTCAGGCTTGGAGAAGAAAAATAAGTGCTAAAAAGAGAAAAGATGAGGGACGAGGAAGGTGAAGAAAAAGTGAGAGAGCGAGGGAGGAAAAAGTGAGTGAGAGGGGGAATCAACGCAAAGTGGGCCAACGCGACACGTGTCGTCCAATCAATGGATTAATATTTTGCTAGCGGGCCCAACTAGTGTACCCAAATTTTCACATGGTTTTTAGCTCCTCCTCCTCAAGTGATTTCAGTACTCATGTACGTTGAGCACCAACCATAGACGCGTGTACGCATCCTTGACATTCGAATCCAGGAAAGAAGGAACGCGGGTCTTTGCCAATCTCAATCCAAGCTCCAGACATTGTCGGCCGCCAGGTATGCCAGACGGGCAAAGACCGTGTGTACTGTGACAGTGACGTGAGCTTAGCACGCAAGAAAGCTTAACCCGAGCAAACCATTGCTCGTGGGTTTCGGACTCGCATCTTTTTTTTCTTTTTATGGGGTCGGAAAGGCATCCATCTTAGCTTGATTCGCATTAAATGGGGAGCGACGTGCATTGCGCAACGAGCTTTAGCCGGTAGAAGGTTTGGCGAAATAGGGTCGTATGCTTTAGCAGGTACGAGGAGACCAAGACTTTTCACGAGTCGTCGTCAGCTTCCATTCCCGGTCCCTTTTCCACACCGCCCGCGGTCGCTCGCCGATCGTCCTTTTTCAAATGCTCGTCGCTCGGATGAGGGTGATTCGCAAGTGACAAAGCTGCTCGCTTCTTCATATTTGCTCTCTTGATCTCTCGTTCGCTTGGAATTCTCAGACATATTCGTCGAAAGTAAGGAGTTTTTTTCTTGGCTTTAGAGATGGCCATGGATTCTACAGTAGGTGCGGGGGCTGGGTCCGGCAGGAGGAAAGACAAGCGCACTGACCTGTTTGATGTTATCTTCTCTTGGTCTCTTCAAGAAATCTTCAATATCAATCTCTACAAGGACAAGGTTCTCTTTTCTTTGTCTCTTTCCTTTCTTTTGTTTTTCCCCCTTTTTTGGGCTATGTTTGCTGTCCTGATCTCGCTTTCGTATGATCATCAGTATAAGTTTAATGGATGTTGGCTTGAAAATGTTCTAAATGATGTTAGTTCTTTGCTCTTTGGCAATGTTTCTTTTGTGAACCTTGCTATGTGGAGTTGGAATGTTGTATAGTGGGGAAGGACCTTTCTCTCTGTGTGTGTGGCGAAGTTAATTAGGTGTTAGGGGGAATATTTGCTCTTTAAATATGCTATATTATCCAATTTGGGTGACATTGATAGACAGAGGACAGAGTTGCTCGATCTATCGAGTGAAGTTGGTTGGTCATGTTTGACTTTCGATACACCCGTTCTGTAGGTGAAGAGCATCCCGGAGTCATTTCAATCAGTTGATCAATACCTTGCTTCTTATTTTTTTCCTTTGCTTGAGGAAACACGAGCCAGTCTCTGTTCAAGTATGCAGACTGTATCTAGCCTGCCTTTCGCGAAAGTCACTGGTTTTGCTGAAGGCAAGAAGAATGAGTACCATGTGGGAGTGGATTACTGGAGAAACAGATCCACTAACCATGGCAAGGAGCCCTACAAAACTTTGCCTGGGGATGTTTTGATATTAACTAATGCTAAACCAGATACCATTCCCAGCTTAGAAGGGTTTGCAGGAGGATGGGCATTTGCATCAGTCACTGAAATTGTAGGAGATGCTGATGGGAATGCTCAATCATCAACTGAGTTTAGAGTCAAAGCATTTTTGGATAACAAAGTGAAGGATGATTGTTCCTGGGAGACAATGTATGCAGTCTACGTGATAAACGTAGTCACCAACAATAGGATATGGAATGTGCTTCACAGATATCGAAAGTTGAAGATTGAAAGGGGAGTTCTCCATATGGATTCGGCGGTAAGGACTTTTTTCTGTACCTATCATCTCCATAAGGTTTTATGGTAAATATATTATTGGCTGCAACAGAACTTGATTCTGATTATAAAAGAAACAGAACTCTGTTCTCTTTTGAGTCAGCCTGTTATTCCTCCAAACAGTCAAAAGAAGATTGCCCCAAGTCACTCAATCACATTAAATTTCAATTCTGCAGTAGTATGAGGAATATTTAGTCATAGACCTTGTTCATACATCACAAGATCCTTCATGCTCAATATTAGTCCAGGTCGTACAAGGATGGAACATAATCAACACAGTTTTCACAGTTTTTTAACTTTTACCTAGGTTATTTGGGTGTGGATTTTCAGAAGAGTATGTGTTTGTTTGCAGGCTGAGATAAATTGCAATCTCTGTATTGCTCAAAGTCATGGCTCTGGAAATGAGAGTCTCAATAAGAACTTGTTTGCCAGTCTAAATAAATCCCAGAAAAAAGCCATTCTGGCTTGTCTCAATACAATCAAGTGTCAGCACAGGTCGGCTGTGGAAATGATACAGGGTCCTCCCGGAACAGGGAAGACCATAACTGTCGCAGCGCTGCTCTTTACTCTCTTGGAAAGGAAACACAGAACCCTTGTTTGTGCTCCAACAAATGTTGCCATCAAGGTATTGGTGTCTCGTGTTCTGCAGCTGGTGAAAAAATCGGCTTGCACAAATTCTCATGGGGAAAGCTTGCTCTATAACTTAGGAGACATGCTATGTTTTGGGAACAAGGAGCGGATGAAAGTAGATTCAGATATCGAGGAAATATTCCTGGAACATCGAGTTGATTGTGTTGCGTGGTGCTTTTCTGTACACACTGGTTGGCAGCATTGTCTACCTTCCATGATTGATACTCTCAATGACTGTGTTGGCCAATACGACATTTTTATGGAGAATGAATGCATGATTAAATCGAAGCCTAATGGTAACAAATCCAAACCTAAACTTAAATCATTTCTGGAATTTTTCAAGTACAAATTCAAGTCTAGTGCTGAGCCTCTCCGAAGGTGCTTCTCTATCTTATGCACCCATATATCCAAAAGTTTCCTTTTGGAACATAATTTCCGGGATATAAAGTCCCTTCTTATCTTACTGGATTCTTTTGAAGTTTCACTATGTGGAGAGAAGTTGGATTCGAGGAAGTTGAAGGAAGCATTTTCATCGGACCCATCTTCATTAAAAACTGTCACAGATCCACTATATACAGCATTGTTGATGAAGAGACGTGAATGCCTCTCTGTTTTGCAAACTCTTAACACTTCTCTTAGAGAGCTAAACCTTGCCACATTTAAGAGTGAGAGCAAGATAGCTGACTTCTGTTATCAAGCGGCTTCCTTGATTTTCTGCACTGCCCCCAACTCATATAAGCTCTATGCCATGGAAACGAAAATGGAACCTCTCAGTTTATTGGTGATTGATGAGGCTGCGCAGTTAAAAGAATGCGAGTCAATGATTCCGCTACAGCTTCGCGGTGTTAGGCACGCGATTTTAGTCGGAGATGAATGTCAGTTGCCTGCAATGGTTGAGAGCAAGGTATGTCATTGCTGAATGTTTGACTAGCAACGTGCAGAAGCATACATAAACATGATGTTTTTATGCTTAATTGACCTTTGAGTTTGTGTATGTTTTCATTTCTATAGCTTTCTAGCAATGCTGGCTTTGGAAGGAGTCTATTCGAAAGGTTGGGTTCTCTGGGTCATCCAAGGCACCTTCTCAATATCCAGTACAGAATGCATCCCGCCATAAGTCGCTTTCCAACATCAACCTTTTACAATAATCAAATTCGAAATGGGCCGAATGTTACCAGCAAAAGTTATGGAAAGTATCATTTGCCGTTGCCGATGTTTGGCCCGTACTCCTTCATAAATATTTCTATTGGAAGAGAAGAAGGTGGGAATGATGGACATAGCCTTAGAAACACTGCTGAGGTAGGAGTTGTCTCGATGATTTTGAGGAATCTATGTGGAGGTACGCCACGAGAGAATTTCACTAGATTATATCATTTCCTGCCAAATAGTATGAATTAAAGCAAATAATCACAATGTCTTTGTACATGTTTGGTTATATATGTGGATGCACCTTTTACTATACTGTCGTAGAGCATGGGCAGGCAGTTGTTGACTGCCAAAGCTGTAAGAGAAGAATATTTCTGTTCAATCTTAGCATGAAGTCCATTTAGTTTCTTGGGATGTCTGGAGAGATTTGCATAGCTTTAAATGCTGTTTGAAACTGGGGATGATGTGCTTTCTCGTCATTTGGGTCATTAACTTAGTCTTACGGGACACATATGACAGTAATTGCAGGTGTACATAACACTTTCATGTCAGTATTGTTGAAACTTTTCGCTAATCTAAATATGTCATCTTGGTTTTTCTGCAGCATGCAAATCTTCAGGCGAAGATCTAAGTGTTGGTGTGATATCTCCATATGGGGCTCAGGTTGCTGCAATACAAAAGAAAATTGGAAAAAGTTATGAGAATATCAAAGGCTTTACAGTGAAAGTGAGGTCAGTGGATGGGTTCCAAGGGGGTGAAGAAGACATCATAATAGTATCCACCGTGAGATCAAACCCTCGTGGTTGTATCGGGTTCGTTTCTGACACTAAGAGAACCAATGTGACTATCACCAGGGCAAGGTAGTCTCTTCTATTCCTGCCTAACCAAGGTGATTTGAATTTTGTCATAAGATGTTATTTGTGAACAATCCCTGCTTTTTGCTGCTTCTATGTAGATATTCTCTTTGGATTTTGGGGAATGAGGGAACGCTGACAGGAAGTAAATCTATATGGGAATCTTTGGTTCATGATGCTAAGACCCGTGGATGTTTCTTCAGCATTGATGATGTCAAAGCCGCTTTGGATGGGAAGAATAATCAGCTTAATGGTCCAGTTGATGGAAGTAGGGTAGTGCATAGAAATGCGCAGCGGAAGGCAAAGTGCTCTCAGGATGCTAAGAGCCAAGAATGTTTGTCCAGTACTGATGATGTCAAAGCTGCTTTGGATGGGAAGAAGAATCAGCTTGATGGTCCGGTTGATGGAAGTAGTGTAGTATCTAGAAATGCGCGGCGAAGGGCAAAATTCTCTCAGGATGCTAAGAGCCAAGAATGTTCCTCCAGTACTGATAATGTCAAAGCTGCTTTGGATGGGAAGAATAATCAGCTTGATGGCCCAGTTGATGGACGCAGTGTAGTATGTGGAAATGCGCAGTGGAGTGCAAAATTCTCCCAGGTTGCTAACAGCCGAGAATGTTCGTCCAGTACTGATGATGTCAAAGCTGCTTTGGATGGGAAGAATAATCAGCTTGATGGTCTGGTTGATGGAAGCAGTGTAGTATTTGGAAATGTGCAGTGGAGTGCAAAATGCTCCCAGGATGCTAAGAGCCGAGAATGTTCGTCCAGTACTGATGATGTCAAAGCCACTTTGGATGGGAAGAAGAATCAGCTTGATGGTCCGGTTGATGGAAGTAGTGTAGTATCTAGAAATGCGCGGCGAAGGGCAAAATGCTCTCAGGATGCTAAGAGCCGAGAATGTTCCTCCAGTACTGATAATGTCAAAGCTGCTTTGGATGGGAAGAATAATCAGCTTGATGGTCCGGTTGATGGACGTGGTGTAGTATGTGGAAATGCGCAGTGGAGTGCAAAATTCTCCCAGGTTGCTAACAGCCGAGAATGTTCGTCCAGTACTGATGATGTCAAAGCTGCTTTGGATGGGAAGAAGAATCAGCTTGATGGTCTGGTTGATGGAAGCAGTGTAGTATTTGGAAATGTGCAGTGGAGTGCAAAATGCTCCCAGGATGCTATGAGCCGAGAATGTTCGTCCAGTACTGATGATGTCAAAGCCACTTTGGATGGGAAGAATAATCAGCTTGATGTTCCGGTTGATGGACGCGGTGTAGTATATAGAAATGCGCAGTGGAGTGCAAAATGCTCCCAGGATGCTAAGAGTCGAGAATGTTCCTCCAGTACTGATGAATTCAAAGCCATTTTGGATGGGAAGAAAGAGGATATCCTGCTAGATGATCCGCTTGGTGGAAATAGTGTCCTATTTAGAAATGCTCGGTGGAGGGTAACTCACTTTGCAGATGGTTTTTTTTTCCTTTCAAAATGGACATTCGACTTTTGCAGAATCAATGACATTACGTTTTCTTGTCAACTATCTTGTCTCTGTAGGTTTTCTTTGGCGACAACTTTGTGAAGTCTTTCAGAAAGCTGACGTCACCTCGGACCAAGATGTCAATCACGATCCTCATATCAAAACTCGCCGGTGGCTGGAGACCTAAAAAGAGCAACGGGGGTTTACTCCCTAAAAGCTCTTCTCCTATGGTGAAGCAATTTGAGGTCGAAGATCTCTACGTGCTGTGCACTGTCGATATACTAAAGGGACTTAGATACATCCAAATTTTGAAAATTTGGGATGTATTGCCTTTAAGTGACGCAACGAGACTGGTTGAACATCTCGACAGCGAGTTCAAAGCATATGCAGACGATTTCATTAGTCGCTGCAATGAGAAATGTCTGGAGGGGTAAGTATCATCTTTTTTACCTAACTTCCAATCGAAGGCTTATCATTTCCGTAGATAAATTATCACAAGAGCTGACTTGAATAGATCTTTTTCGAACTGCTATCTTATATGAGCACATATCTTCTGTTATATAGGGATTGGGAAGTTCCGAAGACATGGGATTGTCCTCATGGCATCGCTCATACCCTCGGTCTGGATCAAGTTCAAGTTGGAAGCAGTTCTGGCGCCGATACGTCGAATCCAGGAGCAAGAGAGAGCCTGCTTTCAATGACATTCTACCCCTCATCATCAAGTGTAGTCAGGCACTTGTTACCGGAGGTCCCCAACAGCGAATTGAATCTTGCATCTGAAGTAACTGAGCTAGATCGAGAGAAGAGTTCCCAGAATTCCCCCTTCGGCGGGCTTCTAAATTCCCTCTTCAGTGGACTTCGTATTTGCGTTACACAAGTTGTTCCTTCTTCACAGGGAGCTTTTGACAGATTCAGGGGAAGGAGATGATCGATGCTTCTTTGCAAGGAACTTTTCATTCGGGCCGGAGCTTCAGTGCCCGTGTTGGGTATTTTCGAGTAAGGCGTGGAACTTCTCAACTATATAGCTTCTGCTAGTTTGACGCTTGTATATATTTGGTTGCTTTATTCGCACAGAACTATAGGGTGAAAATTTATCTCTGGACATGGCTTGGATTGCCTTTAGACTTCGGATTTCGCTTTCTGTCTTTGCATGCTATACTTTGTGCAGGGTCGCACGCAAGAATGTATATAGCTTCCTTTTATACTTTGCTTTTTCATTATAATGACGTGAAACGAATGATTTTTAATATGGGATTTGGGTGACCTGGCCAATGTGAGTTTGTGAATTCAAAGACAACATTACATAACATCCTCACCCATTTGATGGCCCTGGATCTAAGCCAACTTTTATGGACTCAGGCTCATGTGCCAGGCATGGGGCACAGGCACCAAGGCTTCAAGCCTAGTCTCGATGTGCAATGGACCCTACAGTAGTCATTAGGGTCCTAGGCTCAACCTCAATGCATCCAAATCCAAGCATTGAAGACCTGTATTGCTCAAGTGTAAAGTTTTAGATTCAAACATGGATACCTATTCATATTTTGGAAAATATTTTCCAATTTTTCAAAGAGGAAATCATTTTTCTGAATTTAGGTATAGGCCATCTGTTAACTAAAAAAATATTTTCCATCGACTCATTTTCTTAATCAAACCAAACAACGGAAAATGAGGAGAGTGTTTTCATGAAAAATACTTTCTGTAAAACAAACAAAAACTTAAGAGAAAATATCGAATTCCTTTGCTACCATTAAAGAAATCGTAAATTCATCTTTTTGAATGTAATTCAAAGTGATAAAATTGACCAAAGAAAAATGATAAAAATGTAAAGCACAGAAATTAACGACTCATTTTCAATTGAGAAAGAGTACTTGATCAAATTTCTTAATTGTTCTTACGTTGCAATTAACCTCATTTTTGCCCTCATCTATATGAAAAATTTAAAAATGTTTGTCTTATTTTCCTTTATTTTTGAATTTTAAATACCCGATTGTTTTCAGTTATTGAAAAATAGTATTATTCTAATTCTAAGGAAATAATTTGTATGGTTGTAAAAGGAGAAAAAAAAACTAATGTCGATTTTTTTCCATTTTTCTGCACAAGTTATGTATTTTATTATTATCTTGTGATGCTTTACAAGAAAAAAAAATAACCAATGGCGCACGCCCCACGCCCGTATAAAAATAAGTTATAATTAGTAGTATGATCAGTATTTTGTCTTTTAAACCGTGAGTGAACGTTGAAGAGAAGCAGTTGACTAAAGCACTTCTGAAACTATTTATTTTTCAAAAATTCCATATCGATAAGGGGCTAATTCCCAAAAAAAAAAAAAAGCACAAACTTTATATTGAGTGGCAATTCTGGCCTCAAGTCTTTTTTGTCTAGTAAAAACACATTAACTTTAGGTTGAGTGACAATTATAGCCCAAACTTTTTTTTGTCTCGAAAAAAAGCATAAATTTTCACTTAAATTCCAAATTTGACCCCCTTAACTTAGAATCATTGATTGTCCTTAGCAATGAATCCACGTGCACTTGTTGGTTGGATTTAAAGCACTATTCATTGTTTTCTTCTCTAAGTCATAGCTTGGAAAATGATAGTGAAATTGTTCATCATCTCCGCCACTTAAAATCTCCGGATTGAATTTCTTTGACTAAACTTTACAATTTTGTTGTAATCTGAAGTTGTAGACCGTCGCCCATCGAGAGACACCATGGACGAGATCCGCCAAGCTCACGACTAGCTTCAGACAAAGAGTTAATAATGGAGGCCAAATTTGGGAAAATTGTGAAAGTTCATGATTATTTATGAGACAAAAAATTATGACCAGAATTGTTACTCAATCTAAAATTGATTTTTTTTTTTTTTTTTTTTTTTGGAATTAAGCCTATTGATAAGTGAAAATGATGGGAAATGAATGATAAGATACTTTTATCTCGTTATACCATAAGCAAAATCGTAACTTGAGGGAGCGTTTATTTTGGAGCTTGTAAAGGAGCCAAAAAGCCCATACAGCTATGCAATAGTACCCTTCACCCAAAGGCTAAAATAAGAGGAACTAATCCTCTCAAAGGTTGGAATTCTATAACGGCAAATGAATTGTTTGGCAAAGCAAGTTGGCTAATCAATCGACACTAGCATGTACTACCGTCCCTGAAAACATTTACAGAGACAATTCATCCATCTGTCGTGCGTAAGTTTGAAATACATGAGGGGGGCTATGGTTTTAGGTCCTCATCGTATAATCTTAGTACTCTTGTACTAATTACGACCACATCTCATTCCTAATTTCCATAACTAGTCGTAAGATCGAGTCACCTGTACACACGCGTCTGGTCATTTAAAACTGAAAAAGGAACACGCGCTTGTTAGTCTAATCCGAACTCCAAACATTCATGACACCAGTTATTTCAAATAAGGAAAAACAGTGTGTATGTAAATGCGAGTAAGCTTTGCAAGCTTTTTACCCAAAGCAACTTTTGTTTGTTGGTTTGAGGGATTCAACCCCTTCGCTTTGCAAAAGTGTGGAACGATGAGGAACCCTGTCTTGCAAAGCCACATGCATTGGGCAAAGGGCTTTAAAAAATTACTCAATTGATCCTAAATATTGTAAGGGTAAATTGTCTAAAAAATCATAAATCTATTACACTTTTGCCAATTAAATCCTAAATCTTTTAATTTACTAATTGAGTCATAAACTTTTTTACCTTTTGTCGTTTGCGACCATCTAGCCAAAATTGGCAGGAATTCGCTGACATGGATAACCGCATCGACATTGACATTTTAATAGTTTTTTTTTTTTAATTATGGCTTTTTCCTCCTTTTCCTTGCTTTTTTTTTTTCTTTTAGTTTTGGAGTTAGGACCGGCAAGGGATGCTGGCCAACCCTCACTAGCTCTAAGCAAGGGTCGGGAGGTCCTCGCCAACCAAAGCGAGAGTGTGTAAGCCCTCACACACTTATTTGGAATAAGGTTCATTTCATATTCTTATTTAAGAAAATGAATGTAATTTAAACTCTTATTTAGAATTTTTCCTAGCATTTATGCCAATCGCAATGTCAACAAATTTCCGATTCAGCTCTACCAATCAACCATTGCTTGTAAAATTCTTTCATGTTTATCAATACACTAATTGTCAAACAATGTGTCTTATCTTATCTAGGATGATTTGATGGATGAATATGACATTACTAAGAAAAATGTGTTCCTCAAAGTACAAATATTAAATCATGCATTCATCTAATATTTTAAAATTTTAGAATAATCAATTGTAGTACTATGAAAATCTTACATGATATGGAAGTTAGAAGTTGAACTTCTTAAACTTCTAGAATAGTTGATAATAATTCTACTAAAATCTCACAATAACAGTGAAAAAAATGTAATATGCTTATTATCTTTTCAGGTGACGATGATATAGCAAGTATCGCATTAAGATGGGTTTAAGAACAAAACACAAAATAAATTGAATTATTATATAAACTCGTTTTATTAAACCAAGGTAATCACGTCTCAGGAGTTGCAAATTTCACGCTCGCAACATTTTTTTTTTTTTTTCAATCCTACTCTAATCCTATTCTAACACTCACTCTCGCATTTTCGCTTACGCCTATGCGCGGGCGTAGGAAATCAAACCCACTCCTGAAATCGCCCCACCCCACTCCCCCCTGAGAAGGTGGGGATTTGAACCCCCAACCTCCCCCTTCCAAGTTGGAAGGGTGGCCACTGGGGCGAATCCCCAGTGGTTACGCTCGGCAACATTGCTCCTCAAAAGGTTTAAAGTCGAGCAAAATCTTCTCCACCCCATCCGTACGCGCGCGTGAGCATCATGGCGCGCGTGTGAACTTGTTCATATGTCACCACACGTGCATACTACACGGCGGGGATTCCCCACGTTGGGCGTCATAAGTTATAACAAACAAAACTTTTAGCACCGCGCAAAACAGACAAAACGGACAACAACTTTTTCTTTCCTCGCTCCTTCATCATTCTCTCTGCGACAGCGTGCGACGAGACTGGCGTGTCCGCATTCCTGCTTATGAAGACGACGGCAGGTGAAGCTCAAGAGCAGCCATGGCACCTTCCGTCGTCGCGGAAGAGCAACGGTCGGGAGCAAACGAAAGCGGCAGACACCGGCGATCTCCGCTCGGAGGCCGACTACGACGCTGACCTCTTCGTCGCGGCGTTCATGGAGGTGGACGACTTCGCCTCCATGCTCGTCTACAGCTCCCGCGAGTCGCACGGTATGGCGACGTCAAGTTTTTCCCTCGAAAAACTCCCGTGGCTTAGCGAGTCGCTTTCTCTTTTTTTTACTCTGTTTCGAGCATCTTGGATGTGTCGTCTTCTTTCATGCCTGTGGCACTGGCTGTGGGTTCTGGTTCCTAATATGTCGGTGCGATAGAGTGCTGATGTTTGTCGCCTCGTCCTCGTTTCCGTTTCTCCTTTTCTTTTATATGAAGAAACCCTCCGCTCGAGACGTGTGAATCAGAACACCATCCGCGCGCGCGCGAAGGAGAACCATCTAGTTTCGAGGCTTTCGAAATCGATGCTTAGTGATGATTTTTCTTTTCGGTATGCCGTCTTTTACTTGGGCAATGTTCGACTTGCATTTCTTTGCTTTGTTTTCGATTTCCTCTCGTTGTTCTCGAAAATGCCAATGGGGCTACGGTTTTCTAGGTTCTGATTTCCATCGGAAGTTAAAGAGTTCATTTCTCTAAGTGGACGCTCCTTCTCTTTGGCCGCATGGAAATATGAAGTGAGTGGAGGTATGTGAAAATGGACCGTATTCGTTTCGTCATCTGTGTTTCTCTGCTGGTTAGTCGTTCATTATATGCCAATTTCCCCAGGCCTTCCTCGGATCTTTTTTTATTTAGGCGACTACAAGTTATCTGACGAGTGAAAATTGTTGCCGGCCGTGAAATGCCCATTGTACTCAGATGAATGCGTATATGTTTCCGGGTGCGGTAGCTCCTTGTGTTGTTTAGTCTTGTCAATGATTAGTCCGTTTCCTATTTAAGCTTCTGCTATTGTCTACAGCATTTAAGGCTCTGGTAAGTCCAACTCGCTCCAATCCGGGAAGAAAACTCACGAGAATGATGTTGTGTCAGAGAGACCCTTCTCAGAAAAGGTCTCGACAGACGAGTCTCTTCTTGAAGATTCTGGACCCTTCAATCAGCAGCGCATCCCTGCAGTTGAAAGTGATCATAAACGGGGAGGAGGAAGATGATCATGAGAATGAAGATGACGGGGATGAGCAATCAGGCAATACGGGAAATATTGAAGAACCAGACAACACGAAAGAAGAAATGGACTTGAATGATGCTCCAAAAAGGGAGGAAGACATGGCCACAGAAGAAGAAGAAGATGATGATGATGATGAAGATGAAGATGATGGTGATGATGATGATGGTGATGGAAGATTGTTTAAAATCATTAATGTCGTCAATAATAGTATTGAAGATGAAATAGCATCCCTAAAGCTCAGTGAATTCTCGGATTATGGACCTTTTGTGGAGGCGGTCCATGCTGAGTGGGCGAAGCTCACAGGTAGAACACCACTACCGGAATTGGACATAGTCAAGCCATGGCCAAACTTCGACACGCTTTATTGTGATGCAGATGGCAATCCCATTGACATGCAAGTAAAAGGGCTAAGATGGGAAGAATTCAGAAGAGTTGCGAGTTGCGTGCGCATGTTCCATCAGCTGGTTCAGATTTACCTCATTGAGGATAATCAAGCAAAACAGGCAGTAGGTGAAGCGGATCTTCGTCCTTTGGGAAGCTACGAGGATCTTGCACATGTCCTGCACTTTGAGTGGGCAAGGTATAAGGGAAAGTATCCTGGTCCTAACGCGGTGGACATCGGAAGTTCTTGGCCAGGTTACGAAATTACTCTTTTTGGTTGGGAGGCTCCCATAAGTACAGCCATGGTTTGGGAAGAATTCAAGTATGAACTATGCTTCATTCGTGTGAAAATGATGGATGGAGGCCCAAGTGAAGATGAAGAGAAGAACATGCAGACTGCAGTGAGAATGGAAGAGGAAGGGGTTTCGATATATCTCGCTTTACCTTTCCCATCATCATCTCAAGGGAAACAGATTTCCGAAGTAGGCCAAGTGTATGTTTTTGGGCTGGCAAGCTACGAGGATCTCGCAAGAGCCCTGCACGAGGCATGGGTGCAATACACGGGAAGAAATGCCAGGCCCGATGTAGTTGATGTTGAAAAATCATGGCCAGGCTATAGAGTTACCCTATATGCTCTGGATGACAGTGGTCTCTGCAATCACCCTATAGATATTACGGATATGGACTGGGTAGAATTCACTGAGAGACTAGACAGTATTCAAGTGGAACCGGTAGCCGCGGTGGGCTCATCAGATGGTACTTCAGGAAGTGTGGGAGATAAATTCGAAGATTATGGAGAGAACGAGGACGGTGGCCGCAACGGCGGGTGTGGTGATATGAATAATTGTGGATGACGATGGCCTGCCGGCAATTCATATGCAGTGTGGAGAAGATCGGGAGACTCCACCCATCATCTCGTAATTGGAATGGAAAGAATCGATTTCCTCCATTAGCCTATTTCTCACCATGGACTCTAGTTCTTCTTTTTTCTTCTATATTCCCGTGAACTTGCCAAAGCTATTTTTTCTTTCGCATACATGAGAAGAACTTGCGCATTTAGCTATGTTTGGATTGGGCGACCGGGATAGAATTGAAGGGAATTAGTAGACTAACGACCTTTATCATAGGAAGCGACCTAATTCCACACTAGCAAATGCGAATGTCCTCTAATTGGTACTAATCCCAGCTCCTTCAAGACCATCGTATCGGTTGGTACATAGTCATTGTCGGAAACCTTCGTCTTCTTGGCGATCTCAAATCACTTACTCATTGTCACGATAAATGGTTATAGGATGCAAAGGGATGCATGCACAAAAGGAGTATTTCTCAATAATCGCCTAGCCAAAATAATTTCTTTTCTGGTTGATGATATAGCAATATACTCGGATGGCATTGCAGACAATGCAATGCTTGATTGTTTTTCAGATGCAACCGCTCCACCGCCCATAGCAGAAGTCCACCCATTAGTAGACTTCGATTGATTTTTTTGTGAAACCAAACTCACGCCCGAATAAAATTCTATACAACGCGATTGAGTTAACACTTCTTATTATCTTCTCTAATGACCATAATTCCCAAAATTACATCCACAGGACCAATGTTTAACTTCGAAACATTTTTAATATAAGATTCAGTCTCCTCAACGATTTCATAATTCGATCCAAATATAAAGTAAATCATCAATGTAAAGAGTAATAACAACACATTCCTCATATGTGACTTTTGCAAAAACGCAATTTTCAGCTTTGTTAGATTTAAAGCCAACTTTTATTTCATCCAATTTCAGTCCTTTATACAATTGCCTAGGCACATGCAAAGATTTATCCATTCAATATACAAACCTTGTCTTCTTGACCAATTTCTATATAGGCTTCCGATTAATCACTATACTCTTCGTCTAAATCACCTTTTAGAAAGTCAGTTTAATGTTCATTTTATAATTGTTGTTAGCCTTGTTACCGGAGAATAAACACCAAACTAATCAAACCCTTTTTAACTATACCCTTTACTTTAGCTCCTAATCTTGCCTTGTCTTCATCTATGTTACTGTTTTGTTTACACCCATTTAGAGCCTATATTTCTAGTGTTAGGAGGAAGATTAGCTTAATGACCATGTGTTATTTTATTTAATAGATATCTCATCATCCAATGCGATTTATCTGAGCATCCGTTCTAAACATAGCATCATCAGAAGTCTTTAGATCATCCACCAAATCGATAATATAGGGAAATAAATCGGGTTTAAAGACTTTTCTTGTTCATTTTCTTTTACTCCGTCTAAATACTTGCTTTCTTTACTAGAAAAAAGATTCTTTAGAGGGAGAAGGAACTTGTTCAGTTATAACTTGTTTTCTATTAACTTCTTTATTATTATTTTTTTAATAAAATTCAGCATCAATTGCTTCAAAAATAGTATTATCAGTGAGATTTAAAACACTATGGGCTTACTATTTAATGCATAACGCATAAAGATAGATTTAAAAGCCACTGGTCCAAGTTAGGGTCTTTTATGAGAGACCCCAAACATAAGCAATACATGCGAAATTTGAATGATGAATACATTCTTGAAGATACCATTTGATGAATACATTCTTGAAGATACCCTCATGGATTGCACTAGACATATACACCGATTGAGGATGACCTTGCTTTGATGGCCGCAAATTTTGACATCGACGATAGCATTGATATTGTGACGCCCTTGAACATTATGAGTGGCACAAGATCTTCCAATCAATTATTTATTTTCCTTCTAGGCACGTGGAAGCATAATGAAATAATCACATCATATGAAAAAGGAAATTGACAAGTTTAAGTAACTTACATATGCATCTTTCCCTTAATATTCCTCTTCCAAGTGTTAGTGCAAGCATAAAAAATACGAATAAAATGCATTAATCTTGGGAAGAGGGTTGGGTCAACAATCATCACTATATTCCTGCACCAAAAACTCGCCTGTACAAAAGTCAAGTTGTTACACTATGGGTCAACAACCTTGCCCATCGACACATTGCCATCACCATCTAAAATTTCATAAATACCATTCGAAACTCAAAGCTAATTAATAATTGACTTTATACTCTAAATATTATTATCAAATATGAAAAATTCTGGTCACTCGCATGTTGACTGATATACAGTTGGGGCCTTATTTCTTTTGAATTGGCATAGCAGCCGGTATAAATACCAACGACTAGAACGGTGAAAATGCTTCTGTCTGGATCTACCTGAGCCACACACCAATAATGGAGATTTTAGCAGGATATACAAGACTCTTCGAAAGATTTTTTTTTTTTTCCTCAATAATTTCCACTGAAAAAAATCAAACATTCAAGTACCTATAAGACGGCTGTGCTCATGGGATTGGCAAAAAAATGATCACGAACAATGGACTTCAAATCTAAGAACCTGTTCCCGAGGATGGGCTGCAATAAGGGAGGGGCACCACCGCAGGATATAGCTTGATGCATTTTCCTCACAATGAGGTGTTTATCCAGAATCATCAAACTCAACAGCTTTCTACAGCTCTATGAGGTTTCCAGAAGATCCATTAGATGCCATGAACTAAAAGATCAATTTAAATGCAGCAAAAGGATCGTGAAGATGAGCTTTCTTTAACTTAGCATGAAAAAAATATTATTGCCAGAAGCTGACCAGCTATGTCAAAGCTCCTAGGACAGACATTTGCCTTCAGAAGCTTCAAAATATACCAATAGCGATCTTAAACAAATTTAATGCAAATGAAGCCTCAATCTGAGATAGTATTTTATAGTCCATTGCGCAAAGAAAATGTACGGGGACAATAAGTATGGCTATGAAGCAATAATCTGAGACTCTTTCAAAGTCCATGCCTGGACGAGGATGAGGGGGACAATAAGTGGAGACAATTGGTAACTCTCTACCTGTGATGAAAAGACACCGAAGAAAGAAAAACTAGCAAAAATTTTCCTCCCGTAAACTAGCAAAAATTTTCCTCCCGTCTGCTATATTAAACTTCTTAGCCCAAGCTGCTGAATGGCGGTTTTAATTTAGCACTGGAGTTGCACTCAGTCTACAAGTTCTAGGATGTAAACATGTGAGAGATCAATAGCTTACCTCAGGGTTGAGAATATCCACGTGACGGATGATATTATCCTGGCAAATCAAAAGTAATGTGGTGAGTGGACATGCATTCTTTTTTCTTGGTTGGATTTTTGGAGCTACTTGAAAAAGCTTATGATCCACCTTAGTCCACTGAAAACCTCCTTACTATAACTGAAAAAGAAAGTTATTTCTACATATATCAATCAACTACTGCAATACCATGAGGAAGAAGAAAGGTCAAACCAGTCAACTGCGAGGTTTATTTCTTTTCTAACATTACGTGTCGGATATGAGAAAAATGCAGCAGCAACACTATTTTTATGGCCACTGCCTAGACCTGACTGAGACAGAATCGACAAATTGTTTTCACAAGGAAAACTGCCAGAATTATTGGGATTGGCCCAAGGGCAGATATAGATGTCGGTAGCTTTTATAAGAGGGCGAGTTACTTCATGTGAAAAATTAGCATTTGCTTGCACTTTGTAAATTCTTGACTACTTGTCAAGCTGCGAAGGATGACTGCGAAATTATGCTTTGATAATAACGAGAAGTAAATCTACTTGGCAAAAGTGCAGATGGAAGATAAAGTACCTCTAATGTTCCTGGATTTTGCATCACGAAACCAAGGATATTGCGAATTAGCCCATTAAAGACTGTCTCATTGACAGTACCATCTATATTTAACCACGGCAGGATTGGCTTATACGTGTCATCACAAGAGATGCTGATACTTGGAGCCTCCTTAGAATCTTCGACTGGCACAACAATATTATCCAGCAAACTAACCGTACTGCTGGATGGTACTGTATTTGTCGATGCACCCACACCTTTGCGACAGTCGGTAAAAGTTAATGTGGGAATTCCATCAGCATTACTATGTGTAACTCCCTCTGAATTGAGACCACCAACACCACAATTATCATCTTTGATATGAGGTGCCGTGCAGTCATCATGCCTCTCCTGAGACTTCATCCAGGAAAGATATCTACTGTCCCCACTGGAAACCGCCCTTGAGGACAAAGAGTACTTGGAGCAATATAAAGCATCAATTAGACGAGTTGAGTTGTATCCGTTGACCTGTAAAGATTATTGAAAAAGGAAGTTTAACATATCTTTTCCAATAAAAATTCCAGTGTTGAATATCATTTTTTTAAAGTTCAGAGCTAGATGTAGTCCTTGATGAAGCTACGAATCTATTATTACCCCTTAAACTTAGAAATTTTAGCAGCTTAAGAAAATCAGGGCTGCTTATCATCTCTGGCTATAAAAACTCCTGGGTTCCTTGTCTAGAATTAAATACACTTGTCCCCCCAACCTGGCGCCCTCTCTATCTCTCTCTCAATTAGTTTTAAATGGAGAGACCCACCTCAAATTTCAAATCCAGAAAATTTGGTGCATTAACGGGAAAAATGAGAAATCATAAGCACAAGAAATACAGGAATAAGAGGTACCAAAAATAAGCCAGGGGAAACTCCAACTAATACTTTTTGCGAAGTTCAATAGAAGAATTTTTTGCTGTTAGACAACAATATTCTTGAATTTGATTTAGTTTCACCACAACTGACCTTTATTGCCAATCCAAATGTTTGAAATACATCCATGACAATTTCGGGCATTGCCTCACCTGAAACATTACACAGAATATATCAAAACAGTGGATTAAGTTTCCTACTTCATTTTAACTGGAGAAGAAAAATTCACTGAAAGATTAGCAACCCACCTGGCATCTCTATCATATGTGAGACTTCTTTGGCGGTTAAACCATGTTCACCAGCCCTTTTAAGGGAACTATAGACAGCTCTAAATATGTCAGGTGTGAGGTAAGTTGCTTGCTTACCATATGAGGGTGTCAACATCAAATATCCGGCATACCGCGTCATAGCATCCCAAGATGGCTCATCACTTTTTCTGGTCATGGGGACTACATTGTCAGGCTCGAGAACTACATTATAGTCACATCCAGAAGCAAACCAGATATTATTGAACTGCTCTGCAACAGCCTTGTTTTCGGTTTCCTGAGGAAAGTGAGTTTCGGCAGCTAAGAGATCTCCATCCTCGAGGAATACCTGGACATTAGCTGCTGAAATAGATGCAGGTTCCACCAGAACCCTAATCCCTGGAAAACCCTTCTCCCGTCGGTTTTCGAGAACATCTGTTGCTATAGATTTTGGTCTCTTAGCCTTTCCACAGTCTGGAAATTCATCACCAGCAAACTTACGTTTCAAGCTTCTGAAGTCTTCAGCCTCTCCAACACCTTCTTCAGGCATGCTTAGTAAAATATTCAATTTTCCTGAAGAAACTAAACCAAACAAATGGAAGAGTTCTCCGCATTGTAACTCACGGTCAAGAAAAACCTGCCCTTGAATAAGATCTTTTTGTCTTTCTCGAAGCCATCTGGAAAATTCAGCTGCTTGCTGTCCACTGCCAGGGGGGAACCGTGACTTTGAAATATTCTCCAAGAACGTTTGAGAAAGTAAAGGTTGATCTCCATTGTGCAAAATCTCCCAAAAGACATAAAAAAATCAGTTCATATACGTGTATAGATGCAAATAAAGAAGTGTAATAGCTAGAAAAAAATAAAGGACAGCTACTGAAGCAGATCTGAGGGAAGCTTGACTTGTCAAAAGAAGCCAAGTCAATAAAAATTTGTTTCGACTAAGAAAAATGAAAAATTGTTCGGTGGCTGTAGGTCAGTGCTAGGACTGATCATGGGTCTGGCAGCCTACCCGAGTCTGCGCTTGAAGGTCAATTAGGCAGGTCTTTTTCTATGTAAGTTTTCTGTAGTGAGTGGGCTTGTCTAAAAGGTTAGTCTTGATGTACCCATTTCATCAGGTCGACAATACGATTGGGAGGTTCCATGATCCATCCAGCTCTAAACAAGCACCAAAAGAGAAATTCTTCTAGGGGAAAGGTAAGTACATACAATTAAGTAATGAGGTGAAATTGCGTGTAAAAGTTCTACTTGAAAGGTCAAGAATCCATTTCTAGTAAGTATAGTGGAGTGAAAAGTACAAGAGAAGGCATGTACATGGAAGACATAAGAAGCTCGCTGGAATTGCTGAAAAAGGGGACTACAACAGTCTTAAAGTGAAATTATTGTTAGCACAGTGCGAAGAGAACAACACCTATAGGAGAAATATGGGCACAAACATAGATAGATTCAGAATCCTTTTAGTGTTGGCACGCATAAATAGTTCGTTCCAACTAGGAGAAACAGCTTCACGTGCAATCTTTAGCTGCAGTTTCGCCTACATACCCAGCATACCATTTAACGGAGTATGGGGAAAAGGAAGAGGTCAATTACCATGAATTTCTTCTCACTCAGGTAACTAAACGCTGCAAAGAGCTCATCATTTGAAAATTGTCGTAGGAGTTCTGCACTCTGATTGAGCATGCCGTCTTCTCTCAAGGGGCTTAACAGGACAAGTTTAAGTAGCTCCACAGCATTAGAAACAGCCACGGATCTATGGACTTTTCTGCCGACCTTCCTCCTATTATTCGATGGCTTGGTATGCTTCTTATGAAGATGACAGGAGTTTGATCGGTCTACAGAATCTTTATACCATCCCAAAGTATGGTGATTAACATCGTCAATGCAGTTGTTTGAAAGGACCAAATCAGAGGGCAGGGAATCCTGCAGAAGCACTCAAATTTCAGAAAAGCTCAATGTCATTATAAAATATACAGTTATATCAGTCATGGTATTATGATTGAGATGTAACTTAATAGGAGAGTTAATGATTACATTTTCTTCATTGTATATACGCTCATCATGGGGTTCCTCCAATGTAGCTCTGCACTTATACTGGAGAACTTTCTCAAGTGCTGCCTTTAATGTTTTGTCTTCAAAGTTGTCCCATTCTCCATTCTGAGAACCCACCAGTGAGTTGATTTCGGAATTATTAGATAAACCTATGTTAAGAAATTCCTTTGATAAATCCTTCATCACAAGTTTGCTGCTGTTGTTACGCAAGCCCTCCCGGTTTTCTTCTTGGTACTTTAGAAACCGTTTGCTTAGCATGTTGCAGAGACCCATCAAGCTTTTTCTGAATGTGAAGTTATTTTTTAGCAAGGAAATTCTTCTTCTGCAGCATTTTGGGGGTGCTGGAAGATCAGGGAGTTGATTCCAATCTACACGTTGAAACTTTGCACCTTTTGCTGCGCGGATCCTTGCATACAGGATTACCAACTTCCTGAGAAAGATTAAGGAATAGTCAATAACCAAAACATCATGGACATTATGCATAGGATAAAAGAGAGTCATGTATCTTCCCGGGAGAAAGATAAACAGAAGTATTGTAGCTTGGAGTTGACAAGGTAGACTGATGTGAAAACCCTGAACTTATCCAGGTTGAGTAAAATGTTACATACTTATCCGCTTCATCTGTCCATTTAAACCTTCTTCGAAATGTGCGGTTCATATCTGAAGAGGCATTCCTGGTAATGGATGCAGAAGACACTTTGCTTTTATTAGGCTCAGACCCTTCAATATCTGCTGGAAAATCCCCTGCTTTGTCATAAATCTGCAAATTACTGTCGTGCTGTCTGGAAGAAGCTATTGATACAGCTTCTCCTTCCCTGAATTGTTCGACTCTATCGAGCTGTCTGGCAGGACTATGTCTCCCCATACATCCTCCTATATCAAGTTCTGTGCACTTCCGAGATTTAGCTTCTTGAGATCTCTTTCTTTTGTGAGTTGCTGAAACATGTGTTTCTTCTACTTTAGTCTCCTGATCGGTAAGAATGTCACCTTGATACTTATGGTGATCTTGTTCAAACTCCCGATAAAAAACTTGTATTGCCTACAAGTAATCCCGAGAACGTATATCAGTCATCCCAAATGACAAAAACAGAAAGAAGTTAAATATGGAACGCATGGACCCCAGTCACTTCTGTTACTTATTTAATCTAACCTGCTGTAAGGTTGACTTTGCAGGGACCATTTTAACAAGAGTGGACCCATCAGCTTGTGTGGCTTCTGGTCTGGGAGTCTGAGGGTCTGGACACATGGGGTCCCGAGTCTTGACCGGGCCTCGTTTTGGCTGTTTAAAGGACCTGATTTTTCCTTGAAGTTCTGCAGTGATACTTTCAATGGCTACGGATGGATGCAAGACCACTTCGGCAGTACGACTACAGCTAGGACTATCATTTGTATGTACACATTTGCAGAGCCCTTGTTGCCCAAGTTTCTTTAGAATTTTGTCCATGGTTTTCCTGCACATAGTTATACCCTTTTCCTTCTCAAGATTCACAAGCCAACCATAAAGCTCACGTTTCAAAATAAACTTCTCATCCTGCAGAAAATAAAGAAGCAAGCAATAATTCTTCAGCACTGAAACTCGTAGTAATTCAGCAGCATTTTCTACCTCCAGAGTTGCTACAAATTATCCAGGTACCTGGAGTCGATCCAATATCTTCTGTCGTCTTCGAATTTCATTGGTAGTTAATGATGTAACTGTCGAGGACAGAGCTGCCTGAATAACATTTGCTTCCGTCTGTGTATGTCGAGGACGACTATCTTCATCAGGAATCCACTTCATTTGCTCAAGATGGAACTCTTCTGGGTTAAACAGAACACTCTCCTCAGCAGCACCATCACCTTGGGGAGTTGAAGAATCACTTATGGTAATTCCTCCGATTTCAGAAAAGTCTAAATTAGAAGATTGGTTGTCAACCTGTACCGGGAGATACTGGCTTTCACTTGGAAGTCCGATCGACCGTGTAAGATCGAGATTACCAAGGATCCGATATCGATAGGCAACTGCCTTTGAATAACTTCCCTCCTCCCTAACAACCCCTACTTTCTCCCTATCTATCCCAAGCCTAGAGTAGTTTTTTGAGAACCAACGCGAATGGCTAGTTCCAAGCCTCTTTTGAACCTGTGAAATGGTCAGGGGATGGGAGGTAAGTGTATAAATGTCATGGATCAAATTAAGAAATATGGGTGAGCGTCAAGTGTGATTCAACTAAGCTGTGGCTTATATTGAAATCATTTCAGTTGAAAACCATAGTGCTTATACCTATATTAGTGAAATGGATACCTACTACGGGCCAAGCTAGGACGAAGAAGTGTGAAGACAGAATAATTAGCGAATGTCCAGTAGAGTGTACCTTTAATAAGTAGGGAACCTTTCCTTTCTTGGTATGCTTTGAAAAAGATTACTTGCATCCTGTAAAACTACTTGACTTGGATATACTGACTCAAGTAGTGGAAACCCACTCCTAAAATTTGTCCAAAATTTGAATGGAGCTACTTCCGTTTGCCCACATCAATTTTGATTAAAAGGAAAATTTTGACGTGGGCGTTTTTAATCTTTTAGCAAATACATGGCACTGACATGGCCCACATCGGAAAAAGCAAAATTTAAGGGGGAAAAAAAGCTAAAAGGTTTGAGAAAGAAAAAAAGGAGTTGGTGGCATTGCACGGGGGCTGGCTGGCACTCGGTGGACCGAATGTGGTCCTTTTCCTAACGTGGCACCGAGTGGGGACCATGTGCTCTCCAAAAATGTTAGAAATCGCCGCATCAGTATTTTCTGTCACTTAAATTGGACAGAATAAGAAACGTATTGGATTCTAAATAGACAAGTTTTTACAACTTAATTGCATCATTTAAAAATTTTAGAACTTAATTATTCTTCCACGATATGTTTATAGACTCTGCTATAGTCAGAAAGAACTTAACTCTACAAACCATAGATTTGGCAGATATATGCAATAAAACTACTTATATGAAGCAATGGGCTTATTGCGGACTAATACAAAAGTAGAATGCACTTGCCTCCATTGAAGTCACACCTTTAGACCCAGAATCAGCAACTATCTGATATATCTGCTGCTGTATAGGAAGCTCCATGATAATCTCATTGTGATGATTTTTCCTTCCATATGTTACTTGCTGCTCATTATCATTGTCTTCGGCTCCAGACACAAAGACATTTGGAGAAAAGTTCTTCACCAATTGCAAGCAATTTTTATCCTGTCAAACAGAAAGATCCCAAGCCACTGATCAAGATTCACTTAATGTTGTACGCGGCAAGATTCACTTAATGTTGTACGCGGTGTTTTTGCGTCTGAAGTAATTTAGATGATAAGCTTTTCCAGTTATCCACCCATTAGTGTTGGCAAGCTAAAAACTGTCAACTAATTGACAGGCTCAAAAGGGAAGGATCAAGCAAAAAGATTGACGTCCAGCCATTGTTGTTTTGCTTGTCCTGATCTCTTATTTGACATGATGTTCAAATTTCAAGATTTACGATGACAATACCGATTCGAGCATCAGAAGACTTCGTTCTGAAGACCATGCTGAAATACTTCTGAAGTGATGACAATACAGTCATCAGTCACTTAAGATATGCTGAATTCAAACAAGCGAACAGAAAACATATACCGTGATACTTCTTACCCTCGCCTTGTTTCCAGCTCGAGTGTGTTCCTTCACGAAGCCCGCATCTTCCAACATCCGACGAATCTGAACCAAATTTCGACCAGGAAAAGCAATATTATTTGCTAGAGGAAAATCTGTTTCAAGAGAGAGGTGGCAAACCGAGTGCGAAACTGCAGGTAGGAATGTCGATAACTTACAATTGTCCAGGCTTTGTGTGCTGAAGATGATCCAACAAAGCCAAGTTCCTTCTTAATATCCTTTACAGCAAGAACCTAGAAGAGAACGATGGCTAACCAAATCAATATGCAGCAGTGCAAATGCCTATGTAATGCAACTTATTCTGCAGACTCAACCTTTGTGAACCTTGCTAACATACCCTGCCATCAGCTTTTTCAAGTCTATTGCAAACTGATTTCATCGCGAGTAGATAATCCTTTACGAGCACCTCTTCCTCAACACCATCACCGGAAAAACCATCTTCGCCAATAGAATCCCCATCGACGCTTGCCACAACATCCAATCTCTTCTCTCGTCTTGAAACTTCGAACTTCTGTCGAGACCCTAGACTCTTCGAATATCGAGACATAAATACCAAGTTTGTAGAAACCACTTTGTAAGAGTCCTCTGGACGGTGAGCTTTTCCCGTTCTGATGATCACCGGTTGCCGCATGATCAAATTTCGGGACTCAAGGGATTTCAGTTCATAGGCGAGGTTGTTAGCCTCAATTCCAAGTGCGTTAGAAAGTTCGCTCTGCGCAATCCCATCCGTTCTGCAGATATACACAGTTAGCGAGTCATCATCTCAAATCCGCAGCTGTCGCTATCTACCTTAAACAACCTAGCTAGGAACGTGAAATATCATAGTCAAGTGGCATGATTCCTTCTTAAATCAAGGTGAGGCCTTCTTGCTACCACGGAACTTCTCAATTTTCGAGTTTAGACCATGATTATGCCATGAGATGCTGCGATTAAGGTCATCCACAAACAATCTCGTCGACCTTGGCCATGAAAATTCACCAAAAAACGCAATGAACCGAAGTTTGCGCTGCTCAGCCAAAACTTCAACGGATACTTAGCGCATTTATCCTCCCACTGTCTCTACGAAAATCGTACCTACAAAGTGCTCAATCTAGACGAAGAAAAGAGGCGGAATCAGAGGGAACCTAGCGAGGGCGAGGAGCTCGAGAGCCTTCCGCTGAGACTCAGAGACCCCCGAGTCCGCGAGGCGATCGTCGTAGAGGCCGAGGAAGCATCCCCTGAGCCCATCGCGGGCCACGATCTTCAAATCCATCTCCTCCGAGTCGTCGACGCGCCGGATCGACCGGTCGGCAGGAGAGCAGAGCACGTCCTTGTCGCCTCTACGATGCTGGAACCGAAGCTCGGGGACGTCGAGGAGATTGAGCCACAGGGCGCTCTTGAGCCCCGGCCCGAGCTCGAGGCCGGCGGAGGCGAGAGCCGGCTCGAGCTGGCGCCAGAGAGAGGCGAGGGCGATGCCGCCCTTGCCCCGCCGGCAGATTTCTCCGAGGGCCGACGACACGATCGAGTCCATGGGAGAAAGGGTGCCGATGACGACCGTTGGGTCAGGACGGAGGGAGGCGTGATTTTGGCGGGAACGAGGGGGAGCGGAGGGCGAGGGCGGAGAGGCGGTGGGAGGAGGGAGGAGAGAGGCGCAGATCGAGGGATCGAAACTCCAGCGGCGCTGAGGGATTCTTTATTATGCAGCGAGAGTTTCCTTTTCTTTCCTTCTTTCCTTTTCTTTTCTTTTCTTTTCTTTTTCTTTTAATATTTTGGTTCTTAGTTCATTCTCCCTTTTACCGACGGAAGTAAAAAGTAAGCTTCTCTCTCTTTTTCTTTTTTCTTTTTTTAATTTTCGCTAGGCAAAACATCTTAATTTTTTTTAATTTATTACGACAATTGCGGTGACCCTAAATAATATCCAAAAGAAATCAAAACTCACTTGATTTTCAAGTTGTTTTAACTCCATTTACCTATTAAAAAAGAGAGAGAGATTAATTTATAAAGAATTTTAAGATTGATCATGCATATTTGTCTCTTTATACTTTTGATAAAACTCTCTGTGTGCCATTGATTTTTTTTATTACAAAAGTCAAGGTACATTTCATGCAAAAGCACATGATTGAAAACTAGTTATGTAAAAGATTAATACTAAGAAAAACTATAAATTAATACATATGTAATAATGTTATTTCAAATTAATTTTTCGATCGCGAAAAAACTTAAAATTTATATACTCATGACAAATTTATCTTTAATTAGTTTTTCTTAGATTTTATGATCAAATTGCTGGCCAATTGAAAAATACACCAGTTTAGAGTTTGTGTTTCATTTATCACGATATTCTAATTTCTAGTTTTTATAAATATTAATAGTAGGTAAATTTATCATAAATACACTAATTTGTGAATTTTAATGGGGTAAATTTGTCACAGTCATATTTAGTGGTCAAAAAATTTAGGTGAAGACGGTTTATTTTACTTTGCGAAAGGAAAAAAAAAAATGGAATAATGGGAGTGAGAAAGACAATTTACCCTGGTTATGAAAGGGCAAGATGGGAAATTACCCAGCGGGGACGCGAGGGAGAGGGAGAGGAGAAGGAGAAAACCTAGTTGGGGGCCGGACAGGGGGCTCCGAGGGGGAGTATAAATACGAAGGGCCGTTACCCCGTCACTCCCTCCTTTCAACTCCACGGCGCAGATCCGAGGAGTTTGGGAATAAACCCTACTACTACCAGTACCCCGCCTCCTCTCTTCGCCTCTCCATCTCCTGCGCCCTTCCTCTTCACCACCAGGTTATTGCCTTCTCTCTCTCTCTCTCTCTCTCTCTCTCTCTCTCTCTCTCTACTTCTTCTCGGAGCTTGATAGAGAGTGCGGGCTTTTGATTCGATGGCTGAATGAATACTGGTTGATTTTGCTTTCGTCTTGGCGGGGCTCTTCTGCACCGGATCTGAGGCCTGCTGTCTCTGCTCTCTCTCGCGGCCTTTTCTCTGTAGTCGTAAGGATAGTTCTTCGGAAGGAGATTGGTAGCGTCGTTCGCTGGTAGTTTTCGTATGGTCCGTGTGAAAATTTTTAATGCGTATCCGAGTCGATGTTGCTTTTTAGTTTGGACTTTTGTTGTTGTGGCTTGATGTCAGTTTTCGGCATTCGAAAGTTTGTTTTTTTTTTTTCCTTTTTTATTTAAGTCGTTATTCAGAAGTTTTTCTTGGACGGCGAATGGTAGTTTTCATGTGTGCTACTTTCACTGATGTGGGGTTGAAGTTTTTCTAGTAGTTTCTGCGTGGTATGTGCACTTCTGGCTATGCTCGTTTATTGAAGCATTAATGTTGGTTGGAGAATATTTTGATGAAACCATGTTCGCCGTGTCAAGCTCTTTGCTTTGCGAAGGCCTGCTTCCTCTGGCCTACGGTTTGCGTTTGTTTATCCTTCCTCCCTGATGTTCACACGAGAGTCTTTATAAGGTGTACTTTTAATTTTATTCTTTCTTAGTTAAGACTTCCGTTGTTTTCTGTAACTCTGGAGAAGTGGGCACTGTGGTTTCTGGTGCTCAGGGAGTCTTTCCTATTATATCAGATGGCCAGCTGCCCTTTATTAGTTCTTCTCCGGAAATTGAAACAGAATTTAATGCTTGTAGCCCTGTCCTAGTGGTCTGCAAGTTTGGCTTTTCTGTAACATTTTTCTGCATTCGAAACAACATCTCTCTGTCTCTTTCTCACGTGAGCATGACCGCGTGCGCAACACATACTCACATACTTCCATGCAGACACGTTATTGATATCTTGATACTGAGCATACTGCCCTTTCCATCCAGTATGGCAGGACTAGCACCAGAAGGTTCACAATTTGATCCGCGTCAGTATGATGAGAAGATAAGTGAATTGTAAGTAGTTTACTTCTATTCTGTAGCTCTGGTATTATGTCTCAGTCTGCCAAAAATAGTTATTCCTGACCCAAAGGAGATAACATTGTAATTTCTTGATGGATTGTAGGTCTGCTGATGGAGGAGATTTCTTCACCTCGTACGATGAAGTTTACGATAGTTTTGATGCTATGGGTTTGCAGGAAAACCTTTTGAGAGGCATTTATGCTTATGGTACCTTCCAGGATCTTTTTTCCTAGTTTACCGTTTGCCTCCTATATGGCGCTGCTGACTAAAAGATTGTTTAACTGGAGAACTGTTATAGTTGGGGACATCCTAAGTTCCAATTTTACTGGATTGCTTATTTTTAAATCAAAAACATACTTACATACAAACACATGCATATATCCAGTGGACTAGGTTTTCCCTGTATATTGGTATACTTTTTTGATCTCGCAAGTGCTGGAATTTTTATAATGTAGTTTAAATAGGGTGGCAACCTACTTGCTGTCTAGGTATATACATCATCAATTGAAAGTTGTAGTAAATGCTACTCAATCTAATTTGAAGGTTTTGAGAAGCCTTCTGCAATCCAGCAAAGAGGAATTGTTCCTTTCTGCAAGGGTCTTGATGTGATTCAGCAGGCTCAATCTGGAACTGGGAAGACAGCAACGTTCTGCTCTGGAATCCTGCAGCAACTTGATTATGGTCTAGTCCAGTGCCAGGCCTTGGTCTTGGCACCAACCAGGGAACTTGCTCAACAAATTGAAAAGGTCATGCGGGCCCTTGGTGATTATCTCGGTGTGAAGGTGCATGCTTGTGTGGGTGGAACAAGTGTCCGCGAGGATCAACGCATTCTTCAAAGTGGTGTTCATGTTGTTGTTGGCACCCCTGGTCGTGTTTTTGACATGTTGCGAAGGCAATCATTGCGTCCAGACTACATCAAAATGTTTGTGTTGGATGAGGCTGACGAAATGCTTTCACGAGGTTTCAAGGATCAGGTTTTTTTTCTTCCTCGACTCAGTATTCTTCACTGATTTATCATGTTAATTTTAAAGCTTGAACAAAATACAATGAAACTGAATTTTTCCTGAATTATGTGTCCAGGTCAATCAATTTATCTTACCTGTGAAAAAAAAGAAAAAAAAAGGAGCATTTCCGTTGGATATTGTAGACATCTTCTTGATATTATGCAAGAAAGAAAATTCCCAATCTGACAATAATAGATCGCTCAGTTGTAGATGCTATAGAAGCATCATTCATATAATATTGGGGCAGAAATTTGTGTTCTGAAAATGTATTTATGACCTGGTTGATTTGCTTCTGTTCTCTCTCTCTCTCCCTCTCTCTCTCTCTCTCTCCCTCTCACACACACGCAAACCCATGCCTTTGTTCCTGTGACCTTGAGGTTGGGTTGCTGAAGCCCAACCACAATGCCACAAAGGCTGGTGTATTTGAGACCTCTCTAGTTGCTAGTTATGGATGCAGTGTCTTTTTTTAGATTTAGTCAAATCTGTTGAATCATCCCACGTCTCTTAAATTCTAGATGTTCTTATTGCATGATGTGAGCATTGGGTCCCTGTTAACTTTAACTAGTTGGTGTTTGTCTGTTGTTAATGAGGCTACTTTGGAGACATTATTGACTGATGGCATTGTTCTCATTTGCAGATCTATGACATTTTCCAGCTTCTGCCATCTAAGATTCAGGTTGGAGTGTTTTCGGCTACTATGCCACCAGAGGCTCTTGAGATCACAAGGAAGTTTATGAATAAACCTGTGAGGATTTTGGTCAAGCGTGATGAGCTCACCCTCGAAGGTATCAAGCAGTTCTACGTCAATGTTGACAAGGAAGAATGGAAGCTTGACACTTTGTGTGATCTTTATGAAACCTTGGCCATTACCCAAAGTGTGATCTTTGTCAACACCAGGCGGAAGGTTGACTGGCTTACTGATAAGATGCGAAGCCGAGACCACACAGTCTCTGCAACTCATGGTGACATGGACCAGAACACCAGGGATATTATTATGCGTGAATTCCGTTCTGGATCTTCTAGGGTTCTTATCACCACTGACCTCCTGGCTCGTGGTATTGATGTGCAGCAGGTCTCACTTGTTATAAACTACGATTTGCCAACTCAACCGGAAAATTACCTCCATCGTATAGGACGAAGTGGCCGTTTTGGAAGAAAGGGTGTGGCTATTAATTTTGTGAACAGAGATGATGAGAGAATGCTATTTGATATTCAGAAATTTTACAATGTGGTGATCGAGGAGCTACCATCCAATGTTGCTGATCTTCTTTGATGAGTTTTTCTTATTGGTCGAAGCAGGAGGTTTTTCTTATTCTCAAGGTATCGACAGCATTCTGTTTTGGTTCCTCAAAAATTAGTTTCCTAAGTTATTGATGTCCAAACGGATCTGACGATTAAATCATAATGCTCCTGGTGCAATTGCAACACTGCTTCAAGTTTTGTTGTAGGGAAGGTTTTGTATTATCTTTATCATTTAAGGTTATGGACAAAGTCATTAGTTGGTCTAAGCATGGTCTTTTCGTTCTGGTGACCGCTTACTTTTTGATGTTGTATGTCATAGTGGCAATGTGTCGTGGCCTGGTCCTTTCTCTCTCTTCTTTTCTCTGGCAGTGCTTGCTATTTTTTATTTTTATATTCTCTCGTCTGAAGGGTATTTATTCATTGCCAATTCACCTTAGGATTTAGTGATTTCCAGTTTAATGCGTTTGTGCACAGCTAGACCAAAAAAATCCGAGTGTCATTCAGGTTTCTAACTACTGTATCATTATCATTAGTTTTTCTCCCGCCTGATGTAGTTGAGCGGAAGTTAGGAAAAAAGTCGTGTTTATCAGTGAATAAAATCAGCAAGCAATTGAGTGTTGAGTTTTATTTAAGCCAAATCTGTCGTGATTATCTCGAAGGGCATCGACGTGTCCTCAATGATTAGGTGCCGATTCCTATGGCAAAGATGTTCATTCTCAATTAATGGCAAATGTAAAAGAGATGGTACGAGATAGTTTATAACCTTGTGGCAACCTACTTGCCCTTCGTTGACGCATCGTGATTTAAGGAAGATCGTACTGATTACGAAATTCAGAGAGTTGAGACGCATGGGATTGTTTTCGATTGTCAAGGTTCTTGATCTCAGCATTATAACGGAGTTTGTAGTTCTCTTTTCCTTTTGCCAAGTTATTCTTTTCGGCTTAACAACAAGCTCTCTTGATGAGGGGTTGAATATTCAGCTGACAGCAACCATCATCGCCATAATGTTCAAATCCACAGGAGCCTTTCGGCTCAACTACCGCGCCTTTCCTTTATGCTTTTCGGACCCACCCATTTCACCATAATCAAAGACGATTGGAAGGCTTATAAACCCATGTCCTGAACGAACCAAATTCCCACCAAAAGCACACCTGTCGATCTCGACCACTAGCTGCTAAAAATATTTCCGCAACCCTGACCACCCGATCACTTCGTGACCAGTCCAAAGGAATCCGATCATCATCTGCATGCAGTCGGAGCTATTCGCTATGGTCTCGATCTGTTGTCGGCAAACTCAACCGAGTCCAACCATTTCGCGTTCGCTGATCGCTTTTGGTTTATATATATCACCGCAAATGAGAATTTCGCCAGTACTGACCAGAATAAAGAATCGGCAAAGCACATTTGGTTTCTTCAAGCTAAGTCATTTTCAGATCTGAGTAAGCGGTCAAAGCTGGCTTTAATTATACAAAGCAGCCACCACTGGGCCCTCCACATGCCCATTCAAACATAGCGGCCAACCGAATGCAGCTGCTTGCTTCTTTGCCAATTTTCTTGTTCCCAACTTGCTAATTAGCAAGTCACTGAAGCTTAAGCAATTATAATATACATGGCGGGCCACTGCCCACCTGAAATTTTCTTTAAATGCCCAACGCCCGTCATCTACTCAAACTGAGCAGTTCCCAATACTTTACAATGACCCAAAAAAAAAATGTCATAGGGAAATATCAAAGGGCAATAAACTCAGATTATATCACGACCAAAGAAAAATAGGCAAGAACCCAAGAACTCTCTCTCCTTTTGTCTTTAGTTAGTCTTCTCTCTCTCTCTCTCTCTCTCTCTCTCTCTCTAGACCAACTCCATTTTTCACACTTTTCACACCGTGGGTTCTTCTCCTTCTTCCTTCTTCCTTCTTCTTGGGTTTGTGTTGCGATCGATGGAAGAGTACAGATCCAAGTCGTGCAGAGATGGAAGAATGCAGATGGAGAGCTATTATGGAGGGAGGCCGGCCCCGACAAGCATGCATGATCTGAGGAGTTACAGCGCCAATTATGCGGGCTCTTCCTCTTCTTCTTCCTCGAACCCACCGACATTCATGCCCAGCAAGGAGGTGAAGATGAAGAAGAGCAAGAGCAGGGTCGGATCTGCGTCGTCGAAGAGCTGGGCCTTCAGTGACCCTGAGCTCCAGAGGAAGAAGCGGGTCGCTAGCTACAAGGCCTACACCGTGGAGGGCAAGATGAAAGGGTCCCTCAAGAAGAGCTTCAGGTGGATCAAGAACACGTGTACCCAAGTTGTCTATGGATGGTGGTGATGATGATGATGATGATGATGATATTAAAAAGAAAAAAGAGAGGGTGTTTCTTCTTCTTTTTTCCTCCTCTGTTTTGTGTTTTACTTGAGGCTGAAGGTGCGGAGGATTTCACCTGTCTGCAAATGCCAAATCTCTTAATTCCTCTTGGAAATAAATCATATACTTAATGTAGCACATTGATGTGGAGCTGTGTCTTTGCTGTCTCTGTTATTTTTCCTGAGGGGGAGAAAAAAAAGAGAGGATCTTTTAGGCATTTCTAGACCACATCGTTCCTGGCTCAATCTAGTTTAATCAGATCTGTATAGTCATGGTGTTGATCTCGCTTGAGAGATGATGGTAATTATGTACTTTTCAAGTTTCAGGGTTTGAATTGACCAATCTACACTGGCTTCTTCTGGCACAGAAGTTAAAAACTGGATTGCCTCTGAAACACGACGAAAAGGACTCCATTTGAAACTTTTGTTTCCATACTCGATCTTTGCCAAAGATTCTTCGGATAACTAAGGATGAAAAGGACTTTTAGAGAACGCCTTTCCTTGATTCCTTTCTCCATCTATGCGATTATATGTTCCTAACTTAAGTTCCGGTTCAATGGCTAACTTATGTTTGATTAATGGAATATATATATATATATTGGTCAGAGATTAATGGAATATTTATTAGCTGCAATTCGAAGGATTTGGATTAAGATGGAAGCAAATGGAGAGGAGGCAAAAGGGTAATTATCTGTCACAAGACGGGGAAAAGGGTGATTGGCGGAGTCCCCGGCAGTGAATTTTTATTTTTATTCTTTTGGCCGACCCTGACGGCAAATTCGAGACCTCAATTTCCGCAAATGTGGTCGGAAGCGATGTGGACTGTGTTAAAGGAGTGTGCTTTGGAAAACGTGAGGAGGCTTCATGTAGAACATGCAGAAGATGATTCGTGAGGTTGCTTCATGGTTACATTGTGTGAAATCCTAGGTCTGAGGAACGAAATATATTCAAAATTTCATTTTTTGTGCCGATCTTTTTCTTTGGGTAACTAACATACGATGTATCTAGCGTTGAAAAGGAAAGGAAAAGATGAATGTTAATTAAGGGGTGACTGGTGAGGACACGAAGCAAAGTGCATATAGACCGATCAATGGGGTTCGAGGCAGAATAAAGTCGAAAGAAGTTGATCATGTTCCATTTGGAATCACTCAAAGCTCCCACAAACTACTCCCCATGTTTTCTGTATTTCTTAAGAGTGCCAAGATAGTTGTGCATTTGAGCAAGCCGAGTCTACTTTCACTAGTCTAAAATGCCAAATCAATACGAAATAAAATATTATTATTAAGTGCAAAATACTATCAACTTATTAAAATGTCCACTTACAATCTGTCACATCACTTAGTAAATCAATTTTGTAAATCCACATTTATAAAAATCTAAAATCACTGTTGTCTTTTTTCCCATGATCATATAGAGAGTAAAGTGAAAACTAAAGTATCGAGAATATATAAAAATCAATATTCGAGTAAAAGTGATTTACCATTGTGTTCGTTCATTGGCTAATACACACACAAGAACATAGTCACTAAGCTAGGAGCTGGAGATGGAGAGGGGACTTAGCTTGGATATTAAGATTAACTCAAGATTTGCACACCCCATATAATTGTATATTCGTAGCGATCACATCTTAAGATTTCTCTTTCGCTAAAAGAAAAATGAATTAAGTTGCTCATAACTTTGTAATGACCCAGCTCAATGACCACTCGAAGGCTAGAGCTTATCAATACTCCAAGCTAAACTCGAGAGAATCGAGCTTTCGTCTTTACAACAAATATTTAATAATTGTAAAAATAGACTAAAATACTTAAAATTATATAACATCGAGCTAATAAGCTTCGGCTCCAACTCAAGCTCATTTTTTACTCATAAGCGGAATGTAATCGGGCCGACTGGAGTAGAGCTCGGGTATCTCGATTCTCTAATCGAATGGAGCAAGAGCAGCAAAATTTTTACACAATCGAGCTAGCGTCAAGTTTCCAACACCTAATGGGCAAGTCGAGTAAAGCCTCCACTGGTTAAGGACTTGCCGGACGAGTAATGTCAATTAGACGCAAAAATTCAATTTAGGTAGGCATGATAAAAGGATTGCTGCAACGGTATGAGCAAGGAAAAAGACAAATAAAAGGCAATTCTTAAAGTAATGTCATAAAATGACCCCGAATAAAAAAGTAATGTTATAAATTCTATTAAGCTTCTCGACAGAGCATGACACGCTCTTCATCTTGATAATGTGAAGGAAGGTGTATAAACGGTTTCAACCCGGACTTTACGACACTCCTCAAACCATGATTCAAGCAGAGGTTGACATAACTGTTACCCATCTAATACAACTGAGTTGGAATGGTAGAAACTCTTACAGACCAAACTGGGTTAAGCAAGGGATTCACTTAGAGCATGGTCTTTATTGTATAGCTACAGTCAGAACCCCCCCAGCAGGATAAAACAGAATTCACAAACTCAGTGCACGAATATTATACCATGAACAAATTTACAAAGGGCGGTGATTCGAACTTCAACGTTGCTAGTACTGCAACCTCTCCTTGTTGTTGAAATGCAAGCTCTCTATCCCTCTCAGGGTGGACTCAAAATTGTTTATGTTTGAGGCATTCCTACTAGAAGCCTGCTTCTGCTCTGATGATGCAACAGACAAATTTCTTTGGGCACTGGAAAATTTATGATTAATTCCTGGGCTCACATCTGTGGTATGACGGTGAGAGGCATCCAACTCACTCCTGAAAACCCCAGCATCCCGACTGCCAGAAGCTGCAGGCTTCCTTGATGAACTGCTTGACCGCAAGAAATTTGAACTAGATAACTGCGTGCATTCAAGAGAACATACGACTCATTAACATAAAGAACCAATCATCCATTATATCATGCACATTAGAAACAGAAACCAAGCAACGTGCATCAAGATTAAGAAACCAATTATCACGGTAGACCTGCTCTTTTCCACCTGGCAAAGTAAAAGTATGTCAACACGTTCCCTATAGAATTTTCCAACAGACAGAAGTGTTAAAATAAATAAATTCCAAGCAGATGCTGGCACTGCATAGATAGGTAGAACTCGAAGGCAATTGATCAGTTGCATAAATAAGTCTGATAACCAAACAAACAAATTGGCATCGCCTTTTTCCCCTCCTGAATCTTGATACTACAAACTGCAAGTAGAACACAGGACATGATTAATGTCACAGCAACTAACCACTTGTCTTGTAACCTCACAAGGCACAATCATGTAATCCCACCAAGCTCACCACGGTATTATTCTAAGTGGCATCATTTGGGATAGTTGGATCCAGATAGATTAATTTCGAGTGCAAGGATCAAAGATATGGAATACAACTAAGGCATGTTACACCACTAAAAACAGCCAACAACCATAATGATATTTTGGGGCACATTTCCTTAGCTGACTATATGAACGACTCACCAGAACTTCTTTAGATGCGACAGAATCATTTGTAACTGGATTCTTTGGCTTCAATAAACTTCCAGAAGTCACAATTGGTCCAGAGTGCCTCCGACGAGATGGTTCTCCCAGAGACCATGCAGCAGGTCTACCATCTTCACCGCCTTCATTGGAAGGTTAAAAGCAATATCAAATTATTGGAGATTTTTTGCAATGTACTAATGACTGCTCTGAACTTCCAAGTATGGAGCAAATTGTGTCATGAAGGAAAGGAGGATCACCTGATTGCCTCTCTGTGTTATTAACAGCTGGAGGTACACCAGAACTTGGACCAGCCCCATTACCCTGTTCATAAGAATGTGACGAAGCATAAGAACCAAATGAATCTGACCATCCAAGGGCAACAAATTTCATTATGGAATATGATTCTCACCAGAGCACGGGAAGGAGGAGTGGCAATTTGAGATTGCTGGTACTTCAAAATGGTCCAATCGAAGACATAGTCAAACTGAAAGCCTAGTGCAATAAAATACTTTCAATTCCAATTTGTTGGTAAGAAACTCACCAAAAAAAAAAGGTGGACAATCTAACATGGGGTAGAACTGTATAAAACAACTTAACATAACATCACTAAAGATAAAAATGAACCAATTAAATTCAAACCTTCACGGATGAAAAGGTCACGGAACAGTCTCTTTAAATAAGCATAATCTGGTCTATCATCAAATCGCAACGACCGACAGTAATGGAAGTATGATGCAAACTCTGTAGGATAACCCCGGCATAATGCCTGGGAAAACAGGGAACACGTATCAATTTCAGAAGACTATCTTCCTCCGTTAAACAGTTCCAGAGAAAAAAATTTAAATTAGCAATGACTCAAAATCACTTAAAAAGCTAGTGATCACCTCAATAGAAGTTGAAACTTTCTTTTCACTGATTTTTTCATATTTCTGCTTCTTTGTCCCGGCTTTCAATCCCTGCCAGGGTAGGCTAGAGAAAAGCAAAAGTTAAAAGAGGAAAAGAAAAAGAGAACAAAAAGAAGAAGATAGAGAGCATTGGAAAGGGTTCTTGGGGGAGGGGGTGACGTAGAGGATGGGATGAGGAAAAGAGTCAGCAAGAGTTTTACCTTCCTCTGAGAAAGTACATCAAAACATATCCAAGTGATTCTAAATCATCTCTACGGCTTTGCTCTGTCAAAATCAGGCAAAATATAGTGAGTTTTTCTAGAGGCAAAGAAGCCAAAGACTAGAGCCATTTAACAGTCTCGTTATAAGGGTAACGTGAGAAGATAAAAGAAATAGGCTTTAAGCATACCAATCCCAAGGTGAGTATTCATGCTAGCATATCTGGCTGTTCCCGTTAAATTCTTGTTTTCTCTGTCAACCACATCAGCATCAGCATGGAAATACCAAAACAAAAAAAACATGTAACTGGTGAAACACATATCAAATTGGTTGAAATCTCTAGACAAAAAGGCCGGAAAAATCATTAATTACATCTTCATAAAGCTAGTTTTACATTTAATGCAGAGAAATCATACCAACCAGCAAATCATGCATGCTCCACTTGCAAAAGACATAAATGAAACAGAAAATAATAGGAGGAACTTATCAACCAGCGATCGCACTTTAATGAATAATTAGCTATTACAAGGAGAGATAAGAAGCCAGCCAATATGAGAGCAACAAGTTTAACACTGCTAAAGTAGCAAAGGCTCACCCCACCCCTAAAAAGCGTTAGAAATATCAAATCCTCAAGACATTAAAGTACTAACAGTTAATCTAAGTGTAAAATAACCGACCTGTAGGGGATATGTTGATGAGTTGAAGTGTCCCTGTATTTCTTCGCAAGACCAAAATCGATAATGTAAACCTATATTCAAGCAGGCGAGAAGGCATCAAAATCAAGTCCTTTAATATGCAGATACAAAGTCCACCAACCATTAAAAAATAAAAATAAAAAAGAGAGAGATTGTCTGAATTCAACCTGATTTGCACGCCTACCCAAACCCATGAGGAAATTGTCTGGCTTAATATCTCGATGAAGAAATGATTTAGAATGAACAAATTCGATGCGATTCATCTGTAAAAAATATCAAAGTTCTATAAAATGATAAGAAAAGGAGTTAAAACAAATGACCATGAGCATAAAGAAACCTACCATTTGATCAGCAAGCATGAGAACAGTTTTAAGGGAAAATTTCCTACTACAAAAGTTAAATAAATCTTCCAGACTTGGTCCCAGTAAATCCATCACAAGCACATTGTAGTCCCCTTCGATACCAAACCATCTTACATTTGGAATACCGGCTGCCAAAAATAAGCACATGCAAACCAATGGCATCATGATAAATAACAGAACAGACATAGAGCACACATAGTTGAATCCCGGGGGGGAGGGGGGAGGAAAGCACCATAAGTTGAGGCCTTACTTGCTCCCTGAAGTATTTTATACAACTTTGATTCGTACATCAACTGAGGATGCTTTGTCTTGACAGTTTCCTAAACAAGTGGCGTTATATAGAACTCAATCAGTATTTGTTATCATGGATAGCACCAAAACTGTGCTTCAAAATTCAACAGCATGTTTGAAAAATGTGTTCAAGTACAGAGAAAAGGCACAATCAATACAAAATTGTGCCTGCACTGCAAAATAAATAATCAAAAGAATTGAGAAGTACAGTTCACTTTACTTAAAAGACTATGCTTCTATCTTTTGACAGAAATGCAGATAAATAAATTGGTGTATCCCTCGCAAAAGGCTGGCAATTCATATTCAAATGTCAAAGTCAAGTTATGAGATTGTGTCAAGTTGCGTCATTGCAAAACGTAATAATTTGTTGAGCACACTTAGAAATTTATGTATTTTAAAATTTGTGTCACTTTCGAGTTTGTCAGCATCTGCATTCATAAACATTTCAAATCAAATTAATTATTATTTACAAACAGACAAACTTCAGCAGTCTGCCACTGAACATCAACTTAAATTTCCCTATCTACCGACAGATAACGGTCCAACATGAAGGATCTTCTCCACTACTAAGTCAAGTAGATAAGGCAGTAGCATTCTCCATCTAATCATAATTGGCGGAGCCACAGACCCACAGCACCAACAGAGTTCACTCATACTATCCAAACTCATTTCTCATACCAATTCACAGTAATTTATGCATGACATGAATCTTTGCATGCAGACTACATTATCTGAGTGAGAACAGACAAAGGAAAACAAAAATCCGAAGAAGCTTGTTTAAGTCTCTTTAGTTCACAATTTCAGGTTTCACCAAAAACAAATTTCTCATCATCTGCATGGGCACTTGCTACTGTGCCTTTAATAGGTCTTCCGCCGAATGGTATGTACAATTTTGGCAAGGAGGATGTCCACATAGGTCTAGCAACACTAGCACACTCGTTAATTGTTAACGGAGCTTCTTCATGTCATCAAAAGAGAATACTATAGTTGCCTCAGTTGCTTCCACTCAACCCCCTCATTAATCTCATTCAGCAAAAAATATACAAGTTTCAAGTGAAAAATCGATCTTTTATCTTTCGCTTTTAAGTAATCTTTCGGGGCAAAAAGTTGATACTCAACAATGGACAAGAAGCACTGACTTCTCGACAAAGTCGAGACATACATTGTAAAAAATCGCCAAAGATGCAAATCACTTGGGCTTACAATCGAATTACACCAGAAGCAGGACATGAATTCACGCATTACAGCTCCAAACATACACACACATGCATGCGGAGGCCACAAATGGATGAAGCTTCCACTCGTTAAACAATAATCATTCTAAAATACAGAACTTAGCACCGCCAACCGGAAGTCCGGAAGCAAGTGAACTAACATCAACGCCAGTCAAACAGCCGAGAAGAAAGAAATCGGAACAGAGCACAATCCATACCGCCTTAAAAATCGTAAAAAGCGAAACATCAAAATTCAAAATCAACAAAATACCGACGCGATGACTCCAACAACACTAAAAGATAAAAAATCAAAAAATCAAAACGCACAAAAAAATCGAAAAAGAAAAGGGCCAATTTCAACCGGGAGGCGAAGAGCGAGCCACTCACAAGCTTAATCGCGACTTCCTCGTTCGTCTGAATATTAGTACCTGCAAAGACAATTCACGGAAAATCTCACAATCGAGTGAAAAAACGGAACGGACGGAGCACCAAAATCGAAAAAAAAAAAAAAAGAACACGAAGCATCAGTCAGCGAGCAGTCCACCGAGGTAGATCTCTCCGAACGATCCGCTGCCGATCTTGCGGCCGAGCCGGAACTTGTTGCCGACGCGCGGCTCCATCGGAGGAAGAGAGAGAGAGAGAAGCCCTAGCCGCGAGACCCGCTGTTATCCGGAGGAGGCGGCGGCGGCGGCGGCGGCGGCTACAGGGGAGACTCCATTGCCATCGAACCCCCGCGACGACTGAGCCACCGATGAAGCGAGCGAGCGAGAGAGAGAAGGAGAGAGAGAAAAGAGAGTGTTGGTATACCGAACCGAGCGAGACGGTGACGAGCTTTGATCTAATCGACCTTTTTTATTAATCGGATGATTACGTTGCTAATCACGGTCGCTTTTGCTTACTTCCTTTTTTTTTTCCTTTTTCTTTTTTGGGTTTTTTGATCTCATCTTTGCTTAGTTGTGTCGGCTCTTGTGTGGCTGCCCATCGAAGAAAATGTTGTCTACTATTATTCAATTGCTCTTTCCTAATTTAGGAAAAAAATCACAAAAGAATATCCCATGCCCGCTATGACATAAATGCTAAAAAAAACCTATATATATAATAAAATTGAATATAAGTTATATAATTTTTTAAACACAATGAAAAATTAAATATTTGTGTCATGACAAGAAAGTTTATAATTTTTATGACACAAAATAAGTTTGGAGTATGTATGTTATAATTGGCATATTCAAAGTGTTTTGAGGTATATGCCGTTTATAATTTAATTTTAATAGAGTGTTCGAGATTTATATTTTAGTTTTGTTTGAAATGATGTTTTTGTATTGTTTGTCCTTTTTATTTTTTTGTTTATTTGAATCTTGATTCTTGGATGCATCGACGTTGTTTTGGAAGCGATTCTTGCATTATAGAAGTAGGGCGGCCGGTCTTATATTGCTTGTTTATGCGATTTTAATCCTAATTGATCAACCTTTATCCAAAAAAAAATTAAAAATTGCGCATGCAAGCATTGTGAAATCTATTCGAGATATTATATTTTTTGCCTACGTCCGACATTTTATTTAAATTTTTTTCTCAAAACAATCACCTTGCCTGTCCATTTAAATTCCTCCTAGAATTAGATACTATCCCATAGACGACACTTGAACAGCTTTTTATACACCTTCCGTTTACAGCAATTTTGTGGTTTGGCTTACCTTCTGTTTACAGCTGTTGCATTCTTAATTTTTGAACTCAATCTTGTATTTGTGCGTATTCACATTGATTAAATTTAGATCTAATAAGCCACATCTCGAAACAAAAGTCATTCGGAACAAGTTCGAAATCGAATATGATTCGCTAGAGCCGAGAGAATTAATCCTCAATACGCAACTCACCCGATTTTAACCGTGCTTAACATTTTCTGTTAGTAGATTAGATTAGTCAGTTTTGCTTGCACGTCCAGTTCACGGTAGTGATCCAAACAGAGCAAAAGAACCTGTTTGACGGAAATTGGTGGCTAAAAAAATCAATACAAGCGATTTGAAGGACTTAGATCGTCAGGATGAGCGGTGACATGCTGCATAGGCATTTAAAAAGAGAGGGTTGGAGAGATTTGGTACAGAATAGAAGCAATTTCGCTATACCTCAAGAGCTATCACTCATCAAAATTTTACAGAGATTACAATACAGGGAGGGTTATGACTAACTTCAGATTATCTGTGCACGGGAGGGAATCCGATCATCCCCCACTTTTCTTCATCTGATTACTTTTCTTTTTTACTGGTACAAACAAATGGAGCAAGAAAAGGGCCTCAACAAAGAAATCTGCAATGGCCTCAAACCCTACTGATAAAAAAAAGAAGAAAAAAAGGTATCCGTGTCAATCAAGAACCAAAACCCGCTCTAAGTGCCCGTCACGACGCGGTGGTGAGGTGCTTTTTCTGCAGCCTCCCTCTCAAATGCCTAATCTTCGCCTCCACCCTCGCGGTGAAACCGATTTTGGTTTCTTGTCTGGCCTTGGACCGTTCCCTTGTCCACATGACCCGGTCTCTTTCGTCCTTCTTGTAGTACTTGATTTCTTGAATGATGTGGTGATCCATGGGATTGAAACATCTCTGGATAGATATGTGACTGAAGTAAAATAGGTTGCAAGTGACCGTCACCAGGAAGGTGACTGCCCAGAAACTCACGGCAGGAGCAAGGACCTCGATGAGAATCTTGTACACGTTCCCTGTGTAAATGGGAGAGAACATTCCATAGATAAAGAGGAACAGGTACCAAAACGCGATGCTTCCCCAGATGAACAAGTGTTGGATCCATGTGAAGTGGCTCATGGTGAGTGCAATCTGGCAGTTCACCACCCACACAATGCAAGTGAACATTACCGTTCCCACGGCTGTCATGTCGGCCATTTGGCCTCCTGGGCGAAACGCTTGCTCGTAGAAGAAGAGAACATTGAAGGTAAAAACAATGATGGAGGCAACGAGACCATTTGCCATCCACCCGAATATCTTATACCAGTTGAAGAACAAGTTTTTGGGTCCTTGCTGATACAGCGCAGGAAACTACAAGAAGTGGGGAAAAAAAGAGAGAGGACATGAATTAGCAATCATGGAAGTCTCTAGGTTGAGTGTGTATCAGCTATTGCCCTTTTCTCTTCATTTTTAAAATTACAGTGGTCAAGAAATGGTTACCTGCAAGCAAACCTCCGCAGAAACATCTTGTTCGAATACTCCTAAAGAAAGGACGGGCAATGAAGTGACAAAGACATTGAACAATATCATGTACCAGTCGTCATAGATTGATTGCCCGGAGAAGGCTGTCACAGCTTCGAAGTAGAGGAAGGTCAAACCAAATGCTATGTTCTTGTAAATGAAGTAACATATCTGGATTAAGAAAGGGAAGAAAAGTCAGTGGGCAAGAGAGATACAGATGTCTGACACAAGAACACGACCTGCAAGTTTGTTGTCCCTTATATGATTGCTCAGCATAAATCAAGAAAGTAGAATAAAATATAAAGTCAGAGAGGAAGTCACAAAATTACCATCTGGGCTATTCTTTTGTAGCACCAGTGTCCGTGAACCACTAGGAGTTTCTCCAAAAACCGAAACTGAGCTATTGAAAAATCACTAGCCATCACAGCCTGCAAAACAGTAATGATATCAAATTATTATGAAGATCCAGAGTCAATAGCAGGAGATGATCCTTATCATTAATTATCATAGGATATATGTTGAACACACCCCAATCATCAGGGAAGACAAGATGATAGCCTTCACAAGGAGATAGAAAAAGAGGCACTAACCTGCATACCTTCCACCCCACTGATGCCTACTCCAATATCAGCTTCTTGAATCATGCCGACATCATTCGCTCCATCACCAATTGCTAATGTAGTCTTGCCAGTTCCTTCCTTCACTAACCTCGTCACCTGGAGTCAGGTTCAGACTTTCTAATATAAGTACCAAAACCTCTTTAAGTTGACCCACAGGCATTGCAAGCTTATATATATAAAGATGCCTCTAAAACGTAGGCAGGAGGACTACGACAATTATGAGAGGGGAAAAAAAGTTACCAGTGCCTTCTGCTTAGGAGAGACCCGACAGCATATGACAGATGCACAGTCAATTGCCAATCCTAAGAACTGATGCTTCACATCATCTTCAAGGGCATAGGTCAGAGTTTTTCCATCGATTATCAGTGCATATGCTGCATGTGGATCTTTTTCTAGCTTGATCCTTTGTGAAGCATTGGTGATTTGCAGTATGATGTTCTCTTTGATGGCCTGATCAGCGACAAGATGCAATGTGCACTAAATGTCAAATAAAACAGTTATGCCTAATCAAAATGTTCAAACTCTCTGGCCAGAGCCTTACCTTCTTCGAGTCTTGCCCTAATGTGTCTGGACTTGTCGCTGTTACACAGATCTGCTTCATCCCCTGCCTAAGTAAACTGCAAGCAAATCTGCAATAGACACAATGGATTTGAAAACCCATCAGGTTTCCTATTCTGGCATGCTTCCAATGAGAAATCAGTTTCCCAACAGTAACAGATCTCATTTGAATGAAAGAGGTATTGGGAAAGCTTTCTATTAGCTACAACCATCATACCCTATGTTGATTGCAGTTTCCATCTTATCTCCAGTAAGAACCCACAGCTTAAGACCAGCTTGGGCAAGTTTGTCAATGCACTGGGGCACCTATAGGGAAAAACAGTAGATATCACCTTCAAGTTCAGATGAACTATATGAATGGTTTATGTGAGTAAATAAACTGAGGAGAACAATTCTTTCATTTTACCCCTTTCTGCAATTTGTCCTCCACACCAGTGGCACCCACAAGAATCAAATCCTTTTCCATCAATTCAGCCACTCTTTCAAGCATGGCATCTCTGTCTGCCCCAATAGTAGTCTTTGCCTTGACAAACTCATCATTCCAAGCATTATACTCGGACTCTTCAAGCTTTTTATAAGCAAGTGCTAGCGTACGTAAACCAGTTTCACCATATTCATTCAGATGTTTGTTAGTAGCTTGCTCATATACTCTTCCATTCTTTGCCAACCGATCAAAAATGATACTGCACAATTAACGGAAGTTAACTTTTGGGTCCAAAGAGATGCCGCATAATTTCATCTATACTCTCGATAGAGAAAGTATTAGGAGCATGATGATAGGATGGCCGGATGTTCTTTAAAGAAAAGAGAAGTGAGAAGAGACACCATGGCGGTGCTACCCTCCAAGTAATTGCTTTTAGAAGAGAACGCGAATTTACAGCACTTCCTTTAAAATAAATCTCTTTGAATGCCCTAATCCACAGTAGCACAAAAATAGAAGCTAGAAAAACCCAAAGAAATTTTTATATTCAATCATCAGTTCTTAAAGTACTCATTGATAGCAAAAACCATATGACAGCAAGGTTAACTGATTGCCCCCATGATAACTGGAAAAAGAAAAAAAAGCAATAAGCAAAGCTCATCACATTCAAAGAAACCCTAGAAAAACTTATTAAAGTTGAAACTGTAATGTCAGAATGACAATTGTCCAATATAAATGGTCAACATGACAGAGATACACACACACACACACACACACATGAACGCGCGCGCGCGCACACAGATATATATATATTTAGACGCGTGGAGGCGCGCACATTCATGTCCGGGAGGGCACCTGCAAGAGAACCATGCTAACTTGCTTTCTCATGAGATAACTTTAAAATAAAAAGGTTGATATGACATATGAACTGCTGTCATAAGACCAACCTGTCAGCACCTTTGCACAGAAGAAAAATTTGCCCTTTCTCATCCCGCACAATCACAGACATCCGCTTTCTTTTGCTGGTAAAATCCAACAGGTTCAGAATTTTATATTCCCTGGAAAACATCCAAAAGACATACCATAAGACAAGGACAGTCATATTAATGTCGCCAAAGAAGAACGTAGGGGCAGAAAATACTTCTGTGCAAGTTCCTTGCCTTTCAACTGGAGAAGGATACTTTTCACGGACAAATATGCTTGTTTGAGTTCTTTTGCAAAACTCAAAGCCAAATTCTCTAGCAGCAACCAGAAATGCTATTTCATCAGGTGACTCAGCTTCATATGTGATTTCACTTGTCTCTTCATTTACCTCGGGAATCGCAGTGTGGCATAGTGCTAGTATCCGCAAGAACAACAGAATCATATCTGGCTTTGGTTCTTTCATCCAGTTCCCCCCCATCAAACGGCTGTCATCAAAATTAAAGCCCTTTATGGTGCGTTTCTCACGCTTTCCAGCCATAGAAGTAACGACTGTCTCTAGTTCAATCTCCGATGCCCCAAACTGGTTTCTGTTGTCCCGCACAGTAATCTCGGGATCCTGCTCCTCAAGGTCACTGGCCATTCGCTTTGCAGCAGCGAGCTCAACCTCACTGGATCCCACACCGTATGCAGTACCTGCAATGGAACACTTGAGAAAATCCATCTGATTACATGTCAACGTTCCGGTTTTATCAGAGAGGATTGTGTCCACCTGGCCCAACTCCTCATTCAAATTTGAGGTCCTTGCATGAGCATGGACCCCGCTCTGTTCATCATACATGTCTATGTCCCTGTTAATAAAGATTGCTTGCAAGAACTTAACCATCTCAATGGAAACGTACAGAGAGATGGGTATCAAGTACCCATACAGCATCAGGGCAGTGACAAAGTGGCATAGGCCCGATGCCACTGCTTTGTTTGGATCATAACAGGACATAGGATTATCAGGTCGCAAGTACCACCAGTCGGGCATTTGGTACTTTGTCCGGACAAAAAATCCAATAGAACTAATCAACGAGATACCAAGTAGAGCAGCAAGAAGAACATATATGATACGGTCCATTTTCCTCTCTATGGTGCTCCTTTTGGAAGGTGATTCTGTCGCATTTTGCATTACTTTACTATCATGACCGGTAAAAATAGCCACTCCATAAACATAAGCTGTATTCCTGAGCTTGGAATCTCTGAGGAGTATCTGATTAGGATCCAGTGGATAAATCTGCCGGTCATACTCAAAATTGCCCACAAAGGTATAAAGACTGGGATTCGGGTCTTCACACCTGATCATCCCAGTAAAGTCCTTGAAACTTTCATCACTATCCAAAGGAAAAGTCACCTCTAATGACCTTTTTACTTTCAAATTTGTTTCACCATCCAAATTCATGGTTTCAACATAGCATAGACCGTCCTCATAACTAGATGACAGCAGAAGCAAATCTGCAGGAAAAAATTGATCTTTTTCAACTTTCACGACATCTCCTACACGAATATTCCGCCACTGTTTATAACCAAAGACTCCTTCTCCTTTATGCACACTAGCTTTTCTGGTATTAACCTTCATATCCTGGATGAACCTATGCCAATCCTCTATAGCCTCCTTCGCCATACTAACCCCGAGAACAAATGCCAAGGGGGCAATCATGCTCAATGGGGTGAATGGAGAAAAAGAAAAGAGAGAGCATACTGCAGCCACAAGGAAGTAAATATTCGCTACCCTCCTAAATTGCTCAAAAAATGCTTTGGGCAAAAACGTGACAACATTATACCTTGTGGTCGATATGTAATTCGAGCAGTATTTCAGAGGTTTCTTTTTGTGCACATGGGGCTGATTGCAATGTACTATACGAGAATAGCCTGGGCCTTGTAAAGACTGCGGGTCCTGAGTCTCAGCAGTGGTGGGCCGGATGCATCCGAAGGTATAAAGGTTGCTCTGGCGGATCCTTCCCCTTATCCTACCTCGAGTCATCTGTCTTCACTTCTGTTCAAGATTATACCATCTGATTATAATCCTCTTAAGCATAAGAACTAAATGTTGACTCCAGCATGGAGCATCATTATGCCTCTTGTAATGGATTCCAGATCATCTTTCCAGCTCCACCCGATGATATCCGAGAGCTAACTGTTTAAACTGTCTTCACTTCAGCTATCACTACGATGGGGTCACCGATGCACACAATACCTTTCCACAACCTAATGAGATTTACAGAACAGATATGTATCAATTCACCAAACTCAATAAGCTATGCACAAATTGCACAAGAAACAACCTAATCCTGAAGAATTCAATGTGATTAATTTCAAGAAGAATATCTCATTTCAAACACCGCAGAGTCAATAGGGATCGCCATTCAAAATTTCACTAGATGCCTTTTGTATGCTTAGCTGCACTGCACTTATCTAAACTATGAGACAATAGGAATTAAAAGAGTCCATTACTTGAAGCCCGCATTTTTGACAGATTACATTTTATACCCGAAGGACAACAAAAGCAGCGGTAATTGAGCACATAACAGATGCTGCGAATCAGCTCAAGAATTCAATTCTCGAAACAGTCGTCACCGAACGAATCAGGAAAGTCAGACCCACCAAGAATCGGCAAATGCCGTTTCTTCAGGAAGAGATGGGTCGACGAGACAAATCAACCCAAGAAAACAAAAACAAAAAAAGAAAGAAAATGCAGACCCAAAGTCCTCAACCCAAGAGAGCAATCCCAAAAGGGTACCTGAAAATCGCTCCCTAGTCTCTGGAGCGAATCGGCGAACACCCACTTCCGAATCAAGAATTCAAGAAAGACAAAGAAGCCTCCTTTCTGATTGCAGATCAAGGTGGGGAACAGAGAGAGAGAGAGAGAGAGAGAGATGGCCCCCTGTCTCCGGCGGAGCTCCGGGCAGAAGAGGACCCAGGAATAACCGGGGCGGGTCTCCTCTCTCTCTCGGCGTGCCTTATGTCTTCTCCTTGAGCTTCGAAACGGGAGCTCCAAACCACATTCAACTATGGCTTCCTCCACCTCCTCCCCTGTTGTTTTATGTCATCAAGCCGGAGGACTTTTCTTCCACCCCTACCGCTTTTTCCTCCTTTCCTTTTCCCTCTATTTTTTTTTTATTTTTATTTTTCCTCTTCCATTTTTATTTTATTTTTTTTGTCAAATCTGGTTCTTCGCTCGGCCCCTAAAACGTGACCTGTCCAGCAGCTGCACCCAATCGAAGACCGAGTAAACAAAAGAGGAAAAATAATAATAACATAACCAATGTATATTCAACACTCCATCCCGAATGAGAAAAAAAAAGAAGAAGAAGGGAGAACTGGGAAGAAGAAGCAAGACAAGCGATTTTGCCTTTAGGTGCCCTTTGAATGTACGTCCCCGAGCCCCCACAGCGCCACGTGGCGTCAGCTCAAGTCACTTGGCTGGCCTCTGTCTGCTCTCCATGCTTCTTCTTCCTCTAGATGGAATAATAATCCACGGTCCACCTACGGAAAATTGGAAGCTTTTTTTTTTTTTTAATTTCGAATAAGGAAAGAAAAATTGTGGGTATGAGATAATTAGGGATAATCAATGACAAGCTGGATTCGCCTTAATCAGGACTATACACTGTACAAAAAGCATATGATAGGGCCGATTTAGGTAATGCTTTCAAGGGTTGTGTTCATTGATGGAGGCAATGGATTCTTCTTGCCTAAGTTGAGCTACTAGGGTAAGAAACAAAAATCTTGTCTTTCAAGAGAAAGTTTTTCGAACGGTTTGACTTTTTTATGTTTTCCTTTTATTCGGTTAAAGTTTCGTATCAATGACACATCTTAACACGTTTTGAATCTAAAATATCTAGAACCTTTTTATAAAATGCAAGTGTTGATGTATAAAAATGCACATTACACGCGTAATTTCTTGAAATTCAAATAATGTCTTGACTTTGGAAGTTTAGGTGAAATTTATTATAAAAAGTATTAAAAAAGTCATAAAATTACTTTGCATTGATGCAAATTTAATCTAAGACGCTTTGACTTTGTGTCAATTCAATCATAAATATCTTAATTATGCTAATTTAATTTTAAACATTTTGAATTAGTGTCAATTTAGTCATAAATCTTTTGACTTATTGCCAATTCAATTATTCCAACTAATTTTGGGTAGATTTTGCCGACATGAATAGCGACTAATTTACACGACATCACCGGCACTAATGTAAACAATTTGTAATAAATTTGTGGTTTTTTTTTCTTTTTTCTTTATTTTTTTCCCTTTCCTTTGTATCTTTTTCCTTTAGGTGGTCGGCCATTGACCATGCCCAAGTGGGCTAGCCTCGCCTGACCAGGGTGAGAGCTCAGGTCAACCTCACCTAGGCTAGATTTGGCAAGGCCGACCCTCACCGGATTTGGCGAGGGAAGCCTTTGCGGTAGGGGTGAGCATGGTCTGGGTTGGTCCAGGCCACCCCCTAACCCTAGGACCAACCCGTACAGTATCGGTCCTCAATTTTTAGGACCAAGGACCGACCCTATTGAGCCTGGGACCAAGGACCAGACCGACCCAATGGGTTCGGTCTGGTTCCAGGGTCAACCCGGGACCGATCGATAATTTTTTTCGTCTTATTTTTTATACTCCCCCAAAAAAGCAAACCTACAAATTCAAATTACACATCCATCGACAATGCGGTATTGTGCAACTAAATATCAATACATATTTATCAAATTTAAGATGACACAATAATAGAAATTTCGTACTTGCTAACTACTTATTGAGATATGGGACAAGATGAAAAGTTCTTGTAATCATCTATCTTTAATATTCATAACACCATATGCAAAAGCGTTTTCCTGCATTTGATCATGTAGAGTCCACTCAACAAAAAAATGAGCTTCACACCACTTGACTAGCAAATCACCGTAGCAACTACAATACTACTCTACTCTTCAAAAACTTCTACCATTTGACACAAATTGAAAAGCAAAGTGCAGCTGAAATTCATTAATAAAATATAATTAAACCATAAAAAGTTCAAAATACTTAATATAAACCATGAATATATAACTTCACATCTTGTTAATTCACTTGAACTTCTAAACACTTGAAAACAAAACAAACGACACATAATTTATACTCAACAAAAGTTTTAAATTGAAATTACTATTAGTGCTATTGATAGAATATTTCAATATAATATAATATAATAGATATTTTACTTAGGTTTGAATATATAAAATAATTATAAATAATATAATATAATATACAGGGTTGGTCCAGGGTTGGACCGACCCAAAACTATTAGGACCGAGGATCAACCCGCACAGTGTTGGTCTTGGAATTTCAGGACCAAGGACCGACCCAATCCCCTTGGGAATCGGACCAGGATCGGCAGGGTTGGGCCGGTCCAGGGTCGGTCCAGGGTCGACCCTAGACCGCTGCTCACCCCTACTTTGCGGGGCTACCCTTGCCCAAACCAAAGCGACCTTGTTAGATTTAGTAAAGGGAGCACTCATCGGGGCTCAGCCTCCCCTTAGCCAAATAAGGCTAGCCCACACGGCCATGGCTAGTGGTTGACTATTGCCAGCTAGCAGGTCACTGCCCAAAAGAAGAAGAAAGGAAGGAGAAAAAGAAAAAAGAAAGGAAAAAAATCATAAAAATTATTGAAATCTTATTAAAAATTATCAACGTTAATGCAGATAGGATCACGTAAGTCAGTTGGTGTCCACTTTAGTAAAATATAATTGAATTGGCATAAAATCAAAAAATTTATAATTGAATCACAGAATGAAAAGATTTAATATTAAATTGGCATTGGTTAAAAAATTTAGGAGTGAATTGGAATTAGTTCAAAAGGTTTATGACTGAATTGGTACAAAATTTAAAGATTTAAGATTAAATTGATATTAAAAAATGTTAATGTTAAATTGATACAAATACAATAATTTTAGGATTTTTCCGATACTTCTTTCAAAAATTTAGGGTCGCTAACTTGTCACGGTGTCCTCTTTCGGGAACCGAAGCATGTCTCATCTGCCGTCCGTCCCCATACACGTCGCATTTGAAACCCCATGTGCTCCAACACATGCGATTAAATTTTTTGAAATCCACCACCACCTCCACTAAGATTTGTCAGATCGGATGGCTTGGTTTTGAAATTGATATATTGTTTTTTAGCGAGAAAAAGGGGAAATGAAGGAAAAACAGAGGGACGAAAATCGACTATAAAATTTGGGGTCTTGTGGGGGGCCCACATGGTATTTGGAATGGCCCGGCCTTGATGGGCTCTTGTCTTTCGTTCATTTTCAATGGTCGATGGCGGGTGAAGACCTTCGTTTAACTTTCGATTTGAATTTTAAAATCTTATTATATCAAGACTCTATTTATTTCGTAAAAAAATTAACAGTTTCAAAAATTTCCTTATAAAAATAACTGCTTACATTACTTGTAAAATGAGTGAACAAAAAAATCATTATTCGCGAACATGTTCAAACATTAATTATTGTTGAAAGTGAAAATATTTTTTATTAATTTATTATTTCAAACAATATGAATAATTATTTTAAAAAATATCTTTCGTATCATTCATTTTCATAGAATAAAAGAAACCAACGTTAACAGCCTCGCCATCGATTTAGAATGGTTTAGGTCGTTCTCTAGAAGGGTTGACCGTGCTATTTTTTTAAAAATTTTTGGGCCTAAAATATATGATAATTAATTTGCTGGAATGGTATCTAATTAATGATGCACTGAATCTGAGGAACCCCTTTGAACATCTGGTGTTAAGAGGTGCTATCCCGCCCATGAATTTGGACCGTTTCTCCCAATTGCAATTACTCTATCATATCAAAAACGCGTTTTGGACGGCTTTGGTTACAAGAATCAAGAAGACGTCAAACACGTTTGATGGATCCGAGCGCAAGGACATGCATGCTTTCTCCTTAATTTTTCCTTTATTCTTTTCGATTTTATTAGAGAATAATAACTTGGTCCATAATATCATCTATCTCTCTCTATATATAAAAGGATATTAGTACTGGGACACACTTCCCTTATGCCCTTTTAACTAAAAACCAATTCAAAGAACTTTTGTATTTGTCAAAACAAGTGGTTGGAAAAGACAGCAATATGAAGCCTCTTTTTCGTAAATAATATTGACAATTTAATGCATCATGATGTACTATAATGCCCAATTATTTCACAGTTTTATTTTCTTAGAATTGCAAATATTTAAAATTTGTCGGGAGTGAATTCTCAAAAAATCGCCATTGGAACACAACTTTCTAAACGTCGCACTCGTGATTTGAGATGTTTGTCAAATACCCTTGTCTAGTCAATTGCAATCTCAATTATGTCGGAGAGAGTGCAAGATTTTTTTTTTTTATTTTTTCTAAAACGTTTTAGGACCTTCCTTCTCTTGGTGTCCAACGCCTCCACCACTCGTGCTTTTCCTTTAATTTTTAAACTTTGAAATTGCGAAGGCGGCTTTTTAGGGAGGAGGACCCAAAAAAAAAAGTTGAAAAGTACAGGAGAATATAATAAAGAAGAAAAAAGAAGAAACGGTCTTGACAATCTCCTTTCCTTCTTCCCTTCCCTTTGAAGTATGCCTGACCCAGACGAACCATAGGTTATACCGAAAAAACGAGAAAAAACGCGAAACATGCCATCCCCTTTCCTCGTACATCATTGCCCTGTTTTTGCAGATACCATGTTTACCGACGGTCACATTAGCAAAACATAAACAAAAGGATGGTAACCCTCGAGTTGGCCGGCAAGACTAAGTATGAAAACGTGCGACCCTCGTTGCGGCGGTGTCCGATGCTGGCCTGTCGGATCGCATCGTTGACTCCAGGACATGGCTTTTGCCTTCCCCCTCCCTCGCCGGGTCAATCGTGGAGAAACGCCATATACGCTTTCGTCTCCAGGAAACCCGATTATCCTTGACGAAATATGGGGCTGGCACGCGTAACGTGCTGGATGTATTTTGCCCGTCCTTCTAGATTCGCAACAGGACGAGGGACGAAGCTGCGACGAAGATGGGCCTCGTCCGCACGAGGGTTTTTCCAGCACGGAATGGACAGGCATTAAGGACCGATTTGACAGCGGTCGTAGCTACCAGAAGAGGTGTCTGATCCGTTCCGAACGCACTTCGCATTTCTTCTCACTGTGTGAGATCGTGTTTCGGGGGAAAACATTGAATGGTACTCCGAAGGACACGGGAAAAACGCCAAGCTCGCATAGTTCTCCTTGGCGAGAATCGTGCTGTTTAGTCGATGCCAAAGTACGATTTGAGTTCGTCCAAGCTAATCATCCAATGTTGAGTGTCCTCAGATAGATTGATGTGAATCAAGCAAAACGGGAAAAAATTATCCAGAGAGTCCTAAATTTATTGTATAGTAACCAATTCAGTCATAAATCTTTTAATTATATTAATTTAATCTTAAAATTTTTGATCATTCGCTAATTTAGACTTAAATCTTTAGACAACTTACCAATTTAATCATTCCGATTAATTTTGGTTGGAAAATCGCCGATGAGATTTGGCGAGTCACCCTTGCCTAGGTCGCAATTGTCAAACCCTCAACTATGGCTGGTCTAGGCCATAACTCAGTACCAACCAAGCTAAAGGGAAATTAAAGGAACAATTTTTAAAATGTAAAAATTATTTACCTTAGTGCTGATCATGCCACAAATGATGGTTGTCGTCCACATTAGTGATTTTCGCCCAAATATGATTGGAATGACTAAATTAACAAATTGCCAATAAGTTTTAGAACTAAATTGACAAATTATAAAAATAATTATGACTAAATTAACACAATTGAAATATTTAAGACTAAAATGATAAGTCGTCAAAATGGTTAAAACTAAATTATCACAACTAAAAAGTTTAAGATTGAATTGATCGTCGTATAATAGATTTAAAATTTTTTGAACAATTATCTCGATCAAAACACGTTGCCTAGTAGTTAATCTCTTAGGCCCCATTTTGTTTGGCATTTGGAAGGGGCTTTGGGACTCTAAAGTCCCTTGGTCAAATGCAAACGCGTTTGGTTCGATTTTTTGGGTGCCTTTGGCAATATGAATTTGCATCTCCAAATGGCTTTAAGGGCCTTTAGCCCAATGTAGCTTTAGAGGTACTTTGGGAAGTTGTATATTCGGAATGCAAGTCCTCGGTATTGTTCATCTTCTTAAAAACCACCACACGGAAGCCAATCGGAGGCCGATGACTACTGGCCAAGGGGTCGCGCATGCCGGTGACTATCACCCGAGGGTCGCGCGACCCCGACGACCGTCGACGGACCTCAGGCAACGCCTGGGTCGCGCGACCCAAGCGATTGATGGCCTAAATCGCGCGACCCGGGCGGCCTCGCCTGAGGTGGGCGACCTCAAGCGGTGGCATCCGACGCATCCCTATGGTCTCTACTGGCCAAACTTAAAAAAAAAATACAAATGTTTTTTTGTTTTTTTAATTTAATAAAAGTCCATTACAAATACAAATTTTATCAAACAATATTTTTGCTAAAGTTATTTTTTAATACACTTTAGAATTATAATTCACCAAACTCTATTTATATTTTGAAAATTCCTTAACCAAAGGTATTTATATTTTGGCAAGTAATTCCCCAAAAGTAGAAGCAAACGGGCCCTTAGACGTCACCACTTGTCTCATGGTGGAGACACGTGATAAAGATGCACCAGACTTTCTTGTCCGAAAAGTGTGCTACAGACATATATGCTTTTGGGTGTCGGTAGTTTTAAGTCTTTTGCACTCGTTATAGTTTCCAACCATCTTTCTACCAAAAAAAAATCAAGTCAAGCAATTGCGAGACGTTCATCACCCCATGCGTGAGTTTGAGAGTTCGAATCCAAGATTTCTCCAAGTTTTTCCTATACTTTTAAGAGGATTCCCACTAAAGTTTAGGAAGCTTGTTGCAGCCTGCTCCTTAAAGAGGATTGGTGTTTCTCTCTGTGTTTTGATTTGTCAAGTCGACTTGTACTGCCCACGAGAAAAAGCAAAGAGTAAAATTAGATGGTGGCATCATCTCACGAGACCACATCAAATTGAGGGGTTGGACAACATTTTTCGGCAATTTAAGTGAATCTCTTGCGCGCTTAGGTTTTCGATGTGGATCAAGTCTTTGTCACTGATGATGACTTACAAATGGTGAGAGACACGCAAGAAGCCTAATCTTCTAGCTAGAAAGTGAGGTAAAGGTACGGATCAAATCGTATAAGATCCACTTGTCGAGGTGATACAAAAGTGGACAATGATGAAAGGTAAGATATTTTATTATAAATTACAGCTGTGCTTGTTTGGGTGAAAAAAATTCCACAAATTATTTATCTAGATTTTCACACACTTGATTTGTTAAAATATGATCAGTCAATATAAAATTATTTACGGTTAGTAAAAATATGCATTTAAAAATAAAAAACGGATTCCCCAATATGAAAACTAGAAAATAATTTATCGGAAATTATGTTCCTTTATAATAAAGTTTTCCGCGGACAAACACACCCTAAGTCTTACTTTCAATACATAGGAAAAATAATATCCGCCAATATTTTCATTTCTTAATTTGTTTAAAGTACAAACTTTTTTTTTTCGGATTAATATGGACAAACTAATCCAAAATATATAAGCTTATGTATGTTTATAGTCCTCTTGAACCAAAGCCTCCCAGGATTTGGCTCTTATACCATACCAAATGGCATTCAGGGTTTGGTTCTACCCTTCAACGACAATCCTATTTGTCGCCGTTGTACCAGACGTGGAAACGAATGTGCATGCATATATCAGAGAGGTAGTCGACTCGAAGTTGATGTTTTGGGTGGGCTGGTTGAGCATCTTTCTAGTGGAATTCTCACTAATACGGATAGGGAAAGGGGGAGAGGTTTCTGCATGATTGATGTGAGAGCTACTTCACTAGAAAATGATGGGTTTGAACCAGTCCAAAAGAAATAAGGGACCCGAAGAGAACTAGTGGGTGTTAGCGGCAGTAGCATGCATTAACAACTAAAGGCAAAGAGTTGTTATGGAGTCCAAATCTTAGGTGTGACATATCACTCAGGGAAGGTCCCGCTAGGCATATAGTGAAAACAATTGAGGATTGAAGCAATCAAACGGCAGACTAACCCGTAACGACGCGACCTGATTTGGAGGATAAAAGGGTTTCGATAAGAACGAGAAATGTGTTTTAAAGGGTTCATCAATGTGTGATGCTCCTTGCTGGAGGCACAAGATATGGAAATAAACTTGTGGTGATCCTTCAACAACCTTGATATACTAGTCAAACACGAAATTGATATGATTGGAGCTAATACAGGCAAGGGAATTGTCAAATTCTGCTTCGATTTAAAGTTTCATATTTGGTTTTCTAAGCGGAGCAATAGAGGCTGCAATTCCCACCAAGCATACAAATGAGTCTTAATGAAAGCTTAGAGGTTAGAACCGAAGCTGGTTGTGGAGGGAGGAATGACGGGTGCCGTGGACTTAGAAAGACATAAAGGGGGACAGGGTTCAGCTGATGATGTTTGGCGGCTAAAGGAGGAGGGCAACCAGCGTGATGTCCCAAGTAAAGCATTGATTTCGATCGCAAATGAAAAGAGAGGTTAGAGTTTGGATTGCAACTTAATTTTGTATCAAATCCTTGGGGGCCCAAAAGGGTTTGAACGGCCTTGTTTTCAAATGTTTTTGCAGTCATATTCCCCAACGAGCCATGTTGAGTAATTTAATATCGAATTATTGTCATCTAAAGACACAATCAAATTTAGAGAACAAAAGGGCTTCGATAACGAAGAGGGACATGTTTGTAGGGTTCATCAATTAATGAGATGCTACTTGCCGTAGGCACAAGATATGAAAATTAACTTATGGTGATCCTTGAACAACCATGATATATCAGTCAAACACGGAATTGTTATGATTGGAGCTCATACTGGCAAGGCAATTGTCAAATTCTGCTTCGATCTGATTCGTATAAAGTCTCATATCTGGTTCTTTAAGCAAGGCAATCGAGACTCACGCTGACTTTCCCTCCCACCAAAGCATAAACAGCACACAAGAATGTCATGTCATCACACTGGATAGCCCGGACGCTCAAAAGCCTTTTAATTAACTCCCAGCAACTTTCAGTGGACCTAGCCGAGATACCATCATCAATCCCTTCGATGCAGAACCACGGAACCACCAAGCAAATGCACGTGTATCATAGATTATATATAGGATTGAGCCAATCGCATTTAGAGATACACCAAACACACGGTGGATTTCACAAAATTGCGCATGCAAGCTTCCGTCACATTTCCCATGCGATGCGAGGTTTTACTTTTATCTGCGTTGCATCATCCATCAAGTAGTTTTATCACAAAATTTGATGCACGGAGATCATCTTGCTGTAAAATAACCAAGAACCATCTGAGCAAATAGCACCTCACCCACAACACAACCGATGAGAGAAGAGAGCTGTCGTAACATGTATCATGTGCATTAATCAATAACCAAAGAGTTTTGTGCCACTAGAATTTTCGTAATAAAGTCCAAAAGAAAAACTTCAACAGATGCTAATTATTTCAATAGAAGGAGATCTGCACCAGCCTGAATTACAAAATCTCATTGCCCAATCAACCAATGGCTGTTAAAACAACTCAATCATCACGCAAGGATATTTTTTCCTTTGGTAGGGGGGGATAAAAACTAAAGAGAAGCAGCATACATATCATCAATTACAAGCAGAAAAATCATGTGAGGAGGGATCTTGTGATATGTTCGCGAGCTGTAGCCAATGCTTGGGTTAAAGTCTGCAAGATTTTAAAACAAGTAAAAAATGATAGAGAAGTTAGATCAATCTGGCAGAATAAATAAATCTAGCAGAAGAGCCTAAAGAAGCAAAGCAAAGCAGGGACGTAGTTTCCTATCAGGAAATATTTAGCTAAACTTATCAGAAGTAGTTATCGAGCATCAACTGAGCTTGTAACTATTCTTGGTAGTAGGAGAAAGAACACATGGAGAGACACAACACCTGCTCAGACAATGGGGCGGCTGCATCAATGCTGTGGGATGCAACTTTTCCAGCTATAGTACTTGCATCTGTTTCAAGAATCATCCTACAGAAACAGATACATAAGATATTAGATAAGCTTGGCCAATTTGAACAAAGCCAGTGTACAAGCTTTTTCTTTCTCCTTCTAGTTTACTGAAGAAGGATTTCCTGAAGCTAATTTAGCACAATGGATCTTCAAAGGAACCTAATTAACTAAAAGGAAGTGCAGAAGGAATATTTACCCTCCATCCACAATCTCGTCAATGCAAAGAAGAATAAGATCTAGATTCTCAAGTGCTTCATTTTTGTCAACATTGTTCCTGAGCGGAACATAGAAGAAAAAAGATAAGCACATGAACCATGAAGATACTAGAGATCTGCAAGTTTCAAAATTTCGCACAACATGCAAAAATAAAAACAGCAATACCTCAGAATAAGGGCAACTGCATCAAAAAACCCTTGAAGTACTGAAGCTAAAATCAGCTCATTGTCATCATCACTTCCAGTCACAAAAAAGTGCAAGTCTTGTACGAATTTGTAGATGACAATGTTATTTTCGAACATTGCGATCTCCGCTGAAAGTTATGATATAGCTCTATATCAATATTGGAAGTGATCAAATAATTAAAGAAGACAAGACCTGACATCCAACTAACCAAATATCCATAAGCCAAGCAATTTGCACTAACTTCTCATTTCTTAGTTTCTATATGCAACCTGTTCATCTGGCCACAAATAAAAGATGCATCTTTCACAAATTTTGACAAAGAAAACCACGACATTTGAATCGAATCTTATTTGCCTTTCCATCTCTGCCTCACAAAATCCATTTCGGACCACGAAGCAGGACATAGCATCAGAGCAGGTGGAAAAAAATCAACCAGAGCATGTAAGGACAAGGAAACTGCTTTATAGTTGATTGCCAAAGTTTCTAGAAAGTGACAAACCACAGAAATTCTCGCTGAATTCAAGTATGGTCTACTACACTAAGGCAAAATGCATAAGATAAGAAACTTTCGCGAGAGATTAATCATCTACATTGACAAGCACAATTATTGAAATTGTCAGTATGTCATAGGCTGCCTTCAAGTCACAATGGTATCGAACTCATGAAATTGATGAAGCACCATAATAGAACAAGAGACACCCCTCACTTAAATCAATGCCAAAAGGATTCAGACAACAGAATCTTCATTAACATATATTCTACAGATGAAGTACCTTCAGTCCTAGCATTTGTCTTCAAAGTTTTGGTGAACACAGATTTCTCAAAGGCTAATTTAGCACTATTTGTTGGCCAATCATCTGAGTAATATTTGACTGCAACACGCTTTCCTTCAGAATCCAGCAGAAGAATGTTCTTCACCAGAGGGCACAAATCCTATGAACACAATGACGATACATTAAGTGGCAAGATACAAATTCAAAAGCGCATGATGAGAGAAAAACTGCTGATCTAATTTCATTAAACCAGTCGACTAAGTAGTTGAGATAATTACATTAGTTTAACTTAATTAGCTCTGTTGTCACAGATTGACACATTAATCAAGGAAATAACATTGCAGGAGGTCTTTTCATAAGAGACCAAATCAGAATCTTTAAGTACAGATCTCATAACAGAAGCAGTTTTATAATGTCAGCCAAAATAAATTGGGCTGACATCTATCCTAGACACTCGAGAGGGGGCAATTGCCTACGTGCGACAATTATTAGCATCAGCGCACTCCAAATTCAAGCCATTTTCCAGTCACCGCTGTCATTAAACTTCTTAAAAAGAGCTGCCCTGCATTTTCTTAAGTTTCCCGACATGTTAAGAAATCACGATGCAAAAAGATCCATAATGGCGAAAACCATTGCTCCACCTAAACCAAAACTACTCAGTTATACCCGATCTAATTTTACAGGTATAACAGCATACATCAATTTCTAAACCACTGTCAAAAAAAAAAAAAAGTTTCGATATCAGTCCCTGCCCCACATGCGCGGCGGGCGGAGGGAGATCAGCTGCACAGCACAATCAATCTGCAACGGGCTAAAAATCTACGCGCGGCGAGACAAGTCCGGCCGCAAGAATCCAGATCGCCGCCGAACAGATCTACGGAGATACACGAGCAGAAGCGCCGGATCGCGCGCCTCTTGCTCAATGCGAGCAGGCTTCCATTGAAGCTCCGAGCAATGACAGAGATCGAAAAATCGAATCGAAATCGACAAAACACCGCACCGCAGCTCGCATCACTCAAAAACATCGCAAATCATGACATTCGCAAGACAGTCAATCCTTCAGGAGAATAAAAACTTGTCTCCGAACAGAGAGAGAGAGAGTTACGTGGGAAGAAGAGAAATGCGCCATGGATGGTTGCGGTCGCGGTCGCGGTCGCGATCGGAAACAGGCAATGGCGAAACGGCGAAACGGCGAAACTGCTCGGTGCTCGACTCCGAGTTCGTATTTCTTCGCTTTTTAGATCGGAGATCTGGTCTTGATACGACGTGTCGTTTTCAGCTCCTCTGTACTTGGTGTGTTGATCGTCGTTTTGGGCTGAAACGAACCTGGGCTCAGCGTTGCGCCCATAGGGTGTGGTCTGGGCTTTGCTCTTTTGGTATGCTGGACCTGGAATCACCTAAGCCAGGTAAGGCCCACTTATTGCACTTTCTAATTTCTATTTCTTTAATTTAATATTCCTATTTTTCTAATTTTTATTTCTTTGAAAATATTCTCATTATCGAAAACGATTTATATTTACTTTTTTTGATTCATGATGAGAATATTTTTTTCGATTATTTATTTTTATAGGCAGAATGAGCAATCATCTTAAGAAATTTTTTTAACAAAATCGTTTATTTCAATGAGACAAACAGAGCATTGATAATGTCCAGGGCTGTCAAATGGGTCAGAGACCCATATTCTAACTCACATTTATGAAAACGGGTCGTATATGGTTCATCTTAAAAGAGATATGGGTTTAAAAAAGAAAAGCCCAAACAAAATTGGTCTTATTTAAGTCCAATATGGGTCATTGATATCAACACTCTCTCTATTTCTTCCCTCCTACCCAGACGAACTTCTGCTTGACAATACCGCTTACGACATCAACCTCTTCACCCCGACCACCACCTCCACTATCTTTGCTTGGCTCCATCGTCATACGCCCCACTCCATGGTCTACATATCCTCTGGCGGCATGGCCAACCTCAACCCCTCTTAATTTCTGAGCTTGCCCTCAGACATCTGGGTGCTCGGGTGTGCAATGGAGGAGATGGCGATGGGAAGGCTGGTGATGGCCATAGGTGAGCCCCGCCTCTTTAGGATCCTAGCAAGCCATGAGCTCGTTAGCCTTGGCCGAGCTTAGGCTCGCTTGGATCTGGCAAGCTACGAGCTCGTCGGCCATGACGGAGCTCGGGCCGGTCGCTACCGGCGGAGGAACGATGGGGAAGAAAAATGAAGAAGAAGAAAGAAAAGAGAAAAGAAGAAGAAAATAAGAAAATAAAATGAAGAAAAAAAGAAAAGAAAAGAAATAATAATAATAAAAAATGGTAGATAGATATCTATATACATACTGAAGAAGTATTTTTAGAGGAAGTTTAATGTTGTCTAGATCGAAATTCAATCAATATTGAAATAGAAATTCTAAACATTATAACGTAATTTTAATTAAGTAAATCACAATTAAGAAGCTACGCATTCTCACATCCTAGAATTTTTTTAAATAAATATTATTTTCATGTCAATTATTAACTAATCAAACTTTTTCTTATCAAGAATTTTTCAGTATTTCAGTTTAAGGTTTTTCACTTTTTTATTTTATGTGCTAATTTTTTTATTGTTTAATTTACTTTTTTTAATTTGATATGAAGTTGTTATTCAAGTAACATGTGTGTATTTGCTTGCGCATGCGCGAAGAGTAAAGTGGATTAAATAGGTGGGAGTGAGTTTTTCTAGATTGAATTAAATATTAATGTGTTTTCATAATATGGGTCGGGTCGAATCGGGTATGGATCATCAAATTTACATTGTATAAAAATATGTCAAAACGGGTTAAATAAGTCAATAAAGATTGATTGGATCATTTTCAACTCGACCGAAACTTGACCCGACTTACCCATTCGATCGCCTTATTTATGTCACCACAAGCACGTGCCATTGTATAGAATGAGATAGCTGTACTCTCCTTCATCATCTTTCTTAGCACAAAAAGGAACAATGGAGTTCCATAGGAAAATTCTATTTAAAAAAATAAATAAATCATAGAAATGGAGATTCTTGCGCTTGAAAAAAAAAAAGAAAGGAAGAAAGGATTTTGCAAAACGGCGTGTCGCTTCTCTTGGAGTTCACCTTTCAAGCCCATGCTCAATTGCTATAATTTGAGCATCAAAATTTGCGAATGAGACCATCCCAACTCATCCTAAAATTCACCCGCTCTGCTATTTCATGATTTTCCTTTGTGGCCCATTTTCCGAAGCTCCCTAATTTTATCTTCCTAAAGGTAGATTGAACCGAGAAAAGGAGGGAAAATTTTAATTTTTAAAAAGAATTACTATTCAGAGCCTCCCTAAAAATGTACGAGGGCAACCCCTCGACACCGTGTCACATCTTTTTCCTGCGTCGATTATTCTTGACACCGTCGGTCACCCACGGGAACAGCCATGGAATCTTCCCCTGTGGGAAGTTTCATGCATGGCTGTTCTGAGGATGGGGATGACTGTTTCGTCGATGCCTTGCCGGTTTGTGTGAGGGAATTGATTGCTGGAGGTGCCGCCGGTGCTTTTGCCAAGACTGCCGTTGCGCCTCTCGAAAGGATTAAAATTCTCATACAGGTACTTACTGATATATCCCATTTATTTGCCTGAAATCAGCTTCTTCTGGTGCGTTTGGGTGTTTAACATTTGCAACGTGTCCCTTCAATCCTCTTGGAAAGTTTAATCCTTCGTACGATGATAATGCTTGTTCTATGTTTAGACCAGAACTGAAGGATTTCATTCCATTGGTGTGTACGAGTCCTTCAAGAAGATCCTCAGGCATGAAGGTGTTCAAGGGCTGTACAAGTGAGTCCTAATCCTCTGTTTCATGCGATTTTTCTTGAAACAGTGTTCATTCTACATGGTATTTATGGTTTTCCAAATAACATGTAGAGGAAATGGGGCGAGCATCATCCGGGTAGTCCCGTATGCAGCGCTGCAGTACATGACGTACGAGCAATACCGGGGTTGGATCTTGGATAACTGTCCCTCGTTCGGGACGGGACCTTTTATCGACCTCCTGGCGGGCTCTGCCTCCGGAGGAACGTCTGTGTTGTGTACATATCCCTTGGATCTGGCTCGGACGAAGCTCGCTCACCAGGTCGGCAATGGGCAAAACCTTTGCATGAACCTTACCTGTTAAAGTTTTTCCTGGCAAATTCATGTCCTCCGTTTGGCCAGGTGATGGATTCAGATTCCAGTGAAAATCGTCATTCTCGATCTCGACACCTGAGGCTTCGCGATATCTTCAGGGATGTCTATCGAGAAGGCGGAGTGCGTGCTTTCTATCGAGGCATAGGTACATCCCTGTGACAAGGTAGTCACTACTGGACAAGATCAATCATCCTAATCATTTCACGTTTCTCATACAATGTGCCATATGCAGGTCCAACATTGGTCGGGATTCTTCCGTATGCTGGCTTGAAGTACTACATCTACGAGGAGCTCAAGCTCAAGATTCCCGAGGATCGCCAAGATTCGATCGCCATGCGCCTCTCCTGTGGCGCTCTGGCGGGGTTGTTTGGGCAGACATTCACGTACCCATTGGATGTCGTGAGGCGACAAATGCAGGTAACTCTCGACAGCAATCGATCCGTGATAAAATGCTCAAATGTTTTTATTCTCCATCTCCACGCCAAGAAAATAGGGAAAAAAAAGAAAACCTTACCCTAACCCAACATCAACATGCACATCAGCTCTGTCTATCAGGCTCAACAACAATGTTTTGCTGCATTCAAATTTTCAGGTTGAGAATGTGGTACTGGGCAAGGCCCGGTTCAAGAACACCGTAGAAGGTCTTTCAAACATCATTCGCAATCAAGGGTGGAGACAATTATACGCCGGTTTAAGCATCAATTACATCAAGGCAAGCTCTCGTTACTGCTAATCCGGATTGCCAATTTGCTATTTTAACAAGTCCAGTGCTGATCAATACGTCCGTGCAGACTTGAAAGATTAAAATTTTGCCCTCGCTGCATAGATCTCTTTTCTGTCAATTTATAGAAGCATGAAGAGTCGGATTACATATTTCGAATGCAAACAGATGTAGCTGCGGTGAATATTATAGTTCAAGCTGGATGTTGATATGCATATGTATGGGGGATATTTTGCAGGTGGTGCCTTCAGTGGCCATTGGGTTCACAGCATATGATGTGCTCAAGTCCTGGATGCATTATTCAACCCAGCAAAACGCTCATCACTCGTCATCTTCGAATGCACAAAATTAAGGAGCAGAGAAAATAGTCGTCCGATGCCCGATCATGATGACACGCGAAAGCATTAGAGTCGATGAAGGATTCAAGGGTTGTTCTAGCCTCTTCTAAGTTTTGCTGTAGAGGCCAAAATATTGCTCAATACAGAAGTTTGAATAGCAAGAAACTGGACCGAATGGCCGGAATATGAGGTTCACCGTCGATGTAAAGCGAAATTTTTCGAGAGTGATGCTCTCGAATCGAAATCATTTTACATGAAAATCAATATGGGAATATCGTTTATCTTTAGCTGGTCCTTTATGGTGAAAGCGATCAAAGCTAAAATCAACGTGCGTAATTGCTCGAAGAAGGTGAGAACATGTCGTCTACTAGAAGGCCTCCAAGCCTTTCTCTTAAAAGAAAAAAATCGTAGAGGTGAGAGTTATTTTTTATTTTTCTTGTCTATTCTTTTCATGAAATAAAGCTTTCAAGCGTCAGAAAATTAGGGAAAATTAATGAAAAATAATTTACTTTGAGCATTCAACTGTGCTATGGATTTCTTTTCGACTAGCTCTTTGTCAATGACGAGTTAAATAACCAAAAAAAGATAAATTACCTTAGAAAACAATTTCCTAGAATAATAATGGTTATATTTACCTCGAAGTCGCAAACCACACTGAATGGGAAGGGAAAAATAATCTAATCAGTTTAAATTACCTCGAAGTCGCCAACTCAGTCGTAAATTTTCAAATTTTGACAATTGAACCCTAAACTCTCGCTCCAAATTCTAATGTGATCCTTCCAACCAATTTCGGAAGAAATCACTGACGTAATGGTCTTGACAGCCATTATTACACACTATCACCTCAATTATTTCTGGCGAAAATTGATTGAAGGACTATATTGAAATCATGCGCAAATGTTTACGGATAAAATTAAAAAATTTAGAATTAAATTGACATCGGTACAATAAATTAAGAACTAATTGGACAAATTCCCTCAATTGAAAGAAAGAAATATTTCAAACTGCCAACTCAAGATCGCTTGCAAACCTTCAGCTCTGATGATGACATGCACTTCCTCAGTGATGTCAATTTCAAATGTTATATTAAACAATAGGAAACTCCTTTATCAGGAGTCTTGACCGACTAATTGAGCTCATATGACATTAGTCTGTGATGTTTTCTATTTCTCATTGATGATCATGTGCTTTGTTTCAAATGTGGTGATCTTATTCTACTAAACTGACCTGATCTTGGTCCACCTACATGAACTTAATACGGCATCTTTATAAATGCTTTTTTTGTGTGGAAAAGGTCGTCATTCGAGCGTCATTAGTCTTTCTCTGGGTTTAATTTTGTTTTGAGTCTTACGAAGACTTAATATGAGATTTGGCTGAGCTCAGACAACATTAGTCTATGATATTGTCCATTTCTCATTGATGATCATGTGCTTGGTTTCATATGTGTTATTATTGTTCTCTTGACCTGACCTGGTCTTGTCCACCACTATGAACTTAGTAAGGCATATTTATAATTTATATGGCCGGCTTCGCTGTTCAATGACGAATTAGTCAACACCGCGTGCTTCAACCAACGAGTCAACGCCGCGTGCTTCAACCAACGGGTCAACGCCGCGTGCTTCAACCAATGAGTCAACGCCGTGTGCTTCAACCAACTCTTTATTTTACTATTGAGGCGCTGAATGATTGCTCACGGTTCTGACTTAGTTGCAGGAAAAATTAGTAGGGGGAGAAGAGAAGAATGCTTCAAAAAGTTGTCCTGAAAAATCGACACCTTCTGCCTCTTGTTTCTTCTTGCCTTCCTTCCATTTTCATCCGCTTCCTTGGGCTTTCAGTCATGAAACTCATAAGCATCAGTTTTGCAAAGTTTCAGGTGTGCCACTTGCTTCTGGGTATTGCTCTTGCACTATGCTTTAATCAAGTCTCCTCCACCACCAATGAAACAGATAAGCTCGCTCTGCTTGCATTTAAGGCTGGCATAACTAGAGATTCTTTTGGCGTGCTCAACTCATGGAACAATACTATTGGGTTTTGCCAGTGGTATGGAGTTACGTGTGGCCAGAGACACAAGAGGATCACAGTCTTGGACTTACAATCACAAGGACTCTCTGGATCTATCTCTCCTCATATAGGGAATCTCAGCTTCTTAAGGCAATTGTGGCTCCAAAACAATAGTCTTGATCATAAAGTCCCTCCGCAAGTGGGCCAATTGCGCCGCCTTCGTGAATTAAGACTAGACAATAATTCATTGGTCGGTGATATTCCCAAAAACATATCATCTTGCTCTGATCTTGTTAGCCTCTCCCTTCAATATAACCTACTAACTGGGGAAATTCCTGCAGAAGTCGGTTCATTGTCCAAGATACGACTTTTAATTTTATATAGTAATAATCTCATCGGGAGTGTGCCTTCCTCTTTTGGGAACTTATCGTCACTAGAGGAGCTTTATTTAAGCCTGAACAACTTGGGTGGGAGCATTCCCCGAGTTCTAGGCCACTTGACAAACTTGCGAGTCATTGCCTTTGGAGGAAATAGATTGTCAGGTACACTTCCATCTTCCATACTCAATCTCTCTTCTCTAGTTGTGTTTGATGGTGCAAACAACAAGATACAAGGAACTCTTCCTGCAGGCATAGGCCTCAATCTCCTAGGTCTTGAATTTTTTAGTGTTTTCGAGAACCAACTTGAGGGGCCGATTCCTTTGTCAATATCGAATTGCACAAAACTAGACACTCTTCAACTATATGATAACTATTTTTTCGGGAAAGTACCATCTTTGGAAAATTTGTATGAGCTTAGATCACTTATAATCTCTATTAATCTGCTTGGAAGTGGAAAACCTGAAGACTTGAGCTTCCTTTGCTCCTTAACTAATAGCACCAAATTACAGGGTGTGTTTATTGGCGAGAATGAGTTTGGTGGGGTGTTACCCAAATGCATAGGTAATTTATCCACCACTCTCACATACTTTGTAGTAGACCAAAATCAAATATCTGGTGAGATTCCTGAAGAAATTGGAAATTGTGTCAACCTACAAATGTTGTTGATGAATCTCAACCAGCTTTCAGGTGTTGCCCCCTCAAATTTGGGGAATCTACAAAATCTAGTGCACTTGTACTTCGGAGATAACAACCTGGGAGGGACTATCCCATCTTCTATAGGAAATCTAACCAAGTTGGTTCAACTAGATCTTGGTGAGAACAACTTTCATGGGCAAATTCCATCACATCTGTCAAATTGCCGATCTCTTAATCTGCTTGCTTTGTCTAACAACAATCTCAGTGGTGCCATACCCCCACAGCTTATAGGTCTCTCATCATTAACAATTCTTCTAAACTTGTCTCATAACTATCTGACTGGGGCTCTACCCATAGAAGTTGGCAACTTGAGAGCTTTGACTGAGTTGGACGTCTCGGACAATTTGTTGGGAGGTGAAATCCCAAGTAGCTTGGGTGGTTGCACTGCATTGACATCATTGAGGATGGGAGGTAACTCATTCCAAGGCTCCATTCCTCAATCAATCAGATGGTTAGGTGGCATTGAAGAACTAGATCTTTCACACAATAATTTATCGGGTCAAATTCCAGCATTCTTAGCTATATTCCATTCCTTGAAACTTTTGAATTTATCATACAATAAGTTTGAAGGCATGCTGCCAGATGGCGGAGTCTTTGAGAATGCTACCGGTACTTCTATTATTGGGAATAACGAGCTCTGTGGTGGATTGCCAGAATTTCACCTCCCCAGCTGTATCTCCAAAAGCTCCAAGAGCAAAAAGATCAAAATAGTGGTATTGTCCACTTCTATAATTTTTGGAGTTCTTGGAATAGCTCTTGTTCTCACTTTTATATATCTTTGTTGGTTGAAGAAGAAAGTAAATGAACCAGTTTCAAGTTGGATAAATGATTCACATCCAAATGTATCTTATGGAACACTCCTAAAAGCAACTGGAGGTTTTTCTTCAACAAATTTGATCGGTGTTGGAAGCTTTGGTTCTGTTTATAGGGGAATACTCGAGGACAATGGAACTAATGTTGCAGTGAAGGTGCTTCATTTAGTTCGTCATGGTGCTCTGAAGAGTTTCATAGTCGAGTGCGAGGCTTTAAAGAACGTTAGACATCGAAATCTTTTAAAGATATTGACAGTTTGCTCAAGTAGCGACTATCAAGGAAATGATTTTAAGGCCTTGGTCTATGAATTCATGGACAATGGCAGCTTGGAACAATGGCTTCACCCAAATGCTACATCATCTCATCAGAATGAGCTCCCGAAAAAGTTGAATTTCATTCAAAGGATAAATATTGCTATCGATGTTGCTTTCGCACTAGATTATCTTCATTACCAGTGCCACATTCCCATCGTTCATTGTGATTTAAAGCCAAGCAATATCCTCTTAGATGCTAAGATGGTTGCACATGTTGGCGACTTTGGATTGGCAAAATTCCTTCTTGGGTCATCCCTTGACATGGTTGCAAATCAGATGAGCTCAGTGGGTTTTAGAGGGACAATTGGTTATGCTCCACCAGGTAATCTCTCTCTCCCTCCCTCTCTCTCTCTCTAAAACCAAGAAAGTTTATTTACCTATGAAGGTTATTGATGGGTTTCTACTGTGAAGTTTTGTAGCTTATGATAACTCTTATAGTCTTATGTACATTGAATTCTAATTTGACATGTACTATTATCTAAATGTGTAGCAGAATATGCAATGGGATGCGAGATTTCAAGAGAAGGTGACGTCTATAGTTACGGCATTCTCTTACTAGAAATGTTCACAGGGTTGAATCCCACAAATGACTTATTCAAAGACAACTTCACTCTTCATAGTTTTGTCGTAGAAGCTTTGCCTGAACGAGTGTTTGAAATTACGGACAACTTTTTGCTTCAAGAAAGAGAAAGCCATGTAGGCCTCTGTAGTCATCAGCGTTGGCTTTCTCAAAGTGATGACATATTTCGAGAGGTTTTGATTATGGTGTACAAAATTGGAATTGCTTGTTCGTATGAAGTGCCTGGAAGACGGATGAGCATCAGCGAAGTTGCAAATCAGCTCCATCAGATTAGGGAGAAACTCCTTAAATTGGCTGTACATGGACAAGACAGACTACTAACAGCTGATATATAGCTGTTATCGTTTAGTGTTGTTTATGCAGACGGGAGTGAACATGTAAAATATATAACGGAAGAGAGAATCATGCATTATTTAACCCTTAAGATGATAGTTGATCATTATTCCCCGTCGGTATCGTGGAATACATATTCTTGAGTATTGTGGATTGCCGTAGCAATTGAAAATGAATCCAGGATATGTTGCCTTGCTTATTATTATTTTCTTTTCATTTGTATGATGCTCATGGAGACAAATTGCAATCAATTAGCTATTGGAAATCTTATTTAAAAGAAAGCTTGGTTTCTGCAGATGGACTAGGAATGGCAGGCCGTTGCTTTGTTTCCAAAACAATCTGAGGTCAGGAATTGAACTCTGTCCCTAAAGCTACCTGTTGAATCAGGTAGAGATAATACTGTTGCTCTGGTGGGTGAATAAGGATGTATAGCTTTCGGATTCAGCATTCTAGCATGTGGTAATTCGAGGACGCATATCAATGCTTGATATGCGAAGCAAGAATTATCCGAAAATGCTTAGTAAAATAACGTCACTTGTGTGTATTGGATCTTCCAAAGGGTGTAAGCGCAAGTCCTTGAGCATTGCTAATTCTGAAGTTTACTCGTCATTACTTTTATTTTCGCATTTTAGTAGAGTTACCAAATCACTATGTATTCATAAACCTTACTTATACATATGTGCATTGCAACTTTTCTTGTGCGATAATTCGTTAATGACATGGATAAACAATCACTTGAGTGGGACAATCACATCAAGAAATTACTAACCACCAATCCGTCGATTCGCGATTACACAATTACTACATGGAGGGACAATCCCTTCTTCTTTAGGAAATCTCACCAAGTTGAATGTACAAGGTTTTGATGGGAACAACTTTCATGGACAAATTCCTTCACCCCAAACTCAGTGGGGTACCATACTCCATAAAAGAAGTATTGCACAATTAGCCATAAACTAAGTATACGGATATAATTTCAGTTTCAAATTTTTCTATTGAATCAATTTAGTTTTAAATCTTTGATTTAAAATGCAAATAAGTCTTATCAGCCAAATCTCATCTAAAATTTTTTAATGTGGCAATCAAAATTTCCTTGGACGTCTTATGTGTTATGATTGACAATTTGACATAAACAATTTCAGGCGAAATGAGCTGTTTCGCTTAGTCATTTGAATTTTCATTTTTTTTTTTAAAAAAAATTTCTTTTCTTTCCTTCTTTTCACCTTACTGTTAAAAGAAAATTTCTCCTCCAACATCTTCCCCATTTTGAACCCTTCACTGAATCTTGCAGGAGCTACTAGACATGCACGAGCTGAGCCGGTGGCTTTCTTCTCTCCGGCGCCTCCCGATGTGGCACAACGTATCCGGCTTAAAGCTGATCCCTTTCTGCGCGAACCGCTGTGTGGTGCCGAAGCACGGTAATGGAGGGTGAATTCTTCGAATTGCTGGCATTAGAGAGAGAGAGAGAGGGGCTGACCGAACATTTCTTGGACCATGGCCATCTTCCTCATGACTACCGTTTCCGGCTCCAACGAAGCCCTAATCGAAGCAATTAAGTGCAAGCGGTGTCTATGTGTAATTCACTATTGTTGAGAGCTCAAGGGAAGAGAATTGTCGCTCCGGGTGGCCGTGCGAGCCTCTCTTGTTCTTCGTGGGGAGCAAAAAAAAAATATTTATAACTTCAAAAAATTCAGAAAAGGACATCGTTTGGTGTAAATTTGTCCTCATCCGATCACTAAACATAATATGTAGAACGACATGACTGGACTGATCAAGAATACCGATTACATTTTCACTTAAAATTCAAGACTGTTGAGTTAATTAGGATGTTTTGGACTTTCTTATAATAAGTTAATAATTGATGTCGCAATTTTCCTATAAAAAGAAAACGTTTGCGATTCGTTTCGGGTTCCATTAAGGTACACAAGTTTTCATGTATATTTACAACTTTAGTAGTTCTGTTCAACACATGAATGGAATTAACCAATATTTGCTGGCGTCATACTTGCGCTAGTAAAAGGCCTCCAAGCCTCTCTCTTAGAAAGAAAAGAAAAAGAAGACATCGTAGAGGTGCACGTTTTTGTTCTTTTTTTTGTCTATTCTTTTCGTGAAATGAAGCTTTTCAGGTATGAGAAAATTAAGAAAAGAATGAATGAAAAATAATTGAACTTCGAGGGTTCAATTGTGCCGTCAATGAAATTCTTTTTGGCTGCCTTTCTGTCCATGACGAGTTAGATAACCAAAGGGACACAGAATACAATTCCTAATTTACTAGTCGTTAAATTGAAAGCAAGAAACTATGTCAAAACTACCAACTCAAGATCTCTTGCGAACCTTCAGCCCTTTTAGACAAAAGTGGGTTCAGATGAGACAGAACCAGTGACCATCCTCGGGTCAGCTCCATAAGCCATGACATATCAAAACGCAAGCAATTCTACCAACTTTGAAGAAAAGAAAACTGAGAATCTTCTGTGTACTTTTGTCTGTGGAAGGGTCAAGGGTTATACAGGGAAGGGCCGCACTTGCACTTCCAGCCCTCCGGCTCGTAGTTGGTGTATTGGACCCTGACATGGGCGTGCCCGTTGTGGGTGGCTGGCACTTGGGCGGCTTCGCAGGGCGTGCAGCCATAGCACTTGTGCTCGCACCTCGGTGGCCTCGACCCGATCTTGCTCCCTCCCATTTGATTCCTTCCTTCTTCTTGTTCACAGCTCCTGATCTCTTGCGCTCTCTCCGATAATGTTCTCGGGTGCTTCGAAGACAGAAGCATCTCCGGATTGGTCTCTGCTTGGCCATTATTGAACATAAGGTAAGATGGGTCAGTAATGCTCGTGTCTATGGTAATTCGAGAATTCCATTGAGGATGAAGAACACATGTTGTGGGAACTAGAGATTGGAGTCGTGAGGAGCCTACGACAGATCTCACTGAAAAGATGATCCTGACATGTGGACTGTTGTTAATGAAGAGGACAGAATGCACGAAGAGGAAGCCAAGCAAATGGGTTTCACCGCAGAGGAAAGAGTGAGGAGAAGGCAAAGTCAGCTAACCAGATAGAAGAAGAGCAACGCCATGACGACCACCACCGTTCTGTGCCAAAATCGAGCTTCTTGCAGAGACCCAACTCAAATGCAGAGCCAACACAAGAGCCCCACAACTTCTCTTCTCCATCATCTCTACTCTATCTCTCTCTCAAACTCAAATGATGGCAATTTCTGATCTTTTTCTCTTCCTTGCTTCTGCTGTTGATGATGAAGATGATGATTAGCAAAAGGCCCGGCTTCGATTCGGATGCGGAAGGCAGTGGATGATGACGATTGACAGATTATTCATATATATATATATATATAATGGAAGTTGCCAAAATGGCCCGGCTCACGAAAAGGAATCAAGATTTTTCACGTCAGATATAAATTTTCTTTTAGGGTTTTTCCTTTCTGAAACTGCTTCTCTGGCATTGGTGTGATGAAGTGGAGATATCTTCTTTACCTTCTACAAGCAAAGTCATTCTGGCTTCTTGTCATGCATGGCTGAGAAAAAAGAAAGGCCGATGAAGTATCCAGTTCCTCCTCCATTTGACAACTCAAAGCTTATGAAATCATCCCTCTCTCCCCCTAGAAAATATCAAATATTCTTCCTTTCAACACAAGGCAAGTAGACAACTCTCTCTCTCTCTCTCTCTCTCTCTCTCTCTGCGATCAGTCTTAAAGATACTATTTTTTGGAAGAATCTTTTTCTGTGGAGTATCTCTGAGAAGCTCCCGCGGCAGGAGGTACCTCATGAATAACTAATAAATCTCTGAAAGAAGACAATTCTATTTAGCTGCCTTTTGTGCTGTAGACATTTATAAATGGCGAAATGGGACTTCTCCTTTTTATCTGATGGCTGTGGCCTTATTCCTATAAGAGGAAGAAAGAAATCAAAAGTTGCAGACACCATTTATTCCCTCGACCCTGCTGCTAAAGAAAAGGGAATCAGATCTCCGGGAGTGGTCAGAAATTGCAGAGCTTTTTAAATGAAATTAGTTAATAAAATAAAAAGATGGCGATTTTAATTTTTTCCGGTACTAATATGGGGTCAATTTTATTTCTCGCAGGTTGGTGGGTGGAATGCAAATCCTTTATCTTTCACTAGATAAAAAATTACCACTTTATTTCTATTTGAACCTTTCCCTTTTACAGTTTTTTAATCAAATCTCCTTAATCCAAATGCAACTAGATTCAACCGACTTGAATTGGAAAGATTCAATCTATTACATTACAATATTATCCCATGACAATGTCAACTAGATTTGATTGGATTTTATGTCGGAATGACTTGATTAGAAAATTTACAAAATTATAATAGTTTATTTCAGCAAATCAAAAGTACGGGAATTTGATTTGAAAAAGCACGAAAGTCTAAGCACGAAAAATTTGATGCTTTTCACAATTTGGGTTAGCCGTGCCCTTCTCTTTTATTTCCATCCCCCCCCCCCCCCCCCCCAAAAAAAAAAAAAAAGAAAAAAAACCAATGGATGGCATGTTGAACAAAATAATGTATTTTGAGATGGGGAGTGTCTCAAATTTACATTATCAAGGAAAGATTTTACCAGGTCAGGGATATCAACAGAGCATATCTGTCAGATAGTTGTCAACGAATTAACCAGAAAGATTTACATAGCTTAGGCCATTTTTTCCCCACACAGAAAAGAGAGAATAGAGGAATAATTGGGAAAATCCCGCGGACAAATGCATGTGCCTAAATTTCTTGGCAAACATAGAATGACAATATATTTCCTTTTTCTTTATCTGGGAAAGAAAATTATTCCTTTTGAGTTTTGAGAGCAGTTGGTTCTTTCTGACACGCCAATTACCAGCATCAAAGTGTGAAAAATGTTGTGCATCAAAATTCAGAAAATGGAGTGAGATGGGTGGGCCTCCAGCTAAGAGCAGATCTACTAGTACTAACAACAGAGGCCTCAGATGGAAGCGCAAGCTGTGGGGTTTCCCCCTTTTTACTTCTGTAAGGAGGGAGATGTTCCATGATGGGATTCACTTGGAGGAAAAATTATTAGGTGCTCCCGAAGCAGCTCGTAGAACATTGACGCAACAAAGCGCTTATCAGAAATTATATTATGGTTCGACATGTTTAGGACGAAGCCTTCATACTCCTCCTCTTGGCAGTTTTAGCAATAGCACTGCATGTCTCCTTCTTCCTCTTCTTGGTGTTATTGTCGTCGCCATTGTTGTTATTACTGCGATCGTGGTGGTTGTCGTCGACATCAACAACCACTGAACTCTTTCCTTGATCTTTGAGGGCACCCTTAACGAAAAATTTCAACCTCCATAAAGTGCATTGACTCTGCATCAGATCAACAGTGAATAGCACAATCAACATATCGCTCTCCCCTCCAGCAAAACAAAACTTCAAGAGTGCGTGTGCGCATATGAGAGAGAGAAACAGAGATTCTAACCTGAGCATCTAAATCTAAGTCCACTAGATCACCCTTTGATTGGAAGTTTGGATCATTCTGGGCAACAATCTCCAAAGCCTTGTCAACATCCTCCACCGGCAATTTATCAAGGGCTGCTGCTATCTTTTTTTTCTCTTCTGTTGAGATTTTCCTGCGGTGGAATTGTCAAGCATACCTTTTGTCAGACGTTTATGCTCTAGGATATCGAGTAAATCCATGCACAACAGCAAATCAAATTCAGTCGAAGACTCAGACACTGCCAAGGGAGATACACTATTCAAATGCATTTTATAGTAACTGCCTCGCAACAAGCAGCCAGGATCTCTCGTTTGCAGGTCCTGCAGGAAACCAAAATGGACCAACGACAATCTAGCGACATGAAACTGACTGGACCATGAGTTGAAAAGATGTCGCCATTATGCAAGGACAAGCTTAAAGCCTAACAAGCACAAACTTGAGACCCTAACAAGTTTACATACATTACCTACATCGCATGTGCACTATCCACAGAGATATACAAAAAGCACCAGGACATATTACAAACACTCCTACTGACCAAAAATAAAATAGAATAACATAACAAAGCTGGCTTGATTAGTGATTACATGAAAGTGAGAAATTCGCATGACCAGAGCCTGGATAAAGAGAGCCATTGCAGACAATTTCTTATTCTCAATTCCTACCATGACTTCACTTGAAAACAACACACTACTGACCTGCACTTTGACAGCACAATTGCCCTGAGTTTTTCCAAATGATTATCAGCCTCATAAAGCTGAAAGAGTTCCACAAATTATAGTCAGCAATTAGTTATAGTCAGCAATTAGAAGATGGATATGCCACAGAAGATGATGTCTTTCCCATTTATTAGCTGACTATACTCTGAATGAAAAGGCTTGACCGTCCTTGATGGAGTATTTCCCCATTACAACAAAAAATCTATAGCAGTCCTGCTCATTTGAAAGTACCTCATTACTTATTTCTCTGGCCATTCTGGAATAAGCAGCTTCCTTAGCAAGTTGCATTTCTAACTGTGCCTCTGCCTCTGCCTCTTCCTGTTCTAGTCTTTTTTCCTACACAAACATGGTTACAAAATGAAAAGCCAAATTAATTGTCAAAAGATTAGTACCTCAAAGTAGAATAAACCTAATTAACACTTGAACACATTCAGCAGACTGCCAAAACGGTAATGAAAACCCAAACAACCAATCATGATTGGATCCTTAGAGACCAACTAACCTCCTCCATAACTTTACGAAGTTGTGGGAGCCCCTCAAATTTTTCGAGCAAAGTCTTGGCCATGACATGAATCTCATTCTTTTCATCATTGTACTTCATTGCATTTTCAAAGACCAGCCTCACGTCAGCACATATCTCTCGGACATTCCTATAAGCAGTACCATCAGTGGCCTCCATTTGCTTCTTAATCGTACCGAGGTCCATTGGCTTCTCAATTACCTAGAATATATCACGAACCCAATAGATTAAAAAAAATGCAGAAGAAGACATTCACAAAAGATGTAGCGATATTTAAACCAGGCAGTGCACTGTCATAAATAGATTCTATCGACAAAATCGAGCACTGCTATGATTTTTTTTAAATATTTCTCTCATCTTTGCCACATTGAACGAAATGAGTAGTGTGGCCCAAGAGGCAATGTTCCTCACTTTCCATTCTTCATGTTTTCCCCTCTAACACTGTTATTGGCCAATCACTTTTCACCAACACCCACCCAAAAAGAAAAAAATGAAAATGTATAAAGAGACGTTGACTATTCCTATATAGCTGGACCAAAAATATGCTTGCAGTCTTACCGAAGGACAGTATGAGCCAAAACTTCCACTAAAGGACAAACGCTATGCCAGGGAAAAGGTATACAAAAATACGCCAAATATCATAGAAAATGACCATCAACAGTTACTAAAATATGTGATGCAGATGTCATCGAAGATGGTTCAACAAAAAAGCTATTCTTTCAATGGAAGATAAAGTTTGTTTTTGTTTTTTTCTTCTCCAAATGCAACTATGCATAAGATGAGTAAGCCCTACAGGTTCCTCTACATTAACATGATTTACTTCTTACCAAGCACAAATTGCATAATCCACATCCATGTAGAGGCAATTTTCAAAAACACTGTCTCTGATAGCCAAGTGTCTCATACATAGAGCTACCAAATAATCTCTTCTAAACAATCTACAACAACTTTGGTGCATTTTGGGCCAGGGTATCAATCTCCAACCAACCAATGACATATATGAACAGGAAAACTGATCCTGCAATTGTTGACCTACATATGAGGATGGCCAGGTAGATCATCTCTCAGATCCCAATAACATTATGTGGCAAATGTTACCAGTACTTGAAATAGAACTTACTTCACAACTGCACACATTCTTCTGAGGTAAGCATTGTGAGTACATCAATTTTTTTATCCATGGAAAAACATGCTAGACAAAAATTGTGATTACATCTCAGTACATCACTTTTAGCTAGCTTGGAAATCCACTTGCTTGAATATAGGAGTAGTTGACATTGACAACAAAAGTTTGATCTTCACAAAAGTTGCATCATTCTTAGATGCAAGAAGCTATAGGTGTAGAGAACATTAGCAACGCTCAACAAACATTGACAGCAACATTAAACACTCTGAAAACCAATCAAAATAATATCTGCGCATCTGGATCAGATAGATGAAGAGATCAGAAGTACATAAGCCATACCTTGTGATAGTCATGTAAACCAAGAGCTTTGACATCTACAGGTTGCAGGAAGGGCCATGCATTTTTGTGCTGAGTGATCTGAGAGCAAAATGTAAAATATATATCTCCTATCAATATCATTGAAGGATGCCACCAAATTTCTCTTCCTTAAAAGCCAAAATTCCTTGGTGCTCCAAGCAAAAACCTTTTTCACCATAAATAAGAGGCAAAAGGTACTGCAAAATACTGATTGGGAGTATAGAGCAAAACCACTGAACTTAATACTTGTTGCCCAATTGGGAGAATGACTATGCCTCTTCTGGACCAAGACTATGCTCAGAGTAATTGAACAAAAAAAGGTAGAGACATATTTAAGAAACATAATACTTCCTCTGGTATTGCAGCTTTGAATACCGTGACAATAAAATGATGGACAACTATAAGATCAAATTCTGCCATGGCAAAGTGAATAGCATGATGAATTATATCTCAGCAAACTAAATATCATGTAAGGAAGCTTCCTCATCTGGTTCTCAGTGAGCAGCACATGACTCTGGAAAAATGATAAGGGATGAGATTAAGTTTGGCCGAATTGATTTTGATCCAGAAGGATCCGTTTCTAAATTTCGAACGTCAGGGTGCAAAACGATAATAAGAGAAGCGCAAAGAAACGAGCATGTGGTCTGTATTCGTGAATCTGGGATGAAAAAGAGGAGTGTCAATTGTCAGCACGGGACATAAAATAGGACAAGTGAGGTCAAAGTACCATCCAAATAAATGTTCTAATATTGACTAGAACCAAACGTGCTCAAGATTTACTAGAGCAATGATAGGATGGATGCATGATTCTAGCACAATTGCTGTCCGCTCATGCAAGCAAGAAACCTCTTGCCTGGCGGAGTATTATGCCAAACTGACTGATAAGCTGTCGCGTTTTCTTCGCTGCAGTGGCTCCCCTGCTACAACCTCCCTGTTGCAGCTTCTTGAGACCATTCACCTGCCTTTCGTCCTTGCCAAGCGTGCTTCCTCTGGTGGTACTTAATTGCTTTTTACTTTGATCTTGATAGAATTGCTCGACCCCGTTAACCCTTTTCTCCAGCTGTAAGGGAGTGAAAAAATCACAATGAAATCCCAGTTTTACAGATACAACAAAACTAAGCATACATATATAAACATGACAAGAATCATGAGAAGCAAAATTGGGGTGCAATTTTCAGAGGCTAACGCTAGTTGATAACAAACAACACAACCTTACCTCATCAACCTGTTCCAGAATAAGATCCACATCTTGCTTATATGCTTCAATCTCCAACGTTGAATTTCCCGTCCCCACATACGGAATCGAACCATCCAACTCCATTGCTCCTATCTGGCACAAAAGAAGAAAGAGAAAAGGCCTGAATTTGAGTGTTTACTGTGAAACAGCTGGTCAGAGAAGTCATGTGGGTTAGATAAAAACTTCATACAGCAGAGAAAGCAAGCGCAATCGAGCAAGAACTCCGCCGAAAGGGGCCTCAATTCAAGCTCGCAGCTCCTAAAACGTGCCTAACAAGTGCACCCCGCCTCTCCTTTTCGTCGAAGTTTCTGTTCTCTCGAATCTTTCCACGCGATCAAACGACAGACAATTGCTCGCCCGGCGAACTCAACGTGTAGACTTGATTCCATCAATGGAAGGCAAGAGATTATACAAGAAGAGCAGAGAGAACGCGAGAGAGAGATTACCGGAAGAAGACGAGCTTGCTGTTGAGAGTCAAACGGTAAGAATCCCGACACGGATGAGTTCGAGATATTTTTGGTGAGGTATTTTCAGATAATTATAATTTTTATCGTAATTCTCCGCACGTCTATGTTATCTTGAATAATCCTTTGATAACTATATATATATATTTGCTTCAGAAAACAAATTTATCATGGGTCATATCATGGGTTATGACCCAATTTGATTTGACCGTTTTAAATAACGCAGTCCAAATGTATCAATCTCCACGTACATGATGATCGAGGTCATGGATTAAACACGATAATTGGATTAGACTTCAATGGCCCAAGATCAGTCATGCTCTTCCTTCTATCGCTCAAGTTCATACTCGCTGGGAACATTCTAATCTCAATCAAAGCCCCATGCCTCTTCTTCAAAGATTAAGGTTATTGTTGTTCTTCTTTTCTCCGTATTTTCTTTCAATACAAATTTTATTTTGAACTCTTCACCAAATCTTATAAAAGCAATCGGACTTACTCGAACTAAATCGGCACATTCTTCTTTATGACATGTCACAACATGGCATGATGGCTTTAATTGAAGCTAAATCTTTCGATCCCCGGTTCAGCATTGAAGCACGGCAAATATAGAGAGGAGGCCGACTGGAAATTAATGCAACTTCATGTGGGTAATCGATCGAATGAGTTCACTCGTGGCTGGATCCGAGATTGCAATTTCTATCTTGAAAGCCGGTCCTTTACAGGGAACGCAATCGAAGCTAAAATCACGTACGCAATTGCTCGAACACTGTGAGGAATGTGTCGTCATTTGCATAGTGATCAGCACAAGGGATAAAAGCTCAACTCACTTTACTAGTGCTGACGCCATAGTAATCAGCACAAGGCTCCAAGCCTTTCTCTTTAAAAATAAAAATTCATAGAGGTACTTTTTTTTTTCCTTGTCTATTCTTTTCGTGAAATAACGCTTTCAGGTGTCAGTAAATTAAGGGGAAAAAATTAAAAAATAAATTGTCTTCGAGAGTTGAATCGTGCTGTGTCTATGATGAGTTAAATAACCAAGAAATAAAGAGACACAGAATACTTAAAAAAAAAATTATAATAGTTGTATTTGCCTCAGAGTCCTAAGCAAAATTCAAATGAAAGCTAGAAACTATGTCGAAACTACCAACATAAGATCGCTTGCGAACCTACAGCTCTTTTATACAAAAGTGGGTTCACATGACAGAACCGATGATCATCCTCAGGTCAGCTCCACAAGCCTAGACATATCGAAAAGCCAAGCAATTCCACCGACTTCGAAGAAAAGAAAACTGAGAATCTCGTGTGTTTTTCTTTGTCTATGGAGGTGGGGTCAAGGGGAATACAGGGAAGGGCCGCACTTGCACTTCCAGCCCTCGGGCTCGTAGTTGGTGTATTGGACCCTGACATGGGCGTGCCCGTTGTGGTTTGCTGGCACTTGGGTGGGTTCGCAGGGCGTGCAGCCATAGCACTTGTGCTCGCACCTCGGTGGCCTCGACCCGATCTTGCTCCCTCCCATTTGATTCCTTTCTTCTCCTTGTTCACTGCTCCTGATCTCTTGTGCTCTCTCTGGTAATGTCCTTGGGTGCTTCGAAGACGGGAGCACCTCCGGATTGGTCTCTGCTTGGCCATTATTGAAACATAGGGTGATATGGGTCAGTAATGCTCGTTGAATTCAATTGAGGATGATGAAGATACGTTGTGGGATCTCGCTAAAAAGATAAATCATGACACGTGAACTGGGTTTCCGTCACGAAGGAAAGAGTGAGGAGCAGGCAAAGTTAGCTAACCAGTTTGAGGAAGAGCAGCACCGTGACGATCATCACCATTATGTGCAAAAATCGAGCTCCTTGCGGAAACCCCACTCAGCAACTGCAGAACCAACACGAGAGCCAGGCAATTTCTCTTCATCATCATCCCTACTCTCTACTCCGCTCTCGCTCGCTCAGTCTCAATCTCAAATGATGGGAATATTTCTGATCCTTTCTTTCCCTTGCTTCAGCTAATGATGATGAAGATGATGATTAGCAAAAGGGATCGGCTTGGAAGCGGATGCGGAAGGCGACGGATGACGACGATCGACAGACGTATATATATATATATATCTCTAATGGAAGTTGCCAAAAGAGCCCAGTTCACGAAAAGCAATCAAAAGTTCTCGTGTCAAATATATTCTTTTCTTTCAGAGGGTTTCTTTTTCTCTCTGAATCTGCTGCTCCTCTGGCATTGGTGGGTTGGAGTGGAGATATCTTCTTTCCTTCTACAAGCAAAGTCGTTTCTAGCTTACATAGCTAAGAAGAAGAAAAGCCTGGTGGAGTCATCAGTTTCTCCTTATCCGTTTGACAACTCAAAAGCTCGTGCAATCATCTCTCTCTCCCCCTCCCTAGAGAAAACCAAATATTTTTCCTTTCGACGGAAGGCAAGTCAACTACTCTCTCTCTGTGATCAGCCTTAAAGATACTGCTCCATGGAAGAATCTTTTTCTCTGGGGTATCTCTGAGAAGGTCCCTGGCAGGAGGTACCTCATGAATAACTAATAAAATCTCTGGAAGAAGACAATTCTTTTTCTTTCTTTTTTGGGTCGAAATAAGACAATTCTTATTAGCTGTGTATTGTGCTGGAGACATATTACAAATGGTGAAATGGGACTTCCTCTTTTTATCTGATGGCTGTGGCCTTACTCCTATAAAAGGAAGAAAGAAATCAAAAGTTGCAGACACCATTTATTCCCTCCACCCCTCCTGCTAAAAGAACAGAGAATCAGATCTCCGAGAAAGGTCAGAAACTGCAGAGCTTTATCAAATGGAGTTAGTTAGTAAAATGAAAGACGGTGATTTTAATTTTTACCGATGCTAATGTGGGGTCAACATTTTTTTGTTTCTCACAGGTAGGTTCGTGGAAAGCAACCGCCTAGGTAATGCCACATTACTTTCACCGTAAAAAATAATATATATATATATATATATATATATATATATATTATTAAAAAATTTGTCCACTCACGTCCTTCTATCCTTACAAATTTTTTCATCAAATCTCCCGGTCCCACATCCCACTAACTTCAGTCGTGGCAGACATGCAGGGAAAGATTTAACTAAAGTTAAGACCATGCTGAAGTACGACGTGGATTGAATTTAACCAGTATGAATGCTCACGATGTTTTCCAATGTGGATGTCCATGTGACATCCACATTACGTGACAACAATGTGAACATCCAACATTGAACTCTTTCCATATAGTTTAAGAATTAAATTGAACATGCACTAAAAATCAGTGAATTATATTGAATAAGTCAAAAGTTGAACTACTATCTTGCACATTGAGATGAAGTTCAAAGAATTTATTGAATAAATTTAAAATTTAGGGACTACATTGTATATTGAGTCAAAATTCAATAACTATTTTTGTCAATATCCCTTGCTTTTTAAGTTTTGAGAGGAACTGGTTCTTGGGCACACCATTTTCCAGCGTCAAGGAGTGAAAAATGATGTGCGTCAGAATCCAGAAAATGGAGTGAGATGGGCCTCCAGTTTAAAGCAGATCTACCAGTAACCCACAACAGAGGCCCACGGTGAAAGCCCAAGCTGTAGGGTTACCCCCATTGACAATCCATCCAAGGTAGCTGAGTTGCTGTGTATGGTAAGTTCAGATATGGAGGAGATTGAAAGTGCGTTGAAGCATGAGAGAACTAAAGATACTCTCTCTCTAGACCGTGCACTAAATCATCTTACTTTTTTCTCGGAAATTGGCAAATTAATATTATTATGGACATTTACATATCGATTGCTTGTTTTATTTTCACAAGCATCCTTACGATGCTGATTTGTTTTTGCCATAACAACGATATCACGAATTAAACCAAATATTTTAACTTTTTATTGTTATTAAAAAGAAAGATAGCGAAGGTCACAGCCAGACAAAGATAGTGAGACCTTCGAGGATGCTTATTAGCTCCGATCATCCTTATTAGTCTACAATGTGAAAGAGGAGCAACAATCTTAGTCACGACAGCTCGACTTGTACATCGTGATGGAGCCCATTGCTCAGCCTGTACCACTATCAAACATGGCTCGTCGCCATCGTCCAAGGGTCATCAACCCTCACTTAAATCAATGCACACATCCCGCAATTCTAGCAATTTTTGATTGGTAGGGTTATCAACCCTTATTAAAGCAAGTAGACAAAACAAGCAAAATCTTAAGGTCCACGATCAAAATTTAATTGTACAAATCAAACAGAAGACAACAAACCCAATTCAAAAAATGTTGGTGGAGGAAGTAGTAAAGGACTCTAAGCAAGGCCCAAAACAAAGAAAAAGAAAAAGAGAGATTAGACGGAACAATTGAAAAAAAGACGAAAGATGAAAAAGAGAGAGAGAGAGAAAGAGAGAGAAAGGAAGAAGAACACCATGGCTGCATTAAAGAAAAGGGAAGTCAATTATGGGGTGCCTCCATGGCCGTTACGGGCGTGCGTGCGTGGTGTCGTCGTCCCCTTCCTTTTCCTCTCGAAATTCGAAATTCGAAATTCAAACGTCTCTCTTTCTCTTTCTCTTTCTCCCTCTCCTCACTCTCTCTCTAACCAGCAGCCAACTTCACGCTTCATCTCCCTTTCTCTCCCTCTCTATAGCTCACGTACGTACTTACTTACAGCCTCATTCCACCTCTTCTTCTCCTTCTCCTTCTCCTTCTCCTTCGTCGTCGTCGTGGTCTCTCTCTCTTTCTCTCTCGCGCGCGCGCAGCTCTCTCGTTCGTCTTCGATGGGCGCGTCGGGAGGCAAATGGCTCAAGTCGCTTCTCCCTCAGAGGAAGTCCCAACCCAGCAGCGGCGATCAGGTAAAAGCACGTCATGGTCAATTGGTCGTGGTGCTCGGGTCATGTTCGCTTGCCGCTCTGTCCACCGAAAAAGAAAGGAATCCAATCTTCTTCGCCGCAGCAAATCGCGTCTTAGGCCGTTTCCTTCTACTTCCGGGCTGAACCTTCGTTCCAAACTACAGAAAACATCTATTGTCTCCTGAGGTTCTTAGCCGTTTAGATTTTCTAGCGGTGGTGACGGATTTTAGGGGTACCCAGTTAGTGTCCAGCGTTTTTGAAGCTACGTAGAACTGGGCACCTGAATCAAGTCTGCATTTTGAGGATTTGGATCGCTCGGTCGGGTCGCATTTAGTCGAATCTTAGAGGGGTCTATGTCATCGTCCTTTTGTGGATTTTTGAATTGGATGTGTGCAAATGTCGCGCAGGAGAAGGTTGTGGAGAAGGGAAAGAAGAAATGGAGGCTATGGAGGAGCTCCTCCGAGGGGGTCGGGTTGATGGTGAAGGGGTTGAAGGGGCGCCACATGGCGGCTTCGGAGCTCTCCGATTCCTCGTACGCCCTTGATGATGCCGCACTGGCCGCCGCGATGGCTACTCTGCTTCGCGCCCCGCCCAAGAATTTTGTGGTCATCAAGCAAGAATGGGCTGCAATCCGGATCCAGACTGCATTTAGGGCTTTCTTGGTACGTTTGTTTTCCCGGTTCCGGTTTCGCTTTTTTAAGTCTTAGATTCAAGCTAAATTAAGAAATGTTGTTTTTATGAGTTCTGTTCTTGCTTTGCTAAGGATTGCTGTTTAATCCTGAGTGATCCAAGGTCTCGAATCTGCATAATGCTAGATTAAAAGTTGATTTTCCTTAGCATGTTACTTGGTGCTTACAGAAATTGTAGAACTTCACTCGTTTTAAGGGTCATGAAGAATCCTCTGATTTGCTTATGGGTTTTATCTTCTGCAAGCTAATATTTTAGGCATTCATGATCTTTTATGTAGGTCAGAAACCTCGTTTATTGGCTAAGTTCCATTTAAATTGTCATTTTTAATGCATTTGAAATCATCTCAGTTTGAGTAAGCAGTTCTTAGCAGCATTGTGCATGTTTAGTATCGGAGTCAACTCACGGTTGTGTCAACAGGCGAGGCGTGCTTTGAGGGCATTGAGAGCAGTTGTCCGTATTCAAGCCATTTTTCGGGCCCGCCAGGTCCGTAAGCAAGCTGCCATAACACTTAGGTGCATGCAGGCCCTTGTTCGAGCTCAAGCTCGCGCGAGGGGACAGTCTGTAAGAACATCTTTAGAAGGGCAAGATGTCCAGAATTTATTTGGTGACCATTCCGATCAGGCAGATCCCTCTAAGCAGGCAGAGGTATAGCTGAAGGCCACTTTTGCTTATCATGAAAAAATGGGACTCTTTTCACCTGATCCTCTTTTTTTTACTGTTGCTTTGTATGGGAATTATAATCAAATCTCAATGCTACGGTGATTTTCAGCAACGTTGGTGTGCTAGCCCTGGTACTCTGCAAGACGTTAGGACAAAGCTACAAATGAGACAAGAAGGAATCATTAAGCGAGAGAGAGCAATGGCATACTCTCTATCTCAACAAGTAATGGATTTGCAAAATCTCTGGCAACTGTGTCCTTTTTCAGTTACAATTACATTCATTTTCTGAAAGCATAGGCTTAACTCTTTGCAAGGATTTGCGAAATCTTTGCCAGCCATCTCCTTTTCCATTGCAATTACATTCATTTTCTGGAAGCTCGAAAGAATGCTTGCATAATTTCATAATTTTGCATTGTTGAAGGATTTTTCATGTTGGTGAATATTAATTATTACTCGAATTTTTGTGCAATATGGTTGATCTTTTGATGCATACTTTGTATCAGCAATTAAGATCAAGTGCCAGCCCAAATTCAAGGAAATACAAGCCTGCACAGTCTCTCGGACATTATAGACTGGATAAGAGTAGCTCTGGATGGAGCTGGCTAGATCGTTGGATGGCCGCTAAGCCGTGGGAGAACAGGTTGATGGAAGAGACCCATAGTAGACAGTCAGAAACAACTGCTTTTTCTCGAAAAAGTCAAGAACATCATGTCAGTAACCATTCATGTTCTTCTGAACATGATTTGGTTAGAGTGAGACGTAACAATATAACTACCAAAGTCTCTGCTAAACCTCCTACCAGCGGTCAAATTACTGGCTCATCTTCAGATCCAATTTCAGAATCCCTTTATGGCGATAGCACAACGTCAGCTTCAACATCTGCCTCCCTGACTCCAGTGTCTAAGGTGCTGATGGTGGAAAGAGGAGAGGAGACCAAAGTTTATAAACCAGGCTACATGAATCTCACTGAATCAGCTAAGGCTAAACAAGCTTGCAGATATTCTTACCATGATATGCAGAGACAATTAATGGAAGAGCTACAGTATTGTAACAAATCGATGGCACTTTGCAGTGGGGATACAAGAAGTATCTCTGGTTCCATTCAGTCAATGAATTTTTCTAGGGATCTTTATCCCCCTATACAATTCGAGAGACAAGATAAGGTAAGCAATCAGCTTCATTGAAGAGTCCATACGATGGGTTCAACGGCTTGTTGTAAACTCAGACTCTGAAGCTATATACAATGGCATCAAAGGACTTGTTGATGCTGAAGATACAAACATTGTCAAAACAAATTTGGGACAGTTACAGGAGTGTATCATGATAGAAATATAGCGATTGTGTTCATAGAAGTCGAATTACTTTTCCTTGAACTGGATTGAGATACTTACTGATAACTTATGATTGCTGAATTTTTTATGCCTTGATTAAACGATCCTGATTTCTAGCTTCATGTGTGTACGCGATGAATGGAATTCACAGTTGATTTGCACCGATGATGGTTACTGTTGCGACCTACCCCTCGGGGGGAGGGAACAGGTTTAAGGATATTGTCTAAAGGACGAACTTAAAGCTCATGATTAGGCGCGAGCTCTCCCAAGCCCATACCCCGCGTCACTCCCTTTGGCAGTATCCACTAATTTGGAACTTAATTTGAAAGCCATATTTTGACTCGGGTGTTTTCAGGATGCTCCTAATAACCAATGAATGGCGAGTGCATTTCCTTGTGTGGATCATATTTTTTCTCACTAAGAATTCAAACAAGGTTGACATTGGGATATTTTTAGAAATTTTGCAAAAAATGAGTCGCCACTAGCCTATTGGGGTCGGTTAGAAACCAAGCGAGGTAACTTGAGAGTCTAGGGTCGAGGACTTAATTACACTAATTGACCAATCCAGGATTGGCCCTTTCGATACCTAATCTTGTTTATTTTAAAAGAAAATATTTTTGTCAGGCAGTTTGAATTAATTTTACACATATCCACTAACATGTGAGATGATCATACAGGTATACAATCATTAAAATAACAATTATAGCTACCAAGATCCAAATTGTAGTAAAAATGAGCACGTGTAATTAAATATTCACAAACATAATTAAATATGCGAATTAAACACGTGATATAATCAATGTGCAAGCAAATAAATGTCTAATTATACTAAGAAGGCAAAACATAGCAATTCATAACCAAACTCTATATTTTTTGGGTTTTCGAAATTTTTAATTTTTTTAATTGATTAATAATTTTAATTTTTTTAATTAATTTTTTTAAAAAAAATAAGAAAAAGGTCGAATTTTTTAATGCTTTATGAGTTTTTGAATTTTCGTAAATCTTTTTGAATTTTTGTTATTTTTCGAAATTTTTGAATTTGAAAATTTTTGAATTTTTAATATTTAATTTTTTTTTTTCTTTTTTTGTCTTTTCTCACTGTGTCCTTTTTAGAGGTGAGCGTGGTCCGGGTTGGGTCGGTCCACCCTCTAACCCTAGGACTAACCCGCACGGTACTGATCCTCAATTTTTGGGACTGAGGACCGGACCGACCCAATGGGTTTGGTCCGATTCCAGGGTCAACCTGGGACCAACTGATAATTTTTTATTTATTTTTTATTTTTTGTAAAGGTAAGAATGAATAGATAGCTTTAACCACAATACAAAAGAACGGCGCCAAAAACAACCATTTATAGTGACAACAAGTCATAATGAGTGGAAGGGAGCCGATGTAAAAGAAATAAGCCCAAAAAGAAAGAAGCCCAAAGGAAAGGAGAGCAAACAAACTATCAAAAAAGAGCCAAGTCAAGAGACAAGTAAGAAAGCTTGAAGGCACTCTAGGCAGGAGGACCGAAAATAGAAGCATCAAAACCCCAACAAGTTCTTGTTTTATTTCATTTTTTGTACTCCTTAAAAAACGATTGAAAATCGGACTGATTTAATGGGTTCGGTCCGGTTTCAAGGTCAATCTAGGACTAACTAATAATTTTTTATTTCATTTTTTATACTCCTTAAAAAAGTAATCAAGGACCGTACCGATCCAATGGATTCGATGATGAGCAAGGTCAGCTAAGAAAGGCAAGTGGTGAGAGTTAAGTGAGTTGAACATCGAACAGAATGAGCATTGAATGTCGAGCAGGGAGCAACAAGACAAGCGAGCATCGAACGGCGAGTGACACGAGTGACCCAAAGCCCTGGACCGATGCTCACCCCTAATCATTTTCTTGCAGCATCTGTTCAACGGTCATTCCCGAAGCCAGCTTTTTCCATTTTATTGTTTTTTTTTCTTTATTCTTTCTTTATTCTTCTCATTTTTCACTTCACCCCTTCACTGCACCTATCTTCTTCCTCGACGACTCCCTCCGAAATGGGTTCTCTTGCCGAACCCTAACCAAAATAAAACCACGCCCGACGAGCCTTCACCAACGTTTGAGATCGCCGCCAGACCACCATCCGGCGTCGATCGTTCAGTCCGACCGATGCCAGCCACGGCCGTTGGCCGAGACACGGCTCGGCCCCCACCGAGGTTAGCCGAGGGACAAAACTCGGCCTGAACGACCAGGTACCATTCGAGATAGCTTTGATACCGACATCCTCCAGCACCTAACGGTGCCATCACCGGTCACCTTCCCTTTCCCGGCACCATCAACGACCAACCCATAAAAAGAACAAAGAAAATATATGCAGACCTAGCCTAGACAAAATGTCGAACACCTGGGGTGCGCCGACTGAAAAGCTAACGAAAACTCAACCGGGAGATGAATCAACAGTCAAGGCAGAAGCAACAACCAAGCAAAGTCTAAGATAACAAAATCGCGGCTCACCGGGATCGGAGACTCGCGCGGGCCAGAGAACCGCGAGTTCCGGTCTGGTGAACTAAAAAAATCCGAGTAAAAGGAGGTGCTCGGGTGACGGGGCCCTAATCGGCTCGATGACAGCGGCCTGCAAACAGGTTCGAGATGGCACGAACCGTGGCCGACCACCCTGGTGTCGTCAAGACGAGATCATCGGGTTAAAGGGGACTGAACTTGAAAGGAGACTTACCGGAAGAATGGATGCCGGGAGGCGAGGTCACGAGCGCGGCCGAGCTTCTTTCCCGCCGCTCTCTTCTCTCAATTTCTCGCTTTGCTCTCACTCACGAGGCTCTGTCTCTTCGACTTTCTCCTGGTTCGGTCTCTCTCGAGCTCTCTCGCCCTCTCCCCGTCTCTCGGTGCTCCCTGTGCACTGTGTTCTGCCTCCCGTTTGTGGAGTTTTTCTGCTGAGCTCGTTCGGGGAAGAGTTGCGGCGAACAACGGCGGGCGGACGGGCCTTCGGCAACGGCTAGCTGCTCCCTCGAGCTTCCCTCCTCCCTCTGGTTCACTCTCCCTTCCCTGCGTGCTATTCTCCCTATATGCAGGTACCCCGAGCTCTTCAAGGTCAACGGTCGGTGTGCCCGGTTCCTGTCTCGCCAGCCTGTCGACTGGCCTTCTCCCAGACCCGCGGATCACGCCGGACCCCGATCCTCCTGCTCCTCTCGCTGCTCCTCTGTCGCTGCGCTGCTGCTGCCGCTTTCTTTGCTTTTCCAGCTCCTGTTTTTGCAGGTTTTCGCGCGAGGCTGGCAGGAGAAGAAGACTGGACGCGGGCCGGGCCCCGCGCGCGTGGGAGAAGAGAAGGGGGAGGCCCGTTGGGCCGAAAGAGCTGGCCCGTGCCCGGGGGGAAGAAAAGGGGAAAAAGGGGGCGGGCCGGGCCAAGGCCGGATCCGGCCCGACCCGACCCTTAAGGCTTTTTTTTTAAAAAAATAATTAATTAATTTTTGATTTTTGATGATTTTTTTATTTTTGTTTTGCGACTAATTCCTAATTTTGTACACGATTAAACTCTAAATAAAATCGTAAAATTTAGGTGTCAACAGTTATTGAACCATATTTGTGTTTTCAACTTTGAATCTTGTCGTTATTGTGTAGAGAACTCTTCTCGATCTATAATTGATAGAGGCATGGCAAATTGAGCAGAGTTGGCAAATATTCTTCCTCGTATTGCTCATCTAAATGAATGACGTTGGAGATTGTGGATCTGTATACTGTTTGCCATTATGATCATTCCAATCCAATCGGTCATTTCTCGAATAGACTAATTAGTAATTCACTAAAGCCTGCAAAAAGAAGAAACAGATAAACAAGATTATCCTTACCCTTTTCGTGTTAATTTTAAAACTATCGTCAAGGAGGTTGATTGAGCCACTTTTAGCTTAAAAGCATTTCAGAAGAAAGGACTCCTTTTCTAAGGTAAGGTGATATTGCACGATCTTCAATAGAGAAAGAATAATCATTGTTTGAACTATCGAAATTCGTTGGCTAATGATCTGTGGAAGGCATTTAGTCACTCAAATTTAGGAAAAGAATAGCACGCATTGACGTGGTTTTGGAGTTTCTCTTTCAAACTTCAGTTCTTGAATAACCAGAATTGATATTGGAAGCATTAGGGCAGGAAAATAGGAATCTAGCATTTCCTTTTATGGATTGCAGACCCCTGCTAGTACTAGCATACTCGTGCACATTACTGTGGGCAGTAGGATTTTAACACTGGAATCTACTGGCCTTGATCCATAATATTAATTAATCTGATAAATCACAGTGGTAAAACTGATTACTGAGATGTTAAAGCCGTAGGGATGAATTAAACATGCACAAATTATGGTAGTTGATTATCGTGACTATTTCGATGAGCCATCTGTTATGGTCCCGTCATTCAAGCAAGATGCTAGGACCACCCGGGTTGTTATCATCCTAACCTGATGTCATTGCGAGCTGTTTAATCATTGTATCGTAAAGCAATGACATGAAAAGGAAACCATAAAACAAATAAGAAGAAAGAGAAAATAGAAATCAAATGATCAAACAAGCAGTTGCAGTGTAAAAAGACCAGACGATGCAACAGTTCGCAAGTCAATTTCACATTTCTTGAGGATTCGTGGGCAGCTTCAGGAATCTGTTAGAGTTTGACTTCTCGAATTTGCATGCAAACGTTGTTTCCAGCGAGGATCACTGATTGGGTCCCACGTGGATCGCTGAGAGACCAAATAAGCAAAACGATCCGGACAACTCCAAAAAGCTGAAAGCTTCCATGATGATCTTGAATGCATGGGATTTTGAAGTTTAGTAGAGAGGAAAAAAGGGTGTGTATGAGATGAGACGGTTTCTTCAAAATTGAGTAAAATCAGTGGACTTTCTTTCATGGGGATGTTGCCATGAAGAGAAGGAAACAGAGTGTAGGGACAGTGGGGTATATATTAACTTAGCGCATTTATTCTTTGTATGCCAATTTGATCTGTGGGGGCATTCTTGATTTGTTGCATTGCCTTTTGAAGGCCAAAAGATATTCTCATCTTGCGTTTCTTTTCATCTTCTTTACAAATCCCGGAGTGACTTGCAGTAGCATGTCTCTCTGGCATAATTGGTGACCTGACGAAAGGGAAAAAAGAAGAATCAAATTTTCAATCGACCGTTCTCATCCTCTGTGATGCCTGTCGATTTAATGGATTGTCTGTATCTTGTCAAAGGTGCAAATTGTAAAGGATGTCCTTTTCACAGTTGAGTTGTCCATCATTTTCATTATTCCCCTGAGAAAATGCCATGAAGAGCTCTCTCTCTCTCTCTCTGAAAGATGTGCTTTAATTTAACCATTATCAGTCTTGGATTTTGCTAGTGTGAGATGCTGAAACAGTGCAGATAGGAGATGGATGAATTGCATGCAGTAACAATCCTTATGCAGCTATGCTTGTATCATGAACTCACTACAATTATACAGTCTACCAGTGTTTGCCTCTTGATTAGCTTAATCAAGTTTGTTTAAAAGCACATACTAGTAGGTAAAGGGAAGACATAAGGATCTTCTGGTTTTCATTATAAACCTTCACCTTTTAATTTGCTGCCATAATTTTCTCTCTATTTGTAGCTCTCCCATGCAGTTTATTATGCTGATTTCTAGATTTAGGTCTAGCAATGAAAAAGTTGTTCATTGCAACTTTGAGCTATTATGTAGCATTTATTGTTGTTTTTTGACCACCAACCTTATCATCCTCGATCTTGAGTAAATACAATCAAGCAGGCAGAATTAGGGAAAATTCCGCATTGTAGCTGTAATATATAATATTGGGATGCTGTGTCTTTTGGGTTTTTCAGAAGCAAAGACACTACGCACGCAGATTAAAAAGAAAAAAGAAAAAAGAATATGTAAGTAATAATTAAAAGAAATAAAACCAGAAACCTATCATAACATTTATATATGTCTCCTGTTTTCCTCAAGGGGCTAGATTTAAGTGAATAATTCAAAAGTTTGCTGTGACAAATCATAGCATGTTTCCTGGCTTTTGGGTCATGCCAATTTATTCCAGGAACAATGTATTATACCCCTCAAGTAAAGAAAGAAAGAGAGAGAAAGGAGAATATTAAAGAATGGATTGTTAAGTGTTTGATTTGAATGGGGTCTCCTCTATGTTCAAATCACAGTGTCTCTCTCGCCTAAAATAACTTGAGCCCACATTTACCCGAAAATTATTAAAAAAATCTTAGACTTATTACAATTACGCTAATTCAATCATAAACTTTTTTTTACCAATTCAGTTTTAAACCTTTTGTAATTGTGTCAATTCAATTCATCTAACCAATTTTGGCCGGCCAATGCTAACGCAGACAATTTTTAAGAATATTTTTATTTTTTGATTTTTTGAATTTTTTATTTTCCCTTTTCTTTTTCCTCTTCCTTCCCCTTTTCTTTTTTTCCCCACAGTGGCTGGCAAGGGCTTTGTGGCCCTCGCCCAATGGTCGGCAAGCCTTGTTGAAGCCTCGTTGGCCAGTGTGGGGGAAAAAAGAAAAGGGGAAAGAAAAGGAAAAGAAAAAATTAATAAAATATTCAAAAAAATAAAATGTTATTAAAAAATTATCACATCAATGTCGACCGAACAATGGATGTCAACTGACATCCACATTAGCACCAGCTAGTTAAAATTGGCCAGATGAACTAAGTTGTCATAATAACAAAATGTTCAAGATTGAATTAACATAATTATAATGGGTTTAAGACTTTTTAGATAATTCGTCCCTTACTTCCTATGGATGGATCCTTTCCCATGCACGATGATGGAATAGTTTGTATATTTCCAAAAGTATCAGTGAGAGTCCATATGTTTGAATAGCCATGTTATACAGAATATATATATGGGGAAAAATTAGCACTTGCATTGAAAAGGACTTATACCAAAACCAATCTTTACTCAAGAGAGGACAAAGAATTTCCAATCTCATTCTTTCATGTACTTGCCTTTTGATTCCCTAATGACATGAGTGGGGAAAAAAAAGGAACTCCTACAGCTATTGTCCTCTAATGGCTCCACAAATAAAGCAAAAGGGGTCTGCTTGTATTAATTGTTGCATGGGCAACATTTAACCTAGAATCTTGTTTGGTCCCTTTATCTTCCATCGCAAACCCACTTGCCTCTTCCTCACTCTTGTTTCGCAAGCAAACACACACACCCGCGCGAGCGTGCAGGCACGAAAGAAAAAAGCAATAATAAAAAGAAAACGATTATTCTCCAACAAAAGCTCTTTCTTGAAAAGACCTACAAAAGCAAGTTGTATATTCTATTAGCAACATATCCTACTAAATAATATATGGAGCCTGTGCTTGTTTTGAGAAGAAGATGAGAAAAGAGATTCTGCACTTTGTCGAAAAAGGGAACTGTGAAATAGTTTGTCTCTTGCTTCTCCATGCATGGTCACCCTAACCACGTTTTGCATGACTCTTTCCTTAGGAGTTTGCTTTACAATCAAATTTGCAAGACTTTTTGGAAATCAAGGGACAGGAGAATAAAGTTTTTAGGCTGGCATGCATCATTGCTGATTGGAAAAAGAGGCCAAATCATTTAAAGGGGAGATTGTACTTATCACCTTAAAAAAATATTTTTTTTGAGACAGTTAAAATATTAAGAATATAGTCGATGAACTGGATCAATCACAAATTATATAATAATCATATATAGAATAATCGGTAAACTATAAGACTTCAGTAGATTTGACATGATTTCGGAATGCCATTGATTCAATATGTCGTATCATCCCATTAAACAACCAACAAGTAGATCTCCCACTATTAGTATCAAAAGAATCATCCACAAGCACCATCGATCAATATAGGATACAATATGAGGAACGAGTTAACTATAGTGACAACGTACATCATATCCAAGTTTCCTTAATTTGTGTGCGAATGGCCTGTCTCCGACAAAGGCGATGAGGTAGACTTAATCTGACTGCTAAACTGGCTGAAAATACCGTATGATTGCAGCACCAATAATGGAAAACAACAGTCCTGTAGAGAAAAGACAGAAAGCAACTTATTGGGTACAACGAGGAAGAATCTTCAAAACGAATGTGAAAATTTAGATGTTTCTCCTGCTTTAAGCACTTGCGTTTTGATAAGATGTTTGAAAAAGGTTGATTGAAGATTCTTCAATCTCTCTCTCTCTCTCTCTCTCTCAATGTCTTGCATCGAGTAATAAACGTTTTCAGAACAGTGTCAGATGCCCCGTAATTTTCATATGTGGGTCGTAGATAGGGTAACTAATCATCCAACCATCATTAACGTTGACACAAGAGCTTCTGTTCATTGTTTTTACGGTAATTATTTCCTAAGACAAAACTTGATGCTGCGGTGAAATGGATCCAGAAAGGTTCTATAAGATGTGGATCTTCTATCTCCTTGGATGATCCCTTTGATCTCGGCATAGATCTCAAACTTGATACATAAAAATGAAGTGTTTACCAACGGTTAAAATCCGTCGAGACACTGAAAAGAACATCGAGAAGGGGTAGAAGATCTTCATCTGATTTTGCAGTATCAGAGAAATGCTATATAAATCTAAGTTTTTGGGGTCATTTGGTATGTTTGAGCTTTACTTTTGCTTTTTCAATATTGGTTATCGTGAGTGATTCTCACATACTGGATTAATTATGTCCATATTGCCTTTTCATTAAAGAATTAGTAATCCACACAAAAACAAAGAGAAGGAAAGAGGGACTAAGCTTTTTATTTTTCAACCCTTTGGCTTAATGTAAATTATACAAATTTCACTCTCGGATTCTTATTTAATCCGAAACATTTGAAATCTTTCAAAATATTCAAAATATTGACATGTGGAGTTGCACATATATGGTGGCTTTTCAAATGATATTTCAAAGTTTTTAAGGGAAAGTAATAAATATTAGCAAATTTTTTATACAGCTTGTTCTCCCTTTCAAATGACTAAAATAGAGAAAATTATGAAAAACTGCCATTGAAATGCAGATATCACTCTGCGATCGAATAAATTGCGTCCATGATAATGAAGGCAGCATTTCCTAATTACACAATCTTACCCAATAAAGCTTAGCTTCCCAACTCATGGAAAAGGCCAAGGAATTTCATGCAGGAGGGAGGGTCTTGTATTTAATAGGGATGGAGTCATGATTATTCCCAACTAACCCACAATTTATTCAGACCTCAAAGGAAAAATTTCTGGTTGAAGGTTATGATATACTTATTAAGCGTGTATAATAGGATAATTTACAATTTCTAAAGCACTTATTAGACATATTACAAGACAATCATAGTATTTTCATGTTTGATTACTTAACAAATGCCTTCGAAATTTTAATTTGTAATCCATAAAAATCAACCACCCATAAATTGGAAAAATCATAACCAACTCAGTCCCAAGTTGTTTTTTTTTTCGTCCTGTAGGACGTTCTTGATAATCAATCCGATTAAAGGCCTGTCTTTCATGAAAGACCGAGAAAGTCGCAAGAAGTCGTCGTTTCATGATCCACATGGCTTTTCAATGGTTTCTCCACTCGAACCAACTTCGGATTAGCCAAGGGGAATTTGCTAACAAGTTACTCCACTTCCGGAACGGGCTTCAAGAAACTCGGGGTATTTCCAAGAGAAAAAGTGGAGCGGCATTCAATGCATGAAAATGGCGCAACCCCTGAAAGTGATTACACTCATCATGACCTTGAAAACCCTGCATCCGATCCTGACGTCATGCACCTTCTCTTGCCTTTGCAAGATTGGATTTTTTATTACCGATGCACAAAATACCCAGAAACTTCCGCCATGATTTGCATAATCAGGAAAGTGAGCTTGAAATTCGCATTAATTTTTTCGTTCCCTCTGGGCACAGTCAAACCCTAATCATATCCCCGTCACCGCTGTCATCTCCAACATGGTCCTCGTCAACATCAATTCTAGATTTTGGGAGAACACGCAATAAAGAGCATCCACAAACAGAAACACACTAATGGAATGGATCTTATCTTTTTCGTCCTTCTTTCTCATGGCTTGGGGACATTTATGAATGCAATGAACTACCATACTTTTCATTATGAACATCTCGGACCTTGGTTTCCTCACTTCTATTGTCCTTCCATTTTCGTGCTCAAGCAGGAGGTCTTGATTTGGCAATTGCATGGAACGCACGTTTCACCTCCTTTGCGATTTTGATTGTGATTAATCAAGGCTGAACTTTAAAGTGCATGAGGCAACCTTCACCATCATTATACTCATATCCCATCAAAGAGGATTTTTAAGCACCCGATGTCATGTTGATGTGGATTTGACAAGGGTGTGTATTGGATTGCAAGTCTTCTTGTTGAAAGTGGGTGAAAGGACATAAAGAATAATCAATTTGTTTGAAGAAACTTTACCAAGAACAGGACTTTCGAGATGTTATATAGTGTTACATGATGATTTTTCAAAGAAATTACATTTATTTTTCATTGCACAAGTTAATTACTAATTAACTCCACTCCTCGTATTGACTATGATGCAATTTCTCCCGAATGACTTCTCATCCTACAAAACCAATGCGTAATACAAAGGCAAAAAAATGCAAACCTCGAAAAAAAAGAAGGGGAAGAAGCATAATTCCAAGAGAAAAAATGGATGTGTGGAAGTACAAGAATGAAAGAACTATTAACTTTGTCGCCCTTGCTTAATATCACATAATCGTATGCAAAAAGTCATGGACAACAAAAAAGATTGATTGTATTAGCTTAATAACAACAAAACTATATATGAAAAGCCATGCATCACATGGACATGACACTAGTGTAATTTAAAAGGCAACGATTAGCCTTAAATGATATAAGGGAGAATCATCTGACTTTTAAAATTGAATTTTCCATATTTTGTTTTCTAGTATAGGCTTTTTCTGTTTGTTGTAGGATAGATGCGGCAAAATTTTCACAGATTGATAATGAAATTTCATGCAACGATAATGTGTTTTTTGTTGTTTAGCTAAGTCAGTTTAGCTAATTAAATAAGTACAATTAGGTCTTTTTAAGCATCGTTTGGTGAACCATGACATGATATTGAAATCATAAAATCTCCAAAAATGAGTAATTAGACTCTCTTTCCTTGCAAAACCAACTATAACATGGCTAGGGATTTTCTTAACTTTGCTCAAACGGAAATCATGAATTTCATGAGGGGTTGTGTCATTAAAAGTTAAGAGCTCCAAGTATAACGGAAGCTTAGAAGATCTAAGAAAGCAGATCTTAATAAATTGTACCTGCTTGATTAATTGACAATTGGTATTATAATATATATATGGAAGCATAATCACCGGGACTTGTGGAAAATGATACTTTTAGACATTGCTGTCTTTGAATCAAAATCAAACTATTCATGTTAACAAAAACATTAATCATATGTTAATCATATGTTCGATACATTAATGAGGTCTCTTTATGAGCCATCACTAGATTACGTTAGATCCATTGATTTTTAAGCCTAGTGTGTAAATAAACTTTTCAATCTGTGTAAATTTGAAATAGTCTATTTAAAGTATTTCCTATTTTACAAGTAATTTCTAAATATCATCCTATAGGGAAAAGAGGCAAAGTTAGAGCTGATCACATGCATGCATTCTACCAGAGACGATTGTTTGCACCACATTTATAGCTCTAGCTACGACGGACCATTCTCAAAGGTCGATCCCAACCACATTTTGTTGGTTAAGTAAATAAAAATGAAAGGAAGATTTTGCGTGGTCTTAAATCGTTTTGTCGAATTTGAAAATGAATTTATCTTGGGATTTATCGGACAATTTATGAAATAGCTATTGTTGTATAGATGTAATATTGTCGACTTAACCTATTAGATTTAACCTACACAAAAGTCTCTCGGCTTTTTTGTGCGTCTATTTGGACTGAATTGCATGATGCTCGACACATGTAGCGGAGCCATCCTACGTGACCCGCACGTAGCATTCAATGTCTTCTCATGTAAGTTCACCTTTTTATTTTTTCCACTCCCTCCAACAAAGTCTCCAAATCTTGGGCCACCATCGGCCGTATTGTACTGCATCCCGATATTAAATTCATAATAACAACTCTCGCTCTCTCTCTCTCTCTCTCTCTCTCTCTCTCTCTGAGAGTATCTCAGACTCACCTATGATGCATATTATCTATGATATGGTCCATTCATTTAATAGTTTGTCTCACTCCGTTTTTTTTTCCTTTTTTGTCCGTTGCTTTCTTGAAGTGTCATGACTTTTTAACCTGTTGGCTGTTGGTTCTAGGGCTACAGAGATCCAGCTGATGAAGTCATCTTTCTTCCTCCTCACTTTTCCTTAAATACCAAGCACCCCAATTATTTCTCTTTCGTGGCCATTGGCTTGCTCTGAGAGAGAGAGAGAGAGATGGGACACCATTCATGCTGCAACAAGCAGAAGGTTAAGAGGGGGTTGTGGTCGCCTGAAGAAGATGAGAAGCTCATAAACTACATCTCCACTTATGGACATGGATGCTGGAGCTCTGTTCCTAAGCATGCAGGTTATGATCATATATACCTTCCGCCTCAAAGCAGTCTTTTTTCCCTTCATATTATTCTTCACATTCCTGTGCATGGATCAGCATTTCTTCTTGAAATATGTTGCTAACACTAGAATTTCATGAAGTTTTTTAACCAGTTCATACACGCACATTCTTTGAATTCACCATCTTGATTGGTATTCCTTTCCTTGCCTATTTTTTGGTCCTATGGTCTTTAATTACCATAAACCCATTCATTGTTTCGCTATATAATGTTTATCTTGCTCTTGAATTATAGGCCTTCAGAGATGTGGAAAGAGCTGCAGACTAAGATGGATAAACTATCTCAGACCTGACTTGAAACGGGGCAGCTTCTCTCAGCAGGAAGCAGCTCTCATCATTGAACTCCATAGCATTTTGGGCAACAGGTTCATTCTTATAAACGTACACTATATGGAAAATTCTACTATTTTTTTATCCGGGTTTTATAAGATTTAAATCAATTTTTAATATATTAGAATATATGGTTGGACCGACATCTGTTTACAAGTATATAATGCTATGCTTTTTTTTTCCTGCCATTATTTTTCGTGTTCAATAAATTTTGCGTTTACACAGATGGGCTCAAATAGCCAAGCACCTCCCCGGAAGAACAGATAATGAAGTGAAGAACTTTTGGAATTCAAGCATCAAGAAAAAGCTCATGTCTCATGATCATCACCATCACCTCCATCATCATATGATCCACAATCCTTATGTTGCTGATCAAGAAGGGTTTTTCTCTCTTCTTTCAAACCCTAGCCTGATCTTAGCATCTCCAGGACAAGACCAGGTTTATTTCCCTACACCTAATGGTACAACTGCTTCAACACTACCTCATGAGATGCAAAATCCATGTCAAGGCAACTTTGAATTCAATGCGCCACAACAACAAGAAATGCCCAGTTTCAGTTTAGATCATTTGGTCCATTACCCACATCAGATCTCCCATTTATCGGGCAACAACTTAGCTTCTTTGTATGATCAAGGTTTTCCTTTTGGACACCCGCTTCATCAGATCATTGGTCCGAATCAAGAAGATCGACCCTTCACAAGTGAAGGCGCTGAACACTACACTGACGATGGAGATAATAAGATTGTTGATCCCGATGAGATTCTCCAATCTTATGACGAATACTCGCCGATGGTACTGGGGATGCCGAAGCTCTGCGAGATCATGGATGGTGGTTTCTGCAATATACCGGTTACGACTTCCTCTTCCTCTTCCTCACAAGAAATGTTATTAGACCCACTGGGCGCCAAACTCTCAGCATCATCATGCCTTCTTCTTCCGACAGTGTCTTCATCATCGTGTCAAGAAATTTATCCCCCATACATTCCTACCGCCATCCATCAAATGGACTGCAACAATACCATTGATGCATCTGTGATGTCGTCATCTTCTTCATCTTCTCTAGTAGCAGATTTATCACCAAGTGGCCCATTTGGTATGAACCCTAGCCTCACATCCACCTGGGATCAGCAGACAACCTTGGACTCCAATAGAAATTGATCATGTGGGGATGAGTGGTGTTCATGGAATATAGTCATTATAGGCAAAATAATGCATTTATTTCTTCTCAAAGACATATTCTGAATAAGGTAAAGAGCATGATAAATACTGGATCTGGGACAACCTATGATTTGGCATCCTTGTCGATGCATGCTTTGCAGAGAGAGAAATGGTCACCGCAGATTCATGAAAATGTGTTGTAAGTTCTTGCACATGCTTATTCACCTTATTTCAAGCTCGACTATATTTTTGTATCTCACAAACCTGGGACTCCTGTCGAGTGTTTTCCCACTTATATGTACATCATTTACTCTCTCTCTCTCTCTCTCTCTCTCTCTCACTGTGTTGGACGATTGTTTTATGCTATGAGTGATTCTAATACTGATTATATTTACAAGAACTGATTTGTTATGGAGTATTTCAATATTAAAAAAAAAAAAAATCTCGGCAAAGCCAGATCATAAAACGGCCAATAAACTTTGTCCGGCAGATTCTTAAACAGTAATTCTAGCATACAGTGGCAAGTTGAAACAAGTTTTCACACAGTCAGTCAGTTGATCTAAGGATCTTAGTTATCCACCTTCTCACCTACCTTCAAATTAAGGGCGGTTGAGACCCTTTGTGTAAAGGTTTCTTCATGTATATTCTGATTTTCCCATTACTTGAGTGCTCACTTGCGACATGGCATTACCACTTTTCAAGCCAACTGTAAATCAGTCTGTCATCATATGTATAGGATACGCACGTAGTACGGGGAAGTGGGGAAGGAGACTCTCTCCGATGGAGAGGAGAGTACGATTATATCTGAAGGGGGAGCATTCACTCCGTGCAGAGAGTTGACTTTTGAGCGAGCGATGTCCTTTAGCGAATTTCGAGCGAGTGGCGTCCTAACGTGACGTGATTCCTGTGAACCTTTATGATTCCGTCTGGACACACTCAAAGGCCGAGGACCAGAAACTAAAGTGTGATTAAATGAATTATCAGGTGCTGTTGCCTTTCTCTTCTTTCTATAAGTAAAAGTTGGCAAAAAATTTCATGATGTACAACTTTCCTCTCAAGTGTCAGCTCAACAGTCTCTGTATATTGAGCTTTGGTTTTCGACAACCAAGAGGCAAGTGGTTCGGCTCCTCATAGCCGCTTCTCTCAGTTCGCTCCTCATATTTGGGGGCAGAATCGGTTACACATCTCGATGAGCCTTATCTACTTATTAGAGATAATTAGGATAATCCTCTAAAATATTTAGAGATAATTATAATACTTTTTATTGATTTTCTATATCTCTCAATATTACGCATATATCTTCATTTGATTGTCCTAATTAATATATGTTAGCTTACATAGTCATCTCATATTCCTTATTGAAATCTACCAAAATTCATTGAATGTCTTTTCTACATTATTTATATTTTGGTATCAGAGCACTACACTTGAAGAAACCCTAAATGTATCGAGTGCCACCCTAGGTCCACATTTGGAGCTATCCTCACTTCTTGTCATTTTTTCCAATGTGTCTTAAAATCCTCCGTCACTGTTGATTTCAACATTGTTCATCTTGCCAATGTTGGATTGTACTATTGTGGCATAGTCTGTAGAGCCTTGTCATCTAAGGATGCGCCATCAAGTTACCCTTTTATTAGCGAAGGTAGCGGCATCAACCACTCATGTATCCCTTTGATTCTCATACGTCATGCACAAGTTGTGTCGTTTAGTACCTATTTTGAAGGCAAAGCCAACCACATCAGCCGCATACATCCTCATTGTTTTAGTCAACAAAGCCAGATGAGATATATATCTTAATTAACTAAACTCAAGCTAACTTAATCACCTTAAGTTTGAGGGAGAGATAATTAGCATAATTTTTTAGGAGTTTTCCTATATTAGATATAATCAGAATATCTATGCTAGTTTTGTGTATCTCACAAATTGCACGATATATCTCTCTTTGATGGTGCATATTGATTGATATACATTATTGATATACATTATCTACAAATAGGCTGATGTATACTTAATTACGATATATCAATATAGATGAACATATGTGACTGGGCTCCTAGTTCCCTTCTATAAGACGATGATAGAAAGAAAAAGTAGTTGTGGGTTGTAGTCCCTAATTCCATTAGGGACCTTCTAAGGGCAAAAACAAAAAGAAGAGGGATGGAATTGAATCGGGCAAAATTCAACCAGGTGAAGAGGACAAAACAAGGGTGCTCGCGGCAGAAGGAACGACATAATAATGGAAACGGAGGAGCTCGAGGAGGTTGCCCTTCACCTGTTGGTGTAAGGTCACATCTCCCCCCTCGAAATTTTTTGGAAGGGAGAAACAAACCCTGGTCCTGAACTGAATGTGGTACTGATCAGTCGTGATCACCCTGCAGCATGCCGAAGTCAGACAAAAGGATGGCTGATGGAGAGGGCGACTGAAGTTTAAGTTCTGAGTGGAGGTGGCAAAATGCGTCTTAGAACTCATTTTAATCTGTATTTAACTGTGCAGGTCATGAATGAATTGCCGCAGGTCATGAATGAATTGCCTTAATTTTGAAAACAAGTTTAAGTGAATCTAAGAAATAAATGCTTAACAATTTAATGGGTCTTTTGGACTACATGAAAAATAGAGAACTTTTTCGCCGGTCTTTTAGTAATAAATAAACGTCCAATGCGTAGGTGGAGTTGAAGATGTTAGAACAATTTTTATAATTTTTTTCATAATTTTATCTTTTTATCTTTTATCTTTTATCTTTTCTTTCTTTGTTTTCAGTTTTATCCTACAATGCCTGGCAAGGGCCGACCAACCCTCACTGACACTTAGCAAGGACATGGCCACTAGGCGAGGGCCACGAATCGCCCTCCCTAATCATGGGTGAGCGTTGAGACCCTCACCCAAATCTAGTTAGAGCCACAAAGCCTTCACTTGCCATGGGTGAGGGTCACAGCCCTCGCCTCCCTCGATCGCAGGTGAGGGTTGGGCTAGGGCCATGAAGCCTTCATTGGCCATGGGCGAGGGTCGCGGCCCTTGTCAAGTCTAGGTGAGGGCCCGATCCTTCCCTGCAACCCTTGTCGGACTTAGAAAAAAAATAAAGAAAAGAACATAGAAAAGAAAAAAATTATATAAATATCCACGTTGGCACCAATTATGTCACGTAAATCTTTATGTGCATTTTAATCTTTAGGCTTTTTATGTTTTTTCTTTTATTTACTAACAAATTTTATTTAGTAGTCTTTCCGAGTAACATATTCTTATGAATAATAGATTAAATGTATCAGTATGCATATGGATGTGTTTTAATAATATGGATTAGGCCGCTAAAATTATATTACATAAAATTTATTAATACAAATTAAATGAGTCAATTTGGGCTAAATTATTTTTCCTCCCTGACCCAACTCCTCCATTTGACGGCCTACGGGCTAAAAGTATTTGCTGTGCATGCATCCGTCTCAGCGGGTATGATATGCATCCTCATACTATTTTGCGTCTATCTCTCAATTTTAATTGCTTTTTCTCCCCATCAAGCGGGTTATTGGTACGCAATATACCTATTGTTCAGACAATGTGTCCAACTGAAAAACAAGAGAGCATGTTGAGATTTAAGACATAGGTGACTAGGGTATCATGGATTATACTCCTTATTTTCTTTTATAAATTTCCTCGTCGTGTGAAGAGCGTTAGCCTCAATGACATTGTGAGGTTTTGGGAAAGAACTTGATGCTGTTTAGATCATGCCTGCACGCAAATGCTTTACACAACAGGGCTAAAAGGAAAACAAGATTAGCATTACCAAGTTCAAGTCAACCTTGGAAATTCAATTTCTCAAGCTATGTATGATCAGACAAGAACAGACAAAATAATCACCAGATCCACTATTCTCTTATAAGTCCCCTCCGAAGCATCAGTAATACCACTATTTAAACAATGGACCACTCGATAAGAATAAAGTAAAGCAAAGTAGGTGACTCGCCAACATAGAGCCAAACGATATTCAGAGCTCCCCCTAGAAAGCTCACCCTAAAGATTAAACATCCCGGGCATTTGGAAAATTCATGATACATTAAGTCATTGCTCCATTATTATTTCCAGAATAGCCAAAATAGAATGCAAACTGATGACACAGACACATGGTTGAACCAAAGAGAAATTCTTAAAGTATCATTCCAAGAAGCATGACAGAGAGGGAAGAAGACTTCAACAGAAAACGTTGCTGTCATTTAAGAAATGAGTTCACATTCCACATCGGACGTTCGTAGCATGCTGAGCTGTCCTTGAGCGGACTCTTCTAACTAAAAATTGGCTCATTGTGATGGAAGGTTCAGGTCTGCAATGATATCGATTGCAACTGGGCCACAATAGAGATACTAAGCTGTAATTCTCGACCTGCCTTTTGCTATTCTTCGAGCAATGACTCTCCGACCACCCTTGGTTGACTTTCTGTTTATGTAGCAAAGTGTTACAATTCATAAGAAAAACTTTCGAATAATATTAATTCCATAACAACAAATAGCTCGAGGAAAATATATTGTCGGAAAGCAGGACAAACAATGCTACGAAAGTGAGAGAAACAGCTACAGGTGGAAAGCTATTGTGAACGAAGCCTTTCCATTTGCCATAGCAATCACAGCATGGTCAGTATATAACCCTCCTCAAGACAGTAGCTGAGTCATTCACCAGCTAAGAATGATTTCTCAAGCTAGTTCCGAACTAACAGTCTTATCTTAGTCCATTATATTTCTTTCCTCAGGCAGAGTCACCAGATTTAAACAACTCACATTGACGGGCAAGCTCACATGCAACCACGCACATTGGGAGAGAGGAAGAAGGAAGCAAGCCATACCGAGCAAAGAATCCATGCGTCCTCTTACGCCTAATGGTACTGGGCTGGTATGTCCGCTTTGTGGCCATGAGCATTGGATCACTCGATGAGTTAACATCACCTGCACACGAGAACGAACCTTGCAAACATAAAGAGAATGTAGAAAGGTATCGGACAAGCAAGCATATGCGAGAGAGACACAGTAGGTTGTCAACCTTATCCACAGATTATTGATGATTCGGTCGCCCATTACACAAAGCCAGATTGCCACAAACATTATCCAATCTAAATCTAAATATAGCAAAAGTGACTGCACAAACAGGACAATTTATACCATCACAAATTGAAGAAACACTGTCGTGTCAAAAAGCAAGGAGTACTCTGAATATCAGAAAGCTTGCAAGTCAAATTTTAAGCTGAAAACAAACTATACTGCCAACCCCACTAAAGTCACAGGAAGGACGATGCATTCGAGCGATTAAGATGGTCAATAACAGTTCATTTCATCAAATTTAAAACTGTCAAATTCACCAGAAACCGTATTCTTAAAAAAAAAAAAACCAAATTTCCGGTACACGGTACACCCAGTAGTAGTAGTGCCGTGAATTTGCATCGCCAAGGCAACAACGCAGTAGCTATCGACAAGCAACGAGAAACTAAACACCAACCACAGAGACAGAGACAGAGAGACAGAGAGAGTACCGTCGGGTAAGAAGAAGCTAAGAGACGGGAGACCGAAAGGATGAAGGAAGCGGTGAGAAGAGACTCGATCGAGCGAATCGGCGTCGCTCTGGTACAAATGGAGAGCGGCATCGGGTTTGGAGACGGAAGGGAACAGCCTCGGCGCGATCTCGAGGCTCGGAGAAACGAGGCGTTGGGCCGGGCTAGGGTTCCGACGGAGGAGAGGATTCGTCAGGAGGCGGCTCGCCAGCGAAGCTCCGTTTCGGATCAGCGATTTGGTCGCCATCCTTGTTCTCGGGCTCCGATTGGAGTTGCAGAGGCTCTGCTAAAACCCTAGAGAGATTCGATCGACCGGTGAAGAAGGCGAAGGTTGCCTGATTCGGAGCCGGAACCCGACCCGAATTCGAACTACGGGGGACCCGGGCATCGGGTCTTCAATGGGCCAGGCCCGTGCAATGCGCGGGCTCTAGTTGAATTACAATGTTCAAAATCAGAAGTTTGATTCGCATGTGCTTTTCCTATTACATATCTAAATTAAATTACAATCACATGAAGACATAGTTATTGCAATAATCGGAAAAATCAAGTTATCTCGAATAAATAACATATCATTTTATGAAGTTCTTTCTTTTTTCCATTTCGATTTTATCACTCTTTACTTCATTTTCATTTGAGCAATCTTTAATGTGATGTCACTTCCCGTGAGAAAAATTAATACTGAAATATACCCATGTCATCCTTTAATTGGTAAGTCATTTAATTTTATGAGCTCTTGATACCCAATCAAATTGACTGCATTTCCAAAGCACAATCCACTCTCTTATTATAATACCCACAACAAGTAACTACCCTTGAGATTATAACTTGTATTGTATACATCCCTCTCCATACTTGAAGTAGCTACCACGTGCGATAGTACGTGACTAATTGCAAAGGGAAAATTCATCATATAATTATATATATATTTATAAAAGTAGAAAAAAAAATTCAAAAACACATTACACATGAGAGGGAGCATGTCATTAAAGTACTCGCGGGAATTTAACCTTGAGTTAACATCACATACACATCGATATAGGATTATAAAATATATTTTTGAGCACTCCTAGTAATTTTTTCATACATACATACATACATACATATACATATATATATACACCAATCTATTTTCCATAACTAGTCATATGATTAGATATGCAAGGACAAATTATTTAGAGTCAACGTTAGGAGACACATTATCATAATTTTAATAAAATCACGATGTCAAATTGCAAAAATTGAAATGTTAGGGCGGGCGATATGCCACAATCCCAAAAAATCTGTGGGTTAAATGTAATTCTCCCTTTCACCTATTTCCTCGAGAAAAAAGATTGGAAAAGCCAAGTGGTATGGAGTAGGTGCAAGGGAAATTAATTTTAAAAAAAAATGGAGCCATTTTGCGGTTCAGTGCCGCTGTATGATCTCCAATTCACGTCGTACTTTCCTAAGCTCGTCGACAAGCAGTGTAAATCACCTCTTTTTTTTTTTTTTGGTAAAGGTGTAAATCACCTCTTTTCATACATGGAAAAATATTATATACATGTCATCTTTTCCGATACCCTACTTTTTTTTTGGTTGGAGATCCCCTTCTCAAATCAACCAAATGAATCGAAACACATTGCGTATGAAAAGAGACGATCTAATCATTTGGATTATCAATAATGAGCGATATTGTTGAAAAACATCACCCGAAAATTATTGCGCTATAAGATCATGATAAATACATAATCCCTTAAAAATCACAAAACTATCTCTAATAATGATATTAGACACAGGGATGTTTTAATTTCGTAGTCAAGTTCAAAACATCATATAGTATCAAACCTAAGCTAACATTTTAATTTAAAAAATGGAATTCAATAGTTTTTTTTTTTTTTTGAAAAAAAATTACAAATATTATTCACTAACATTTTTCTTAATCAACTATGCCATTCTTTATCTTCAACTCTATGCTCACATCGAAAGCTCACACTTCACATTTAAGATCTGAAAATATCTAAATAATTTGACCTTCTGAAGTTTATATTCTTGCAAAGACTCGAAGTGTAAAATGCATAATTCGCATTTCAATAAAAAATTAACTAATAAAAATAAATTATGACTTTCTAACCGATTTTTGCCATGACATATATAAATAAATATTTGAAAGTTGGATATATACTCAATATATATAGTTATATACACCATCAGTGCCTCTACGAAAATAAAAGAAGTAAAAGTTAAAATAAGAGAGAGCCGGGCATGATTTGAGGAATTTCCTATATACCGAAAAAGAAAAAAAAAAAGAGAGAAAAGAAAGGCTCTTAAACAAGAAAATGAATGAAATTGAATCCAACGCTTCGGCGCACGCACACTGGATGAGAGGATGAGATAAAACGCGGACGTCGTTTCGTGGTTTGCCCTACCTAAAAACACTCAATCCCGTCCCCGGCGCCGGCGAGTCGTTTGCATTCTCTCTCTCTCTCTCTCTCTATCTCTCTCTCTCCATCAAACGACGCCTCGCTTCCAGGTCGCTCGCGTCCCCGTTTCCCAGTTTTTTTTTTTGAAACTCTCCCCCCCCTTCGCTTCCCTCTCCCTTCATCGGACGACGAGCTTCCAGGTACACACTTCACGCCCCTCTCGCACACGCATGCACCAGAAACCGAGCTCGACGTCGTCTCTCAATCGCGCGGGAACGATGAAATGATGCGTTGCTCACTCCGTTTCGTCAAATTCGCGTCATCGTCGTGATTTCTGGAATTTATCGGCGAGCAAGCATGTTTTCCAGTGGAAATGAATGATCGAGTCGATGGTCGTGGCCCGTACTGTTTTAGTTTTAGTTTTAGTTTTAGTTTTAGTTTGTGATCGAAGAGCCGAGAGTTGTCGATTTTGTGGCTGAATTGTGGCTGCTGGATGTTTTCGTGTTTACATCTTGGGGGACTGCAGGTTGGGCCGGGGGCGGCGATGGAATCGCGGGACGAGCAGGTCAGGGGATGCCAGGAGATTCTGGAGATCATAAGCTTGATGTCTTTTGCGAATTTGAGCGAGGAGCAAGTGCACAAGCTGGTGACGATGAGAGAAATAGCGCGCCAGGTCGTCTGCGGTCAGTTTCAGGGGGTGGGTGGAAAAACGGAATTTTTCGCCGGCTTCTATGAAGCGGTCTCTTCTTTTCCGTTGCCTTAGTCTTTTGTTGACTTAATGCTATTTTGGCCTGGCAGGTTTCGAAGATCGATGTGACTAGGGCGTTGCGTTCTACTATTGATGATATTGTAGGTCCAAATTGCAGTATTTTGTTGGCAAACTCCCTAAGGTTTATGTGTTAATGCACGCCGATATGGTGCAGGTGGTCACATGCAAGGAAACTCTAGATATCATAAGTAGGATGTCGCATGAGGGCTTAGATGATCATAGAGTTCAGTTAATGTCGAGGATTAAGGAAATCGCTGGTGCCATTGCTGATAGAAAAGCGGACACCGGCAGTGCATGGCATTATGAATTTGCTGAAAGAGTAAGGCGAAAAAATAGATTAGTCTACTTTCACGCATAGTGATTTTAAGTTTAGATTATTTTTTAACAGATTAACGAGACTGATGATGCGGGGATCGGAGAGAGCATTATGGACTGTGCAATGCGAACAGACAATGAGGATGTTCACATTCTGAATATGGAAGGACAGGTGTTCATGGACGAACTAACGGGGGTTGCAATGAAGAATGAGGACTATTTTATGGGTGGAGAATTGTTAGAACAAAATGATAACGTGGAACTTATATCACAGTCAATGTCTCATACCTCAATATTTTGGCCTCAAAATGATGAAGTAACTTTGGATTGGGTTGAAGATTTGATGTTAGCATTGAAGAAATCTTCATGGGAAGGTGTCCCCTCTGACCTTCGATTTGTTATGCCTGTCGGTGTGGTTGACAAATTGGTCGATTCAGCCAACAACATTTTAAGTCAAGAACCAAACTGTGTGATTATTAATTGCACTGGCAAGGATTCAACAGTGGTTGTAATTGGTGATATTGAGGGACAGTTCCACGATGTATTGTCTCTCATGTATGACCATGTCGGTGTGCCTTCAGAGGAACTATTCTTTGTTTTCAACGGTAATTATGTCGGTAAAGAGCCATGGGGTTTGGAAGTACTTCTCGTGTTGTTGGCCTGGAAGGTAAGCCATCTTTTTCTTTATCCATAACGAGTAGATACTTCCGCAGGAGCATACTCTGGAAAAGGAGCACTTTTGTCTCCATAGCCCATATTGAATACAACCTGGAAAGAATGAAGAGTGGTTTTGGATAGTGTTATGACTTCATATACATGTTTACTGGCATTATGTAGGATTTGACGCCTTCCAAACCTTAATTTCTGATCCGGATCCTTTCCCATTTGGCATCCTCTTCCTCTGTCTATACCAACTTGTCAATATCCCTCCACCCCCCTCCCATTCTCTCAGATTTAGTACTTGAACAGATATTGTGTTCTTTTTTTCTGTTGGTTGACTATGTCTGAGCTGTTATTTACATCTAATATTTGGTGTGTAGGTAGTAATGCCCAGTAGAGTCTATCTTCTCCGTGGAAATCATGAAACAAAGTCTTTCTCATCATCCTGTGGCTTTAAGGAGGAGGTGCTGACCAAATATGGTGATCATGGTGACTATGTCTATAAGAAGTTTTTGGGATGTTTCAAAAACCTTCCCTTGGCCTCGATAATAAGCAATAGTGTATATACTACCCATGGTGGGCTATTCCGAAGCACACAAGTTCTATCTTCCGAAGCGATCAAAGGACTGATGATGGTTGGTTCTTTGGATGAACTTTCTAGAGTTAATAGATACACTATAGACACTCTAGATGATGATCATATTCACGGAGGCTCGCTAATCTTAAATGACGTGCTCTGCTCAGACCCATCACCTGTTGAAGGTCTTAGGGAAAAAAGAGTACGCCAAGCAGGTCTATGGTGGGGCCCAGATTGCACAGAGACTTTTCTGAGCCAGTCTAAGTTAAAGGTAATGTGAATAGTTCTAGTTATGTCATTCAATGTCTTGTTTTTAATGATGCAGCTTAGCATATGTACATTTGTTCTTGCTGGTAAGTGATGGGCGTTGGACAAATTCAATACCCTACACACTCAGCTTATGGTTTTCCTTTGCATATGAGAATGAAGTGATGATCAAAGAAATGGTATGAACTGTCGCTCAAAAAGTATAAACTAGAAAGTTAATCTTGCTGAATTTTAATTTTGGCGCTCATTCGAATATGATTTTGGTCATGTTTGAGTCTCGGGCTTTTACTCTGTGTATGTTACGAGAGCTGAGTGATTGTTAAGGGCTATCTTGCTGCAGTTCATCATTAGATCACACGAAGGGCCTAAAAAAAGGGCTTGTCGAAAAGTTTTAGAAGCACTGTCCAAAGGCTACAGTGAGGATCACAGTGGAGCATCAGGGAAGCTATTTACTCTGTTCAGTGCTCCAGAATATACACAGGTCCTCTTTTTTGGTTCCTATTTACTTCCAGTTGCTAACAGTAACAGGTTTTTATAACATGTGATTATGGCTTTATTTGGATCTTTCCATGGTCCTTGATATCGTGCTTCTTTTTGGTAACTGTCTTCAAGTTGAGTTTCATATTGCCCCGCACAAGCTTTATTCATGCTACCGAGTGCCATTGAATTCATAAAATAAATTCCAAGGTTTCCCGTTTGATTGTTTTTTGATAAAAGGAGTTAGGGAAGAATTGGACACGGGAATGTTTTTTTTTTTTGGTAGAATTGGACATGGGAAAGTTGGTACATGTGAAATAGTAGAAACTTTTTTTTAATCTTTGTTGGTTTTCTCATTATCATAGCTAATATCAGCTCCTATTTGATAAGTTGAATATGGATATCTGCTGTGCATCTTTACCATCTTTAAAATATTTTGAGGCAATTATTGTTGATGAAATTTCTCATGTCTTCCCATATTTTGTCCATCTTTCGGTCGCCATCCAGAAGAGTCAAGATAGTTTAGAGAATATTTAATAAATGAATAGAAACTTTTGTGTTGGTTTATTTTATAATGTCTGTGACACTCTCCTGCAAATGTTCCACTCCCACTGGCCACACCTCCATTATTTTTTTGCGCTTTGATATTTTCTTCTATTTCCCACTGGATGTTGGTTGCTAGAGGAGCTTAATAATCACAATAATGGCATCTATGATCTCTGCTCCTGAGGCTTAAATTTTTGTTTTGAAGAAACGGTTCAACTTCTGTCCATTGGCATTGGATTTTCCAGAATTGGCACAAATTTGTTTACTTTGTTCTCTCTCTTTTTAATTGAAGTGAATCTTTCATGTATTTTCTTTCAGTTGGCACACATGTAGCATGAGCAATCAGGCTAGTATATCTAAGCTAAAGGATTCTGCCACTGCTTGTGTCATGCAGCTTCCTGAAGAGACGGGAAAAAATGAAGGAGCATATGCTATCTTGAAGCCACCCAATTTTAAGCCCATGTTCTGCTCATTCAGAGCCGTAGATAGACCAAAGGTATAGATGCTACAGTCTGAACTTGTGAAATTATGCATACTACTATATCAGGACTCAAATATGGATCTGTGCGTTCTAGGATAGTTAGCAGAAAAGTTATGAATGCGAGGATTTATCTTTTTGGTGATGCAAATGTGAGGATATTATGAAATATTCACCAGGCCCAAGTTTTGATGAGTTATTTCTCTTTTGGGGATAGGCTATCCATAAGCCTGTTACTCTAATAGTATGATTTCTTTCAGTATCTCCTGTTTTTAATTCAAACCACCCGAGGTTTGAGGTTTGTACTCTAGAGTAGACCCTTACTTTTGGAAGAAAGGAAGATCTCACTAAGGCAATGGCCTTTTTGGAATATCTTATGTCTTTCATCAGGTAGGTTTGTCTAATCCATTTGGTGGAATCCATTGTGCAGGCATGCCATTATGTTGTCAGAAACGATGAAGATGAGGTGGATTTTTATGAAGAAGAAGACTCGACATCCATGGTAAGTTAGTAGCTCTTCTAGGGGAAACAAGCTAATCTTTATTTAACAAATATTTGATTCTAGATATGGCAGTGATCTTGGTGTCGCCAACTATCTTCTATTGACGGAAAGGCCTGATATTTAGTACTTATAAATGTCTAGAGAAAGGAGTTCATCAAGTAAGAACATAGATGAGCTTATCTTGTATGCTAGTGCCCTAGTTTAAATGGTGCATGATATGTCATTTAACATTTATGCTCAAATTTCTTAGTTTTGTGATCTCCTGAGCCCTTAGAAGAAAGATTAACTGGTTGCGCTAAAATTTACTCTCATTTTATCTGTTGATATTAGAGTCTGGAGGCTTGGGGTGATTCCTTTGCAATGGATCACTTGCATTGTATGGCCGGGATGAATTCTGAAGTTGATTTTGGGGCAGTAGGGATTCACAATCCCCCTTCTTGGAGTGTGCTTTTGTCAGATGAAGCAGGTAACCCACAGTGTGTTCAGCTTCCAGAAGTTCCTGACGTTGAAGGGTTGCCCTTATCTTCCAATTCCCAGGTGATGGATTTGCTAGAATTGCTCCAGTTTTATGGCATGCTTGTCTTAATAAATGTTTCAATAACACAGGAACCTCACAAGTCTGCTTACGAGTACTTATTGAAATTGATTGCAGCCCTGAAACATGAGCTCCAAAGAAGGGTATGTGAAGCCCACCTCAAGTGAAGTTAATTATTATTTTCTTCTTTCCCAAAGTTCACAATTCTAACATAAGATTCTCTATAGGATGCTCAGAGTAGGGGTCGTATGCATGAGTTGGTAAGTTGCATTCTTTTTTTGTCTCAGGCAAGACTTGATGTAATTTCTTATTGGTCCTGTGTTTTCAATTCACCAGATAAAAGAGATGGAAACAAGGAAGACTGTTGCTTATCCTAGAGAAGAACATAGGATTGAAGTTGGCAAAAATTCTAACCCTGACAAGACTGAAGTTGTGGAGAAAAGTTCCACCCTCCCACCAACTGGCTCTCTTAAAGCAGAGGAGAGTGCAGATCAGGAAGCATATGAATTGAGGTCTAGTTATAAAAGGGCTGTTCTTCATCATGCTTCTAAACAAATAATAACATATAAGAGAGTCCGAAGTCGGGGTGGTCCAAAGGACTAGGTTCATTGGGAAGATGCTTGCTCTGGAGGGTTCTACATTAAACTATAAATGTTTCACTGGGGAAAAGAATCTTTTCAAACGACGACAATGATATTTACTCCCTAGAAATGGGTATTTACCAGCCCGGACAATGAGAATTCCTACAAGAGGAACAGAGTTTAAGCAACAACCTGCGATGGAACTATGCAACTCTGCCGTATGAAATCACCCATTTTAACAGCTTTCTGGAAGAGTGGTCGGCAATTCAGCTTACTTCAGTGCACCTCTGGAGGTAACTGCAGTTAATTTTGGTTTGGATAGCACGATATGTGCATGTGATTAGGTTTATAGTGCGGAAGTTCGACTATGTCATTGATCTAGAATTTTATGTATTAAGGATTAAATATTGGTACTAAGTGATTGTATCTCCAGATGGGGATTTCAAGCTGCCGGGTGGATGTCAAATGGCCTTGAGGATTTAATCAGTGCCCAAATTGGCCTTCGAATTTAACTTAGGAATCACAGGTTGCTAAGCGGAGCTTGATATGCGACTTGCCGCTTGCGTGAGGAAACACACGCCAGTTGGAGATGGCTTCAAGCGGTTCACTCACAATGAGGTGCGGCAATGAAGAAGGCTTGTTGGGTCAGCGCACACATGAGTTCACCCAGCTCCGCTTCCTTGTGCAGTGCAGAGGTTATTCTCTCACAAGCTTACGCAGGAATCAACCGGCTTGGGCAATGCTGTCCGTCACATGCTGTCGCTCTCTACTTAGCAACTCACTTTTGTTGGGAATGGATATTTATTACCTCGGCAATGGTCATGTTGTACCGCAATAGCAAATGTGTAACTTTGTTAAAGTAGGCCTGAAAGCAACCTTTGCTGACGCAGAGCAATTATACGAACGAGATAATTTCTTATAATTTTGCTTTTTTTAACCATGAGAATTATTAGGTCAATCTGTTTGGCCGAACGAGTGTCGAGCAAGGGATTCCATAGGAAAATTCAGGCGAGATAGATGCCTTGATTGTGAAACGAGAAAGGGAAAACAACTTCCCAAACGCGAACAGCCAAAACGACAACCCGTTCCATCCCCTCCAAGGCGAAACACGTAGACGAAACGAAATTCCGTTTTTGGTGTTCCGGCGACACGCTTCCCCGCCCTCCACCGGTCGACCGTTTTCTCGCTCGTTTTCTTGGCGCGTTTTCTTTCTTCAATCTCCTCACTCGCTCCTATGGAGATTGAAGGCGAAGGAGGTTCGAAGGTCACGCTCGGAAGAGCTCCGGCGACGACGGTCTTCGGCCGAGGACTGGGGTTCAGCACCGACGACCGGAGCGTGTCTCGCAAGCACCTTCTCCTCCACGTCGTCGGCGACGATGGGACCGTGGAGCCTAGGGTTTCGTTCCAGGTCCTGGGGAAGAACCCAGTGTGGATCCGGAGCAGGAGCGGCGGGGGGATTCGGGTGTATCGGAGGTCGGAGAGCGGCGAAATCGGAGTCGGCGACCGGTTCTGTGTCTCCGGGAGGAGGCCCGTTTGGTTTGATCTGAGGAAGATTGAAGGCGGAGGCAGAGGCGGAAGCGGAAGCGGAAACGAGAGGAACTCGGAATGTGAGAGCGAATTGGCAGAGAGTGCTCAATCTGTTGATGTCTCGAGTATTGACCCTGTGAAAGGTTAGTTGTGTAGCTTTCTCTTCCCTCTCTGAAGTTGGTGTCTGCTCATTTTGATTGCTGAAAGAAGAGGTTAGTCGAACTTTGTTGATGAAGAACAAGCATGTAAGACGCGCAGTTTCGTTCCTGTCGAGCTCTTGCGCGTCTGTGACTGGTGAAAACTGTTGCTTTAGAAACGCTTTCTTTCATCCTTGTGAGTTCCATTTTGAATGACCAGATAATCCGCTTCTCCTTCTGTAATTAATAACGCTGCCAAAGTCTAGAATTTCCAGTTTATTTCTTTGGAGCGAAGTTTAGTTCGTTTCTTGCTGTGGAGCTGGTTTAGCCGGGTTTGGTTTTTATGCAATTGCTAATTAGTCAATAAATTAGGAAAGAAAGTTGATTTCTTGAATATCGACCTGTTGGTAGTTTATTTTGTAGCTTCCTCGTGATAGTTGACTGTGCTGAGCTTAGTTTCTGGAGAACAGGTCTTATCCAGAATTGTTTATAAAATGATTCAAAATAATTCGAGACAAGTGATTTAATTTCTTTTGAAATTTTGGACATGTGAATTGAAGTCTTGTTTGTCTGTATATGCCATTGAGCTCGGCAGTTTTTTGTGAGTTGAATTTTGCACAAAATTTTTTCGGGGAGACAATCGTTGGAAATAAATTTCTGCAATGTTTATAACAGACACATTTGCTTTTAAATAGAATGAGTTGAAATTGGACATGTTATTTCTTTTCTTAACTGGGTAAATTATTGATAAGGGACTGAAGTTGACCATGACTTTTACCCTGGAAAAGTTTTGCTGTTATCTTGCGAGTTAAATATTCCTGAAATGGGATAATTGTTCTCCTTTGTCGGCTTGATATCAAAATTTACATTATGTTCAAGGCAGTTTTTCTGTTTTGTATATATTCATTTGACTGGTAGTTTGCTGTAAGTTGCTACTAAAATGCGTTAGTCAAGATCAATATCTTATATTGTGGATGCAGAGTTTGGTTTTCTCGTGATTGGACGTGAGTTTGATCAATATCCTAAGCAAATGCTTCGCAATGCAAAGCATTGGGAGTGGTTTCTTGAGGACCAGAGTAAAGGCAGTGATGACAGTGGGGATGAAGATGAAGGGACAAAAGCCAAGCGCAGAGGTAGGAGAAAGAGGAGACGGGTCGAGGGCAATAACGGAGATGATGATGAATGGAATGGTGAGAGCGAAGACGAGAAGGGTGTTTTGGCTACTGTGAGAAAGGCTAAGAAAACGTCTTACTTGACAAGATCCAAGGACAACAGGAAAGTGAAACCTCCGAAAGGTACAAGAAGTGACACAGCATCTCAGATGAAGAAAAGTCCTTGTTCAGAAGATGAAGAAGACGATGAAACGTTGGGAGGGTTCATTGTAGGTGAGGAGGATGTTGAAGGAGAACAAGAAGAAGAAAGTGAGGATGAGGAAGAGGAAGAGGAAGAGGAGGAATTCATTGGTGATGAGGAAGATGAATAGTTCTAGTAATATGCTTGGGATGTAAGAAAATTTTGACGTGCGTAGCTGACGTGAATGTTGTATGTTTAATGAAAACCATGGAATCTAAGTCTTTTCACTCTTCTTGTTTTTAGTGTTAGAAGTCCTGTGCCATAGGCTGTCGCTGACTCTTACGTTGTGAGATATGTTTTTTTGGAGAAAATAATAAATCATCCATCATTTACGGGTATCAGATTTCTCCAGTTTTGCTGGTTTCTGCTGTTTGCCAAGTAGGACATCAACGGTTGTGGATGTAACTGTAAGCAAAGTGATCCATGGGCTTATCATAGTTCTGACTGGCTCTACTTTCTTAAGTTTCCGGCACAATCTTAGAGTGTTTCCTTATGGATTACCGTTCTAACAAAACAGTTTTGACTGCCCACACCAAGGCAACGGATTGTTCAAAGTTAGGCTAATTTTCCTAGTAAGCTGCGGTTGCTTAGTGCATCTCGAAGTCAACACGATCTTAAAGATATCATAATGATCGACACTACGTCAATAATGGACCATTGTTCGATTAATTAATCTAATTTTAGAATAATGAGACAAATTAGTCATAATAAAAGAGCAAACTAATCGTTATTCGAAGTTCCGAATTAAGAACTCTGGAAGTATTTCTTGATCGGATGACGTGCACTTCAGTTGGATCGAACGTTATCATTTCAGATTGACGAAGAAGAAAAGGCGAATTTGCTCATCCGACATTCGAAGGAACGAAAATGTCCTTTTTGCGTTGATTCATAATGGAGTTTCGCATATGGAAAGTTGTCTTCTACCGTTTCCCCTCCTCCTGAAGATAAACCTCTTGGAATATTACTTCTGAGCGCACAGATTTACTGCACAGCCCCAGAGAATCTCGTCATCTGAACGCGAGTCGCTCCGTCTTTCGTCTTATCCTCGACGCCGAAAATCGCAAGCGGGGGGCGAGCATCGGAGCGCGAGCCTAGCAGAGTGCTTCCGACGCCGCACGGTGCATGAACCCGTGGGTGCACAGGAGCGGTCGCGGCTTATCTTCAGCAGCCATGGCCATGGCAATGTGCTCCGCCTTCTGCCCTCGCGTTCCCCGCCGCTCCTTCCTCGGAGCGACGCCGGCCCTCCATTCGATCCCGCCATCGTCGCCGTTGCGGCTCTCCGCGAGGGCTCTATCTTCCCCAGCTCGAGCTTCGAGTTCCGCCTCCTCGTCCCCTGGTAATTTCAACCTGCCTACTCTATCTCTAGAGTGGTTTGAATGAAAAATTTTGCATGGTCGCGCAGTGGGCTCTTTAGATGACGGCTGTCTCCGTGCAAAGTTTCAACCTTTTCCGGAACAATTTGGTTGTGTGCATCTACCTCTTGTAACGAGTTCGGGGTTGCTTTGCTTGAATGACATCTTAGTGAAGGGTTTTTTAGTTCTTGTTACTCTGTTTTCGTTGTAGCGATGTTGTCACGATGGGGGCTTGGAGGAATTGTTATGTGACACTCAGCTGGACTCTTTTTCTTCTTATCCTTGCAGCGAATGAAATGCCAGGACGAATTGGGTTTTTGGGTCTTGGAATCATGGGTACGCCAATGGCGCAGAATCTCATCAAGGCTGGGTAGGGGAACTTTTTTGTCTTTTTTACTTGATATTATTATTTCCCTTTGCTCTTTTCACTTGTTGGACTAGTAGCTGGGTTTTTAGTTTCATTATAGCAAAATGTATTTAGACTTAAGAGTGACTCTGTTTAGATGCTGAAGCCCTGCATAAGCCATCATTTGTCAGTGACAAACTGAAGCGACTAGTATACTCCACTATCTGATTTTCTGCTTTCGTTTCAGATGTGATGTGACCGTCTGGAACAGAACCAAGAGCAAATGTGATCCTCTTGTAAGCCTGGGTGCGCAGTAAGTCATTGCTTTCGGACCATTCTACCTATAAGCATGTTCACAAGTGAACTGTGTGATGCATTTTGTCTCTGGAATTGAGTAAACAATGTGATTTTTTTGTTTCTGGACATTTGATTCTTAATTCTGTAAGAAGATCATCTTTTTGACAGTGTACTGGTATTGGGAAGTTTATATCTCTGCAAATCTGCTGCTTAGTATTTTCCGAATGGATCATTCCAACTACAATGGGTCAAAGGCACTGGTTGCCTCTATGTTCAACTGATTGCAATGCAAAAGTCATGCCGGGGAAGATCAAATATGAGAATTCCTTGTTGGCCCTTATTGCAGATATAAATCCTCTCCTGAAGAAGTTGCCGCAGCTTGTGATGTCACGTTTGCCATGCTCGCTGACCCTGAAAGTGCAGTGCGTATGTTTCAATATTGCTTTTCTTGTTGTGGCTCAATCTTTTTCACAGTGACTAAGAGCTGCTTGAACATAGGTTGACGTTGCATGTGGGAAGCATGGAGCTGCTAATGGAATGAGTCCAGGAAAAGGGTACTAGTAATTTGTTTCTTTTTCTCTGTGAGTATTGCTTACATTTGTATGAGATGGCCATCTGTGCTATGTATTTGGTGAGAGACCATTTGAAGAGATGGCGCGTTATCTTTTCCATTGTTGTGGTGCGTGTTTTGTGTCCCTGTGGTTGTTTAGAGGCTCAGTTATTACATAACTTTGGTTCTAATCATCGAATTTAGTTTGGCCAAAAGAAAATCATCAAAAGTCATTTGTTAACTTTAAGAATAGTTTCTAATGCATTGAAGCAGATAACATATGAAGCCTGATTTTGTTAAATTGCATGGCCATTTCAAGTTGTCTCTAGCCTATGTTATATTATCAGATTTGCAATTCCTATTCTCTCTGCCCACTCTGCCTCTCTGCATCAATCTTTGACAGCTTGCTGATTAATTTGGGAACTGCATGCATGATTGCTCTACCAACATTCTCCAAGTCGATCTTGGAGGTGTCTGCTTATACATATTCAAATACTTCTTTTCATGCAAAATAACATATTGCGGGAAAATTGAATAGTGTGCATTTTCATTGGCAGGTATGTGGATGTTTCGACAGTGGATGGGCCCACTTCTAAGTTGATTTGTGGTCATATTAAGGGCACTGGAGCACTATTTCTGGAGGTAAGGCTATTTATCTTGTATTTATACTCAGTTATATTGTGATGAAACATATCGATAAATTTTAAGTGAAACACTGTGATATGATTAGAGTTTGTGAAACTCTTTTCATGAGCAAGTGCATTTCCTCCAGGCTCCTGTTTCAGGCTCCAAAAAGCCCGCTGAAGATGGGCAATTGATCTTTCTCACAGCAGGTAGGCCCCCTTCCATTTCGTTTATCCATTAAGTAGTTTAAACTTTGGGTTCATGGTATGTTTCCTATTTAATGTTAATTCTTGCATGAAATACCTGGAATGGAGTACTATAGCAGTAGCATGGTTCCTAGTAACTTTGAAGAATATATTTTGCTCAGAGAAACAATTGACATCTCTTTGGCAGTGAAGTATGCCTTAGAGTAATTGTAGTATTAATTATTGTTCAGGTGACAAAGCTCTGTATGAGATGGTTGCTCCATTTCTTGACATCATGGGAAAGGTAATCTCTCTTTTTTTCTAGAGTTCTCCTTCTTTTGCCAAATATGATCCTTGTGCTTATAGTAATAGCGTTTGTACCCAGTCAAAATTCTACCTTGGCAATGTTGGAAATGGAGCTGCTATGAAACTCGTTGTCAACATGATCATGGGAAGGTGCTGCAGAATTTTTTTTTTTTTTTCTGTTTCATCTATTTCATGAATGCTTTGCTGATCATTATGCTTGCTAACCCTAACTCACTCTTCTCTTGACATTGACTAGTATGATGGCGTCATTTTCCGAAGGATTACTCCTTAGTGAGAAAGTAGGGTTGGATCCTAACGTACTTGTAGAGGTATTTCTTATAACCAGAAGAGATATTTATGTTACTATGTGCTTTATATGCTGTTTTTTGTCTGGATATGTGCTTTATACACTTGCTAATGACTTATGTGAATTACATCATATTGACGGCATGCACTCTAATTTGTCTATAAATCATAATTTGTGATATGGTTTTGACAAAATATGGATATCTTTTACTGTTTCTGAAGGATATCAGTGCATCAATTAATTATGGATTGTTGATATAAGATGATCAGAGTTCATATCTTTTTGTTGCTACAGTCAATGGTATCATCTTCCTTTAATTTGTGCTATGGTCAATTCTAACACCACAAAGTTGTAGGGATATTTATCGCATGAATTTTGTCAGGTTCACTGGTGGAACGGTCTTAAACTTGGCTTAAAACCTTGCTGCTTGATATCTTTGCTCATCCATCATGCTTAGGCTCCGTTTTATTTCAGGGAAAACAACTTCCATGAAATTTTTTCTAAAGATTTTTCGGTGTTTGGTTCAGAGAAAATAAACTAGTCAACAAAAACATTTTCCGCCAATGGAAGAAAACACCTTCATAAGTGGTGAAAACGATTTCCTCTTCTTAAAAGAGAATCATTGTCCCACCTCTTTCTTTCACTCTGACCAAGCATGTTCTCATCTGTGCACTCCGTTTAATTATTTTTAATTATTTAATTTTTATTCTTCTTTTTTTCCCTTTTCTTATTTTAAAGACTCAAATTTTTTATTTATTTTTCTTTTTCTTTTCTTTTTTTCGTTTTTTTTTTCTTCTCTCCTTTTCTTTCAACCTCTTCCTTGGCCAATTGCCAATCGTTGACCGGCCACAGGCGAGCTCGAGAGGCATTGCCAAACGCTTGTGGCAAGGCTCGAGCTCGCCAATCTTAGGCGAGCCTCGCCGGCCTTGGGCGAGCTCGAGCTTGCCTATGGCCAGTCGCCAACCGTCACCATGGCCGGCGATTGGCTGAGGAAGAAGAAATAGAAGATTTCCTCAGGATTAGATTTTCCACACCAAACGGAAGAAAATATTTTCTAGTTCATATTTAGGTTTCAACCAAACCAGAAAATATTGTCATTTTATCCTGGAAAACATTTCCAAAAATGGTACATTTTTCACAAAACAAACGAAGTCTAAAGGTCTAATAGTCTACCAGATTTAACCTTGCATGCTAAATATCTAAATTGCAACCATGGAGTACTTTTGTGCATAAAGTTTAACTAGACTCAAAACCATTTAAAGATATTTTGTAAACGAAGTAATATAAATGCCACAAAACTGTTCAAGTCAAGGGCATACTCCATTTCAAATCAGATTGTTGTCTATACGGGATAAGTGAATGAACAATGCCTGAAGCTCACAAGTAAGGGTTTGAGCTCAAGTGACGGGCAAAAAGATTACTGTTTAGATAAATCCTATCTTTCATCGGTTTGGTAATTATTGTTTACTCTTATCAATCAAACTAAGCTCTTTCTTAGGACACATTTAGACTGGGACCTAGTGATATTGCAGGTGGTGTCACAGGGAGCCATTAGTGCACCCATGTACTCAGTCAAAGGTCCTTCGATGGTCCAATCCCAGTATCCCACGGCGTTTCCTTTGAAGCATCAGCAGAAGGTTTGTAAATTTGTAAGGACAACCATCAACTATATACAAGCAGTGCATGTTCTCTTAATATCATTTACTTTGGCAGGATATGAGGCTTGCTCTGGGGTTAGCAGAATCTGTTTCCCAATCCACACCCATTGCAGCAGCGACAAATGAACTGTACAAAGTAGCAAAGTCTCATGGTCTGAGTGACCAGGACTTTTCAGCAGTCATCGAAGCACTTAAAGCGAAACAATGAGCTACGCCTGCATTTTCTTTGTTGATACGGATTACTTTCTTTCGATGCCCTGGGTCATATGGTAAGTTGGCAATGCCTCCTGCTGTGTTGCTTACATTGTTCTTCCTCCATGGAAGACAAATGCCTCATTTTGTGCATGTCTTATCCATATGATTTGTAACAACTTCAATTCTATGATTTTGGCATCTGAATGGCTGTAGTTACGTGACATTCTACAATTAATTTGACATAGGCAAAATAAAATGAAGAAGTGTTTGCAATATGATTGAATTTGTATGCCTTTACGTAGAATATTGATCTTATAGTCTCCTTTGAACCGTGTTATCTATTGATGTCATGGACTAAAGACTGTTCATCATCTGCCTGTCGGAGAATATTGGTTAAATAAACCACGAAGTGTAATTGTTTCCGCGTGATTGACTTCATAGTAACATGGGCCGATTGTTGTCAAGTGAAGAACAGAGAATTCTCTCACAGTTTCCCAATGAATCGACGTGATGGGAATGGGATGAAAGAGGAGTAGGGCTTGTAGGCTTGTAGCAACAATAAATGGTCGAATCCGTGCTTTTCTTTCGCATTTTTCCCCTGCAATTTTCCTAGTGGCGATGTACGTATTTTGTGCTTATAATTGTTGAAGTTGTACTCACCAACACGGTCTGCTGCCTTCTATAAACTAGCGTCCTTTTGGTTGCGGAAGATATATTTCTTAGCATATTTCAGGTTTTAACCCCGCAAACCATGTCTTTCAACATATATGCCAATTTCCTCCATATCAAATCACAAGTGCTCAGCTAACTAAGACGGAAAATAACCTTCTGTTATAAGTTGAGGGAACATTGGAAACCCCTGATTATTTTTTCCGGTAGCAACGGTCACTCGAAATTCTTTTATTTGATAACTGAAAAAGTAAAAAAATTTATTTCCCTCACTTCTTTCTTCAACCATAAAGAATCTCGATCACACTAATTCTTGCCCGTGCTCTTTTCCTGCATGCGCCATTCCCCTCATTTTACTTTAACAGATGGGATCAATAAATATGAGCTTTCTTCATGCTCCAAGCACTCAACTTTGGCACCCCAACACTCTGAGTCCCATTGTTGAAGACATGCAAGTGGACTCCATTTTCCACAGCCAATACAGGGTAAACCCTAGCTGTGATGCAACTCTTCCCCCCACCACCAAAGCACTCCACGATAGAATGATCAATCTGTTGAAGGCAGAAGGGAAAAAAAGGGAGAGTCAAAGCAAGTTAATCATAATTTGAAATCGTGAATTCTAATATTCTAGGATTCAGAAACGTGGCTTCACGCCACTGAATTGCCATCTTTGTTTCCTTTGTGGGGTGCAACATACGAGCGCCTAAATTAAACGGATCTTGCTAAAAATAGGGGATGGTTCGAGAAACTTTTAGCTTTTACAGCATGCAAAAGAGGGACAATCATACCAAATTGGCATGACAAGCGACGACAACTAACATAGAATAATGCAAGGAGATAGAGACATTTATCTGAAATCCAGGTATGAATAAGCTTCCATATGCAGAGTCGGGACAAATATAAAAGTCACAACTTAAAAAGAGGCTGAATCTGGCTAAATTTGGTCAGTGGGAATCTCAACGAAAGCATTAGATGGACGTCAGCACTTTGGGGTTGCACTTTACAACTAACACTTATAATGATCCATTTGTTTATGAATATAATGGAGAGATCGACCAGATATCACATGCCGAAAGAATTTCCAAGTGTAGATTAGAAACATAAAGTGTTCATATCTCTGGATGAACTCACCAAGGTCCTCAACGACAGCTTCTCGTGAAGAGGGTCCACATCCAAAAAGGCTCCATAAGTGGTCTTATCATTGTTATTGTTAAGGGAAGATCTGAAAGCCAAAAAATCAGACCAGAAAAATTAGGTACTTTTTGGGTAGTGGTGGGTGCGACATATGCCCTTAAGATTAAGAAACGAATTAAAGAGAGGGAGGTCGGACCTGCTCTGGTCACTACACATGAGGACAACATATTTGTTCTGGCCTTTGAAAATTCTGAAGAAAACTGCCGTGTATTCTTGCAATCCTTTTGAAGCCATGACCAGCAATCCAAATGGTCCAAGACTACCTTTAACCGAAGCACCCTTTTGGCTACACAGCATTTGTGGGTTGGTCCAAGTTGGGTCTAACACTTCTGCCTTCTCTAGCTCCTTTACTGCAAATGAGACCTCCACATCTGCCTGCAATGAAAAAGGAGATTGTAGGGAACCACACCCAAGTCAGCATTCTAGAACAGGGAGTTAGGTTCGCAAAAGAATCGGGTCTGCCTATAGTGCCGCCGGAAACAAAACCTATCAACATGCCTGATGGAAATGTGACCAGAAAAGCTCACCTGTGCAGCTGTAATACCAGAAACTTCAAGAACTGTTCCTCCCTTAATCAATTTGTCGGGCAAATCAACTTGGTTGGTACGTAGCTTTTCTATTTCCACTATCGGCCATTGCACTAACTGCTTTCCAGATTTGTGCAGCCAAAGGGTCCTTGGAATTGCCTGCCACACAACCATTCCTAACATCAGCACTGGCATAGACCACTAAACATAGTAAGCCCGACTTCACCTAATTTTAACTGAATCTAGCGTTTGATTTTTACCCATTCACTCATCTTTAACAATTATCATATTAATAAGAACAAAAATTATTTACCTGGACCCCAGACCATCCTTTCTTGATGTCATCATCCACGCTCGACGACTCGTTGATCCAACCCCACAAGATCCGCCGTTTCTTCTCGCTGTCGAAGAAGGTCTTGGAAGCATAAAACTTGCCGTAATCGTATCTCAACCCCGAATCGCTGTCTACTGATCCCTCGTCAGGGACATACTTATCCGTGACGGAGTTATAAGTCCCGACAATGTAGTATTCATGCTTAGTGTCGTCCAAGCTCACCTTGAGCACGTGCTTGACATTTGGCCCATTAATGGAGGTGTCCAAGCCAACAGAGACTTGAGCAGAGACGGGGAAAAAATCTGGGCACTCCCACATCCCAGTGTTCTCAGCAGAGTGAAGTGGGTGTTGAGCCTCGGTCCAGTGAACAAAGTCTTTGCTTGTGTACAAAATGGCCATTCCCATCCTGTCTTTTTTGCTCCCAATGATGACCCTCCACCTCCCATCAGGTCCCACCCAACCAGTTGTGGGGTCTCTGAATGAGCTTGCATTGATCCCGTTCGTGGCTGTGGGTGCCATCAGAGGATTGTGGGGTGACTTCACCCATTCAATCAGATACGGGTCTGATAAATTCTTGGGCACTGCTAAGTTTTGGACCTGCTGGTTCTGGGGGTTAATTCCGGTGTACAGGATGGCCGGCTTGTACCCCGGGAGGATGGTGGCCGAGCCTGACCAGGTACCGTTGATGTCGGACTTCTGAGACGGGAAGATGGCAGGGACGTGTGGGGTCCAGTTCACGAGGTCCTTCGACGTGGAATGGGCCCAGACGATGTTGCCCCAGACCGCGCCTTTCGGGTTGTATTGGTAAAACAGATGGTATATGCCCTTGTAAATCATTGGCCCTGCAGTGCCGTTTGTTTTTAATTTTAGCAGGTCATTTCCACATAATTTAAACGTAGTAAATAAGTGATACAAAGCGACAAGCATATTATAGTTTCTACAATCAAAACAAACACTCCGGTCTATGTGGTCCTAGTCCCATAAGATAAAATATGCGCCGCTTTAAGTTTAGCAGGTAATTTCCCAAGATTTGAAAACCAAAAATATTTGAGGTAGACAACAAATATGGTCTTTATGAGTGTGACAGAATATATACCGAAGCATTTGAGAAATGAAGAGGACGGACTGCTGCTGCATATTTGTTAATTATTCAACTCATATAGATATTAATAGTAGGTACCAGGGGAACAAAAAAATAAAATTTATTGATGGTCTTGGTATGATAAAATAATGAGTTAACACCAAGAAATAAGTTAAATTATTAGGGGGAAGAAATCAAGACGGTAAGCAAATTACGGGAGGGAGAGAGAAACTGACTGACCATTTGGATCTGAGAATCCCATGAATCCAGTTTGTCCATTTCACCACCAGACCAGGTCAAATCAGCACGAAGAATAAACCAGCAAAGCAAAACAAAACTGTTAGCTACATTCGTGGGAGACAGCAAAATGAGAGAGAGAGAGAGAGAGAGAACCATTTATCCAGTTCTTGGGAGGTTGGAAATGATAAGATGTCCGGTAAGGCTGCTTCACGGAGGTTGACTCAACAGTGGTCTGCAGATTCCGGTAGACTTTGTGAGAGGCTCCAACATGGAGGACGCCATGGCCAAGCAAGACAGAGATGGCAAGAACAGCAGAAGCAAGAAGATGAAGAAGAGAGCTGGGTTTGGCCATGGTGAGGCGTATCTATCTCGTATGTTGGGAAGAATGGTGCTTCCCTACGGCTTTCTGAGTACGAGCTGCGAGGACAACGGATATATATAGGCAGCAAGATGATGTGTTTTCCGAGTGGTGGGGGCTAATGGTCACATCATGTTAGTGGGAACTTTTTTCACAGAGATAGGGGCTGCAGAAGAGATAAGGGCCGAACAGTAGGAGGTTGAAGAATCAGAGGGTCTTCTCATATCACAGAAACCTCCAGGAAAGAGAAAAGAACGTGATTCTCTTTTCTTTACTTTTTTTTCTTTTTTGTCATATCTTTCGTTGCCGGTTGTGAAGTCAACGTTCGGAGCTGGCTTTTGATGACTAAAATAATTTGGGATGATGCTACAGGTTAAGACAGAGGCTGAGAAAGACAGCTATGGCTGTCCCCATTCTTGAGCCTGCACTCTGCAGCTGCCTAAAACTCTCCTGCTGCGAATTGATAACTTGGTTTGGCCATGCGTGAATTGAAAGGGAGCGTTGAGGAGAAAGAATACAGTAGTTGGTGATTTATAAAAATAGGATTTCGTTTTTCACGCATTTATTCTTATTTATAACTCGAGTTACGCCTCTTGCGGCTTCTACTACTGTTTTCTTCATCTACCCAATTGGTTGAGGAAGTTTTTCGGATGGTATGCTTGTTGAAATTATGAAGAAGCCAGACGAAACTAAAATTCGACAAATGCCTAAAGCAAGTATTTTGTCCATGAACGGTGACGAATTCATCTTAGTTCGAGGTAGATGTTTAAGTGAGAAGATATCGTACCCTGTGTTGTCTATTGAACTCTGGGACTATCTTAATCATGATGACGAATTTTTATGCATCTTTAGATCGATAATGGGATGTAGAGTGCGGAAAAACTTGCATAGTATCATTCCAATAGCTATTGATGTTGACAATGCGACATGCATATATGAATACTACAAAAATTACATGATATCATAGTTGAAAATTATATGATCGATAGATACATTTCAAATCGTAAATTCACTTTCAATCACATACAATAGAAGATTCGCTGCCAAACGCTTGGATTTGTGGATTCGCCGAGAAATAACAAAAGGGCTTTTTCCTAATCCGTGTATCGTTTCGTGTGGTTTTTCATTATCCATTTGATGTAATGTTTGTGGTTGTTGACGAGCTGACCGTTCTTTGGAGGCCCAGCCGAAGGCGTAAAGCGGCGCAGAAAGGCACCGCAAGGACTTGGAACCTTTGAAGTCTTCCACGTGTTCAAAATTCAAATCAAATTTGGACAAATTTATCAAAGGGCTGGAAAGCTCAGTTTTCTGGTAAATAAGAAGCGAAATGATACTCGGTTTCCAACGTTTGAAGAGAAATGAGAGAGAGACGGACACACAAATTCTTAATCGAACATAGATGAATCGTGGTGCCACATTAGAGCATACATAGTAGCAATATAAATTACATGCATGTAATTAGCAGCAACGTTCTCTGCTCTTCTTAAACATGAAAACCACGTGTATGTTATCAGTAGTGAAAAGTCTCTCGGATTTGGTGTTTTTTTTTTTTTTTGCTCCATCAAATTCCACAAGTCCATAGTCTAATCCTTGGGGAGAGCTTGGTTTAAATATTCGAGAGGGTTAGGAACTTAAACTACAAGTCCGACTAATGAAAACAGGGACCTTAGAGTATGTTGAATGACCAAAACTAAAGAACCTTCAAATACTTTCCGTCGCTCATTTAATGGATAATTAAATTTAGTATAAAAGCTTTACTTAATTCAAATTGAGGGAAAATTGTCAAAAAAACCATAAACCTATTATACGATAACCAATTCATTCTTAAAATTTTCAATTGTGTCATTTTAATCTTAAAACCTTTGACAATTTACCAATTCAATCTTAAACATTTTATGGTGCCAATTTAGCCCATGATCTTTTGATGATTTGTTAATATAATCATTCCAACCAATTATCTTTATGATAGGTTTAAGACTAAACTGGTAAATCGTAAAATATTTATAAACTAAAATAACACAATTGATATGTTTTAGAATCGAATTGATCGTCACATAATATTTTTAAGACTTTTTGAATAATTATCCTTTCGAATCAAGGATTATGTAATTGATGGACTCTAGAAATCCTTATTAGATGCTTAAAATATTTCTTACAATATAATTGGGTATATAAAGAGGAGGAAGCTGCTAAAGTGATATCATATTTTTTCCTCCTAAAATTTAATATTTTTCGTTTGTTTATTTTGAAAAGTAATTTAAGTGATTTTTTTAGAAAATATTTTTTTAGATTATTTATTTTGCACGACAAAGACTTAGGTTGCACGAGTCGTAAGTCGGAAGTAGATGGGATTGGGAAGATCACAACGACACGTCAACTTTCAACTTTTTGCCACGTCCTCCAAGTGAAACTCGACGGGACGGGATATGTCATCGTTGAAAACCCCGTTACGTTGACCCTTGCGAACGAGGACTGGAATGGCTTTTTCGCATTAGGATCGCGATGCGTGTGCGGCTTTTTGTCTTAATAACCGATTTTTCAGTTACGATTATACATGGATAATTAAATCGACGAGCACATGCCGTGATTTGGAGGGGCATTTTGTAAAAAGAAAAATCCTTTCGTAGATAATTTTCTTTTCAGTAATTCAATTTTGTAAGGAATTTCTATACCGACGATCTCTTTTTTATGTTGTGTGTATATCATTTTTTGCCTATTTGCCGAAGTTTTATAATAGTCTTTCAATTCGATTCAATTGGCTCCTCAATCTTTATTTGAAAAGGCAATTAAGTTCCCGAAAGTATAAGGATGCTGCGCGTGTTATTTTGAGTGATTGCTAGGTATTTTCAGGTACTATGATTACGTTTTTTTAAAACATGTTTGGAACTTAATTGGATCAATCGAAATGTTTACGGCTCAATCGCAATCTGTACATAAATTATTTTTTCCTAAATTTTGAATATTTACTTCATACATGTAGAGCCGATACACACAATTACATTACTATCGATGCCGTGAGTTTCCTTTTCATTATTAAATGCGTTAGTCTTTTTGAATAATTTTTATGCACCGATTGAAAAAATGGGCGTAAATTTTGGCTCTTTTGACTTGGATTTTTCGTACTATCCATTGGTGTTCACGGCTCCTCTTTATTATAAATCGAACCCATGATGCCAATCGTCATGTGATCCACCTCGGACGCCACCGAATCTGCAATGTCGCAATGTGCTCCACTTGGTTCTTAGACCCATCTGAATTTGGACCGTTGGAAAGGGCGGGACTCACGCGGATCTCATCAGATTCGATAATTTAATCGTCAATAATCACGTGTTAGACATGGTAATATTTTTTTTTTTGGCCCTCTGAAATTTTTTTCCGCTTCCGATGCCGACGGGTACGAAAGACGGTGGTTACATATATAATAAACCCGTTCCTTTTGTTTTCCTTTTTTTCTTATAAGATGATGAAGGCACGACTTGAAAATCTATCGAATCGATGATACGCATCGAATAATAAATTCATTTTTGATTCAGCACATTAAGGATTAGCTACTGAATGCCATGATACCACCTTGAATCCGTCGGTTGTTGGGCGTGGTTTTTCCAATTTTCTTATGATCTATATGCAATAGCGTGCGGCTGTTGACGAGTTGACCATTCTTTGGAGGCGAAACCAAAGGTAAGTTGTTCTAGTAAATAACTAGCGAAATGATACTGGGTTTTTAATCATCGGGGAGAGCTGAGTTAAACATTGAAGAGGGTAAAACAACTTAAACACGATTTCAGTTATTGAAAATGGTAAATGTCGAGTGACCAAAATTAAAGAATATTTAGGTACTTATCATTGCTCAAATCAATAGAATAATATGAAGGCTACTTATTTCAAATTTGAATGTTCAAAGTAATTGGTGGGGTCGCGAAATGCTAGAGTAATTCATGTTCGCTCCCCCTCACGTACAGATATACAAATTTGATTCAATTATGAATACACTGAAATCAGCATTAATTTTGGAGGAGGGAGCTGCTAAATATTCTTACTTTGCTCCGGAAGCCTTATATCTGCTCATAATTAGACGCCTCTAACGGGTCACACACACACACACAACCAAATTTAGCTCTAATCTCAATTTTATCACAATTTTTTTTGTAACATAAAAAATCCCTAACTTTAGACTTAGTTACAATTTTATCATAAACTATCATATTCATCTTGTTTCTCGTATGCAAGCCCATTGCATTGACGAATTCAATGAGAGAGAGACACACACCATTCACAAAGTCATGAGGGGGAGGGCCGAAACTATGATATTCTAGCTAAATTTACCTTATTGTTGAAGGGAAATTGTGTCCATTCTATCTATGCTAAATTATTATTCTTTCTTTTTGTTTGACCAGGCAATATCAATATGTCGTGACCAAATGAAAATGCTTTACATGTAAGTGATTGCTCTAATAATGTACACATATTCAAGTGAATATCAATAGGAGCTTAAGATGGCATCCAGTTCTTAAATGGAGGATTCATGGATTTATCAAGTAATACGAACCTTCTTCATATTTGCTTTTAAATTAGCGCTCTTGCCATTAGCTTTGGTGAACTCGACCAACCTAATGGAAAAGCACATAATTATTCCTTGCAAAATGACATTGATCTTTCTTGTTTATGGTAAAATTGTGATTGGATCTAAAATTTGGAGTCTTTTGTAGGATAAAAAAAAGCCTATGGTAGAATTAAGATTAGACTTGAAGTTAGAGATTTTTTATGGGACAAAAAATAGTTTATGGTAGAACTGAGTTAAAATTGAGGGCTTTTTATGGATAAAAAATGTTTTAAATAGAATTGAGATTGGAAATTAAAGCTGGGGAACCTTTTTGGGTAATAAGCCGTCTCTGATGAAGGTGGAATTCATCATGAATCCCCACGTTCAGTGTCAACGTCGAGTTCCGCAGTTGGAAATGGAATGGGAATTGAAAGATCAGAATGGCACGTCAACCTTCCACTTTTTGCAAAGTCCCCCTTAATTGCAGATCTTCCGGCTCTAGGGATTTCGATTTCCTTATTAAGATAATGGCACGTTTGCTGCTTTTTGCCCAAATCGGCGTTTTCTCTTGTTTAATCATTATGAGATTTCGTGGGGACAACGCCCTTCACCGACATCATACAAAATTATAATTAAATTTTGATGGTTTTTATATGATGGGCTTAAGGCCCGTCCGCCCATGATGGGCCTGAAAGCCCGGCCCACAGGATTAGGGCCCATCAATGAAGGGGTACGTTTCTATTTTTGAGGGAACGTATATAAGGGAGGAGAGAGAGAGACGAAGATACCTTTTGGCATTTTTCATTGTACGTACGTCTCTCCTCTCCCTCCAAAAGAAAACCAAGACGCCGTCTTCCCTTCAAGGCTAATCGACGTCATCGGATTGAACAGGATCGTTTTTCTCTTCCTCTTATCGGCAACGGTGTTTAATCTGTGGCTAACAAGGTACGCTCGAATCCGTGGTGTGCTTTAGGATTGGTGATACGTGTTTTTCCCGGGCTTGTCTTCCGCATTCGTTTTAGGGATTTGATTTAGTGTCGAATCCGGTATTTTGGGAATCCGATAATTCCCAACATTGGTATCAGAGCCCTAGTTCATGTTTTCCCGACTCTTTTCATGTTTATTTGATTAATTTTTCGCGAATATATTCGGCCGACACGGATCGGGCGAGAAATCCCGACACCCGAGCACTGTTCGTCTAATTTTTCGAGTTTCTGTAAGCCGAAATCAATTTCTGAAGGCATAGGGTGAAAGGGCTCGACGAGACGAGTCCGTCGACAGGTCGTGCGCCACCGGGAGACGCTGCACGCGCCTACACACGCGGCCAGAAGGCGCTGCGCGTGGGCGCCACGCGCCTGAAGCGCTGGCTCGGCCAGCGCGTGCGACACACGCGCCGGTAGGCGAACCGGCACGTGCGCACCGCCGGCCGGCGAACCGGCACGCGCCGGTTGGCGAACCAACGCGTGCTGACGTCACCGTGACGTCATCCAACGGTCGGTAACCGCTGGGATGACGTCATCATCGTTGAAAGTTGGCCGGCCGGCGACCCGACCGGCGACCTGCGCGAAAAGCCTGGCGCGTGCCCGGCACGCGCCGGCTGACGTCTGCGTGACGTCATCCCACGCACGAACGCGGCACGTGCCGGTCGGTTCGTCCGACCCGGCCCGACCAGGAGGCCCGGCCCGGCCCAATCCGGAGGCCCGGCCCGGCCCAGTCCGACCCGGCGGTCCGGCTGACCTCGGCCGTTGACCGTTGACGACCATTGATCGTTGACGACAGTTGACCGTTGACGACCGTTGACTTTGACCGTTGACCAAAAAAAAAAAAAAAGGGGAAAAGGGAGGTGAAAAAGAATGTGTTTCTTTGGCCAAGTAATTCTATGTGAATTATATGTAATCCCTGATTTATTCTGCATTTGTTGTAGGAACAATGCCTCCCCTTAGGTTGCGCACACCTATTCGCCCAATTACTGACGATCAAAAGGAAAGGCTTTCTAGCCTGATAGCTGAGCTGAATGATTATCGTTGGGAGAGTGGCGACTTAATAGATCACGTTCTTGAAGTCAACGGGAAAATTCAAAAGGTCATATGGAATGGTCGACCCATGCCACAGTCTGAGATGGTGCGATTTTTCATGAATACTCTTCCACCTGAATGGCAAGGAGTGTTGAATCGCATATGGGATGTCAACAAAGCCGCTTCATATAGGAAAATTGTGATGAATTTTATAGATGATTATTACTGGATTGTTACAAGGGAAAAGATCAAGAAATTGAACGAAAAAGGATCTTTCCCAGTTCGTGTATTGACATGGTGTTAGATGTGATGGCTGGTCTTTGTTTAAGTGTGCTTAGTGGACATCTTATGTAATGTTTTCTACCTAGTTGTTATAGATGAAGTAGCTGATATGTTGGTTGTATTATGTGAAAACATAATTATTCTATTGTATGTCAAATATTATTTGCTTTCTGTTATTGCTGGTTGCTGTGGGTAGTTCATAGAAGTTATATGTAGCTTCATAGAATTTATTTTTTGCATAAGACAATTATATTAATGATAGCTTTAAGTTAGGATTTTTGGAGGATGATTGGAAACATAGTGACCTTTTGATTCTGAAACCTTACTTGAAATTATTCATTAATATGATGGGTCTGTGCAAAAAGGATGCATAAATGATAGGCATTAATAATTCGTGCATATATGTCTGATGTGTTCAGATCAATGGCCTCAGCCACAAAGAGCATAGTTGCCGAGCTGAACAAAGGTGAAAAGCTCAATGGCGACAACTATGAAATATGGCACATGAAAATCCAATATGTCTTTGGAAGAGCAAGAGGCACTAGAAGCTCTTAACCCGACCATGGTAGAACCCGAAGATGGAAACACTTACAAACAAGAGAGATAAGGAAGCTTTTGCTGCATGGAAAAGAAAGAACTCTCTTGCTCGCATCACGTTGCTGAGCAGCATGGAAAATGACGTCATGCGAGAGTTTAGGCGTTTTGACAATGCCAAAGAAATGTGGGAGGCATTGGCAGCAAGATTTGGTCATACTTCGGTGACCAGATTGAGGCAGCTCACTATTAGGTTTGACTCATATAAGAAGCCTCATGGTCAGACCATGAAGCAACATCTTAGAAAGATGTCAAACATGATAAATGAGCTGAAAGATGCTGGCCATGTCCTGACAGATGAGCAGCAAGTACAAGCAGTGATTCGTTCCTTGCCTCAGAGTTGGGAGCATATGAAGGTGCACCGACTCATAATGAAAATATCAAAACCTTTGAGGATGCGGTCGTCATCTTGAGCTGGAAGAGGACCGCCTCTTGGCGGCTAAGCCGTAAGCTGAACTATATCATGCTGGTTCTAGTTCACATGGAGCTTCGAGCTCCAAGCGCAAACGTCCTAACGGCTTGATAAAGGGAAAGGCAAGGAAGCGGGTCCTTCGGAAAGAAACCCAAGCTTAACCAACATGAAAGAGGAAAGCGTCCTCGAATGAAGAAGCTTGCAAGGGTGAAGTGTTACAACCGTGACAAGAAGGGTCACTATGCTCGCGATGTCGTGAGTCAAAGAAGGTAAACACCCCTTGTACTTTTCAGAACTTTACTTTTGTGTCGAGTTCTGTGTTCTTAACTGAGTCTAATCCTTTGTGGACTGTGGATTCGGGAGCGACAGAGACCATGTAGTGAAGGATAGAGGGTCCTTCGTGGAATTCCGACGAGTACCAACTGGAACTAAGTGGATCTATGTGGGAAACAACTCCGGAGCTGAAGTGAAAGGAATTGGCACACCAACCGAACATGCGTGGTGGACGCACTTTATTCCTACATGATGTATTGTATGCTCCGGAGATTCGTCGGAATTTAGTGTCTTTTTTGGTATTGGTTAAACTAGGTTTTAATATGAACTTCTATAATAGAGGTGTGGATTTGTTTTTGGATACAAATTACTATGGTTGTGGTTATTTTCTGGATGGTTTTATTGTATTAGATATTGACTATGTTAATGCAAATGTTTGTTATTCCCTTCTTACATCTCTTAATTCGTATAATAATGATGTAAATGTGTGGCATGCTAGACTTGGTCATATTGGCCAACAACGTATGAATAGACTAGCCAAAGAGGGCTTGTTGGGCAACATTGAAAAAGTCGATTTGTCCATATGTAAGCATTGCCTTGAAGGGAAAACGACAAGGAAACCATTTGGAAAAGGTAAAATAGCTGAATTTCCTCTGCATTTAATTCATTCTGATGTCTGTGGTCCAATGAATGTGAGAGGAAGGCATGGGGCTGTTTATTTCATCACTTTTATTGACGATTATACTCGATTCGGATATGTCTATTTGATTTCTCATAAATCTGAAGCATTGAGTTGTTTCAAAAGGTTTATGAACTTGGTAGAAAATCAATTAGACAAGAAAATAAAAGCATTGAGATCCGATCGAGGTCGAGAATATTTATCTGATGAGTTCAGAAAATTATGTGATGAAAAAGGAATAGAAAGACAGTTGTCTATTCCATATACTCCTCAACAAAATGGTGTTGCGGAGAGAAGAAACAGAACCCTACTAGAAATGGTTAGGTCCATGATGGCGCATGCTAACTTACCTATCACTTTTTGGAGTGATGCGTTGTTAACTGCTGCCTATATACTTAACCGAGTGCCTTCCAAATCAGTTACTTCTACTCCATATGAGTTATGGACAGGTAGAAAACCAGACTTAAGTTTTCTTAAGCCATGGGGTTGTGCTGCCTATACTCATGAGTCCCCTCACAAGTTTGGGAAATTAGGTCCCAGAGGAAAGAAGAGTATTTTCATAAGATACTCCGAACACTCGAAAGGGTATGTGTTCATAGGTGAGCAGGAAAGTGGGAGTATAACTGAATATGAATCACGGGATGTCACATTCTTAGAGAATGAATTTCCTAAGAAGGGCGAAATAGGTGAATATTACTCCCTATTTGAAACCTTGGATCAAGATAATGATATTAGTGGAGTTTGTCCAAGTGGGAGTAACATGAGAAGTGATGAATTAAATTCAACTCATTCTCAATTACAACCACATGATGAGATGACATCATCATTATCTAATCCTAGTGGGAGCATAATGGGGAATGATGTGCACAGTGTACAATCTCCCATACGGCGAACAAGTCGCCAAAGTATTCCCCGTCGACGTTTTGACATTGAAGGGGAAACTTTTATGATTGCCCCACAAGATGAGGATGAGCCAAGAAATATACATGAGGCTCTAAGCTGCCCTAGTAAGGAAAAATGGATGCATGCAATGGAAGAGGAAATGGAGTCAATGAAGTCGAACCGAGTTTGGGAATTGGTTGATCTTCCGAAGGACGCAAAGCCATCGGGAACAAGTGGGTTCTCAAAATAAAGCGTAAAGCTGATGGCACGATAGAAAGGCATAAGGCTCGCCTTGTGGCGAAGGGGTATAATCAACAGGAAGGAATTGATTATGAAGAAACATTTTCTCCTGTAGTGAGATTTACCTCGATTCGCATTATTCTGGCAATAGTGGCTAGTATGGATCTTGAGTTACATCAAATGGATGTAAAGACTGCTTTCCTCAATGGAGAATTAGAGGAAGAAATATATATGGAACAACCTGCTGGTTTCATTATGAAAGGCCAAGAAGAAAAGGTATGTCGACTTTTGAGATCGATATATGGCCTTAAGCAGTCGTCGAGACAATGGTATATACGTTTTCATAATGCCATAATGGCATATGATTTTGCGATGATTGATGAGGATCATTGTGTATATATCAAAAGATCCAAAGATCAATTTGTGATCATATCATTATATGTTGATGATATACTAATTGCCGGAAGCAATAAGGAGTTTGTTAATACTTGTCAAGAGTTGGTTGTCTTCCAACTTTGAGATGAAGGATATGGGTGAGGCTGCATACATTCTTGGAGTTAAGATTTCAAGAGATCGTTCGAAGAAATCGTTGTCTCTTTCGCAAGAAACATATATAAATAAGGTTCTTGAACGATTTCGTATGCAAGATTGTAAACCCATAGATACTCCTATTGCAAAAGGTGAAGGGTTGAGCCATAGACTGTGTCCAAGAACTCCACAAGAGAAGGAACAAATGAAAGATGTTCCTTATGCTAGTGCTGTTGGGAGCTTAATGTACGCTATGATGTGTACAAGACCTGACATATGTTTTGCAGTTGGAATGGTGAGTAGATACCAATCCAATCCAGGTCAAGCACATTGGAAAGCCGTTAAGAGAATACGAGGTATCTCGAAGGAACTGCTGATTACAAGCTGAATACCAAGGAAAGGATCTGCGACTTGAAGGCTATTCAGATGCTGATTGGGGAGGAGATTTAGATGAAAGGAAATCTACCTCTGGATTTGCTTTCTTACTGAACAATGGCGCCATATCATGGAGCAGTAAGAAGCAAACGTGTATAGCCTTGTCCACGATGGAAGCTGAGTTCGTGGCATTATCAACAGCTGTACAAGAAGGAGTTTGGCTTAAGAGATTTTTGGATCATTTAGGTGTTATAGAGAAAGCTGCAAATCCATTATTGGTTTACTGTGATAGCCAAGCAGCTATAGCATACACCAAAGATCCAAAATATCATGGCAAGACCAAACATATAGATACCAAGTATAACTTTGTCAAAGATATGGTTGCACGAAAGGATGTGAACTTACAGTACATATCTACGCATAGAATGGTAGCAGATCCTATGACAAAGCCAATACCCAGAGATGTGTTTTGTGGTCATATAAAATCTCTAGGATTGCGTAGAGTCTGATGTACTGAATATTGTAATTTCCCTGAGTTGTTCACATTTATGAACTTGTGTTTTTTCATTATTAATGCCTATGAATCTTTGTTTGATCTTTATGCATCTTAATGCTCAGTGCATTACTTTAAGTTGAGAAAGTATGTCGGACAGATAAAAGATTAGCCCACTCACACGGGTAATCGCCCCTATTTACTGTGTGATAAATAGAGATGAGATTGTTTTAAGCTTATTATCTAGGTGATAATCGAGAGCTCAAGCTTAAAATACGTATGTCGCCTTAACTAAGTGTTAAGATGAGGACATAATACTTACTATGTCCGAAAGTAAAATAACCCACATATTTTACTTTATCTGTCTATGATGCCAGATGTGAGTTCTGATGAATTTTGTGAATGAGTAGATACGTGAACTCAAGTTAGACATTGGGTATGTCTGAACTATCATCTGTACGGTATTGAAAAATGTAGACATACACTCCATGGGAAAGGAGTTAATAACGTAATACGTATTTCATACTACGTATGCATGAGACGACCAATAAGAGTGGCAAAAGTTTGATCTCAACTTTTATGCCGTGTGAGACTCTTGAGGAAAAGAGTTCCTCAATTTTAGTGCCCTCATGACTTTTACTTATTCTCAAGATTTCTATTTAGTGTTTGCTATCTTAGGATGTTGCCAATGGTCATGAATTGATTCGATCTAATGGGACATTTCTAGAAAAGCAAGCTGAACTGAAATTGAGAGTTTGAAGGAAAGAGGAAGATCGATTTTGGAGAATCACATTGAAGTTTTGTATTCACTGGTCGACAAATTATGACTGTCTTTGGGATAATTATAATTGTAAATACAATATATATATATATATATATATATATATATATATATATATATATATATATATATATATCATTGTTTAAAAGAGATCAAGAGAGATATAAATGTGATCGATCGATCTAGGGCACTGCATACAAAATCTACTCAAAGTGTGATGCCCATTATGAGCTGCTATATATTCCTAACAGATGTATAGCAACGAGCTCTCAAAGTATGCTGGTCGCACGGATTATTCACCGGTATGAATGTTAAAGAGAGGTAAAGAGAATCCTGTTCGGCCCACCATGTGCGAGTGGGAGATGATGGTTTTTATATGATGGGCTTAAGGCCCGTCCGCCCATGATGGGCCTGAAAGCCCGGCCCACAGGATTAGGGCCCATCAATGAAGGGGTACGTTTCTGTTTTTGAGGGAACGTATATAAGGGAGGAGAGAGAGAGACGAAGATACCTTTTGGCATTTTTCATTGTACGTACGTCTCTCCTCTCTCCCTCCAAAAGAAAACCAAGACGCCGTCTTCCCTTCAAGGCTAATCGACGTCATCGGATTGAACAGGATCGTTTTTCTCTTCCTCTTATCGGCAACGGTGTTTAATCTGTGGCTAACAAGGTACGCTCGAATCCGTGGTGTGCTTTAGGATTGGTGATACGTGTTTTTCCCGGGCTTGTCTTCCGCATTCGTTTTAGGGATTTGATTTAGTGTCGAATCCGGTATTTTGGGAATCCGATAATTCCCAACAAATTTTATAAAGAATCTCTACTATATCGATGGTATGTTTCATACAAGCTTTCTGAAAATCTTTCGAGAACTTAACTTGCACATTTTTTTCCTTTTTGTAATATTGTGTGCAGATCTTTTTTACATTTGCCTGAGTTCTAAAAGCTAGTCTGGTGTTATATTTTACTTTTTTGTTCTATTATTACTTCATTAGCAAGACGGTTGCAAATATCTTCAATAGAGATAGAGAAAATGACATAACCGGCGATGAAATTTAGTTCAATGTACAATATTGTTCTTAGACTTTTCATTTGTTTAATACGATTCCTAAATTTTGGTCCATTGTTCAAGATTACCCCTAAGTTTTTAAATATTTTTATATAATTTAAGGATTACATTAAATATTTAATTATAATTCATGGATTACATTAAACAAGTTAAAAGTTTATGGACGACATCGAATCAAAGTTCAAGAATCACATTGCATAAATTAAAGCTCAAGGACAATATAGTTCATTGGATCAAAATTCAAATATCACTCGTGCTATTATCAACAAAAATATAAATATTCTATCGGTTTATTTTATTTTACCATTTTGCATAGAACGAACCTTTTACCATTGTTGCTAATTGTTATTGGGTGGAGGATAGAAACACAGGGTACAAGCTCTAGTGGCATAGAATAGCTTTAGCATTCCCGTGAAATGGCGTTCAACATCTTTCCTTCTTCATGACCAACATTTTCATGAGAAGAATTCTCTTCGATTCATCACTTCTCCTAATTTTTAAGCACACAACACAATTGAGTCATAAATTTTTCAATTGATTCATAAAATTTTGCTGCAAAATACATCGAGTCAGGATGCGACCTATAGGCAATTTTAGGTATTTCTCATTGAAAGGGCTTAACGGCATTTTTTTTCAAATTTTTGACACTTAATTGAAGCAATTGAAACGTTTATTAGTCAATTGCATTTCATACACAAGATTCATGACTTCCAATGCTTTTTTCCTGATTGAGCAAACGTTTGCAACGTTATGACATAAATTAATAATAATACTTTCTCTTAAATCTCAACAATTACTTTATGCGTGCAAAGTTCCACACTTCCAATTAGGTTATCATTTCAACGCGTTGAGTCATCCCTCTCATCTCTTGTCGGATCCATTGAATCGAGAGCATGGGCAAAACTTTAAGTCTTTTTGGCTCTTTTGACTTTGATTTTTTGGGTATTATCTTTCGGTGGGTACGGGCACAGCTCCTTTGTATTCTCATCATATTCAAAACCCATGACGCCACGAGATCCATCTCGGTCGGCGCACCAGACCCGCCTGCACGTCAGAATGGTCCATCGGATCGATTGTGTGTGGAAATGGGAGAACGATAAGCACGAGACTACAGCTTTCATATCAAGTGGCGCTCCTCTTATTTCGGGTCAATCATTCACTATTTGCTTTTTATTTTTCGTCCTCTTTGGCCCATCATCTGAATCATACCACGAGGCTGCGTCAGGTTTCACTCGTGCAACACGGGGCCAAAAAAATAAAAATAAAAACCACTCCATGCTTTTCTTTGCGAATCATAGTTTTTTTTTTTTTTTTTTTTGGTGCTGGAGGAACCGGCTTGCAGTCGACAGCCGCACCGTAAACCCCCAGGTGACACTTAAGCAGGAGGACCCACCACCCCTGAGTCACACTTAATACACCTAGCGCCTTCCCTGAGTTTTGAACCCTTCACCTCTGGGCTGAGGATCAGCAGGGCCTCTGGGTTGAGGATCAGAAGGGCCTTATCCAGCGGAGCCACCGCGGCCGGTGGTTGCGAATCATAGTTCTTGCGTAGATAGTTCATAAATGTGGGATGCGCTGGCTGCTGACATTGTCAAATTTGAACAGAGTAGAGTGAAAAGGGAAAGAGGGACGAGTCTGCCGTTCGGCTGATTAGCTTCAAATTGATCCTTGAGACTGGTTGGGCCAGTCAAATGAATGGGGTTACGTCAAAAATTGTCATACCCAAATTAATATATATATATATATATATAACTCATTTTGAACCATTTCAATGCAATAAAAATTTAGTAACTCAAATCTGACTTGACTCATACTCAATTCATATCAGATCTGACCCATATTGTTCGTAATCATTTATATTTAACTCATTCTAGAAAAACTCATATTCAAATTGAGATGAGAGTGTGGAGTCAAGTGAGAGAGAGTTATATAGCTATATTAGGTTTAAGTAAATTATTAACCAACAAAATGTCCATATTATTTTGGACTTTATCATTATAAGCCATTTATGACCCATTTATTGATATAACTAACCTATATAACAATTCGGTCCATTATATATAGGTTAAAAAATGGGTTAGTAACCCATTTTAACAAGTCTAAATTTTTTTTTTTGGTCGGATAACAAGTCTAATTGAGATGATAGTTGAGACAATGATTTTACGCAATAGAGCACCTGTGGAGTCATTAGTTGTATTTTGTTTTTAAAAAAAAAAAACAAAAAAAGCTGTTATTGTTAACTAGAGTTTTACTCTTAACATAGGCTACTTGTCTTATGATAGTGAGTACATTCACGTTGAAAAGCATCTCCAACTCTGATCATGAGTGCCCGAAATGGGAAAAATTGTCTTAAAAGTACTAAATCTATTGTAATTTTACCAATTTAGTGCCACGACTTTTGATTTTGCCAATTAAGTTTTAAACTTTTGATAATTTGTCAATTGAGTCGATCCAATCAATTTTGGTTGGAAATTACTGATGTGTATGCTAACCATCTTATTAGGCATGGCCAGCGCCGAAGGTAACATGTTTTTAATAATTCTTTAAATTTTTTTATTTTTTTCTTGCCTTTTTTTATTTTTTACCTTCTTTTTTTTGCATTGAAGGCTAGCTCGGGTCGCCGGCTCTAGGTGAGGATCACCGTGCCCTCATTTTGCCAATTAAGTTTTAAACTTTTGATAATTTCTATTTTAGAAATTGAGAAGTTAAAAGTTTTAGCCGATTTCTTCTTCAAATTTATTTCTCGAAATAGAAATCCGTTCCAAATAGAAAAATCAAATTGCATTACCAAACGGATTTCTATTCCAAATCTGTTCCGGGGAACAAAGAAACAAAGAAATAGAGAAGTAGAAATTTTATTATGTGCGCCCTTATTAGGCCTTGTTTAGCAAATTTTTGTTTCTGTTCCTCGAAACACAATTTTTGTTATTTTATTCCGGGAAACAAAAAAAGAACACAAACACATTTGTTTACACTTTTGTTCTCAGGAACAAAAAATCTATTTTTTTTGTTCCCGGGAATAGATTTAGAACAGAAATAATAAGTAAAAAAAACTTGTTTCTTGTTCCTAGGAACACTTCTGAGAAATACTTTTTTTCTTCTCATTTTTCTTCTTCTTTTTTCTCTTTCTTTTCTTCTTCTTTTCTTCTTCTTCCTTTTGCCAGTCACTAGCCTTGGCCATGGCCGGTGCCGGCGATCGGCCAAACGAGGGCCGGCGACCTCGCCGGAGTGTCGTCGGCCCCCGGAGAGGCCGAGCCTCGCCGTGGCGGCGCGAGGCTCGGGTTTGCCTGGGCTGGGCGAGGCCAAGCTTGCCCAGCCACCGGTGAAGCTCGGCCTCGCCGGGCCACCTCCAGGACGGCATTGCCTGGCGGTGGCCCGGCGCCGTTGAGCCTCGTGCGGCCACAGCGAGGCTCAGCCTCCCTAGCCGGCGCGAGGCCGGGCTTTGCCAGGCTAGGGCGAGGCCGGGCTTTGCCAGGCTAGGGCGAGGCCGACCTCGCACCGCCTGGGCAAGGGCGAGCCTTGCCGATGGCCTAGCGAGATCGCTGCTCCAGGGGCGATCTCGCCAGGCCACCGGTGAGCTCACCGGACGTCGCCCAGCCGGTCATCAACAACCAGCCAAAGAGAAAAAGAAAAAGGAAAAAGGAAAAGAAAAAAAGGAAAAATATAATAAAAAATTAAAAAATTAAAAAAACAAAATAAAAAATTTATACAAGTTTACCAAATGCGTTTCTATTCTTGAAGTATAAATTTTTTGCAGTTACTAAACGCGTTCTTATACTCGAAATTGTTCCGTGAAACAGAAACATAAAAAAACTATTTCTGTTCAAAAATTGTTCCCCGGAACAGAAATGTTACCAAACGCGCCCTTAACTCCTATTGTACTGGATATGGCCTAGTTTCACCATGTTCTCGAACAAGTGCAGCTGAATAGAACTTTTGGCAAGTTATCATACCGTCCCCATACCCCTCTGTTTTTGTAATTCCTTTTTCTTAATAAAACTCTGTAACTTCTGGTTTGGACCATTAGGGCGCGTTTGGTAACGTTTTTATACCGGAAATAATTTTTGAACAGAAATAGTTTTTTCTATTTATGTTCCCGGAACAATTTTTGAACAGAAAAACATATTTGGTAACTGCACAAAATTTATGTTCCTATAATAGAAAATGAACGAAAACACATTTGGTAAACTTGTATAATTTTTTGTTTCTTTTAATTTTTAAATATTTTTATTTTTATTTTTATTTTCTTTTCTTTTCTTTCTTCCTTTTGGCCGGCGGCCTCGCCGTGGCTGGGCAAGCTCGAGCTCGGCCTCACCGAGGCCGGCGACCGGCCAAAGAAAAAAGAAGAAGAAAAAAGAGAAAAAAGAGAAGTGTTTCTCGGAATTGTTCCCGGGAATAAGAAATAAGTTTTTTTCTATTTCTTGTTTCTGTTCCAAATTTGTTCCCGGGAATAAAAAAAATAGATTTTTTGTTCACAGGAAAAAAAATGTAAGCAAACGTGTTTGTGTTCTTTTTTTATTCCCCAGAACAAAAGAACAAAAATTTGTATTCCGAGGAACATAAACATATTTAAACAAAGAGCCCCTTAGGGGGTGTTTGGTAACGTTTCTATTCAAAAATTGTTTCAAGGAACAGAAATAGAAAAAACTATTTCAGTTCCGGGTAACAATTTTTTAACAGAAAAATGCTTTTGGTAAATTTGTTCCTGGAATAAAAAAAGAACGAAACACATTTGATAAACTTGTATAATTTTTTTGTTTCTTTTAATTTTTAAATATTTTTATTTTATTTTTCCTTTTTCCTTTTTTCTTTTTTCTTCCTTTTGGCCGGTCGCCGACCTCGGCCATGGTCGGCAACCGGCCGACGAGGGCTGGCAGCCTCACCCAGCCACGGCGAGGCTCGAGGTTGCCCAAATCCGGCGAGGCTGAGCTCGCTCAGCCACCGACGAGGCTCGGCCTCGCCGGGCCATTGCCAAGTGACGCCGACCTGGCGGTGGCCGGGTGACGCCGAGCCTCGCTGGGCCACCTCCAGGCGACGCCGACCTGGCGGTGGCCCGGCAAGGCCGAGCCTCGCTAGTGGCTGGGCAAGCTCGACCTCGCCGGGGGCCGGCGACGCTCTAGCGAGGTCGCCGGCCAAAGAAAAAGAAGAAGAAAAGAAAGAGAATAAAAAAAATAGGAGAGAGAAGAATTGTTTCTCGGAAGTGTTCCAGTAACAAGAAATAAGTTTTTCTTATTTCTTGTTTCTATTCCAAATTTGTTTCCAGAAAAAAAAAAAGATTTGGAACCAAAACGCAAACAAACGCGTTTTTGTTCTTTTTTTGTTCCCCAAAACAAAACAAAAAAAACAAAAATTGTGTTCATGACCAGAAAAAATGAACACAAACAAACAGGGCCTTAGTTGCTCAGCGCTAGTGTTGGTTGATTCCTTTTCCCGCTGATTTTGCAGTGATTCCATGGCAAGGATGTGGTTTCAGATTATTATTTATGTGTTGAAAGTGGTTCATTGAATTGCATTAAATATTTTCTGCTAACGGTGGGGGAGGGATGCAGCTTGATTAGACTTGTAAAAATGGGCCAGAAGCCTATTTATTAACACATGTGATGGATTGAGTTGTTATACAAATTAGTTATTTTGAGTAAATGGATCATAAACAAGTTTAAACATAATAAAAGTTTAAAATTGGTCGTAAATAAATGGATTTACAACTTATGTAGACTCAAATTACCTTTATGACTTTCTTCATTCTCTCTCGCGTTCACTTTATCTCACCCTCACTCACTCCACACTCTCACTTCAATTTAGTTATGAGTTTTCCTACATTGAATTAAATATGAAAGTATTATAATAATATAGGTTGGAGCAAGTATAGGTTGGTAATGATTGGGTTGGATTAGTCAATAGATTTGCATTACGAATAAATAGGTCATCAATAGAATAACGGGTTTTTGGGTTGGACCATTTATAACTAGACCCAAACTTGACCTGATCCACTTATTCGATAGGTCTAAGCATGATGGGGAGTCCATCTCTGAGCTGGTAGTGATGGGAACTAGGACCAATGAGGGGATTCCAAGAGAGAGCTGCTTGACAAATCCTTTAAAAAAATGGCAGGTATGGATGTGGCGCTTCTTACGCTTGATTGAATGCTCCTATATGAGTGAATTGATGCTTCAAAACATACGATACGAGGGTTCGTACCAGTAGTAATCGAGGGCACGGAATGCTTATTCATCTGCTATGGTTATCAATGCAGCACCTCTTGCGCTTAATCGAAATGCTCGGTATTAGTCAATTGTTTCTAGCTTTCTTCATACTCCAAGCACTCAACTTTGGTACTCCAACACTCCGATTCCTATTGTTGAAGATATGCAAGTGGGTTCCATCTCCCACTGCCAATAGAGGGTAAACCCTAGCTGTGATGCAACTCTTCCCTCCACCACCAAAGCTCTCCACGATAGAATGATCAATCTGTTAAAGGCAGAAAAGGCGAAAAACGGAGAGCCAAAGCAAGTTAATCATTATTTAAAACCATGAATTCCGATATTCTAGGATTCAGGAACATGGCTTCTCGCCACTGAATCGCCATCTTTGTTTCCTTTATCGGGTGCAACAAGTAAGCACGTGTATCAAATGGGTTTTGCTAAAGTTGGAGGATGGTTCGAGAAGCTTTTAGCTTTTAAAGAATGCAAAAAAGGGAGAATAATCCCAAAGTGGCACGACAAGTGACAATACCTATACATAGGATAGTGCAAGGAGATGGAGACATTTATCTGAAATCTAAATTAGTAAAAGCTTCCACATGCAGAATGGGGCAAAACAAAAAGGTTAACTTTAAAAAAGTGCTGAATCTGGCCAAATTTGGTCTGTGGGATCTCGATGGAGACATCATCACTATGGGGTTATACTTTACAACTTATAATTAATTAGCTTATGAATATAATGAAGAGATTAACCAGATTTGATATGCAGAAAGAATTTCCGAGTCTTGATTAGACACAAACGAAGTGTTCATATCTATTGATGAACTCGCAAAGGTCCTCAACGACAGCTTCTCTTGAAGAGGGTCCACATCCAGAAATGCTCCATAAGTGGTCTTATCATTGCTATGGTTTAGGGATGATCTGAAAATAGAAATAAAAATAGCCAAAAAAGCAGAAAAGAAATATCAGAAACTTTTTGGGGATTAGTGGGTTGGATTCATGCCCTTGAGATAAAGATATAAATTAGAGAGATGGAGGTTGGACCTGCTCTGGTCACTACACATGAGGACGACGTATTTGTTTTGGCCTTTGAAAATTCTGAAGAAAACTGCTGTGTATTCTTGCAAGCCTTTTGAAGCCATGACCAGTAATCCAAATGGTCCAAGACTAACTTTAACTAAAGCACCCTTTCGGCTACAAAGCATTTGTGGGTCGGTCCAATTTGGGTCTAACAAGTCTGCCTTCTCGAGCTCTTTTACTTTAAACGAGACCTCTACGTCCGCCTGCAAATGAAAGGAAATCGAAGGGACCACGCCTCTTATCGTACTCTAGAATAGAGAGTTACCCATAACCTTTCGCATTATTTTCTTTTCCTTGTCACCAAATATGAGGGAACCGCGTCGGCCGATAGTGCGGTGTCAAAAAACACGGAATAGGTTTCCTGTGAAAAGAAACTTTCCTTAATGTGGCGGTAATTTTTCTTTGTGTGTGAAGTGATTTGGTGTTGCTAACTTATATTATAGAGTAAATAAGTGCCGATTCAGTAATGGTTACAGGACCATAGAAAAACTAGCTGATATTCGTATGGTTGAAAATACTCCGAACGTGGGTAAGTTATCATCTTGAAGTAGATTTCGAGGTTGTCAAAGAAAAACCAAGGAAACCTATGAAGAAAAGGCCCATAGAGAAGCACCACAAGCCGAATATTGGGTACTTACTCTTATTGAAAATTGGAAATAAAAGAGTTTGGAGTTGTGGTTGGCCTGTGGCTCAAATGAAACCCGTGAACATGCCTGACGGAAATGTGACCAGAAAAGCTCGCCTGTGCAGCTGTAATACCAGACACTTCAAGAACTGTTCCTCCCTTAATCAATTTGTTGGGCAAATCCACTTGGTCGGTACGTAGCTTTTCTATTTCCACTATCAGCCACTGCACCAACTGTTTTCCAGATTTGTCTAGCCAAAGGGTCCTTGGAATTGCCTGCCACACAAACATTAGTGACATCAAAACTTTGCATTGGCCACCTAACATAATGAGCCCAACTTCACCTAATTTAAGTGAACCTAACATCGGATTTTTACCGATTCGCTTGTCCTGAACAATAACAATAAGAATAAAAACAAAATACTTTAGCTGGACTCCGGACCATCCTTTCTTGATATTATTGTCCACACTGGACGACTCGTTGATCCAACCCCACAAGATCCGCCGGTTGTTCTTGCTGTCGAAGAAGGTCTTGGAAGCGTAAAACTTGCCATAATCATATCTCAACCCCGAGTCACTCTCTACTGATCCCTCGTCGGGAACGTACTTATCCGTGCCGGAGTTTTAAGTCCCGATGGTGTAGTATTCATGCTTAGAGTCATCCAAGCTCACCTTGAGCACATGCTTAACATTTGGCCCATTAGTTGAGGTGTCCAAGCCAACAGGGACCTGAGCAGAGACTGGGAAAAAATCTGGGCACTCCCACATCCCAGTGTTCTCAGCAGAGTGAAGTGGGCGTTGAGCCCGGGTCCAGTGAACAAAGTCTTTGCTTCTCCACAAAAGGGCCATTCCCATCCTGTCTCGTTCGCTCCCAATGATGACCCTTCACCTCCCATCACGGCCCACCCAAGCAGTGGCGGGGTCTCTGAATGAGCTTGCATCGATCCCGTTCGTGGCCGTGCTTGCCATCAGTGGATTGAGGGGTGATTTCACCCATTCGATCAGATAAGGGTCCGATAAATTCTTGGGCACCGCCAAGTTTTGGCCCTGCTGGTGCTGGAGGTTGGCTCCGGTGTAGAGAATGGCCGGCCTGTGCCCCGGGAGGATGGTGACCGAGCCCGAATAGCAGCCATTGATGTCGCACACCTGAGACCGGACGATGGCAGGGACTTGTGGGGTCCAGTTCACGAGGTCTGTCGACGTGGAATGGGCCCAGACCTTGTGGCCCGGTACCGGGCCTTGCGGGTTGTATTGGTAAAACAGATGGTATATGGCATATGCCCTCGTAAATCATTGGCCCTGCAGTTCAAATTGTCCATTCGTTGTTTATAACTCTAGCAGGTCATTTCCACATAATTTAAACGTAGTAGATGAGTGAGGTAAAGCGACAAGGCGAGCATATTATCGTTTACACAATCAAAATAAACATTTTATAATTCACGAGGTATACAACAAATTTAATTTGCTAATTCACATGGTAAGCATATTATAGTCTCTGTGGTCCTAGTCCTAAGAGATAAAATATTTACCGCTTCGCAGGTAATTTTCCAAGATTTAATTTGATAATTCACAAGGTACACACCAAATTTGATCTTTATGAGTGTGGCAGATAATTGTTGACACTTAAATTTTGGCGACCCAGTCATTTATTTATTACATAAAAAATTTAGGAATTAATTTTTACCCCTAAAAAAATAGAATTAAAATTGCATAGCATATGATTTTAGTTGCGCTTATTTATTTGTTTATCACTTTTGCATTTGATCAGCGGCGGATGGACTTTAATTTTACGAGTTGACAATTCTGTATTTTCAGAAATGATTCATATTATTCTTCAAATATTCGGTAAATATTTCATATAATTCACTTGATTTATACATTAAGCGATATATTTTACTGAAATTAGAAGTTTAAGGATGAAATATCAAGAGAGAATATTGCACGTGGGGTATGTATTGAGTAATATATTATTTAACTCAAAATAAGAAAGTTTACATGATCAAAGGGGATTTCGTGCGTGAGTGAGAAAGGAAAATAAAATATTTAACAAAAACTTAAGTCCATTGCCTATAAAAGGTTGTTTGCGTAAGGAGGATGGGGGGACTTCTTTTCTTCTTCTTTTTTCGCTTTTTGGGTCAAAGTCAGCAAAAAGGGTGTAGATCGAGGGAGAGAGGGGACGTGAGAGAGAAAAAAAGAAAGAAAGAGGAAGAACGAAAACAAGTCGTCTCCTTGCTGCCGCCGCAGCAACCACCCCGACGCCTCCGCTGCTTCTGCAACCTGCACCTCCGTGCCCTTGTGCTGCCAGCGCCAGCAGCCACGCCCCTGCGTTACCGGCACCAGCAGCCGTGCCCCTGCACTGCCGACGCCAGCAGCCGCGCCCCTACGCTGCCGGCACCAGCAGCCGAGCCTCTGCCGTGCCTCCGCCACTGCCCGTCCCCTGTGCCGGCCATCGCTGCTCCTGCAGCCAGCCCCGAACATGACGCCAGCAGCTGAGCTCCTTGACGACCCCCTGCACTTGCCGCCGCTGCTACTTAATGCCAGCAGTCAAAGCCTCTGCCGCACCTCCGCCACTGCCCATCCCCTGCGCCAGCCACCGCTACTCCTGCAGCTAGCCCTGAATGCTGCAGCAGCAGCCCATTTGTCGCTATTGATCGCCGAGCCACCGCATGCCCGTCGCCGACTTCCACCTGACGACCTGCGACCTGCAAGCCGCCGCCACTGCCGACGCTTTCATTGCCCGCCACCTCTGCTCGTCGCCGAGTTCGCCCGTCGCCACTGCTTCCTTTGCCTTCAGTCCGTCACCAACGCCTACTATTGCCAAACACCCGCGAGCACCACCCACCATCGCACTTCCGCCTAGCACCTGCAACCCGCGACTCCAGCTGCTCGTTGCCGCCCTTCCATCCCTCGCCGGAGCTTCAAGCGCTATCGTCATCACTATCCCACTTCAAGGAGCCGTCACTATCCCACTTCAAGGAGCCGATTGCAATCCAGGTCCAATTGTGTTGGGTCCAAGTTTGGAAAGATTATCTTCAAATTTAGGTAAGATACACGTCTCTAATATATCTACTACCTAATATATGTCTATTAGTATCTAATGTGCACTTTTCTAAGTGATAGACATAATTCCCAATTAGGATTTGTTGCCTAATCCACAACCGCATGTCAATTTTTTATTCTATCATAAGGCTTTAGATAGAATAATTAATCATGCGGAAATAAAATTGATATTTTGATCTTTAAGGCATAAGATCAATTTATCGATTTTATTAATGAAATAATAAAGTCGATTAGATATTGTTTCCTAATTCGAATAGTGAATGATCTCTTTGATGGTTGTGAATGATTTAGTGCTCATCTCGCTTTAATTGCTTTATTTATCCCAAAAAATAGATTTGAGTTAGATTAGGTTCACGAACATTACTTATTTTAGGATAGTTTCACATGTTTAGAATAGGAAATTTATTTATTTCGAATTTTTGAAATAAAAATCCCAAAAATGGGATGTTAGTTTTTCCTTTCATTAATTTAAATTGCATGTGTAATTATTGGGTAATTTTAATTTCAAAATTTAATTAAAATAAAAGAAAACATAAAAATGATCATGCACATGTCATGCAGAATTAAGTCATCCATTTCACGTCATCTAAATGTGTATATATTAGAATAACTTCATTAATCATTTTCTATCATTAGATTACGTCATTTAATAAATGTCGCGTGACATATAGTTTGCATGTTAGGTTATATGTTGCATGTCATTTTAGTTAAAAAATTTGTACGTTATTGCATTGCATTGCACGTAGTTTCTAGATTTCATTTAAATAAAAAAATCTCAAAAAATTAAATGATTGCGTGCTAATTAAAAATTATATCTAAGATTGTTGATGTAAATTCTAAGGCAACATTGTAAATGCTTTTGTTGCTATGAGGTAAGTCTCATAAATTCTAAGGCAACATTGTAAATGACGTGCACTGGATGACATAATTTTACATGGCATATGCATGATAATTTTTATGTTTTATTTTATTTTTAATTAAATTTCGAAACTAAAATTACAAAATAATTACACATGCAATTTAAATTAATGAAAGGAAAAACTAACATCCGAAATTAATGCTTTTGGGATTTTTATTTCAAAAATTCGAAATAAATAAATTTCCTATTCTAAACATGCAAAACTATCCTAAAATAAGTAAAGTTCTTGCATGAACCTAATCTAACTCAAATATATTTTTAGGATAAATAAAGCAATTAAAGTGAGATGAGCACCACAACCATCAAAGACATCATTCATTGTTCGAATTAGGAAACAATATCTAATCGACTTGATTATTTCGTTAATAAAATCGATTAATTGATCTTAAGTCTTAAAGATCAAAATATCAATTTTATTCCCACGTGATTAATTATTTCATCTAAAGCCTTATAGATGAAATAAAAAATTGAAGTACTGTTGCGGATTAGGCAACAAATCCTAATTGGGAAGTATGTCTATCACTTATAAACGTGCGCATTAGATACTAATAGACACATATTAGGCAGTAGATATATTAGAGACATGTATCTTACCTAAATTTGAAGATAATCTTTCCAAACTTGGACCCAACGCAATCGGACCGGGATCGCAATCGGACCGGGATCGCAATCGGCTCCTCGAAGTGGGATAGTGATGACGATGGCGCTTGAAGCTCCGGCGAGAGACAGAAAGGCGGCAGCGAGCAGCTGGAGTCATGGGTTGCAGGTGTTGGGCAGAAGTGTGATGGTGGGTGGTGCTCGTGGGTGTTTGGCGGCAGCAGGCTTCGGTGATGGACAAAAGGCACAGGCAGCAGTGGGATGGGCGGACTCGGCAACGAGCAGAGGTGGCGGGCGACGAAGGCGTCGGCAGCGGTGGCGGTAGGTGCTGCAAGTCGCGGGTCGTCGGGTGGAAGCCGACGACGGGCGTGCGGTGGCTCAGTGATCAGCAGCGACGAACGGGCTGCTGTTGCGGCGTTCTGGGCTAGCTGCAGGAGTAGCGGTGGCCGGCGCAGGGGACGGTCAGTGGCGGAGGCTCGGCTGCTGGCGTCGGGTAGCAGCGGCGGCGAGTGCAGGGGGTCGGCGAGGAGCTCAGCTGCTGGCGTCGCGTTCAGGGCTGGCTGCAAGAGCAGCGGTGGCCGGAGCGGGGGACGGGCAGTGGCGGAGGCGCGGCGAAGGCGCGGCTGCTGGCGTCGGTAGCGCAGGGGCGCGGAGGTGCAGGTTGCAGAAGCAGCGGAGGCGTCGCGGCAGTTGCTGCGGCGGCAGCAAGGAGACGACCTGTTTTCGTTCTTCCTTTTCTTTTTTTTCTTTTTTCTTTTTCTCTCTCACGTCCCCTCTCTCTCTCTCTCTCTCTCTCTCTCTCTGCACCTTTTTGCCGACTTTGACCCAAAAAGCGAAAAAAAAGAAGTCCCCCCATCCTCCGTACGCAAACAGCCTTTTATAGGCAAGGGACATAAGTTTTTGTTGAATATTTTATTTTCCTTTTTCACTCGCGCACGAAATCCCTTTGATCATGTAATCTTTCTTATTTTGAGTCAAAGAATATATTACTCATTCCCCACGTGCAATATTCCCTCTTGATATTTCATTCTTAAACTTATAATCTTTAGTAAAATATATCGCTTAATGTCTAAATCACGTGAATATATGAAATATTTACCAAATATGTGAAGAATAATATGAATTCTTTCTGAAAATATCGAATTGTCAACTTGTAAAATTAAGGTCCATTTGCCGCTGATCAAATGCAAAAGTGATAAACAAATAAATAAGTGCAACTAAAATCATATGCTATGCAATTTTAATTCTATTTTTTTTAGAGGTAAAAATTAAATTCTAAATTTTTATGCAATAAATAAATAATTGGATCGTCAAAATTTAGGTGTCAACAATAATAGATCGAAGCATTTTGAAGAAATAATGGCTATTGATTGCTGCTACATCGTCCATAAATTTTCGATTCATATAAATGTTTTTTTTAAGTACGAGTATTTTACCGACCAAAAAAAAAAGTACGAGTATTTCATGGTTGTGGTATGTGTGATAAAATTAATGAATTAGCATCAAGAAGCAAGTTAGGTAATCTTTTTTTTTCTTTTTTTCTTTTTGTGGGGGGTGGGGGGTATAAGCAAGTCATGGGAGATAGAGAGGAACTGACCATTTGGATCTGAGAATCCCATGAAACAGGTTTGTCCGTTTCACCACCAGAACGCATCAAATCGACACGAAGATTAAACCAGCAAAACAAAAGAAAACTGTTAGCTACGTTCGTAGCAGATACCAACTTGTGTGCCAGAGAGCGAGAGAGAGAGAGAGAACCATTCATCCAGTTCTTGGGAGGTTGGAAATGATATGAAGTCCAGTAAGGCTGCACCATGGAGGTGGACTCAACAGTGTTCTGCAAATTCCAGTTGACTCTGCGAGAGGCTCCAACGTGGAGGGCACCATGGCCAAGCAAGACGGAGACGGCAAGAAGCAACGCGAGCAAGAAGATGAAGAAAAGCGCTGGGTCTGGCCATGTTTGTACGTTTAAAAGACACGGGTTTCTCTACAGCTTTCGAGTTTGGAGGATGAGGCAGACGATAGAAAGGTTCAGCTGCAAAAGCAAATGGGAGGAGGCTGAAGAATCAGGAGTATTCTCGTATCACAGAACCATCCAGCAAAAGCAAAAGAACGCGACTCTTTCGAGATCATCTTGGTGCGTGAAGTCAACCAGTCGAAGCTGGGTTTTTGATGACTAAACTAATAAGGGGATGCTTGGAGGTAAGAAGAGGATGAGAAAACGGCTATGGCTGTCCCCCAGCTCGAGCCTGCACTTGCCTGAAACCCTTCTTCCCACTGGTAAATATATGGAAAAGAGAAAAAAGAAAGATACATTGTCTGGCAATGTGTGCGTCGGGTTCGGAAAGACATGTTGCGGAGAAAATTTAAATATAATAAACAATATAAAGCTTAGTTAATTGGTCGATACTATAAATATTTAAGTCGTTAATGGTCCCTCTTCCTCTTAAACTCTCGTGCTTAAATTTGATATCATAATCTCATAACTGGACGCCTCCGACGAAGCTAATGTCGTGGCGATGCCGAAGCTAACCGTTGACTTTATGTCGGTTAATAGTAAATTCGATTTCGTAGAGATTTTCTATATCGGCGGTCTTTCTTTTTTTTGGATATTTGTGCATGCACGGTTTTCGTCTTTTCTCCCTTTTGTCTTCTTCTGAGCACGAGTCTACTGCGTGTAGATTTTTTCTTTTCCGTGCATTTGCTGGTGTTCCTAAACGTAGTCCGCTGATTACCGTGTTCTCTTTCTTTCTTTCTTCTTTTTTCCCTGTTGTTTACTACTATATTCTTTGGAGAAAATTATCAAAAAAATCCTAACACTAAACCTTTTAATTTGACTAATTTAATTATAAACCTTTTGATAATTTATCGATTCAATCCATCTAGCTAATTTTGATAAAAAAAATAATCACATGAATACTAACCGTTCTACATGAATCTTTTCATATTTATTTTTATATTTTTGAGTTTTCTAAATTTTTTACATTTTTTCTTTTCTTTTTTACCCAATCGAGCCTATGACCCCCATCAGCCACTAGGCAAGAGTTCACGGCCTCACCTCTCTATGGCTAGCGAGGACTTGTGGCCCTCACCCAATGGCTGAGCCCTTGCTAGGTCTCAATCGATAGCTGACAGCCCTTTGTCAATCCTTAACAATAACCAAGGAAAAAAGAGTTTTTAAAAAAAAAATTAAAAAAAAAATTAAAAATTTATCACATCAACATTAGCATCCGCATCATCATTATTGGTCAAAATGGTCGGAATGAACTATATTAACAAATTATTAAAATGTTTAGGACTAAATTGGTTAAATTGAAATATTATAATTTTTTGGTAATTTTTCCATAATATCGGTTTTATAAGTACACTTATCACTCAAAGAAAAATTGCATCACATGTCCTAAATTTTATGTATAGAGCACGATTGAGTTCTTAATTGATTCAATTGAGTAGTAAATTTTTGCTCAAAAACAAAATTAATCCCAAAGACCTGTATCGAAAATTTTGCATGGGCAAATTTCAAGTTTTGTTTGTCGAACTAACTTAAATTTGACTATTTGACCGATGTTTAGCACTTAATTGACCATCAGAAAGTTTTAGGATTTGAGTGTACTCTGTATATAAGATTTAGGATTTTCGATAGACTTTTCCCTATCACCTATATGTTTGTGATATCAAGGCAAGAATTTGGTACATAGGTTACTTCCTCTTAAATCTCAACAATTGAAAATCGACCGAGAGGTGAGTTTGCATGCGCAAAGTTGATGCTCTCAATTGCAAAAATGATCGATGTCGTAGTTTCATTTTCATTATTCTACGGATGCCGATTTCGCATATCTAACCCTGCTTCTTGATTCTCGAGCTTCTCTGAGTTCTCTCTCGTCTCCTTCGCTCGCGCGTAGCTTCTGTTGCTTCGTGTTCGAATCTCGGTTCGTTTCTGTTCGCGAGTCGCTCAACTCTTTTTGGCTCCTGACATGGCGTAGTTTCACCATGTTTTCGAACGAGTGCAGCTGGATAGAGCTCATGGCAAGCTATTGCACCGTGCTCGTACTCCTCCGTTTTTGTAATTCCTCTTTCTCAATAAAACTCTCTGACTCATGGTTTGGACCATTCGTTGCGCCACGCTTTGGGACGATCGAGTGTGTTGGGTGGTTCCTTTTCCCACTGAATTTTTGCAGTGATTCGATGGCAACGATTTGGTTTCGGATTATTATTTATGGTGTTGAAAGTCGTTCATTTAATTGTATTACAGATTCTTCTGCTGAAGAATGCTTATTCATCTACTGAGGTGGGTATGGACGCAGCACCTCTTACGGTTAATCGAAATGCCCGGTATTAATCAATTGATTCTAGCTCTCTTCATGCTCCAAGCACTCAGCTTCGGCACTCCAACACTCTCAGTGCCATTGTTGAAGACGTGCAAGTGGGTTCCATCTTCCACGGCCAATACAGGGTACACCCTGGCCGTGATGCAGCTCTTCCCTCCGCCTCCGAAGCTCTCCACGATAGAATGATCAATCTGTTAAAAAGGTAGAAGGGCGAAGTAAACGGGGAGTCAAAGTAAGTTAATCATCGTCTGAAATCATGAATTGTAATATTCTAGGATTCAGAAACGTGGCCTCTCGCCACCGAATTGCCGTCTCTGTGAGCGCCTAAGTTAAACGGGTTTTACTAAAAATGGAGGACGGTTCGATGAGCTTTTAGCTTTTAAAGCATGCAAACGAGGGAGAGTCATACCAAATTGGCATGACAAGCGACGACGCCTAAACATAGAATAGTGCAAGTAAATAGAGACGTTTATCTGAAATCCGGTATGAGTAAGCTTCCACATGCAGAGTTCGGACAAACCAAAAAGCCACAGCTTAACAAGATGCTGAATCTGGCTACATTTGGTTAGTGGGATCTTGACGAAGGCTTTAGATGGACATCAGCACTATAGGGATGCACTTCACAACTTACAATGATCCTTTTGTTTATGAACATAATGGAGAGATTGATCAGATTTGATATGCAGAAAGAATTCCCGAGTCTAGATCAGACACGTATGAAGTGTTGATATCTATTGATGAACTCACCAAGGTCCTCAACGACAGCTTCTCGTGAAGAGGGTCCACATCCAGAAATGCTCCATAAGTGGTCTTATTATTGTTATTGTTAATGGAAGATCTGAAAACAGAAATACAAAATAGCCAGAAAACAGACCAGAAAAATCAGAAACCTTCTGGGGATTGGTGGGGGGGATATATGCCCTTGAGATAAAGAAATAAATGGAAGAGAGGGAGGCTGGACCTGCTCTGATCACTACACATGAGGACAACATATTTGTTCTGGCCTTTGAAAATTCTGAAGAAAACTGCTGTGTATTCTTGCAGTCCTTTTGAAGCCATGACCAGCAATCCAAATGGTCCAAGACTACCTTTAACTGAAGCGCCCTTTCGGCTACATAGCATTTGTGGGTCGGTCCAAGTTGGGTCTAACACTTCTGCCTTCTCGAGCTCCTTTACTTCAAATGAGACCTCCACATCTGCCTGCAATGAGAAAGGAGATTGACGGGACCATGACCATACCCATTTTAGCATTCTAGAATAGGAGTTTAGGTTCAACGAAGAATTGGGTCCGCCTATAGTGCTGTGTCAAAAACCGTGGGAGGATTTTCCCATGAAAGGAACTTTTCGTAATGTGGCAGTTGAAATCCTCATGTGTGAAGTAATTCAGAGTCTTGTCAAGTTAATGAGTGTGGATTTAGTAATAGTCACAAGACCATGAAAAACTGCCCGATAGTCCTATCCATGAAAGTACTTCGAACATGGTTAAGCTGTTATCTTAAAGTAAATTTCAAGGTTGTCAAAGAAAAACCAGGAAAATCGATGAAGATGAAGCCTATAGTGACAACCATAAGCCGAATGTCAGGAATTTATCTCCTATTGAAAATTAAACAAGAAACGAGTTTCAAGTTGTGGGTGGCTTGTGGCTCCAATGAAACCTATGAACATGCCTGATGGAAATGTGACCAGAAAATCTCACCTGTGCAGCTGTAATACCAGACACTTCAAGAATTGCTCCTCCCTCGATCAATTGGTTGGGCAAATCTACTTGGTTGGTACGTAGCTTCTCTATTTCCAATATGGGCCACTGCACTAACTGTTTTCCAGATTTGTCTAGCCAAAGGGTCCTCGGAATGGCCTGCCACACAAACATTCCTGACTTGCACTTGCATTGGCTACTAAACATAATAAGCCCAACTTGGTCTGATTCAAGTGAACCTAACATTTGATATCTATCCATTCACTCATCTTTAACAACTATTGGATTAACAGGAATAAAAATATTTACCTGGATTCCAGACCATCCTTTCTTGATATTATCATCTGTACTCGACGACTCTTGGATCCAAGCCCACAAGATCCGCCGGTTGTTCTTGCTGTCGAAGAAGGTCTTGGAAGCATAAAACTTGCCGTAATCGTATCTCAACCCCGAGTTGCTATCTACTGATCCCTCAACGGGAACGTACGTATCCGTGACGGAGTTATAAGTCCCAATAGTGTAGTAATCATGCTGACTGTAGCTCAAGCTCACCTTGAGCACGTGCTTAACATTTGGCCCATTAATGGAGGTGTCCAAGCCAACAGGGGCTTGGGCAGAGACAGGGAAAAAATCTGGGCACTCCCACATCCCAGTGTCATTGGCAGAGTAAAGCGGGTGCTCAGCCTTGGTCCAGTTAACAAAGTCTTCGCTTCTGTACAAAATGGCCATTCCCGTTTTGTTGCTTTGGCTCCCGATGATCACCCTCCACCCCCCATCAGGGCCCACCCATGCAGTGGTGGGGTCTCTGAATGAGTCTGGACTGATCATGTTCATGGCCGTGGGTTCCATCAGAGGATTTTGGGGTGACTTCACCCATTCTATCAGATGCGGGTCTGATAAATTCTTGGGCACCGCCAGGTTTTGGACCTGCTGGTTCTGGCGGTTAACTCCGGTGTACAGGATGGCCGGCTTGTGCTCCTGGAGGATGGTGGCCGACCCCGACCAGCAGCCATTGACGTCGTATTCCTCAGATGGGACGATGGCAGGGACGTGTGGGGTCCAGTTCACAAGGTCCGTCGACGTGGAATGGGCCCAGACCATGATGCCTGCTACCGCAGCTTGCGGGTTGTACTGGTAAAACAGATGGTATATGCCCTTGTAAATCATCGGCCCTGCAGTGCGAATTGTCCGTTTGTTTTTCACTTTAGCAGGTCATTTCCACATAATTTAAACGTCGTAAGTGATTTAAAGTGACCAGGCAAGATTATCATAATTTATACAAGCAAAATAAACACTCTGAAGTCTCTGTGGTCCTAGTCCTACAAGAAAAAGTATTCGCCGCTTTAAGTTTAGCGGGTAATTTCCCAAGATTTAAAGACCAACAGTATGATAGTTCATGAGGTAAAGAACAGACATGGTCTTCATCAGTGTGACAGAAAATAGAGTGAAGCATTTAAAGACATAAAGAATTGTGTGTTGCTGCTGCATCTTCCTTACATTTTCAAGTCATATGTATGTCATTCGCAAGTACGAGTCTTTGATGGTTTTGGTATGATAGAATAATGAGTTGACGTCAAGAAACAGGTAAAATAATTAGGGGGAAGAAATCAAGAAACTAAGCAAATCATGGGTGGGAGAGAGAGAGAAACTGACCATTTGGATCTGAGAATTTCATCAGACCGGTTTGTCCATTTCACCACCAGAGCAGGTCAAGTCAACACGAAGAATAAACCAGCAAAACAAAAGAAACTGTTAGCTACGTTAATGGCTGACACCAACATTTGAGAGAGAGAGAGAGAGAGAGAGAGAGAGAGAGAGAGAGGGAACCATTCATCCAGTTGTTGGGAGGTTGGAAATGATACGATGTCCTGTAAGGCTGCATCGCAGAGGTGGACTCAACAGTGGTCTGCAAATTCCTGTGGACACTGCGAGAGGCTCCAACATGGAGGACGCCATGGCCAAGGAGGACGGAGATGGCAAGAACAACAGAAGCAGCAAGAAGATGAAGAAGAGAGCTGAGTTTGGCCATGTTGCGGTGCATCTTGTGCAACCGTCGAAATTTAGCAGGCAACGCAAGATACCACCGAAGTCGCGTCAATATATAGACAAATCTACAAGAAGCTGGAAATCGACTGAATGGCAAATGCGTATTGAATCGTAATTTTCAATTTCGATGAAACAGTTCAGGAAAGTCATCGTGAATTTACGAAATTAGAACCTTTGAAATCTTCCTCGTGTTGAATTTTCAAATCACATTGGAACAAAATTGCCTGAGGTTGGAAAAGGTCACGGGTTCGGTACATGAGAAGCCACATGATGTTTGGTTTCTAATTCTCGGGGAAGGAATTGGGAAGGGAGAGTTAGGCTGGAAATTTGAGAGGGCTAAAACTTAGATACTATTTCGGTTAATAAGAATGATGACTACTAAACATGTTAAATGACCAAAACTAAAGAACATTCGAGGACTTCTCGCCTCTCGATTATAAACTTATAATCTCGATAAATCGATATATATCTTAGTTTAAGTTAGGAAAAAAGTTAGTCCAAAAATTTTAAGTTATGTTCAATATGATATATATATCTTAAATATTTTTTGCAACACAAAAAATTTCAAATTTATACTCATGTGATATAATTATCCCAAACTTATACTAGCGTGATATATTTAACTTGAAATTTTTTTATAACACTTAAAACTCTAAAATTTGACATAAATATGTCACATAAGCATACATTTGAAATTTTTTGTTTCATAAAAAATAATATAAGGTAAATGTGTTATATAAATATAAATTTGAGATATAATTCGAGGTAAATTTGGAGTTAATATATCATAATAGATATAGTTTTAAAAAAATTATAGTTTTTTCTTCTTCGAGAAGTCAATTACTTTTCTTGATCCGGGAAACGAGTAACTCAACGCTGATTTCCAATAATTGTCGTTGGAAAAGAAATGAAAATTGGAAGATGACAATGACGTGTCAACGTCAACGTCAACGTCTGCCATTAACCCTTCGCCACGTCCCTTCGTCGAAGCTTCATAGACATGTCATCGCATTGAAAACCAGGCTCCTTTGAACCTTTCAATTTGGACCGGGAGATATCAACTGTCCAAATCAAACCAACGGTCCGACTTTCGCTTTAGAATTTCATTTATTATCGTTTGCACCAAAGAAATGACCACGCTGTCGGTGTAGATAAACGCCTGACTGAGTCATCGAATATTATCAAGCGCACGGTCCCTTATTAACAATCACAAAAATCAATATCAATAATGACACATATCAATGATCGTTATCAATCAGTTATCAATATATGATGACATATAACTAATTATGGTAGACAAAGGTAATTAATAAAATTGAGAAATTATCAAGGCGTTGGGAGAAAGTTGAATGCATAGAAGGCATCGAGATGCAATTATAAATTTGAATTCACTTGAGAACAAAGTAATTGAGATCGTGGAGCAACTAAAACGCCTTTTCAAATGAACAATTGTTTGGAAACAAGATAATGGCATTGAGAGAATGCAAGCACATAACTTTCGAATATAAAGAAAATGGAAACAACTGCAAGAGAACTTCTCAAATATAGTTATGGTACAATCACTATTGTTTACTAGAGACCTTTGGCGCAAAACAAACAAATCTATCATCTCTAAGTTATTTTTATTTTTATGCATTATACTTTTAGTTTTTAGACTCGCATCATTGATTAAATTTCAGCATGACATTTTTGTGTTCTTAAGTTTTGTTGTTGATGTTTGACAAAAAAAAAAAATGTTTTGTTGTTGATGAAATTCTAGCTCAATTTGTTTACGTTTGATTCTGTAAGATTGGGCTCTATTCTCCAAACTTTGTCGTTGATGAAATTCTGCCAAAATTGTATTTGTATAATTCTATTCGAAGTAAAGGTTGTCTATTTTCCTATCTACTAATGATATTTCCTGTTCGGTCACCGCATAACCTATTTCCCTTTAAAAAAAATTAAAGAATTACATTTGATCAAATGTATTTGGTCACGAGATAAAATTCCAATGAGGCACTTCTTATATCATGGCATGGTCGCAGCTTTTGTCTTATTATACTTTTTCGTTAGGATGGTAAAACGACAGTCATAAATGGACACTCATCATGAACTCTCAAGATTTTATAAAAGAAAAAAGTTTTCGGTGATAATATGTTTTGTAATAATTCAATTTCATCGAGATCTTCTAATCAACAATCTTTTCAATGTAATCTTTTTACGGGAAAAATTACTAAAAAAGTCTTAAATACATTGTGTTTATGTCAATTCAGATCTAAGAATATAATCTTTTAATTGCACATTAGATACTTCCACTTAAAGTTAATGTTAGTTGTTTTTATTCAATCTCTCGCCGCTATAAAGCAATCAAAACATGGAGAAGGCATCTGAAATGGAATGGTTAGGTCACATAAATAAATCTAATCGACTTATCATTTCAGATATGCTTAATTGATCAAATTTCCTATCAAAATACATTAGTTCTTTGTTGTTGAGAATCCAGTACTTAGATACCAACAATGGGTCGTCCATCGATCTTTTACTATTCCCACCTTGTTTATTTTAACGTACATGGAATTCATTTTTGTGCAATTGTTTGAAACTGCAAAAAAAAAAAACAAAAAACAAAAAAAAACAAAAACAAAAACAAAAGGACCAATAATGGAACAATAGCAAGATGAATTCCTCGCTAAGAAAAAGAAAAGACAAATGCCATGGAAAAAAATAATAATCTATCAATTCTCGAGCAAAATCAAAGGCAAAGAAAAGAAAAGAAATGAAAGAATTGCGGACTGAGCCACATCACTCTTTTACTATTCATAACCCATATTAAGTTTAATTCGGTATGTAGAATTTTGCAAGCCTATTAACGAGGAGCATTTAATAATCATATAATAATTAATTGTCTTATTTTCACATAAAATCATGCTTGTTTGATTTGATGGATTTATATCCGGTACAAACAAATAAAGCTAAGCCCATGATAATGAATTGTCTTATTTTCACATAAAATTATGCTCGTTTGATTTGATGGATTTATATCGTGTGCAGACAAGTAAAGCTAAGCCCATTATAATGCAACGTTAAATTACATATTCACGTATGACTTTGGAGTTACATAAATCATTTTGAGTGAGTTATTCCAATGGAAACATGTACTTAAGTATTTTATGGTGGGGATATTAAGTATTTCAACCGGATAGGTTTTAAGTACCCTTTTATATCCCGAAATTTTTCTAATTTTTCTTCGGTCAACATTCTTAATTTTTATCGATTACTTCAAGACATGTGGGTTTTTATCGAACTCGATTCATCAATTTGCTTTTAACAATATGCAAATATATGAACTTTCACGAACTCTCCAGAATTTTGGAAAATGAAACTCCAGTAATTGTATTAACATATTTAATGTACTAATATATTTCACAATGAAAATCAACAAGATATTTTTGTCCCTAAGGACAAAAAGTTTATGCCCTTTTTTTATGGCATTTGCCAGTTCGGCAACTAACTCCGACTCGCGGTGGTTGTGGCTCGTTTCCCTTCGTCTTCTTCGGCTCGCCTTTCGGATTCGCATCCATCGATTCGATCATTCGCCGCGCGCAGGGAGGAGCAGCCGCAGCAGCAAGAAGCGCAGAGCAGCTCCGCCGATGGCCGCCTTTCTGGGGGCCGTCCGATGCGCTCCGACCGCGGCCCGCCTGGCCCCGTACGGGCGCCGATTTCGCGTCTCCGGCCCCGCGGTCTCCCTTCGCCGGCGCGGTTCGTCTCCCTTGAGGCTTCAGTCTCGAGCTTCTCTCAGTGAGTTCTCCCCGCTCCTCCTTCGCTCGCGCAGCATCTTTCGTCGCTTCGCGTTCGAAAGCTCACCTCGTATCTGTTCGCGATTCGTTTTAACTCTTCTTTGGCTGTGGATATGGCGTCGTTTACCGTGTTCTCGAACGAGTGCAGCTGAGTTCAGCTCGCGGCGGTTTATTGTATCGTGCTTTCGTTCCTCTGTCGTTGTAATCCTTTCTTTTCTAATGAAAAGAGTTGACTCATGGTTTGGACCAATAGTTGCTCGGCGCGCTGAGACGATCGAGTGCTGGTTGATTCTTTTTCCCCGCTGATGTTGCAGTGGTTCGGCGGTGAGTGTGTGGTAGGTTTTTGTTACGTGTTGAGAGTGGTTCGTTGAATTGCATTGCAGATTCTTCGGCTGAAGATGCGGGAGGGATTGGGCGTGGCGGAGAGTCCGACTCCGAGATCATATTTATGGGAACTGGGACCAGCGAGGGGATTCCAAGAGTGAGCTGCTTGACGAATCCTTCAAAGAAATGCCCGGTATGGATGCACAATCTCTTATGCTTGATTGACTGCTATTCTATGAGTGAATTGATGCTTCAAAACATAGGAGTAAGCGTACTTGTAGTGACTGAGGGCATGGAATGCTTATTCATCTGCTGTAGGTATGCTCAAAAGCCGCTGTGCCAGGGAACAAGAATAGGAGACTAAACACTAGCATTCTCATTCGATATCCTGGACCAACCGGGAAATGTAATATTCTCATAGATGCCGGAAAGTAAGTGATGGATACATACTGAGTGTTTTTTTTCTTTTTTCTTTTTAATACATTGTCTTGATGAGCTAGAAAATCTGCGTCAGTTTGTTGTGTTGTTTTCTCTGAGCATATTCACTAAGTCTGGAGAGAAATCTATTTAATCGTTCCTGTTAGCTCTGTAATACCAGATACTCATGTGGCTCTTTTTGTTCAGGTTTTTCTACCAAAGTGCTCTTCGATGGTTCCCTGCGTACGGGTTAGTTCTCTCTCTCTCTCTCTCTCTCTCCATACAAAAGTTTTCAGTAATTATTCCAGCTTAAGCAGGATTCAATAGTTCTTTGTAGTTCTTACTAGAATCTTGGATTATCGATGGTTTTAGTAATATTGCAAGCTAATTTAGACAAACTCCATAAACTGAAGATTCATAACTTAGGAAAATGTGGTCTCACAGCATTATCATGACAATGAAAATGAAAAATATTATCTTATGGCTATAATACATATAATGCTTCTATAACTTATTGACCGATTCCTGCCTTTTTGCCTTCTTGAATTTACACAACTTGTGCAATGGTGAGAAGTGAGAGGGGTTATAGTTCGCCGTCAACTAGCTATAGGATTGTGTTTTTTATTAGCCTCCTACAGATGTTTAAGAATTAGGTTTGCTAAACTGTGGTTTTGAAAAAAGACTTTCTAAATTTCTTCATATTGTCTGCAATTTGCTGATAAAGTGACTAGTTGTGTTTATGTCAGGATAAGAACAATTGATGCGGTTATAATTACTCATTCTCATGCTGATGCCATTGGAGGTCTCTGAACAATTCCTAGTGTCTTTTTTGATGACCTCATTGAACTATACAAAACTCATTCACCTTTGAGTTCTCTTTTCTCTTTTTCTTTTAATGTCTGAAACTACTTACACTATATTGGCTGTATTTTCCTCTTCAGGTCTTGATGATCTTCGAGATTGGACTAATAACGTCCAGCCACATATTCCAATTTATGTAGCCAATCGTGATTTTGAGGTAAGTTGCAGTGCTCTCTTGTGTGAAAGTAGTCCTTTCCCCTTTCGTTCCAAATATGAAAGTAGAAATGGGAAAAATTGAAATTGGATATCACCTACATTCTTTGCACAATAATAATGGAAGCGCTTTTTTCTTTCTTTCTTTTATTTGGATGGATCGGCTGTTGGAGGGGGCAGCTGGGCCAGTGCAATTCATTTTGTCTAGGTTCTAAATGGGTCTGATGTATTGCTCCAGCACTCAGCCTCCAAAATAAGAATCTTGTTTTTTTTGTTGAAGTGGTTAAAATGGTGGGGCAAACTTTCATTTGTATAGGAACAGCAAAGAAGTTGACCTTAGCTAGATGATTGTAATATTCATCTGGATATGAACAGAGAAGGAATTCTACCTATAAATTCCAGGAGATGAGAGAAGAAAGCATTCTGATGTGTCAACTTGTATATATCTTCGGAGGACAAATTGTTTTGATTGAGCTGCATTAAATTATTGTTCCATCTGGTTGGTAAATCACATTAAAGATTATGTTAATTCATCCCAGAGCATGCTGATTTTTTATACTGCCTTTTATGTTTCCAATCATGTGATCATTGTCGTTGGCATATTCTGCTACACGATAAGATTCTCCTCAGATCTTGACATCGCTTTGCAAATTTCTTGATTAAGCCACAAAGATTGTGCCATCGTTTTCATTTTGTGTAAGTTTTTGTAATACTAAGTAGATATATTGTTTTGTGGTTGTGAAAACGGCCTTAGGTGATGAAGAAAACTCATTACTATTTAGTGGATACCAGCGGCATCATACCTGGTGCTGCTGTCTCAGAGTTGCTGTTTAACATAATACAGGAGGAGCCATTTGTGGTGAATGATCTGCAGGTATAATATTGTATGCTACTGCATCGTACTTTCCTATCAAGTATAATAAACCCAGTAAATGTGGTTGCTCATTAACTAGTTGCCACCTTGTGAATTTCCATAGTGCTTTGGCAGAGTGGTTAAAGTCATTCCCTATGCTATTGCAATTTTTGTTCATACATGTGAATAAGTAATTCGTTTTTTGAACATTTGTTTTGAATCTAGTTGATTTCAGCAGATATGTTTTTAGCATTTAAATGGGAAATTGAATTTGTTGACAGGTGATACTTTTTATGCTGACCTAGTTAATTTGATATAATTTTCCTTGTTTGTTCAGATAGAAGAGCTTAGTTAATTCAATAAAGAAGAAAATATTCACTGTAATTGCTTGCTTTAACATCTATTTGTTGTTCGTGGTTTTAAAGTCATTAGGTCCACATGTTATAGTACTGCGAGTGTCTGATAACCATGAGCTTATTAGCATAATTTCCCATGGGCCAGAAAGTATGCCAAGAATATGGCAGGAGAATAAACTAGTTTAAATGGTTTTGTGAAAGGGATATCTACTTATGTAAGAGTAATATCCAAATTGTCTATTATCATAGATAATCATTTGAGTGGTTAGTAGTCTGACTGAGGGATGAGGAAAAATACTTTCTTTCTCACAACTTTTAAATAAAGGCTTAGTCATCAGATTGGACCTTCATTGAAGGGTTTCTGGACGCCTATATAGAACAGATGAGAAGTTACAGTGTGTGGCTTTTTTCTTTTAATGTTACATGGAAAGTTCTGCAGCTGCCTTCTCCCATTCTTGCATGTGCTACTATCCATTAGTTGTTTCTCATTTAAATAGTATGTATGAGGAAAACCAAAGCATGCAGAAACATGGTTTTTGACCACATACTACCATTCTTTTTTTTTTTTTTTGGTAAAAATACTACCATTCTTTCTAAATAGAGATGCCACTATTTCTATGCAATTGTGATAAAAAATTGTCTCATTCTGCTATCCTTCTCTATGGATGTTGTGTTTCAGATAACTCCTTTGCCAGTGTGGCATGGACAAGGTTATCGTTCTCTTGGTTTTCGGTTTGGTAAAGTCTGCTACATCAGGTAACAAAGCTTAGTACCTTCGAGATCCATTTCTAAGATCTTATGCTTCAGTGGACCTGACCTGTATATCTGTATGCAGCGATGTTAGTGAAATACCAGAAGAAACGTATCCTCTTCTCAGGGACTGTGATATCTTGATAATGGTGCGTCTTTCCCTCCCACTGCAATGAACATGTTTCTTGCTACAGACATTGATCGTTCATTAGCAGGTGATGTCTAACGTTCTAGTGTTTGAATATGAAACTGATGGTCTTATTGGTTGTTTAGGACGCATTAAGGCCTGATCGCTCTTCTTCAACACATTTTGGCCTCCCTAGGGTAAAACCTTCAATAGCTCAAATTTGTTAGAAAGGAAGCCGATCAACTCTTTGATAACTCACATTGTATGTCTCTTAATCAGGCTTTGGAAGAGGTCCGGAAAATCCAACCAAAGCGAACTCTTTTCACTGGTACGTTGAAGCCCTATTTTAAATAAGTAATATTATCAGAGGAAGGATCATCTAATAATGTTTTCTGCCGTTATTAAGGTTGTAGAAGTTTAGTTTCAGATTTCAGGCCCAAGGATTTCCTATATTTCATGTTTATAGTCTTGGCATATATCTTATTTTAAATTTTTTTTTGTTCTTTTGTTATGACATCTTGTTTTGGAGTCTCCTTCTCAAAACTCTTTTTCCTGGCTTGGAAAATGGTGAAAGGTATGATGCACCTGATGGATCACGAAGCAGTGAATGAAGATCTTAAAAAGCTCTTGGAGACGGAGGGCATTGACGTACAGCTAAGCTATGATGGACTCAGCATCCCTATAATGCTCTAGCCTTAAAGTTTGACGCAAGTCTCGTTTTTTGATCAGATGAAACTGTGATAAATAAACACCTCAGTGTCGACTATTGGGTCATTTTAGAAATTCTTTTATCAGACGAATTGAGCATTGAAGCAATCAGCTGCAACTCCATCTCTATTCTAATGTTGGTGTTGATGCAGTTCATGAATAATATATTCTGGAATTTTTTTTCTGGCTGTTTCCTAGCGAGAGGCTGGTTCTTTGAAGACCCAGAAAGTTGAATTTATTTTTTTCTCTAATGTCTCGTTTAAATAACCCATGAAGGAATAGGGAAACGAACGCATCGACATGATTTATTACCATGAAAGTTGAATTTATTACCTTTTACCAAAAAAAAAAAAAAAAAACGAACGCATTGTGGATAATGTTTGGTTCATGATTTTGCTTTGCTACTGAGTCTGATAAAAGAAAGTTACAATATTTGCTTTGTGATTTTTGCTTTTTGCCTCATGATTCTCTTTTTTCAATTTTTTTTTTAATTTCAGAGCAGGAATTGACATATAATTAATTAGCGCCGAAACTCTACGGAAGATCATTTAAAAAATCGAGTGCTTTGATTAGTCATGTCAAATTTTTGGGAGATCATGGAAGTCGATTAAGTTACTATCCTGCTAACTTGAGTGATCACATATTAAATGATCATATGTGTGTGTGATTATAATAAAGATGCAATCTATTTGTTGAAAAAATCTCTTTTAAAGTAGTTTCTTATATCTTTTAAAATGATATGTTAATAAAAGATATTTTTATTGATAATAATTTATTTTTGAAAATGATACAAACGTAAATGTAATTTCTAAATTATTATTTTTTGCGAAATAAAAGGACAGAGTCTTGGTACGTGACGAAGATGATTTCATGTGATCTGCCACTCGCTTATCCTCGTATTCATTTTGATCGAGCGGAGTTAGAGAGAGAGAGAGAGAGAGAGAGAGAGAGAGTCTCAGAGAGATCTTCGTCTCTATCATATCGTTGAGCCTGACGCTTGTTGGAGCTTAGCGAGAGAGAGAGAGAGAGAGAGAGAGAGAGGGAAGAGAGAAGGAGCGATGGAGCACTCGTTCTCGGGGGGGAGCTGGAACGTGATCCCGAGCATGGCGTCCCACAGCAACGTCTCCACCCCCTCGAGCCACGACCATCTCTATCTCCAGCAACAACCCCCCGACCTCCTCTCCCCGCCGCCGCAGCAGCAGCAGCAGCAGCAACCGCAGCAACCCTTCCACCAATTTCAACCTCAGCTCCCCCAATTCCAACAGCACCAGCAGTTCCAGCAGCAGCAGCAGCAGCCGCAGCGTCTTGTTCAGCAGCAGCCGCAGCCGCAGCCGCAGCCGCCGCCGCCGCCGCAGCAACACCAGTCTCTCGCTTCTCACTTCCACCTCTTACACGTACGAATTCGCAATTCCATAACGATGTAATATAAAAAAAAAACCCTAACTTGCGACTCACGATGCTCGAAATTTCGAATTTTGTCGCAGTTGATGGAGAGTTTGGCGGATGCCGTCGAGAACGGGACGCGCGACCAGCACTCTGATTCCTTGGTTCGTCTCCCTCCTTCGCTTCGTTTTGGATTTGGTCGTGGCTCTTTGGCCCTACCCAATTCGGGGTCCTGACGTTGTTGGCTTATTCATTTATGTTTTGGCCTCTTTCTTGAAGGTCACTGAACTGAGCACTCAGTTTGAGAAGTGCCAGCAGCTGTTGAACTCGATAGCTGGGTCCATTAGCTCCAAAGCCGTGGTAACTATGAATCCATGATTTCTCGAATTACCGCTCGCGTGTTCCTCTGTTGATTTGTGATATTTAAAGATGGGTTTTCTAGTTTCAGGCTAAAGAATGTTCTTATCTTTTGCTTTCTTTGGTCGTTACATGGAATTCATTTCTCGAGAGCTGCATATCTTGCTTGTATTCCTACAACTCTCTGTAATAGGCACACTTGCTGTACCCAATTGACTAGGTTCTTCCTGATCCCGACCATAGAGCTCCAAGCTTGCTCCTTTGGCCCCATTGAAGTCCAATCTTTTATGCTGTATCGTCAGGTGTATAAAAGTTTTCTCCTTCTTGTACTAGCCGATCATTTTCTACTTCACTTGTTGATCTTGGCCTTAGATTCATGTTGCAAGCCTTTGGACCTATATTCATCAGACAACAAGTCTCCTCTATTTTGCCTATTTGTTGTGAATGACAGCTCTGAGTCGGGGAATGCAAACTCAAATGTGATGTTCGGTTTGCAGGAATAGCTGCTCTAGATTGTAGAACTATGGTGGTTGGCATGGAGATAGAAAATGGAGACAAGGTGGGGGTGGAGGGTGGGGTGCAGTTTCCATATTGACGAAGTTTTTACTTCTCTGCAAAACGAGGAGACTAGGGTACTGGTTTCAGACACTATGTCTTTCTCTCCCTATGCGTGATTTCACTAAGGAAGAAATGTTTCTCCCCTTTTCTCCTCTTTCTTTTCTATTCCCTTCCCTAATGTTTTGTTGGGAGAGAAGGGTGGGGGAGAAAATGAGAGATTGGTGTAGAAAATCTGAATATTTTGCAAAAACGGATCGGATCAGAAGTGTGATATCTTCTTCACCATCCTTCACATTCCATCTCTACTAAGAATATGAGGCCTTTCTTTTCTTTAAATTTTGTAGTGTGAATATTCATATATCGATGTGTATTTAATTGTTTTGGGAAGTTGGAATGTTTATAATAAATTGTATGTGTTGTCTCTGGACATCCACTTGTTGCCATTTCATATTACTTCCTTGAAGCATTGCCCTTGTGATGAATATCTATCCTCTTTTATGTACTATTAGAATTGGCTGTTTCTTTGCTTATATATGTTTACTTCAATGAGCATCACTGTTTCTTTTGGAAGAGGAAAGATATGGCGGGAAATACCTTTTAGTTGGTTCTTAAGAAGCTGAAGACTGCATCAAACAATTTCAATGTGCTTTGGCATGTATTTTTCATACTTTTATTACATGAAGAACAGCTTTGTCACATCATTCAATATTTTGTTTACAGACAGTTGAGGGGCAGAAACGTAAGCTGGAGGAAGCTGGGCAAATGCTAAACCAAAGAAGGTTTGTAGTGCTAGTCACTAACTTTTCTGTTACAATTACTGTGGTGATATTTCTTAATACATTAAGTTGTCTTGATGCCAGGGATCTGATTGCCAGTTACAGAAATTCAGTTGAGGAACTGATAAAGTCTGAGCCTTAAATGCTCATCTCCATGCCTAGATTCACAGAGAAGAATGTTAAAGTTTCATGGTTGGGTTAGAAGGGAAATTTGGAGATGCTATAAAATTTGGGGATGTTATGTTGGTCCAAAGCAACATTGTGCCACATGATCATATTTCAGTGCGAGGCAATCTTCTTGTGGAGATTTCAATCGGACTTTGTTGGTTTATCATCCGATTGTGGTGTCAAGATAATCTGGCTCTTGTTTTCAACATGGGGGCTTATTTTAAATGATACGCGAAGTCCACGTATTGACTTGCTTGATTTGGACTTCAAAAAGGTCTTTGAGTAGGATTCCCTAGTCCCAGGACTTACTAGACCATAATTTCCATATAGGAATGAACTAGGCTGCGTTTGGTGCTTAGGAAAATTCGGGATAGGATATCCTATGTTTGGTGCTTACTCAAGATAAGAAAAAGTTATAAAGATGGATATAGGTTGGATAAAATTATTCCATGGGGTGGGATAAAGGTGGATAAGATTTTTAATATTCATAATATGAAAGTTATTTTTCTCGAATAACAAACTTATTAAATTAACAAAATTAAAATTATGTTTCAATATAAATAATATTTGAATTCTAATTTAAGAAATTAAAAAAAAAATTATTAATTTAATCTTATTTTAATTTATATATTCAACTTTAATTCTATCTTATAATAAACATTCTATCTATAAATTATATATTCATCATATATATTTTAGGTATGTTAGTACAATTTACCATTTGATAAAATTTTATTAAAGAATGATAAAAGGGGAAAAATAATAAATAGAATAATTTAAAAAAGAGGAAAAATAAAATAAAAATAAATTAAGGAATAGTGTCATGAGAGATTTTCACCATCTCCATTTATAAACTTTTAGGTTCATTTACAATGATATGCGGTTTATATTAAAAAAAAATGTACATGATATGATGTGAATATATCAAACCAATGAATAGGATATAAAAAAATTTAAGAATTTCATATCTTATCATATCCGGCCCTATTCTAGTTAAAAATCCGAACGACCAAACGTAGTCTAAGGGTGCGTTTGTTTTACGGAAAACTTAATGATAAAGGAAAATATTTTTCGGAAAAGCATTTTCCAAGAATACGGTTTGTTTTCCTTTGTTTGGTGATATATAATTGAAATGTTTTTTGCCATTTGGATCCCATTAAAAAATAATTTCACACTTCATCACACAGGAAAAAAATGAATTTTTAATTTAAAAAACTTCAAATTTTTAATATTGTTTTTTATTTACTTTTATTTTCTTTCTTTTTATTTCCTTTTTTTCTTTTTCTTTTTCTCTTGTTCCTTCTTCTTGTCCTTCACTCCTCAGCTTCCTCACGCCATCCCTTCTGCTTCCTCTGGCAGTTCGTTCCCCGCTGGCTTACAAGGGGTGAGCTCCAGCTGTCGCTAGAGGCGATGAGCTCGCTAGCTGGCTTCTAGAGGCTGCGAGCTTGCCCAATCTGGCGAGGCTTAAGCCTCATCGTTGGAGGCCACGAGCTCACCTGATTTAGCGAGGCTTGAGGCTCATCGGCCTCAAGCAAGCTCAAGTCTTGTTGTCGAAGGCCATGAGATCGCTTGATCTGGTGAGACCAAAGCTCACTGGCTGTCTTTGTGGCTGGTGACAGGTGAAGAAGAAGCAAAAAGAAAAAGAAGCAAATTCGAATTTTTTATTTTTATTTTTAAAATGTTTTCCAAATTTTAATTAAAAAATAAAAAAAATAAAAATTTCAATTTTTTTAAAATATATTTTTATAAGAATAATTGTTTGTAAATCAAGCATCAAATCTAAGCTTTGGTAGATTCGGAAAACGTTTTCTGGTCCTTTTAAAAGGGAAATCATTTTCCTAAATTTAAGGCTTTCTTCAAAAAAACGTTTTTCTAGTCAACTAGGAAAACGTTTCCGTTGACTAGGAAAACGTTTTTTATTGACTCATTTTCCTAAGCAACCCAAACGCCGGAAAATGAGGAAAATGTTTTCCCTGAAAATGTATTCCACGAAACAAACACACCCTAAGGTTCATGCCGGAAAGATGATAAAGATGTGTTGTCGCTTTGATGGTCGTTGTGCTAGGCACCCCTATTTTCACATTTTTACAATGTGGTAGAAGATTCATCTACACAACTAGGGGTATGCGCGCAGCCTTAGTTACGATCGAAAGCGCAAAAGTCGATGTTAATTCAACTTGCATTTCCGTCGACATCTTTTGCATTCTTTCAGACCTTTGTCCAATTAGCCTTGTCCCTCGTTCTCTTGGTTGTAGTGATTTTGAGTACACTTATTTGGAGCTTATTTGCACTTTCTTTTCTTTTCCTCCTTTTTAGTATGAAGATGGACTTAGCGCTGATAGTTTACTTTATGCCATCTCCTGCCATACGCGGGCAATTATTCTCGTAGCCCAAGAAAAGGGTACAGTTTCTTGCGGGTCTTCGATTAGGGTTTTTACTTCTAAAAGCACAAAGAACAGGATAAATAAGCCTGTTAGTCCACATTGAACAAAAATTGGGTAACAAGAGAATCGGTATTTCAAAATCTCATCAATGCTAGCCTAGTCTACATCACCATAAAGATGCCTCTCACGGCTAGTTTCTCCCAAGTCAAATTCTTCTTGTTCTCATTAGCTCTTCTCCATCCAAATAATTGGAATGTTCTCAAGATGTCGTAAGGGTTCTTTTTCTCATTAGCTCTCCTCCATCCAAATAATCAGGACGTTCTTAGGACGTCGTAAGGGTATTGCCGCCAAGGAAATTTTTCTCCGGTTACAGTCGGGGCTCAAAATACAAACCTTTTTCTTATGATCGTGAATATAAGCAAATCAATAGTCCATATCATCCATATTTGGCATACGACTAGGAGGCTTCTTCTCATTTGCGCGCTCAACAACAGCCACCTCAGTTGTCGCCAGCAACAATGAGACACTGCAGTTTGTAGGAAATTTTTTAGTTTAAATAATGAAAAACCGAGTTAACTCACAAAAACTGATACTCACCTTGCAGCATCTACTAATGCAGTTCTAACAACTTTGAGAGGATCCATAATGCCTGCCTTTACCATGTCGACGTAGTCTCCTAATTCAGTGCACAATCATTGTCAGTGTTTGAATAACAGCAAATTCATACAAAATAGCTTACAAACAACATGGCTCGTTCTACAATAAGATAGTTCATTAAGTCTTAAAATACAATACGGGAAAAATGAAGAGGATAAAAACAATTAGATCATGCCGAGTACATAAAGCTAGCAATGACAGCTTAGTGGCAGTTGAGATTCATAAAGGAAACATCGTAATTCTTCCCAGGAAAAATGGTATCAGAGGACTAGGAGAGGTCTGTGTTTATCAGTAATTTGGGATTAAAGGGAACAAACCTTTTGCAGCATCAAATCCCATATTGAAATTATCCTGCTCTAATAATTTGCCAAGAATCAGAACTCCATCAAAGCCAGCATTTGAGAGTATTGCGAGTGAAGGTGCCTGGAGAAACCAATGGATCGGAAAATTTAAGACCAAATAAACCTCAAAAGTACACTAGGTGATAACCCTGAAAAACAAACCTTAAGAGCATTTTGAATGATTTGGACACCCCTTCTTTCGTCCTCATTTTGAGTTTGAACGTTCTCCAAGACCTTTGTGGCATATAAAAGAGCAACACCACCACCTGACACCAACAGGTAAATCAGACCATAGCACTTTGAAAACGTTAAAGTAACTTATGCATAAGAGAAAGAATTACCTGGCACGATACCCTCTTCGACAGCTGCCCTTGTAGCGTTTAAGGCATCGGTGACCCTGTCTTTCCTTTCACCGACTTCTGCCTCACTAGCCCCACCAACCTATAAGCATCAATACCAATGAGTCAGGATGTTTCAAGCATGATATCACAAAAGAATCAGGATAGCTAATAGACAACAGACCTTAAAAACAGCTACACCACCAGACAGCTTTGAAAGACGCTCCTGTGCTTTTTCTTTGTCAAAGGTGGATGTGCTCTTCTCCATGGCCATTCTCAGCTGCTCACAAAATTACATGTCAACTATTCTCTCACCTTGGACCCCAAACCGGGGAAAAAACTACTCTCTGTCTGAGAGAGCATTAGTTACTAATACAGTCCTTACAAAAGCTAAGGTATTTGTCAATATGCTTCTTCCAAAAGGCAAGACAATGGAAAATTACCGGAAAAAAAAAATTAGTATTGTTCTATTGAATCTTTCTTTGACTGCTCGCGTATTTATTACTTTTGTAATGTTTCAGCCCAGTTGCAAATTCTTGGTTTGTATAGTAAATTCTCAGTTTTATGCTAATAAAGATAACTAATATACCCCAAAGGAAACAGAGATGAGAAAATACGTGAGTCAACAACAGCAGGTGCAACCCTCAGCTATGAGTTAAAAACAAGATAAATGATATACACAGGGGACCACTAACAGAGAAGGACACTTCCAACCTTGAACTTTATAAATTATATCTTTTTCATGTCCATTAGGATGATTACTAGATGAAATGTAGCAAGTAAATCTGATGAGGAAGCCACGAAATTTCTTCTTGCCATCTTTCTTTCATTGATTGTTCCGTTACATTTGGACAAGTATTCTCTTACCCCTCAAGAATATTAGATTAGGTTTGACATGTCTATTGTCTACAGGGACCTTCATCTTTGATGAAACCAATATGCCAAAACTGATTTCTGGTACGGGGATTGTATGACCTTTTCATTGTAGACTTATTATAAGTGATAAATGTTTATATTTTCACCCAACATATTTTCTTTCTTTAAACAGAGACTTCTAGCTTTCGATATGACATAATTGAAAGTTGACTGATTAGCAATGTCATAAGCAGTTCTCAAAATTCTCACCTATGATTGCACACAATTCATATGAATAATTGGAAGCAAGAAAAGTCCATTGTAACTCCTTTAAAGTGAGAGGTGAATGAGAAAGTCACCCAGCTAAGTAGAGAGACATTAATTAGATATCTCTATCATCATCAATGCCAAAAAGCACTAAAGTTCTGATGTCAGAAATCAGATATATAGCAAAGTGCCATCTGCATGGCAGCAATTCATCATTTTAACAGAAAACATCTTTGCTTGATCTCATCCATTACACCAGAAACCACCATAGATACTCGAGAAAATAACTGTTCTTAATACTCAACCAAGTCACAGTCATACCTGTTCACATCTTTCTTCAATTGCTTTCTTGTCGCCTTCTCCATGCAGAATAATAGTATCGTCGAGAGAGACAGTCACCTGCAGTGGTCAATAAGGATTTACCCAAATGAAATCCAAACGAAGCATAACATTCCTTCAATCATACCTTTTTTGCAATACCCAGCATTTCAACTTTGACTTTATCAAGAGTAAGACCACGATCTTCAGATATAACCTGTAAATATTTGCTCTGTCATGCACAGGAAGTATTTACAAAGAACTTTCGGGCATCTCATCTTTTATCACCTCTCCTCCGGTAAAAACAGCAAGATCATCCAAGTTTGCTCTTCGGTTTTCCCCAAATCCAGGAGCTTTGACGGCACAGAGCTGAAGAGCATTCCCCAGCAAAAAACTATCAAAATTGAATTGCCTTGACAATCAAGAAGGGTAGATGATGAAGATGATGTATTGATGAAGACAGCAATTTTAAGGTTAGGCATGTCAGGAATGCCGACGAACTTAAATAAGATTGGTGGTTAAGAAAATTACTCAGACAACAAAGTTCTTTATTTTAACTGGTAATTTTGAGTCACAGATGCTAAACAATTCCTTGGTCATGAATAAAAAATAAGTCCAATAAAGACTATCATGCTTTTACTTAAGAAAAATGAGGGAAAAACGCCTTTTTGTACTTTTCACCCACTTACAATGAAATATTTTTTTAATTAGGGAAGGAAGTTGGCTTACAAAATGACTTTGACACCATGAGTGCTCTACAATACTACAAGTACGTTCATCCATATTACAGGGGAATATGTAAAGATGTAAAAGTACTTTTAAACTACATATTGCAGGGGAATATGGATGAAACTACCATTGTTGTCGACACATCATTCCGGAAAATGAATATATAAATTCTTACAAAAGTATGTATTGTCGTCGTGCCCTATATAGTAGATACCTTTATCCCGGCATGATGCTTGTTAATGACGAGTGTTGTCAGTGCCTCGCTCTCTATATCCTCAGCTACTATAAGAAGAGGTCTGTTCATCTGTTCACAGAAAGAGAGAGAGGAGGCGGACCAAGGAGAGAAGAAAAGAGGGGAAATTTTCATCATTTCATGCAATTATTCACAGCAATTGTGGTTGGAAAGGATTCTTAAGAAAAAGGTTCACTACCTTCATAGCAAGCTCCAATATTTGCACAACCACATTTAGATCTGAAATTTTCTTGTCATGAATGAGGATGAGGGGATTTACCAGTTCCTGCAATCACATATCTCTCATGTCAACATGTCAATGGTTCTTCTCCACTTATTTTCCACTCGCAAGATTAATGAGAGACCCAATCTAGGATCATGCAAACGTAGCATCTAGCTATGAGGACTCAGAACTCATAAAAAGGTTTCGATATTGTGACTCAATTGGTGTGATGCGAGAACAAACGGCTGTAGTAGCCAACATCCCTCCGCACTTTAAGCAGCAAGAAATTCATATCAAGTGAGAATTCTTTTTCTGTGGCAGGGACATTTGTCTACAGTTTCCACAATTATTCTTTCTATTGAAGATTCTTCAAAAGCTTAATCTACAGTAACAAGATCCACATTAATTATATGCTTTTTAGAGTCAACATTTCATCAGGGCCAGAGAGTAATGCGTGAAAAGGAACACCCAAGCTTAAATTCTCAAAGCTAAGAAAGGGAGCTCTTGGCTTACGCATTTCTGAGTCTTTCGATCAGTGACGAAATAAGGAGACATGTAACCTCTGGCGAGCTTCATTCCCTCCACCACTTCCAATTCATTGTCCAACGTGTTCCCATCCTATGTGCAACACATTCATTATTCCTATGTGAACCAAGTAGCGCAATACAAATGAAAACATGATCCACTTACAGTGACAGTAATTATTCCTTCCTTTCCAACTTTCTCCATTGCCCGTGCTATCAGTTCTCCAATCTCTCGTTCACCATTAGCAGAGATAGTGGCCACCTGTCAATTATGTATCAGTATATAAATGATTTGTTGGGAGACACAATAAGCGACTGCAGCAAATTAAAAACAGATAATAGAAATGCAAACTCTAGCAGATCCAGCGAGCATTTATGACCAATCCAAAGTGGGTTGAGACAATGCCAATGATTATTCGTTCACATTTTTTGTGCTTCACATGCAATGACACAAATCTTTATCACTTACCGGCAATTTTGGGCCCATTAATGCTTGTGTATGATTATAAAAAACTGATCAAATAGGAAAATGACTCACTTTATGTTACATATATCAACCATTTTTGAGATCCCAAATTCACGAATACCGAATTCCACAAAACAAACCAATCGCTGATAAATACACCCTCAGCAGCATAATTTACAGGAAGGCCTTTACCTGCGTGATTTCTTCGGGAGTACTAATCATCAAGGCTCTGCTTTTCAAGTCAGCTATGACAGCATCAACTGCTTTATTGATCCCACTGCGCAAATCCATCACATTTGCACCAGCAGCTACTGACTTGCATCCTTCCATCACTATTGCCTGGGTCAGTACAGTTGCACAAGTTGTACCTGCGACCAGATGGGTATCTCTCTTGAAATAGTCACCAAAAAGGAAAAGAGTAAACTCTTTCAATTTACAAGTTAGAGTCGCCAGGTCATGAATAATAAAGTAACATGCTGAGAATGATAAGATAATAACTAAAATGAATTATTCAAACTCTTTACGTAACTGTACATGTCAAAATAAAAATAATAATTCAAACTCACTTTTAGACAAGTAACAGTACACAGATTTAGAGGGCAGAAACTCCGAAGGCATTAAAGATTATATACAGAAAAGACTGCAAACTCAGCAGCTGAAATATAACTGAAGCTCCACAGGAAATTGCGGTTGTGATTGGTGCAATTAAGCACACAAAAGCTTTCTACTCTTTTGTTTAAGCCAAAAAGCTGCACCTTCATCAGTAAACTACAACTAATTGAACTATCACCATTTTGGTTTCCCAGAACTTTTAGTGTAGCACTACTCCAAAATTGTTCTTGGTCAAGTCAGCCTAAGCATCTTGTTGTGGCCCATCTCTATCAAGCGCAGGTTTCTTGGCTCTGAGAAACTACCACAATCTCTGGCAAACACCTAACAAGTTAAAACTCGAGAAACAAACTGAAGCCAGGAGCATAAATGTGGATTATGCTTATGATGCACATAAAACACAAATAAATCAAGGGATTTACCGTCTCCAGCAACTTTATTTGTTGCATTTGCCACCTGTTTCACGAGATCCGCACCCACATTCTTGGCCCTATCCTCGAACTTGATGCTTTTGGCAACAGTGACTCCGTCCTTTGTAATTTTGGGATTCCCTCTGCTATTTTCAATTATCACAATTCGGCCCTAAATTTTGTATTCAATGCAATGGATTAGCCAAAATACACAACAATTGTTTACATGTATACCAGTTGATGCGACCTCAGTATCATTTCAAGTGGCAGTCAGATTGAAGTAGCAGTAGTATGTTTGAGCAGACAACTACAGTTCAGAGTTTTGAATGAGATGCATAAAAATGATTGCGATTGACATAAAGAATGAAGCTTACAGGTCAATGCAAACTCATCAGCGACCATAGTGTTACATCATATCCACTACCATTTGGAATGTATCTAATCCCCAACCACCCCCCCCCCCCCAAAAAAAAAAAAATAAATAAACAACCCCCGAGTAGAGACAGAGAGTACACCATGCATGCGATGAAGAGTAAATGAAGATAGATATCATACAAAAATAAGGTACCTTAGGTCCCATTGTCACTTTGACGGCTTCTGCAACCTCAGTGACACCTTGCAGCATAGCTGCACGGGCTCCAATCCCAAAGTTGATGTCTTTGGCGACATAACATCTGGTCCCGATGACTGCGGGACAAGCCTTTCATTTCCCAAGACATCAGGCACCAAGTATGATCAGTTCAAGTCAAGCCCAAGAATGACTTGATTAATCAGTTAAAAAAAAAACCATAAATTTTAACGCTGGCGGTTCAACTACTTTCATGATGATCCCAACCAGAACATCAACTAAGTAACGGCCAAAATGCAATCTTTCCTCGAGTAAGAACTTTCGAACTCCCGGACAACAAAAAGGCAAAACAAATCCACCGAACCCACAAACAAAATTGGAGCTTTAACTCGCTGATTCTCTTTCCTCCGAATTGAATCCCCAGAATTCTCGTCGACTGAATCAAACGAGTCCTACTTAAACAATTAAAGGAAAGAAAACGGACGCAGCACAACGAGAGACAAGAGACTCACCAGTTTCTTCGAATAACCATGGCTGGAAAAATCGACACGCGAAAACAAAAGAAGCCCGTCAGTCATCTAATTGTACATGCACGAGGAAAGAAGCCATGCTTGCGATGTCCATTGACGGTACCTGATCGATGAAGCGAGCTTCGAAGCAATTCGGAACATTTCGCCTTCACCGCACTTTGCCGAGGAAGTACACGCAGCAGTACAGCACCGGATTCCGGAGATGACGACGCGGGATCAGTGCCGATTCGATCGCTAATCGCAGGTTCTGAGCATCGAGTCGATCCCCAGCTCACCGAGTTCGCGCGGATTCCGACGAACGTGCACGACGACTCCTCTTTCGCAGCAGGGGTTTTGGTAGGGTTCAACGAGCTGCAGCGATAGCCGTTGATGTTGATTACTACTGGATCGACGCCCTTGACGACGTCAAGTTGACGTGAGGGTTGGATGGACGGTCTAGATTCTTCTTATCGTGAGTGGGCTCCGCAGCGGAACGAAAGACCGATTCCGGGCCAATTGATTATAGGCCCATTAGTAACCATGGGCTCATGGGCCTTGGGGTTAACACTGTCCAAAGCTTAAGTCAATTCCAACACCGTAGCGTAAAAGATTAAAACCCAAAAGAAAGAAAATTTAAAGAATTAAATAGTGCCGGTAAATATTGACTCGACCTTCATGGATATGAGGTTTACATAACTAAAATCACTTTAATATGAGTTTTTTTTGTCATATAAAGAAAAGAAAATTATTTATGCTTGCTTTAATATGTAAATCACGTTTCAAGATAAAGTAAATCGGACAAGAGATCTTGTTAAAGATAACGTGGACTATTTTTCACTCATTGGAAAGAGATATGTCTATCAGATCAGTTGTAAAACAAGCCTATACAATATTTTATTGTATGACTTACAAGCCCCAAAAGTTTAAGTCTGCTTCTGTTGAGTTTCTATTAAAAAAATTTTGCCTATTTTGTTGGCTTACCTTTCGGACTTGAGAAGATGCTCTCTTAATGGTAGAATACTATTCAACCGGACTCCATCATAATGATTGACCGTGTGGGTCTCACATGAGCCTCATAAATAAGTCTCACGTAATTAATCGCCGTGATTTCATATGATTTGTTGACTTGACTTCGGAGTTAGCATATCCCCCTGTAATTCATCGACTAGGGGAAGGGAAGAAAGATCACATGCACTGGCCACATGGCCAGCACATGCAATCATGAATCATTCCTTGAAGGTCAAGGGGAAATCATGTAACAATGATGGCAAATGCTGTTGAGATTGAATTGTTAAAATAAGCGAATCATCAAACTGATCCGGCTGGAGGAACTTTCATTGGGCACTTTCTGAAGACCACAATGAGACAGCTCTTCAGCACACGGATTGGAGAGACAACCTCATCGAACCGACAGTGCTCGTGATGTCCGAATAATAGGACGCGAGCCCACTTTGGTACAGCTTCGTTTCTTTCACTAAACTCACGGTTCGAGTCTTATCAGTTGAACTCCAAGAATCAGTTTTCTCGTGAGAAAATCACTCAGGAAAAAAAAGAAAAAAGAAAGAGAACTTCTGGATCATTTCACGAAGTTTTCATCGACCGTCTAACGCAATCAATCCGATCAACTTTAATCTCATTTTTACAAACACATTGTGATGAACAATAGGAAAAGAAAGACAGTTCAATGGTAGAGGATCGAAAGTATACAAAGCAAACAATATACCCAATAATAAAAAATTGAAACTATACCACAAGATCAACATAAGCTCCATCAAACTATCCGTCTCCTTCCTCATTCCCTCACTAAAACGTCCATTTCCAAATCTTGACCCTCGTTTCGACCTTGCACTTCGCTCCCGCCGTCGACGCCGTGGCCGTCGCGTTCTCGGTCGGGACGCTTACCTTGATCCCCACGCACGTCACTCTGATCCCGACCTTCGGCGTCTTCAAGCTCCCCATCTTCGCTTTGACCTTCGTCTCCAACTTCACCTCCAACGGCAGGCCGTTCTTGCTCTTAATGTTCGACGTCAGCTTCGCGAGGGGCGCCGCGTCGATCGCTCCGCCGCCGCCGTTGCTCGCGATTGTGGTCTTCAGCAAAGTGGTGTTCTTGGTCCCGTGCACGAAGGAAGGGAAGGAGCCTTCTCCGACGTCGACGCCGTCGCTGTAGACCGATATGGTTATGGGGCCATAGTAGTACACGAGCTTCTTGTTAGGGTTTTTCGCCGTGACGTTGAGGTCGAACTTGGAGATGACGGTGGAGGAGGACTGGGAGACGTTGAGGTAGGAGAGCTTCAGGGCGGAGACGGCGAAGGAGGGGCGGTGGGGACGGTAGAGGAGGTAGACGACGGCGGCGAGGATGGCGGCGGCGAAGAGCAGGGCGAGGACGAGGAGAGTCAGGAAGATGCAGCAGGAGCAGCAGCAGCCGCGGCGGTGCCGTCGCCGGGGCTGCGGGCGGTAGGCCGGGCGGTTGGCGCCGTAGAGCTGGGCCTTCGTGGCGGGGAACGGCGGGTTTGCGGGCGCGGCGCCGATGGGGGTGGGCTTGGAAGGGTAGACTTTCTCAGCCATTCTGAGAGGGGGAGAGAGAGAGAGAGAGATGTAGGATTTCAGGAAGAGTCGATTTGATGCAGGATAAATAGAAAAGCTAAGGAAAGGTTTGAAGAGAAAGTGAGGAAAATGTGAACGATGCTATGGCCTTAAACAAAAGATGGAAAGTAACCGGAGACAGACAACAACAGCGTACCCAAATATGGAAGAAGTACCTAAATCACTATCTTTCATGATCCTGGCTAAATCATTTAAAAGCTTTGAGGATGTGTGCAATCTGGTGCAAACCGACCATGAAAATAACCTACACATGTTACATCAAATTAATCATCATTATCATGGTGTTGCATCAAATTAATCATCATTATCATTTGGATGTGCGCGGCTCATTTTCTAATTCTTTCATCCGCTTCGTAAATACGTGAATTTCATCTCTGCAATACTACATAATTTATAGCAACATCAGTGCATAAACAAAAGTAGCTCTTAATGGTTATTATCTGTACTGTTGTGTCAAGTAAAGGTCTCCTACCTCTGATGAATCTTTTTTTCTTCCTCAAATATCATTTGTTAACTAGTACATTTTATTTCGTGGAAAAATGCGTAAGTTAATAATTACGTTTCATTTCTCATACGTTTCAATATTAGAATTTGGATCTTTTCTATCCTACGACAACTCTTGTGAAAAAAAAATTCAAATCTCGAAATACTATTTATCCTTTCACATGTACAATTTCCTGGGATGGTGTAGCTTTAACATAATTTCTTTTTATTATTTAATGATCCAATGTTTAATAATTAAAAAGCGAATTTGTTTGATCTTTTGGTTTGAGAGAGAGAGGGTCTCTTTCTTGAGAAAATCCGTAGATGTCACCCCTTCAACTACTGCATTTTAAACAACCACTGCATTTTAAACAATGTTGAAAGCGAAGGTTGACCTTCCATTATGACCAACTAGGCAAAAAACTCCCATGTGGTGACATTTAACGCGACGCATTTTTTCCCACATGGAGCACATTAAAATATTGATATGCTTTTGTGAGAATTTGCAGAAAAAATCATGCTCATTGGAGAAAGAAGGCTATGTAGGATCCAAGTGGGCAATCCCAGGTCTGATCGTATCTCCCACCTGTTTTCTAGTAGGGATAGGAGTTGGGGATAATCTTTTGAAACTTTTCCTGGAGATTGTGAAAGCGAGATGACAAGATGCAAAGCGGGTCGATAGCAAAATCACTATAAGCATTTTTTTTCTTTCTTTAGCCTGATATGAGAGTTACTGCATCTGAATAGATCTGGCTGGGATTGATGCAGGCTGGTGTATCGAGGACCATGTTTCAAGAAAGATCCAAACTTGAAGAAAGTAAAGATGTTATCGACCAAAGACGTGTTCCGTGAATAAAATAACGAGAGAAGCAGGTGTGGCGTCACATCGCAACCTCGCAACGAAGCAACCAGAACCCTAACCAGAACAATTGGCAAGTAGCAATGATAATCTCTCTCTCTCTCTCCCCTCTCTCTCTCTCTCTCTATTTGTCCACTCTTTTCCACGTTCTCAATCATATTGGTAAGTGAAAGTCAACAGAAACAGCAAATTGGATTCTTCACCAGCCAATCTGTTCATTGTTAATTATTATTGTCAGACTGGCTATGTTACAGCCTCGTGAACTGAATTTATAAGTCACTCGGATTGGTTGGAGCATCTCCATCACATCCATTTTTCTCGGGAAAAGGTTATTTCATTTGCCTATTTGTTCAGTTTTTCCAACCATCCTCTCTTTAGCTCAGCAGCACTTCTTCTCATGTGGGAGAAATTCTAGCTTCCGTTTCCTGTGATTTATCAGATAAGTCAAACAAGGTTTAGACACAAACTACCAAGTTTCATGAAATAATCATAAGGAAAAGACACAAAATGCCAAGAACTTCACAGTTGACTCACAAACGAAACCGAGTCAATTCTTTTGTAGGAGTTAGCGAAGACTCTTTGCCTATGAGATAGATTCCGTTCAAGATCACAAATGTATCTCGTACAACATTTCAACTCCAGTGTCAAGCTTGATACAGAATCTGATCTATTTGACAGAGTTTGCTAGGAATGAAATTCTTTACTGCTCTCAAATCAAGAACTTGAGTCCCAGAAAGGTTTTGTGCTATTTCATATGTAAAATTTTCCGGCAATGCATCCATGAATAATGTGAAAATAGAGGAGGCCCGGAAACCTTAAGTCAAGAGTGTTTGATTAAATGGATTAAATGAGCAATGGTTTTTCATCCAGAATGCCTACCTCCTTAGATCCTATGCAGTTTTGTCAGATTCTTTACGAAATCAGCTTAAAAGCATTCGAACATCTTTCATTCACTTCAGGGTCCTTGTGGACCGCAATGTGGATAAAGGAAAAAAAATAGTACGTTAGAGTTGTTCAGATTGGAACTGTTCATCTCGGAAGCAATCAGATTCTTCTTGTCACATATTACTATAACTAGATTACATTTCAAAAGTGACAACACACTCTATAAAAATCCTCCCAAGTTTTTAGGCCCTCACACCGCTGCTGCTCGTCCAAGTCTATTTCTCAAGATTTTTGCTCCCATATACCTGCATATGACACGACGAATATATCAGTGCATTACCCATTAGACCTTTTTTCAATTTTTTTGAATTTGCATCCTTGAAAGGAAAAAAATTGCGGAAGTACCTGCCCATCATCATGACAGTGGCTTGAGGATTAGTCCCTGGGGACTCGCTGAATGTCGAACCATCGACGACTCGGAGCTGGTCAACACCAAGGACCTTGTTCTCATGGTCCACCACCTTGCCTACGTGGCATCCTCCGTGGTAGTGCCAGATCGTGATCACCGTGTCCCTGCAGAACTGCTCGAGGGACTTGGTGTCATTGGTGTGCTTGGGAATGAGGTTGACGTTAGCCTTGACGCTGATGTTGAGCAGCTTCTCGGTGGTTTGCTTGTCCACTCGAGTTAATTCCGTGAAGTACTTGGACTGCACAACCTTCGTGGCCAGGCGAATGCCGTCGACACAGCGCTCCAGGTCATGAGGGTGGCTGAAATAGTTGAAGGTGATCCAAGGGTTGTCATCAACGTTAGTGTTGATCAGCCTTAGCTCGCCTTTGGACAAGGGGTAGGCAAGCTTTTCGAGGATGAAGCCTCCGCGGAACACCTCATGAGGCAGGTCCCTTTTGTTTCTTGCATAGGCTCGAATGGCTTCTGGAGTTCTTTGCTTCGGGGGTATGGTGGACAACTGCCCGATCTGGTTACATCAAAAGATTGTTATCATGAAATTCACAGAATCTGCATGCGTGAATCGAGAAAATATAGCACTAAGTGGAATGATTTTTAATGTGATGCAAAAGCTTCCTAGACCATGCTACGGCTGCTTTAAGTTATGAAGTAGCTAATTTTCTATAGGGAAATATCAATATCACCAGGGTCTTTGGAGTTCATTCTTTGCAACAAAGCTCACCTCTGCTGACACGATTCCGTGGTGGCAGCGAAGACTATCGTTAGATTGCCCAAATCCACTGCTAGATTCAAGATAGACTCCCAACTTGGTGATCCCCACAGTCTGAATAAGTGACTGATGGATTGGTCCATTTGTAGGTACAAAAATGGTGTTCATGGGATTGTCTGCTATGTCTTTCCCGACAAATTCCTGGTCCAGCACCGTGGATATGTTCAATTTTTCAAGGTCGGGTTTTGGTCCGATGCCACTGAGCAGGAGCAGTTGAGGACTTCCGATAGCTCCACTAGATAATATTACTTCACTCTGCAGATTGCTCTTGAGAAACGCTTGATGGCCATGTCCATTTTCATCTTTAAACATGACTCCCACCGCCTTTGGTCGATTCCCTGCAAAAGAAAAGGTTCACGTTCAGTTTCTAACAACGTTTAAGAGTCGTTAACATCATCAATACGTTTTATTTTTGCCCTTTATGTAGTCAGATGCAACTTCAAACTATCAACAGCTTCAGTTAAGGACTATTGCAGGCTATCAAACGTTAAGAAGCTAAGTTCAAGAAGAGCCTTTTAGTGCCAGAAAGCTTGACAAGGATTGGCCTTGTGCAAATTTCATGCCGATTAAAATAATTTACCTCTTGTGTCGAACACAATCTTTTGCACTGTCGCATGTATCAAGACCATAAGCTTCTGAGGATTTGCAGTGTCAAGAAGCTCAGCAGCAGTGTGGCGCCGGCCGTACCTATCAAAAATGGTGCCTCCCACTTTGGTCCCATATAAATGATCATAGGTGAACCCGTTAAAAGGTGACACACCGACGTCCAAAAGACTGTCCTTGAATGCTCTTTGCCAAGGCGCAAAGTCTGGCCTGTGGACAATTTGCTTCTCGACCCACGGGTAGGACTCATTCACCAATTTCTCGTCCCAACCTACCTTTCTTATGAACCTGGAGCATGATAAAATTATTAATGCTGAAGTTTTAGAAACATTTAATCCGAACTAAGAGCAAGTACCATCTATCTATCTCAAACACTTCTGGTCCCCATCTTTTGGGCCTTCACCATTTAATGTTTCTCTTTGTCCTAAAGTTTAAGGCTCATCTCATGAGATAAATAAATGCAGAGGGACCAGACAGGCATCTAACGAAATGGAGCAATGAGAGATGGGGGTCATAAATGCAGTGACATATGGTTACCATGAGGATATAATTATTGTCACATGGTCACCGTCATCACTTTCAAACCTCAAGATTTATTGCTAAGCAGGGTCTGCCTAAATGCCATCATATCTGGTGCTACAGCAGCAATATTGACCAGGGAAGTGCAATTCCGCTTTCACAAGACATCATGATGCGTGATTGACAGTTATCGACCTTTAACCTGGATTCAATATTACTCACAACTACTCTTTCCTCGCGCTGGAGATCAAATCACCGTCATCCGGAAACTTATGATTAGGTGGGACATTAGTGCGTTGAAGAAGGGCAATAAAATGCGGGAGCTGGTTCGAGGAATGTATGAAAACCTTACGTCTGTGCTTACGGCACGTATTCTCCCCTCTTCTTCTTCAAGAATGAACCATGCAGAGACCAATACAACCAAATAGGGAAATACTGAATGCAGAAGTAAATTTCCACAGTTTCCTAAAGAGGCAGAGTGAATCATGATCTACAAATGCTAGGAAGCACTACTTGCACAGACTACAGCTATACAGACGTCAACATTTTCCGGTGATGGTGAACTGTTTACATAATGGTATACATTTAAAATTTCTTCCAACCAACCTAAAATAGTTATGGCCGCCCCAGAAAAAAGCAAAAAGAAGTTAATAGGACACCTACCTTAAAAGTAGGTTCTGCATTAGTGAGAAGGCATTTTTGCCTTTTTGGCTAAAAGGATAGCTATCTCTCAAGTCCAAAAGGTAAAGAAAGAGACTTGACAGGTTCAAATTAATTTGCGTAATTTTTACCTAGAGGGGAAACAATATTTATATCATATATGTTCGCCAGGGAATATTTATTTTTGAATGATAATAGCATTCACTGGCGGTGTCAGAAAAAGTTTACACAAGTGGCGGTATCCACCCTAGATCTGATGGTTAGTGAGAGAGTGGGTACTTTAAATGCTCAAATTAATGGTGGATTAGACTCATGGAAAGTTTTCTTTACACTGGCGATGTATGTACTAATTTTCCAGGTACTGATTACCTTGAAAAGCCTTCATTTGCTGAACTGGAAGTTTGCCACTGATATGAAGAATGATAAGTCACCTAATCACATTCACAATCTATATCTTGGAAAGATTCTCATTTCACCGTGCACTTCCATTATCCAAAAGAAGAATTAGGCAAAAAGGCTGTCTTTTCTAGTACTAGCTGTACTAGCTTGCAACATATTTTGCTCTTGATTCTCATATACCCTATGGTCCAAAAGAAAATGAAATTCCTTCTCTTTTTTTCCTTTTTTACCTCAATCTTTAAGGAGACGTGTTCTTTGACATACCAATGTAGAAACTGCAGGCAACTATGAAGAGAAAAACAAGATTTGTATCATGTATATGTCAATGTCCTCGTAGGACTTACTCTGTGCTTGCTCTGGTATAGAACCCGGCATTGATGCAGGTGCCGCCACCCAAGACCCTTGCCCGGGAATTCAGAACGCCGTCCGTGGAGCTGAAGAACTGTGAGGCTGAGGTTTTCGATGTGTCCGCAAGGGTGAGGTGGAAATTCTCTAAGAAAGAGACATTGGCATTTGCAAACGGGACCCCCCCTCTTTCGAGCAGCAGGACACTAAAGTTCTGAGAGAGGGTGGCCGCCAGGGGACACCCGGCGGTGCCACCTCCCACGATGATGTAGTCGTAGGCGTTGTTGACGCCATTCGATGAAGATGACAAGGATGATGAGAATGTGCTTGCCCTCCGGATGAATGGGTACCCGTACTCTGAGTAATTTGGTTTCCCTGCATCGTAGAAAATTGTGTCAATGCCAAAGTTTGTTTTTTCCCTCTTTAACTTCTTCTGCCCATGTGTCTAATCAGCTGCCAACATTCAATTTGCAAGTACTGACATTTCTACGTAAATCAAAGCACCAGTAAGGTTTCAGCCCAAAAAGAATGGGAAGAAAAATGCAAAGGTTGAACAAATGTACAGACTGAACGTGGCAAGCGCTTTTTGGTCGGGAGCAACGGGTTACTTTCTTCCAATTGCGCAGAAGAAAATATCAAAGACAACGGAAGATTGAATGAACACGAGGAAAGATCAAAGAGACGAGGCACAGACATGATTATTTTTTCTCGTAAAAAACCTTGCTATCCTTCAAGGAACCAGACAGACCAAGAAGGACAGCCTGGAAAAATCACAAAGAAGAAGTGACTCGTTAAACATAACACCCCCGGAAATGCAGATATTTCTTTGCCTCGATCAGAAACAATTAGACCCAACAAAGGCACTGATCAAATAAGCTCTTATCTGAGAAGGCTGTGATCGCAAGGATGGCAGACACTGAGGACATGGAAGAGAAAACCAGGACACCCATCGAGAGATATAGAAGCTAACCAGACGTCACAACAAACAGTACGCCAACTTTCCTTCCAAGTCAAAAAGCAACAAGAGACCAGGACGAATAAAATAAACTCGCCGCGAGAGAGAGAGAGAGAGGAAATTTGAAGAGAAAAAGAAGGCAAAAAATGTACCTTGACAAGGAGAAAGCAAGCAGAGGCAAACGAGGAGGAGTAAAGGAACAAAGAGCTTGAGTGGCGGGGGTGCTGCGGTTGCTCCAACCAGAGCCATTGCAAAAGCAGACAAAAGCACAGAGAAAAGCAGAGGCTCGCACTGATCCCCAACCCAGCTCAGAGAGGAGCTTGCTTCCTTCAAGCGCAATGTGGCTCGCTCTGGTTGGCCTTGTTCAGTGTGCTCCTCTGAACGAGTATATATGTACCCACTGATCAAGCATCCCCAAGAGGAGATATAGATTACCATAACTACATGCAGAGTAAATGCTCGATGGGGGACCGGTGAAAACGAAAGATTAAATTTTAAAAATATATATAATAATAAAGATTTTATGAACGATGAGTAGACCCCCGGGTAAAATTTTTAGCTCTCGAAAGGGTCTCCTGATCACCCATCGATCACGCCCCTATTAAAGATGCACCGGAGCTACAACTGGAAAGGGGCCATGCAATTCGACGGGGTTGAAGTTGAAATAGTGGCCTTAAAAATAAATTTCTTTTGAAAATGAGCTGGGGAAAGGAGAAAGAGTGAATGCCTCAAGTCAGAGTTAGGAATTCTAGGCTGTTGGATTTACGTCCCGAAAAGTCAATCCTGCTGCTGTACGCACGGGGACCGCTCATGTCATGCATTGAAAGTTACCATTTTTTAATCTTATGTACGAGTGCGCGTGGTATTAATGAAGCATTTATATGTATTTTATACGTTTTCTTTCCACGATTCTAAGAATGGAAATAAATTTCCAGGAACTAGGGTATTAATGGGAAATCGTCCTTAAGAAAGATTCTAACCCTGACTCTCTTGTTAAATACTTTTAAAGAAGAAAGATTGTCATTTTTTATATTTCTTTATTAAATATGATTTAACGATTGCCCTTAAAGACTCATTAATAAGACTTTTCTTTTATATTTAATGTCGGATATTTGGCTTTTTCTTGTAAAATAATGAACCATTAATGGATGAGTGCTCTTGGAGCACTTATCACATGCTTAGCGTTGAAATAGTTGATTTCGAAAATATGTCGTATGCATATTGTGGGGATAATTAGTATATTGCAAATTGCGATAATTCTTTGTTTGTTGTTTTGTATGAGCTGAAAATCCAAATATGGCTTATAGGGTGGCTTGAAACCCATCCAAAAGCTCCTCTGAAAGTTCCATGAGGTAGCATATGAGAAACGGGTCAAATTGTTTTATCATGATGCTGACTCTATTTGAATTTCTCCAAGTTAATCGGTGAATAGATGGTGCACCTACAATAGGTTAATTCGAGACCGGACTTATAACTCTTTTCAATATTTTTTGTCTCTCCTACATAAAGGATTTTTCTCCCCTGAGATCTCATTTTTTTGAAGTTGTTTAGATATAAGAGAGCAAACCTCGGTTCAGGCTAGATATCTCGAATTATGTTGTCGAATATTGTTCACTTATTGAATTTTCTAGGTCTTTACGTGATAAAAAATCTCAAAAAGCTTTCACATACATGTTGAATCCACACTTATTCGAGCTTCGTTATCCAACTCTCTCCTTCACATTAAAGAGCATCGACATACGAACCTATAAACCGAGTCACTTTCTGACGGTTTACGTTTTTATTAATTATATTAGGCTAGGGTTTAGTGGAAGGAAATGGCTGGAATAGAATCGCGTATTTGAGTTTCCATTTCCGTTGTAGTACTTGACATGACTTCAATACTGGTGGGAAACAGTGATTTATAGGGAAAGCTGATTCTATCAATGGAAGGCATGGGCATTCCGTTCCACTATAGAACACACAAAAATTCAGTTCTTTTGAATAGCCACATATTTTCCTCATTACAGCAGAACAGTGTATTGCAATAACGCTTGTTCCTTGTTTCATTCTGGTCTTTTTTCTCGATTCCGATTCCCATCTCATTTCATTTCCACACATCAAAGATGCGGATAATTACCAAAAAAATTATAAAATTATTGCATATACGTCAATTCAGTTCTAAATATTTCATTTTAACAAGTTTAATTATAAATTTACTAACAATTTGCCAATATGGCCGGAAATTACTAATGTAAACATTGGTTTTTTTATATGACATAATCGGTGCCAACATTAAAAAAAATTTGTAATTTATTCAAAAAATTAAGGAGTTTTCATCATTTTTTTTATTTTTGTTTTTGTGCTTTTTCTTTTCTTTCATTGAGGTGGCAAGCCTACAAATCCTCACCAACGATCGCTAACCACAGTGAAGAGAAAATAAAAAAATTGGTAAAAAATTACAAAAAATATTTACGTCAATATTAACCGTGTCTCGTGAATGTCTATGTCAACAATCTCAAACATTTCTACAATAAATTTAGAACTTCTTTTCGGTGAATTTCCTCCAAACATGTCATGTTCTTTCGTAGCTTTCGCGTAGCTGATGCCGAAATCCGCATGGCTTGATAGAATATGGATGCTACCAAATTTATGTAGGCGATCAAAATGGCGATGACAATATTACAGAGAGGATGGTATAAGCAACAATACTCCGATTAGCATAACAATCCTAATATAATCCATTACGGTCCCCAAGGATAACGGCCTGTTTTGGGCCGTAGACTCTTAAAGGAGTAGACCCCGCCACAGTTACTAATTAATTTGTCATTCTGTGATCCAAATAGAACAGAACGGCCATTGACTTCACGGTGGAGAAGGGACATCGCTTAATCACTTCTCTACCAAGTACGGTTAGCAGGAGAGTCTTTTGTCCACCCTGAAATTAAGTGCAAATCGTGATGATTAGCGTCAGCCGACGCATCAAATTCAAAAAGGTGTCGATGCAACTCGTTGACTAAATGATGAGCGGTCAATCGACGTTGGCTCGATCCAACTTGAAAATACGCAGGACCCTAGAATCCTTCTGAGGTACATACGAACCCCGAGCATACGTAGGACTCTTCTGGACCAGACGTCGAACGCACAGCTGCAGGAGAGATGCAGACGCGATCTCGAGACTCGAATGGCGTGGACTGGTATTTGGTGGGTGGGGGGGTCATTAACTTCGGAGTAGTAAATCTTAAAGGCGGGCGTAAATGAGAGCGATGGATAAGTACATTCTACGTCTGCCCGAGCCGGGGCTGGTTCTGAATTCGGGTACGGCCATAAAGGAGAAGAGGGGAAGGAGAAGGGGACGTCCTTTCACCATTTCTGCACTTAGACTCACGGTACGGCTCTGCAACATTGCCCCGCTCTGGCTTTCCTCTTCTTTCTTCTTTCTCGCGGCCTCGTCGCTTTCTCGGCCAAAAAGCTTGCTTTCCTTATCGCGGGGGTCGTTTGACTTCCCGAAATTTACTTTTATCTCTGGATTATTTTTTTATTTAACTTTGATGTTGGAATTTGGGTATTTTTAATGATGCAAATAATTCATAAATTTTGATCAAATATATAATACAATCCTAGATTTTTATTTTATTCAATGTGATCATTATAATTTCGAAAAAAAAATCTTTTAATGGATTGTATGAAAATATTTAATATTATTTTTCCATTCATTCGAGATTAAAGGCCACATTTAATATTTTTATATATTTTAGAGACTAAATTAAACATGTATTAAAAATTCAGAAATTACATTTAACTATGTTGCAATTGAATTAAAGTTCAAAAATCATTTTTATCATTTTCCCTCCTAACTTTCTAGAAATCTAGAACAATTGAAATTGTAGTACATTATAAATTTTAATAGTAGATTCAGGTATACCTTTTCGTAGTTTTATAAAGCCATATGATAATTTGGATTTAGCTATAAAAAATGGTTTTGTCTATTTTTATTACATCTTAAATGAACGAGCCCTAGATTTTTTACTTTCCTGCCAAATTAAGAATATCATTCAAATTTCAAAGTCATGAAAAAATTATATATGAATTCACGAATCAATATTCACACATTATGAAATTTCTATGCGTTTAAGAATAAAAAGCGAGAAAGTGTGTGCATCGTGAGATTTACCAAAAAATTCAAAGTGCTCTGACAATTTCTCAATCTGGCAGAGAGTCATTGTGATTGTTGCTGAGTTGTTATGGTCCATGTTGTAAAGAAGAGTGATTAACGTATCAAGTGTCAGCTATTGCATGATGGAATATGCTTGACATCATATAATTTAAATTGATATGCTGCGTTATATTTGATCGGTACGAAGTAGTGCTCTTCATTTAATGGAGATGTACTAACTCATAATGTGAGAACAACCCACTGAGAATGCATTTACACGCAATCCGGGATGAATTGAGTCATCGAAAATTTTGGCAAAGTTACAAGCCCGCTCTTTTGTAGCTCGTAGATTGAGTAACCCGAGCTGTTGAATTTCTTGTATCGGGGCTTGTTTGGTTAAGCTTTTTTAAAAAGCAACAAGCAACCTCTTGCTCTTCTTTTGAAATTTGAAATATTATTCGGATTTTGAAGATGACGAAAAGATAATATATGAATTTTCGTGTCGACACGAGTATATCGCAGAGAACAAGTGAGAATTCTTTTGGAAAAGAAGAAGTTAAAAAAAGGAGAGGAGAAAAAACAGTAATTGATAAAAATTTAAGTAGAATTGATAATAAGACAAGGCGACGTCAAAGCAGCATCGACTGTCCCTGTCAAAAATCTTTAAGAGGCCCTCTCAAACGAGGACAAACTCAAGCGAAATGACAAATTGCACATGGACTTCGCGGTGGATGGGTCAACTTTGACCATCGGATTTGGGACAACGCGTGGGGATTGTCACCCCAACCGACTAAAATAGGATATCGCATTCCCGAAGCCCTCAGACAGGGCCAACTTCATGCCTTAGACACGTCTTATTCCCCGTTCCAACTAATTCGATGTTAAACTTTCGATTTTATTAATTTAATTTTAAATTTTTTATACAAAATTTCAATATGTTTCTTCTCAATCAATTCTCGCACGAAATTACTGACGTGATGATTCAATCACAAATTTCGACTATCAAACATTGACCGTATAAATACATTGGAATTTCATATAAAAACTCATGATTAAATGAATAGATTTAAAAATTTTATAACTAAATTGACATACATATAAAATTTTCCCCTCACATTTACATACCTGTGGCAAGAAATTCACAACATCTCCATTGATATTTAATAGGCACATTTGACCTGGTAATAAAATCGAAATTATAGCAAGATGGTTGAGTTTGTATAGTGATGTATGTTGATTAAGTTCAATGGGTAAAAATTTAGAATCACTCTAGGGATTGACAAATATATTTATCAGGCATTCTCGAATATCCTCGAATTTCGTAAAATTGATTATGCAATTCCTATGTCGTAATCATGTCGTTAGTCCTTCAAACGTCGAGGTTTTGAGCTTCTACCCTGTTGTATTTCTTTAATTTCGACTATTCGCGTTCATTCCCACCGTTTGCATTGAGTCGTCGTCGCATTATGAGATAGTATACCTCCATTAAATGACGAGTAAAGCTCCCAGCCGATCAAATGTAATGCAGCATAGCAATCTAAATTATACGATGCCGAATGTGTTTCAACATTGGACAGCCGACTCTTAACACGTTAATCACTCTCCTTTGTAACGTTGACCATAATAATTCAACGACAATCGCAATCACTCACCGCTAGATTAAGAAAGTTTCAGAGCACTTTATATTATTTTGCAAATCTCGCGGTGCGCGCACTTTCTTTCTTTTTAATCTTAAACACTTAGAAATTTCATAACGCGTGAATATTAATACATAAATTAATATGTATTTTTTTGAGTTAATACTGCAAAAAATCTTAAACTAGTCACTTATGACAAATATACTCTAAACTAAATTTTTGATTATCAAACATCCAAAACTAGTCCATTTGTAATTTATCTTAAGTTGAGTTAATACTACAAAAAATCACAAACTTGCACAATTGTGATAAATGAATGGGTAAAATCCCAAAATCTGTTCATGCGTCAACGTGACAAATTTAGTAGTTTGACAGTAAAATTTAATAAAAACTAATCATAAATGTATTGATTTATAATAAATTCGTTACGGATGTACTAGTTTTGGGTATTTCACGATATTAACTTAAATTATAAAGATGTAAACATGCGGTATGGATGCAACGCTGAAGAAAATATCATATTTAAATTTTGGACCGCTCATCTGTTTTCCGTGTATATATTATTACATAACGAGGCATTAATGAAGGCATTCGTGCAGGTGAATACCTAACCAAAACAAAACGCCTTGCGAATTTTGGACCGGTGAGAGGCAGACACTTGCACGTGAAAGAACTCGGGATGCAGCTGTATATGCCAAAAAGCGACAGCTATTTGGTGAATTCAATTCGATAAATTCTTAAAATACCTGGCACACGCGAGTGGCATACATTTAAATTATCGAATATTGATATATTCCGTACGAGACTTCTATGTTTGATTAAAGGATCAGGATGCACTAAACTGACATGCACCGGGCATATCTAAGAACACCTCAATTAATTGAGGGTGGAAAATGGAGTTTGGCACCATATATGGAAGTACCGGAGATTTTCCTCTCAATTTACTATATTATGTAAATTCCACGCATCACACATATGATATGATGCTTGGCCACAATTTTATGAGGAGGATGAGATATCGCAAGGCCAATAATTTATGGCAATCACGCTCTGTCGTCGGTCATTCAGGGCTTCACATACGTGAACTTCAGGTGCAAAGTTGGTGGTGGGGAAAAGACCGTCTTTCCTCCATTGAAAAGAAGAAAGAAATGGAAAAATAGAATAAAATAAAACAATAAAACGTGAACTGGCGATGATGAAATTCTTGCAGAGTGCTTTGAGGTTTTCTTAGCCGCACAGACCATATGGTTTTCAGGTTCTGTATTTAGTGCAATCACAAAACTGGGGACTGGACAGGTGCTTTTTAACCTGCGCCTATCCATATGGTCCCCTCAAAATCTTTTTTGGCAGAAACGTGAATAGCCCCGGGAGAGATTCGTGCCTATATGTCAATTATACAGTCCACATATGCTTGACCTCGAGTGCTAGCCCGGTAGGTGAATGAAATGTGGAGGCTAATCGACACGGGAGGTAGGTCTCGGTTCGATGCAAATCCCATGATCCCTGCATGAATGACTGACCTTTTGATGAACTAGATGGGAGCACTTGAATCTAATATCCAAAATTTAGTCGAAATATACTAAAGAAGTGTTGAGTTACATGCATGATTCGTGTTGAAAAATCTCACACCGGAATCATAATTCATTAAGTTTTTAGTGGAAGTGAATTCAATTTGATACGTTAGCAAACTCATATTTAAGATCCAAATAAAGATATTGGGTTTCTACGGCGTGTTTTCAAACTCGCCAAAAAAATTGTCTAAAAAGTTATAGACCTAGTACACTTTTGTTAATTTAGTTCTAAAATTTTTAATTATGTCAATTGAGTTATAAATATTTTCACATCTTGCTCATTTAGTTCATCTTATCCATTTTGATTGGAAATTATTAACGTGAATAATTTTTTTATATTTTTCAAATTTATTTATTTATTCATTCATTATTTTTTCCCTTTTTTATCTTTCTTCTTTCTCTACTAATCCTTAGCAATGGCTGACAAGGTCGACTTCGCTAGGTGAGCCTCACCATCATCAGGTGAGGCTAAACCTCACTCTTGTTAGGCATTGGTGAGGACTTGAGGAAGAAGGGAAGGAAAAAAAAATGAAAATACTATTACAAATTGTCAAAGTTAGCACCTGTCGTGGCATGTAGGAAAAACAATATCTAGATAGACTTAATTGTCAAAATATGAAAATACTTGAAATTTAATTGGCATAAGTAAAAAAATTTAGATCTAAATTGGCTAAAGTACTATAGGTTTAAAACTTTTTAAACAATTTTCCTTCTTGCTTATTGCTCGCTACCAACAAGAGCCAATTAATATATTTGTATTAAGAATTCTTGATATTTTTCTTCACCATCAACTTATATCTCCCATTTTCACTTTTACCCTTGTACGGAATCTTAGTTATCCCTAAATCTGACCAGCAATTTTCTTTAATCACCTAATGCTCGACGATGTCTATTGGGGCACTTTGTTCCCAACTACGCCGTTTATCATAATCGAAATTCCAATAGAGGGAATGGAGAATCGAAGCTAACAATTTCACCGTACGAATAAGCAAAAGCATGCTGGGACAGCACCATCTTATTGTCAGACGGCCTTAGGCCCGCTCAGGCCAAATGAACCACAGCGGTCGAAAGAGGATCCAGAAAAGGCGTTGTCGTTACAAAGGCCCGCTCCAGTTAATGCTATTAGAGACCAGACCGGATCATGGGCCGATGGGGCACGTTCCCCGCAGACAATCGTCTAGGCCCACATTACGATCGCCTCTAATCGATCGGCTCTAAGGGCCGTCTGGCCGAACCTGAAATGTCTCCGAGCGGAGCAATGCTGACTTTTGGCCACCGGAGACCACGGTCTTGTGGGGAACTTGAACTGTCAGTCTTCCTGTTTTCTCCAAGTAGCAAGGCAAACCCCACGGCCACAACAGCCACCAGCACCGGGTGATAGTTCTCTTGAGGAATGCTTCTGGATTCGTGGACTCTCGCTTCGTTGGTCATCCAGGCCGTCGCGACTCGTGGACTATTAAGGCGACAATCGGCCGTGAACAAGACCCCGCCCAGGCAACAAGTGTCGTCAAAGCAGAGAAGATCCTCATCCATCGATCCGACCCGACCCGTCTTCTGTGAGGATCAACACTTCATTGGGCTCCCTTCCGTTCTTCGATCGACGGTCGAACCGGAAGAAACGGCAGTAGAGAAGCCACGGATCTGCCGATTCGATCTCTCGTCCGGAGGAGCCTGCGATTGCACTGCTGCCTCCATCCCGACTCTCGAGTAGTTCAGCAACTTTTTTACCGTCACGTTCTTGGGCTTCTGGACAATCCAGATAGCGAGATTTCACCAAACAAAATCACGCCCCAGAATTAATATTAAAAAAAGTGAAAATCGCGACGTGATTAGCGACAACTCAAACTCCAGATCGGATCTAGGAGGGAATTCACACGTAATGCGCTTGATTTATTATTTTTTATATGCGATGAAAATCTCTCTTCACGTGTGTTTTTCCCCCTCCTAATTATTACATAAATAACGTTTCGTGAATATGAAGATGATAAATTTACGAATTATATATTTATATAATGATTAATTAATGGGAAATCCCGCTTTTGGGTAAACAATAAAAGAATCTGAACACGACCGGAACACGACCGAAACTCGACACTTATATACGCCCACTCTGCTTTGCTTTTCTTCATATTAGCTCACCAGCTTCCCCACCCCTCTCTCTCCGCGGCGAGTTGCGCAGGACAAGAAGGAAGAAGAAGAAAAAGAAGGCGGCGGGGAAGACGACGGCGATGGGAGGAGTCCCCGCACGAGCCGCGGCATGGCTGCTCTTCGCTCTCCTCCTCAGCTCCTCCGCTCATTCGTTCTACCTCCCGGGCGTCGCTCCCCGCGATTTCATCACCGTGCGTCCCCCCCCCCCCCCCCTCTCATCTCCCCGATCGTTTCTCATTGCTCCTTCGCTCGATCCGACGGCTGTTTGCGGCTTTAGATCTGTGCGCGTGTCGTCTGCGTCCGTTGATCTTTCCCCGAGTGTTTTTCGGGCTTGGGAGGTGGATCTAGGGTTTCGGGCTCGATTCGTGCCGCGTGCTTGTGTGCCTGCCGATCGTCCCTAGATCTAGGATTTCTTGTCACGCTTGGTGTGGTTTTTGGTGCTGTGTTCGAGCTTTGTGGTTTTGGTGTGTCCTTTCCAGTCTTCGCATGGTGAAGTAGCTGTACATCGGACTGTGACGTGCTTTAGCGCGGTAATTTGAGCAATCGCTTGATGATCGATGGTCGGTGGTGTCGAGATTATGACATGCGGAGGAGCTATTAAGTTTTCCATCGATGATCTTGTGAATCAACAGAAGAACGCGAAAAATTCGACTTTAAGACATAGGAATCCAGGAACTGGCTCTGTTTGGCCTTAACTCGTATTTTATATGACATTAGAAGCCATGTATGGGCATTTGACTCGTAATCTCGTCATTCTGAACAGGGGGAAGAACTTATTGTCAAAGTGAACAAATTGTCATCTACCAAGACACAGCTTCCATATGATTACTACTATTTGAAGTACTGTAAGCCTGATAAGATTCTGAACAGCGCGGAAAATCTGGGAGAGGTACTTAGGGGCGACCGTATTGAGAATTCACTGTACAAGGTAAGCATCTTCTGGCTTTTTCTCTGTGCATCATACTGAATGATAAATCAAATACTATTCCTGGATGACGGTGTATATGTCGATTGATTTTTTATATGTACTCCCAGTTTCGAATGAGGGAGGAAGAACCGTGCAAAGTGGCCTGTAGAATGACTCTTGACACTGAGTCTGCCAAGAACTTTAAGGAGAAAATTGATGATGAATATCGAGTAAATATGTAAGTACTTTGTGTCTATAATTCGCTGAAAGTTGAGTGAGAATGAATTCCTACAACTCAGGGCTACTTATTGTCTGGTTGAGTTGGGCCTTCTTCGGTTATTGCGGCCCAGTATTAAGTGACAATCTGTCTTATTAAAATATCAGGTTCTTTCTGTGATCAGATTTAGTATGAATCATTTGCGTTGGCAGGATCCTTGATAACCTTCCAGTGGCTGTTCTAAGACAAAGGAGGGATGGGAGCCAATCAACCACTTATGAACACGGTTTTCGTGTTGGATTTAAAGGAAATTATGCTGGGGTAAGTATCAGATCAAACTACAATGAAGCAAACTGTAGCCTTACAGGTTGATGATTTTTGTGTCGGTTTATTTCAGAGCAAAGAGGAGAAATATTTCATCAATAATCATTTGAGCTTTAGAGTCATGTTTCACAAGGACGAGCTGACTGATACTGCAAGAATTGTCGGATTTGAAGTCACTCCTAATAGGTGTGGTTTTGACTCTATCTCCAATGTGTTGTATGTGTGCTTCTAAGGTTTGGTTGAGCAACCATTAATCAATCATAAAGTTTGGAGTCCTTTTGCCAATGGTTAGGAAGGAGATATTATGTAGGAAGAAGTGAGGAAGACCAAAGCAGGCTCATTAATTGCCTTAGTATTTCAAAAAAGGATCTTTGCAATGTCCAAGCATCTCTGTGGTTCCCCACTGTTGTCGTCGGTCATTATTGTGAGATGCATCCTAGAGTTTACGTAAAGCTCTTTTGGAGGTTGGATGGGGATGTACTTGTTTTCAAATGCAATTATGCATCTTGGCTATCCACAGACAGGTTTTTGGGACATCCAGCAGTAACGAAACTTGTTTGTTTTGGCTTTAAACGAACCAAACGAATCGCATTTGTATTTCCCACACCATATTATACATAATATTTGGATTTGTTTGAAATTATGGAAAAAATTGAGGGCAACTCTAGTGCTACTATTAATGTTTTTAGAAATCCAAGGTGTTAAACATTGGAGTAGCAAAAGGCATTCCGTGCCCTCATGTCTGTGCATTTATGTTCATATTCATATTTTTCTTTTGTCTATCTGCGTGGAATATTTCAATGCCATTTATTTTGTTTGTCGAATAGTGGCAATTTGGTGCATTCTCACTTGGTATTTTGCACAGTATCAAACATGATTACAAGGAGTGGGATGCAAAAAATCCTCAAGTGACAACATGTAATGCAAACACCAAAAATTTAGTTCAGGGTAGCACTGTTCCTCAGGAAGTTGACACAGATAAGGAAGTTGTGTTCACATACGATGTCAGTTTCAAGGTATGTACTTAAAAATGATCTCATTGCATTGCTCTTTCTTTTGTTCTCTCAATTGGTATATTGTTTTGAGGTTCTGAATTTTGTTTTGGTGTTTCTCAGGAAAGTGACATTAAGTGGGCATCTCGATGGGATACCTACCTCCTTATGAATGACGATCAAATTCATTGGTTCTCTATCATAAACTCCTTGATGATTGTCCTCTTCCTTTCTGGAATGGTGGCAATGATCATGATGAGAACTCTTTACAGAGATATTGCAAACTATAACCAGTTGGAAACCCAAGACGAGGCTCAGGAAGAAACAGGATGGAAACTTGTCCATGGAGATGTTTTCAGGGCTCCTATCAATCCAGGTTTACTTTGCGTTTATGTGGGAACAGGTGTTCAGATATTTGCAATGGCTCTAGTGACCATGATTTTTGCTTTGCTGGGCTTCTTATCTCCTTCCAACCGAGGGGGTCTTATGACTGCGATGGTCCTCTTATGGGTTTTCATGGGCTTATTTGCTGGTTATTCATCGTCACGGCTGTACAAGATGTTCAAGGGCACTGAGTGGAAGAAGACAACCTTAAAGACTGCGGTCATGTTTCCTGGTATTCTGTTTGCTGTTTTCTTTGTGCTGAATGCCCTAATATGGGAGGAGAGATCATCTGGTGCTGTGCCGTTTGGGACAATGTTTGCTCTTTTCTGCTTGTGGTTTGGAATTTCAGTGCCTTTAGTGTTTGTGGGTAGTTACTTGGGGTTCAAAAAACCACCAATGGAAGATCCTGTGAAGACAAACAAAATCCCGAGGCAGATCCCCGAACAGGCATGGTATATGAAGCCGGTCTTCTCCATTCTCATTGGAGGAATTCTTCCTTTTGGTGCTGTTTTCATTGAGCTGTTTTTCATCTTGACCTCAATATGGTTGAACCAGTTCTATTACATCTTCGGCTTCCTCTTCATTGTGTTCGTCATCCTTTTGGTCACTTGTGCTGAGATCACGATCGTGCTGTGCTATTTCCAGTTGTGCAGTGAGGACTACCACTGGTGGTGGAGATCTTACTTGACTGCTGGCTCATCAGCTCTCTACCTCTTCCTCTATTCAGTGTTCTACTTCTTCACGAAATTGGAAATCACGAAGTTTGTGTCAGGCATCCTCTACTTTGGGTACATGGTAATCATTTCATATGCCTTTTTCGTCTTGACAGGGACGATTGGCTTCTATGCTTGCTTCTGGTTTGTTAGAAAGATCTACTCCTCTGTGAAGATTGATTAATCCAGCCTCAGAGTAGACTGCCAGATGAAAACTTGGAAAGAGGGAAGCAGAAACTGCTACTCTCACGAGAGTCGCCACTCTTGGTTTCTGGGAATTGATGTACTGAAACTCTAAATTCTGTCAATACTAGTGTAGGGCTGCGGTTGGTTTATCACGTCTGTTAAAACTACATGAACCGGAAGATTTTGCCTGTACTTTATTACAGCCCTTTTCCTCACAATAGATTTGTTAGTTTATCAGCTGGTAATTTGACGGAAGTGTGTATGCGCCTAACGTTGGAACTCATGGTCTGAGATTTTAATTTGGGCCTAGGAAGTCTCTGGTAGGTCCTTGATGCTTGACTTTTTCTGACCTATGTTCTGTGCGTGGCATGAATCGCGAAATATAATAATCCTCTGCTAAAAATGCTAATGGCTAAATATCATACGGTAAGAGTAAATATGTGGTGTTAGCAGAGAATTAAACATTGGGTAATTGTGTAGGATGCAATACCCTCTCTTTGACGAGAAATTGAGTGCCCCTAGAGCATGACGACTGTCAAAAACTTACAGAACCTTTCCATCATTCCATCCCAAATGTTGTGGATTCCAAATTTCCATGGTTTTCTTTCCCAATCTGCTTTCGTGCCGTGATCATCAGCAAATGGAGATGCTACTGAAGAACAATATACATTTAATTTCGTGGATCTATACGGAGGTCCGGGATAGGCAACTGAGGTCCTTACAGGTCTGTCCGATGCTTGGAGTTCTGTTATCTTACATCGACCAATTGCTTGTGACTGCATCATGTGTGCGATTGCTCGCTGCATGGTGTCTGACCGTCCCGAAGATGTCCACGACTCTCAGGAAGTCACCCCCATTTTAATGAACCATGTCGATTTTATGCAAGAATCTGGTGCTGCCAGAACATTTTCCTCATGTGAATGAACCATGATGGCCCGAGAACCAATCTTAGAGTATATATACGGCATTGTAAAAGAAAACCAATCCCATTCAGCCCATTTCTTGGGTTCCTATGACTGTAATAAGGTTGAAACTGGTCGAACTGACTACCAAGTTTGGTTGATTCAACTCATGTTTGTATTCTCTATTTCTTTTTCGACACGCATGACTGAAAGACTATCCGATCAGGGAGACTTAATCGCAGATTTGCTAAGAAAATCTAAGGAATGGTAACCAGCAGGATCTACCACGCATCTTGCCACAATGACTAAATAGTCTTCGGATAAACGACTTGGGAAGATCAATTTCTAACAAGAAATTGAACAAATTGCTGCTTTAGAACTTACATTTATTACAATGCAAAATAGCTACTGGAAACAAGACGCCTCCATTTTCTAGTAACTAGTGCGCACAAAAACTATCGGAAACAAGATGCTTCCATGTTCTTACTCTAAACTCATGCGCACATGGACTCAAATTGATTTCGTCTCAATGTGCTTCCACCAGGCTCCCTCCTCTGAATACTCTCCATCAGAGAACCAAAATCAGAGTAATTATAGCTTTTGTATACATGTTTATCTGCTCTCCCTTTGAGAATTTTATGTGGGCTTTTACCAAGAGGTGCGTCCTTTATTTTCAACTTCACCTCGGAAAAGGCCAAAAAAATGGTTCTCGGAGTATTGAATATGTCAATTCAGTTTACCCGAAAACCCAAATGTCGGAACTGATGTTGGGCTTGATCTTCAATACAAATCTGGAATGAGACTTGGTTAATTGTTTTTACTTCTGTAGGCCGTCAGCTGCAAACTGCCTCCACAGAGAGCTTCTTCATGACATTTGGACATGGATCTCCCCCAAAGATTTCGGGAGCTACAGTTACAGAGCATGAGTTCAGCCCAAGGCAAGTCTGCAAGAACATCATGAATTATTACAGAACAATCTGAACTCAAAATGCTTGGGAATGTTTTATTGTAAAATCTAGCACATCGCCAAGTTGAGTTCTCACAGTACGTTGTGAAATTAAGTCTTAATGGGCCATAGTATGCACGTGAAGGGAAACTTAAAATGCAATGGCAGCGATGAATGACTGGGAAGCATTTCTTAAGTGAAGTTTCCAGTTGGCTTATGTTGCTAAGTAGAATATGGATGAGATCTTGATGAGAGAGAATGCATATGACATTAGAAAGTTTACCCTCTCAAAAACGTCATACGAGTGGAAGGCATGACAACTTCCTTGTCGGAAACTTCCACAGGTCCCTTCTGGTGTTCCAAAGCTAGCAAACCTTATTGACGAGATCTGCTGACCTGGGGAACACCACAAATGCACTTTGGGCCTCAGGGGCTTTTTAACTTTGCCTGATGCTTGCATTTGCCAATTCATCAGGGTTGGTTGCCATTCAAATATATCAGAACAGACACTGTCGATCTCTCTTTTGACCAGAGAAATCCCATTCGGCTCCCCACCCCACTCTTCGAGAACAACCAACAAATTCCCAGTCGGATATAACCATGATCGAGGAATGTGATACCTGAAAATTTTAGGCATCGATGAGCTTTCTGAACGATTTCATTTCTCCTTAACGAAAAGTTCAAAAAGGATAATACTTTCTCTTACCATCTCTGTGAAGCCTCTCCACAATTGCTTAAACATTTATTCTCATTGAAAGTTCCAGTGTAATTACAGCTATTGCAAGTGCCGGATGCTTTATATGCAGGCCAATAGCGCCCAAGACTCTGTCCATTTATCCATACTTGACCTTTACTCATACTGTCCATATCCAAACCCAGTGGTGCACTTCCGCCTGGAGCATTGAAAATAGTCTGAAAGCAGGATAAACACATAATTTCTGTCACTTTACTGATGTCAAACCATACCAACTACAAACTAGATGCATTTTCAAATGAGATGGCACCATCAAATCTGAAAACTTCAATAGAAAGGGATATTGAAAGGCCTATCTAATACACATAATACAAACCACAGAACAAGAATAATGGATGTCACCAGCCCTAGGCCAACTGAGAACTTGAGTCATCTTTCTCGTTTAAAGAGAATAGCTATCAAATATAAAGGATGTAGGATTTGGAAATGCGTGCAACTTTGCAGATGCTTATTAAACTATCTGTCCTGGTTTGACCATAAGCATGAGTTGAATCCCATACAATTCATAAACCTTGGAGGCTAAGAGGATAAATCAGTTTGCTTTGCTGAACTTTGAGAAGCTTACCTTATACCACGTTAAGGGCTGTTTTTCTGCTACTAAAGATTCTTGTGCCCACTCAACTGACACACTCCCACTAAGAGAATGAAGACCCAAAGCTTCTCCTTTGAGACCAACCTGAACCAAAAGAAAACTTCAGTCTTTTCAGAGAAGTATGAAAAGAGGATAGGCGCGGAGAACTTGAGATACAAACCGCGTAAGACCAATTCTGCCATGACAGGTCTCTCCATCCATCATTGAGACCACTTAACGTAACTGGACCAAGTATACCAGCATTCCATGTCTCAAAATGTACCCCAACATTCTGCAATCAAGTTGACAATCACAATGCAAGAAAAAACTTGTATTCACTCACACTTGACATAATCCTAGGAAGCAAGTGTGTGAAAATCGAGCATGCTAATGCCAACATGCACACCCATTCGCCCACCCACCCACCCACACACACCCCCCCAGAGAGAGAGAGAAAGAGAGACCAACCGGGAGACCAACAGCGACACTTAGAAGTGAAATTTTGTTAGTCCCGGCTCTCAGCCTCACACCCTGACTGAAAGTTAGTTTAGGAAATTCCAGACTGCCGTAGGCAGTTCCTGCATGAGATGAAGAAACATAATCATAGAAAAAGCATAATCCGCTTATATTACTCTTGACAAAGAGTGATAAAAAGAAAACTGAATACTTTTGTTGGCTTCAACATGCAAGCAATTTTAAGATTCTATATGTTTAAAGAGGGTTAAAAAGCCCATATTAGTGCCCTAGCATTAAAAACTATATAACTTATGTGCCAGCATATCCACAATGAAGTTGACTTTTGGGGCAACTTCTACTGCTATGGTTTTATTTATATGATATTGATTCTTCAAAATCTCTAGAAACAATTATTAATGAAGGTCCTATTCTGCTGAACTGTGACATTAAGGCAATGCAAAAATGATGATAAATCATTAAGAGGCACCAATAACCTAAGAGCATATGAGTTACCTGCAAGTTCACCATTGACAAAAACATGCAGAGCATGACCAGCTGACAATACTGTGAGAACTGGATAACTTCCGCTTTTCAAAAACTCTTCATTTTGATCGACATCGACGCTGAAGAAAATAGCATGGGCATTGTAAAAGAAAGGTAGACCAAATATGAACTGATATTGATCCAAAAATCAAGACCGCAAGAGGTTGAGGTGATTTACTGTTTGTAGTCTACTCACTCTGTCATATACCACAAATAGTCAGTAACATCTCTGGTTGTATTTATTTGTTCCAACAACCCAGTCATTGTAAATGAACTATCTTCATAAGCAGCAGTCGCTTCGCTATAAACCTCCCAAGAGAAATTTCCATCCACCGGAGTCATCTTCATATGTGAACTTTGAGCCCCCACCTGTTTTTTAATTCAGCATACTTCAGTTGCATAAAATGCCTTTTGTCTTGATATTTTAAAATAAGTTTGAAAATACGACAATCAGAAGTGGAGTAATAAAATTAGACGCATAAAGATATAGCATCAATGGAATATGAAGTATGCAATAGAACTTCCTTGACGTTACACATCACTGCCTAGTGAGTGCAACGTAATGCTACACAAAGCTGTTGATATAGCTTGAAATCAAATCAACCCTTGCAACTGCATTAACTTCATCATATATTCCTTTATCTTAAGCTACAAGGGATAACATGGAGGAGAAAAAGAATAGGAGAAAGGGCATTTTGTTCTCTTACCCGTGCAGTGTTATATACTGTGTTCTTGCAATCAGGCAGTATGCTGATGGACCAAGGAGGAAGGTTATAATGCATGCTCCCAAAAGAAACTTTGGCAAAAGACCGCTGATCGTAGTTTGCAAGGAATGCTGCACATGCTCCAGAATCTGATTTAAAGACATGAGCCTGTAGTAAGCAGTAACATAATCATGAATGAAGCTTAGTCTCAGTTACTCTCCAGGTAATATTTGCAACTCTTAGAAAACACTTCAGAAAAAAAAAACCACTAACCTCTTGATAGTTTCCTAGGGATGTCACAGCAGGCTCTGCAGATACCAAAGCTGGTTTGCAAAGTTTGATAGCTCTATGCAGATCTTTCAAATGACCCCATTTAGGTTGCCTCAATAATCCTGAACCAAAACACAAAAAATATATTACTTCACATAAATTTAACCATCTATATAGAAAATTCTAAACTTCAAGTTATAAACATCATCTATATCTGTGTATGGTTGATAACAGTGCCACCTGAGATGAAAAGATACGTAGACTATCAAACAAAATCTTTACTCCAGACTGTAAATAGCTCTTGCAGGCCTTTTAGATAAGGGGTCCTCAAAACAACCAGGAAGTGTATGTGTCCTTCCAAATGTTTCTGAACAGGAGATCTAGTCATCTAGACTATAAGAGACTTAAGAAATCTCCCTCCATATGAGCACCCACATTTCACGAATAACACTACCTAGTTTGTTGCAATCAACTCATACTCTGCACATTGCTTCTGAGATCTCATATGTCAGACAGCATTTTTTGCTTCATAAACATGATTGCTAATTGGTGTTAATTGCAGAAATTGAGTCCACTACTATGAATATTGAGGAAGGCAGTCTTTCAACCGAAAGCAAAAACAACTAATCACTGGATATTTCTTTCAGGATGCCCCATAGAGCTAGATGAAAATTTGGATTGAGAAACACTGTTTAAGAAAAAAATTCACAATCTAAACGTTATTTATTAGAAAATAAGTGAGGCACAGCATGTATCATGGGAACGGAAACAATTTTGCATACCATACTCATCCAGAGGAGCATCATAGTCATAGCTAGTAGCAATGAAAGGACCACCAGAAGTCCTGCCAAAATTGGTTCCTCCATGATACTGAAAACCCATAGTAACAGAATTAGACCAGCTGAAATGATTTGGAAATATATGGCATGCTTCAAACAAAAGGAGCTCTGGGCAGTTTCACACCATGTAATAGTTGATGAATGATCCTCCCTTCTGTATAAACTTAGCAACTGAGAAAGCCATATCTTCAGCAGGACGATATGGGACTGCACCTCCAAACTCGGTATACCTTCAAAATGCCGACCACACAATAATAAGAAACCAGAAAGGGGAAGGAAGATATTCATGCAAATTGTTCTCCTTGGGTGGAGAATAAAAGATTTCTTTTTACCGACTTTCATTAGCTTACCAGCCCGTCCAAGCTTCAGTCCACATGGTGGGTTTATAAGCCTTGTTTGGAGAAAAGTAGTCGCAGTAAAAACCATTGCAAGTATTAATCTGTTGAAACACACCAGGAATGAAAAGCATCAAATGATGTGTGACAAATATAATTGATCCTCGTTACTTGGATAACTTCAAAAACTTCTGTTTAATATCATCCACACGGAAAAGAAACCAAAGAAGAAAGCATCTCCTATTAGCATTGCTGATCTTGGAAGCTGGGAAGAAAAGAAACACATACAAGGGAAACTGGAAATACAACTCATCACAACAAAACCATAGAGAACAAGGAAATAAGAAAAGAAACAGACAGATCGGACAAAGCAATGAGTAAACTTGAGCCATATGCAATGAGGAATAATTATTCATATTAGCCATCACCAGCAGGGGGACAATGTGCTCCTGAGCAGCTACTCAGGATAAACATAACATGAGAACCATACCGAGTGGACATAGCGATACATAAGAACAGGTGAAAAAAAAAGCTAGCTTACAATAGGGTCGGGAGCATCATCTTGTTTGCACATGACCCACGGGACACCAATGTCTAGATTCAAAGCCATTTTTGCTGCCCACTGCGTGTAAACTTGACCAGGTGCCCCGATTTCATACTCCATGGGTCCATATTCATTCTCAATCTTTCATAGTCAAAAAAAAAAAAAAAAAAAAAAAAAAAAAAAAAAGATGAATAAAATTAAAGTTAATTCAGTCAATAATAACTCGTACAAATGATAACATGCAAATAGAGGCTTGCTTAGTGTTACCTGGGATAGAATAATTGGACCGCCTTGAGATTCAAACAACCTCTCTGCTTTCATTATGTCAACAATCTTTGTTGCAAATTTTTGCATTTGATACTTCATATTTGGCAGAAGTCAATATCAGAAGCGACTAAGATCATGTCAATATACTGGTCGATGTTAATTGAAAAATGTAAACGATAAGAAGGGTGAGAGAGAGGGAGAAATGCCTCACCTTGAAAAGTTCATTATCTGTTCTGAAGTTGATTCCTGGAATGTACTTCAGCCAAACAGGAAACCCACTGGAAAATTGAATTATCAAAAAACAATTTAAGTGCAAAATCTGAATCCTCTAATTTTATTATTTCTAGGAATAGCAAATACTTGAACTATTACCCGAAGTTCCACTCAGCACATACATATGGGCCAATCCTGAGATGAACATAGAGACCTGCCTGCTTCACCAGCTTAATAAACTTTACCAGATCATAGTTTCCTTCAAAAAAGTACTACCAAAAGGCCAAAAAACGAATACATTCAGTCGGAACTCACGTTCAAATAAAATTTATGAATAGCATAATTTCTGAACAGAAAATGTTGACACTTGCACATACTTTGCCAGGTGATGGTTCATGCCCATTCCAGAAAACATAAGTCTGAATCACATCAAGACCTCCTTCTTTTGCCTTCTCAATGAGATCTGGCCACATCTACATATGGCAAAAGAAATCTCTCAGACGTAAAAAGAAAAAAAAAATCACATTCTAAAAAAAGAAAGAATAACCAGAGAACCGGCAAGAATGGAATCAAGAATCATATGATGCAATGCCCACACAAAGGTTCTTCACAAATTTGATAAACTGACCCAAATCACAAATTCCAAAGTCGTACATTTTAGGACCAACCACAATTAAGTTACCCTCGAGGAAGTAAAAAAGAAAGGGGCCAAAAAAATAAAAAATGACAAAGAACTAGATGCATTTCGGTAAGTACCTCAGGAGTGCTTCTTGGGTAGTGAATGGATCCAGAAATGAGGATCCTTCTCTGGCCATTGATGACAATAGCCTTGGAATCATAAGAAACCGAGGCCAACACAGAAAAAACGCAAACGCCCAGCGACAGGCCAAGCACATTCCACAGCACAAGCCTCAAACCCATGAACCCAGCACTCTTGTCAGTGCACCACCAAAGCAATGCCCTTTTTTTTTCCCTCCCTTATTCTGTCTCCACAAGCACTCTGCCCACTTTATTCGATGCTCCTGCACGTACACAGAGAGAAGGAGAAAAGAGACAGCTTTGCGGCTATCAAGAAGGGAAGGTGGAGGAAATGGAGAAGGTGGAGACAAAAGAATAAAAGGGATGGGATTAGAGTGTGAAGAAAGGGGGAGCCCTGGCCACTAAGAGAGTGTGGATTTTGAGTTGGGTTTTCAAGCTGAAACAACAAGTGAAGGTGCTTTCTCGTTGCACGCAGCTGTCACTACGGATCAATAAACAAGGAAGAGAGAGATTCAATGTGAAGGGAACGAAAAATGGTGGGGGCCAATTCAATGTTTGGGACGACGACTTTGGGGCCCACCCACTTGGACTCACGCTCCTACTTCCTACTCCCACGCGGGATTCCATTCCAGCGTCCATTGATAACAACACCGAGTTGCTACCGATGTCCATAAATTTCTCGGCTTTCCCTTCTGGTTCTTGAATGTCGTGCGGAGCTGCGATCCGCTGTTTAGCTGCATTGCAAAGCAAATGAACAGGGGTCTTTGGGTTGTTCGAAGCGTTCTTTATACGAAAGACGCGGATCCCGAGCTCGACCATCCCAAGATGGACGGTCGGCTGACGGTTTCTTGCGCTTGTTTTTACGAGGAGCAGAGCATCTTGGAGTCCCCTGGCTTTGACTGGTTGTGTTTTTTCTAGGCCAAGTCCAAATTTTTAATTCCTAGGCTCTCGTTAGAACTGCGCTTAATCAAACTAAATTTTCTCTTTTTGCAGTTTGATCTGCACATTCGCTTTGCGACTTACCCAATTGGTGCAGCCGGATCTTTCGAAACACTTGCAGTTTGCACTCTCCGACAATTTTGTGCCAGAGATATTGTTGGTGCGATGAAAATTTAGTATATGAAAAATGATGTGACATACTATATCATACCTATAGGATAATGATGTCTCCTCATGTCAATCGCCACTTTATATAGTGCCAAATGTGCCGCGTCAGGGAAACCGGGCACTACTGGAGTTGGTGTGCATAAAATTGAGCATGATGCCGACATCGAAACTCAAAACCTAATAAGAAATTTCCACTGTTAAGATAGCCTGATTGGAAAAAGTTTTAAAGTACCGAATTTGGCAATTTGATGTGTGCATTCACCTTGCACTCCCAACAATTTTGTGCCACACATATTGTTGGTGCGATGACAATTTACCGTATGAAAATAACGTGACATATCATATTATGCTCGCAAGACAAGGACTTCTCCTTATATCAATCATCGCTTTATACAATGCCAAATGCCACATTAGGGAAATGGGGCACTACTAGAGTTGGTGTGTGTAAAGTTGAGCGTGACACGGACGTTGAAACCTAATAAGAAATTTCCGCCACTTAAAATAGCCCGTTGGAAAAACTTTTAGAGTAACCAATTTGTTAGGCTAACTTCTTTTACCCCCCTTACTTTATGAATGGCACTACTTTAAGTTGCAAAGGGTTTACATGGATGTTGGCTTTTTTCCTCTTTCCCCTCGCTTCTTTTATTTTATTTTATTTTTCCTTTTTTTTTTGTTAAGCAATGTCAATAGATCTCTCTTTGACTGTTGGGAATTTAATAGTGAGTGGGTGAATCTGATGACAGGCACTAGTTTTGATGGCATATATAAAATCATTAGGAAGATTGATTTGCCCCCCAAGCAAGTGTCTACTCTCTCTCTTTAATCACCCTCAACATTGTACAGCGCACTTGACTGTAAGGACCTTCGCATCTCAAAGTTGGCAACGAATGCACTCCATCTTTGTTGCTGTTGAAGTCAGCCATTAGTCAAGAAAATATCTGAAGGTTATATTCGCAATTTGTTATGTAATTTCGAAGGATTTAAAATCCAAAACAGTTTTAAAATTCATTCCTGGTGTATTGTTGGTTAATGTCTAACTTCTAATGTATTTGAGCTAATAAATTGTCTGTTTGTGTTGAAATAGTAACTACATATGCGATACATTTTATCATGCAAGTCAATTTTCGAAAGCCTTGTTAGCAGATGCTCTTGGAGCACTATTCATGTATACTTTATTTGGAATAATTCAATTTTCAAGGGGACCAAATGTGTATAACACGAAAGTGATCGTTCTATTGAAAAAGTTACTTCACTAGTGCTCCAAGGATGCTTGTTGATAAAATTCTTACCATAAATTCCAATTTTGTATGGGTCGTTAACACACAATCCTTCTTCCGAAGAACTCTTCCAATTTGACAGGTTCACTCTGCCGTTGGATTCTTCTCCGGTTTCTCTCGGACAACTATTCTCTAACAACTTTTCAATATCGAGTTAACGACGTGGCAAGTTGTGCATTCTTAAAACTCATTACGGCAAGATATCATAGTCCAAGGGACCATGGAAAAGACTTCTTACCGACATAAACTTTGAAACAGTAATATAATATAACGCAGCGATGCGATCTCTTTTCTTTCTATAATGAGCCAAAATTGAGGAACCTTCATGGTTCACGGGTGGGGATTACTTGCCGGGAGGAGGAAGAGAAAGGGAGGGGCAAAGGCTTTCATGATTAAGGATCTATCACAAAAACCCCTAAACCAAGCAATGAGAAAAGCTATACATGCGCTCCTATGCGTGCAGCATACAAGCCCCATCTTTTCAATCTTTGTCCATGTAATCAAACGATTTCAAGGAGAGATGAGACATGATAAAGTATCATAATCATCATTGGGCCGATCACCATACTGTATTTAATTGCGTCGAAAAATATATTACATATGTCATGTGTTCGAACAAAATCAAACCCATTGAAGAAATGGTGATATATTTAATTTTACATTGAGTTTTTGTTCTCGAACACAAAAAAATGAAAAAGAAAAGAATAATGAATTGCTCATTTCCATCTCTAGCTCGGTGCTTTCTTATTCGGAAATCAAAACGCGTGATGTGAATTATGCCAATGTGAACACCAAGCAAGGACAAGGTTTCGTGGCCAAAGGAATCATGATTATCTTTTGCAAATTCCTTCCTGAATTTAGCTAAGCGAAGTGAGCATGACCTCAAACCCACCTCGTCCGATGTGAATGGATCAATCCTACTGTTCGAATACACGATCTCCACGCGAAATTATGTCATTCATTTGCTAGGGCGCCTACCAACATGGGTCAAAAGTCTCACCATACACGACAAGCAACATCGATGAACTACTTTCCTCTCCTTGATGAAATAATTTTGTTTTCTTTTTCGGTGGATCGTGGGTGTTGTCTGGATAATCAGAATGCTTGTGTCCAGCTCATGAGATCCAAGAATTTTCAATGTCGTGTCATGTGGTCCTCCTGTTCATCTTTCCTCAAGGCTTTCGCAAAAGAATATATATATTAAAAAAAAGGGCACAATTATCTTCCTTTTAGAGACTAATTTCTTCCAAATCCCATGAACGAACAAAACCTTTTGTTGGGCACACACTTCAAAAATGTATATTTTCACCGACAATCTTGTGAGTTGTAATTTTTTTTTCGTGGTATGACATTGTTCTTTCGTCTTAACCGGTGTTTTTCATTGTTGTGTGACTTTTAGAGCTTCCAATATATAAAAATTTTGCATTTATTTATACTTTTTGTCTCGAAAATAAATGGATGATTGCAAATTATATATCGTCATGATTGAGAAGGTATTATTCTAAGTGGTGCCTATGTCACTTGTGTAATAGCGGATCAATTATTTCCGAAAAGATACGTACTTTGCCGCATTTGTGTTCAATGTTAACGTACAGCAGTCTCTCCTAGGGTTATTAATAACCGACCTTTTTGCGAAGGCTTGCTACAATTGCTGGACCTATGTAAAAGCTTATTCGTTATTAAGTATGATATTAACAATTGAAATAGTAAAGCCATTAAAATCTATAGAAGACTTTTACCTCTACAAATGCTAGAATTACATGAATTTTTCACTCAAAGTTGGTTATGTATGTGTTATAAAAAGTTGGAATTTTATGATATTCAACATTAAGTTTAGAACTAAACTAGTATCCATATAATAATTTTAGGATTGATTGAGCAATTTTTCCCGCACCTCACTTATCGATGACACCTAAAGTATCTATATATATTTATTTATATTTCGGATTTTGACATCAATGGAATGGGGCACCACGGACAATATTTACGAGAGAAATAGTTGCTGATGCTAGAAGGTAACAATAACATACATGGGACAGCTAGATGACAAAAAGTGATGTGTACTTCAACTGCTCGATTGTCTATCATAAATTATTTTATGTTTAAAATTAGTTGATAATAATCTTACGAAAACCCTTGACGATAGCAAAGCATAAGTTTCCCTAATCATACCTTCATCTAAATTAATAATTTAAAATTTAAGAATAGTTAGCGGTAACTTGGCAAAATCTTTCACCAAAAAAAAAATAAAATTAATACGGATAATATTGCACATTCCCACAAATTTAGATGACTCGTTTGAGATTTCTTCAAGGGTTCCAACATATGTAAAATGGTAATTTTTTTTTCCAGTTTAATTATTGATAGATCACAAATCTTGATTAGACCATTAGCTTAGTATGGTCCAAGTGCACCTTCCTGCACATAGAGTATATATGTTGATATTATACTACATGATTTTTTTGCATCATGCCAATCAATCTCAATCCCGAACCAATTTGGCTTCGATGCATTATCAAAATAGTCCCCATAGTAAGGTTGGTCGTAAAATTTCACGCGGTACATGATACATCCATATCCGACATATTACGTAACAAACGGTGGATTTCATATATTCGGAGATGATGCAGAAGAACTTTTTTTGTCTTGGTCCCAATTCAAAATTAAACAAGTCCGAACTAATTGAATACTTGTATCAGAAATTCCCCGAATTCGCTTACCATTTCTGTAAACAATATAATTGACAACTCGAAGTTGCATATTATCCCTTTCTTGTAATAGATCCTGGGGGAAGAGTGTTGCTAAATTTATAAGCTAAGCTTCAGTACCTGACCACCAATTCTATGAACCAACATAAATTTAGACATTAGAATAATTGATATTATATGACGCGGCCAAGTTTGTCCTAGGGCTTAAAAATAATTGCAAGGACGATTATATAGGGAATCCTATATAATAGAGCGAGTCGTTATGCTGTCTCTCTCTTCGTCTTCACGTAATCCTTGGACGTGCATGGACTCCGATTCCTGTAGGCTAGAAATATAATATTTAGCCAAAAATTATTGATAGCAGGTTTCTCTTCAAATCGAGGACGCGTTTAGTATGCTCAAGACAGACTACTCTTTTTAATCATTGATGACCGTCGGTCTATTTGTTCAAAGTTCAGTTCGCACTAGACTACTGGGGGACACTGGATTAAGTCAAGGAAGTGTCCTTATCCTCAGCTTAGCTTTCGAGCACTAGGCTCTCAACTTTCTCGGTCTCGTCAGATCTCATCTCCTCAAAAATTTGTGGGTTAAAATCAACGGTCGAAGCAAATAATGTTAGTGGAAACATGTGCGGATCAGCGAGTCGTTGACCTTCGGACCCAAATCGAGATTTACAAGTCCAAATTAAATCCACCAATCTCTCATCACTGTGGCACCGAACTTCTGGAAGTTACTGCTGAAGTCACCGAACCCCTTTCTTTCCATATGGTTCCTTGGTTCAAAAATTTTCCAGGTTCTGTCCATTTTCGCCTAATGTTCTAACTAATACAATGGACAAGATCAATCGCGACGTGCTAACGATGATTCATGTTATGAGACTAGCGCTAGATGTTTCAGAGATTTCTTCCCAAAAGAAGGCACTTCAAAACACTTTAGGCTTCCGAAAGAAGCAATCGTGCGAGTCCTGAATGCTGCCCCCACGAACGAAAGGAAGTTGGGGGAAAGGTATGCGATCATGGCGGGGGCCTTGAAGTTGCTTGAGCTGCATTAGAACCGTACACTTGAACTGAGATCTTAAGATCAAAGCGAGCGGATGCACATCAAAGTCATTGCTTATATGTCTAAACAATGACCCAATTTATTCTTTATCTGATCCGTTGCATCTTTGTTGTCTTAAGCCTTAAGTAAAGCAATGATTGATTACCCTTTTCCTCATTCCTGCTCAAAATCACGAAGCTTCGCGAGTTGTATATGGATTCCAGTAGCTTTCCTTCATAGGGTGCCTTTGTTGAAATCGCTTATTGTAAAATCATTGTGGGGTCTATAAGATCATAAGGTTTGTACAAGCTATCAAGTATAAGCTAGAAATATGTCACTCTTATCATTGTAAGTGGCCTGTGTCATAAATAAAGCAAGAAGCACTTTACGTAGCGAGTAACTAAAGCACGCACAGATACTGAGTGCTCCTTGCAAAGTGAAAAGCATAATCACATTTCACACTCCAGCTATTATATAATTCCATTCCATGGTCCATACTTTTACATACAAAACATTGCACACGGCAAAGATAAAGCTTCAAAATCTGCTAGATAATAATAACCAACATTATTATCAAAGCCTGGCATATGGTCGGGTTGCTATTTAGGGATTTATACTATTTGTTTTACAAAAATTAACTTTCAAGAAAAAAATTTCCAAATTTCCTTACGTTTAGGCCCTGTTTGGTAACGTTTCTATTTCTCCTAATTTCCGTTCTTTCGTTCCGTGAAACAAAAAAAGAACAAAAATCCGTTTGGTAACATTAATTAATTTTTCTATTCCCCAGGATAGAAAAATAGCCGGGGAATAGATTTGAAACAGAAACAAGAAATAGAAAAAAATAGCTTACTGTTTCCGGGAACAAATTCTAAAAATAAGTTATTTTCTCTTTTCTTTTTTTCTTTTCTTCTTATTTGCCGCCCACCACCCCCCTTTGCTGCTTGCTACCGGCCGACAACCGTCGTCGCCCCAATCACTGTTGCAATCGCCCGTCGTTGCCCACCACCATTGATCGCTGACACCGCCGCCCGTCGGTTGGCTGACTGACCAATGCTGTCACTCGCCGCAGCCGACGCCACTAACTGTCGCAATCAATTGCCGGTCGGTAGCAGCTGGAGGTCAGCAGTGAGCAAAGATAGTCAGCGACGGTAAGGAAGAACAAGAAAAAAAATTAAAAGTAATTCTACATTACAAATTTTTTTATAAATCGTACCAAGCGCATTTCTATTCTTTTTCCATTCCGAATAAAAATTTTGTGTAGTTATCAAACGCGTTCTTCTATCGAGAAATTATTCCAGGAAATAAAAATAGAAAAAGACCATTTTTGAAAAAAAATTATTTTCCAAAACAAAAGCGTTATCAAACGGACCCTTAGTTCACAAAAAATAAACTGGTCAATGAAAACATTTTCCATCAATAAATAAATAAATAACATCTTCAAAAAAGTGAGGAAAATGATCTCTTTTTTCCCTCCTCTTTATTTTAACCAAACCAAGCATGTTCTCCTCCTCATGCACTCCTATTAATTATTTTCTTTTTATTTTTATTTTCTTTCCTTTTCTTTTTGCTTCTTTCTCGACGAATTGTCAGGCATAGAGAACTTGACCTCGAAATCTGGTAAGGCGGAGCCCCGCCCGAGGCTAGCTTGACTCAGCTTATCAGAATCTAGCAAGCTCAAGCCTCGTCGACCTTGGGCGAGCTCGAGCTCGCTCGTGATCGGTCATCGGCCATCGTCGTGACAAGCGATTAGCCAAGAAAGAAGCAAAACGAAAGAAAAAAGAAAAGAAAAGAAAAATATTAAAAATCAATTTTTTTATAATTTTCTCTAGATTTAAATTTTCCATACCAAACAATGAAAATATTTTCTCATTCATTTTCAAGTTTTAGCCAAATATAAAAATATGTCATTTTCCTAAAAAATGACTTCCTATAAAACATTTTCCAAAATGGGTATATCTTTAACGAAAGGCTCCGTTTTTTTTTTAAAGTAAAACTGTTTTTGAGAAATTATTTTCTTAATTTTTGATATTTGGATGACGACAAACTAATCGATTTATAGAATAAGTTTTTCATGGATTGAAAATAACAAATTTATGTTGGAGGAAAACGATTTCTTATTTTGACAAGAAAGAAATTACTTTCTCTAAACTACAAAACAAATGAAAACTTATCGTGTTCCTTTAAAATTAATTTCCATGGGAAATGTTTTCTTCTATCATGAAGTTCTCAGCAAAACAAGCTCACCCTGAAATCAAGATTTTAATTTTTAACATCCACTGTACAACTACTTTCAAGGCCTTGTTATTTTTTCACCTATGCTGGATTTACACATAAAGAACGGGTTGAATATAAGGGGAAAAAGAGGCCTTTCAAGACTTCCAGTTTCAGGATTAGCCATGGTAATTGACTGTAGTTCCCCAGCCCAAATACATGAGCATGTTTTAAAAGGACTACTCTACTGATGACCTGCGGAGTTGATCTCTTACCCAGGCCTGACTCGACATCTTTGGAATATGGGGTCTCACAAAGACAAACCCACCACCTTGGCGCTTGTCGCACGTGTGACTCGGGCGGTGCAGCATGGCACATGCCCACCAACTTCCCCCCATACTAGGAAGCCACCCTTCTGTCAGACCGACGTGTTGCATAAATAATACGAGCTTCACCACGAGGGTCCATGTCCCGATGCCATTTATGAATGACATGACTGAACAGGTCAAGACTCAAAAATACAGATGTGGGTGCTTTCTAGTGATGTCTCACTCACTCAGCAGCCTTTCCCCTCCACCTCACAAGGGGCGTGAAGATGAGGTCTCGCAACCAGAGAAACAGCTGAGAGGTAAAGGGAAGAAGAGGAGAGAGTGTTAATGGAGACCGAGTATGCATTTCTTCGCAGCTTTGACACTTACGACCCAAGCCAATTAAGAAAAATTTCCCCCTCGTCACAAGTTACAACCAGATTTCGATAAGTTGTCCAGTGGTGCGTGTAGTACAGCACAACAGGAGCATGTAAACCCAGACATTCTTCCGATACTGGCAGTGAACAAAACATTTTCTACCAAATCAAGAAGGCAAGACTAACATTATCATCTAATCGAAGATAACAAGACTTAAAACCTTCTTCCTGATTCGCTCTCCACATTTGCACTTTTGAGGTTCAGTGGTGGCTGGCCATTGTCACAGCCATGTGTCATGTATTTATCTTCCCTCTCTTTCATCCTAGCTGGCGTGGAAGAAGACATGTATTAGCCAACAAGTAAATACCAGCACTATCAAAGAGAATGGATAAAGAAGTCCATTTCCACCGCTCAAAGAAAAAATCATGGCAAAGAAGACACGTGGGACCCAGCTTCACTCAGTTATATTGAACAAGTGAATTAATTCCCACGAGTCATATTGAACAATAGAGTGACAGAAAGATCATATCACCGAGCTAGAACTTACTAATGGCTCTTCATTCAGCAGCCATTCAGATGAAGCACCGGTTGAGAATCCCAACTTTAACATGACATCTTCCAAGCGTTTCACATTTGTCAAGTACAGATAACCAATCTGCAAAGATGCAATGTAATAGAAAATGTGATATAATAAAAACAGAAAGGAAGAACCATAGGATTGATTCATAATTGTTAAAATTTCACTGCTTGAATGCTAATTTTTTTCTACTAGTAGACTAATGTCATGCAAGGGCACTAACCAAAGTTTCCAATGAAGATGCTCTGTTGTAAACTGCAGTACCAGCACGTTTTCTAGACCTTGTTTTAGCCGTACCAACATTCTTTCCCCACCGAAGAACATCCCTGCGAAAAGCGAAGCAGCTTCTGAGAAAGATAACAAAGATAAATAGTGTGAAATAGTCATGCAGCACGTCTACTATTAAGGAGCACCGCAACCTCTACCCACCTTTCTTCTTCTGATAGATAATTGTGAGCAAGCAGCTTCTGAAGCAGTTCATCCTGGAATGCAGCAAAGAATGGCCCACAACGCAATGTGAAAAGAAATAATAGCAGGAAAGAAATTTAGCAACCAATCAATCCAGATGTCATTGGAAGCAGGTAGATTGTGTAAGCACAGTGAGTTCAAACCTCTAAACCAGATGATACCATAAAAGACGGCAATTTTAAGGTATGCGGAGTAAAATGGACATCTATAACCACATTCAACAAAACCCACAGTATGCCTCGATAAGGAGACATGCACTTTTCCATCCATTCTTGACTTCTGTATTTCAAGGGTATACACAACACATATGTACGTATGTATGTACCTACATACATATCTATATATATAATTGAGACAGTGAAGTGAAATTTTTTGTAGGTGAGGACTGAGGACATAGACCATAACGAGCACCGCGAACAAACTTAAATGCGTGAACTTCAATATGAGCACGTACTTTTCTTTCAAACTCTCAGAAAGCATTACAGGGAAAAGAAGCTTAGGTCAAGAACTACAATTTACCTGTGCTTCACAACGTACTACAGATGTTACGCGATCATTGAATTCTTCAATGCTCAGGGGAGGAAACAAAAAGTGCCTGCGAGCATATAACTGCATACATTTAAGAAGCACAAAGAGTGAGCGTTGTTGAAAGTATCGATTCCTGGTACAAAGTCCTCAAAACTACAATGCATTTATCTAATCTGAACTCCTACTCTTATTCCCACAAGATATTCCTTTTCCAAAATGCAAGAACCTGTCTCCGCGGTTCCTTTCATTACACTTCAAAATGATTCAATTTGACAATACGAATGTGCCAAAACAAGTTCAACCTCAGGCGAGCACACACCTCATATATGCTATCCCCAATGTATGCTAACAGCGCGGCGTTGTAGACGGACCGAGGCTTCTCCACTTTCGGCGGACTAGGCAACCACATCTCATACCCCAAGTAAAATTCATCTGAACAGCACAACACAACACGATAAAACATTATTCACTTCAACAAAATTGCAAACACATCCTACAGAAATGAATGGCAGCGAACGTCAAATCTTCCACCAGCAATTACAATTTTACTCTACTACCGCAAACGAGCGAGCCAATCATTCGACCGAAAACAACACTCCACTCCCACTCATCCTCTCGCTCCCATCGCAAGCAGACACCTCTCGAGAAAGCACACCCATCGACAACTCCAGGCAGACACAAAGCTCGTGCGACAGCGAAGCGCGAGTGACCGCACCTCCAGCCCGCGGCGGGCGAGCATCAGAGCGCTTGAGAAGGTCCGCGACGGAAGGGCCCACGCGGGTGGCCGGAGCGGCGACGGCGAGGGGCGGCGTCGGGGAGGGGGAGGACTGGGCGGGGGCCTTGAGCTTGCCGGAATTGGGGTTCCTGGGGGCGTTGCGGTTGTACGGGAGCCTCTGCTGGGTGTCCCAGGAGCACGAGCAAGGACACGACGGCGCTCGCGCTACCGGCGACGGCAGGGTGGGTACGGCGAGCACTCTCATGGCTGGGGCGCGAGCGGGACGAGAGCGTCGGCACGGTTCGCGATTAGTTTCTGCTTCGGAACAGAGAGTGGAGCGCCGTCGCAGACGGAGAGCGAAGACGATGATGGGTCGTGCTCGTGTTGGGCCATCGTGGGCTTTTCCCGTCATAGTTTCTCAGGCCCAATTCGACTCCACCGTATGGATATTGCTGATCGGGCTCGCCGAATTTCTTGATCTATTACGGGAATGTGATTTGATTGGGGCTGAGCATAAGTCTGGATTGAACCGGGAATCGGACAGGAGTAATGATAAGATCTGTTCTGGTTCTAGATTTACGCGGTTATCAATTCCAAAGAAAGACGGTTTGGTTCCTAGTCCGGTAATAATCAAACCGAGAACCGAAAACTAGACCAGAATTGATGAATAAAGATTACATATTTTCAGTTATTTATTATTTATTTCATTTTACATGTTCATCTTTTAATGGATTGTTGCTCTTGATAAATGGGGATTTTTGTTCTTACATTAATCTTTTATTTGCTTGACTGACAATAAAATAAAAAAGAAAGTGGCTAGTTCCCAAGAAAACTATGGAACAATAAATATGATTAGGTATCACGTTATGTATGGTAGGTTTTAAGTTCAAAAAATTAGGGAATCAATTACGACAGAGTAGGTTCTAAGTTTTAAGTAAAACCTAGACCAACCTTGAAACAGCTTGCCCTTTATCATCAATGGCTAATTATTATTTTAAAGAGGAAAATGACACAAATAATTGGTAAAATTTGATTTAATGTGTAATGTGGTTTATAAATTATTTGTAAGATTTAATTTAGTCTCCCTATTTGCTCGAATGACAAATTTATTACAAGCTAAGTTTGATTATTAAAGACAACGAGTCGACATGTTCACTATTTTATTCTTCTACTAATAGTATAAAAATTACATTGAACAAATTAAAAATGTAGAAAAGACATTATATATTAAGTCAAAATTTATGAATAATTTGTGCCAATTTTCTCTCTTTCAAAACTAACCGGTCAATCCTCTTGTCAACAATTGCTAAAAGAAAAAGAGGCCTTCTAATTGATCACTACCCGCTGATTGACCATTTTTTAATTTCTTTCTCACTCATTAAACATGTTAATTTGAGTTTTTGAAAAAAAAAATCACATCAGTTCCGTTTATTATGCAAAAAATAAATAATTTAGAAATTATTTCATAAAAAACGACGTCATACCACTAAAAGAAATAAAAGAAATAAAAGAACGGAAAATATATCTAAGATCAATGGAAATATTTAAATATTAATTTTTATCAATATACAAATCATTTTCATCAATTAATTATTTTAAGCAAAATAAACTACATTTTTGAAAAATCTTTTTTAAATGATATGCTCTTTTAAGGTAGTTGTCCGATGATTTCGATCGGGTTTCTCAGTTTAAAGTGCGTCCAATTCACAAGCGAAAAACAAGAAGAAATTTGAAAATGAAGAAAGCAGCGAACTGACCGCTGGCGATTGGCGAGAACGCTGCTGGGAAAACGTGCCGACCGCGTTCCAGAGAGGGAAAAAAGAAGAAAGAGAGAAGAAAAAAAATATTGTTTTTATCCCGCACTTGGCTTGGCGAAGCGAAGCAGATGATCTGAAACAGCAGAAGCGAGGTCGTCGCTGTCGTACCCAGTCGAGATCGAGTCGAGAGAGAACATCGAAAGGTTCGCCATGGGCGACGAGGGTCCCAAGCTCTACGCCAACAAGCCCAAGAAAGGTAACGCAGCACCGTCACTCCCCCCCCCCACCCACCCTTTCGAGCATCATCATCGTCAACCAACCCTTCCGATCCAACCAGAGAAAAAAATGGCAAAGAAAGGTGTAAACTTTATATAAAGAACTCTTTCAATCGAGTGAACAACAACCTTGCACCTGCTTCGAGAATCTTTTGTCCGGGCGCGTCTTCTTTTCTTCTTTTTTTATTTTTATTTTTTATATCAGTAGTTGACGCGACCCACGATTGTTTTTCGCATCCGCAGCGCAGCTGAAGCAGAGCGGGAAGGAGTTCGCCCCGCCGCCGCCGTCGTCGTCGGCCGCGGCGTCGTACACGATGGGGTCGCAGCCTCCGCCCCCGCCGCCGCCCCCCAAGGAGTCCTTCGCCCGCCGCTACAAGTTCCTCTGGCCCCTGCTCTTGACTGTCAATCTCGCCGTTGGAGGTACGTGCGTTTTTTTTTTTTTTTTCCCGTACGTGCTTATGGGTGTTTGTTAAAATGCCTCACTGGTTTCGGGGCGTTAATTCGGTTATGTGGTCGTCGCATGAATCTGATGGGTGGGTACTAGTCCTATGCACTCCACCAGTCGATTGATCTGATACTGCAGTTGCGGCTGGTGGAAAGGGCACTTTATGGTGAGATTTAAGTGATGGAAGTTGAATAGATTTCAGACTCTCATGGCTAGTACTTGCTGACGCGTCTTGCAAGGGTTGGTTGCGCAGCATATATTTGTATGTGTTTTCACATAACACACAGTAGACTGCATTTCCAAATTGGACCTACAAAAGGTCTTCCATGAATTATACGAAATCTCTTAATTGGTTTGATGGTTAAAAACTAGAACTCGTGAACGTTCTAGCTAGCTTTGGTGGATGGATGACCACGAGTGAGAAGTCTAGTACAATAGGAGGTTAGTGGGAATTATCTTGCCAGTGTCTTGGGTTTATAGGCCTTGCACTAACACTAACTAGTTCTTGGAAAATGATTCACTAAATCTTTTTGATCATTTTGAGGGATGGCACCTTAAGTATGTACTCCACGTAAAAGCTTATATAGACAAATCCCTGTTTTTCTTTCGATCGTTCTTGAAGTTCTGAAGCCAACTCATTTATGGCATGTAATGACAACAAGAGGTGTATCTTGTGAGCGTACACTATTAGGGGTGCCACTTTAAGTATGCGGCAGAACTATTGCTTGAGGTTTGCGTTGGATATTCCACAATACTTCTTTCTGATAATTTGGAAGAAGATAGCAAATTTTGTTGAGGAAACTGGCAATCATTACTCATTAGTCGAGAACTCTATGAAATGCCCTTTGGAGACAGGAGCCCTGCATCCTGCTCTTTACTTTTATTTTTTCCTAGTATTCTCCTTGAAGCTCACATTATGCCCCCCAAGAAAGTGGTGTAAGAGATATGCTGTATGGTTATGTCTACAAGCATCATGAAGGAAAAGGAATAGTTTATTTCTTGCTCTGTCAGGTATATCTGCTTATAGTGATAACTGCTATCACATGGGTAATGGATTAGATTACGAATGAATCCCCTTCTTCCATTTATTCAAAATTTGGGAAAGGAAACCTGTTAATAGTATCGATGCACATGCCAAATGGATGGAGAGTTCCGGCAGAACCCTACTCCTTTGATTGCCTGTATTGTCAATGCAGTTGAATGTGGAAATCGTCATGATTTGGCTCTGATGTCGCTTATTCAAGCTACTGTGCTTATTTTGTTATGCACAGTTGTTTGTGGCAATGTTGCAAATTCTCCATGGATATTAGTTCCTTGGGATGCATTGCATGATGAGACTCTGAAATGCATGAATTTCTGAAGGTACAGCATGTGAAGCGGGATGGACTCAATGCTTGCTTAATGACCTTTACCAAAACTATGTTACCTCAGCTTACCCTCACCTATTCCACCTGTCTGTCTGGAATTTGGATATCACTAGCATATTAACCTATATAGAAAATATGATAAAAGGCAGAAGGTCCTGAAGAAATTATAAACTAGTGAGATTGCTGATCTTGGTCACATTGCTTTTATGATAGAAGGTATATATTTTTTCAGTCTTTTTATTGCTACATATCTATTCTTCTTTGATTTAACCATAGCTTAAACCAGCTGAAAATTGTAGCTTAAGAATCTTTTGAGCTGTCCTGTCATCTCGTGATTGTATCATCAGGCAACTAAGTATATGATCACGGTGTGCCTGCTAAGCAATTTAGTAAATCCCTTAGAAATCTTGTCAACCTGTCTCCTTGTGATTTCTAATCTGGGAAACCTCGGGGCCTTTGCTTATTTGACTGAATATTACATATTCTTGTAGCTTACCTGTTCATGAGGACCAGCAAGAAGGACCAAACCATAACAGAGGAAGAAGATTCCAAAGCTGTATCCTCAACCCCAGCGCCAACTACGGTGACTACGACTACTGCTGCTACTGAGAAACCTGTACCTGTGCCAATCGTCGCAGAGCCTGTGAAACCACGAGAGCCAATTCCAGAGGATCGACAACGTGAACTCTTCAAGTGGATACTGGAGGAGAAGAGGAAGATCAAACCTAGAGATCGTGAAGAAAGGAAGCGCCTTGATGAGGAGAAAGCCATTCTCAAACAATTCATTCGTGCAAAGTCTCTTCCACCTGTTTAATGGATTGCCTTGCTACTCGTCATGCCATGGGGCTACTCAGATTAAGCAACCCTTTCTCTTTCAGGTGTTGAACTTTTGTTGCTCAATCTGAATGAATTTCATGATTGAAGAACTTATTCTCACGGACATTGAACCATCATCCTCTGGAGGGTTATCTTTCCTGGAATTCAGTCAGTTCATCTGCTTGTACATGTCTTCTTTTGAAAAATATTGACGGTAAAAAGCTTTTTAAAGGGCTACAAGAATCTTTAGTATTGTAGGGGGTAGGAGATATAGCTGTGTCATTTTTCATTTTTTCAATCCGTCGTCTGTTTTGCCTCATAAACAATGGTTATGCTAAATGCTAGGGTTAGGAATTGGATGATATTGAAGGGGAACCGTTTGTATACAAGATGTAGAGGACGGGACAAGCTTTTGGAGACATGAACATAATGCTGTGAAATTCTTCCCCTTCGCGTCAGCTCTTGTTGCTGGTTCGTAGAATTTGGCTAGTTACTTGATTCAATTAAACAACACATCACCATTAGCTGCGAGTACGGTCAGAAATGCAAAGGACAAGGTATATAAGGCAAAAGACATGCATAGCTAGACGATTCGACCCTCCCCATCAATGCATAATTTGCTAATAGTAGAAACATAAAAAGGTGTAAGTTTGGTAGGTTCTGATTTAGACCCGTTGTTTTTAAATGTTCAATGTATATCTAGCTGTCGAAGACATTCCCTAACATCCTCGAGATGTTAGATGGCAAATGCAAGCACCGACAAAACTTGTGGGCTTTGATGCAAAATGTGTTATATCAACGATATACGTAATGGACAATAAACCGAATCATCATGAGTTACGCAGTTTGGACAAAGGAAAAAAGAGTTGCTTATAAATATTGGAAAAAAAAAAAAAACAAAGTTCGAGATTCCGAAGAATGAAGAATTGGGTCAATGGGTTCAAATGCGCTTGATGATGGTCAAAAAGAAAATTTGGGAGTTGCAACTTGCAAAATAATTTATTCATAGCTGTCGGTTTAATTGGAAGATGAAAGCTGGGAAAGCTTTATGTCTGTGGTGTGTACGTCGATTAGTTAGACTAAGCTGACTTCTCCATGCACGGAGCAGTGCCATGATTTTTGTGGAAAAGAAATTGGATTTTTTGAGTGCATGCGTTCATGCAATCATGGGTTCCCTCTGCCTTCAATGATACAAATCTAGGGTTTGCACTAATTTATGATAATTGCAGCTTTTTTGGTTGGTTCTTGTTTAATTTTGAAGCTACTCAGCAGGACTTAGGACAACCGAAAGGTTAAGATCTAAGTACGATTATCTGATCATAAACAACGAGAATTTTCCGGGTCAATTCAGGGGCAATACATAATATTTCTCTCGTTTTCTTTCAAAGTGGTTTTACTTTTTATTCAATGATTATTGATTTTGAATGAATGGAAACGTTGTGTTTTGAGAGTACTGAAAAATCGGGGAGAGAGACAGTTTGTGTTGGATTTAAGTCCCACGCATGCACGAGGAGGCTCTGACTCGCTTTGCCACAAGAAATTAGGGACGTGGGGGACTATCTTTGAGCTCATTCCTCAAGACTTCTCATCATACCCATTTCCACACAGATTTTTCTACTATTATCCATATGATGATAACGGATCTAAGCTCTTAGGTTTGCAAGGCAAGGTGAAGAGTTTGGTTTCAAAGACTCGAGATAATACACCTAACAAATGTTTCAACGACTCGAGATTTGATTAGAGAATTTATGAAAGTAGTATGATTTGATTATATAAATTAAATGTACATGAACACCATTAGAAAATGCATGAAAGTACATGGACGAAAAGTAGAGTTTTTACCGTAATTTTGTAGACTGTGTTTGACCCATCATAGTACTGATGTTTATAAGAAGAAAACGCATGAAAACCAAACTCAAATTCAAAGTATGCAACTTCTCCCTTTGACGCTCGTGTCAACTTGTTTTGCCATTAGAAGAGGGTCCACTGCAGCTATAATTCAGAATGCAGCCGTGCGGCTGGTGGATACTGCAAGAGCCCCATCTCCAGCTAATTTAAACCCTCTACCCGAATGTGCAATCATGAGCAGATTAGCTTGGCTTTTGCGACCAATAATTGCTGCGGAAATTTGGGTCCGAGTATTATATCACACGTTCGGGGAATGAGGATCGTTACATGCGATCCTCATTATGAATTGTCTTGATTGGATTTCATTGATTTTTGAGTTTTGGCTTCGCACGGATGAGAACAAATCCTTGACAGATCTTCATTTTGCTTCTCTTTATGCTGATTGCTCAAGTGATCGGCGTTTACTTTTACAGACATGAGCATCCAAGCTAACAGAAGTAAGCAGGAAATGATATTCACGCGAATAAAGCTTTCTTCCATCTTTGGTGGCCTTACCATCATGGTCACAATCAAGGACTACAGAATGATTTCTTTCTTGAATGGAACAAGAAAACCTGGATATTGATTAGACTCGTGCATCACTTTTATAAGCGACAAAAGGAAGTAATCACAAATGCACGACATTTAAATTATATGTGGAGATAATTAACTATCTTACCTTACAACTCTTGAACCTGAATATCAAAACAGGCCTCTTCGGACATCTTATGAGACCTCTTTGGTTCACTTGAGAGCCTTTGCCGAAGCAATTCCATCTAGTGAGATCTCATAACAAAGGAACTTAAAAAGAACGTAAAGAAGCTTGTGTAAGTTCTTCAACTTCCTTATTCTTTTCGATGCGGATTTTTCGCCATACACATAATACAAACTATTAACGTAGTGATTGATATATCAAGACCGTTGGCATAAAGAAAAGATTTCATCGTCGGCACTCACTCAAACAAATCCAATTTTAATATCCCTAACACTAATCAAATCACTCACCTTTAAATTGGAGAAACTCTACCCTACATGAGCTTGGAATCAAAACTCTCTCTCTCTCTCTCTCTCTCTCTCTCTCTCTCCGTGTTAAGCATATATTTAACTGAAGCATACAGTACAGTTCAACAGAGAGAGAGAGAGAGAGAGAGAGAGAGAGTTTAGCTCAGAAAGAGAGAGCTTCGAGTTGGAAAGAAAATGGATAATGCCTTGATTTTGTTGACAACAGCAATCTCATATTGTGCCATCGTTTTCTGCTACAAAGTGATCGTCATGTCATTGAGGCGCAGTCGGCATCAGAACCCACCTCTTCAACTAAAAGTCCCTCCAGGTTCTCTTGGATGGCCCTTCATCGGTGAAACCATCGAGTTTGTCGCTTCTGCCTACTCGGACAGACCCGAGACCTTCATGAACAAACGGCGTCACATGTAAGTTCAGTTCAGTCACAGTATATAGGACGATTCACTATTCTTGTTTCAATGTATATAATGTTGTTTGAAAAAAAAATGGATTTTTTTCTGTGATTCTAGCAAAGCGATTGAAACATCGCTTATGAAAATAATCTTTCAAAAGATTTCCTCATAAGCATTAAATCCCACTGTTTTGATGACTAGTTAAATTGAGTTGGGCCATAGTATGCATAACGTCAATTCTGTACCACGTTGGGATTTTCATTGAAGATTGACTAACTTGACCGTTGAATGACTGTGCCAAGAAGAGATTATGCAAGAATTGAGCTCCTGTCTTTCTTTTTGGTTTTCTTTGGTATGTGTATAGGTATGGAAAGGTGTTCAAGTCACACATATTTGGGAGCCCCACGGTTGTATCAACCGATGCAGAAGTGACCAAATTCATTCTGCTAAGTGATGCCAAGACTTTCGTGCCATCATACCCAAAGTCCCTCACCGAGCTGATGGGCAAGACCTCCATTTTGCTCATCAACGGAAGCTTGCAGAGGAGGATTCATGGCCTTGTTGGGTCTTTCTTCAAGTCGCCCCAGCTCAAAGCACAGATCACCCAAGACATGCAAAAGTACGTCCAGCAATCCATGGCATGTTGGAGGGATGATCACCCAATTCTCATCCAAGATGAAGCCAAAAATGTACGTCTCTCTCTCTCTCTCACTCATGGTCCTTCACTTTTTCAGTCGGCTATTTCATTTTTTTTTTCCTATCCTGCTTTATTGAATAACTTTAAAATGCAGCTATTATTCACTTCCTCACAAGTTTGAGATGAACTTTATCGCCAAAAGCTTGATATGACCTAGAAATGAGTCAAAAGATGAAAACGAAACCTTCTCTCTCCTTGGATATGTAATGAATGTGAACTTTGAACTTTTTTATGTGGCTTCTATATAGTTTTGAGATGATTTCGCTGTAGAAGTGGGGAAGCCCCAGTTGCTGCCAATGGGCTGCATAATGATATTGCATGGCCATACGTTGTCCTGAAATTTTGGTCCAACATAATTATCTTCTAAGCTTAAAAGGAAAGGGGAAGAGAAAAAGAAACTCTTTTTTCTTATTATAGTATAAACCAAAGTGTCCCTTTTATTTTCCTGTCTGCAGATTGCCTTTCAAGTACTGGTCAAGGCCTTGATTAGCCTTGATCCTGGCAATGGAATGGAGTTCTTGAAGAAACAGTTCCAAGAATTTATCTTAGGGCTCATGTCTCTTCCAATAAATGTACCTGGAAGTAGACTTCACAGATCCCTTCAGGCAAGCTAAATTAATCATTTGAAAATTCGTTTTTTTTTCCTTCATAATTTATTTCTCATCTTATTGTTTTTCTTTTCTTTTGTTGGCTTCAGGCAAAGAAGAGAATGTCCAAATTGGTGAAAAATCTTATAAAATCTAAAAGGAACAAAGGTCGAATGATCTCAACAGTGGCACAAGATGTAGTGGATGTTTTGCTAAATGACTCAAATGAGAAGTTGACAGATGATTTAATAGCAGATAATATCATTGATATGATGATACCAGGAGAAGATTCAGTGCCAGTTCTGATTACTCTAGCAGTAAAATACCTCTCAGATTGTCCAGCTGCTCTACAACAGTTAACGGTATGGCCTGCACTTTAATTTGGCAAAATGTTACACCTAGATAATCAAGGCCGTTCTATTATAGTTTATGCGAGCTGCAATAACATAAGGATCGTTATGTCATCATTCGAAATGTATAGTTATGCAGTTAAGATCATTCATCTTCATGTGTAGACTCTTGAATTAACTAGACCCCAAGTGAGACTCACTTGATTCGAGGGCTTAGTCACGCGTGTGCTTAACACATCCAACAATGACTCACTATGAGAAGTAGTCTATCCTTTTCTGAGATCTTATACTACTTTTTAGCCAACCAACAAAATTGCAAAGAGGACTAGGATTAGTTGGCTTTTACTTTAATTTTAAAGAAAAATTTTGTGCTCCAAGTTTTTTAGTTAAACCTTTGAAATCCATGGATAATCATTTGGGTCCATCTTAGTTTGAGAGAGAATCTATATCCAACAGTAAAAGATAGGCCATTGTCACTCCATTCGTTGTTGAGCTATTGATCGATTACCTCAGGAGGAAAACATGAAGCTGAAAAGAAGCAAGGCAAAGCTTGGGGAGCAATTGAGTTGGAATGACTATTTGTCCCTATCATTCACACAAGATGTAAGTTTTCTTATCAGAACTGATGGATCTCATCCCTTAGTGGAGTTTAAAATGAAATAGCAGTTCAAGAACTGGATGATCCAAACAGGTCATTACAGAGACTCTAAGGATGGGAAACATAATAATCGGAGTGATGAGAAAGGCGATGAGAGATGTCGAAATTAAAGGGTACTCAATTCCAAAAGGGTGGTGCGTACTTGCATATTTTCGGTCAGTTCATCTTGATGAGACCAACTATGAATGGCCATACCAGTTTTACCCATGGAGGTGGCAAGTAAGATTCACGTAACCCTGTCGCTTGTCTGTTGTGTCGTCTGTTTTGGATAAGATTATGCATTCTCTTGTTCTTATGAATTGATGAGTAAATTTTGGATGCAAATTTATGAAAGCATAAAGAGATGATGACGAGTAGCAACTTCACTCCTTTTGGAGGTGGACAACGACTCTGTCCTGGACTGGATTTGGCCAGGCTGGAAGCTTCCATCTTCTTACACCATCTTGTCACTCAATTTAGGTAATATTCCTTTTCTCTGTATCAGAATACATTTGGATGCACGTGCCATAAGGATCTTTTCAATTAAGTTACATAATACTCCACTCCTAAATCGAGGAGTTTCATATCCCAAGAGAAATCACCTTCTGAAATTCTAAGGCAAGCATGCCGTGATTTTCGAATGCGATTGACATGAGTTATCAGGCACAATTGCCGTCTCCTACAAGAAAGCAGAACAAAATTCAGCTAGCTGAAAGTACATAGGTAGCTGTTGTGTATCTTGAAAGTAACAGAAGTTCTCTAATCTGTACATACTTAGAAAGACAAAAGATGACTTAAGACTCTTGCATGCCATCCTCATTCAATCTACTGATTACCCGGAAGCCATACAATATGCAGGAACAGTTACTCTGACCACCGAATCATTCAAACAGAGTCAAATTCAAACTTTTTGGTCACTGCATCATGTCCAGACTCATGAGTGAGATTGATGAGAGTGACACCCAAACCTAAAATGGCGGTGTCAAATTCACACTCTTGGTCACGGCATCATGCCCAGACTCATGAGGGAGGTTGATGAGAATGACATCCAAACCTAACATAGTGGTGTCCACATGTTATTCCCCCAACTAATGATAGCCAGAACCATTAAGATAAACAAGTGGTCACGTTCCCTTTTGGACTGATCTCATAAACCCAACAGACCAAACATTGATGGGTTAAGTGATTTAAAATCTCTTCGTTCGGCTGAGATCTGCGCATGATCCGCCATGAGCGGCAGTTGACAATATTTTAGAGGACTCTCATTCCTAAATTCTTTTGCCCCCTCTCTCTGGCACTGTTATTAGTATTATTTCTAATGCAGTAGGATCTCAAACTATTTCATGCAGTTGGAAGGCTGAAGATGACACAGTAGTGAACTTCCCCACGGTGAGACTGAAGAGGAGAATGCCAATTTGGGTCAAAAGGAGATGATATTCATAGAGCTGCTTTGGCCTCCCCCCCAAAAGAAGCAATGAGGGGGAAAAAGAAAGATAGCTGCAACAAGACTCTCACACAATGACAGTGTAAAGATCAACTAGAAGGAAAGTGAAATTGAGATGCATTTGTGCTCCAAGACACACGTGTGGGAGCATCATCACAGCAGGAGCTTGACCACCTTTTGTTTTCTTCAGTAGATTAAAGATGATGAACATCTAGGCAACAGAATGTGTAATTTTCTTGGAACCCAAATTTAGAGTCCTTCTCACTTCCATCAAATTTCAACTTCATATGTACGAAAACTAAGTAGAGTTCAGCTCACCGACACAAGAAAAGGAGAATAAAGAAAAGTTAGGAGGTAAAAGCGAGAAGAAAGTACCTACTTTTTAAATATTTCTTTGTTCAGATGATGGGTTTGCATGCAATGATACCAATCTTGGGTCCCCTGAAATTAATGTTAATTGGGGGATTCATTTTCCAATTATGCGTTACTTAGCTGCTCAATCACATCTTCACGGTAGGCGGGGCTAGGGTCAAAAGCAGAATCTGGAAGGGCCTTCAATGAAGCTGCCTTCAATAAAGCTTCAAGCACATGGGAACAATTATTGGAGCAATTTGTTTACAGGCCTTTTGCTTTTGGCAATGCATGATGGTACGGTTAAGCAACATGAACTTCAATCATTACTAACAACAAAAGCAGATTTTTTTTTAAAGTATAAAGGGTGAGTAGAGACAATCAGTGTTGATAATTAACGTTGAACGGTTTCAGAATCGATTTAAATTTCATTTGGAACCTAAAATTTATTTTGTTGGAATCCTTTCCCCAATTTTTAGAATCTGAAATTTTCTCTACATAATTTGAAACCTAAAACCTATTCTATCAATCAATTTAGGGTCAGTTTTGTTAAATTATGTCTCAAATTTAAATTCATATACGATACCCGATATACGCAAAACATTTACATGCCGAAATGAGAAAGAACGTACGCGAACGTTTAATGAGAAATGGCGTGTGATAGGAGCCGAAAGGATCCCGCCCTCGATCTGCGCTTCACGTTGGAAATGAAGGCTACAATCCATGGGATTCTTCTTTGTCAGCATAAAATAAGGCTGAAGGGTTGATCGTCCAATTTCTTCACGTCATTTACGTAGAAAAAGCTGTGCTGCCTCAGAAGCCTATCATGTAGGCGACGAATTCCCTCTCTTCTTGGTCATCTTTTGTGGGCTTCTCTTGTTTTATTATTAAAAAAGAAAGAGGGAAGGCAGAAGCTATTCTCCTTCTGCATGGTCATACGCGCACACTCATTAATTGCATGGAGGCGCATGCTTTGAAGATCGGCGCCGTTCTGACAACTCTGGAGTACAATTTTGATTTGTTTTCTTCCAGGCACCGATAAAAGGAGCGAGAGCTTCGGAGGACGATGCAAGCTGCGAAAGAAAAGAGCTTGGCAGTGAGCGAGAGAAAAGAGCTCGAGAGAGTGTGAGAGACGAGTGCTCAGAGAGGTTTTGTGCTGAGTCGAGTCCAGTGAGTTGAGTTGTTAAACACCGTAGATATTGAGTATATAGTAAGGCTAGGAAACACTTGAGTACATGTGTGATTGTAATCCTATAATTCTCCGATTTATAGCGGATTATTTTGCTGGCTCTCCCCGTGGACGTAAGTTCCGACATTTGAACCGTACCACGTAAATTTCTAGTATCATTTTATTGTTTTTTTTTTTATAAAGGGTAAGAATATATTAAGCTTTGGACAAATATACAAGAATTCGGAGCCAAAAACTCACACTCTAGCTGTGGGTGGTATCCTTTTATTGTTCCTTATTTTATTTCTGTCGATTTCTATAGCTCTCGACATAATTGTAAAATATACGATCCGCTTCCGCTGCGCCTCCGGTTACAACAAGCTTCAGGGTTTACTCAATAACTGACCAATTTCTCTTTTTATGATTTCATTTTTAGTTCAATAAAATGAAAGTAAATGTAACAACAAATATTCCCATTAAAATAAAATAAACAATAAAAAGTTCAAAACACAGTTCATCGATTTCCGGTTCCCAATCAAGTTAAGTTCTTAATCAGGAATCGGGAATCGAATCGCATAGTGGTTTTACTTTTTTTGCAACCAAGAACCAGGCAGTAACTGTTGGAACTAGACTGATTCATATGGCTAGTTCAGTCTGGTTCCCAATTCCTTACCCCCATGCTCCCCCTAGATAACCACCCATAGGTGTCAGCATGGGAATTCCACCCTCGTGATGATCAGTTTGAACCACTGTTACCGTTCACTTCCATGAGCTCCTCACCGCCGCTCCACAATAGATTCGTTGGGAGTAAAGCTGAATAATCGTACGTCATAACAAGCGACTTGAACCTACATCGCAAACAAAGTAAGGCTTCCTAAGGTCGAGGACCAACCAATTGAGGGTTTTGAATATATGACCTTGGACCCAGAACCACCTGAGAATAAGATCTACACCACCAGGCCAACCATCATGGTGGTGAGAATAATGTGAGTGTTGCATCAAATAAATGAGAAAGCTAGGAATATAAGAAAATGAGCTTACTAGATATTTTTTATTCTCGTCATAATGATCAACAGTGTTGAGATACATACGATACACATGTTTATGGTCGTGGATGGTTACCTATGAAAAGAAAGAAATTTTTTTTTTTTTCTTTTTTTGGGTAAGGAATTGAGTGTACATGTAGTGCGTGGTTATTTAACGAGTGTGAATTTGGTGATTACTCAACGAAGAAGAGGGATGGTAATTTTATCGTTTGATGCAAAAATAATTTTGAATAATTAAAACTGAGACAAATAGGAGCTTGGATCAGATTAGCAAAAAAAAATTCTGAATTAAAGAACTCCTAAATAATTGCAATATAAAAGAATAATCTTTTAATATACATGGGAGAATTCTTTTGATATACAAGGATAATTTGGGATTATAATTATTTTCTTTCATTTGTTGGGGGCAATATGAAAACAAATGTAAAAGGTAAGACAATTGGGTGTTTTCCCTTAGATATATAAAGCATTTTCTGAACACATGAAACGCAGAAAAGGAAGAATAGGATTGCCTCGTTGGAAGTATTTTTCATGGTGGAGCGACTAAAGTGAAAGGGGATTAAATAAGAAGTGGAGAAGGCTTAAACTCGTTCGGAAGAGGATTCTCTCAATTCCTGCCGATTATTGCAAATCTTAACTTTCGTATAGATGTATAGATTTATCCAATTGCGCTCTGGTACCATTTGCTGAGTTGCGTGCTACCGAAAAATCACTTGTGAATTGGGTGTGCAAGTGGGCATTGCCAATGTTACAAACCAGTCAGAACCTGTCGACCCTAATCGCCATTTTGCTTCTTTCAAGACAGATTGCCATCCTCAGATAGTTCATTTTAGCGAGGGGCCCTATCCCATGTCGGGACTGCTTCACTACCAGTAATGTGTCATTCCAAATGAAAGAGAACAGACACTTCTACCAGAACAAAGTTGTCCAGATAATTAGAACTTCTGGAAAGATACCCCTCCATCACCCCAAGAACAGAATAAGATCATGTAACGATTGCATGATCATAACTCATCACTTATATAACGATAAGCTAAAGCCAACCCTTCGGTAATACAAGACCCAAAGATGAAGCAAAACTTTTACAACTAGTAAATAGCTTCCAGTGATAAAGAAAGATAGAACAGGCATAAAAAGTTCTCCCCCTAGAGTTGGAAGTGGCAATTATTAATTTCTGATTACCTGTGACGACATGCAAGGTCTGCAGCAACTCTAGACAATTAGCAGAAGGCAGCTCTGAGTGAGAAATTAATTCTGGGATCTCAAACAAACGAGATGAATTTTTCAGGTTATTTGCAACAATAGCGGCATAATCAAGGATTGAATGCTGAAAAGGCCACCAGTGAGTTGCATCCTCCAAATCCAAACGAATTTGAAATTCCTGCAACGACAAACGTGCAATTAACCTGAGATAGTGAGATGTACCGTTCAAACCGATGTTGATATAGTACCAATTTGTTCGGGGTAATCACTCACCAACATTCACTTCATGCTGCCAATGCCAATTCTTGTTTGTAACAGTGTCAAATGCCACAAAGGTCTCAGGATTCTCCAGATGATGAAATGAATGCCACAGACTCATAGATTAAAACAGACCCCAGCCAGCTGCCTAACACTGTTCTACCAAGGCAAAGATCTTCTACAACATAGTTGGTCACACACAAGCAAAAACGTTTATGCATGAGAGAGGAAGGACAAGACTATCAATGAATGAGTTAACCAGTGACTATTAATATCACACTTCACAGGGGGTCATTTGTCATTTGCTTCCTCAATAGAAAAACTTCTCATCCATATAAATGTATATACTTTGCTTATACATCTTTTCTGCCCCCCATTTAAAATTTCCTTTGGCCACAACACTAATTACTTGAGGTTTCTTTTTGAAATATCTCATCGCACTATTGCAATGAGATGAATATGCAACTATCATGTTAAGAACTTACCAGTGACTAAGAGTTTGGTTTGTACATTAGATTTCAGTGACATCTGCCAAACAAACTTCAGGTTAGTTTAGGGTGAATTTTCATGGGTCTCTTCATCCAATCATGCCACACATAATGAAGTCTAGCAAGCACACTCTTCCTAGTTCACAGCTTAGAGCTATTCAATTATAAGCACCAAGTATAAAGAACATACAAACTGGTTCATAGTAGGACATTGCCACCCTGTTGTGATGGCGTTCACCGTTGCAATGGCTTCCAAACCAGCAGCTCTGAGACTCTGTCCAATCATAGAATGATACAACAGAAATATGTTAGAACGTATCAACAGCTGATAACAAAGGGTGCAGGAAAGGAATATGTATCCACACGCATGCACACGCATGCAGGCACGAGAGAGAGAGAGAGAGAGATTACCTCAGTTGCATTGATTTCAATTCTGAGGTATGTTTAAACACCTTTTTTATGGCACGAATCTCAGCAGGTCCTCAGCAAGAGCTGAAGTTGCATTTTTGTAGTTAACCTGAAGGATGAACTTCAATCAAGCGATCTCTGACACCTAGTAGTATGATGCACTCAATTTTCAAGAACAGATATGAACCCAGAACGGGAGAGAGTCAATTAGATTCTGCACCTCTAGTGTGAAAGGCCCATAATAAAGATGTTAGCAACTTTAGGCATTCGTTTAACCCTTTGGGAGAAAACAAATAAGCAAACAAACAACTTAAGGCATCTACCATTCAACATTGCTCTTTCTTAATTTCACACCCATTTTCACATCCAAAGTACCATCAGCATCTGCAAATGTCTGGGCAGGAACAGAGTTGATGATTTACAAAACTTCTACATAACGAAAACAGACGAATTAACAACCAGAACCAGCCTTATGCAATTTAACTCTGCGAGATTCATGCAGCAAAGTACACTAGACTCCAATGCCATAGCAACCAGCATTCATGTGATGCAAATAAGCAATCCTAAGCTGACTGTTGATTCATTTCCAGTCACAAGCACTCAGTCAAAACCTCAATACTTCCCAGCAATCAGATCCAAAAGAATTCACTTTCCTACCTAGATGCCCACCTGACCTTCCCTACTGACAAGTAAGAACTACAGAAAAGGAAAAAGAGGAAAGATAAAACAGAAGATAAAATATAAATAGAATAAAGGAAGGTAGTTAAGTTACAATTTATGCACAAAACAAGCTTAAGAAAGCGGTTTAAGTTACAATGGATACACTTCACCCAAAAAGTTGAAGGATCTCAAGAGCTTAGAGGGGAAGACATTTAACAAAGTCAGATTTTTAAGAGATGGAATGGCTATTCATGTAGCTGCAGCAGGAATAATTCCCTCAGGAAATGAAGATAGCTTGAATCTCCAATCAATTACAGTCAGGCTGCCTTGGTCATAAGTTGGAGAGAGCAACAAGGCAGGAGGAAAAGGTGTGTATTCAGGATGAACAAAAGAAATGGAGAACTCCTCTCTTGACCCACATCACAGTAAGAATTCCTTTGTTTAATCTTCTCAACAGAACAGAGGACAAATCACCTAAGAAGACTGATCCATACAAGGAAGGCTACATGACTGCTTTCTATTATCAAATTCAGGATGGTGACCTTCCTAGTGTTCATGCTCCTACTTGAGCCCCAGCTGAGCAACATCTCTTATAGTTTTCATTTCGAAGTAGCAGTCATTGTTGAGGCAATAGCTATACAAAAGAATGGAAGGAAAAAGTAACTCTCAATTGTTTCCGTTTTGCATCCACAATATCTAGTGTTAGCATCCTATTAACTGCCTGAAGATGCATACGAAGATTTTCATAATTCACTCGACAGCTATAAGAATGCTTCTGCAGCAGAGCACACATAGATGACATATATTCCAATAGGGACAGACATCCTCAGGAATATATTGTACGTTAATGGTAAGGTGGTCAGTACACAGAAAAAAGAAATCATCCAGCAGCAGAAGACTTGTCCAAAAAGATTTAGTGAAAGGGACTTCTGCTTGAATGCCAAGCATATGCAAAAACACAAGTATAAGCACTTGCTGCTGCACATACATTCAAAACCTCAAAATCTGCAATCACTTCCCAGAACTTACAAAAAGAATAAGAAAAAGGTGAGCCCAAAATATATGCATATGCACAAGAGCATGTATGTAAAAAATGAAAAAGATGAGATGAACAGAAAAAGTAAATTCATCAAAGGGCATACCTTATGGAAGCTGATGTTTATCCTGCTATATAGATTGTCCAAGCCACTGAAGAGGTCGATGGCCCCAGCATATGGTGAATCTACTCAACTGCTTATGGTCCACTCAATCTATACTCCTCCACTTGTAAAATTCTTTCAAAAACCTTTTGGCATCAACTTGTTTCCCACGTTTTGAAAAGGTAACGCCAATATGAGAGAGGGTACTTTCACATGGTACAAATCCTTTCTCATTCATCTCAGTTAGTAGTCTTTTTGCCTCTGCTTTGTATGACCTTTTCAACACTTTATCCACCCCCAGCTTATAAGAAAGCTCGCACCAACCACAAATTAGAATATCATAGGTTGCAGAGTTAGGCGACACACCCCTCGCTTGCATCTCTTTCATCAGCTCTCTAGCCTGTTCCATTTTTCCCACCTGAGAAAAATCACTAATAAGCACATTATAAGTGCTGGTTTTCGGAACAAAGCCTTTAGTTATCATCTCACAATAGAGTTTCATGAACTCCTTTCTGTTTCCAACTTTACCATGGCCATTGATCAAAGTGTTGTACGTCATAGCATCAGGAAGTAAGCCGTTTCTTTTCATTTCACCGAATAATTCATCTGCTTCTCTCATCAAACCATTAGATGCCAGACCACCCATAAGAGTATTGTATGTCGCATTATTTGGAGAAACTCCTTCAACCAACAATTGAGAGTATAAAGCGAAAGCTTTATTCAGATGGCTTCCCTTGCAATACCCAAGAATCAAGGCATTGTATGTAATTATATCACATGGGATTTCCTTTTTCTTCATATCTTCCAAAACCAAAGTGGCTCTCTTGGTCATCCCAAGCCTGCAAAATGTAATTATGAGGTAGTTGCACACTGCCTGGTTGAGTGCAAGGCCCATTCCTAAAAGTTTCTCGTGCATTTGCCAAACTGCATCAGCCCTCCTGCCTTTTGAGGATGCGTCTAGCAAAGCCCTATACATAGTGAAGGTAGGGCATAAACCACGGTTGCACATCTTGTTTACCACATAGAATGCTTTTTCTATCAGACCAGCTTCACATAGTCCCTTCACGAGAATGTTATATGTGATCAGGTTTGGAATTAAACCTGAGATCTCCATGTCATCCCAAAGTTTGAGAGCATTATCCAAGTTCCTTTTCTCAATACATGCTTTTATCATCGTATTGTATGTAGCATGGTCTGGAGTCAAACCAAAATCTCTCATTTCAGCAAACACTGATTCCAGTTCATCTTTGCCGAGCTTCAAAAGACCTTTGATCAACACATTATATGCAACAACATCCAACCCAACTTCTTTTTCCATCATTTCCTGAGCGAGCTTTAAGGCATCGGACTCCTTCCCTGCCTTGAACAAGCCATCCATCCAAGATGTATAATTCACTCGATCAAGCAACAGTCCTCTAGATATAACATCCTTAATGAGCTCTTCAGCTTCCTCCATCTTTCCTTCCCTTTTCAAGTTGTTCACGATAGCATCAACTACAAACTCATTTTCTTCCAAACCCCTACTTTTCATTTCACTGTAAAGATCAAGAGCAACCTCTTGTCTACCTCCTTTAAAAAAGCCATCAATTAGAGCAGCATAAGTATATATGTTTGGCGATATTTTTAGCTGATCCATTGTCTTCATGATACTGACAGCTCCATCAAACATGCCTCTCTTAATGTAGCCGCATATGATGGAAGTATATGTAATGATGTTTGTTGGAATATTTTCATTATCCAGCTTTTCTAGTGTCTGTTCTATTACATCCATATCTCCTAACTTGGACCAGTTGTTGATCAACGCAGAATAGGTGATGTAATTTGGAACTAGACCGTCATTCATCATAGTCCTAAACACCTTCTCTGCCTCCTCAACTTTGCCCAACTTGAAGAGCCCATCCATCAAAGAAGTGTACACAACCACGTCAAAAACAATCCCACGGACTACCATTTGGCTTACAAGTGCAAGAGCGTCCACATATTTCCTATTCTTCAGATTGGAATCAATCAGAGTAGTGAACACAATATGATTAGGATCGATCCCCATATCCTCAATCTCTCCTAAGAGAATCCCTGCTTCGCTCAACCTACTGCATTTGCACAGGCCATTCACAATCGAACCATAAGTAACAGCATCGGGCAAAAACCCATTCATGACCGCCTCCTCATACAAGGAGAATGCTTCGTCGAGGCTTTTATTCTTACAGTACGAACTCATGAGTGTAGTGTACGTAATGAGGTTTGCTTGCAAATCCCTACAGCCCTCTCCATCCTGTGTAGTACTAATCCTAGAAATTTCTTCAATAAGGCTGTTAACCTTAACAAAATCACCGGCTCTGCAGAACCCATTGATCAAGGTATTATAACTAACAATATCAGGCAACAAACCCTGCCCTTTCATGACATCCATCAACTCGAGTCCCTGACTCACCTCACCGCCTTTGCAATAACCATCAATTAAAATGTTCAAACCTATCATATCCCTGCTAATCCCCCCGCTAACCAAATTTTCCAAGACCCATTCAGCATACTCTACCATCCCAATATCACAAAACCCCTTCACCAATATATTGCAAGTACAAGAATCGAGACTAATCCCCCTCCTCACCATCGTCGAGCACAACCCAAAAGCGTCCCGTACCAAACCCAGCCTACAGAATCCCCACGTGACCGTATTATAAGTCACCGTATCGACATCCGAATCGCTCCGAAGCAACTCAAGGGCCGAATTCACGTCCCCCAATTTGCACAGAGCGTGGACCACCACGTTCTTCGTGATAACATTAGGAGCAACACCGCAGTCGATCATCTCGGAGTAGAGAACCCTCACCTGAGAGACCAAGCCGGAGGCGTTGAACCCGTGGATGAGCCGGTTCCACGAGGCCAAGCCGGGCACGATCCCGCAGCTCCGCATCGAGGCGAAGGCGTCGATGGCCTTGGCGTACCTGCCGCAGGTCAAGAAGAGGCGTATGAGGGTGCAGAAGAAGGAGGCGTAGAGGCGCGACTTGGAAGGCGGGATCATCGTGGAGTGACTGCGAGAAAACGGGACCGAGACGCCGCGGAAGGGATTGGGGTTGGAGGAGGCCGAATGGTGGTGGTTGCCGCCGCCGCGGCGGAGGAGATGGGGCGGCGGAGGAGAGGGGGGGGAGGTGAAGCGGCGAGTGAGCAGGGCGTTGGACCGGTTTCTGAACCGCCTCATCGCCAATGGAGAACCCCGAGAGAACCGAAGCTGGAGATGTGGGAACAATTTTACGGAGGTTCCATGTGGTCAATTTTTGTCGATGGGGCTAGGGTTTTTTTGAAGATTGGCCCGCCGGTGATTGATCGGAGATTGGAGTAGACGGAGGAAGAGGATTGGGGGGAAGAGCGTAGGATTTAGGGGAGAGAACGTGGAGGGTTTATACGGTGGGGGTGAGGTGCACGGGCTCCAAGTGCGCCCCAACCCCCACGTCTATTTTCCCCCCTTTTTTTGGGGAAATTGGGATGGTTCAATTAAGGAAATTGTACTTGGACGGAGTTAGTGGAATCGATTGTAGTAATTAGATAAATTTCGGGATTCGATTGCCTCGAATAGTGACGGAAAATGTATCATGATAAACGCAAGAAGTTTTCTCTTTTCAGGAAAAAATTATCCAACGACGTGTATTGATTGTCGAGGCAAATGAATTTAATCCCTGAGTTGGTAATGTTGATTAGAATGCTGATAGATTTTCAATTCATGAAATAGAGGTTATCTATTCAAACCCACAAACTGCATGCAAATTATAAATTTAAGATCTGAACTTCAATTGATTCATAAAAGTTAGAGTGATCATGCCTTCAATGTTTGTGTCCTAATCTATGTGGAAAGAAAAATAAAAGGCAAAGACAAATAAAGTTGTCTCGGACCCAAATCACATTATCGCGCTAATGAAAGTCGCCTATAATTTGATCGCGTGAAATATTAAAACTTCTCATTTCATATTCAACCCATTTCCATGGATGCATCAATGCTAATTGCATCATCACCGGGCAATTCCGAGAAACTTCAATAGTTCATTTCGCCTCCATCACACTCTCAAGATCAATTTTTAAGCACAACATTTGAGGAAATTGGGAAACTAAGCTCTAGGCTATAGGCTTATAGACACGCCCATATGGATGGAGCTCTTTGGCATCAATGATTGTGAAAAGCTAAGAGGAAAAGGTGAAGGGGGGAAAGAAGGGAGAAAGCCTTTACACCTGCTCCATACGGCCCCTCAATGAGAAACCAAGCCGGAGGCTTGATAGTACTGTTTGGAGAACCACGGTGACTCTATGGGAATTGCCATCTCTCTCGGATTGTCTTTTTCCTTCCGTGACGAGCGATTGCTCTAAGCGTTTCTGCCGGTTGCCTGTACTACATATAAAGCCGTTGTAGTTCAGTGATTAGCAAAAGCTAATGTCCCATGTTGCCACAAAGAGACCTGTGAGATCTATTCAAAAGTCCTCAGATGTCTTCTAATTCGACGGTCTATACAGCAACAAAATAGAGGAGGGCAGAGGAAAAAACAATTGACTGATCGATTAGTTGATAGATGGAAGTACAAGAATCAATTTAGTTTGTTGCCAAGGAGATTGGACGAGTGCCCCTCATCCCAAGGATGATCTGAGAGCTAAAGCTTGATGAGGGAAATGCATTATCGAGAGCAGCTCAGCATTTGTATGCCGCCGTCAAGTCAGTATCAGAGCCTTCTTCTCTGAGATCAACAGTAATCTGTTGGAAGTCGCTTGCCGTCCCATACAAATATGCGGCTGCAACAGTCTCACGACCTTACTTCTTCTTGATCAAGAGGGTTGAACAGTTGTCAGTCGTCATTCGTCAACTTCCGTGTTGAAAATGAAACTAGGGAATGCTGTAGTAATGTCCCTGAGGATGACCAAACAAAGAAATCCGGACTCAATGGAAGCGCAAAAAACAGAAAAATAGCAACCTCAGTAAGGTTGAAGAAATATAAGTATCAGTAAATGGCTAATCCCGTATATAACCAACTCAATGAAAACAAAACACTCCAGAGACATGCTACTTTAAGGTGGTTTACCGCAAATGGTGAAGAGTCATATGTTTCAGAAGCGTTGGGTGCCGAAAAACAAAAGCCTTCCACTCTGCTTTATTTATTTTGCCATCCTTGTCTATGTCAGCATCTTCAAATGTCTGCATAGTTCAGAAAAAAATAAAAAGACATTCATGGAACCCAATCCTACACATAGGCATACTAACATCAATCCTAACAAAGTTTTCACCTTATCTATAATAGCTTCAACGGCTTCATTAGACACGGATAAACCTGACTCCAGTAAAGTGGCAACCACCATTTGCTTAACCTGAACATGTGCACGCAATGCATAGCTAACTAGCAGGTCAGTCCAAAGCATAAGCAGCCAGGAGATCTTAAGATTAATGTTGAGGAACCCATGAGAAACTACACAGAAAGAATAAGAAATAAGCACAGTTCCACCCCCACCCCACCACCCCACGCCCCCCCTAAAAAAAAAAAAAAAAAAAAAAAAAAGGAGAAAGTTTAAGGAGATGCAACTACACAAGTACTTGAGAAAAGTATAATACTCGGTCTCTGAGATAGATGAACCAGCAGGAACATCTTCAGTCCGAACATATCAATCCAGACTCACCTCATCCCGTTCAATATAACCAGTCTGTCTCAAATCATACAACTTGAATGCAACTGCAAACGCAGGGTAGATTTAAGTTTTATCAACTATAGGAGCACATGGATACAGAACAAATTGAACAAAGTGCCGGCTGGATACTTACAGTTAATTTTGTCTTCCACAGGGGCACAGGGATGGAAGACGCTAAGTGCATGAACAAACTCCTCAAACTCTATAACACCATTTTTCTTCTCATCAAAAAGATCAAAAACCTAAATTACAGAGGTTATCACAAAACAAACCCAATGAATTACATAATAATAGGAATAAGCCACCAAAAGATTCTGAATGAGAGCCTTGCTCGCCATTTTAAGGATAGTTAAGGATTTGAAGGACTGCAAAAGTAAAGGAGGGAAGCAAGCAGCAGCTCTCAGCAACTTGTGTTTCACACAGATGAAGTCCAATAAAACATAAATTGTGTTTTATCCAAAGAAACCTGAGCGCACCAAAGGCAGCTTAGAGTTTATTCGACCAAGTGGGCTGCCCTTGGCTACATTTTACAGGAGGCATAAACAGTGTGAAGGGATACCCGACAGAACAACCTCATAAATTAGCTAACTCATGAACTACGAATTTAGTGAAACAACAGATGAAGGATGCCAAGGCAGTTGAAGTCTATTCAGCCGAAGCAACACCAATTTAGAAATACATGTTGGCTATTGACGGCAACCAACCATTAAGGTGACAAATTTCTCGTACTTTTATTTCATGATCAGAAAAAGTGTGAGACTTCAGTAAAAAGAAATTACCGTTTAAGCGTTTCTCTAGTACAAATAATGACAAAACTAAAAAATAAAAAAGATTTTTATCCCTCAAAATCCTGGGTCATTCCCTCTGTCAAAACACATACTGTTTATTTAGCATTTTCATGGCGATTTGCTCACGAGTTTTCATTTTGCCCTCTATTTCCGAAAGAACTCTCCAAGTCGACCTGATAGAGCTCTGTCAAACAAATCAATCCAATGGAAACTATGAATCCGATTGAGTGAAAATCACCCCGATGGACATAAAAACAGAACAGGAATTACCCTGTCCAGGAAAATATTCTTGCCCACCGCTTTTCTAAACAGCGCCTGCTGCAGTTCTTCCTGTAAAATCAGCAAGTGAATCACTCTTAAAATGAAGCACTACAGATGAGTAGATCGAACTCCAATTTACACTTGATCAACTAGCATGATGCAACTAATGCTTGTCAGAACACTGATAATGGTGATTACAGTAACTCGATGTTCTACAGACGTAAACTCAAACATCTTTGCACTTGCTCCTGGCCGACCATAAACTACTCTCGCTCTTTAATTAGGCAATTCTCTTTGTAAAATTCCGTAAGCCATTGGATAAGCAGCAACAAGTTATAGGCCTAAGCTTATCAATCTCTGTGGAACTGATTGTGCTTCTACCTCCACATATTCAACCACTCCTCAACTCACGCGGCAAGGAAAGCCCCAAAAATGCTACATCACCTTGTGGATCACGCCGTCGTCAATAATCGAGCCGCTCAACTTCTTATACAGCTCAAGCAGCGCTTCGATCTCGTTGATGGAAACTGCAGCAGAAGGAAAAAAAAAAAAAACACAACAGAACGATGCCCAATCAACTCAACGTTTCCGGCTAATCCTTCGTCATAGAACGACAGTACAGGAACGGATGGAGAGAGAGAGAGAGAGAGAGAGACATGGCGTGTTCTTTGCGATGCGGGAGAGTTCGTCGAAGCTGTAGGAGTGCCTCTGAGGACGGTCGGAGACGAAGCAGCGCGAGATGTTCACGAACACGGCCTCGAGTAAGCCGAGGAGCGGTATCGCCAACGCGCACAGCCGCTCGCCGATCGTTAAAGAGCTCATCCCCTTGTCGGAATCGCCAGACCAGAAGCACACGGAAACGTCACCAGATCGACCAAAAGAAAAAAAAAATCCACACGAAAGAAGAGAGGCGAAGGAGGAGGTCGGAAAAACGGAATTATCTCGTCGGAGAGAGGGACTTACCAGAGCGCTGTTCCAGGAAGCCATGGCCGTCCGTCCGTCCGTCCGTCCGTCCGTCCGGCAGGTCGCGGGGGCTGCGTATCAGCGACGACGAGCTGCTCCGCAACGGTTCGGCCTCTCGCTTCGGCTCCGGCCCATGCGGTCGCCGCGGCCGCGACTGGGAGCGGACGGCGGAGCAGGAGGGAGCCACGGGCGGCAAGGCAGTCACCAGTTGTCCCGTCTTTTCCAAATACTACCAGACAACCTTTTCTTCTTATTTCCCACTTTTTTCAAATAACGCTATAAACATATTTTACAATACGAATTTTCGAAAACATATTTTAACGATGCTGGTACTTTAATTTAGCAAGAAAAATGCTAACTCTCAATTTGCTCTCAACTTTTATTCTAAATCAAATTCCATATCTAAAACTAAACATTTTCACCTTGGAAAGTGGAGAATTGATAACATAAAGGAATCCTCGGTGATTAGAAGGATATGCACTTAGCTCCCCATTTTTAGGGACTGTCGTTTTTTAATTAGTCGGGTGAAATTCTCTAACCCGATTCTATTCGAATTTCCGAAAAAATACGAGATAAAAATATATAATACATTAATGTATATCGTACTTTGGAATTGGGAATGTGAAAAATGATTGACTAGGTTCCGTCTCCGCCAAAAAAACTCGACTTGTCCCGCCAGCAACCGAGGGGCATCTAAGCGGTGGGCCAGACGAACCGTCGCATCGACCAGTGAAATTGGAAGATTGGGGTCCACGAGGGCCACGACGCCCACGACGTCTCTGCACCGATCTTTCTCAAATTATCGTGGCGTCGCTGTCGTGGGACATCAGAACGACGTGGCCTGTTCCACCCGAAAATTAGAAGATTAAAAAAAATTAAAAAAATGGTCATATCTCGAGTGTTTCTTTGGGGGCGGTGGCCTTACTCTTGGAGACAATTATTGACAAGCAAACAAAGGGAAAAGGCAAGAAGGAAAGGGAAAGGGACCTCGAATTGTCTTAATTTAAGATGACGTGGCGTTGGGAAAAGGCTGTTTTTCACGTTTTAAAATTTCTTTTAGCTCCCCTTTAATGGAATATAACGAATGTGGCTTCTTTTTTTCTTTTTCACCTTGCCGAGAAAGGTGACGTGGAGCGAGCGAAATGGATGGGGATGAGGTTCAACGTCAATGTCCGCTGGGGGTTGCGTGTTGCTGAAAAGAGGAGTTGAGGAACAATCGTTCACGTAATCGCATTCTTCCCCTATTTATTTATTCTACAAAGTATTTTCCCGAAAATTATCAAATGATATTTACGTCAAGAAAACCAACTTATAATTATTATTAATATGCTATAAACTGAGTTAATGAGAATAGAGTTTGATAATTTATAAACAAAATATTGAAGACTTGATGAATCAATAGCTTAAAGAAATTGACGGAAAATAGAATCAACAATCTCGAATGCAACCATCGACATAGTGAAATAAAACAACTCTCAAGATGGTGGAATTGTAAAAACTGTGAAAATAGTGGATTTCGTGAAATTTTCAAGGTAGTAGAGTCAATATAATCATTTGTAACCTCTATTTGTATCATTTGTTGATATCCATCAACTGTAAGCTTTAGATAACTACATATTACCCTTAAAAGATCCATGCATTAAAAAAAACAATTGTTATATTTCAATTCTTGTGTCATAGTCATAGCTATGGTTTCTATATATCTTGTCGTTGATTAAATTTTGATGTATATTTTCCAAATACATCGCCGTCGATTAACTTTCGATGTTATGTCTTGCTTTTATCTTGTTTTGTTCTCAATTAAATTTCAACAAAGTATTATGTACTTTAACGTCAACTAAATCTGGTTGAAGTATATCTATCAATTCGTTGTGTATCTATGATATTTCATTTTCTGAATCATCACAAAAATTGTCTCGTCTTAATAAAATCGAAGAATGACTTTTAGTGAAAAGTATTTTGTCGTCAATACAAATTTCAGTAAAACATGTCTTTTGCACGCTTGATAAGATCAATGCGCTTGCTTTGAGGAAGTACAATCATTACAGCAAGGAACCAACCAAAGCCTGATCATGCTAAAAGTAACAACCCAACCTAGCAAGACCTCAGCAATTCTAGTAGTGGAAGAGACAAGTCAATGTGGAAATGTCAACATCCCGAAACTCCTTATTGAAGAGCGAGCAATGGAGTTAGCATCGAAGCCTACCTGTGGCCACCATGAAGAGGCTGTTCGAGGAGTAGCAAAATGAGATGGCAAATCACATCATTAGACATCTATTTGATGTAATCAAGTCAGATGGCCATTAACGCAATCCGCAATGCTATCTTAAGGCCCAAAACATTCAATCAACTCATACTGATCCAACCGGTTGCTATTCCTCTAACTCTTAATAAATTGAACGTCAAAAGTAATTTGGGCCAAGTGATCTCGTCATCTAAGAATTTTACGGAGGCCTAAAAAATTATGTCAACCTTGAACCTAGTACCAAGAATGTCAAGTTTATTGACCTATTTACCCTATACCTAGGGGCGAGAAGGGCAAGTTGATAATATAATCAATTAGTTTGACTCATATTACAACAATTAGGTACCAACATAGGAATGGTTAAACCAATATACAAGAAGCCACGGTCTCATTGGATTGACACTATACCTCACCCAGAAGAATTTAAAACTCCCGATTTCATTATTTTCAATGGCAAAGATGATCAATCAACCGACAAACACATTAGTCAATTAGTTGTCCAACGTGGAGAGGCAGGAACAAAAGAAATCATAAGGCTTAGGTTGCTCCAATTTCTTTATCAAAAACTGCATTTACCTTGTATATAATTGTATCCCCTAATTCGATCCATACTTGGGCTGAGATAAAAGCAACCGTTAAAAAAAAAAAAAATGGTCCTCGTGCAAAATAAATATAATCCAAAAATCATCATCATTTTCCAATTTGTTTTAGAACTTGGAATCCCGCCAGCAGTTCATGCCTCCCTTATGCCTCAGAAACAACATACTGGCCAAGACGAGCGAGGCCAACATAGGCTACTCCTAAGTCCGAAATTTCATATTTTCTTCAATTACTAATCTAACGAGCTCGACTTCTCTGCCTCGCAACAAAGTCTGTAAATTTTCATTGAAAATGAAACTTTTAAAAGGGATTCAACTCATTGAGACGAAGCCTATTGAGCTGGTTGAGGATCGTGAAATTTTTGCTGAAATTCTTATCTTGATCCTTGGTTTATTTAGAAGTAGTTTCTTAAAAGTTAAATAACTTTTAAACTCGAATGTCGCACTGTTCATTTCAAAGAAAAAACAAGATGATGAAGTCATTAGACAGATTGTGATTTCGAACTATCTTGCACATTTCAAATGAGGTAATGTATGTTTTTGTGCTCTATGGTCTAAAGTGCGAAGGAAAAGCAAAATATCCGGAGAAGAAGGTAAAGGCCCAAATTGAAGCCTTTTGCAGAAAAGGAGTCACTGTCTAATAGCCCAACAAAAAAAGTGATTTACAAGCTCTCTGTCGTGGAAATCCAAATCATGCAACCATTTCAATCTCGAAATCCTCGTACAAGTTCTATAAATCATTAAAAAAAAGTGGAGCAGAAACAATTACTTTGGCTTCTTGGGTGTATATAGTGACATAAGTGACCTTATATTTTTTTAAAAGAGTAGAAGATATATGTTAATAAAATAGGCCTTTAAGTTCGGAATTCGGATTACCCGCAAGATAAATGCCAAATTCGTCCCGTGCCCGTCCCCACAACCTCTCAACCTGTACCAGATGGGGCAGGTAGCTGCTTATAAGACCCAACCCACTATTATCCCTGTGTGTTGTACTCTTGCTCGATGATTTGTCAAGCCCAAACTGTCGACTGGTAAACCGGCCCCTGAATTTGCCCATGTGATGTTGTCTACCTCCCGTTCTCTCCCTGCTTTCCAGAATACGTAAATGGTACACCTGTTAAATCTTAAATCGATGCACGTGTAACAAATTTATTATCCATTAATTTATATTAAAATTTTTCATTAAATTATTGAGTTCAATGATGTATGATAGTTGACGGATACATCAATTTAAGGTATTATCCTTCGTTTATTCCAGTTAATGGTTCTTCAAATTCTTCTATGAACTTTCGATTATTAATGATTAAACGTCACCGTAATAAAAACGAAAATAACATAAAACTAATTGAAGATAAATTTATTACAAATATATCAAAAAAATTTGTTTATGATAAATTTGTAATAAATGTATAATTTGAGGATCTTGATAGTCAAAAAATTAATTTGAAACAAATTCATAGTAACAAATATACAATTTGAGGTTTTTTATGGTATTAACCCGTTGAACAAAAATCTGTAGTCTCTCTCTCCATGGGAGCTGCCAGGGCTTGAGTGGCAGGAGCTTTCGCTTGTTCCGTAAATAATGAATGGTGGAGCTTCCGGCGGTGCCCGTGAAGGGTATGTGCCTCCGCCGGAATTCCTGGAAGATGCGCAAGAAGCTCTGGTTGATCTCGATGCTTCCGGCTCCACTGAACTTTGGCTCATTCAGCGGCCTAGAAAGATGGTACCATGAACGCTCGCGGTCCTTGGCCTCTGTTTTCCTCCGACGAAATAAAGAATAATGCCGAATAGTACATGGCTTGTCTAGTCTTCTCGCGTCAAAATTGGATTTTGCTCTTCTGAGATTTTTATGTTGCGGGTTATGGGGGCTGGGAGATACCATCCAGTTCTATTTTCAGCTAGATGGCGTACGTCCGCACTTTTTCGCAGTTTATTTACAGAAAGTGATTACCGTTCTTGCTTAAAAATTCCATCTTGAACGTTTTGGATTAGCATCTTGGCATGGATAGTGTATGACTCTGGCGATACCCTTTTCTGGTCTATTGCAGGCTCCTAATTTTGATGGCCAAGAACTCCCAACTCAAACTCGATCACGACCGGAACTAGGGGACTTTTGAGGATTTTTCTGGTAATTGTTAATCCTTTTCATAGACGAACAAATTTTCTTATGCTTAGTAGGATTGTATTAATGGCGTAACTTGCTTAGCTGTCTTGATGTGTTTTGCTCTTTGTTGAAGGCAAGAAATACGATTTGGTTAGTTCTGCTGCTCTAAAGCCCAATGCAACAGTTTTCACGTCCTCTTCCTCAGGGTATGCGTTACTACTCAATTTGATGCAGTTTATCAATTTTTCAGAGTTTCTCTGATGTGCATTGAGCATAATAGTTGGGGACCTTAAGTTTATGTTAATGTGTTGTGTGAATTATACTCTAATAGGGAAGTACATTTCCTTTTCATGTTCATCTATCATGCGCAATGAGCTGTGTCATACTTGATATGTTCTAAGGCAAATCAGCGAAAGTGGCTTCCTCTGATATTTGCTCTTCAATAATTTGCTGATGCAAGTCGCAAATCAACTTCCAGAAACAGAAGGCGTGAAAATGAAAAAGAAACTACTTTTTGGAGCTGAACTCCAGTGATAATTCTTCTATCAATTGCAATGAGTCTGTTGGCCAATTTGTAGAGCTAGGAGTCAAGGCGCAACGATTTATCCGAAATCCAGATCAGTCTTAAGCTAGCAGCAAGCGGGATATTACCTGAGACATCTACTGCCAATTCATGATGACCTAGGCACTCTTTCAGTTGTAGTATCAATTGCTTCCATATTGTTCTTGTCTTGTTTTTTGGACACACTGGTTTCGCATTATTCATGTTTGACTTGATGGACAAACTTTACTACATCTGCTTAAAGCACACAGTGTCGATTGAGGCTACATGGTTGGAACTGGATTGAATGAGAGTGTCCCTTCCACACTTCTTTTGGCTGCTTGATACTTTCTTAAATAGTGCATATTATGTTGTCTCTGCATTCTTTTATTCTATGACCTCAGGTGCCTGCGTCTGCTGATATCTGGTTGCATTGTGTTCGCATTATGATTTACTGGGCAGAGATTTTTTTATTTAATATCATTAATTTGAGCAGCTGTTTTTCCAAGTTTAGTACTCAGATCGGGATGAACGTTCTCTCGACTGGCATTATTAAGTTTAGCTGGTCTGCATTCAGTTGTAGTTCGCTTTGCTTCTTAAAGATAATGCTTCCTATTTTTAACAGTCGGGAAGATTTCGAGGAGAGTCTCCCTGGTCTACTACCAAAATCCTAGTAAGCGCAAGAAACTCGCTTCTGATGATTTAAAACCGTTGCATCAGGAACCAGTTGGAACGTCAGTTACAGATGCCTCCTGTCAATTTTCCTGTGAGACAACAAACAGCAAATGGAGAAGTTCACGTTCATCCAGAGGAAACGCAGCCTCCGCTCACAGTGGTCGGCAGGAAAGCGGTGTAACTGATGCTGAGGAGCCATCGAAAACTTACAAGGAGACATCCTCGTGAGTCCACTGCTTCCTCAGGTTTGCGGAATAGTATTCGAGACTCAGGGCACGGTCATGGCAGTGCAACAACATCTGCAGGGTTCTCGGAGCATTCTCGATATCATGGTTCAGCTGCTTCATCTCAGGCGATGGAGCATTCTGACTAGAAATAGAGGAAGAAGAAGAAACTGACGGTGTTTTCTTGCCGAGCATAACTTCTGAATTGGAGCGGGGGGCTATGTTCATTGACATGGGTTTTTTTTTTTTTTTTTTTTTTTTTAAGTTTGCTGCTTCCTAGAGTTCATTAGATCTTTTCATAATGGAATCTTTCCTTAAGCCAGAGCTTGGGAAGGCAATCACGGAGATTAGACCTTTCACCAACCCATGTCGTTGTTGGTGGTGACCCGCTGTTGATATCTTTGACTACCGAGTCTTGAAATTTTAAACTCGATATTTTTTACTGAAATCTTTTACAAAGGAAATGTGAATTGCGCAAGTCTTTTTTCCTTTTTTGGGTGCACATAGTTAAAAAAGTGACCTTATATCTTTCGAAAGAGTAGAAACATGTTGTCAAAATCAGCCTTAAGTTGGGACATCGACCCCAAGATAAATACCAAACTCGTCATGTGCCTGTCTCACAATCCTATTCAAACTGTAACGGATGGAGTAGGTAGCTTATAAGACCCAACCAACTGCCCTTGTGGCTTACCTTTGCTTGATGATTTGTCAAGCCCCAAAAAATCGGCTTATGAGGGAAGATCAAAGCACTTTGATAAATAAATAAAATAGATAGTACCCTGAAAAACTCTAAATCGCTACACGTATAACAAATTTATTAAAAATTATTTTTTTAATCATGAAAAATCCCAAACCTGGTAGATTTGTACAAATTTACCCCGACTGACCATAAAAAACCATAAACTTGTATATTTATGATAAATTTACCCCAAACTAATTTATTCGACTGCAAAAAAATCCCAAACTAGTAAATTTGTGACAAATATACCATCCGCTAAATTGGATTAATACCACAAAAAAATCACAAAAATTGTAAATTATAACAAACGGAGCATAAAATTTCAAATTGGTATATCAATCAACTGTCACATGTCATTTAACTTAATAACTTGATAGTAAAATTTAACGAAAACTAACATAGGGTAAATTTGTCATAAGTATACCAGTTTGAGGTAAATTTGTCAAAAGGTATACCAGTTTGGGATTTTTGGTGATCAAAAAAATAGTTTTTGGTAAATTTATCATAGATGTACCAATTCGGGATTTTTCAGGATATTATCCTAAATAAAAAAGGTAAACGATATATATTCACAAGTGGGTTATATTCTTTTGTGCTCATCAACAATGCAAAAGGACATTGACGAGCAAAAATAATGTAAATCCACTTGTGGTAAGATTCGATGCTTACCGAGCCTGATCGAAACGGCAGCGGCACGACAAGATAGAAGCCACATCTTTTAAGTTACGAAACGAAGGGGAAAAGTACGAGAGCGTAGAGACAACGAAGGAAGGGGCCCGAAGCTGGATTCCATCGATCGTCCCATCTCCAGACATATCCATTTCCAAGTATGTAGTGGGAGTCGGCATCACCGAATCGCACCAGTCATCGAAAAAACATCCGTGCCCCATCTCGCTCGCAAGCAGCTAGCGCCCTACGTTCCAAGCGCTAACAATCTACCGAAGCGAGAGAAGGATCTTTTCGCGGTCTTGTCGATGGAAAAAGCCTGAAATCATCACTTCCCATGTGTCTCCAGGGGCCAAGGGACGAGCAGAAGCGGGTTGTAATTTCAGTACTCACCACATGCAATGATGGGCAAAGGGCGGACTTCGATGGGGGCATTTCCCCCTTCTCGTTTTCGCAACTAAAAGCAGAGAGCGCGATCATCGATCCCTCTAGCCCCTCGAACTTGGTACTTTGAGGGGCGGTTTGGAACAGGTGTAAAGGCTTTCTCCCCTTTTTCCCCCCCTTGACCTTTTCCTTTTAGCTTTTCACAATCATTGATGCCAAAGAGCTCCATCCATAGAGGCGTGTCTGTTAGTCTAAGCCTAGATCTTAGTTTCCCAAATTCCTCAAGTGCCGTGCTTAAAAATTGATCTTCAAAGTGTGATGGAGGCGAAATGGACTATTGAAATTTCTCGGAATTGCCTGGTGACGATGCAATTAGCATTGATGCATCCATCCATGGAAATGGGTTGCATATGAAATAAGAAATTTTAATATTTCACACGATGAAATTATAGGGCGACTTTTGTTAGCGTGATAGTGCAATTTGGCTCCAAGACAACTTTATTTGTCTTTGCCTTTTATTTTTCTTTCCACACAAGCAGAACACGAGCATAGAAGGCATGATCAGATCACTCCATAATTTTTATGAACAGATTAAAGATCGAATCTTTAATATATGCATATGACCCTTTCCTTAAATAATTCACATGGAGCTTGTAGGGTTTTTGAACAAATCACCTTTAATTCATGAAAGGAGCGATCTTCTTAGGTTGATCATGATACATTTCCCGTTCTTGCGTTGATCATGATACATTTCGGGTTCCTATACGAGGCAATCCAATCCTGAAGTTTATCTAATTACTACAATCAATTCCATTAACTACGTCCAATTCGTACATTTTTCTTAATTGAACCATCCCAATTACCGCAAAATGGGGGAAGAGTAGACATAGGGTGGGGGTGCACTTGGAGCCCATGCACCTCACCCCCACCATAAAAACCCCCCACGCCCATTGACCACCTCCCACGTTCTCTCCCGCAATCCCACGCTCTGCCCCCAATCCTCTTCCTCCGTCTACTCCAATCTCCGATCCATCACCGGCGAATCGCGAAAAAACCCTAGCCCAATCCACACGAAAATGACCACGTACGGCACAATCCCGGCCTCCTCCTCCTCCACGCCGGCGGCCAACCTCGAGTACATCGCCCGCGCCAAGGAGCGGATCAGGTCCGGCTTCGCCGAGCGCCGCCCCTGGAAGGTCATGTTCAACCTCCGCGCCCTCGGGCTCCCCGCCAACTTCCCCGACGCCCTGTCCAGAGTGCGGACCAACCTCACCTTCTTCCGCACCAACTACGCCATGGTCTTCCTCCTCATCCTCTTCCTCAGCCTCCTCTGGCACCCGATCTCGCTCATCGTCTTCATCGTCATGATGGCCGCGTGGCTCTTCCTCTACTTCCTCCGGGACGAGCCCCTCGTGGTGTTCGGCCGCACGATCGACGACCGCGTGATCCTGGCCGTGATGTCGGTGCTCACGATCGTGTTCCTGCTGCTGACGCACGCGACGGTGAACATCCTGGTGGCGATCCTGATCGGGGCCGTCGTGGTGGTGCTGCACGCGGCGATGAGGAAGACGGACGACCTGGCCGGCGACGAGGAAGCCGCGGGGACGCGTGGGCTGATGGGGAGCGTCGGATCTCCGTCGTCGTGACCCTTTGGACTGTTAGTTGTGACTCAAATTTTTTCGTTTTTTTCTTCTTTTATTTTATTTTTTCACCCCGATTCGCCTCTTTTTATTTGTAATTTTTATTTATTTCCCAATTGGAGTGGCTTCGTGTTTTGTATGACAGAGGTTCGATTAGGAAAAGGTGTTGGTCTTCCTCGGATTTTACGATTTTAGTTATGTTTGCGTGGGAAGTTTGGGAGTGGATGAACAAAAATGTTGGCAATTTCAGATTTTGTGTGTGTAAATTTAGGCACTCTGTATACACCTCTAGAATTAGATGCGCAACGTTGGTGTGTTTGTAAGCGATGCATTTCAATAAACGAGACGGCCCAAGTTCGGGATATGAGGGGACTTGAGCATGGCGGTCTATCTTCTCGTGGCATAATTGAAGCTGCATGGCAATTGATCTATTCTGATGACTCAATTGAAAAATGATATAAATTGTTCTTGAACTTAATTTCCTGTACAATGTAATCCTTGGATATGTGTTTTTTATACTTGATCGATTTAATCCCCGAACATTTTCATATAATTCAAAACTACATTAAATATGTAATAAAAATTTAACGGCTATATTTAACAAATTGAAAGTTTAAGGATTAAATTGCACATTAAATTAAAGATTCGGATCATTTTCAAATAATTAAAATCTTGGAGATCACATATATATATATATATAGGATTAAAATTTATGGATAATTTATTGCATTATCTCTAAACGAATCGATGTGGATTGATTGCATCATTCTTGTAATTTAATTTCCGGCAACATCCTGGGAGGGAGACAGCGGGTGGAGGAGCCCACTTCCTGAGATGCAATAGGGTCGTGCACGATCAAGAAAGGGCCGATCCAATGGCATCCGATTTCTCCGGTGGTGATTTATTGAGAAAGGGGCCCCTTTAGACACACGTGGACGCAAACCATCCACCAACTTAACCTAAACAATTTTATCGGTACCAATACATAATTGATCTCTCTCTCTCTCTCTCTCCCCTCGACTGATTCGTCGTTGTCGAGGAGAAGAGGTGAGCAGTTGAGCTTAGACCTCCGTAATTTGATGGACCATATAACATTATTGGGAAATACAATTGATTTAAAAAAAAAACTTTTTGAACCCTTTATTTTGCTGAGAGTTTGAAACTGTTGCGATTTTACGTGATGCAAAGCACCCAAAAATCTTTCGAGATGTACGAAGGAGGAATTACAAAAAAAAATCATAAAACTATTGTAATTGTGTCAACTTAGTGATAAACTTTTTTTGGCAAATTTAATTCTAGACCTTTTATAATTATGTCAATTCAGTCTATCCGGTTAAATTTGGTCAGTCGGTGTTATTAATCAACTAGTGCCAATTGTCCAGCAAATGCTAATACGGTAAATTTTTAACATTTTATTTTATCTTTTTTTGAATTTTTTTTTTTTTCCTTTTCTTCCCCGAGTGTTCTTCTTCTTCCCCCTATAATGGTCGACGAACGATGTGGCTCTAGCGAGACTTGCCAACTCTTAGGCGAGGGCCGCAAAGCCCTCAAAGATGGCTAGCAAGGGTCGTAGCCCTCATCAATGGCCTCGCCCATATCTAGGGCGTGGCCTAGGGGCTAACGACAAGGCAACTTCACCAGATCTGGGCGAGGCCAGCCTTATCATGGCCTTGCTACTGCCTACTGGCAAGGCCATGGCAACCTTCACCCAGGTTTCTCCTTCTCTCCTCCTTGATGTCACCGATGAGCTCACTTCTACTTTGGGGGTGAGCTCTTCTCATGTAGATGGCTCTGGATTGGAACCAATGCATTGGTTATGGACAAAAATCGCAATGCCATCGCGATCTTAATTACCTGCCTTAATCACACCTCCCTCGGAGCAAAAATGAGCTTGTCGGCGACGTGGAGGAAAAGGAGAGGAGGGGCCTGGGTGAAGGTCGCCATGGCCCTGCTAGCTGCGAGTAAGGCCACTGTTGCCCATGGCCTCGCCATGAGGGCCACAACCCTCACCGGCCAATATAGGGGGAAGAAGAAGAATAGTGGAGGAAGAAAAAGAAAAAAGAAAAGGAAAAAAAGTATAATAAATAATTATTAAAAAATCATCATGTCTTTGCTAAATGGCTAATGTCACCAACTAAATTTAAATTTATGGACTGAATTGGCGTAATTGTAAAAAGTTTAAAACTAAATTAGCGAAAAAAAAATTAAAAATTAAATTGATATAATTGCAATGGGTAACTAGTTTTATATGAATATTAACTCGTTGGAGAGTATCTAATTTTTATAGTAATTTTGTAAAGCTAAAAGTCTTCTTCTTTTACCCTTTTTATCTTTCTCTCTAAATGGATTAGAGGAAAAGCCGGTGAAGTTGAGCTTATATATTGAATGAAAACGAAGCATCGTGGATCTTATATTCGATGGAAGAGAAAACAAAGCCTAAATTGAATCCCGTTTGAACTTTTTAGCGGAATAAAAAATATATCATTTAAATGAAGAAGTATTTAATCTAATATCATAATTTTCTCGAGAGACTCAACAAATTGTTTAATTGGGTTCTTTTTCTTGGAAATATCGTTTAAATGAAGAAGTATTTAACCTAATATCATAATTTTCTCGAGAGGCTCAACAAATTGTCTAACTGGGTTCTTTTTCTCGAGTCTTTAGCTTTCAATGTTAAGAATGGAGAGAATGCATAGGTATTCTACATGATTAATTGAAAAAGAAGCAAAAATAGTTTTTCTTTAGTTGAAAAAAAAAAAAAAAAAAAATAGAATACATTTTGACTAAAAGCTCCCCCCCCCACACCCCCAAAAGAAAATATATATTATCCTCCACTGCAATTATTCCGGTGGAAAAGGAAAAAAATTAAAGAGCAAAAGAAAACTCCTGGGGAGCTCTTACTTCGCCGGAACCTCGCCACTCCTTTCCTCCTCTCCAAAACCCCTCGCCGCCGCCGCCGCCGACGGAGCTCCTGGGCCACGCTGTCTCATGGCCGGAATGTCGCACCAGCCGTACGATCCCTACTACCTGGCAGTCGCGCCTCCGATGCAGGACTACGGCGCGGGCTTCGCCGGCGGGGAAAAGGGGCTGATCAACACGCTCTTCGTCTCCGGACTCCCCGACGACGTGAAGGCGCGCGAGATTCACAACCTCTTCCGCCGTCGCCCAGGTTTCGACTCCTGCCAGCTCAAGTACACCGGCCGTGGTAATCAGGTTGGTTTCAACTGCCTATTTAATTCTCGAGGAAAAATTTCATTCCTTCATTTTCTGGCGCGACCGTTCGGGGATAGGAGATGGGGGGGAAGATGTCTTTAAATGGATGTTTCGCTAGTGGGTATCCTTTGTTTCTTGAGATGATTTTGTGTGATTGTCTTGTCGAATGAGGATGGACGAGATAAAATGCACAGTAAGTGTTTGTGTTAATTCAGCTTCTAGTTCACAATCACCGTCCTCTAATGTGATCTCGAGACTTGCCAGTTTGGTCATTTAGTGATGGAAGATGAAAAAGTGAGTTCATTCACATACCCGATATATAAGGTGTAGTTGCTAATTTGCTTGAGTTGGTTTTGTACAGTTATGTTTTGGGAAATCAGAATAGGGAGGAGAATGCACTCTATTGGAGTAATTTGCTATTTTTATACCGCGGCTAATATTTGCTCTTTCCATGCAGGTGGTTGCTTTTGCTACATTTTTCAACCATCAATCAGCTATAGCAGCATTGCATTCTTTAAATGTGAGTGCCATTTTCATTTGTTGGGTATTTTTGTACTTGGCAACCTCCAATGGATGGATGGCTATATTTGCTGACCTCACGTTAAATAATGCAATTTCCAATTACCACTTGTCTTTTGTTAGTACGTCGGGGTAATGATTAGCTCGTATTGGATTATCTTGCTGAAAAGTGCTGTCAGTCTTGCTGTCTGTTTAGAATTCAGATTGTTTGATTCCTTGTGTTCATACTGCAATTCATTTGGATGATGCATATAGGGCGTCAAATTCGATCCCCAAAGTGGATCCAGTTTGCATATAGAGCTAGCCAGATCCAACTCAAGGCGAAAACGTAAACCAGGTGAGCTTTTGTGTGTTGCATTTTGTTTCTTGAGTATGGTTTGCTGTTTTCGCTACCTTTCATTGTGGGTCATCTATCATGTTGTTATTTCTTTTTGTCTGGACAGGTAGTGGACCTTATGTTGTTATAGATAATAGAAGTAATGAGGCATCAAATGCACGAGAACCTTCCAGCAATGATGATGGTAATTTGCCCCTTTAATTTCTTGTTTCCATGTCTCTTTTGCTTCAGGCTGTCTTTTTTTGTCCTTAACATGTAACCTCGTTTCCCAATGGGACGTGGAGGTTCTACTGCTGGAGCTTGATTCTATTGCTCACAAGATTATCCTGTATATGCTTGTCTGTCCAGGAGACTCTGAATCAGAGGATCCTTCCGAGGATGATAATCATGAATCCGGCAATGAGGATGATTCAGAGACTGCAAAAAGGTTGGAAGCGCTCGAGCATCGCAGTAATTGCCTTTAACATGTTGATCTTTTAATTTTTTGTTTTAGGATCTAACTAGCACCAGACATGTTCATTTTGTTGCCTTGTGTATCTCCGTTGTTAAATCTGGCTTTCTTTCGGGTAACCTACAGTGGTGAGACAACAGGTGCTGATGGCACTGCAGCAGCCGAGAATGTAAGTGAAAGCATCTGTCTAATCATGCACATTTTCTTTGCTAAGTGGTGACTCTCTTTTTTCCTTTGTCAAATGCTCTGGTTTTCTTTGGATTTAAATATGAAACATGGGACTCATTTTATGTGATGACTTTCTTAACGAAGTTAAATTTCTCTGATCCTTTTTTTTTTTTGCCTTCAAGAAAGTTGTTTGCTTAAATCAAGTCAAGGTGTGGAGGTTTATGTCTTTCAACGTGGTGCTATAATTGTTCAGTGATCAGATATGAGAAACGTTGTAGTCATAGCAATTTATCACGATTTGAGTCGCAAATTTCCAGTTCACTGTCGAGCATTTAATCTCAGCTGTGGGGTTTTCAATTTTGGTTCTTTTAGAGAAGCTTAATTAAATGATCTAGCTCATCTAGATCTCATTCGTTCGCCAGTAATGCTTTTTCCTTGATATTTATGAATTTGACTGGCCTCCCTGGTTTATGCATCGCAGCAGTCGGAGAAGCCTGTGGATGGGAATGTCAATCCATGTTCGACTTTGTTTATAGCGAACCTGGGTCCAAATTGCACAGAGGAAGAACTGACACAGGCGCTCTCCCAGTAAGTTACTGCATCCCCTCTCGATTGATTTTAGCTTTTGGATTATATGATATCTGCAGTTCTATGGATAGTTGCAGCATCCATCTTGTTGCTTTTGTCATAGACCCATTTCTTTGGTGTCAGATATGCTGGATTCAAGATGGTTAAAATACGTGGCCGAAGCGGAATGCCTGTTGCGTTTGCTGATTTTGAGGTATCATGTATAGAATCCTTTTTGAGTGATAACTACGTGATCAGTTGAAGCATGCTTTTCCACAGCATAGACATATAGCTAGAAATCACAAGCTTATGAGGAAATTCTATTGCTCTTTCCTTTCATTTCCCTGGAACGACTGAATATTTGGTACCCAAGAAGGACGATTAATATCAGATCTCACCCTGCTCTTCATATTACTGGCAGGAAATCGAGCAAGCTAGCAAGGCCATGGAGGAGCTTCAGGGTAGCCAGTTAGCATCATCAGACCGTGGTGGCATGAACATAGAGTAACTCAGCTTCACATTCTTACTCAATTTTCCTGTTCACTCAATTGTGCATTTCCCAGTAGCACTGTGACTGAACCGTGGCTTATGAATTCCTTTTCTAGGTATGCGAGGTCCAAAATGAGGAAGCATTAGAAATCAGGGAAGAGGATGACAAAGCTTCTCGATTTGTCAAAATTCAGCCAAATGATGCATGAAGCACAACTGAAAATTTTGCTGTGATTTTTTTTTTTTTTTATGGTTTTAAGGCTGTAATATCTTTTGGCGTTTCCAGTATGATAGAATCATTTTCTGTTTACTACCTTCCTTTAGTCAACACTATTGTACCATAACCATTTTGATATTCCTTACCTTTGTTTTTGTTTGGTAAAATATGTTTTTCTCCGTCTTATAAATTAAAAGGGGCGAAGGTGATGCTTATTGGAGCCTCCATACTGAAAACCATCGTTCTATCTCATGATACAGCGGTCCGTGAATTATTCAAAGGAGTTTCCTGGGGAGGATACTAACGCTGGCTGCTTACATTACTCCGAAATAAAATGAAATCCGCCATATGAACAAACTTTGTAAGGGCTTGAAAGCGGTAGGACTAGAAGGCTGATCTTTTTAATTCGCTTTGGTTGATTTCGTGTAAGTTTGAATCATTTTGTCATATGAGACTCTGCAAGAAGAGGAATTTTGATGATTATGCAGAACGGGAATTTCATGAATGGTGACACACAACATCGGCCGCGGTGCCTGGGCTTTCGGGCAGCTTATAGGCGACCTCAGGCCTCATCACCTTGGGCTTTGCTCAAGGCTGGTGCTTACTTGATTTGGACTTTCTACTTTCTCAATACTAGCATTTAACTGAAAGTTACTTTAAAAGATTTATCAAATACATCAATATTTTCCCAAAGGGTGTTCGAGACCGAAAGTCAATCGAAAAAGTTAAACCAAATACACCCTGAATTTATTTGTCACAATGTCAAAACGCACCAGTCAGAGGCAAACGACGAATCTAGTCCATCAGGGGTCACATTTGTTTTGCATATTGCTCAGAGCAGGCATAAAAAACAGAGAACAAAACAAAACAAAACGAATTGAATGGAATTTGAATCTCCTGTCGTGCAAAGACACCTCTGGCCGAACGGTCAGCATGGCCCTGCCCCACTTGAACAGAGATGGCAAAGACGAAATCAAACGAATTGAATCCAGGGGGACTCGCTGACAGCATTTTCAATTTCTGCGACAGCGCCTCGCATTTAATATGGTCAGAGGCCTAGATTGTCTCCTCCTGCAGATTAAAAAACGATTAGAGAAAAAGATTATTGGGGGTGAACCAGGCGGCATTAAGCTGCTCATGCAATAAATGCCTGGCACGTCCTGTTCGCGTCGTGAAACTCCCGGGCCATTGCTTTGTCGTTGTCGGTACAAGGACTTCGCAATGAATGGCCTGCACGTCCCGGTCCTGTTTTTCGGAACTCACAGCTCTTTCGTCTTTGTTGGGAGCCTCTCTCTCTCTCTCTCTCTCTCTCTCAGTTGAATCTCGGTTGTCCCCATTTTTAAATGTTTGAATTTCTACTTTGGACTACAAAGGCGAATCCAAGAAGCACCCAATGCATGTCAGCTTGCCGTTTTCCTTCGTCTGTCTGCTCCTCGAGGTAAGACAAAATTCATATATTTAGCGCCAGAGCACTGATCAGCCCTCAGTGGCCAACACAGAAAAAGAGAGAGAGAGAGAGATGCATTCTTGATTTAACCATTTAACTATAATATATGACATACTTCCAAACTTTCACATCTTAGCATTCACTATTCAAAGAATTACACTAGCGTGCTATTCCCTACTCTCCTTAAGCACTGTACACAACCAAAATTTTTTAGATAGACCGAAAAAATTATGCAAAAAGGCAAATAACTCTTGCCATGTAGAACTCGATGAGCCTCTCCTCACATCTCATCTTCACATGATATCCTCCTGGCCATCTCCCGCTACTTGATAGAGAGCCTCTGTGTTTTGTGGCTCAGCTTCCCGCTAAATGCTTCAGTTGCTTCGTTCAGTAAGGAACCGCTGTGATAATGCTGTGGCTGCTGCTCTGCCCAAAGTCGTCCGCTCCGGCTTCCCGCATCAGACCCTGGAGTCGACATGTAATTGATGTCGACAAGCATGTCGCCTTCAAGAATGCGCAGCACCTTCTCCCATAGAAAAGACGTAAACCTATTAGTTCGAATGACAACCACCCATACTAATTCGACCATTACATCTTTACAGTTACAACGTGACAAATCCACAGAAAATCTAAGCATTTGTTCCTGAAACCCTTCTCAGAATTTGAAGATTCCATAGAATTCAGGCTAACTTCTGTTACGAATTCTCAAGTGCTTAATTCTTAAGATTCCATACTAATTCCACTCTTCTGAATGCTGTAAGCTTGTTTTCTGTCTATTGTTTCCGATGGATTTTCCGTACCTGTGACATGCGAGGCCTAGAATGAGGATCGCGCCGTATGCATAGCGATGCAGCATGGAGCATGCAGTAAACCTCATCCTCGGAATAGTGATTACCCAGTCGTGGATCTATCAGCTGATCCATTGCAAATTCTTCCAACAGTGGACGAGCCTGGTGAATAGTTATACATAAGTTACGAGCAGAACATGGAAAATTACCAATGAAGAGAGCACAATATCATGTGAAGTGATAATTTCGTATCAGATTCGTTTGAAAGACACTGGACATCTAAAATCACTATTTTTCAGAGTCATACCCACTCAGTTAAAAATTGCTGACCCTTGGGCCGATCAACGTCCACAGCTTTTCTCCCAGTAACAAGCTCCACCAACACCACCCCGAATGAATATACATCAGCTTTCTCTGTGATTTGTCCACTTTGAGCATATTCTGGAGCGAGATATCTATAAATGAAAGTAGGTTGAATAAATTTTCCAATCTCGCAGATGTCTAGAAAATAAAGCAACTGTTAATATCAATTACACACCCAAAGGTCCCAATTACTCTTGTTTCAACACCAGTGCGTCCATCAGGCTGCCACCGAGCAAGGCCAAAATCCCCTACCTTGTGAAAGAACCAATTGGTCAAGCATCAACACACCACATCCTCAAATTATAAGTACTATATCCAGAAATTAAGAGCTAGAATATTCTCCGGAAGATTGCATATAGAAAGGCCTGTAGCTTCAACGACAAAGGTCAAAACATCAATAAATCCAGAATGATAGATCATGACCGTACCAGTGGTTCAAAATCATGAGTTATGAGGATGTTATTGGGACGCATATCACGATGGACAATACAACCCACTCTGCACTCTTCATGAAGATATCGCAGACCTCGAGCAGCTCCGACAGCAATCTTTTGCCGTGCCGACCATTCTAATGGCTCTTGATGACATCCTGAAACAGCAAAATCGTTGATTAGTTACGTAGACAAGTTGAGAATATCAACCTCTTCACGGTTCATTATTCCAGTCAACAAACAGGTGAACAAGGGGTTAATGCCAATGTAAAGCTAAGAAATAACAACTTCCATTTCGACATTTCTTTTAGCCATCCACTGCAATAGTAAAGAGAATTACCGTATAGATGTGAATCCAGGGAACTGTTGCAAATATACTCGTACACCAGTAATCTTCTTTTGTCCTCTATGCAGAACCCAATCAGCATGACAACGTTTCGGTGCTGAGCACAGCTCAGGACTTCAACCTCCGAGCAGAACTCGTGGTCACCCTGAGAACTAGCCAATTTGTGTTGCTTGACAGCAACTATCTGACCATCTGGAAGTACCCCTCTATGAACAGATCCAAAACCACCTTCAGCCAAGAAATTAGCCTGTGAAAAACCGCCAGTTGCAAGCTCTAGCTCAGCATAGCTGAACCATCTTGGGGGTTTTCCAAAAACAGGAGATTTATTTTGACATATTGAGCACAATGGAGGGGGGCCACTGGGCATATTTCTGGACAGTGAGATTGCTCCTCTCAAATTTCCACCTATGTCCATATTATCCCTGTAGTCTGGCAGTTGAATCAGATCATCTTCATTGCTTCTAGCAAACTTACTTGGCATATCCTTGGTCATTAATGCCTGCACTGTGTCATTAGCTCTCTGAAAATTTTGTCCAAAATGAACAGAATCGTGACAATTAGAATTAAGTAATTCTGCCATCAATGGTTGAAATCTCCAGCTCGTTGAAGCTAGAGATAAATTTTCATTGTCTGAGTCTGAGCTACTACATTCATCACCATCCCTGGTTTCCTTCACTACAGAAGGGACATTCTTTTTTATGTCTGCATTCACGTATTGAATGAGAAAGGGTGAAGTTCCGGGGTCAGAGCTTGACACTGATGAAGCTCCAGCTTCAGTAGAAGTGAATGGTGTCCCTAACTCTGGACTACTGGTTGGAGTGACAACTGGCCCACGGACAGAATTCGTGGCTTCATGCTGAATTTTGCGATGTTTATCAGATGCTTCATCCAGTTCAGATGGTGGTGGTTGAGCTTCAATCTCCTTCTTGGGCGATCCCGTCAAATTCAAGCGAAGAACTTTCGCCTGAGACCGTTTCATTACAACAATGTTGCATTGCAGCTCTTCCATGCATCGTTTTTCCTCAGGTTTTAACTGTCTGTTAAAAGTAAGCAAGAATAGACCAAACAAAGGTATGTCAGACTAATGGGACCACCTGCATCAGTAATCTTGTATTCAAAACCTCCCAATTTTTTTTATTTCTTTTAACAGGGAAAATAGATGATTACTTGTCCAACACAACCCAACTTGCATGAGCTTTCTTTGCCTCTGCAGCCACTGCTCCGCACGGCGAGCCAGAGACAATTCTTATCTTAACGTTTATCTGTGCAAAAGAGGTGGGAGGCGTTATGTGATGAGAAGAAAACAGAAAAACACCATAAAACAAATTTCATCAATGGGTTTTGACCTTATTTGGGTCATACACATCATGAAGCTGAAGGATCATTTGGGAGCAAGAATCAGTTATGTCAATCTTCTGCTCCGTACTTGAACCTAAATGGGACTTCCGATGGCCACTGGCACAGTCCCCTGCAAACCTTGGGAAACCCCATAACTTTCTTCCTGGAAAATTTGTAATGGAATTGCTGTTAGGTAGTATGGTTATGACAGGATTTGTGTGGAAACAATGAACGCAGTGGTTGAATTTAGTAAGACAAAAATCAGCAGGCAAAAAATATTTGGGGAGAAAATCTCAATCTCATAACGCTGAAAAATCGGGATATACATTGTTCCAGGAATTAAAACCAAGTGATACGTGACAATGAAGAAATTCAGACAAGTTGCATCCGTCAACATTCATTAGCACAAAGTACCCTCTCAAATCATCCTTAGCAGGTAGAGAGTCTTAAGAGATACAAAAGCAGAGCTAGAAAAAAGGTCAACACAATGTCCTTTAGAGCAATATTTCTGTGGCTGAAGTAGGCCAACAAACTCAAGTAGAAAAATGCACCATCCAATTTCATCAACCATTATGAGCCTGAAGAAAAGTTCACATGATACAACTGAACAATGGAAAGGAGGGATGATTGCATCACGACATAACAGAAACTTACCTGAACTTTGGGAAGAAACCACAACCAGCAGGGTAATGCAATCCCCAGGTTGAACAACATGAGTCAAAGCCCACACGAGAGCTGTCTTTGGAATCTCCTTCGAGGCCTTAACAGCAACCACCACCTTCTCAGCAACATCACCGTTGCCCTTTTCCAGCTTCCCTCTCTTCTGTTCTCTACTCATTGCCAAATAAAATCTCAGTTCTCTTCTGCGACAGAGTTGCTCACTTCCCAAACCAAAATTGCACCTTAATAAGCTCGAAAGGCACGTATTAGAGTACAAGGGAAAAACTTCCACATTGGACGCGTCTGATCCAGCCTTTCTCGTTCGGCAAACCAAGCTTGGAGCAACCAATCAAACCCTTATCATTATTGGTCTGCCCCCACCACGGCGAGATTCGGCGACATGTACCACCGGAAGAAAAAAAAACTATTCCACTAGAAAACAGCAGTTCTTGGAATGAAAAGACTTTTTTCACCGGTTGACAAGAAACCCTCCAGAATCACGGAAAAGCCAACTTGAGGGACAATAAAAAAATGAACTAACGTGGAAGAACCCCCTTACTCCAGAAGGTGAAAATCAAGCACGAATATTCCCAAAGTGGAAACCGATGAGCTGGGAAATGCAGAATTACGGATACCCTTTTCGGTCCTGGTCTTGGCAGAGAAAGGGACGAAATCCTCTAAGCTCAATAAGCACTCATCCGGTGTAAGCTTCTCCTTTCGCCGGCACCCAGTTGTGCAGGCATGTGTTTGAGAGAAAAAGAAGCAAAATGACACGCTGCGGAGTTAAAACTTGAAGGTAGATCAAGGACACCTGTGACGCTGCTTCCAGCCCTTCAAATCACTCATCAGCAGACACAAGGGAAAAGAAACAGTTCGAGAGCGAAACGGCAAGGCGTGAGATGAGGGATCGGATCCAGAACCCAGCTCAAGAGAAGCGTCCTCTTCCGATAGAGTCCAAGCACAAGCCCCCTCGCCTGCTAAAATCCGTGTCCGGGGACAGCCTCCATCATATCAAAATCTCCATGTGAGGACAAAGAGGACGATCAAATCACGGACTGGACGAGGAAGAGAGAGAGATCAAGAGCACCGCACCTGCAGAGAGGCGAGAGGTTAAAGACTAAATTTTGAAAAAGGAAACCGAACGGAAAAAGAAAGCTTCACGAGACTTTATGAAGTTTTGAATGTTTGCTTTTTGTTCGGACTCTCCGCATCTCAAAGCGCCAAAATACAGAATCTTTATCTACTCCGCCACTTTAAGAAACTGGAGAGACAACCTAAGTGCGATTTTTCTTTCCCTTTTTTGCTTGTTTCTGGGCGTCAAATTTTTCTCATCAAAACGAGAAAAACATCGAACTGCACAAAATGAATGCATCTACATCTACCAAAGATGACCGTTCAAACCCGAAGCGCCATTACTGAAATCACGTGGAAAACCCCCCCGCCTCACTCCACCGCTCCAACCGAAATCAGCTCAAGAAACTCCAACCCCATCCCCAAAAAAGAAAAATCGCATTCGCTTTCATTGTACCATTTTTCTTTCCTTTCTCTTTGCTTTTTCCGGTATCGATAACTCCCGGGGAACAGTGCTCACGTTCGATCAGGAACGCCCCAGCAACGAAACGCCAAAAATGGGAACCGAGGCGTTACGAAGGAAAAGGACTTCGAGATAAGAAAGAAAAGGGAAAGGAAGAAAGAAAGAAGGAAAGAAGGAGATGAGACTTGAAAGCGAGAGAAGAGCGCGAAAAAGTCGAAGCCCAAAAACCTCTCCCCCTCACCCTCCCTTCTCTTTCTCTCTCTAGGGTTTCGGCTTCGTCGTCAACGACCAGGCCACCGCCACCGCCTCCCACATCTCTCAATCGTATAGCGATATGACTCCAAAAGAGGGCGTCCTGTAGCGACCGCAGCCTGTCCGCTTCTGCGCAACGCAAAGCAAGCAAGCCTCACTCACCCCAAGAGCCGCACAGAGCGATCGATCAATCACGAATCAGCCCCGTTGTCCGTGAACCAGATGGCGGAGAAGACAGCACGAACTTCAGCGTTAATGGCGACACATGCAAATCCCCATCCCCCCCCAACCCCATCAACTCGAATTTAAAACCTGGAATTAAACCATTACGCGAAGTGATGCGTACCCATCTCTCTCTCTCTCTCTCTCTCTCTCTTCCGCGTACACTTCCCCTCTTTTTTTAATTCCCTCCTCGCGAATAAACTATAGGAAGAAAAACGAAGAGAACTTCAAGCGAGGGGAAGCTCGCGAAATGCGTCACTAATCACGACCTCGATCGATTAAACCAAAAAGACCTCCCCGTAATCCGGCCTATGGAAGTCGAGCTAGCGCGACGAGCACGAACGATGCGTACTTCTTCTCGCTTGTTCGGACGAAAGTAATGTAGCATGGCATGCGCACGTTCGGACGGTCGTGCGAACGAAGGATTAAAAACGTTACCTCAATTTTCACGAATACGGAGAGTGAACTGAGGGAGTGAGAGGGACCATGTAGGGTAAAAAACAATCACTTGTTCTCTGCACCGTGCCGGATCGTCGCCGTCGGTTTTACCGGGTCCCGGAAATGCCCCTCGGGTCGGGTGTAAATTTCGAGAGCGGATGAGGCGAGGTGATTGCGTTACGGTGCGGGTCGGATTTTGTTGGTTTTTTATACAGTCGCTGAAAACGAGGGAGGTAGAGTGTGGGGGAAGCAAATTGTTTTTGATATTTGAATCGCGCCGTGGCGCTAACTTTAGGGGAGAAAAGTGAAGGTTTGGCTTTGCCCCCCCGGTGATTATTCTATAGGCCTTTTGGGAGAATAAGACATGCATAAAGATCGGGATTCGTTGCACATTTCAATGTTTCCTGCCTAGAGATGATTGTCGAGATATTTAGATCGATAGCTGTCCCTTTTTTTCTAAAGCGATGGCAAGAGTGCAATTCAAATCTCATTTAAACAATGGATTGTCGTCAGATGCGTTGAGTGTTTTTACACGTGCATTTGTTTGATGGGCAATGTGCACGGTATCGAGATAGTTATATGACTAGATTTTATTTACGTGTCGATTGGCCAACGATGAAATGCGAATTAATTTTTGTAGGCTTGTGAAAATCTTTCAGTTTCAAGAGATTTCTCTAGACCATTGTATATCCTATCAATGGCACTACAAGCGTTCTCAAGATGTATAGCAAATAATCCATTTTATTCATTATTCATCTAGTAGCTCAGAAGCACGGACTTATAGGCTCAGCAACCTAGAGACCTATAAAAATAAGCTTGGACCTACTTATCACAATGTTGGGGCCCTTTGATATTGTTAAATATTTTTGGTTTTTGAATTCTTGAGAATATGCTTGGTTCGTAAGAACATAGGTTTTGAAACTATGTTTGATTATACGGTTATCATATGTAAAAATAAATGATTAAATTATTCTCTGTACGAACATTATTAGTTCTCGAATTCATTGTAACGGGTCATTACATATTAAGATCTATAAGTATAGTCCTAGCCAATATAAATACGCGGAACTCGTCAGAAGAGATCGAGCGAGTAACCACCCAGGTCGTCCATTTTAATTTAGCGATCAACAATTTATTTTTGTTGACATTGATGCGACTAACACGTGCATCACTTCTAGGCTTTAACTATGGCAATTAATGGGCACGGCGCAAGAGCCCTGACGAGTGACGACGGAAATTTATTAAAACGAGAGAGGAAGATTCCGATGGTTATAATTCCAAGTGGTTTTAAGTGAAATAATGTCGAAATCCGATGCGGCACGCGGTATAGAGTTGCGCCCCGACAAATTGGATGACCATGTCTTGGTCTCCGAGTCTTAAACGACTAATTTAACTTTAGCATCGGCACACCAATTCTTTCTCGGTCTGCATTAGGCATCTCAATCGTACGGCATCCTCGAATTACAATAAGCTCGAAATCTCGTGAAGGTCAAATTATTATTTGATTTTCGAAAGATTTAGGTTCTGTTTGTCGACATTGCTCTCGAAGCGAGGATCGGTATTGGTAGAACCGGTGCACATGGCAATCGGCGATAGTGATAAAACCCGTGATGGGGCAATTGTGTGTGTCTAAATCTCGTTTTACTGCTAGGGTAATTAAGAATTTATCTATATTTAAGTACTCATCGTTACCAATCCCTTTTGCACACTACTGATGACTTGGGATTGAACGTGTCTCAAAGCTTTGGATATCAAGATTGGTGGACAAGCACTGCTTCTTGTTACGTGTCACCGTGTGTTCGAGCGACAGATTGATGATTGTTTCAAACCTTTCAAGTTTGTAAGAGGTTTTTATAGTCTCTCAATAAAATGATCTCTCATTTTAAAAACATTGTATCATAGCGCGTTTTGTCGTATCGTATGTAGAAAACCATCACACCTCTTAAACATTTCAAACGTGTTGGATGAATAATCACGATTTATTCTTTTCTAATTGAACAACCGCTCGAGGGCTTTTGAAAAGTGCCATGTAGAATCTAATTCTTGGACAAGACCTCAATCCTTGTCCCAAATCCAATCTTGCAACATTTCCATAGCGAAAAATGAAGAGCAATTATCATAAAAAAATTTCAAATTATATTTATCATGACACAAATATAAAAAAATATACATTTGTCTACTGTAATACAAATGCTCAGAAAAATATAAATTAGTGTCATATATATTATTCATTTCAATTTTATTAAGAGTATATTCGTCACACTAATATAAATTCAGAATTTTCTATTACAAGATATTCGTGTTATAACTAACATAATTTTTGTTTTTTTTTGTATTAACCTAAATAATGAATGATCGGACCATATTTTCTCAATAATATTAATATCGCTTAAAAAATTAATCCATCATTTGCAATAATCTATGCATGGATGACGAAAAAAAAATCATTCGTTTATTTTAATTTTATATATCATTACGAGCGAACGGTTTTAAATGCATGCTTTTAAAATTATAGATATTTTTGCAAGACGATCGCACCTTGGAACTCGGAAAAAGAAAAGGTTGGAAAAGAATGGTTCATGCACGGCACGGCGAGGAAGCATTGAAGTGACGACGGCCCCACGCAGCGGGCCACAAATCCACGCTTACTATTAAAACGGTAGTCGCGCCGTCCCGTCGGCTGGGACCCGCACGCTCCCACGCGGGCTACCCCGCTGGATCCGACGTGTCGTTACCTCTCCTCCAGCCCCTAAAACATCTACTCAGCAACAGCACCTAACGTAGGACGAGGAATCAGCGTGTACCGACCGATCCGGCCCGGACGTAGGCCAACAGGCGTTAAATATTGAATTCACTTGATGCGATCGTACTGGTTTCGTAAACGTTTTTGGCATTTTAGCCAATCTCGAGTGCAGTTTTCATGGAGGAATCCTCTTCCAAGAATGGGAACTTTGAAATCTTGAACGAAACTTCGTAGCCTCTTTCGTTTCATTTGGATATTCACGGAACATTTCTATGTCGCTTTCCTAAGTTGGGAAGATTGCCTCAATTGTTATCACCGAATCAGAGTCTTTTCTTTATTTTTATTTTGCTGTCGATGACATTCGGTTACAAATAGAATTGAATAAGTTATTCGAGTGATAAGCATATTCATATATGCCTCTCGCCATTTTTGCGCATCCTCTCAAGGGCTGCTTTGTCGATATTAAATAAATAAATAAAATCTATATTAACTTCTTCCACAATTATGTTATTTGAAGGTAAGTTCAACTCTTATATAAATAAAAAAATTCCTCACTTTCATTTCCAGCTATTAATTCGATGCCCATTTTCGAATTTTATGTATACAAAACTCCAAAGAACTCCAACAAATTCTAAACACCTGAATTACAGAAGAAAAAAAAATCGTAGAACAACGAGCTCTTCCATTTCCAACGTTATCCCTCTCGGTGGCCATTACACACCTTTTCAGTCTTTCAATCCGGACGAAAAATCACCACAAATCATCTCCAATATGTCGACGGCTGGAGGGCGTACGACGGGCCGAGCTGTCCCGTCGCGTCACAGGAAATTTAATCGACCCGCGACTTGGGGGGTTGGAGTGTTCCTGGGGACGGCGACATCACGACGGCGCTTCCGCCGAACGGCGTGCTGGCTTTTGGCGCCACGTACGGCGGCTCTCGTCCCGCAGCTTTCCCCCCGCGCCCACCGAACCTCGCATCAACCACGTGGTCGAACCCCGGAAGGCCGCCTCGGGGGGACAGGCGGGGAGCGTCGATGGCGATTATCGAAACTGTAAAGAAAAAAGAAAAATTTCTCTCCTCTTTTTCTTCTTTTTTTTTTTATGGATCTCGATGAAAAGGAATCTCGAAGTTCAAAATGGCACCGTCGTCAATCGGGGACGCATTGAAGGGAGCCATGAACATGATGAGCACGTTAGCGGGCTCCACCCGAACGTAACATCCGACGAGCAAAGAAGGCACTGTGGGGATCGAGATCGATCGATCGGGGCAGTGGTGGGGGAGGGATCGGGCCATCGATGGACTGCTGGGGAAGGGGGGAGATTTGAATGAAATCTGACAGCTCCACTTGCCCCCAGCCCCCACCCAGCTTATCGACCCCCATATGCTTAATGGAACAACCCACATTCGCTTTCGCTTCGTTAATCCCCACGTCGATCTAGAAAAAAAGGTGCACCGGAAATTATAAATCTTTGGAAAAATAGCATAAAAAGTCTATGAACTTTAATTAGATGTGCAATATGATTCTCGAGCTTTTAATTTTATTAATATTATCTATAAATTTTAACGAAATAGACAATGTAATCCTTGAATTTGGAAATGACTATATTAAACATTTTCATATAGTCGATGAACTATATTGAACATATATAAAAAAATTCAGAGATTACATAGAATAAATCAAGAGTTCCTTGATTACATTATTTATTGAATTAAAGTTTATAGACTATATTGCATGAATCAAAAGCTCTTGGACTGTACTGCATATCAATCTAAAAAATATGAATCACATTGAATAAATTATAAGTTTATAGATCATATTCTATATTTGATTGAAGTTCAGATATTATGTGTTATTATCTTCAGATCTTTTGATTTTTTCAGCACGAAAATTCAAATGGCCAGGATCGATTCCTTCCTCTTTGGCACGAGCCGAGTGTTTTCTTTTCTTTTCAGCCTCAAATTATGCGATTGTCCTAACTGGAAGTCCGGTCATTCGAAGGGCGAGCACGCAGGTCCAAAGCGAGTTTTTGTCTTTCAGCGCAGATTGGAAGGGGGGGACAGGCCCTAATACGGATTGCATAGGGAAATGGACCTGGACCCTAGAGCTCGTGAGTTAGCACCAACATGAGTTTTTGCCTGTGTTGGCCATGGGGCATGGCCTATGCGCAGTAGCCCTCGACATTATTGTCGGAAATGAGAGGGGGAGGGAGGGAGAGAGAAGCACATGCAGCCGATTCAACTGGGGTATTCGGGGGACCATCTGCGAACCGAAGTTATGTATGGTCCCGAAATGAGGTGGGGATCCTACCCGACGGCTACAAACGCTCGGGACTTCTCGTACATCCTCGTCCTAGCTTCATCATTTAGCTTCACCGCTCTCCGATAGCTCATCGGCCGAAGCTAGTCCTCTAAACGTCCTCATATTGATCGCGCCGGCACGGGAGTTCTGAGCGTGGAACCCTTAAAAAATTCAGTTGAAATCGAGCTACAGCATGCGAGAATGTGCACGACACGTGAGGTCATTTAACGCGAGGTAAAGCATGCGAGACGATTTAAATGAGCCAAAACACGAGCCCATCCGCTTATCTACGAGTCAACGGGCGATGCTGTGATTTTTAATCCATTATCGTGATGATATAGACCCAAATCATTCAATTTTTTTTTATCTTTTGCCGGAAACAACCTAATCGTTCATTATCAATTATCATCACCAAGAAATGAACATGTCAATCCCACCTTTAACGCGGTCAACAGGCACATGGATGCTCTTCTTGTCTTCTTTTCTTCTCTTTTTCCCCTCAAATGAGGCAACCGCACATGGGCCTGGTTAGGTGGTCCAAGGTTGATCATTAAGTTTCCAGGTTAATAACTTGCACTTTTTGGGGGTAAAAAGCTCAAATTGCTGTCGAGGTATCTGAACCATAGACGCTGCGATCTAGCTGGTATTTTTTGCCATGTTAAGCCTGAGTATTAAATGCTGCCAGGACCTCCGTTTGTCTCAGGAGGACATATAAGCGGAGGCAAAATGGTACAAAGGCTCAGCTGGAATGGTTTGCAAAGTGCGCTGCGCGAATCTTTTATTCACCAAGAACAGAAAGATGCTACCATCTTGCACCAGTTCCCGTTGCGACGATAGACCTTTCCCTGCTCTGCGTCTAATGATTCTTTGTGAAGTGGATTTTTTCCAAGGAGACAGTTAGCTGGTTAACCATGGTTTATCCGGCGATCACACAGTACAGAACCGGCACGCATCATTCTGCCTTTGCTCACATGGAAGTGCGCCGGTCTCCAGATCGTTATCACGGCGAGGGCCGCCCTGGCAAGACGGCGACGGAGCGACATCTCGAGGGGACCTTTCGCAATCTTTAGCTTTCCCTAGGATATTAATGGGGGACTGACCACGTTAGATTTTAATCAAGACCAACACGGAATGCCCTCGAAACTCGACGTACGACATGGTCTCCCCATGATGCAATAGCAGATTTTACACGAGAATGGAAAAAGAGTACCGAGTCCTAGGGGGAAATAATTAGGAGTAGTCGGTTCCCGATTCGTATGGGTGGGGCCGTGGAAGTCCTGGTTTCGTACCCAATCATGGACGACCGGAGCTACACATGTTGGGAGGGGAAACAGGGTTCTTTGTCTCTCTGCTTCTTTTTTGCATGAGCTTTTTCGCGCGTGTCTCGATCTCGAGCGAATCCGGGGATTTTGCTTGAAACGAGGGAAGAGGGACGGGCACTCGTGGCCGCATTCGCTATCGTTTGGGCCATAATAGGCCGAGCGGTTCTGCATAAAGCCATCCGAAGCCCGAGGGGCTTGCTTGTTTGCACTATGATCAGGCCTCGTTAGCCATCTAAAACATCGTCATGGGAATAGGTAGTAAACGGCTCGAATGAAGCATTTCAAATGAGAGCCGGTAAAGCCACAATTAGTTGGTAACCTATTTGAAGAAAAGTTGATAAGTCGCTCCAATAAGAATGGGTAACTTCATCTAATAGTTGGTGAATTTGAAGCGTTGCTAATAAAGGTAAAAGAAGGAGTTTGTAAAAGATAAGAGAAAATATTTTAGCAGAGATAAGAGAAGTTGGTAATTTAAAAATAAAAATAAAAATAAACATCGGTAACTAATTCAAATAAGCACCTCAAAATGGGAGCTGATAAACCCAAAATTAGTTAGTGACTTGCTTGGAGAAAATTGGTAAGCCACTTAAATATGAGGTTTTTGAATTTTATGGTAACGATGGGAAAGCTAAACAAGAGATTTTTTTTAATCAGAGACAAAAGAAGTAGATAAGTTAAAAAAATAAAAGATAAACAAAAATCAGTAACTAACTCAGAAAAAAGTCGGTAAACCAGGACTAATTAATTAGTAACTTGATTGAAGAAAAGTTAGCAATCACTCTAGTTAAAGTTGATAATTTCTAAAAAGAGTTGCTAAATTTAATGGGTTAGTAAGTGAGGTAAATGAAAGTAATTCGATTAAAAAACAAGTAAATTAGAAAAGAATGTTGGTAAGAAAATCAAATGAAAGTTGTTATTCTAATGGGAGAAGGTAAATTACACAAATATAGGTTGATAAATTAATGTAAGAGGATAAATTTGAGGCATCTATGAGGAAAGGCAAATAAAAGTTGATAAATGCTAACAAAAGTTGAGAAATTATTACATTTGGCTAATAACTCACATAAGAACTGCCAACCCAATAATCAGTAATTTAATCGGACAAAAAGAGTTGGTGGCCACTCCAATAAGGATTGATAAACTCATATAAAAATAGATAGATTTAATATGTTGGTAAGAAAGACAAATAAAAGTTAGAAAAAAAAGTTGCGTAGACTAATTATTTTAGGAGATGCAATTGATTACTCTTAAGAAAGTATTTTTTAAATTATTCAATTTTCACAAAACAAGACTTTAATCTCATATGCAATTTTCCATGATTGGTCTTCTTCTTGGGTAATGCTCTCTCATAGTCGTTCTCTCATAATTTTTTTATTTTTGTTAAAATTTAAAAGAATGGCCATGAGTTAACTTACAGTACATTTCAAGGCAATTACAGACTTACTATATCTCACGTTATCTGCTTGCAAATTGAAATAATATAATCAAGGCCAAAGTGGTATGACACCTTATATGCATAACGGGCCAATTCCATTAAAAAACACGAACTTTAGGTGTTATCCCAAATCTGGTCCGAACTTTATTTCGTCTAAAAAAAAAGTACCAACTTTCACTCGTGTCCCAAATCTGGTTCGAACTTTATTTCATCTAAAAAAAAGCACCAACTTTTACTCGTGTCCCAAATCTGTCCCGAGCTTTATTTCGTCAAAAAAAAAAAAACACCGACTTTCACTCGTGTCCCAAATCTGGTCCGAACTCTATTTCGTCTAAAAAAAAGCACAAACTTTTATTCGTGTCTCAAATCTGGCCCTCCGTTAACCCTCATTCCACAGACATCCAACGTGGCATTTCCACTCAAAGTCTATTTGAAGATGAATGAAGTAAGTCTATTACAAATAGGCTACACATCTCTATTTAACTACAAGATGCACACGCTTTTAAAATCTTGCTTTAAGGCAATGTAATCTTCTGCTTCTAACCTAGCTTCTGACATTGAAAATGGCTTGCCAATTGTTAATTGATCTAATGGCCCTAGTTATGGAACTGAAGTTGTTGAATTATTTTTCCTATGAGAATCATCTGTAAAGTTCACCTCATTGAGGGCAAACTTAAATTTAACACTTCCTCCAAACACTCGAATGCAGAGCATCGTTTTGCACCTCAACAAATTTGGACCTCTTCATAGTCGACCCATAGGGCAGATAGGAGGAAAGTTTGTGCTTTTTTTTTTTAGATAAAATAAAGTTCGGGTCAGATTTGGGATAATACCTAAAGTTCGTGCTTTTTTATGGAATTTTCCCTATGCAGAACAGATTTCCTAAAATGCCCGTCTCAGTGTCGCTGTTGCCATTTAAGGTTTTTCTTAAACGTTACCCCCCCCTCTCTTAATAAAATCAATCTCGTCATCTCTCTCCTTCGCTTACCATATTCATGCTAAGTTTCCTAAATAATTAGTTAATTTATCTCCGGCGTCACGAATCAGTAAACATGAAAAAACAAAAAATGTCTTTATTCTAAGTAAAATCATGTTTCAAAGTCGAAAAAAATTTGTTATGTTTGCAATCGTAAATTGATTAAGTAGTTGAACCCTCAACGTGATCATTTTTTTTTTTTAATATAACAAAGTGATCGATTTGAGTTGTGCAAAAATAGTTCATTGGCTCTTTTGCTAAGCTTTAAGTGATTTTTGATAGTAGTCCAAATCAACTCACAACCTCTTCACACTAAAATATACACTTACTCTTAGAAAATAATTTCACGGTATAGTTCATGAGCAATAATAAAAACTTTCTTTATGGTAGAACAATAAAAAAATCATTCTTGATCTGTTTTTGTTTTAATCTCCTTTAAGTCTTCATGGTTTTAATATTAGAAGGAACAAAGAGATGAAAGTCCTGAATCGAATTTCGAGCTGTGTGTACCATGAATTGTGACCTTAGTTGTGAGCTGGTGCATGGGATCGAGACTTGATCCTAGACAAGCCTGGTCGTGGTCAGGTCATTCCTTGCCCATGGCCTTCTTGAGGCTAAGTCATTACTTTATTGGGTATTTCTCGTCTGATTGGGTATTGATTTTGCTATTTGGGAGAAAAAAGCTAAATTGTTTTCTTCAAGCTAGGTGCCAAAAATAATAATAATAAAGAAGGGAATTTCAAATTAAACCGAGACAGGCTGTAGTTACTTATAGATCATTATTTTACTTAAGAATTGTGTCGTTAAATGTCATCACATGCTTAACAAAGTTGAATGGTAATTTGATCTAGTTAATATGAAAAGAGTACGGTTTAATTAAAAGCGTGCGAGAATGGCGCCATCCGAAGACAAAGAAATTACTACTAAAGAGTGTTCGAGGACATGGTAAGAAGAAGCGCATTAGACATAGTTTGATCGCAATTTCATCAGCCAAGCATCATTTCTTAGTTGTTAATCGACTCTCTCCCTATCCCGGTAAGGAAGGGCTTCAAGGGCAGGCACAGCGATGGTCTGCAATGTTCTGCATCTCACGGTCCGATGAAATCGACTGGCCAAATTTGATCTCCTCTTCAGTGATTATCGCGTCGATCAACCGAAGCACGACTCGCTCCAGCTCTTCACCGTCGGTCCACTCGTGAATCTCTGCCTTCAGCAGCGCGGGGTTCTGGCAGATCAATTCCCAGACGGGGTAGTCCTTCTTCGGCATCATGAAGTCGCCCTCCGAGAGCTTCAGGCTCGGGCAGTAGTCGCCGACCCCGTCTCCCACGTAGATGAACCTCTTCTTCTTGCCCTCTGCAGATACAGAGGCTTGTACCCTTTCGATCACCGCTCCCTGTAAAACGTCACGCGCATCTTCATATCTATATGGTAATCTCGCGATCGACCCTAAAAGATTCCATCCTCTTCTGTCATTGTTTCTTTTGTGTTTTTCATAGATATGAAGATGACGAGACAAGGACTGAAGTGGGGGTCATTGATATTTCATGGTAACCTGATAAAGTACTGTTCTAAATGGTCGCTGTCAAAATGTCCGGATTTTGTCCTTCTTTCAAAGCTCGTGTGAAATTTCATCAGAAGCATGCTTTGGAATTTCAAGAACCTTCTCTTCTCAAAAGCAGGCAGCAATCAAGGATAGAAAATGAGAGAACCGAATGTTATTAATGGTTAGAAATTATGATCCATTTTCTAAAACTATCTAGAAACCACTAGACTACTCAGAAAAAGAAAAAGTGGCGGCAACAATTTGTACAAGCCAAAAAAGAAAACTCTCAAATGTTGAAGAAGTTTCTGGTACGTGGGCAGCAAGACCACCGGGGCAGCAAAAAGGCCAAAGGAAAGAAAAGTGAACAAAAGCTGTAGAGAATAGAAAAATGAAGATTAATGGAGAAGACACCAGAAGATGCGGAAGAAATCGCAACAAGCAGAAGACAAGAAGAAGCTGTAATTTTATATTAATTTTTGTACTCAATGTCGGTGGAGGAAGGCGGTGCTCACGCCTATAAATAGGAGTTGTGGTGTATGTTCTATGTAGCAGAAAAACAAACAAATGTAAGTGTGTGAGAGGTAAATCCTTCACTTTGTGTGTGAGTCTACCATGAGAGGTCATAGAACTGTAACTCCATTAAATTATTTTATTCAACTAATGAAACTATTCCACTCCGTATCTCATGTCCTATATCTTTCAATTATTATATCTTGTCCTTTGTCCATCATCTACAAATTATATCATATACTTGCACACATCACTAACAAAAAACTATAACTAATATCAAAATCATGCTTCCGTACGCGCGCGTCCAAAACTTTTAACATTAATCTCTCATTACCTTGCACATGTTTGGAGGGCAGAGACCACATCCATGAGGAGAGGACCTGAAGTCATGAAAAGGCAAAATCCTGAGCCTCCCTTTTTCCCCGTCGACAAAGCTCGGGTTGGTGGTGATCTGGGAGAAACACTCCCGTATGGTCATCAGGATGGTCTCGATGTAGAAGAGATTGGCATCGCTTAAAATCCGTAACTCGCACCTGAAAAATTCGATCCAGAAAAAAGATAACCCCGCACTCGATTTCTTTGTTCCGAAACAAAGCGCCAAGCAGAGGGAGAAAATGATTTATACCCCAAAGCATGAATTGATTTGATGGCGGGAACGATCCTGGGATGCATGGTAGCTCTTTTCAGTACGTCTGCAATCTCTGCGATTGTTTTTCCTCTCGAATGAAGCTCTCCCATCATCTTGTCCTGCAAGAGTTTTATTATATTTTTTGTATTATTCCAGCTTTGCGTACAAAAGCATCAGCCACTGATTTCAAAAGCTTCAAACGAACAAGACCCCGCGCTTCAAGTCTAGCACTACTATAGCCATGAAAATTCTCTAGAGAGAATAAAAACCAGATACAGAATTTGACATGGTAGAAGGAAATAGCACAAACGTGGGGTGTCTCACAGTACTCAAGATGATGAAAAATCCACGGAGAGAAGATGAAATGAAAAACCAATTCTCCGGAAAAGAAAAATTCAGCAAAGGCAGATTCGGATGAACTTAACATACGAAAAAGTAACCCAAAAAGAAGGGAAAAATTCGAGGACTCACCATGAGAGAATTCCAGGGCGTGGTAGGAAGAAGCTCGTTGACCAAATCAATCAATCCGAACTCATGGACAATCCAATCGTCGCACTCCCAGTCCATGATCGTCTTGTCGAAGTCGAATACCACCATGATATCAGCCATTTCTGAAGGTTTATGAAACAAACAGCAGTTAATGCACGTAAGCTATGAAGGAAGATGGAGATAGAGCGAGGAAATTGAAGAAGCCTTATTAGCCAACTCTCTAGGTGATGTTATTCTTATAAGCTAAAAATCTTGGTCAATGTACTTGTGGGCCAACGAGTTATGAGCTAAGTTGGATATATATTAATTGAGGTCTGCTTCCACTTAATTTGTATCCTTTTGTATCAAAATATTTCAATTAGGATCCACACTTCAGTGCGGAATCAGCACAGTATTATAAAGACTGCCACACCACAACGCTCGCCGTCAGCCTACCTCTTCCTTCAAAACCGAACCATGAAGGCTATCGGGATATGCGTTGGTTATGAGCAATCGAGCACCACACACCAAGACAAATTGGGCCAACATAAGGCGCCTAATCTCCCACCAAATTCGCGTACGTCGCCAATGGCATCCAAGACGGGTTGCGTCGAGGCTGGAAAAAGGTGGTCGTGCCGGACAGAGCCGATGCTCCGGAAGAACCTGGAGTACAAACTCTAGCCTGGTCTGAAAAAGGAAAAGACTACGAATTTATGGCATTTCCACGAAACGCATGAAAGATGGCATCATTCCTTTTCAAGGAATAAACACGGAAGTGGCCACTGTACCGGAAGCCAAAAAGATACAGCATCTTTACTTTCTATAGAGACCGACTCGCATTGATTAGGGGAGGTTTTTGGAAGGCATAAATATTGAGCAGCTGACCAAACTGATTAGGACTACCACCACGAAACGATGCGAGCATTACATTGCATTGCAGTACATACGTTTGGTATACGCATACGGGAGCCTCATATTGGCCGCTGGGGGAGGGGGGGAGTTCGAAATACGATGCATGGAGCAAATACTTCGAAAGGACAGGTAAAATATCGATGGGAGTGGGATCTATTGCGTTTTAATTTTGCTTGGGAGATAAGTGTATCAAAAATCTTAAAACTTATTAGGAAGGTAAAGTTGGGTTTTAAAATTTTAAGAAGTGCAGTTACATTCTAAAAATTGTCAAATTAGTGTAAATAAGCCACTCCATTTGCTTTTGTCCCATTTGGTCGACCGAAGATACTGACGTGACTTTTTAATTATTTTCTCTATCTTATGTGGATTAATGTTCACTAAAGCACTAAAACGATGTTTGGTTTGGTCTAAATTGACTTTTTAATCAAATAGGATAGAGTTAACTGATGGACTTGATAGTACCAATTTGACAAATTTTAAGACTTGATTGTAATTTGTATAAATTTTAGAAGTTAATTATACTTTCATAAATTCCTTTTGCAACTGTCCCTTTTCCTTATATCCTAATGTTTCGAATATCCTAATATTCTTTGTGCTGATCCTTCGTCTTTTCAATCTAAACAACGTAAGGTAGTAATTGAGCAAAATGGTAGCTGGTTAAATTAGCTTGAAGACTAGCGAACATTAGAATCGTTAGCAATTGCGAGCCAGATTGGTACGAGTGTCGGTGCATATGTGCTGAACGCATACATGATTATCTATAGGCACACCGGATGTTGGACTGAGGTATAGGTTTAACTGATCCAACCATCCTATCCTTAACCTAGATAGGCTAGACTGTGTTACGTTTCCACAAGTTATGCTCTCTTAAGGAACGACCATTTTCAAAACAACAACATCAGTCATAGCCCGCCCCTGAACTTGGTGATCTCGGGCTGTAATTGGAGGGCGAGTAGCCTGGAAACAACTGGTTGGGAGGATCACGACCTCGACTGGTAGACATCCAGCAAGACTCTGGCCCAGAGATTTAGCCCTTTCGAAGGAGGTGGAACCTGTCGTGAAGGTGTTGGCAATGCGACGTTTTTGAGCAACGATGAAGACGGCATGTCGAATTCATAAGATCTGGACCTTTTCACTTAAGCTGCCAAAGCGCGTTGAACTGGCAAGAACGTAGAAACAGAGCCATAGCAATTATTGAGCACGGTCTCCTAGGAATGCAGAGTAAACGCGGACTACCAACTTCCAGGAGTATGTTGCGGACCCGGCCACGAAGCTTTGTTTGCTTATAAAAATTGATTTCCTTAAAAGTGACAATCTCTTTGGAAGTCAACTCTGGATATAACTTCATTTTGGTCTTTTTAGAAAACCTTCTGGTCCTGCGTTTCCCTTTGGTCATCTTCTCCGTTTCTACTTGCAACTTTCCCACATTGCAAATCTTCTTCTTTTGTCAATATTCCATTGGCATATTCCTTATTGTCGTAACAAAAAGATTCGTTCTTAAATCCTCCCAGGAACCCAAATAGGCCAGTTTTCATTCTTGAGACTACTGTTGAGGAACATCAGGTCGGGCCCCCTTGAAGAAAAGAATCTCCTCAATATCTTCTGTTCTGTCTCATGTGTCGTGCTCTATTATTTCCAGGTTTAGTTCACTGCTGATCTGGCCTTCCATTCTTGTATCAATTAAGATCAAGAGTTCTATCGGAATTACTCTGTAAAAAAGTATGCGCATTGGTGATTCGATACTAGAATTTTAAGTGATGCACTTGTTTTCACATGTATACTTGTGCGAGTCACTGTCAAGATGCTTCCGCCTTTTACCTACCCAACAAGAGTTGCTCCAACGCACTAAAATTAGGACATTGATTAGAAATGTTCCAAATTCTTCACATCTCCAGCAGAGGCAGAACCAAGCTGGTGTATTAGTATTCATCTTGATCGGTTTTGACCCATGACAATATCATAAACATCCAAAGCTCCACAGAGCTTCCCAAATGCTTTGCTGCCCCAAAAAAAGTGCAGCTGTACAAAAACTATGTAAAAACTAGTTAAATCCCATAAATGTCTTTGCTTATTTTCCCATCATCGCAGAGGTTCCTATTGAGGAACAGGGAGAGCTGGGAGGAGGGCCTCATGAGCAGACAAAGCAATGTTCTGCATCTTGCAGTCCGATGAAATCAACTGGCCAGACTTGTTCTCCTCTCCAGTGATTATTGCGTTGACCAACTGAAGTAGGACTCGCTCCAGCTCCTCGCCATCGGTCCACTCGTGAATCTCTGCCTTCAACAGCATGGGATTCCTGCAGATCAAGTCCCAGACAGGGTAGTTCTTCCTCGGCATCATGAAGTCGCCCTCCGAGAGCTTCAGGCTTGGGCAGTAGTCACCATTCCCATCTCCAAGATAGATGAACCTCTTTTTCTTGCCCTCGGCAGAGACAGCGGCTTGTATTCTTTCAATCACCACTCCCTGTAAAAAAGCACATATATGTTATGTGTCGATGATCATGATTGAGCCCGAAAGGTCTGATCTTTCTGTCATTGTCCTTCTGCGTTTTTCCACAGATGGGAAGACGATGAGATAAGGATTGAAGTGAGGTCAGTTTCCACCAAGATTGGAGACCCAGTTGACAGATTGACCAGTCCACCTAATCTATTTCTGTTTTATAATGTCCCATACGGCAATTGCAGAATTGCAGGTTATTATATCCCTGTTTAAGGGACAGAGGTTTCGTATAAAATACTGTTCTAAATGGTCCCCGTGAGTCCAGGATTTCATCCTTCATTTTTTAAAAGCTCGCGCGGATTTTCATCGCCATGCGTCGAGATTTCAAGAACACCCTCTTCTCAAAAGCAAAAACGTGAAGTCGCCTGCAATATTATACGCGTTTCATTACCTTGCACATGTTTGGAGGGCAGAGACCGCATCCATGAGAAGAGGACTTGAAGTCGTGGAAAGGCGAAATGCGGAGCCTCCCTTCTTCATCGACAAAGCCCGGGTTCGTGTTGATCTCGGAGAAACATTCCCGGATGCCCAGATGGTTCAGGATTGTCTCGATGTAGAAGAGATTGGCATCGCTCACAACCCGCAAGTCGCACCTGAGCAGAGAGAGAAATTGACAATAAAAGAAACCCGCTTAATTTTTTTCGTTCGGAAAGAGAGCACTGAGTAGCAGAGAGACAAATTACTTCGTTATGATTTACCCCAAAGCATGAATTGATTTGATGGCAGGGACGATTCTGGGATGGATTGGAGCTCTCTTGAGAACATCTGCAATCTGTTCAATTGTTATTCCACTCGCATGAAGCTCTCCCATCATCTTGTCCTGCAAAAGGTTCGTTTTTCACAAGAGCATTAGGCCTCTGAATTCAAAAGCTTCATAAGAAGCAGAGCCCGAACGTCAAAACAAGCACTAGAGGGGGAACAAAAAGATGAAGAGCAAATTGTGCCATACGAGATTTTGCCAAGGAAACAAGAAATTGTGTACGAAACGGCGGTGTTTTACGGTACTCAAAATTCGGGAAATCCATGGCAGAAAAAGAAGTTGAGCAGAGGCAGACTCTGATGAACTTCACATTCAAAAGAATAAAAAAAAGACCCAAACATAGAAAACACGAGAACTCACCATGAGAGTGTTCCAGGGCATGGTGGGGAGGAGCTCGTTGAACATGTCGGTGAAACCCAACTCGTCGACGACCCAGTTATCGCTGTCGCAGTCGATGATGGTCTTGTCGAAGTCGAAGAGCACCACGATGTCAGCCATTGCGCAAAGAAGAAGCTCGAGAAACAACGAGGGACAATGCACGAGAGAGAAACAGAGGAAGCGAGAGGGAGGTGGAGAGAGAGAGAGAGAGAGAGAGAGAGTTGGAAGGTTTTTCTAGTGAACAGGAGAGATTTGAGTGCGTGGAGACACGAGAAGGGACGAGAGGAGGAGGGACTATTTATAGCGGCCGCCCGCAGCGATCGGTGCGAGGGCGAAGAGTCGCGGTTGCATCGCGCGCCCCCATCGGTAGATTCCATGGAATATTACGCGAACAGGTGGGGAGGATACGTACGTGCGTATGCTTTCCCCACTGTTTCGATGTCGCGCTGTAAAATCGAACCGCGTTCGAATTAAAAGAAGCGACGGACGCGCGAGAGTGAGCGCGGTTATGATCTCCCCCGAGTCGACCCCGCCCCCGATCAGTCCCGACCGAACACCCGTTTTTGGGCACGTCGGTCCGAATCGCGGTCGAGCGGGGACATCGAGCGGGTGAGGGGCGCGTGGTTCGGGTATTTTGCTAAAATTAATGATAAAAGTTGGGATTTTCGGGTTGGGGGGAGGGGCGAATATGGGGAGGGAATATTCGGGGGAAGGAGGAACGGAACGGAATTTGGGGAGTTCGGGATTTGGTTGGGGGGCACCTTTCCAATTCCAAGTGCACCCACCACTAGCAGTAGGCGGTCGAATATTCCGGGAATGGTCCGGTCGGCGATTCCAATTCCCCATTCGCTCTTCCAAAAGTTACCTTAAAAGTTATCCTTCTAGCCATCTGGAAGCTAAAAAGCTGTCATCAGTTGTTTACTTTATAAGCATTAGATAAGTTTCCACACGTGAGGATTTCGTTAACCCAGAAAGAAAATTTCGAATGATCTTTTCGTCTGCCAGATCTGCCGGTGTCGTTTCGCAGCTCGTCGCGACGGTGTTCAGGAGTCGAGCCCTCGAGATTGAAACGATGGAATCGGACACCCTTCGGGTGAAAAGGAGAGGTTAGTTGAATTTCTTCTGCTGCTAATTTCGGCATTTTCATTTAACCGTCCCCTCTTACATGTATTGAGTTCCTTTGGTTTAAAGGGAGTGTCAGCTCATCCCCCTCCGAGAGCTTGTGCATATCCTGTGTAAATTGCATATCGAGATGCTGCAATGTCTTTTCAAGATGATACCTATCTAGTTGGCCGTCGTACTATCATTGACACTGAGATCATAAATAGTCGATGAATCCAACAACTATCATGTTAATATAAATTAACCATCGTAATTGATGTACATATCATTACTGACCATCGCACCCATAAATAATGTTATGTACTAAGATTGATCTTGACAAGATTTTTCTTATGGAAAAAGGACTAAAAGCCAAACATGACTGTCGCGAATCTTAATTGAGTGTTAAAATGTCAATTGTGTCCATTTGCCCATCAACTATCCAAATCAGCGAATCGCATATATCCTTCCCACAAATAATTTTCTATAACGAAATTGTTTTCTAGGAAGGATTATTCGGAACCAAAATGCAGATTTCAATGGTTTAAATTTTTTATTCCAACATTCCAATGTTTTCAATCTTTCATCAGCAATGACGCCACTCGTGCTTGTTTGGGTCATTTTTTTAAAACGCGAAAAGAGAACAATTCCATGTGGGCTGGCCACGATTCTGCCCCTTCATGGATCCTTCGAGCTTCCTCCAACATGCTGGGTGCGTCATCGTGTATTTTCATCATCCATGATTGTTCCACCAACCTAATTCCGATCACGCATCAGTCAAACGGACACCCGAAAATTTCGAATGATCTTTTCGTCTGCCAGATCTGCCGGTGTTGTTTCGCAGCTCGTCGCGATGGTGTTCAGAAGTCGAGCCCTCGAGATTGAAACGATGGAATCGGACACCCTTCGGGTGAAAAGGAGAGGTTAGTTGAATTTCTTCTGCTGCTAATTTCGGCATTTTCATTTCACCGTCCCCTCCCTCTTACATGTATTGAGTTCCTTTGGTTTAAAGGGAGTGTCAGCTCATCCCCTCCGAGAGCTTGTTCATATCATGTCTAAATTGCATATCGGACGCTGCAATGTCTTTTCGAGATGATACCTATCTAGTTGGCCGTCGCACTATCATTGACACTAATATCATAAATAGTCGATGAATCCAACAACTATCATGTTAATATAAATTAACCATCGTAATTGATGTACATATTATTACTGACCATCGCACCCATGAATAATGTTATGTACTAAGATTGATCTTGACAAGATTTTTCTTATGGAAAAAGGGTTAAAAGCCAAACATGACTGTCGCGAATCTTAATTGAGTGTTAAAATGTCAATCGTGTCCATTTGCCCATCAACTATCCAGTCGAAAGCGGAATCGCATATATCCTTCCCACAAATAATTTTCTATAACGAAATTGTTTTCTAGGAAGGATTATTCGGAACCAAAATGCAGATTTCAATGGTTTAAATTTTTTATTCCAACATTCCAATGTTTTCAATCTTTCATCAGCAATGACGCCACTCGTGCTTGTTTGGGTCATTTTTTTAAAACGCGAAAAGAGAACAATTCCATGTGGGCTGGCCACGATTCTGCCCCTTCATGGATCCTTCGAGCTTCCTCCAACATGCTGGGTGCGTCATCGTGTATTTTCATCATCCATGATTGTTCCACCAATCTAATTCCGATCACGCATCAGTCAAACGCCCTTTGCATTTTCATTTCCCCCGGCTTAAAAAAAGTGAAGAAGTGAGTAGGTACATGCATCCGACCAGATAGCGCCTTGCGGCTAATCAGGGTGCGTTTGTCAGCGCTTCGTCAATGCGGGGGTTGGTGTCGGATGAAGTTTTATGACCGCCTTTTCCCCGTTTCACATTGTTATAAATTTCGAAAGTACTTACTCAACCTACACGATCGGTGATTAATTAATGTGGGATCTCCTGTGGATCATTGTTTATTGGTCACGAGGTGTGTAGTTGAAGCCCTCACAAAAGCCTACGCAGCCTATCCGTTGGATATACATGGACGGGGTTCCATGGATACGTTTTTTATTTTAATGGGCCAATGACCGCACATTCTATGTCCTCAATTGATATTCTATATTTTTCTTTGCCTTATAACCATCAATATCATTTTAGGCCACGTTTGGCGGTCAGGATAAAATTCGGGATAGAATATGATGAGGATAAAATAAAGTCGGATATAATGGGGATATAGGCAAGATAAAATTATCCCATGAGAGAGGTGGGTTAAAGGTGGATAGGATTTTTAATGTCCATAATAGAAAAGTTATTTTTTTTAATAACAAACTTATTAAATTAACAAAATTGAAATTATATTTCAATATAAATAATATTTGAATTCTAATCTAACAAATTAAAAATGAAAAAAATAGAAATTTATTTTAAATTAATCTTAATTTAATTTATATATTCAACTTTAATTCTATCTTATAATAAACATTCAATCTATAAATTAAATATTTATATTTATTATATATTTTAGGTATTTTTGTATTTTAGGTATGTTAGTACAGTTTACTATATGATAAAATTTTATTAAAGAATGATAAAAGGGGAAAAAAAGAAATAATAAAGAAAATAATATAAAAAGAGGAAGAAAATTTAAAAAAAAATTAAAAAAAATTAAGGAATAATGTTACGAGAGATTTTCACCATCTCTGTTTATGAACATTTAGGTTTATTACCACCGCCTGCGGTGGCCGTGATGGCTAGAACTTTACTCTCCTATCCGGGGGGAGGGGTTCGAAACCTTGCATCCCCATTGCACGACTCAACCGCGGCTAGGCCTGTAATGGTGACTCAATTCGCCTCGGATTTACGTCGCCGGTTGCCGACTATACGGTGGTTCTCGGGTCACAAAAAAAAACATTTAGGTTCATTTATAATGATATGCCATTTATATCCAAAAAATGTACATGATATGATGTGAATATATCCGACTTTAATACTATGATTCACCAAACAATTGACTGGATATAAAAAAATCTCATGATTTCATATCCTATCCTATCTGGTCCTATCTTTATTAGAAATCCGGACGACCAAAAATAGTTTATTGTTTTACATCCCCGTAATTCTGAGGTCTGGACAATAACCTAGTTATTAAAAGAGGGTTGGTGTTAGATGAAGTTTTTGACCGCTTTCTTCCCTTTCACATTGTTTTAAGAATTGAAATACTTACTAAATTACTCAAGTGAAGATTATTAATTTGTCCAAATACCAGCCGCACATTATATGAGAGCAGTTAATTACATAACAAGTGCCTCAGGAATTGTAATAAATAGTAAATCTGCCTAATAATTTGAATTTCCACCGCCAATCTTCTCGTTTGAATGCAATTATAGATTTGTTCGTAAAGGACGAGTGTATGATGGTCTTTGTCAGCCATACTCTAATGATATACCTTGATTTATTTATTTTTTGAGCTCTATGAGTTTGCCTTTTTAGGGTAACTTTTAAGATTTCCTATGGATTTTGTCATGCATTGTTTTGATAATGATTGGAAATTTATTTTGACCGAAAAAAGAGTCTACTATTTTCTAAAAAACTAAAGTCAAAAACAGCTTTTATTATTCATTTTTCGTGGGTCATGCGGTCCTTCACCCACGTAACATCAATTTTTCAGATATAAAAACCCTACGTAGCATGACTTTTCCTTCATTTAAGCTTAAAAATAAATTATTATTATTTTTTTGGTGGGTAAAAGATGAAACCACGGTCCAAATAGCTGCATTTTCTTCAAACTATTGAATATACCTAAAGATAAGCACGCAATTATTTGGAAGAGATGATTTAGAACGAAACCAAATTATATGGAACGAAATGTTTCATTTCAGAAATTTTCAAAGCTTCACGTAATTCCAAATTGAATGGACTCTCCAAATGAAGATATGATTGATTTGGCTTGAAAATCTCCATCTTTCTCCTCGTCGGCATTAGTCGTGCCGCGTCGGACAGCCAACATTTACATAAGAAATTTCCGGCCAAATTCGGCTAAGAGGACTATATTGGTAAATTGTCAAAATGTTTGTGACTAACTTGACATAATTTAAGGGTTTATAATCGAATTGATTACCGTATGATAGGTTTTGGGACTTTTTGGATAATTTTTTCTTGCATTTTTCCTATTTTTTACATCCTAATCACTAAATAAGAAAAGTTACAAGTAGAGACGACGGCACCCGACTTAGGTCCAGATTATTCTATGCTAATATGGCCGACACCCTTAAAAGTTCCCACGGCATTTCATAGCACGTAGAGTTAGAATTCTATGGAAACCGTGCCCCTCCACAATCGCTTTTCGCTTGAAAGTTCTCAATGTTGAGTGGCGTGGGATCTCCTTGGAGCATTTTATCGCGATGAGCGTGTCTAAATGACTGATTTTTCAATGCTCGAAATCCTAATCATTGCCATCTTTTCGATCGGCCTGATTGAAAAACGACAGAGATTGGGCACGGATTTAGTGGCATCATCGTCTATCGCTCTTGTCACGTTGCCATTAGTGCAATCGTAAAGGCGTGATCTTAGTGTCATGGAAAGAAATGGGTTCCCTTTTAGCGAGAGACTTTCCGATTAGTTTTCTTCAATCTTGCTCGGAGACGATTCATAATGGCGAGTGAAAATCAGAGATTTGATTCATTATTATAAACGGATCGATAGCTATTTAGAAAAAGGTGACCCTTTGTATAGTCAAAGATTCATTGTGATGTTGAAAGGAAGATCTTTACTCTCTCAAGAAAATGTTCACACATTTGCTAGAGCGTCGATACTTAAAATCGGGCCGTAGGCATTGGATTGTAAAAGCCAACGATGTGTGGCTCATTTGTTTGCGATAGACTGAAGATGTTGAATCGCTAGCTCAACCGAATGAAGGTAGACTTAAAACCCAAAAAGGGAATGAGAAGGAAAGAACCATTAAAAGTGCCGTAACTTTCTTATGGTACTCACTTTAATACTAAAAATTTTTATCGGATCACTTAAGTATCAAATCAAAAAAAAAAAAAAAAGCTACGTACATCCACGACAAATTTCGGTAAAGATTCTTACGTGACCTAAAAGAAAAAAATCAAACGTGGCTTTTTCTTTTAAAAAGCAAGTCCAATATGGACAATGAGCTTTGGATTTTCTCTCTTGTTCGCTGTTCGCGCTCACTTACTCAATCCGCGTCATCACTTCTGATTCGCTCACTCAATTGGCGTAAAGAAAAATTAAGGCTCGGCTTGGTGGTTGAAGGGAAAAGTTACGGCTCGGAGGTTGACTGGTTGGTGAGAAAAAAAATTAGGGTTCGGTGAGGAACCCGAGCTCAAAAGCTTCTCCATGAGGGACTTCCCTTTCTTTAGGAGACTTCCAAGGTGGAAGTAACTGGTTCCTTTCCTTTTCAAGAGGAAGTCGCCTAGAAAAAAAACTGTTATTACGCCCGTGGGACACCTCACTCCTCTTTAGAGGAGGATTCAAACTTACGAACTTGATGGTTCTCCATGATAATCATTGTCATTTCTCATTTTTTATCTTATCCGCTGGAATCACAATGGTGATAATCCGGAAAGCATAACCAAGTTGTATCAAGAAGCATTCTACTTATTCTTACATTCGTCTTGACTTTGTTGATATGGACTTAAGCCACTTTTGGTTATTCTTCTCTCTAATGTAAGATTTAGATCTTAATTTTGCCGCCAAAATCATCGGTTTAAATTAGGGTTTTCAGGAGCCGTGAATTTTGGGATAGATCACTAAGTATTCTACTCATTCTCACCTTCATCTTGGCTTTGTTGGTACGGTCTTGAGTCGCTTCTGCTTAGTTTCCTCTCCATTGTAAGATTCAGATCTTAATTTTGACCAAAAATCTTCGGTTTGAATTAGGGTTTCAAAGAGAGATGATATTGGGACAAATCAACAAACATTCTGTTAGGGTTTAAAGAAGAGGGGAAATTTGAGGCTTTTTCATGTGTAACAATGTCATTTGGGGGATTTTGTCAATAATTTTGCCACATTAGATTTTTGACAAGTCACATAGGTCTAAAAATATTGTCACGTCGAATTTTCGGTATCCTAAATCAAAATTGGCATTTAAGTGATCTTTTTTTTTAAGTGTCATTTAAATGATAATGTGAAAAGTTTTGATATTAAAGTGAGTGTTGTACCAAAATTATTGAACTTTCTACTCTCTTTTTTTGGGAAACAAAAGCATGCTCACTTTTGCTCAAACTTCCAAAATCCATCGTGATCACACCATGATAATCCTCCAACGATCCCTGAATTTGTAAACATTTTCATGTCCTCTAATAAATTACATTGAACATTTAGCAATAATTCAATAACCATATTAAACAGATAAAAAATCAACGAATGATATTTTGTAATAGGTTAAAGTTCATATATCACGGCACACGAATTAAAATTTCGAAGATAATTAAAATTTAGTCTATTTATGTCATTTTCTCTAATTTACGGCGCAGGATGGTCGGCACACGATTCATGGTTGTGTATGGACGCCGAATCGTTCCGCGACTCGCTTTCACATACATGTCGTCGTTCCAGGGGAGATCCGTTGCTTTTTTTCATGTGGCTCGTGGCGCCTGAATTTCATTGTCTTTTTTACGTGGCTCGTGGCGCCTGAATTTCATTGTCTTTTTTACGTGGCTCGTGGTTCCTGAATTTCATTGTCTTTTATTACGTGGCCACTATTCTCGCGACATCCACGTCGAGGTGGTGATGCTTGGCATATGTACAGGCACGAGACAGGTTCCGTCCCACAAACGTTATGATTCTCGAAGAGTGGTGCTCCTTCGTCCTTCGGTGCCACGTCAGCCGTCGCTTCGTTTTTCCGTCCGAGAATATACTCGACACGGATTATATCCACGGGAGGGCGCGCGCAAGGGGTATATTCTTCTTTTATCTCCTTTCAATAATTTATTTTAATATTCTAGAAAAGAAAAGAAACTCGATGCAAACGAGTTTCCCTCCTGGGCACGTTTAATTCCATGACGAGGGTATTTCATACCCGAAGAATCTCGTCCTTTTATGCTCAGTTGTTGTCCGATTGCCAAAGAATACTCCTCATCGGCGACAGTGGTGGACGCACAAATTTCCACGACTAGTGACAAAAGAATATGATGGTGGAATTTGCCTTCGGCAGTCGACGGCAAAGTCCAAGCAATGATTGTCACCTGTGACCGGCGGCGAAATACAGCCGTCAATGGCTGTTGACCGGCAATAGAGGCCGGAGAATGATGACGGTGGCGGAATTGAGTTTGTGGTAGCTTCGTGGTTACGAAAGATATGGAATGAAATCTCAATCTTAATTATCGTTCGATAATATTATTTTACGTTTTTTAATATTTTATTTCATGAGGAATCAAAATCTGTATATATGGACTCAAAAGACAGCAAAATCTGTAAATCTTAATCCAACCCGTACTCTGATTTTTGTCCAAAACATTGAAAATTCCTAGAATTGGAATCGTGTTGCTTGAGGAATGTGATTCCCAGCATTAAGCTAACTTAGGCGCAGCTCAAGGTCGGCCAGAAGAAAGTGCACAACAGTATAGGATTCCTCTTGTCTTGTCTCCAAAAACAAAGGAAATAATTGGAGAATGCATCAGTGGCGGGCTGCCTAATTTCCATTACATGTCACGTCTGCTAGACTCGAGGCCTAAATCCGTCACGTTTATTTTTCTTTTACGATACCTTTTTTTATTGAATATTATATATTTTGTTAAACACTGCCCATCGATGCAATTAGTGCAATAGAACAAATTTTGGGTATTGTGAGTAATTTGATAGCACGCAACACAAAGAGTGTCGGAAAGACAAGTGATAATAGAAATAGATTGAGAAAATATATAATTTGATGAAACATTAAAGTTAGTGGACTTTTTAGAGTGCTTTGATGGGAGCAAAAGTTACGAGAATAGTTTGATTTTACATCCTTGTCCTAACTCTATAATTGGGTGAGGGTTATTTTCGGAGGTCATTATGAGTGAGATTAAACCCATTTTTGACCTTGATATATACAAAGAGCAATATTATTATCCACTTCTTATATGATTAATTCCACTCAATTTTCACCAAAAATATAAATTTGTCCCCGATAATTCAAGTGCAATTTAAAGTAGCAAACCCCAAATTTATATACTTTCCTTCCCTTTTCAGCTTTTATATTTCCATGAAGGAACTAGTTGTCGAATTAAGAATTTTGCATGCTTTCGTTGTAGGCATTACATGTATTTAAAAGGCATTATGTTTTCTTTTTATTTTTTTGATTATGCTTCTATAGAAATTAGTTTTGTTGATAAGAGAAATTTTTAAGGATCCTAATTCTTTAAATTCGTTAATTAATTGTGAAGTAGAATCCAAATTTCTTTTAACAATTTTAACGCTATCACTTGTTTATCAACTCTTGTGCACAACAAAAGTGAAAGTTTATAAACATACATTGTGCTAAAAAAGTGTCTAAGTTAAAATTTATGTAGATTCTACTCTATAATTAGTCCATAAATTTCCTCGGTAACATAGGAAAGAACTAGGTTTTTTGAAATTTCCTCTTTTTTGACAAACTTATTTCAACGGAAGTAAAACATATAAAATAAAAAAGAAAATATAGTGCTTTTAATATACATAACGTGCCACCGTAAACAAAAACAAAACTAGCGAAACGTTTAATTATGACACCAGATAGAAAATATGGTATACGTCTGCATCTATCGTCGAGGCTTTGTAAAAAAAAGAGAACTGGGCCTGGAAGACCGGGCCTATGGGACACTGATTTATATTTCCTCCTTCATTCCAATGGGCATAATTTTGCAAGCGTTCAAGCCTTTGAGGGTCAAATTAGAAGGCTCGGATTGAAGATTGGGTTATTTTCGGATTGGGTTCGCACACCGCCCCCGAAGAAGCAAGGCAATACTATGTTTGCTTTTGATCTTTGACAGGGCCTGAAGAGCGTGTTCCGATCCAAAAAGAGGACGGCAAAATGTGTAATCTGAGAAGGGCGAACTTTAATAGCTCGATGTAGGCCCTTGTTATTTGAACATAGATCGTCTTATGGCTCTTTCCCACGTAATCTAACAAGAGCCACCTGCCTGGAGTCCTCATGCCCGATCAAAACAGACCCGCGTGCCGTGCACCTGCTGGGTAACACAAAGTCGAAGCTGTGGTTGCAGGAATACTCTCTCTATGGACTAGAAATATAACAAACATGCCATTTGGTCCAAAACCAAAACCGATCCGTCTTTGAGAATCAATTGTACGAGATCTTAGGTGTGCCTTTGGATCAATACACTAAAGCCATTTCCATATCGTCGAGTTTCAAATTAAACTGGGCTTTGTGGCCCAAAAAAGCTTTACGGCCCATCCGGTTGAGCATGGACGGGCCTTCGGATTGCCAGCTCGGTGTCGGATATCTGCACTCCTAATGCTATGCCAAAAGAAATCTCGATTTCCCAGCCTGTCCATGATTGAAAAAAAATACATTATAATTATGATCTAATTTGTTGGACTCGAGAAGGAAATGGTTAGCCTAGGCCACGCTATTCGCACTTGTGTATCATAATGAAACTTTCCTTTCATTGAGAAGAAAAATCAGACTTATCAAGGTCTCGCTCGTGCCATTGTTACTTATATATAAATGATCAAGGATGGATGATCATGGTACGGGATATTCTAATTCCAACTCACGTAAATATTTCAAAGCCAAAGGGACGATGCTTTGACTTGAATATATCTTCTGGACCATCGACTGTTGAAATGAATAATCACAAGTTGTGAAGTCCTTAGTTGTATGTCTTTAGAAATTGCAATCCAATGCTTGATATTATCTCGGCGCCATGTTCCGAGGGGTCAAACTACTCAGTCTCACGATGGGTTCATGGTATACCCCTCGATCGAGACATTAAAAATGAAACATGTCAATTTTATCAACTCAATCATCATTTGAATCTCAATGAATTCAACCGATATTTCTTCAGTGGGCCAAACGCAATTGCCAATAGGCTAGAGGAATCTTTCTGGTAACTATTGGCTTTCTTGAGACACGAATTAGATTCAAGAACTTCTAATCAATTCAATTAACCTTAGGCTTACCTAAACTTAATAGGAAATCGACATGAATAGTTTATGAATGTTGACATAATATGTAACATGGTCCATGAAATTTAAATTTGTTCAGTGTGGTCCATAAAATGTTCAAGTGGTCTATGAATTTGTAATTTGTTTAATGCAATATTTAATTTTTTGTACATATTCAATGTAGTTCTTAAATCATGTGAATTAGATTCAAGAACTTCTAATCAATTCAATTAACCTTAGGCTTACCTAAACTTAATAGGAAATTGACACGAGTAGTTTATGAATGTTGACATAATATGTAATATGGTCCATGGAATTTAAATTTGTTCAATGTGATCTATAAAATCTTCAAGTGATCCCTTAATTTGTAATTTGTTTAATGCAATATTTAATTTTTGGTACATATTCAATGTAGTTCTTGAACCGTATGAAGATGTTCGGTAGTGTTAATTATTTTGAATGAATAGAAAAACTACGTTGAACATGTATAAATAATTTAATAATTACATTGAATAAATTAAAAATTCAGAATTTAGGGATCATGTTACGTTATGAATTATCTGTGTTATTATCTCTAACTAAATTTCTCCTCCCTCTTCACGCGCCTAAACATCGATCTCACGCGCCACAAAACTCCCCTGGCGAGACTCGCCGATCCCCCGTCCTCTTCACGACCGTCCGATCTGATGACCATTGACCATACCTCCCCCACTCCCAATTTAACGTCATCGATCTCAACGCCCGAAACCAAAAAGACCACATGCCTCATCGGAAGGTGAAAAAGGCTCGAGGGGCAACCGCGTCAATTCCACACCCCCTAGATTTCCCACCTTCAGTTCGCGCTAAATTACCCGCCTCTCTCTCTTGTGCGAAATACGCGAGCGGAAGCTTTTAATCCACGACGATGAGAATTGCTTCCCCAAGTAGTAATAATGGTTTAGGTTCTGCCCTTAATCCGACCGCCGTTCACTCAAGCTTCCCTCAGCCGCAAATCGGATCTGCTTCTCGCTAAGCCCCAGGAGGCCGTCGTTTCATTTCTTCATAGTGGAACGCAAGGCTCGAATACATCACGATCATGTCATGTTAAATTTCACTTGATCGAGTTTAGGCAGGCCGATATATTCTTGCCCATTTTAGTAGCGGTTTTCCAAGCCCAACCTTAGGCATAAGAGTTTTTCCCACACCATGACATTGGCGGTGCGGCGATGACGGTGTAGCCCTTGTAAAGTCACGAAGATGGAAATCCTCCTAACATCAAGACTTTGTAAGGAAAATTTATCATAGTTCGAATTGAGTATTCTAAAGTTGGTGTCAACATCGCCATTTACATGCTAACACCAGAAAAAGAAAAATCAGGTTATCCACAGGACCACGATCACTCTCTCAGTCATTCAATATATATATAAGCCATTCTAAAATATATAAACTGTAAATGACCAAAAAGATTTGAAGAATTCCATATTTGGTTAAATGCCAAAACTCTTACCAATTAGGATAAATATGATGTCATTTTTGGTTTTATCATAAGGTTTACAGGAAACTTCAAACATTGGTGACAATCAGAAATGACTGGTTTTTTCTGAGGAGGACATGATGGTGGTGGAGTTGGTGAAATAGAGGGTGGAGCAGTGAACTCCGGAAGTGGAGTTAGAGCATAAGAAACCATAAATTAAAATTTATCACATTCATCAAGAATATCAGCGGAGACACATTTCAGTAATATTAAAAAGAACTATCATGAGTACGATATATATCAACACGACGCAAATAATTTATTGGGAAAAATGTCAATGATACGAGGAGAAAGGTAAATAAATCAATTCCTATAAAAATATGCAAAAAGATAATGAAAAAAAACAAAACGGGGTTAAAGCTAAAGAGAACGGGGGTGTGCTAATGCTATTACATGATTGAGATGAGAGAAGGGAAGGGGGGGAACTACGGGACAAGGGAGAAGAAAAGGCAGAAAAAAGGAAAGAAATTAGACAAAGTCCGCCCCCTCCCCATTGGTGTTTTTCAGCTCCCTTTTCCTTAAGAAGAGCGGTTCGCTCTCAGTCATTTTGTTTCATCCCTCTCCTTCGATCCTCCCTCCTCCTCCTCTTCCTCTTCCTCTTCCTCTTCCTCAGAGGGGAAATAGCAAAAAGCGAAACCCAAATCCACAGCGCCACGCGACACCACGCCAGTCGAAGTTTAACTCCTCTTCCTTTGCTCCCTCCGCTGGAGAAGGTTCCGTTTTCCGGGGGCGATTGATCGGTCGCGTCGCCCGTCCTTCCAATGGTCGAATCGGAAGCTCCGCAATCGCTCCTCTGAAGTCGTCGTCTCTCCGGGCGTGCGGGTTCCTTGCGAGCGATTGCGCGAGGCGGGAGCTTGCTTGTCGGGTGTGGCGGTGCGTGGGAGCGGATCTCCGATGCGGAAGTGATCTCTGGCCGTCGATTCGGTCCCCCGGGGCGTCGATTCCTCTGTTGACCGTCGGTTCCGGTGATTCCAGGCCCTGGTGAGGGTGAGGAGGGAGATGGACGGTGGCGATGAGGTCGCGGCGGGCACGCCGCAGCCCCTCGAGTGGAAATTCTCGCAGGTCTTCGGCGAGCGCTCCGCCGGCGAAGAAATCCAAGAAGGTAATTGGACACAAAAAAGGGAAGGAAATATCGGGGGCTGAATGTGGGCGTGTGCCTGTGTGGATGGGGGCGGCGTGGGCGTAGGGTTTGCCTGCTCGGATCCGATCTGCGCGGGGTGTCTTGCAGTGCGGATGCTGCTCGTTTCGAGCGGTTTCGATCTGTTTTTGTCGAGTTTCGAGGACTGTCGAATTCGATTCGCGCGATTTGTATGGGCGTTAGTGAGTTTCTGAGGTGTGATTGATTCGGGACTGCGCATGCCCTGCTTCAATGGAGTCTGATTTAGTTTAGTTTTCTAGTTTGATTCAGATGGGAATGTTATGGGAATGTTAGATAAAACTGGGGAAGTCAGTGAGTTGCATGCATTTCTTTTGCAGTCAGGATTGGTTCTTCTCAGCTCTAAAGATCCCGCCTTTTTAAATAGTTCCTGTGTCTTCTAATCCGGCACTATGTACTCAGATTGGTCAAGTTGGCTTCCTCAGTGCGTTAGAAGTTGTACAGTTCTTAACTCTGTATTGGTGTATCTCTAATTGGTTTTGATGCGGTGTGGCTGGATACTAGTATATGGCGTGGTCAAATGGGGGAAATGAGAGTGGAGTACCTGAGGAGCGAGGCATAGCTATTTGGTCAGGGATTTAAGATTTCCTCTATCTATTATTACCTTTTGTTATGACAACTGCGCATGCTATATAAGTTCCCTAAGCTTCATCAGTTTTTTGGGTATCTCCTAAGCATTGGCAGAAATGAAACTATCGAGCAGAAAATATGTACTTTGGTTAGCATCAAGAGAAGAATGATTCATGACTGCATTGATGAAGGATTACTGTATCGTCTCATGCTCACCATTACACATTTAACTTGTCGATGTATGCGATGATCATCATGGACTTTGTAATATGTCTGCAGTTGATATCATATCAGCGATTGAGTTTGATAAAACCGGTGATCATCTTGCCACGGGTGACCGGGGTGGTCGAGTGGTTCTTTTTGAAAGGACCGATTCAAAAGATGTGAGTATCTCTGTCCTAGTGGGTTTTGTCCCTTAATTTTATCTCCGTCCTGTACCACAGTTTACTTAATGTAATCAATTTTAGGTTGGTGGATCCAGAAGGGATCTGGAAAGAATCGACCATACTGTTAGTAGACATCCGGAGTTTCGCTACAAGACAGAGTTTCAGAGCCATGAGCCTGAGGTAGCAGTCTTTAGTACATTCTGCTGTCTCATATTCGGTTTTGTCTGCCTTTTGGAATTCCTGATCTGTTTGTGGCTTGTTTATCCTGTCAGTTTGACTATCTGAAGAGCTTGGAGATAGAGGAGAAAATCAATAAAATCAGATGGTGCCAAACAGCCAATAGTGCTCTCTTTCTCCTATCTACCAATGATAAAACTATTAAGTTCTGGAAGGTAGGATTATGGCTTGTTTCTGTTGCTTCCTTCTTTAAAGTTAGGATAACTTTCAGTAGATGAGTATGCGACAACTCGCGGGGCATGATGTTTTAAGTTTTTTATGAAGTGAAATTTTTTTATTTGTGGGTTTTGTTACTTGCTAATGGTCTGTATGCTGACTTGTCTATTCTCATTCTAAGTTCATAGAATTTCAGAGAGTCAACAAGCTCTCTCTCTCTCTCTCTCTCTCTCTCTCGTGTACACGTGGGCGCATTCACACACTAGCACTAGGGAAGATGTCTCATCTAATGATCCTGCAAGAAAATTTATTTGTAAATTGTAATCATGATGCTCTTTTGGAAGTTGTATGTTATGCTTCCGACTAGGATAGCTTCTCATGTATAGTGTAAAGGATCTTCTCATTTATTTCAGAGTTATAACTACTAACATTCTCGGTAAGTGTTTTGTAATGGTAAGGAGTTCCTTACAGGTAAGCTGTTGAAGACAAACCCCCGTTTTTATTGTAAACAGTATATACTGGGCATGAGTTAGAAGACATGATCTTGTCCAAATTGTTCAAATTTATATTATTGGCTGTAATGGTTTTGAGCTTTCTTCATCTTGGTTTTTCCCGTCTGAAGTTGTTTTTCTGCCGGCTTCTTTTGGAGTTAACTTCTTGTAATTTCTATTGAGAATTGACTAGGTCCAGGAGAAGAAGATCAAAAAGCTTTCTGAAATGAACGTGGACCCTTCTAAAGCTGTAAGCAACGGTACTATTGCGAGCTCCAGCAGTTCAAACAGCCACAGAACGTGTCTGGAAAATGGCGGATCACCAGAGAGATACAATTCGCTTAGCAATGATTTCTCATTTCCTCCAGGAGGCATCCCTTCACTACGCTTACCTGTGGTAGTTGTGCTCAACCCGCTCTATTCATATTTCTGTAATTTCTGGAAATTTTCTCCTTATTTTTTAGTTTCTCGTTTTTGGTGATCATTTATGTTGTTTGCTTTTGGTTGTCTCTTTGTGGTCATGTTGTTTGGAATGTTTGAACCACCTGTGGCTTGATCCCCCTGGAAATCTTTTTACAGGTGACTAGCCACGAGACTAGTCTGGTCGCCAGATGTCGAAGGGTGTATGCTCATGCTCATGATTATCACATTAATTCCATTTCAAATAACAGGTATGTTGTTTTAAGGTGATACGTTGACTTGTGTCCTCATGTATATTAACTCCCCATGCTTTTTTGCATGACTCAAGCTTCGTGCCCTTGGCACTCAGCTTTATTAGGGCATGAAAATAAGAGATGAAAAATTATCCCCTAGTACTTCCAATTAGAGTTCTTTTCTTGACTGATGTTGACATGGTGGAAGTGTAATGTTGATCTCATTTTTATAGCAAACCTTTTAAAATTTTTAGACTGGTGAAATGCTTTTTTGCTAGAATATAAATGATGACAGACCATTCTCCTTCACTTAAGTTGTGAACAGCCAATTGTTTTATGACTTTAGATCAAAGTGAATCTTTCTGTAGGCATCTCTTTGTTATTGAACTGAAGCACAAAATTCAGTTTGCCGATATCTTTTTTTAATGGTATGCAGATTATCTATTTTTGGTTTTTAGCTGGTTTTATTGATACTCCTCATTCTTCATCTTGTTCAGTGACGGTGAGACATTCATATCTGCTGATGATCTTCGTATAAACTTGTGGAACTTAGAAATTAGCAATCAAAGCTTCAACATCGTTGATGTAAAGCCAGCAAATATGGAGGACTTGACTGGTAAGCTTTATTTAGTTTCTCTCCAGATCCTCTTTTTCTTAGTTGCCTTCGAGAATTGAGATACTAGCAATTAGCAAAGGTTTTTCGAATGATAAAGCTAATTGTGGTGTTGTTATTGTACATTACTATAATGAGTGTTGTAGAAGTTGGTTCCATCTGACTTTTAGTAAATTGCGTATAATCTTTTTGGCATGGAATTGTCTCTTGATTCTGAATGGATAGGTTGAGCTGTGAAATATTTCAGGCTTGGCCCGGAGATACTGCTTGATGATCAGTTTTTCCTTGCCCTTTGCTTGCTTTCACTGAATTTTTGGATCTATACATGAACTTCACAGAGGTGATAACATCAGCTGAATTCCACCCTACACATTGTAATCTGTTGGCATATAGCAGTTCAAAGGGCTGCATCCGCCTCATTGATTTGCGACAGTCAGCTCTGTTGGATTCTCATGCCAAAATGTGAGTAATGCCATTAGTTTGCTTTGATCTATGTACTGTTACATGCATAGAACTTCTGTTATGGAGAATTGCAAACCATAACATTCGAACTACTTAAGATGAGCTGTTAAGAGTATCATTTCTTTCGGTTATCCAGTTGTTGATTTGTTTCTTGTGGGATCCTTCCTTAGTGAGGATAATTTGAAGAATTTCATGGTTGGTCATTGTGGACTTAACGGATTTTTGTGCCTACAGATTTGAGGAGCCGGAACATGCTGGATCTAAATCATTTTTCACGGAGATTATTGCTTCAATTTCAGATATTAAGTTTGGAAGGGACGGGAGATTTATACTTAGTCGTGACTATATGACTCTAAAGGTTGGATGGCTGTTTTTTTGCTTCTGTTCTTGTTTGGCACGAACTTTTCTTTGATACGGCACCTAGAGATCAACACTCTTAGTGTGATTAAAGCATCCCTTCATGTTACCTTGTGTGGTTAACTCCCCTGGTAATCTATATTAAGCGCATAATAAGCACACACAGCTGAATGCAGCAGTTGAAGTTTTCTGAATAGGGTTAAAGCTGTGTTCCCTCTTAAGCGAGGTGGAAAGTGAATAGGTTTACCTACATGACTATTTAACAAGCCTAACACCATAACATCGTTGTCTGCTTGCTGCTGGGCAATTGATCATTTTGCAACTTGTATTTAGTTTTAAACTGATCTTCTCGTGCTTCTGAATAAGTTGCTTTTTTACCCCCAGTTATGGGATATCAACATGGATTCAGGTCCGGTTGCAACCTTCCAGGTCCATGAATATTTGAGACCCAAGGTGACATTTTCTCTTTAAGAGAAACTAGTCAGGAAGTGATCGGTGTATTATGCTGTTTAGTTTCTAACTTTTACTATTTTGTTTTTTCAGCTGTGTGATTTGTACGAAAATGATTCAATATTTGATAAATTTGAGTGTTGTCTAAGTGGTGATGGGTTACGAGTAGCAACGGGTTCATACAGGTTTGTGGAACTCTGCTCATCTCTTTCCATATGAACTGCATACATGATTTTTGGTTTTCAGATGGATATTTCTTCATGTCCAGTAATCTCTTCCGTGTCTTTGGTTGTGTGGCGGGGAGTACTGAGGCAACAACTTTGGAAGCCAGCAAAAATCCAATGAGGTAAATTAAAATCCATTTAATGAATTAGAAGAATATGGACGGTTTCTTTTCTGGTGGCACATGGAGATAGATGTCAATTTAATGACGCTGTATTTTTTGACCAGAAAACCAGTTCAGACTCCTTCAAGGTCATCCAGGTCCCTCAGCACTATTACACGAGTAGTCCGACGAGGTCTGTCCTTTTCACCTATTTTGTTCATTTACTTTCAGCGAACCATTCAGTCTCTTCTAGTAGTAGCAGCTGTTGTTTGTTGTTGTTGTTGCTGCTGTTGTTTCTTCATGACAATAAGGTTAACATTGTTTTGGGAGTTCAAAACCAGGAGCTGAATCACCCTCAGTCGATGCAAACGGAAATTCCATCGATTCCACCACGAAGTTGTTGCACCTTGCATGGCACCCATCTGAAAACTCAATTGCCTGTGCTGCTGCAAATAGCTTGTACATGTATTACGCATAATGATGGGACAGTGACAAATACTCTTGATGGTATTGGCTCGGGTTTGCTCCTGGAGAAGAAGGCTGCATTGCAGATGCGCTATTCTGGGGATTGAATAGCATCTCGCCTCCCAAGTGCCTGTTAGATTTGTAGCATGTGGTTTCGAAAAAGTTAAAGCTGTATCACAGGGTCTTTGCCCCGGAAATCAGTGAGGAAGCAACTCATTTTTGGTCCTGCTGTGGCAGTTTGCTTCGCTTGTTTCTCCATCCACTGCTCTTTAACCCTCTCTGGAATTTCCTCTCTTTTCTTCCCCCAATTATTTGTTCTTTCTGTTTTGGCACCTTTTTCTCAAAGTGAAGGTGCCTTGTTCTGTTCTAAATTTGTTTCTGAGTTGAAGTCGGAAAAGGGAATGTGATTGTAGCTCTCCTACAATAAAAAAAAAAGGGAAAAAGAACTGAAGAATGTTCTATAACTTCCACTAGGTTTAAGATTATAACTGTAGCTTTATTCAAATTCTGGTGGGGAAGGAGCTGTTTGGTACACTCACTGCATCCATTTTTTAATTGATTCTTTTGTCTTGGCTAAAGATTTCATAAAAGGGCGGTTCTTAACTTTTGATGTTGTATTTTGTCTTTGTTTTTTGCAGTCCCACAGTTGGAAGCTTTCTCCTCCATTGATTATTTCTATTTTTGTTGGGCCAAATTTCTAGTCCATCAGAGTTTTATTCTAGCCGTATTTGCTCAAACCTTAGGGAATAGATATGGTCAGTACGAAGATACATAAGCTGAACAAAAACGTTATCTGATCATCGAGGATTCTGTGCTGAAATACCTCTTATAATGATTCAGACTTTTATGTCTGAAGGTGTGGGGTTTTCGCTCAACAGACCCTTTGTAAATGGTTTATTCTGCATGTTACATGTTCATGAAATAAAGGGAAATGTTCGTGTACGGCGTGTTAGCATTCATACATTTAGACTAAATTTTGTGTGAAACTGACGATTGACAGAGAAAAGAGGACAGGGCATGTTTTTGTGTTTATTTGTTGGGGGTGTATGTCTCCATGTGGTCTTTAGTACCTACTACCGACACGTGCCAAATCTTGTTCTGTAGCCTCTATTCACCTGCCAAAAATATGTTTGGAAATGCCTGTATTCGGCTTAGGTAAGGACATTGGTAAAATCGAACTCTAAAGTCATATTAGCTTGGCTTAGGATGACATGAACTCGCGAAAGAAAGATGTTGAACCGGTTGATACAGAGATGACGCGATTGGAGCATGAGTCAGTTCGATCTAGTGATGTTACTCGGACAAATTTTGGATTTTGTTAAGAATGCACGCATCAAAGTCTCATGCAACGCCAAGTGAAAATGATACAAAGTGTCTATACTGTGCGAGGTAGTTATCAAGGTACAAAACGCAAAAAAAAAATAAAAAAAAATCCGTGAACTGAAACGCTGCCGTTTTGTTCGGCGAAGTCAACGGTCAAAACCCCTAACCCCTCTGTCGTCGTCGGTCTAATCTCCGTTTTCATCATCTTTTTCACGTAGGAAGGAGAAAGAGGAGCACGCGGTCACCAAACTGATCCGAGGTAACGCCGTCGATCTCATCTTGTTCGCTTCTTCCCATCCTCAACGCATTCCCGCGATTCCGTGTCCGATGATGATCTAGTGAAAAGCGGTCGTCTTCCCGTATGTGAATTGTCGAAATCCCGACCGATTAATAGTCTCCTCCGAGCTGCAGAGGTTGCTGCTCTCCGTTTCGCCGGTAGCCGCCTGATGGCGGAGTACGGCTTCTTTTTGCGCTTTATTCTGATGGGTTTTTAGTCACGCGACCGCGAGCTCCGGTGCTGTGGCGATTCTCGCGATGTGCCCATCTCGTTTCGAATGTTCTTTCGCTGTTTTCTATAATTGGGTGTCGGTTCATCTAAATGGTCGGGTGTGCTGGCAAAATGTAGAAAGGAAGCGATGGCGTCGAAGTTGCTTCAATTGCAGAAGAAGGCAGCTGAGGCGACTGGGTATGCGGCGAAGCATGGGAATGCCTACTACAAGCAGTTGATGGAGCAGAACAAGCAATACGTTCAGGAGCCGCCCACTGTGGAGAAGTGCCAACTGTTGTCCAACCAGTTGCTTTACACTCGTCTTGCCAGGTCCTTACCAGAGCTTTAAACAAGTTGCTACATGTGCACTTTCGCGGTTGTTATTGGGATTTATGCGATCGAATTGGGCTTCGCTCTGCAAACCTTGGTTTATGCCCTGGCCCCCTTTATGTCCCTTTAGTTCGACATCTAAAATGATCGATTGTGATTTCCATCTAGGGTGTTTCTAAGTATTCCAGGGGACGGGATCCCTAATCTCTTGATGTTCGTCGTATGAAAGAAAGAGTAAATCGCCATTTGATTGTAAAAATTTTAGGTTTTTTTTTGTGCGTTACAGCATTTTGTATTGAAGTTATGGAAAAACTCAAGGAGTTATGACAAGTTATGGCTGGGGGATCCATCCCCCTGGGGACCATAGAACTGCCCTTTTATCTGATCTTTTGAGAGTTAGAGACACTGATATTGAAATGCAAAGTTTACTTTTTGTGTCATTTAAATTGTCCGTTCTGCCACACCATTCATCTATGAATTGTCCACAAATGTCATGGACATGCACAGAGTACTTCAGCCTTCATCTAATATTCATGATGGGCTTGTGAAGGCTCTGATGGTGTGCATGGTATAGGATGAATTTTGAATTGTTGAGATCTGAGGCATAAACTCCGACAGCTTATCAGGGTTTTAACAAGCGCTTTTTTGTTAAAAATTTTCAATTGCGACATGGTAGAACTCCACGTGCAGAGTCGTAGTGCTAAATTCATTTGAACAGCTAAGTCACTGAACATTTGGATCTGCAGTGCAAATTTGCAGAAATGTATTCTGCTTATAGGGCTTGTCAGTGATGCTATTTGTAATGTTGAAATTCATTTCTCTGTACATTGTCTGCAGCATCCCTGGTAGACGTGAGGCATTTTGGAAGGAAGTGGATTACCTCAAGCAACTATGGAAGAACAAGGAGGAGCTGAACATTGAGAATGCTGGCATAGCTGCTTTGTTTGGTCTTGAGTGTTTTGCCTGGTTCTGTGCTGGTGAGATTATTGGAAGGGGGTTTACTATCACAGGATATCAAGTCTGAGAGATATTGCTTTGATAATAAAGGATCTACTACTTTCAGTTTAGATTTCCATAAGTGGGTGAGTTAGGTCACCGATAGGGTTTCCAGTGCGAGATTTTTCTTTTATATACTTTGAGCTTTGGTATAGACGAATCTTTGCTGGGGCACTAACCCATAACTTCAGTCTTATGTACCCATCTCAAATTGAGTTGATTCATTTCTTTTCTTTTCTGCTCGCTGCATTGACGCTAAAGACGTTACGAGTTCAGTGCCTAAATACCTGGCTATATTTTTACTGGACACCACGTTAATGAAGGCCATATTTCTCATGGGTCTTTATTCTGGCGAGATCACATAGAGTGGTCACCAGATGCAGATAATTCGAACCATCGCCCATCTGATTGTCATTACTTACCTATTCTCTATTTCCTGTCTTTCCTTAGCTGACCTATGGAAATAGAAAACCAGCTCAACTAGACTGATTTCGTGCCAACCCACTTCAACTCAACTCTGTAAATCCGCACATTTTGGAGGTATCTCTCTCTGATTTTTGTTGTCTGAGTGAAGGTTGCCCTTGTCATTAGTTGTTGCTTTGAACTCGTTGACTTGTTGAATATGGCCTAGGCACCTGATGTTTAGTTTATAGTATTTACCAATGTGGTGGCAATGACATCTTGAGGACATTATAAAAGGTGAAAGGGAAGTGATTCTGCTGCTGCTGCTGTGTCACCATCAAAAGCGACAGAAAGCATTAGAATTGTTGTGATTCATACTCATGGAACTTTAGCGAAGTTCGGCCGGTGCTTTCTTGGAATATATAATGGAAACTCTGTCGTGGTTGTCAACATGTCATTTTTACACTATCCGGCAGATGGCTTGTGGCTCTGGTATTGTGACTAGCAAAATGTTTTGGTTTCTTTTTATAGATTATTCCCATGTACTAAAGGCCAAGTTCACTTCACCAGTCCAATCACCGTTCGAAAGACCCATCCATGTTAGAGACTAAAAGAGTTAAATTGCAATTTCGTCCCTTGGCCTTGATCTGAAGAAGTGAATGCCGAGTCAGAATGAAACTCGGCATCTAATCTTCGGAAAGCATGAAATCCTATGAGCTCGACCAAACCTGAAGGGAGTTCCTGCTATTAGAAAAGCCCCAGTCCCACACTAGGTTCTCCAGCAAAATGAAAACGAATGCATCCATGGGAAGATTAATTCTAGACTAGAACTAGGAGTATTCTCTATCTACAGAACCTGGAGAAGTGAATCTCCGAGTACAATCTTGTGCCAAAGCAAATTCAGAAGCTAAACAGAATTTGGCACGATTTGTTCCAGTTTGGTTTTACTTTTTTCTCGTGCCCTCTCTTAATATAATAGGTGCCGGGATTTGATTACTTTTTTTGTACTGTTTGAATCTCGAATCGATGAAATGATTTAGCCTCGAATTGTGCACAAATTTTTTTTTTTCCAGATTAACAAATTCAAGATTATAATTTGTCGAAGTTATCGGATAATTCATACAAACCATTTGACATCTTAATATCCTAGATAATATTAGAAAATAAAGAAATTTCAGCAAGTCATGAAATGTGTCTGTATATGTTGTGTAAGCCTCCTCCAAGCAAGCAATCAAGGTGGAGGGCTCATCAGCTTATTCCCCACATTGGGTCCGCGCCCCGGCCCCCCACGTGAAGATGATCAGGGTCACGTTACTCTTATCCAATTCGATCTTCCCATCAAACAAATATCACATTATTTTCTTTTCTTATTTATATTTTTGCGTATGTTTTTCCTTGCTCGCCTCCTAAAAAGTGAATGAGTAATCAAATGGAAGCAACTTCATGCTGGTTGTAAGAGTGGGCATGCATTCAACAAGGGAAAATTGTTCAAAGAGTCATATATTTATTGCATTTTTACAAATTTAGCCATAAATCTTTCAATTTCAATCAAATCCTAAACATTTTTACATTTTGCTAATTGAGTTTCTTTGACTAATTTTGATGGAAATTTGATAACGTGGATGCTAGTCATCCTACGTGAGATGGCCATAGGGATAGCTGGCGAGAGCGTCTTAGGTGATGGTCAAGCGGCCCTTGCCTAGCTTATCTTAACCCTTGACTAGATTTGGGCGAGACCATCGTGGCTACGAGCAAGGCTGCCTCGTCCATTGCTTGAGCTTCGAGCTCATGGCAGCAATAGTGAGAGCTCAAGGCTTGTAGACTTGGACACGAGATATGAATTGAGCTTCAAGCTGGCCACTTGACTGCCAAATCTCAAGCTCCTAGCCATGGTCGTGTGAGCTCAAGCCATTGTAGGTGAGGGTTGCACGAACCCTTGCCTGTGGTAGGCAAAGGGTGTTGTGGTTTTCACCAGGTGGTCGGTGTGGGTCCAGCGGCCCTCTTTGGCCATTAGTAAATAAAAAATAAAGAAGGAAAAGAGAAAAAAGCAAAAAATAAAAAATGAAAAATGAAAACAATATGATTAAAAACTGTTTACATTAGTGTTTAGACTTAATTGGCAATATATGAAAAGTTTTAGGACTCAATTGGTAATATCAAAAAGTTCAGGACCGAATTAGTAAATGTATAGTAGGTTTCAGATTTTTTGGATAATTTTTCTCATTGAATTCAATAATGCACAAAGAATCTGAAAAGACTTGGAGGAATTGGATTCTGTTGATGGATTTCATATTTGACCGACTAAATAGATGAAGTCCGATTTTTGGGGAAAATAATCAGTTAGTTGACTGGCGTTTAAACATGATAAAGAGGTATCGTATGGTTCCGAGTGCATCCTGATCTTTCGTAAACATGCAATGTAAGATCATAAAGATGAAACATGGCATTCGAAGTAGAGATCCTACGTTATTTACGCAGGTAAATTCTCGAGAAGCAAGGGTATTGAGAATGAATTGGTCCAAAAATTATTAGTAATATATCTTCTTTTCTCTTCTCTTCCGAGTCTAGTATTTAGTAATTTCCAAATTCCTTGTTCCTTATTCCGTATTGAGGAACAACCCCAACTAGGAAACTCTTGCCACTCGGGCCTAAGCTCCCGAACCGGTGGGACGGAGAAGCGCGCCCCTGCCTTGCACTTGGGACCGAGATTAACTAGGGTTTTGGCTACTGTTTTTAGGCAACATAACAGCGTGGATATTGCCAGTGGCCAAGCGAAAGAACATGTTCTAAGAGGGTGTTGATGTTGCCGCTTAAAAATGAAGATATCGTTGCTTCTTCCTGCTGTGCTCTCTCTCTCTCTCTCTCTCTCTCTCTCTCTCTCTGTGGCTTCATGTTCTTTGGGTCAACAGAGCTTAGTTGAATAAATCTGGTGGCCGAGAATCTTGATTGAACAGTGAGGAGAAGTTCTCTAAGAAACCATTGCTAAACGACGAATTTGATGATTCATTTTGTAATTTTGGCCTTAAAATATTGTTCGAGCACAGTCCTCAACAACCCCGAATTCCATCATTTAGCATGGATGTACCATCTTACAGAAGTCACCTTTCCATCAAATTGAACTATTCATAATTTTATACGACGCATCGAGTTGATCAAGACTAAAAAAAAATCAAGCCCATGGCATCGGCCACGACTGATAATTTTGTTCTCATCTGCCAACCAGAGGAGTGCCTTTCAAGTCAACTGACCCGACGCAGGCGCCTGGTTACAGTTTTTAAGGAGGGGGTCTCAATCGACGTCATTAAAGAAATCCCAGAACTTCTGCGAAGTATGTTGGTCCAGTCTTTTGACCATTCCATGTGTGGTGAAGAAGTCTCTCGCGAATAGAGAGAGGGAGGGGGGCCCACAGGGGAGGCTTTCTCTCTCTACTTGAAGACAGATCCAGACAGTCTTAACTAGGACTGGAGGAAGAGAACAGTGGTTTGGATTGGACTCGTTTTTATACATGCAATGGATGATGAGGATGATAATGACGGTGATGACAATGACCAGATGTACAGAACACCACTCATCAAGACCATAATCACGTATCATATGTACCTTTGCTATAAAGATCGTTCATCATGGACGAATCGCATTTCAAGAATTCCAGACCCATTACCTCTTCCTCCTCATCTCTGACTATTGTGGCATCTCACCTCCTAGATCAAAACAGCATCTTGGGCTCTCTCCGTTCGTACTCGAGTGGAATTTGAAGGTGATAAAGAGTCCAGATCGGTCGAACGTTCTTCTTCATCTACCTTTCAACCAGAATCAGTTTTTTTGAAGTAGTTTGGGACCAAACCGGTTCACTGTCTGCCGCCTGGAGCTCTTTAATTATTCGTGGTTGTGTTGAAATGGTGTATTCCATTTCCACAACTTGGACCGAGAAACATCCAAACCTCCTTCTGTCTTTATCACTTTGATCGTCTCTCTCTCTCTCTCTCTCTTCTCTGCCTAAGGACTCCTCAAATTTCACGTGTTGCTGACCGAATTTGATCTGCTCATCCTACCCAGTTCTCCAAATTCCCTTCTTTTCTGGTCTCCAGACTTGGCTTATCGTCAGGATCTTCACTCCTACCACTTAAAAGCTCAATAACTTATCACTCCCTTGTGATCTCAAAACCGAATTCGTCACTGCCATTCATCGCAAAGTTCCAGACTTTCGTGGCGCTGTCAGTATCGCGACGAGAGAGATGCAAGAGACGACAGCGTTTCAGAGCACGAAGCTACTGTTCCCAGAGCAAGAGAGGCTGATATGCCCACGTTGTGATTCGACCAACACCAAGTTCTGCTACTTCAACAACTACAACCTCTCCCAGCCCCGCCATTTCTGCAAGAACTGCAAGCGCTACTGGACCAAAGGCGGCTCTCTCCGCAACATCCCCGTCGGCGGCGGCACCCGCAAGAAATCCTCCACCAAGCGGGCCTCCAACCCGAAACGCCAGGACCCGGATCCGGATCCTGACCCGAGACCGAGTAAGCACGGGCTGCAGCTCCAAGAGTCGGCCACAGCCGACTCCTTGCAGTCTAACGCCACAGAAGGGGCCCTGTTGGAGGGTCCGAACTCGAGCCGATTGGGGGCGGGATCCGGTGGTTATGGAGTTAGCCTGAACCCGGGCTCGAGCTTGGGTTTGGGTTCTGTCATGGAGCCTGAACCAGAACTTGACTCGCGACGTGGCGGCGGAGGGCGGGAGGATCATTTTGGACATGCAAGATGGTCTTGCTATCTAGAGTACACCAGCTTCAACACTACTACGGAGGAGAGATGGTGACGTGCGATGAACGGTAAGCTGAAAAGGAGTCAAACTGAAAGTGCCAATTCGAGAAACAAGAAAGAAGATTGCCTGGGGGAACCGCAAAGATTGTGAACGACGACGACAGCATCATTATCAGCAGGCTGCACTCACATTCAAAGGCCGAAAGACCGGCAAGCAACTAAGGGACGACAGATGATTCCTAGTGTGATTTTCTGATTTTATGTAGGTCCTTTCTTTTCTTGCTTTGCGTGTGATTTTATGTAAGATTGTAAGATGATTATCACACGCTCTCGCGAGTACTCGCTTTGTTCAAACATCATGTGAGGGAGAGCTGATTCTGAAAATAATAACGGAAAAAAACCCGCTATGTAATAAGAACAAAATGAGTAGAATTTGTAATCCATGTCTGTCTTTATGATCTAGAGTCTACAAAGTCCATCTATGTCTTAACCTAAATGATCATGCAGCAAGTACTGTCATGAGCAAACTTTCTCCGTTGCTGAGACGAGGGGTCGGTTCTCGGGTCGGGCGGGAAGCATGCGCGCACGGTTTTGCCTTCTGTAGGCATGTGAACATGTCTAAAGGCTAGGACAAGTTGTCGTTATTGGGACAAAGAAAAGACTTGTTCGACTTGAGGGACTGAAAGCCGCTACTCTTCCAATGCAATCTTGCCTCCTCACTTGCTTCCGAGGACAAGACAGATTTATTATAGCTCCCTTGGTTTTTAGGCTTTTTCCATCTGATTCCTCTTTTTTTCTTTTGAAATTTCTACTGTCCAGCAAGTATTTTTCACGAGATTGCTCTTTCATTTGCTGCGAATCTTCGAATAAAATAGAAAGAGATGGGGTCCGTCAGATATGCTCGCAAACCCGACTTTATGTCAGTAACTTTTCGATGTTAAAGTTATGGACATAAAGATGACCAAATTTACAAGTGATTAAAGTTACAATGAGTAAGGAAAACTACTTATATATAGATTACAAAGCTCTACAAAATGTAAAGAAAATTAAGTACATTACCAATCTTGTGGAATAGTACGAACTATAGGACTTAGAGAGAACTCACGGCTTTCATAGGTAGAAAAAAGAGAAACTTACAATCCATTTGGTGATAATCAACGAGAGGAAAATAATTTTTATATTCAATTTTAAACAGATGTCTATATTTTTGTGGAATATTATGAGTCACAAGAATCATAGAATTATGATGGTAAAAGAGAAATTATGACCAGGAAAAAAAAATTCCATAAGCATATAACCGATAAATCACTATTGCAAATGTCAAAGGAAAGTTAAGATAGATTAGGTTGGGTTTTGGTCCCCCCCCTTTTTTTTATCGAGGGACTCTAGATGGGCCCTTTTTTAATTTTGTCAATCCCTTTGCATCTCGTGTGGGGTCGATTGGAGCTTGCCTCTTGTTCAAAGACGTGGTTTCGGCGTCTCTCATATGCATCGACTTGGAAATTTGAATAATGGGTATGCCATTTCAGTTAACTGTCAAATCAATGCTCTGCGAGAGCAAGAAAATAGTTTGGCCCGAATGATTTTTTCTTCACCTAGAATTAGAGGGATGTTCCATCGGTTGGTTGGTCGTGCATCGGATTGGACCTGCATCGTTTTGGTCTTTGATTGATGTGTCGGTTAGCCCCCCACGGCCCCTCTCTCAATGGTTGTGAATTGGACCGCTTCAGGAATCTCATCGTCAGCGGCCGACCTAACAAGTTTGTGGGACTGTCTATCTAGCACGGCGGGGTGATAGATTTGGAGCGTGAACAATTAAATATCAAATCATATCTTTATCTAATAATTTAAGTTTTTAGAACAATTAATATTAGTACTATAAAATCTTACATGATATTAGAACTGAAACTTCCAAGTTCAAATCTTTTCAAGTCTCTTTTGCCTTCCTAATCAAATATGTCAACACTTAGTATTAGGTAAAAAAACTACAAAATTTTATATGGTATTAGAGTTTAAATTTGAGTTTAAATCTTTTCACGCATCATTTGTCTCCTTAAAGCATAAGAGGGAGTGTTAGAGTAATTAATTACTAAATCATGTTTTCATCTAACAGTTTAAGGGTATGTTTGTTTGTGTTCTTTTTTTGTTCCCCGAAACACAATTTCTGTTCTTTTGTTTTAGAGAACAAAAAAAGAACAGAAACGCATTTGTTTACACTTTTATTCCCGGGAACATAAACAAGAAATAAAAAAAACTTGTTTCTTGTTCCGGAGAACACTTATGAAAAACAATTTTTCTCTCTCCTATTTTTTCCTTATCTTTCTTTTTTTCTTCTTTTTTCTTTGGCTGGTCGCTAGCCATGGCCGAGGCCGGCGACTGGCCAAAAGGAAGAAAAAATACATAATAAAAAAGAAAAAAGGAAAAATAAAATAAAAGTATTAAAAAATTAAAAGAAATAAAAAAATTATACAAGTTTACCAAACGTGTTTTTTCTATTCTTTTTCTATTCCGGAACATAAATTATACAAATTTACCAAACGTGTTCTTCTGTTCAAAAATTGTTCCCCGGAATATAAATAGAATTTCTATTTCTGTTCCGGAGAACAATTTTTGAACAGAAACGTTACTAAATACTCCCTAAATTTTTAGAACGGTTGACATTGATTCCATAAAATCTCACATGAAGGGCTAAAAGATGAATGGCTGAGCCGCAAGGAGGAGGGTCGTGATTGGCGATGCTGAAGATTTGCTTCATTAGAGCGCGAGAATGCTACTCTCGTAGGAAGATCGACTCAAAGTCAGCACTCTCTGATAATAGAGCAACGAGGGCGACGCTTGTTTCCGTGGAATCTACGGAGGTTTGGTGCCGCAAATGTGGTTGGACTTTGGTCTCGATTTGATTCCTGACCATTCATTTTATCTCGGGTCATATGTCCGTCGACATTAGCCTCACATTCGTCTGAAAATGAGAATCACGCGTCTGTTGCGTCATAAATCAGAGCCCCACTGCTCTTCCTCTTCCACAGAGGGACTGTTGACTTTAGACTCTGCTGCAACATAACTTATTTTGGCTTCTTGAAGGAATTTACTCGAAAATTGGAAAGGAAACGACCATATCAGACAGCTCCCTCCAATAAATGAGGCCCTACTAGGACTAGTAGATCAAGGCCATTTGTGTTCACACGATGATGTCTGGACGCGTCTTACCTCGGTATAAATGAGAGTACGCAATTTCATCCGAATCTTTCGCTTCGGGAGATGGACAAACTAGTACTAGACCACCAGGTGTCGTACGCGATTTCATCCGGATCTTTCGCTTCCGGAGATGGACAAACTAGTACTAGACCAGGTGTCGCACGTCACTATTTTGCCCGTGTCGGCAGATCCTAGTGGTTAGCATGAAATATTTCACTTTATTCGAGCCAATCTAGATTCGTGGTAATGTGACCCAGGTCGAGTAGGAGCAAAACCGTGTTCTTTAATTGACCGTGATTGTCTGCCCTAGGGTTTGCTAGAGTAGTGGCCCTTCCTCGTTTTCTATGGTTTCACACATCAGGGCAAAGAAAATTGGCAGCCTGCCGGTCACCGTTGCGTTTGACAAGTACGTTTTTCAAGTCCCTATCAAAATTCCAATTATCAATGTCGGAACCATCCATGCATTCAAGATTTGAAACGTCTGGGTGACTTGGTGTTGAGCATTTCCAGCATATTCTCCTCTCTAAGTGTGGATGCTACATGGCCAAACGGAGCCACACACCTTCATAAGGTACAAATAGACACCGACTGTAAAAGACTTTCTGCAGCTATTTTCACAGTTCTCAACAGCTACCACAAAGTTTTTCTAGCCAATAATATAAATCCAAGGATGCTCGGAATCAACTGTTGGACGACAGAAAATAAATGAAAGAATCACATGGGAACAGCTCGAGCCTTGTACATGCATATGTACGCCATATGCCAGTCGCCTGAAAAGGAAGGGAAAAAAAACACCGATGAAAATAATATTTTTTATAATCTGGAAAAGAGGATAGACAACGAGCACCCCGGTTCTCTTTGCAATCGCACACGCATGGGCACACAAATTTAAAGACTCTGGATCAGGTCCTTAGTAAGATGGAATAATCCGGATGACCTTACCCCCTCCAGACAGTTTTGTGATGTCCTCTTCCCGCTGAGGAATAGGATTGTCATCATCAAACTCAATCCATTTACCTACAACCGACATAAACCCTTGATTCAAAATTACATCGAACAGAATGAGTACCAAGAGTGTAACAGCAGATATCTCCTGGCTGGAAAGTAGAATAGCAGATAACTAACCACTTTCTTGCTTGACCCAAGCCACATAATGTCCTGAATCAGCACTCCGGCCCTTGTGAGTCAATACAGCAACCAAATCATAAATTCCAGTCAGCTGTTTCTCCTCAACTGGGGCATCTAAAGGTAAGAATGAGAAGAGAAAGGGTCATCACCAGCTGGAACTAGTACCAGGGAAACACATAGAGAGAGCACATGTATGCACTTTACAAAGATGATCACATCTTCTCTTAGTATAATGAGGCAATCTCCAATTACAGAAGTTCTTTCTTTTGGCTGAACAAATTATAACCACAGCAGTCTTTAATAGGGGGATGACCACAAAAGAGTAACTGTCTTGTACCATTAAACAGATTTAGAAAAATCCAATATCTAAGCAATCAGCATTAGCATGACGTGATCCCAAAAATACAAACAGCGATTGCATACACTAAATCACGAGACAAGTATTAAGACTGGCTTAGGTACTAAAAGCTCATACAGATATATATATTTTGCCAGCTCATAAAGATTTATTGAAGTGTCGGAAAGACTTACCATCCTGGGAAGTAGTTAAAGATGATTCCCTGGCTAAATTTGATGAACCCTGTCCAGTAGTCGATACATCAGACAACCAAAAGTAAACTCCCACTTATATTTATTCATTTCCATGAGTATCACCATTCACTTACATCGGCATCGGACATCTTCACGTCATTGTCTTTTGAAGTAGAACTCTTCTCTGCTACTTTCAGACCAAGCTTTTTTCCTTCTTCATTCCTAAGAAGCTGGTGCTCAAATAACAAATGAACGATCAGTAAAAGATAGACTAGAACACATACAGGGATTATAGCTGAGACCAGTAACAGAAAAAACCTGGCGAGGAGCTTCTAACTTTTTCTGTAAATCATCTGAACAAAAATCATAAACATCCAACTCCAATGGATAATCTACTTTCTGAAAGCAGGTAAACTTTAGTTAGTCAACTTGTGTAAGAGATCTAATACACCCAGCAATAAAGGGAAAGGTTCTGAAACTAATGAATCTCCAATGACACGGAAGAAACTAAGGGAATCCTCCAAAAGCAAGTGTGCAGAACATCGTACCCGCAATATCTTGGCCTTCTGATTTGACTCCCTCTTCCAGAAAAAACGAACAAATTGAATGGTCAAGTATCTGAAAGAATGCGTTCTATTAGACTGTAGATATCTCAAAGGGCAAATTACAGAACAATACATGGTTAAAAACCAGAAATCAATTACAATCATTATATAAGAAAATCATGCCAAGCCACCTTGGTAAGCCATTGATACGAGACTCTTTCAAATAAATTGCACTCCGCCCCAGGGATGGGGAAGCCTTCTCCAATTCTGATTTCAACCCCTACATGAATTAAAATGATTATTAAAAAATGGTCAGTATCTGTTTTCTCACTACTGGAAAAAAGAGCACAGCAACTCATTAACATGTTAAAGATATTACAAGTGACAATTCAAGAGCCTTTTTTATTAAATCAGCAAGATCAGTCTCTAATTTGGTTAGAACTGTAAACTGTAGCTACTCCATACAAGCACAGGCCATCAGCCAAATTCTCCATATCTTTCAAAACATTTAGATGGAGGTATTAAAAAACAGAAAAAGAAACTGAAGTTCTTCCAAACAATTAAGAATAATTTCCAGCTAAGTTTCTTTCAAACATCGTTCTCACAGAGTAGGCAACTAACTCCCTATACTATTCTTTTTGGCTTGGATGGAGTAACACCTAAGTTAGCATAGCCAACATAACAATATATAAGAAGTCAAAGCATAGAGTAAAATACTATGAATTTCTTTTCTAGCTGAGTTACAAACTGATGGGTACAGTTATTTTCGAATGGAGCCAACTGTGAATACATGAAAGGTGGAACGAGAGACCCAAGCCCAGGAACAGGCCTAGTAACAGACTGGGTGGTCTCAATGCCATACAGTAATTGGAAGTGTCTACTAATAACCAATTAACGACAATTGCAAAAGAATATTCCAGATATACTGTAAACTTACAGTAAATTAAAAAAATCATCGAAAGAGTCACATCCAGTGATCTACAAGAACAATTTCGTCTCATACTCCAGAAAGGAGGGGGGAGACCACTTACATGTCTTAGCCCTTCATGCAAATGGTTCACCTCGTGTGATATATGGCATTTAAGTGAATAAACTGTCTCTGATTCTGAGCTTTCTTCACAACTTTCTTGGCAATGCATCCTAGATATCCAACATTATAAATACATATTTAAGTTCACAATTTAGGCTTCAAAAAGTGGAACAGAGGAAGAGTTGCCAAGCACTAAAGAATATCCATTTGGAATAGAGTATTAATGTGCGAATGACATAATCCACGCAGGGCACTTCCAGAGTCAAATTCAAAATAAAGGCACAAGCTAAAGCAGAAGGCGCAAAGTCCATAAATAGAATATTGCCCGACAATGGCATACTCAATAAAACTGCTAATAATGGAATACCTCCGCAAAAAATGGTGAAGCCATAAATTTTATGCACAAAATATGCAATTATGGGAGCCACAAATCTTTAAGCACGAAAAATGCACTTATGACTTTAAGAAAGTTCATTGCATACCTGCTAACAAGTTCAACTCCAAAAAGTTGCTTCACAGAATCTGGATTCTCACTGCAACCAACAGTGAACTTATCATGAAATCATCAATAAACACCTAAACGAGTATATGCTGGTCAACAAGAAAGAGTCAGAGTGATAAATCATCTGAGTAAACATGCTGATAAGAAGCATCTTAGAAGTTGTCAAGGATGGATTTAAGAAGGCGACTGCCATATTTTTCCTTTGCATATTCCAAAGCTAATAATGTATGATATTTTTAGATACGTTAGAAACATTAATACTGGGTTCTCTGGAGTAACTCCTAGTTTTTACTTTTTTACCCTTTTCTTTGTCCAGTTCTTACAGCTCTCATGATGACTTTTATCTAACGCACAACATTTGAAACCTCTCGAAATATACAAATATCGACAGGAATGATTTCTACCAATACTTTTCAAACTCAATTACATTTCTTTTTTCAATCTTTTGGAGGGAAAGTAGAATGTAGGAATAATTACTAGTGTGGACAAACAGTAATGTCAATGATTCGATAACTCCACTTATTGACATTAATTTAATAGACTCTTATCATTAGTTAAGTGATCACAAATTTGACTACACTATAAGGGTCTGTTTGTTAACTGGCCAAATAGTAATTGATTTTATTCTTTTGTTCCCCGGAACAAAAAAAGAATAGAAATCTGTTTGGTAATTTTTTTGGTCCCGGGGAATAGAAATCCGTTTGGTATCTTTTTTGTTTCCATGAACAAATTTGTTCCCGGAAATAGATTTAAAGCAGAATCAAGAAGTAGAATAAAAAGCTTCTTTATTCCCGAGAACAATTCTAGACTCTTTTCTTTTCTCTTCTTCTTCCTCATTGCTAGTCCCCGACCATGGCCGGAGACTGGCTAGGTGAGTTCCGACGACCTCACCGAGCCTCCCCAGGCTAGGGTAAGGTCTGGCGATCTTGCTGAAGCCTCCCAGGCCAAGGCGAGGCGGAGCCTCGCCAGATCTGGCAAAGGTTGAGCCTTGCTGGTGGCCACGCGAGGTTGCCCAACCATCAGCCTCATCACCAGCCATCACGAGACTTGGCCTCACCTAGCTGGTTGCCAGCCATTGTCGTGGCCAGCGACCAGCTAGAGAAGAAGAACAGGGATGGAAAAAGAAAAAGAACAAAAAGAGAAAAATCAAAAGAAATTATAATTCACAAAAGAATTTTAAGATTTTACCGAGTGCATTTCTTTTCCGAGAATAGAAATTTTAGACAGATTACAAACATCTTCAAATACTTAAAAATTCGTCTAGGGAACAGAATAAAAAAGAATCATTTCTAAACAGAAATCATTCTTAGGAACAAAATGGTTACCAAACGCACCCTAACTGTCCAATGCTTTCCTTATATCATCATTTCACTCTAAGTAAAGCATATGATCAAACTCCCGCAACTCGGAGCCAAAAAGACCTCACACCTCAAAGCCTACGTTCTAATAAGTGCATTTGTTTTTTGGGAAAAAAAGAGTCAGCGGGTTTATAAAGGAAGATGCCTTCAAAATCACCATCAGAATGGTGTCCTGTAATTTCACTTTTTTATTCAAGAAATGTGCAAATACCCATGCTTGACCAACTCTAGTTGGATGTCCATTAACTAAAGTTAGAAATTTGCAAAAGTACAATTATTTTTGCTTTGTACAATTTAAATCACAATCAATCGAATGTAAAGCCTATGATAAAGAACGACTTCCAAGTTTTTTTTTTTTCAATCTCAATAACAGGTAATAAGGAAAAATTATCAGGAAATACTTTCAATGACCACTAAGAACCTATCTTATGGCGATGTAAGATTGCAACCGGAAGCAAGCTACCTACTTGGCACCTGGTGATCTAAGGGACTGAGAAAGGGTGTATAATAGTTGAGACCAGCATTCTTCAGCATCCTGTTAGGTAGAATAAAACACATTTCAATAATCTCTGATAGATTTAATAACGAGACACATATCAAATTGTTGTTGCGAGAATACCTGCTGCATGAAGACACCATTATGTAGCTGGCCAAATTGAGGATACTTTTTCCGCAACAACTGCATATATGACAGAGATGAAGATGATGCCTGTTTACTTATCCTAAGCAATGTGAAGACATACCAGCTATGTAAAGCAGCAACAGAGTTTGCAACATTCATACAAAATTAACTTTGTCTATCAAACGGCAAACTGAGCAAGTACGAAAATTGTGATAATGTAATGCAATGATGCTATCTCTATTTAACCCATGTTCTAGCTGTAGTAAAATCAAAACAGAGATCTGAAGAAAACTCTACAAGCATTGGAATCACTAGTTCCAGCTCTTTTTATTTCGTAGAGAATGGCATTTTATGGGATAAAACTCAACCTTGTCTATAAAACCACAAACTCCAAAAAAAAAAAAAAAAGAATAAGAACATTTTGCCATTGTGTTATAAAAAATTCTATCAGAGCAGGCATATGCTTCTTTCAGTACCCTATAACTAGCTACAACACACAAAACATCATTGAAGCAATTTCTTTCACAAAGAAACAGATCAAGTTACAGCTCACCATACATCGCTGTTTCGTTTTTCTAAAAGTATGGGTACCTATTGCAAAACATGACAGATGACAATACTCAACAGTCGGTCAAAATATAGGGCCAGAGAAGGATGAAGAGAAAATAAACTGCAGTTAAAGGATCAAAGCCCAAACCATCCAAAATTGCATGGGTGCAACTGCTTTGGCAGTTTTATCGAGCTCATTGAACAAATCGCGGGTTGCAACAGTCAACATGTGAGAAGGGTGATCCAAATCATTCCTTCTTTCAGATTGGGGATACCTAGTGATGATTTACACAATGAAGAAAAGAATATCAGTCAGGCTCAGCGGTGAAAACACAGATACAAAAGGAAGAGTAAAAAGAAAATTTAGAAGAGTAGATGACAAACTGAAGCAAAGCAGACTTCAACTCTGGAACCGAATGCAGGCATTGAATGGTAGAGTTCATGTAGCAGGTGTTTCCTAAGTTGATCAAACCTGCACTATGACCCTGGAGAAAAAATATTGCACAGTTCAGAGGTAAGACCAAAATTCATGCTTATACCAGAGAGTAGAAAAAGCATGCACCGATATCACTATTTTTACCATGGAAACAGAGCAAATCTGGCTTAGAAAAGGAGCAAGCAGAATGATGCAAGTCCGATTCAAACTTTTCATATGAGAATACCAAGGAGCAAAGGATGGTATTCATTGACGGCCAACTACATCTCATAGGCAAAATGGTGGGAAGATTTAACCATCCCACCCACCCCCCCCCCCCAAGAAAAAAAAAAAAAATATATATATATATATATATATAATAAAAATAAAAAAGAAAAGCAAAGAAAAGAAAGAACAAACAAAAGAAAACCAAACCAAAAAAACACCAACAAGAAGAAGGAAAGGAAGGAGAGATACACTGCGAAAGTGGATATAATGGTAGACAAAGAGGGTTACAGAACCATGACACACTTCTAATCCAGAAAAAGTAGTAACGGTTCCTCAAGGTCACAACGGATGCATTATAAATTTCCGAGGACATGGGATGTCATCTAAAAACTTTGAAAGTACACAAGTGATTATCATTTTGCTTAATTGCAACTAGAAGCATGCCAGCAAGCTAAAAAAATTACCACCGCAACAGCTTGCTCTTCCTCTGGAAGATCTTCCATGAAAACAGGACCCTTTTCTGGGGCCTTCACTATCTCTTCTGCCGTTCCCATCATCATCAATTTTTGGCCCTACAAAAGTTTATTCTGACGAGTCAATAGCCAGAAAACTAATTACGCAACAGAGGCTTTGGTAAAGTTCCTTGACATGAGCTTGGGTCTTCAAATAAAGAAATTGAATCTAGGATGTGAAGAAAAAACATCAAAGGATAGCGAATAAGAGAGGTGCTAAATCAAAGAACTCCCGAACTAGTACACCTGCTACTTCTCAAAGGATATATTCATACAAATCTGACGTTAATGCAGCCTTTTTCTTTTCTTTTTTTTTCATGTTGAAATGATGTCGACAGTTTATTTTTCAACTTCACATCTTAATTTGGCTCGTCTGCTCCATCTCTAAACTTGTTACCACCATATTCATAAACAACTTAACAAGAAGGAAAAAGGTTACTCGGTTGAATTAAGCTATTCTACCCAAATTGATGGACTTGGAAAATAATTTTCTCCATAACTAATTAGTAAAACAACATTGAGAAAGTACAACTGCTTACTTCTACCGAAATTATAGTGGGCAAACAGTCTCCAGGATATAAAAAAAAAGTATGCAACGGAAATAGAATGTGCCTTAAAGTAGCGAGAGTAATATACGTCATATCCCCATATTAGGAAACCTATTGCTTTGACCTAGATGTATGACGATAGATAGTTGTATATTCTAGAACTTTTAATGAGTGAAAAATGGAGTCCTCTTTCACCTTTAGATCCTGATTTCACCAATTCCTTCCATCTAAACAAGCATAGAAACTGGGCAGCACGCATTATCCACCAATCACAAAGAAAAGACTAAAATTCATTGGACTCTCTCATTTGGAAAACAAACCCAGAAGGAAAACGTAATTAGGCTTATTACCTGCCTGACTCCTACTGTACTCCAGTCGGCATCATCCTGCGTAGCAGAGTATTTTACTTTCAACCATACGTCATCAGGGAAGTAAAGGAAAATATACATGAACAAACAGCGGATCTACTAAAATTGTATGCAAAAAAACCAAAATACCTTTAATAAACCACCCTTAACCATGATCTTCTGCCTCTCAGGTTTGACTCCTGTCAGATCAAATAACTGGCACTTGAAAACATAAGGTGGCTGGCTAGTGTCAATTTCAACATCTGGGAAGACCTCCTTTTGCCATTTAACGCTCACTAGAGATGACAGAAAAATTCAAGTGTCAGAACAGCAAGATGCATTACGTAGATTGAAAAAGCACAGTAAGGGAGCTAATTAGGTGCCAACAATTATAAGCAGATAGTTGACAAAAAAGAGAACCATTAACAGCTTCTTGGATAAAGACAAATCTGAAACCATAATCATCTGAGAATAATCCACCCAATCCCATTTGATACAATTAGCTAGTTTTTCTCTCTCTCTTATAGATACTAAATAAAGGTCATTACTTAAACACAAAGTCCAAGCACACACCTGCTTATGATGAACTACTTCACTAATGAACCATTTAAGTTTCTTTTAGAATCATACCCTAACCATATATCCCTCTTAAATCTTGAACTGAAGGATGGAGAATGCACCTAACTCTTCTAAAAGTCCTAACAAAAACAATTTCTGCATCTTGTCGATTTACCAAAGCCTCTCAACAACTTCACTAGATGATATTTAAATGAAGTAACCGCATGGACTCATTATGTAAAAGTACAGCAGGTGACAGCCGGAAAAGATCGTATATAATGATCATTGCTCCGATCAGTATCGAATGGCCACGAGCAATAGAGATTGCGCACAACATATATAAACATGACCGTTTGAATCATCGGAAGGAGAACTGATGAAGTGAATCGAAGCCTAGATTCTCCGCGAGCATATACAGAACCTTTCGCCGGTTCAACCAAGCATTCAGCGAAATCGCCATAGCAGGAGATTCACCGGCCGCTAGCAATTTTAGCAACTACAAATCCTTCGGAAGCGCATAGCTTCGGAACTTCCACGCACTCGAAATCGCAGTACAAGGATCCGCCGCAACACAAGCCATATACCAAAAAGCAAAAAAAAAAAAAAAAAGCGAAATGAACCGCGCGAATCCGCCGCTCGGACAAACGCGCGACGAGTTCGTCCGTTACGCCTCCGATCGCCGAGCAGCCGGACTGCCGGAAGTCGTCAGCGAAGGCAGTACAACCGAGGTCGGCGGGCGGGCGGGCGGTCGGTCGGCCGCATTAAGCTCATCGGCGAACGACGCGCTCGCAATCGCGCACGGAAAATCGGGAGAAGGAAGAAGAGGTTTGCGAGGAGAGCGGGAGAGGAGAGAGGTTTAGCTAACCTTTCAGCATGGTTGAAGATGATGATGAAGAAGCGGAAGAAGGAGAAGGAGAAGGAGAAGAGCTCCGAGCCGCGCTTGATTGATCGAAGAGAAAGCAGGGAGATGGGGAGAGGTGGAGGGATTGATTGAAGGAAAGGGAGGAAGGAGGGGAGAAGGGACGCGTATGTTTAAGCTTTGATTTGGGTTTGGCTTGAAGAGAGGGCAAGCTCAGCTCTTCGGGCTTTTGTTCTGTCGCCTCTTGTTAAAAGAACCGAGTCCCCCAGCCCAGTTGCGTGACTTTTATTGGAAGAAAACTGCTTTCATTTCTCTTTCGATTTGGGACGGATGCATCTCAAAAGTCCTAAAATAAAAAATTTGCATTTTATCCTATAATTTTAAAAAAAAAAAAAAAAATTAAATCATAAAAATTATCAAATCGATACAGTCAAATTCTTCCATTATATCCATCAAATTTAGCTAACGGAAAATACTAATATTTATTTTTTCTATTATTCTCTCTCTCCCGCATGGCGCTAATAATACTAAAGCATCATTATTAGTAATTTTTGAAAGTTTAAAGTTCAAATTGCACTTTTATCAACAAAATTTACGATTTTAAGTGAATTTATGTCTAGAGACAGTATTAAGTATTAAGAATACCTATTTAGGCCCAAAATCGTCTTTAAAAATACAATTTCAGGTTTTTTTTTTCTTTTTAGTACCTATTCACGTAGAAGAATTAGAATTATATAACATTTCTCATTTTGAATGTCCTTTCAATTCGCTCGGTAGAAGAGGGTGGTTTTGAGCCATCTTTTGGAGACCGGGTCGATCTTCTTCACGCTATAATAAAATAACAAATTCCGTGGGAAGTCACGAGAAACAGAAGTCGAGAGTCAAAAGCCTCTTCACACTTTGAAAAGACAAAAGCGTATTTTGGTTCAACATCAAAGTAGCCGTGGAGATCACGAAATTTCCAGTGGATTCGACTTTAGAAGATAGAGGAAGAAAGGTGGTGAAAGGAGCTTATAATCAATCCATCGCATGCAAGCACATGCATGCCTCTAATCAATGGCCATGTACCGAACAAGGTCACCAATGTAACCTAGAAATATTGCAACAAATATCACGATATTTCCACTACATAAGTCTGCCGCGCATTTTAATTGTAGTCCCAGTCGCAACTTACATTACCACTATCGCCTCTTAAGAAATTTTTAAGTCGAGAACAAAAATCCAGGCCGGATGCAACAAGCTTCCAACACCAATCTCCCCCGAGCACAAGGAAAAAGTATACGGTTCCCCGTTACAACACAAAACTGCTCTGGCTACGTAATTCTAACCAGTTTGCAGAGGAAAAACGAAAAGGGAACCCATCACCTGATATCCGCTACCAGATTTCTTCTCATGTAGTGACTTAATGCCAGGCAGTGGATCGTGTGGCTAGCCTCAAAGAAATAACTAGTGTTGGATGAGCAAGCACAAGGCCATGCAAATAGGTACTTCCATCTAGATGATTCATGACTCGCCCGGCAACTTTCGGTTTAGCTCATTCTCCTAGACGAATGAGATGATGAATCTGATTTCTCGGCCAGATAGTGCTCCAGCATGTCGTCTTCATCATCTGCCATCATAATTCACAGAGAAATTACAACCATGACCATCCATAGCAATAAAACGCTAGCCCAAGGGGGGGAAAAAACAAATACAGATATTACCTTCAAAATCGTCATCGTCAAAGTCAATGTCTTCCTCATCCTCCTCATCAGATTCCTCAGCAACTGCGGCTGTACCTTTCTGTTAAAAGTGGAGATTAACTATGCTTTTAGGGCTTTCTTTCAAACGAAAATGGTATTCATGGAAGATGTCTACATCATACTTAAGTGCATTATCACTTTTCTTAACATACAAATCCTAGCAAACTAAATATTACAGGCTAATCCATTCGAGTTTTAACTTTTCAAATATTAGAACTGGCCTGCAGCGAGATTCAAGAGTGACTGATGCCGTTCACAGTTTCTCTTACTGTGACCCCACTGGCCCACTGTGGACTGCCCACTGGCCAGTCCACTACCTGTTTTTTCTCAGAGAACAGGACGCTTCAATTTTACACTTTCTTTCCTTCCTCTTCGACACAAATATTTCTGATAAGGAAAAACTGAGTATTTGAAGAAACATCGCTCCATCCACAAAATTTACTACCTCGTAGGCTATTTTTGTTGGGCTACATGAACCAAGTTCAGGTATCATTTTTAGGCAGCCTATGCAGTTTTCACACCAATGGCGAACATTTTACAGTTTCATTAATAAAAGATGAAAATCAGGCATAAAATAGTGCTATATATGAGAACCGTGAAGAAGTCCACTTACCGCTCTTCCACTTTCAAACCACTGTCTTCCAGTGAGCCTTTTTTCCTTGGTTGCACTAAGCACAGACTCTGGCATTAGCCTGAAATACATGTTGCATTATATGTTGAAAAAACTAGGACAAGGGGCTGAACTGAAACGCACAAGCTCATAAGTGCAAGAAATGACCCAGAAACTACTTCAGTTCTATGTGAATTTGTTGCTTTCATGCCACCATCGTAACAATTTACAGAGGTGTTGAGAACCTAATCTTGGATAACTAGTAAGAGAGTCATTCCCAGGATGTAATAGATCTCTCTCTCGTAACCAAGGCAACCCAGCCATTGCCATGATTAATTGAACATGAAACATTTGCCTCACAGGGAACCTCCGCATCAATAGGCTTGGAAGTTCCCTCTTCTTAAAGATCCTCCATTGCCAAATCCTCATATCATCACACAAAATTGGTTTCGCTAGCATGTGAAACAAAGATCTAAAATTGTTCTATGAATTTGCTTGCTCACAACTAGAAAATCCTATAATAGCAAATCAGTCACAAATAGGAGAACTGTTTTAAGGTCCTTGTCAGCATCTAAGTAAAATGGAATCTTGTTCTCCTCTTCAGGAAACCCAAGAGAAAATGAAGGTACTGAAAATAGAGAGAACTTTCCGTTGGGCCCTCCATCCACCACACAAAATACCAACAAGCTCCTAAGCCCTACAACCCAAACTTTCCATTAGGCTCTCCATTGACAGTTGAAGGATGTCGTAGTCAGTTCAATTGAAATCTCCAATTTCCATTTTCTTCCAAACGAAAGTAAACGGAATGTGATTAAGAGCAGTTCAAATCAGTTCTGTTGCACAACAGTAAACCATCACCTACAGCTACAGTTGACAAAAGAATACGATGCAGGATAACAATTTGCCCCCAAATAATGCAAAGCTGACAGCAGGAGCAATAGAGAAAATATCATCTTGAAGCTTACTTTGCTCGCTCTAGTGCCAACTCTGCTTCAAACCTTTCCCTCCACACAAGAAACGTATCCACAGTGACTGGTTCTCCATGGGGCACAACTATCTGAGAGGTAACAAAAAGTAAGAAAAACTCTGCCACCATCTACTGAACGACAATCCTGAATATTTGACAGAGATGTCCATTCGCTTAGCCATAACTGTAAACATCAACAGCACGAAAACTGCAGCGTCCTTAACTTTTGAGGTTTCATGATGCATAAATTAAATAAGATGAGATAAGAATGTGCTTCTTTCACAAACTCCTGAAAAAGTTTCTGCTGGCATCTTTCGACACATTCTCAAGCTAGACAGTCTGCAAACAATGGGTCCACATTCCCTCTGAGCTATTAATAAATAAAGGCTCTTTGTCAGAAGTTACAACTGGAAAATTTATATACACAATAGGCAGTCAACGCCTTCTTCATCAATATATAGCAATATAACATAGGAAACAGAAGCCAAATATCTAATCTCATGCAAGATTCAGAAGCTCCTATTTCAATCCTTAATGTCAATACCACTGGCGTATATCTACAAACACACTTTTCTCTGCACAAGCATGATTGACACTATAGCTGCAGCAATCCAGAGAGACACGATTACCCAAACAAATGAAGGTTTAAAATATCAGTTGAGCTTTCAGTTAATTCCCACATATATGGTCTAACTGTAGCATATTACCAAATAGCTGTGGATTCTGAAAGCTGGAAATATAGTTACCTCATCCTTTGCTGCCTCTTCTTCAAGGTCCTCAGTGCTGTCTTTTTGACAAAATCTTTCCGACAACCACTCTTGTGCAGATGTAAAAAGAGTGTATACCATAGCCATTCCAAGGTTTTCAGCTGCCTAAACAAACAAAAGCATTTCGATCGAATCATACAAAGTCATGCTGGCACCGGGCATTGAGTTGCACTGAACCAAGTTGATTAACAGTTCTAAGCAAATAAAAGGGAGACCATAATTTTTAAGTTCCAAAAGATAGGTAAATTTTACTCTTTATAAAACATTATGGCAATTGGGAAAAGCGTAATGCATACTTTGCTCCTATCTTGCAAGGTATAGCATGCGCGTCATATTTGCCCTACAGTGTTACTGTTTGCATTTAAGTTACATTGTCTAAATTAAGACCTGATTCATTCAGCCATTGCTCACATATTTTGACAGGTTCGTGGAGATAGATTTCTTAGAGCCAGGCTATTTCAGAGGAAGAAAGCGCAGAACTGCGGAACATCTCAAATGTGTGGATAAATCCCCGCAGGCAAGCATCAAATGAGTTGAGAAAGATACATAATATAATTATAGTTTCTCGACGCAATAAGATGGGCTTAAGAGGACGAGAATTAGGTCCTCTCACCGATGGATTCACAGTGCTCTCCTTATCTCACTCTGTCAGAAAGTAGTGATATGGGGAACCAAAGCTGATTACACATGCCACTGTCCAAGCATTGTTGCCATACATAAGGAGAATTCTTTACCTCTTGTTGGAGCTTTTCTTTCAATGTCCTAAGATCTTCAGTTGGTATCCCACGTAAACTGCAGGATTCAAAAAAAGCTTCCAATTTTAAAATGAAATATTGGGCGATAATTTCACAGGCCATAGCAATGTTACTCACAATGATCTACCTATATAGGAACGGTGCAGCAGAAAAATATTGACCACGTAAATCAATGTCATTTCAATTTCAGAGATATCCAGAAAGAACAGAGATTAGCAAGAAACAAGAGGGATTTTTAGGCCACCAACCAGGAACAATTTTTACAAGCAAACTTAGTTTTGCTCTATCAGATAAAAAGCAAAGTACCAGCAGCATATAACATAATAAAATTGAATTCTCTATGAACTTTATGAACTTATGACAACATCCATCATAGTCTCCTGCACGCTGCAAAGGCTAAAAACCTCTTACCATCTAGGCTTGATACTACACGTGTAAGCAGACGAGCGAGCTACATCATATTGACCGTTTGCATGACAGAATCAACAAGCCAAATAGAAGCTGATACTGAGGTCGTTTGAAATTTATGAAGTTACCATTCAAACTAAACAACAGAAACTTCATAAAAATGTGTGCAAAATTAGAATAATATCCTGGTTTAAACAGTATCGTCAGCTGATATTCTTCAATTTTAATTTTAAAAGTGAAAAATCTATAGAACGAGTGAATAAAAGACACAATTTGGGAGAATTCAATTGTTGTAAACTACTCAAAGTTCTATTTCCAATACCGATTCACTTCCACGAGAATAAGAATATAGTTTGCATAAATATGATGGTCACTAAAAAGAGGATATTCTATGCTGAGATTTTGTTTACATCCCATTGCAATGAGAGGTAAAGCATTGGGCAAACTCTGAAGAAAATCGAAATAATTGGAGGACAAACCAAACAGAGAACTGCTATGAAACAGACCACACAAGTAGAATTCATGACATTTGAAAGAAGATTAAGCTAGGAAGCGATTTTCAATTTGAATTTGACTAAGAAGTTGCACAGCATTGGACAGAAGTATTCCTCAGAAATGTTCACCTTTAATGCCATCCAGCAAACCAAAGCAAGGGGGAACACAAGAATCACCAGCAAGAACTTAATATCACTGTTCCTTACAATTGCAAATGCCCAAATTAAAGAAGCATTCTTTTAAGTACAGAGAAAAATCACACGTCAAGGACAAAGCTAACTCCACTAAAAATTGTGGGAACATTTTTATCGCGGTTTACGGATAAACAAGAAAGGAAGGCAACTCTTCTTTCCATGGAAGTATTATTAACCTTTTGGTATCTAAAAGTGGAGGTTCGTCTGGATATTTTTCTGTGTGGGCGAATATCAAGGCCAGTTGAACTGCATATGATGTCAGAGAAACATATTAGCTCCACATGAACTAGATTCTGAGCTCAAAAGCTCATCGCCCTCAGCTTTGGACATCAAATCAACCTGACTTAAAAAAAATTAATATTAAAATTAAATAACCTGGCATAGTTGTTGACTCGTCTAATTCATCTTCCTGTCAAATAAAATATGATAAAAAGAATTAGCAAAACAATGATGGAAAGAAGAGGGCAAAGAGTGCAGTGCCTGTAAAAGACAAAGAGCATGTAGTTGCAAAGTAGATGTCACAGCAATGTCTTCTTATAACAAAAGCACAATCTGCAAATCCATTCCCTTTTGCCATGAGATTGCAAAAGGCTCAAAACTAAAAAGATCATGCCCATTAGTCAAAGCCTTTAAGAGGAGACAAATTGGAATTATATTGTTGTATGATTTTTCACGGTACTAGATAGAATCTCAGCTTCTTTTTAGCTAATGCACGTATCCTTGCAAGTCTTGCATTAACGCAGAACCCTGAAAATCAAGCATCATATATAGCTATCCTCCATTAACCCATGACTTATCTATTAAATGCCAATCCTCTCTGAGATATCAAATCTGGCAAATAATACCAGGTTAAACACCAAATGTGAAGCATTCATAACTTCATAAGAATTCTCTAGGAGATGCATGATGGGGAGAATAGTGGATACCTGTGGAGATATATTGATTTGAAAGCATTTGTTGGATGTATTTAACCCACTCTCGCTGGAATGAATCTCTGGCATTAAAAAGAAACCAGCAAATAGCGTCCCTCACAAGTCGAAAAAAGGAAACAATAACATTAAAAGAACTATAACGGAAATAGATGTCGGAAAAATATACCTTTAAAATCCTCCATAAGTATAGCTTCCAATGCTTCAATTTCCATCGACTGCTCCAGCTCGTAGTCTACATCCAGAGTTCAAGATTGCCATACATACAAAAGGTGACTTCAGAAAAACAGAAAGCCAAAATCCATCTATATGCCAGCCAAAGGCCCTTTACATTACATCATGTAATCTTCTTTGGTTAGTTTTCTCATCCTTGGGTTTGATTTCCACAAAAGCATACGCAACCATCCATCGTAGGAATGAGAGAAGAAAAAATCAAACTTTGACAGAGTGCCGGCAATGAATTGTCAGAAATTGAATACTATCAGCCAATCCACTATCAGTACACTTCATAATCGACAGGAACTAAAAAATAAAAAATGATTTCGCGGCTTCTGCGCCCCGCAAATTTCCTCGCGCGCGAGAGCTTTAACTACACGCGGGCCCGCAGCAATCGTAATACCACGCATCTAGATCCTTCGACACTTCATGACTGGTATAAACTACTCAAGAAAAAGGAGTATCCACGATTCTAAATTCCTGCGATCTCCACACGAGCTAAAACCCCCGTATCGAAGCTGCGCAATGGCAACATCGAAATCGGGACCGGCGATACACCCAGGAGCCGGAAAACGCGTCCCATGCCATCGCAATCGGAGGAGACGAACGAACGGCGGCCGAAATCAAGTGGAAAGCAACGCGGGACGACAGGAATCGGCTGGACGATCATGCCAATCGCGATGGTGAAGTAACTTTTCAACGCGCGATAAGGGAAAAAGAAGGACTTTCAGGTCGACGGATTACCGGTCATTGTCGCGGTCTGTTGGGTCGATTCCTTCTCGCTGCAGCCGAGACGCCGGAGAGGGAAAGCGCAAATTGGAGCTCGAGCAGCGAAACGCTTAGCACTGTGCAACGGAGACCTGCGACGGATAAAAGGATTCTTGAACGGCGTCGTATCCGGGAAACACGTTACTCTTTTCTTCTTTTTTTTTTTTGGTCGAAAAATATGTTACTTAGTGTTGCGTCATATACATGATTTATTGCATTTCCTTTTAATAATTATTATTCATTATAAATTAATGTGATAGCTATAAAAATTATGTCGGTATTTTATAGGTATGATTTACCTAGCCCACTTCAGTCGTGTGGCTTAAAGGTTCTTTTGGCAGGCTTGTTTGACAAATTCTTTTTTTGGTAAAAGATAAGAGATATAATGATTTTAAACCAAAGAGTTAAACAGCAAAAACTTCGGCACAAAAAACTTGCACTTACGGAGACAAACAAGTCAGAGCGAGTAGAATGATACCAAGGAATCTTGTTGGACAAATTGATCTATCTATAATCATAAAAAATGATGGTGACTTGAGGCGACTTTCATTGTGTGGGAATTGTGATTTGGTAACTATTACTAAAGCAAAATTGTATAAGTAACAAAATGCAATAAAGATACAACCTTATTTTAGGCGTCACAGATAAGCATATTATTCATAAATATCTTGAAACTAGAAATATGTTTTCTAAAAATCTAGTATTTTGTATTTTAATTATTTTGTAGAGGTTTTTTCTAAGTTAATTCTTGTTGGGGAAGGGAATAGCGTCTCATTATGCCCCACCTTTGTCTAGGGTCGAGTTGACGATAGCTCCGATCAATGGCCGTGATTTTAATGCCTTTGTGCTCGATTCACACCATGTAAAGTCGCCATAAATCCTCATTGATTAGGGCAAGTTTATGGGACAAAGAGAATTTGGGCTTCTCAAATGTATTCGCATTTGACGCGTGATGCACGTTGAGTATTGTTCTTTTCCATTGAAGTGTAAATATACGTAAAAATGTTCCACATGGAAAAAGAAGTTTAAATGCGGGTGCATTTATTAGGGAGTGTTTCCCAATTTAATCTTAGTTAAGAGTGGTGTTAGTTTACTTCTAATACTAATTAAATTCCAATTTGAAATATATATTTTTAAGTAATAATGCAAGCGCCTTTCTTGTTATTTTAAAAGATGGTCAACGAATTCTCAAGGGCGGCGATCATGTTTAATGTCAATTATTTTACTTAACAATCAAGGTGAAATGAGATGAATCTTTTTTTTTTTTGAAAAAAAAGAAGGTATTATTGATATTTTCTCATTGTCTCAATTGAATGACAATTCCGTACTTAATCTCGAACGTAAATAATAATTTTTTTTTGTCGCGGACTCCACATTCACATGCTGAGAGCTGAAAATTCCAAAAGTAAGATGGTAATTATGGAGTAGAAAATGCGACCTTAGAAGATGGACGAGAGAACACTGCTATTCCATTTTTTTAATTTTTTTGTTGGGGGGCGAAAATGGAAATTGGCATCCACGACCACGACCGCATCAGATGAACTGTCCGAACCGTATAAAATAAATATCATAGGTAATAATTTACATAATTATTTTATCTGATTATTTATTTACACTCCAAGCCAAGGAGGAGGAGAAAAATTTTCCTTCTCCTTTTATTTATTTATTTATTAATTTCCAAAAAACGTACGCCCGATCGAAAAACAAACGTAACAAACCTATTTTTCCACTTTTCTCCGACTGACCTCACCATCCCCCCTTCTTTCTCTCTCCTCCTTTCTTCTTCTTCTTCTTCCTGGCTACCCTCTCACTGCGAGCTACCTACGCACGCACGCAGGGTTCTGCAGACCTCCTTCCCCATCCCTCGCCCAACGCATTCTGCAGAAAAACGAGAGAACATCGAGGGAAGAAGAAGGCCCGCATAACGCCGCGTCCTCTGAATCTGCAAGGAGGACCGAGAAACCGGAGGCTCTCCCGGAGCCGTTTTCTGAAGCAAGGCTGAGTGAACGAGGACAGGGGGAGAGAAAGGGAAGGACTTGCTCCGGGAGCCGTTTCGCCGTCGTCTTCCCGATCCTTCCGCGAGCTTCTCCAATCTAGGTTTCTCGGTCTTTCTGCAGTTTTCTTGTTTTTTTTTTTTTTCCTCCCGATTTTTAATATTTTTATCTGCGGTTTTTGGTCTACCCGCTTTGAGTTTTTTCCGCTTGCCAGATTGTGGTTTTGTTCATCTGGGTTTTTTTATTTATTTATTTTTCGTCGAATCTTGATTCTCTTTTCTCTTCTCCGGATTTTTGGGCAGGTTCTTGGGTTGGATTTTTTTGCGGTTTGGCGTGAGGCGCATGTGCGTTGCGCCCCGCTCGGAATTTCTTGGTTGATTGTTTTTGGGAGTCTGGGAGGTTCGGGGATGAATGGTTGAAGCAGATTTGGATCGGGACCTGCTTATTGTCGTTGTCGGCGGCGGCGGCCGTGGAGATTTGGTGGCATGAGCGGTTCTGCTGGCGAGCCCTGCAACAAGGGCATTGATGGGAGTGTAGGAGGGTTGGTTTGGGTTAGGCGGCGGAACGGCTCGTGGTGGCCTGGTCGGATTATGGGCCACGACGAGCTGCCCGAGAGCTGTCTGGTCTCGCCGAGATCGGGTACTCCAGTGAAGCTCCTCGGTCGCAAGGATGCTAGCATGTGAGCCCCTTAGCTTGCCCTGATTATGTGCAGCCCATATGTTGTTTTTTCCTTCTCATCATCAGTTGGTGATTTGTTTTGATTCTCATTCAACCAAAACACTTCTGTTCCCAGATGTCAACCTGTGGAAATGCTCTTGTTTTTTTGTTGCGTTTAATGGATAGATGTACTTCGGACGGCTTGATTAAATTTAACTTCCTTAAGGTTCTTCAAACTGTTGCTCGACCACCACTGTTTATTGACAGCAGGGATGATGAGTTTCAGTGTCAATGTTATTTAATGTGTGAAACACAATTGTTGGAGCATTTGACATGGCAAAACACTTCACTGAACTTGAACACATGCTTTTCATAGACGTAAATCAGAACTTAACTTGTTGTTTGCAGCTGCTTTTGAGCTGATTTTATCCTTTATGTTCTACATAATTAAGGAAAAGATCTAACATCATCTTTCACTTTGGGTATGTGGATCAGAAATCATGTTGCATTTTAGCTAATAGATTCTTGATGGCAGTTTACTTCCTGTGAAATTATCTTAAACTGGTCTATCTGCCTCATGTTGCTGCACAAGACAGTATCATATTGAATGTATCTATTCATGAAATCTGCGTGGAATGTTTTTTACAAAATTCGCATAAGAATTACCCAACCATAGTTATCTGATTGAGATATATGGGTGGGCCGAAATCTTGATTTGTGATTCGTGGAAGGAAGAAACGTGCCAAAGTTTTGTTTGTAATTGCTCCTGTTCGCATGCAATGACTGACTACTATGCTTCTTGAGATTCTTTATTATCTGATAGCTTGCTCATAATGAAACTTGCTTTGGAATATTTTCCTTGACAATGTTGCAAGAATGAGCTCTGTATGTCGTTTCTTGATTATGTTTTCCCTGTCATTATTCTTGTAATGAAAGGACCATGCAGCTGATGTTTAAAACATTCCCGCTGGTGAAATCATTCAACTTATCAAGTAATTTTCATTTTCTTGACCAAATGTGATCCAGAGACTGGTATAACCTTGAAAAATCCAAGAGAGTGAAGGCGTTTCGTTGTGGGGAGTATGATGATTGCATTGAAAAGGCGAAGGCAGCTGCAGCCACTTTAAGTAAGAAAGTGGTGAAATATGCAAGGAGAGAGGATGCAATCTTGCATGCTCTTGAGCTTGAGAGTTCTCGATTGGGGAAGGACCATCCAGATTTTTATTGTAGAAATTATTCATCGGGGAGAGATGGTGCTTTGGTTATGGAGTCTCCTACAATCTCAGATTCTGGTAGAGCAAGTGATGAAATTTCTGGAGATGAGAGTGGCTGTGACACTGATTCACATTCTGGGCCTGAGTTATCTCAGTCTGGCATATCTTTTGAAGAACCAAATTTTGTCTGTTCTTCTAAGTTGCAATCTGCACTGGGAAGGAGGAAAACCCCAAATGATTCGGAAGATGATGGAACTGAAGGAACCAAGCGCATGAGAGGGCTTGAGGATCTAGGCATGGGTGTGGTGTCTAACAAAACGGTTCAGGTTGCCCTTGTTGAGTCGGTTCAAGATATAGCTCCTGGCACAAGTACTGCCCATTTTTTGCCAAATGGAAATCCTGTTAATGGTTGCAAAGGCTATTCTTCATCTCTGAAGAGAAAGAGATCTCAAGTGGCAATAGTGCATGACTTCCTTAAAAAGAGAAATAGACGTCGTCCTTTGACCAAAGTTTTGGAGAGTACGGCAATGGTGTCTGTACCAGTTACTTGTGACCAGTTAGCCTCTTCAAGTGGTACTTGTCTTGGTACTGCATCCGACTGCAAGGCATCTGCATCGGAACATCTTGATTTAAAGAAAACGTCTCCCATGGTCCCGATGAACTCAGATGGCCCTGCAGTTTCACATGACAACGAGCCAACGGTAAATGATTGCAAGCATGCTCAGAAAACCAATGATTTCTCGAAGACAAAGGAGACTTCCCGCTTATCAGGGCTACACGAGAATGAATTATCTGATGTGTTATTTGATGTACCATTTGTTGGAGATGATAGAAACTCTACAGGTAAGTTACGTTATGAAGTTGGTTTCTGTATGTTTCCTTCTTATTTAGTGGATTTATCCTTTATTGTTTTGATATTGCTTTGCTGAAGGTTTTTTACTCTAGGAATATCTTCGGATCTGTTGGTTTTCTATCATAAGGTGGGAAGTACTATCAGTTTTAATATCTTTGGTGCAATGGGCATTTTCACCAAAGATACTTGGCACTTTGCTGTGCTTCATGGTAGATTAATGAGTTAAAGTGACAAATCCTTGCTAGGGAAGCATGCATTGCGTGACATGTAAGGATAAGATTCTGGACAGCATATCAATGCGGTCTTGCTGTGAGCTGTTTGATTAGTCCAGGAAAGTCTCAGGGCTTTTTTGGGACAATTTAATTTTAATCAATAAGTGCTTGTTTTCCCGACACAAATTATGAAAAGCTTCTCCACGATTGCAAATGACTCCAAATCTTGATGTTTCTTAGGATTGTTAAGATTTGAGTGGTCAACATTTAAAACTTCAAAAGGCAAAAGGTCATAATCACCCTACACACATGCTTAGTGTCTACCAGGGGGACATTTGCTCCTGTTGTTTGCTTTAGCCCTTGGCTTTTGATTTTTTATTGGTCTTTCGAATCAAACTGCACCTAGATTTCTAATTGTAAATTTTACAGGGGTAAATTCCTCCTATAAAAGTTGGAGATTGACAAAACTACAGTATATACATTTTTTTTCGAAAAGTAGTTCCTTTAAAGGGTTGCATGGCATTTTGCAGCCAAAGTGGAAAGTCATCTAGTCCTTTGTGGTTCAGCATTTTCCTTTCACGGCATTTCAATTTTTCAAAACAATGCTTCTATCATGCTGTAACTTGTTTGGTCTGGTAATAAAACGGGAAAATTATAAAAATGGGGTGAAAACAGGAAGTTTTTACTTTTGATATGTCTGCGTAGAAGTAAGTTTTCAGGTTTGAGTACTTCTCATCCTTGTATTGTCTATGCCAATCCCATCTACCTAGTATCTGTGTTATCTTGTCATTATCTTGTATCAAGCCATGGACAAAATGGGCTGACTAATGCTGTTTTCGATGACTTCCCAGGTTATCCTCCAATGCTAGCCAAGGCTCAACTTAGCAACTTAGGAAGGCAATCGAGTCAAAGCAGTCAAGTAGAAGCTGCATCTTTGGCATGCAACCATGTTAATGAATCTGGTTGCAACAGTTTGTCTGCTGTTCGTGTAGATCAAGTAGGTCAAAAGATAGACAAGGGTACTTCCAAGTGGCAGTCGAAAGGAAAGAGGAATTCGAGGCAGTTAAGTAAAAACAGGAATCGGCATCCGGGAAGGTATTTAGAAATGGACGAGGAATCCAATACTTATCTGACAGGTCTACATAGCACAGATGGTTGCTTGCCGGGTTCTGAGCGGAAACCTGGCTCCACTTTTATTGATGGGTCCGCTACTTCACATGCTAAACTGAAATCGGGTAGCGAAGGTCAGGTGGATGGGGTACCTGATTGGGGCTCGCGAGTGTTCCCAGGAGAATCTCACATGAAAAGACAAGCTGAGCTGAAGCCATTGCCCAATGGGTCTCCAACTTCCCAAAGATCACTCCCTCATCGTCAGTCTCGCTTTGCGGTGCACTCTAGGCATAAGACAGATGAGTATCCTATTGGGGATTTGTACTCCAATTCGCCCTTGTATGATGTTGAGCTGGAAGTCAAGGCTAGCTATCGACCAACTCATGTTCCTTTGGTTTCGCTCATGAGTAAATTAAATGGCAAAGCTATTGTTGGACACCCTCTCTCAGTTGAGGTCCTAGACGGTGGGCACTGTGATAATTTGGTAAATACAGGCAGCTGTGATGCAAATAATCTCTCTACTTGGGGAGGTTCTAAAATGGCTCAGCCAGTTCATAGAAGCTCAGCACATGTCCGACGAACTGCTAAGTCCCATTCACGGAAAAAGTCGTCCAAAGCGAAGAAATCGGGTCAATTGTCTAAAAAGATGCGGAAGCTGTCCTCATTGACCGGACATAAGCGAGGTGAGGACATGGGAAAATTTGCGGTAGAGAAGCCTGCTGGTGCTGTTGTAGCTTGCATCCCATTGAAAGTAGTGTTCAGTCGAATAAATGAAGCAGTGAATGGTTCAGTGAGACCGACGCATCGGGCTTTGACATCCAACAATTAGCGAACTTTTTCTGGCTCAATCTTGTTGCTGTATGTAGTGCATTTTTAGTTGCGGATTTTGTTTCGATTTTACTCTTAGCCTTGGACTCTCTGCTTTGTATATCAGCGAGCTCCTTTCTGTATAATTTGGTCTCGGAACGCAACCTTGTAGGGAAGCTACTACCAGATACCGTACATATTTAACATTAGTTGAGGTGTAAAGTGGAAGTCTCTGGTAATAGGCAAAATTGCTTACTTGGTAGTGGTAGACTGGTAGTAGGTTGGTTCTGTGAGCTAATAACTCTTCTGTATCTGCCGTTGGTCATGGAACATGTTTATTAATTTTATCAACTCTCTGTAGGATCTTGTGTTTTTTTTTTTTTTGGGGGGGCTTTTGCTTGGAGTGAGATACATCTATTAAATTTGTTTGCGACTGGCGTTGCACCAGTTTGGGTATGGATTGATCAGTACTCCCATATGATATTTTTTTTTTTGTCAGGAACTCCATATTCACCGATGGGTGTTGAAAGAAATAGTATTGTGTTATGCCTTTCTAAGATCAGCATGCTTGCATCAACTGTGATTCGCCGTGAAAGGCCACATTTTGTTGATGATACGGTCGATCATATACTGGCCTATTATCGGAAGTCAACTGCAAATGATCCATCTGTCTTCGTTCTGTTTGTCGGAAGTTGTTCTATGTTTATTGGAAATCGACTGATTTAAGCATTGAAGGTCTGATCGAAAATTTAATTTCAAGTATCCCCTCCTTGCATCATTCATCATATCATGCACTCTAGAGTCCTAGTGCTGGTGATCAAATGAAAGAGAGAGAGTCGAAGAAAAGTTGAAGAGAATGCTAATGTGGATGATACTAGTGAAATGAGGGTTAATTTATTTATACAAGAGTTTCTTTGATTATAACCACCGATCTTTTATATGTGATTTAAAGGTAAATAATGTCAATTATCGTTTAATCGATCTTTTATATGTGATTTAACGGTAAATAATGTCAATTATCGTTTAATCGATCTAACGGTAGAGTTCCATTTAGGGTAGATATTGATTTTCATAGCATTAATCTAATTTGGAGATTGAATTCATCTAACGGTTGAGATGTCAATGTTTATTAAATAAATTTGATGGTAGGAATTGGATCCCCCGTCAATCTAATGGTTCTAAAGGGTTCCTTTCGGATCGATGATGTGGCGATCCCTCAAATTGATGATATGGTGAGCCCTTGTCCGCGACACCAGAACAACGTTGGTTGGTTGGAGATCTTCTCATGGGATTACAAATATTGGCATTGTTATTATCCCCTTATAAAGAAAAAGAAAAGGGAAAGAGGAAAAGGAACAACGGACAAGCAAAGTGCTACGGAATAGGGTAGACCATAGACTGGGCCAACCAGTGGGCCCTACTACTTAATAACACTCCACCACAACAATGGCAATCCTTGTAAATATGACGATGAAGCGCGGCCTTTATCGTCTCGAAATTTGTCGAAAGTCCTACTGCTAGCGCTAGGGTTTTTGATATCCTGCTGCTTAGCCCCTCCTCCCTCCGTCGGCTCCAGCAAGCTCCTCCGCGATTCCGCAACCTTCCGCCGCAAGCTGCTGAACCCTAGCTGGTACATTCACCGCCATCTCCGAGCAACACGTCTTGATATCGAGCTCACGCTTCGACTTGATCCGCGAGCGGTCCGATGAAACGTGGTTTTTTTTTGGGTGAAATGCAGGTGGAAGGAAGGAGGAGATGGCGACGGTGCCGGGGCAGCTGATATGGGAGATGGTGAAGAGGAACAACTGCTGTCTCGTGAAGGAGTTCGGGAGGGGGAGCGCCAGCGTTCAGTTCAGCAAGGAGCCTAACAACCTCTTCAACCTCAATACCTACAAGCACTCTGGTATGTCCCCCCACTTCTTTTGGTTCGTTTTTGCTCTGACGATGTCTGTGGAATCTTGCGGTCGTGTTGGTTTCCGGATCAACGAGAAATGTGCGTGAAAGTAAGGTGGAATTTGGAAATCGTAGGTTCTCCGATCGTTCTATCTGGTGTGACTAGGGAGGGTTTAGGCGAACGGATGAAGGCGCTGTATCCGTAAACTAATGTCTAAAGGGAAGCTATGCTTAGCTGAAGATCGGATTCATCTGTTTTTGTGGTTGTTGAAAGTTATATGTGTATTCATAAATTGGAAGTTGTATGATCGTGACCTGTCTCATTTTTCGATAGGAAAGATATGGATGAATTCTGCTTGGAGAATGTCGATGTGTTGCGAATCACTCGGTACCTTTTCCTTGTACCGTTTTGAGAATTTTATTCGAAAAGTTGTAGCTTTTTTAACCCTGGAAATGATTAAGATTGCGTGAAAATGGTGTGAATTTGGTTTCTTGATGCAGTTCAATTGATTACGGACTCCTTGTCTCTCTTTCTCATTTAAACCAATAGAGGCTTGTTCGAGCTAAAAGTTGACATCTTTGTTGGTGCGTGATAGGTTTCGCAAATCACAAGACAGTCACCATTCAACCTGTGGGTAAGGAGCAATCCGTGTTGCTTGCTACGACTAAGACCAAGATACAAAACAAACCCGCTGTATTGCTCCATAAATCTGTGATGAAGAAGGAGTTCAAGAGGATGGCCAAGGCAGTGAAAAACCAGGTACCCTCCATTTACATGGTCTTTGGAAAGCGGTTTGATGTCTAGTAGATATCTGATGTCTTCTCCCACCTCGTTAAAATTTCTCGGGTTCCTAATTGCTAATTAGTGAGCATCTCACGGTTATCTAGGATCAATGTCTGTTTGTGTCTCCCAGGCCATTAAGCAGCATCTTCGTGATAGCTGCACGAACTGTTGAACTTGTTGTCTAATGATACTATTTTGTCATGCGATCACTGTGAGATTGTCTTAAGGCTTGTGAATTTGGTTGTGTTGTGCTCTTAATGGTATTGGTGTGTTTCTTAAACGGCTATTAACAACATGGACATTCGAACTATGGAGCAGCTGAGTATCGAAATATTTGCCATGTCCTATCCTTTTCCTTTCTGCCTCCTTTCTATGGGATATTCGTGCATATTTGCTGAATCTTATGCAATTTTAACTGCAGGTTGCAGATAATTATTACAGGCCTGATTTGAAGAATGCTGCCCTAGCAAGGTTGAGTGCTGTGCACAGGAGTCTCAAAGTAGCCAAGTCTGGTGTTAAGAAAAGGAACAGGCAGGCTATTAGGGTCCGTGGCACGAAATGAAATTGAAGAAATATGATAGATATCCAGCCTGCTTTTTGCCCTTTCCTTGTGCTATGGAATACTAGATTTGAGTTCTTCTCTTTCCTATTTATGAACATGGAAAGTAATGTTCTGTCAAGACAAGATTTTGCAGAGGGTGCTTAGGGTTTGGATTGTTTACAATTTTGTTTTTGTTTTAATTGTCATATATATCAGCTCCCTCGGGAACTTACTTCTTTCAATTAGCCAATACAACTAATCTATCTCCGCGTGTACCTCCAAATCTGCTTTGAAAGAAAACCAAGAGATAGCCGCAGCCGTATTCTTTACGGAGTTCGGCGGGGACATTAAAAACCAGAGAGATATATTAGCTATAAAAGTTCATTTACAAATTCGGAATACATTTCTTTACCAAACGCTCATTTCATTGAGAAAAATCCCCTGGCTTTCGAGGGAGAGATTCCTCGCTTTGCTTCAGTTCACAAAATCCAAAGCAAAAAAGTACCTTACATAAGATGCCGGGCTAAAAATGAGAGAAAACTTGTTGTATACACAATTTGGTTAGTGGGTGAGTTTGAGTGAAAGCACCAACAAAATCTCAGACGGATGAAACAGCATCCCTCAGTCGTCCTTGGTAGCTTCGGGGAACAGCTTCTCTCCAGCGGATATAGTTCTCAACAACTGTTTGGAGCACACGTCCTGTGCCTGCGTAGCATTCTTCACACGGTGCGCCCTCACCCATGCGGGTTCCTAGAGCAAGTAAAAGCATCAAAAGCTACTCACAACAAACCGTGGCAATTGTATATACGAGGAACATAGGAAAAAAAGGGATCACACCTCAGGAACAAAGCGAGAAACTCCAAACTTAATGAGCAGAAGCACATGCTCCATGACTAGGATTGCTGCTAGTCCAGGCTCAATTTTCCATTTTCCTTCCTGATCGTATAAACATACCAGGAGAGCGGAATTTGTGCATATGGACATCACTATTAGAAACTGAAACCACAAACAGATTTTCCAATATCAATTATTATCATTCGCTTGCACCAGATTATGATGAACTAAGTGCGATGTTACATGAGGTCCGGGAGTACCTGAAATATATTCAACCAAGCTCCAATGGTCACGGCGGCACGAGGAACGGGTCTCTTCATCATAACTAACAACTTCAGTGCATCTGTCCTAATCTCGGTGATGTTGTTCTGGACAGGACAGACCTTGACATCAGTTTCTTAATATAGTAGGGACCACCAGTAGATGAAGAACCAGAAAAAGCATCGTTACCAAGGCAGCGAAGGCAAATGCAAGAGGGAAAGCGCAAGCAAACATCATGATCATTCCAAATTGTAATGCCAACTCCAAGAAGTCTGTGAATTCAAGGATAAGAACCAGCAATCAGATAAACTTTTAGAAGGATAACTCGGGGTTCAGAAGAATCAGAAGTTTCTCTGTCATCAACATGGTATCAATAAAATGAAAGATGCAAATAACACCAACTCCAAAGTCCATCCTATGATGAGAATGTCAAATAAGGTTATTGACAATACTTTTTGCATTAAAACAAGAGAGCTTGTGGTAATGTGCGAGTTAAATTGTGTTAAGATAGATTGCAAGTTGGGAGAACCACAGAGAATGAAATACTGGAGACACAGCTGCTTATAAATACATCATGCACATTGCACATTACTTAATACCATCGAACAGCCCATCCTCGAGCTCCTCCCCAATGCTTGCAGAGTAAGACGGTTTCAGATACTCCTTTTCTACCCTTGATGCAAATTGAATCCTGCCCCTTGTTGATCCTTTTTCACACCTTTTCTTCTTTCTAAGCAAAGAAAAAGGATCCACTGGTTGGTAATTCAGGTTTCACAAAATAAAATATACTCAATAATAGATCAAGAGACAAATTAGTATATAAAGGTGGCATACCTAACTTTGTGTTTCTTATAACTGTACTTTAAATAGGGGAAAGAGTTTTCCCATAGGTTTTCCAACACCTGAGATAAGGCAGGTGGAAGAAGATTAGCTTAACTGTGTAAAACACGACATATTATTGTGATTATGATATTTACCTCTGAGATGATGAGGCGCTGAATCAAGACTTGACGGAGAGTCATGAAGTTCCGGTGCAGGAGGGCGTGGTAGAAAATTCCAATATATGATTGCATAAAATAGAGGCCGAAAACCTGCACGGCAAAGTTAATAGAAAAAGCTTACTCATAAGGCCAGAAAAAAAAAAAAAAGGCTTCTTCATAAGAAAACAATAATAAAACACGACAACCACCTTATAGACCAAGCTATCAGCTCGGTATTCTCTGTTAACATTCCTCTCATGGTTAATCAGCTGAACCGATACTTTACCCCCAATCCTTGTGAAATGCTGAATGAGGACGAGATAGATGGCTGTCAGCCCAAACCTGATTAAAAGTCAAATCAATATTGTGCAGTCAAACTCTCAAGTGGAACCTTGAAAAACCATGAAAACTGACTGTAACAACGGATACATTTCTTCAAGCTTGAACTATTTACAGAGCAGGTTCAAGAATTGGTAGCAGCATAAAATCTATCTGTCATGAAGTTTAAGCAGTGATTTGATTTTGCACAACATACTTTGTAATGTGTAGGTGTTAATTAGCTTCTGCCCCATAAATTTTGAGTAGGTAGAATGTGTGGCAAAGTAAGATATAACGTAGAAAACCACTTCTTATGGGAAATATGTACTTCAGTAGAAAATGGCTGGCTCAGAAACCATCACATGAGATACAACAAAGAAGAGCAGTCAATTGGCCAGGAATTTTCTATAGGGGCTTTCATATGTGATAGAGGCTATATAACATTTCGCACACAGAGCATCTCTATTTGAATAGTTCGTTAATTGCTAACGATATTACTACCTATATCAATGGTGACGGAGGTGGCATGTGTCAGAATAAAAAGGTTACATGGATTTTTACTAAAGAAAGATCCTTCATCTATCATGCTCACAGAATAAATATGCTTTGATGTCAGAGGGAAAGAACCAAAACTAACCAGCAAACTGCTACATAACATGAACATGTTCTGCATGGACATAGAGTGGTCCAATGTTGCTATTAAGTGTTAAGCATGAGATATATATGAGTGTTGAACAGAAAGTCCAGACAACAGAAGACGGAAGGTGACCACACAAGAGAATGAACAAACAACGGAAATTAGTATAATTCTAGCAAAGAGAAAACACCCGGAAACTTCAGTGATCCGATTATTCTTACTTTATAACATCAGATCCAACGACCTCGTAAAGATGTGCATAGGCCAATTCAAATGGCAACTGGAGGCATATGATGCTCAAGATAACAATAGCATCGTTCCTGACCCTCAGAAAAGCTCCAAACCATTCTTCTCTTTGAAACTTCTCCTTATCCTTCCTTCTATCTTGCTCTTCTTTACGAGCTATTTCCACAGGCGACTGTATTGAGCTCCATTCTTTACCAGAGAGCTTGTAGCCCAGGTCATAACCAGGGTCAGCTCCAACTGAATAACTGATCTGCCACCTACACCACCAGGTCCAGAGAAGGTGGAGAAGTTTCCAACAGTGGGAAGTCATTATACAATATAACGATGTCCAATGACGATAAATCAATCTAACATCGCCACCGAAACATTTTTAAACTACACCCACATACCTGGTTAGAAGGGCGGAGTTTTTACGCTTCCAGAACTGGAAAAACACTACAGCCCATAACGTGATGCATACAAAGAAAATTGGGAGGACTAGGAATTGGAATGGCCTAAGAAACATTAAGAAAAAATCAAAGCCAATAATATCAATGCCAAATTGCACATAGTAAAGGAAAACTGCACTCAATAGAAGGGACAGACAGAACGCACCCAAAATCAATCAACTGTGATATGAGCCCAAGTCCTGCAGGAAACAGCATCCACCCAGTATACATTCCGAGAAAAGAGAAATAGACCGCAATCTGGAAACGACAATCTATTAATAATGACAGAATGTGAATTATCTAATTTTTGTTAACTGCACTGCTTGACGTCACTGCAGTTACCTTTGTGCCAAAGTAAGAGTAGATATCATCAATTGGCTGTCTTGTGAAGTCCAACCAATTCAACGCCCAACTTCTCAGAAGCTCTTTCCTCTTCGCTTCAACTGCACATCAGGGGTCATATAATCGCAGAAATAACGAGCGAATTGACTTGCTGGTGATATCAAACAACATACCATGTATCGGAAACACTTGTTTGACGATGCTCTCTGATTCCAATCTTTGTAGTAAAGGTTCACCAGGCTCCCAGAGGATTTCTTTTGCATCCCACTTTAGAATTATATCAGACCGGCTCTTATTCACCTATATATAGATGTCTAAGTTACGGCATTAATATTGCAATCGTGTTCTGCAGGATATATTTCTATAGGACTCGATTGACTTCTTAGTGCTCTTAAGATCACAGACAACAATTGGCTGCGCTATTCATGCACATACATATTTTCAAAAGGACATAAGCTACAGTTACAGAAAAAAGAGCAATTCAGAACAATAGCTATCTTTATAAAATTTGGACGTTCCTTCATTATATGTCTCATGAAAGCGATTATGACTTGGCAAAATGATTACAAATGGCAGTCATGTGAGACATGTTACTTAATCCTAAAGCAGCATGAAGCATATCATAATGGAGAGTCTGATGACTAATTAAACAAGTGCAGATGATAAAACAAAATAACTTACTATCCCATATATCAAGTGGCGGTAGAAATGAAATCGCTCACACCAGCTGAACAGTGAACCATCTGGTTGTCGCACAAAAGCATGGACATCCTCCCACTCAAATTGCAAGTCCATCCCTGACATCAACACCGGAGTCTCACATTTAATGCCAACCCATATGACAATCATGCAAAGGCAGAAGCGGAAGGGGCCGCGTACTTACCAATATGTGTTGGTTTCTTCATACGTAGCTCAGCGGCTGTCCTTCCTAAAATCTCCAAAGGAGCTGCCAGCTAAGGAAAAGTAGCTGCAGCTTAGAGAAAATCTAGAGAAAAGCATAAAAAAATTACTAAAGACTTGTAATGAGCATGGTATGCAAAGGATAGACATGCTGTGTCCACCACACTAATTTCTGCCGTCGCCTGGGTACTTCAGAAAATGCGCCAGCATTTACACAAGGATACCCTTCAACACGGCCTCGCATGTAAACAAAATCTCGTGCATGTGATATTCGGACATTAGTACACTCGGCAAGCAACACCAAACAGCAAGAATGGGTATCACAACCAATGGACCCGAGAGTAGAAACAAACACAGCATTGCAACAGAACCAAAATTGGAATTCACATTTAGAATACATGCATTCCAAGTTACTCCATGAATCCTCCAATAGACGCGTACCAGTAACAAATAACTAATCAGACCTAAAACCAGATAATGCACGATTACGGCAATGCAGCGACGTGTAACAGAATACTTCAAATCAATCGACAGACCACACCTTGATGAACTCATCCGCAATGCCGACAACTCTCTCGGTTATCAACCCCACTTTCCTAAATTCCTCCGCGAGAACCTCCACACAGTCCTCGCTCTCGTCTCCTTCTTTCGCTCTCCTCTTGGGCACCGCCACCGCAATCTCATAAACCGGCTCTTCCTCTCCATGCCCGACCATTTCTGCTTCGGAAACGTCAAAGACAGAACCTTCAGCAAAGCCCTCACATCCACAAAAGGAAAAAAACGGCCCTTTACTACGGAAAAGATGCTTCTCTACCTCAATTTCTCCAGCCGGCTCGCTCGCCAGACACTGGATCCACTTCAGCAGATCAATAACGAGACGCTCGTGCCATATCAGTGATCCAAGCGAGCTTGTGCCCCGCTTCTTGAAACGGGTCTTCCGAGCCAAAGCCGAGAACTTTCCGCAACAATGCTTCCGAAATGCACATGGGGTTTAAGCAAGTACGATCCCTCTTCGGGACAACAAACGGCGCGGGAACCGACCGGGGCAGGATCGAGGTGGGGGACTCCGCCTGGGGAATGTGAAGGGGCAAGATCGAGGAAACCAAGTCCGGAACTGGAAAAACCCAAGATTTATTCTTGGAAACTAACGAAGGGGAAATTGACAAACCGCTTCTCGGGGAGATAACCAGGAGGAGGAGGAGATTATCAGCACCGAGAGCGAGGAAAGGGGGAAGAGAAGAGGAAAGAAGGAAACGTCCGAACGAGCGGGCGGTCGGGCGGTCGGGTCAGGGACGAGGAGGAGGCGTTGCGTTCCAGGTGGACGCCCGCAACGAGGAACAAAAAGGCAGGGGACACGACACGTTGCGCCGGAGCTCGCCCCTGCAGCTTTTCGCTTTTTCAAAACGCTCGAGCTCGCCGTCGTCGTCAACGTTCGTTTCGTAAGTCAGTCCGTTCGGATGCGACCGTGGGCCCATCGTCGGGTTGGTCCAGGCCGACGTCGATTTCGGGCCCACCCGATTTAAGAACTAAACTCCGCGTCCCAAGCGATTTTTTTTTTACTCGGGAAATCCCACAAGCCAACGGCCGGCGAGCAAACCCTTAGGGAGCGATTGCAGAACTCACCACCACAACGCTTCTAGGATTCGAACTTCTCCCCTTCATTAGGGGGAGAAAGCCCAAACCAGTTGCGCTGCTATGGCGGTGGTCCACGTTCCAAGCGATTAATCCCCACTAAATCTGTAAAAATAGGTTATATATCCATTTCTTAGCTCATACTTATATGATGAGATTGGTTCAGTTATTATATGGATCATTCATATTTAATAAATTGATCATAAATAAGTTTAAACATTATATAGATCATAAATCAATTGTATTGTTTTTACCAAAAAAATAAAATCAATTATATTGATATTAATTTAGTCATAATTTTTTTAATTAAATTATTTCAATTAAATTAATTTAATCAAAAATATTTTATATTGATATCAATTTAATTCAATTGACCGATTTAAGTCGGAATGTGTTAACATGACTTGGTTAACACTAACATGGACATTTTAAATAATATTTTATGATTTTTTATTGTTTTTCTTCTTTTTTTCTCCCTTCATTTTGGCTAGTGAGGCCACCTCACCAAAGTTGGTAGGGTGGCGAAGATCTTAGGAGATACCATCATGGCCTCACCAGGTGCATGCGAGGGCTTACCAGCCCTTGTTGAGGGCTCTCACAATCTTGTCGACCATGGATGTGGCACAAAGATGCCAAAATGAAGGAAAAAAAGAATAAAATAATAAAAAATTAAAATGTTATTAAAAATGTGTACATTAGCATCGGTCGTGCCCATACAATGATAGCTAGCATTGATTTTTGCTCTGAATTGGCCAAATATATTGAATTAGTACTAATTAACTCAACTGGTTCAATTGTAAAATTTAGGACTAAATTAATATCAATGTCATAAATTTATAACTTTTTTGGTACTTTTTTCTAATATAAGTGTTAAATGGGTTATAAATGGATTTACAGCTTATTTAGATACAACTCATGTCAATTTGGTTATGAATTTTAGTAAATTTGATCAAATATGAAAATGTTTTAGTATGATAAGTCGGGTCAAATTGGACAAAACAAATTTTTTTTTTTGGAGCAAAGGACAAAACAAATTAAATCGGTCGTTTTCGACACCCAAACCAACCGACTCCCACGCGTCGTTGACGCTATCGCTCCAAGACATTAATATTCACGCAGAAACGCGGCTTTCCTTCGAGATAGAAGAAACCCGACCACGCGCTCGATCAATTTAGTCCCCGACAATCTCCCGAGCTGAGCTTTCGAACCGAACCGATCGCGCGCCTCTTGGGAGCTCCGACATCTCCCAACCGATCCCCACGCGCCCTCGACGCCATCGTTCCGAGACATATCACACGCGGAAACACAGGTTTCCTTCAGATAAGAAACGCGTCCACGCGCCGCTCGATCGATCCGAATCCATTCGTCAAACGCGAACTCAAAACTCCACAACGGTCTTCCGATCGGAGCTTCCGAATCGGAACCATGGGGAGCACGGAGAAGCTGCTGAACCAGATCATGGATCTCAAGTTCACGGCCAAGTCGCTGCAGCGGCAGGCCCGCAAGTGCGACAAGGAGGAGAAGGCCGAGAAGCTCAAGGTCAAGAAGGCGATCGAGAAGGGCAACCTGGACGGCGCCCGCATCTACGCCGAGAACGCCATCCGCAAGCGCACCGAGCAGACGAACTACCTCCGCCTCGCCTCCCGCCTCGACGCCGTCGTCGCCCGCCTCGACTCCCAGGCCAAGATGGCCACCGTCAACAAGTCCATGGCCTCCATCGTCAAGTCCCTCGAGTCCTCTCTCGCCACCGGTAAAGTTTTCTTACGTTCCGATCGCCTTCAAATCGTGCGTTCGAACTTGTTGGTGCTGCTTGGAATGCTTGGCTCTCGTCTCTGATAATGAATTTTTGCGTACGGTTAAGGACGTTTGGCCATTGTAGCAGGCATTGCGTAACACGCTAAGCACCTTTCTCCGGGATCGAAAGTTTAAAGCATTTGCAAAATTGAAGTGCGGCCGCGATTCTAGAGAAGTCGGGAGGTGCTTTAGTGGATCGAGTAGCTATATAATTTCTTGATTTCTTGCGCTGTCGGTGTGTGGTTAGATGAAAGTGAAATTCCCATGCGTGGCGTTACTTGTTTAGGTACCTATCATCTTTGTTTTAAGATACTTGAGGTAGAATTGACGTTACTGCGTAGACTATATTTCGTCGGTTTAGATACATGAGAGCGTATCTCCCTCAACATATTTCGTATGAGAGTGAAGTTAAGAGCCTCGGAATGTTCACAAACCTGTCTTTGTCCTGGTTAAGTCAAATTTGTGTTGCATACGAGAGCTCTCCGAGAGCTGTCCGAGAGCGATGTATCCCATTCATTAGTTTACACTCTGCGCATTTCTATTATGGCTTTGGTATCTGTGGCTGGTTTGAATCACCTCATATATGTTTGAAGTGCGGTAAGTGGAAAGTGGGATTTCTCTCGTCCCAATGTCAATCTCATTGGATGTTTTCCTGCTCCAGGTAATATGCAGAAGATGTCCGAGACTATGGACCAGTTCGAGAAGCAGTTTGTAAACATGGAGGTCCAGGCGGAGTTCATGGAAAGTGCGATGGCGGGATCGACCTCACTCTCCACTCCTGAAGGAGAGGTGAACAGCTTGATGCAACAGGTGGCCGACAATCACGGGTTGGAGGTGTCGGTTGGTTTGCCCCAGCCGGCCACACATGCCGTGCCGACCAAAGCGTCTGAAAAGGTCGAGGAGGATGACCTGTCCCGGCGTCTTGCTGAGCTTAAAACTCGAGGATGAGAATATTTCTTTAGGAAGTGATGTGAGGTGCACTGTATCGGGGCTTGTTATAATCTGATAAAGACTTTTTGCCATGTAAATTCATCCGAATGAGAACGTAGACACGACTTCTTTGTTCTTGGCCACGGGTAACATACCTTTGTTTGTAGAGCAGTGGAAATTCGTAATTTGGTCTATTAGTTGAGCATATTTGATATTTGTGTAACTTGATTAGCTGCTTTGGGTCTCTGTCTTCTGGTGCCTTCTTTCAGCTAAGCTGAAAATCCAGACAGCTTTTTAGCTGTCGTCCCCAGACACGTTGAGGAAATGAAACAACTGAGCCGGGAAGTGACCTAATGTTCTCCAGCATATAATGCTCTTTTGCAAAATGAGCTCGTCCACATCCTCATTAATCAAGAAATATTGGCCATGGGAGTGAAAGAAAGCTCTGCTTTTAGGCCGAAAGAGTGGCTGAAGTGAACTTTGTCTTGGGAGGAGCCACTTCTATTAATCAGAGGGAGCTCTGTGGTGCATAGAAAAAGAAACGAGGCCGGTTAAATATCGGTAGATAAGTAGGATGTATACCTTATGTTTTCTAGTCATATAATGTCTGATAGATCTCTTTCAGACAGGAACATGATTAACGGATGACTCTAAAAACTTCATATTCTTTACTACAACCAGAGGAGAAAAAGGACAGTCTGAAGAGCAGCTTCTCGATTGTATCTATGCACGTTCATACTTCAGGGGCCTCCACCCTCTCTGTCCTTCGATGTCATCGGAGGTTTCGAAGTAATGGTGCTAGCAAGTCCCTGAAATTTCCTATGAACCTTCTGAAGTAGCTTTGTCGGTTGAGCTGGGGACACATGGAACCCGATAGAATCGAGGTACCAGCCGTTTCGTCCCTTGAATCCGACTATCCGGCCATCCGATGGGAAAGAAAATGGCGTGCCGTGTTCCATCCCAAACGGCCCGAACGTTCTTTTGTTGCTCTTGAAGGTGAGCGATCTAATGACCGGACTGCCTCCATGAACCACGGGACAGTAGTAGCCACTCACGCTGACCAAATACTCGTCCGGGAACTGCAGCTTAATCTGCCATCCCAGATAATTCATGCCATGTTCTCTTCTACAGCCGTTGCTTAAAAAATAGTTGGCGGCGGTTTAGTTCTTGAATATAGTACTAACCTCAGCTGATTGATCCCCTCCATGACCTCCATGCTTCTCTGCTGCCACAGGTTTTCCATTCTTATCGTACACCACGCAGATCGAGTCGATGCAATGGCCGAAAACAAGAGTGATCTCCCTCACGCCATGGTAACTCCCATCGTCCCAGCTGGTTCCACCATTTCCTCCCCATGGCCCGACTTCTATGCTCTTCTTCTTCTTCGTCCCACTTCTATTCTTTTTCCCATCTTCCTGCAACATCAGCGATCCGCTTCATGCCTCTTTGTGAGGATTTTGACTATCTTAAATTTATGGTTGAAAGGTTATTCTTAGTAATTTGGTTGATGAGTTCATGACTTAGCACAAGCAAAAACTATGCGGACGGCAGGTCGTTCTTCTATTAATCTTCAATCATATACTAGTTTTAGATTCTGATCGTATACTTTGAGGGCTATTCGCAAAACTCCTGACCAAGCATCTATATTATCATCCATGAGTTTGGCGAAATCTACTCAATGTTGAGCCCACGTAGGTATCTTGAAGGATGATCCCGTCGAGTCACAACACCTACTTCTAAGAACGTAGACCGTTCATCCAACGGGAGATGGTTTTCAAATTAAAAAGATTTTAGCTGATGTGTCCTGGTTAAAAGGGAAGAGAGGATTATGAGAAAAAGCTTTGTGAGAACCTGTGGAAAACAAGGACATGCAGATATCAAACCAGAACAGAAAATTGGAGAAGACACCAACTGAAATGCAAATGATATCAGCCTTTCTTACCATGAAGAAGACTGCTAACTTGAAGCAGAGAATCTGGGTATGGAAGAACAAGATCCAAAGCTCAGAGGCGAAAGATATTGTTGCTTGTGGGTGGAAAGTGATGATGCTCATACAATAAGCTATATAGGAATCGAGTGGACGGCGGCTTAGTGCAGCATCAGATTCCACCTTGCTAACCAAGAATCTGAACTTTTTGCCTTTGAGCATAAGAATTGAACCTCTCAAATTCCACGGTGAGAAAAGATGACACTTGTAAAACAAAAAGGTACATCAAAAATGGCTGCGCACCCGCTGAGGCGGGGTAAGAATTATCTGTTTTCACTCTCAACCATCCAGGAAAAGATCGCATAAAGCTTCGACGAGGGTTCTAGACATTAGTCTAACAAATAGTGAATAAGCTAAATTTTTCTTTCTCTGCTTTTTGCATATATGCGCTTAACATGAACCATACTCAGCAGCAATCTCTAACTTTATCAAGAAGTCAACTATGGACAACCCGCATTCACATAATGGACATAATGGCCTACTGCAATCCACCTATGCAATAAGCAACGTCCTTGTCAATCGTGCATGTTTCCACAAAAAGAAAAAAACTAGGAAATAAGCAATCACAGATCAGATTCACTCGGGGGATTCGCTTTGTGGGTACGCGATCTGGGCTTCCACTCCAGTGTAAAGCCAGTTGATTTCTGCAGTACCGTTGGAGATGACTTCAACAAGGACATCCAGCTACTACTCCTTTCATCTCCAGCCAATCTGATGTCTAAAGTCATGACATTTTCTAGGAAGTGCCTCCAACATTTGTTCTCATACGAGACAAATCCGCAACAACTCGGGCAATTATCACGTTCCATCAACAAACCATGAGCTAGCTGCACCAGATGTTAAGAGAATTTCATTAATGTAAACAGAAGTAGAAAGATAATCAGAGCATGCCTAGAAAGTTAACCCGCATGCAATGTCTGCATAATCTATTGAAAGTATCAGCTGCAGATGCCATGGCAAATGCCAAAGGAGTGAGTCAAGTTACTCACCATAGAAATACATAAGCACGGAAAGAAATTCAATTCAAACATCATACCACTTCCAACGTTCAAATCTATGTTGACAAGGTAAGAAACCAAACCTTTGGTAATGTGCTATTAGGAGATGTTACGACAATGACAGCCTTGGGACGCCAAGTCCGTAACAAACTCTCTAGTATGTCTTTGAACCCTCTGGACGAGTCAACAATCTCGAGATCAAGATTCTTTATTGGAGGAGGTGAGAAGTCTCTGAGGTCGTCGTGAATGATGACATTCTTATCAAAACAACAGAGTTGATTTAGGGAAGAGCCAGAAATAGGAATACACAATTGCCAAATTGTTAGTTCTGCACTTAGAACATTAAGAAAAAGACAGACTGTACCTCCTCACAGCAGAGGACCAACTTCATTCCTCTTGAATGATTGATCTTCCCAAGAAATAAACGCCAGTTATCAGACCAGCGGTCCTTATCACTATCAAGTAGTGGATTCCACGTCGATTTCCGTAAAGTAATTTTCACCTCCTTCAGATCAGAAGGTAACAATGACAAGGAGGGCATTTTATTTCCCTCAAACTTTAAAGAACAAAGGTTTGGGGCATTAATCTCAGCATCATGTAACATTCTGCACCGTCTCAAGACTAAATGCCTCAGTACCGAACTTAGTATCGTGACACTTTTCAAGGAATTGCACTTGCTCAGTTCCAAGGTTTCCAGTTGAGGACATTGGTCGAGCAATGATTGGAACGTTTCAACTGTGAACGCAGCATTCTTTAGGACCATTGACTTTAAAGATCTACCAGTGGCCAAAGACAAAGTGAAGGGCCAGGACGCACGATTATGTCGATCTACACAACACCAGAACGTCTGAAGATTCGGTGCGTCAACTATGATAAACTTCAATTTAGGGCAGCAATGTACCTCAAGCTTATCAAGTTTAGCAAGGCCAGAGATCAGTAGTGAATTCAACCCAGTGCAGTGTATGAGCCTCAAATCCTGGATCAAAGGGCAACAAAGGATCAGATGCCAAACATGAAAGTCACAAATATCGAGCTTGCCAAGACAAAGTCCCCGCAAATTAGGTAGCTTCATCTCCTCAAGCGTTCCTAGCTTGCAATTGAACAACTTTAATCGAGTTATCGCTGAGGAAGTGAAGAGACTCTGAGGCAGATTATAAAGTCCATTTGCCAAGTGTGGAAAGTGTGGAAAGTGGAGATCCAGCTCTTGGACATTGCTTTTGGCCACAAGACTTAACCAATTATCAATCCTATTGCTAAAATCCAAATCACAGTATGTCATGCGGAACTGAATTTTCGCCATATGATATCCACCCTGAAGACAACTTTGCACGGAGCGAGAGGCAAAATTCATAAACACTTGTGTTCGCTCCCTATACTCCCGCCGCCTACTATTCACTGCCTTTGTGAACTTCCGTTGGTCGAACACCAGAATGGGGTAAGAGGAGCAGATTTCTCTCCATTTCTTGGACAAGGTGGTAGCTCGTGCAACTTCTTTCGGACTATGCAACAGTGACAGAATTTGATGAATTATATGTTCTGGCAATGCTGAGATAAAATCATTTGAATCAACTGTCTCATTACTAGTACATGTATCCATCTTTAATCTTTTCTTATCATGACCAAAAGTCTCTCTGTCATCAGTGTCATCTTCCCTGTTTTGCTTTAATCGACCTCCTGATGCTTGTGAATTTTCATTCATGGAATCAGCGATATGGTCAATTATCTCTGTGCTTGTCCCACTCTGCGTCCTAAATTCATCATCACCTGCAGTCTCCAAACATTCTAAATCTTCATCTTCACAAAGTAAGGCCACTTCTGATATCTCATCTTCCGGGTCATTGATCATCTGATCGACGCCCAATTGAACTTTTCTCTCTTTACCAGAGCGGGCTTTTCGCCGCAGAAGTTGTTGGACAGCTCCAGTCGGGGACATTTATCTTACTATATGAATAAAGCAACCGATACCCACGATCAGATTGGATTATATAACAATTTGCGGAAACTTTGCATAGTAATGTGATAATAAGCACGTCAGAATTTAGAGTCAAAAGCATCTGTCGATAAAACAAACAAGAGAAATTCAACGAGTATTAGGTAATCAAAAAGGCGAAAATACAACCGACAACTACTGAACTCAGGATCGAGGCAATAACCTAGAAGCCGACATTCAGGTGCATCCAAGAGAAGCCACGCTGACACGGGTTCATTAAATAAGCACCAGGAAGAGAACATATCGAGAAGCAAACCCAACAAAGTCTCGACTCGGTACAAAGCTTTTCTCAAGAGATGAGATGCGCAACTAACAAGAACCACATTAAAGTCTTAGCCGACACAGCTCTTACCCACGACCCGAGATACTCAACCCGCAAAAAACACAACAAAGTCTCCACCTTTATACACCTCCTCGCGAGACGAGGCGCTTAACCAACATACCCAACATTCATTCGGCAGAAAAACGAAGAAATTTCACAGAGCCCCGACGACAGTGCCGGCAGCAAGACAAGAACTTGGGCACGTACATAACACGTAACAAGAACAGAGAAACAACACAGTGAGGCCGCGACGAAACCGCAGAAGAAAAACAACGAGAAAAAGGAATCGTCGCGTTCGTGCCTTACGGTGAGACGCAAAAAAGGCAGAAAGTCTTGGATTACCTGGGAATCTCTATCCATGCGCCGGACCAGCAGAGGCAGAAATTTGTGCAATGGCGAAAAGGGCTTTTTGTCTTCAAGCTTTGCGTGCGTGCAGGCAGCGGTTGGGTTCCCTTGATTTTCTCGATTTCCACATGAAAAGTTGCAGCTCTGATTACCCAAAATAAAATCGATAAGTAAAACACAGAGAAAACAGAGGGGGTGCTTTTAATTGCAATCTAAACTAGCCGGGGGTCTCATGGGCCTGTCCCCACCAGCCTACTAGTGCGATAGATCGTGCTTTGTTTGGTTTGACTTTTAGGGAAGTATGAAACAGCTTTTTCCCACGACCTAAAATATCACTAGCAATCTTAGAAATCATCGAAGAAGTTACTTGTGAATCTGCGCATATATTTGTATATCATAAAAGTCTCCGTTCACGAAGCTTTTCTGTGCTTCCCAGCGTAGAATTTAATAACCATTCGTACTCGTTCAATTCTATGTTTCGATAAAAGATCTAATCAAAAAGTCAAATCATTCGTGCTACAAAAATTAAAAAAATAATTATATGGAACACAAAGAGTATCCAATTTTTTTTTTTTTAAAAAGCTTATTCTTCTCTCCTTAAAGAATAAGTCAATTGAAGAAAAAAAATAAGAACTTTAGGCCTCACATCCAATTGGGCCCATCTAAACTAGTTACAATGTGTATTTATAATCAGAAAAATTTGACTTGGAGTGTCATATCTTCATTGAGCGACCAAATCATCTACTCAAGGGCATTTTTTTAAAAAAATTTCTTTCTTTTCTTCCTTGTTCATTTTCTTCTTTGCTGCGTCTTCTCATCTCCTTCTTTTCTTTTCTTTCTTTTTTTTTTTCAGATTGTGTCCAATATGGTTGGCCTCGCCTAAATCTAAGTAAGGTGAGCAAGGCTCTAGCAAGGCTCGCCTTGATTGCAACTGCAATGCCCTCGCCCAGATTTGGGCAAGGGTTTTGCTGTCCTTATCCGTTGCCGGAGCCACTAGTATCGCTACAATACTCGAGTTGGTTGTTTCGAACGCGCGACTCCTCCAACCTTCGCCATGGTTGTTCGTGATACTTTGGCCATCCATCTTTGCTCAGCTTTGGCACCATGCCAGAAATGTACCAAGCACGCACACACGTCTCCTTGATCATCATCGTCTCTCTCTTTTTCTCTCAGCCTCGCTAGTAATTTGGCCTTTCCTTTTGAGCTCCAGGTTTCGTCTCCTTGTCCATGTCCATGTCTTAGCTTTTGCCGCTTTCTGGTTTTCACTCCGCTGACAACTTCCCCGTTTCCTTCTCAAATCATCTTGCTAGACGAATAAGTCATAGAGAAGAAGAGAAAGATATAATATATAACCAACCACACACGCATGTTTAGATGAAAAATACCTTTAATCGGTCAGAATATTTGATCAACCAGCGATATCAAGCTCTTATTTGAAACTTTCATAATCGCTTTAGGTCTTTGTTTAAAATTGTTATGCCCACTTTTGGTTATTATTTGAAATAAGGTACACTCTAATTTCTCTTTTAATAAAATGAGGACACTTTGAACTATTATTTGTAATTTTCCTATTACTATGTGTTTAGAAGAAAATTGACTCCGAATTAACATAGTCATTTGTTGTAGCATCGACAACGTTTTGTTCTAAGCAATAATATAATTCTTTAATGTGGAAAATACAAAACATTGGATCTTTAATTTTCGTGATTTTCAAATAAGAGGAATGAGGACATACATTTATTTATAACAAAACCTTTAAGTATTCGTTGCGGAAAAATCGAAGAGATGAAAAAATCCGATCTCTTTCCCTTGACCTACACTTTTCCTTAATGTATTCTATTTGATAGAAGATAGAATATAAAATTCGTTCTTTTCACATTGTAGGTGGAGAGATGATCAAATTCTATTTATATAGGCTATTAATAAGTGCCTTCTATTAAAGCATATTCTACCTTTATGCATTTTCATAAGAACTATAACTTCGTCATGAGAATTGCACCTTTTCGTTTCACGAGAGTTGCAATCTTTCAAGGCCAATACCGAAATGAACAATGCATCTTCAGAATTAGGAAAGTTCAGGTTAATGGTTAATTAATAACATCATGCGGGGCATAATTATTCTTACATCTGTTTCGCACGTTTTTTTCCTTTTTTCATATTTTCCAAACGAAAGACAATGGTATATTTCAATCCTCATATTAAAATAACAAGCGTGCTAAGGACTACTTGTTTTAAAATAATCTACTTTTCATGTGCATGCTCCTTCGCGCTTCATTAAATAATCGTAGCTCAAATAGAAAATGCAGAAGGGACAATTTATCGCGGAATCAAAGTCGAAATTCACATGAAGGCGTGCAGATTCTTGAAACTAAGCATCACGCATGTATTATTGCAATCTGCACAAGAAATAATGAATATTTAAGAAACCGAGAGGTTCGGTTTAGTGAGGTGGCGACAGCGATGTGTTGATTTCTTGACCAGAACATCCGAGCAATAATGTGCCCGAAAACGCCAAGCCTTTCACTGTCTACGAATGACAACTGACATGGGAGTGGAACATTATTGGTTGGTTTCCCCCCATGTTCCCGACCAGGCCGTGTTCCATTTTGTTTCGTACTTGTAATTTATTTCTTTTCTTTTCCGGAGTTGGAGATCGTGATCTTTCAACGACACGTGCTGAAATAAAATCCAGCACGTTGTGAATACTTTTTGTAAGTCCTCAAACGATAAGAAATCTTTGATTTGAATGGATCACCGCCAGAAAAAGATGCTCTGTCATTGCTCTATTAAAGTCACCGGATGATACTTTTCCCAATATGGACCAGTGGCGACTTTTCACGCATTAGATAGATTTTTCGTAAGAGTGATAGTTCTTCAATTCCATGTATATTGAGTAATTATGGATGCATATATGTGCTCTTAGGTAGGTATTTTATACCTAAGCATTGAATTAGAAATGGATAAACATGGGTTTGTATACATACAGATAAATCAGACTATCTTTTTGAAGATTTGGATGACTTGTGGTTATGGGGATATGCATCATACCATGTTTCCTTTGACTTATAGCAATTAACTAAGAAAAAAGTTATCTTTCCATTATATTGAAACCTATTTTAGGCAGATTACTAGGAGTCAATAAAATGATTTCATTGACTTTATAAATTAAGAAAGACGTGTCGAAATGAGTGATTCGGATATAAATGTATTCACATTTAATAATACGTAAATCGAAAGAAATGTTGCACGCCTTATCTAAACATCCAAATTAGTTCCTTCTCAAGAGATTGTATTTGTAAATCGAAAGAAATGCTGGATTTTGTTTTGTACTTGTGATTTATTTCTTTTCTTTTCGGGAGTTGGAGATCGCGATCTTTCAAAGACACGTGCTGAAATAAAATCCAGCACGTTGTGAATACTTTCTGTAAGTCCTCGAACGATAGGAAATCTTTGATTTGAATGGATTGTGGCCAAAAAGAGATACTTTGTCATTACTCTGTTTTTAAAGTCACCGGATGATACTTTTCCCAATACGGACTGGTGGTGACTTTTCACGTATTAGATAGATTTTTCGTAAGAGTGACAGTCCTTCAATTCCATGTATATTGAGTAATTATGGATGCATATATGTGCTCTTAGGTGGGTATTTTATACCTAAGCATTAAATTAGAAATGGATAAACATGGGTTTGTGAATACATAGAGATAAATCAGACTATCTTTTTGAAGATTTGGATGACTCATGGTTATGGGGATACGATTCATACCACGTTTCTTTTGACTTATAACAATTAACTAGGAAAAAAGTTATCTTTTCATTATATTGAAACTTATTTTAGGCAGATTATAAGGAGTCAACCATCTTCGTTGATCATGAGGAGAATGCGTAGATCCAGATGAAGACCAAGCTGTGCGATACCTTAGGCGGCTGAGGTTTTGTTTAGCGTTTTCTTTCCACTTGTGACCAGTTGGTCTTTGCTTCTTGCTTGTGCTTGTCTCTTTCTCTTCTTTGTAATCTTTTGTTTCGGCTCCCTAACACTCTCTATGTGTAGCGCCCTGAGAGTGTAAGTTTTGGAGCCGGTCTTGTACATTTGTCCGAAGCTATAATACCTTTTACCTTTACCAAAAAAAAAATAATAAAATAAAATAAAATGATTTCATTGACTTTATAAAATAAGAAAGACATGTGTCGAAATGAGTGATTCGGATATAAATGTATTCACATTTAATAATATTTCAATCGAAAGAAATGTTGCACGTCTTATCTAAACATCCAAATTAGTTCATTTTCAAGAGATTGTACTTGTAAATCGAAAGAAATGCTGGATTTTGTTTTGTACTTGTAATTTATTTCTTTTCTTTTCTTTTCGGGAGTTGGAGATCACGATCTTTCAACGACACATGTTGAAATAAAATCCAGCACGTTGTGAAGATTTTCTATAAGTCCTCGAACGATAGGAAATCTTTGATTTGAATGGATCGCGGCCAGAAAATGATGCTCTGTTATTACTCTATTTTTAAAGTCACCGGATGATACTTTTCCCAATACGGACTGGTAGCGACTTTTCATGCATTAGATAGATTTTTCGTAAGAGTGACAGTCCTTCAATTCCATGTATATTGAGTAATTATGGATGCATATATGTGCTCTTAGGTGGGTATTTATACCTAAGCATTGAATTAGAAATAGATAAACATGGGTTTGTGAATACATAGAGATGAATCAGACTATCTTTTTGAAGATTTGGATGACTCATGGTTATGGAGATGCATTATACCACGTTTCCTTTGACTTATAGCAATTAACTAAGAAAAAAGTCATCTTTCCATTACGTAGAAGCTTATTTTAGGCAGGTTATCACGAGTCAATAAAATGATTTCATTGACTTCATAAATTAAAGAAGACATGTGTTGGAATAAGTAATTCGGATATAAATGTATTCACATTTAATAATATGTAAATCGAAAGAACTGTTACACGTTTTATCTAAACATTCAAATTAGTTCCTTTATAAGAGACTGTATTGCGCAACGCAATATATCAAGTATACGTCACTGTTCTTCAAGTGCTTTCTGATGATTGGTTGCTCTAATTTTGGTGATAAGATCATGCACTTTTCTATGGACATCACGCCCTAGAAAACCTTTTCTCCTTCGGGTTCGTGTTCGATTTCTTCACGTCTTATGTATAATTCGCTCTCTCTCTCTCTCTCTCTCTCTCTCTCTCTCCCCCAACAGCTTCAACGTCACTGGCCCAAACGCCCAAAAGAGGGAAAAGAATTTAAAAGGGATAAAAAATTAAAATTGGAAACAAAATTCCTTAAATGCAGGCTGGTCTGCTCGTCCTAATCCTTCTTCAAAAGCTCACCTCACTTTCTCATGTGATTCCTCCACCTCCTTCCTACTCTCACCTCTCTGGCAGGGGAGAAAAAAAGACTCTCCTTTTGGAGAAAAGCCATGGATATTCCAAGGCGGGTCTTCCTGGTTTTTCTTCTTGGCCTGTCGTGCACAACTTGCCTTTCATCCGATTCTTCCTTGAGCTCAAATGGGTCGCCGGTATCCCCCCAAAAGTTGCTCGATTTCGCCAAAAGCCGAGATTTTTCCGAGTGGATGATTGGCATTAGGAGGAAGATACACGAGAACCCTGAATTGGGATACGAAGAGTTTGAGACCAGCAAGCTTATAAGGTCGGAATTAGACAAAATGGGGATTCGATACAAGCACCCACTTGCGGTGACTGGCGTCGTTGGCTTTATTGGGACTGGCAAGCCTCCTTTTGTCGCTTTGAGGGCCGACATGGACGCTCTTCTCTTGCAGGTTTGGTTAACCGTTTTTCCTTCTGCTTCTTCTGCTACGTCGTGCTCTCCTTTTTCTAGTTTGGCTATTGATATTCCCGTGGCTTTTACGCTTGGTCATTAGAAAGACCAGAGCTTTATTTTATCTCGTTTTTTGTGTGTAGAAATGGTTTCAGGGCGAGAAAGAAAACTTCATGAAATTTGGTCCTACATTGGGTCCCTGTCAAGCACCTTTTCTTTTTAATGAGTGGCTGAATTTTGAAGACATAAAATCTAGTGCATGGAGCGCGTTAACTCTATTTGCTTAGAGCCATGAGTAGATGGTTATGACGGTCATTCACTAAAATTTGCACTGATGCTTTTGTCCTTCAATAGGAACTGGTAGAGTGGGAGCACAAGAGCAAAGTTCCGGGGAAAATGCACGCTTGCGGACACGATGCTCACGTTGCAATGCTTCTGGGTGCTGCAAAGATCCTTCGAGAGCATCAGGAAGAAATACGAGTAAGTTTTACGTACTTCTTTCATGATAGACACCCTAGCTTCGTTGCTTAAAAGATCGGCGTTCGATGAGTTAGGATGATACTGAATTGACCTGACTCGTAAGGTGTTCGGTGGTTTCGATGAAAAACAGCAAGCAAAACGATTCCATCTCGGGCCTGGCCACAGAGAGAGATTTCTTGCCCCGTCAACCCATTAAACGTATCTGAGTCATCTCCTCTTCACATTTGCAACAACAACAACAACAGGAACAAATTTAGCCTTATTGCACTAAATGGGGTCGGCTGTATGAATTTTTTTAAACAGTATTGGGCTGGACTTTGTATCAAGTAGTCTACAAGCTCCATCTTTTGAGACCTTCATTTTATTTACTTGTATCATTACAGTTGAAACATGTAAATCAGTGCTCTGTCTTGGTTAATCTTACACCATATCATGTGTACATTTTACGTGACCAGGGCACGGTGGTACTTGTCTTTCAGCCGGCAGAAGAGGGTGGTGGAGGAGCTAAAAAGATGATCGATGCCGGGGCGCTTGAGAATGTAGACGCTATCTTTGGGCTACATGTTGCACCTCATTTGCCTGCTAGTGTAGTGGCTTCAAGGCCTGGCGCTCTTTTGGCTGGGAGCGGTTTCTTCGAAGCAGTCATAAGGGGAAAAGGCGGTCACGCTGCAATTCCTCAGGAAGCGATAGATCCTATACTCGCAGCATCTAGTGTGGTTGTTAGCTTACAACAACTCCTTTCGCGGGAAGCTGATCCTCTGGACTCTCAGGTACTTCAACGAATCCATCTGTGAAGATACCGTCCTGTTTAATGCCTAACTTTCGATTACCTCCCGTCTAATTAAAAAGTAGAAGGAAATTCTGGAGATTTTTTTTTGGAATTAACCGGAAGGATGATTGATCCGATTCTCAGTACCTGATATTCAAACTTTCATCTGACGCTATCAGAGCATTTCCAGGTTGTGACAGTCGCAAAATTCCAAGGAGGAGGAGCATTTAATGTTATTCCAGAGTCTGTTACTATTGGCGGCACCTTTCGAGCCTTCTCAAATGAGAGCTTTATGCATCTAAAACAGCGAATTGAGGAGGTGCAGCACTTGATACCCTACTTAGCAATGAAATGACAAAATTTTACCAGGAACTGAAATTAGAGAGAACTGGTTCAACGAGGCGCTTTTTGTTACCTTCAGTCTTCTAACATTCAGAAATATGCTGCTCCTATTTTTTCAACTGAGGCACTAATTACTCTGTTTTTTGCCATATTTACTCCAATTCACGCGCTGATCACACTCCGACAAAATTGATCTATTTGGCCTTTCCAGGTTGTAACCAGCCAAGCTGCTGTTCAGAGGTGCCATGCCACCGTTCATTTCTTTTCAGAAGAAAATCTCTTCTTCCCACCGACCATAAATGACGAATCCTTGCATAAGCACTTCAAGAAAGTTGCTAGAGAATTGCTCGGCCCTCATAAAATCAATGATATGCAGCCATTGATGGGATCAGAGGACTTCTCATTTTACCAGGAGGTGATACCTGGGTACTTCTTCTTCCTCGGAGTAGGGGATGATACAGGCCCACGCTATGACTCGGCGCCCCACTCACCCTATTTTAAGATAAACGAAGATGGGCTTCCTTATGGTTCTGCACTTCATGCATCTCTGGCTGTTACATATCTTCTCGATCAACAGCAAAAGTTCCAGTCTGTCGAGGGAGGGCCTCGAGATGAATTATAGGGATGATCATTGGTTTATATAAACAAGTGATGAAGAATAATACTCCCAAATTTTCATGTCCACATTTTCTCCATGGACGGCCATGTATATATGGGAATTTTCACTTCCTCATCTTCTGTAAGTTCGTTCTGGATTTCCAAAGAGAATCATAACAACAGGTAAATTTCCATCAACATTATACAACAATTGTCCAGGAGCCTTCTCGCTAATTCAACCTGAACGAATTGTAAATCAAATACAGATTCCAAAATGTACTCTTCCCCAACCACTGATTGTTCCAGGAGCCTTTTGGCTAATACAATTGTCTTGCAAATTTTAGGAACAACATTGCCATAGCCAGAAAATGCAAACAATTCGATTCCATATGATGAAGATCTCATTGCACATTGTGTTTCCTCCAACATGAGGGTTCCGTCTAAAAATTTTATAGAAGCATTATATAAGTTTTTCTAAGATTTCAAACCCAAATCCAAGGTAAGCCAAGACGCTACCTTCTTTCTAACCTATGTATATATCAAGAATACTTGCAACATACAAAAATAGCCTCTCGATTTTGATACTAATACAATGAACTTAGCTTCCAATTACTCAGCTTATAAAGAATATAACTTCTACTGCTAGACAAATATCCATGTCCATATCGTGAGTCGAGAGCATCCATCAAAAGCCAAAAACTTTTGATGCAAGATCTAGAAGGGGTTCTAAAGCACTGGGAGCAAACTTTCTAGCAAAGAGAAAACACAGTGAAGATGGTTGGTTATTGTAAAAGCATGTGCTACGCTCATTAATTTTCTTCTTGAAGAATTCTTCGGTTATATCGGCCTTCCCGAATGTAGCAGGGTGAGCACCGCCCCTTGACCAATCCACCCAAGTGAGGGTCCGATTTGCCAAAAGATGAGGGGACTGAATTGCCAACATAGTGGGAAAGTAATGTTCATCCACATAACAAGCCGGTCTACAGAAATCTCTGAACTTGGGGTAGTACTTGGTGTCTACAACTATGTCTAAAGCAAGTTTCCTGTTTACTTCGAACCACTGAGCACCTTTACGCCACTGAGTGAGGTTGACTTCAGGGGCCATATTTTCGTTATAGCGACCTCTTCCATAAGGCCCATCTTCATCGAATGAGCCCACAAAGCTGTACCTGGACCTCAGTAGGTAAAGATAGATGATGCTGAAGTTTTGTAGAGGAATGCAGGATTCAGACAGCAGGACAAACCATTCATTGGATATATCGAGAAGCGCATTAGCCAAGAGTCTCCTCTCAGCATCACACATACTCATCATCCCCCACTCCGCCACCTGCACAGTAAATATTCAAGTGAAAAGACTACTGGATTTCCCCATCAACAGCTCAATAATTTCATTGTACATGTGGTTATCATCACGCAAGCACAGAAAAAAATTAACAAGACAGCAAGTTTCTTGAGAATGGCTTGGGCACATGGCACCATATTCATTTTGTTAGGATAACCATATATCATGGAGCAACCTTTCAACGAAGCTTCAAAGTCATATTCTTAAATGATGAAGATAATTACACTTAAAGTAGGAGATATTCAACACAAACAGTAAATAACCCCAGAAGATTACTTGATAATTTACATATCTATTGACATGTTTGGTTTAACAGTCAGAAGGCAGCTCAAGATAAGGGAAAGAATCATCTTCATGTACTTGCTATGACAGCATATGATTATAAAAAAAGGTGAACAAGGTACTTAAACTGAGAAATGCAAGAGACAACCAGCAAGTGAAGCAACCTATCATTACACATGAGCTATCTTAAACCCAAGTATATGGAATAAAGACGGATCATTCTTCTTTTACATTAAACAATGTCGTCAAGAATCATTATAAAACAAAGACAAGTGACACATCCCTCACCAGGATTTATGCTGCTATATTGCCAGAATCAATAAATATAATCTTAGTCCAACCATGGATTTCTCTATAAATCCGTATGCAGAGTCATTTCAGGGGTTCAAATGAAAATGAGATACCATCAACCTTTCTCATGATGAAAAAAACATTCTTCATGCTGATTATTGTGAATCTTTGCCTATCGCAACCAAGTTTGTGTAACATGAAAAAGAAAAACTCCAGAAAAGTAATCTCAATGCTGTTAAGCATGAAGCAATCCTAATTTAACCAAGCCACTTAAGTTACAAGAGGAAGTCATGCACCAAGTGCAAGTGCTTTTCGTCCTTCATGCAGACAAAATGCTCTGTGATGGTAGAACTAAAATTACTTTTCCCTAGTCAGAAGTACATATATCCAACTCTATATGTGATAGCAAAATTGTTGCCCTCAATATTACGTGAACTACAATACAAATATGAACATCCTTCTTGATATAATGAAGAGCTATTTTTGGAGGGCTTCTATTCCCACTCCTACCTTCAGACAAAGTAACTCCTTTTACTTTCTTCCCAAGTGTCAGCAAGAATGAATCTACAAGCAAATCAAGGATAAAGCCTTTAACAGCTAAAATTCTAAGGGACGCTAGGCGTGTACTTTTTGGTTGTGAGCATAAATAAGGCAGGAAACACAAATTATCTCCCAGAGTGGGAAATAACCCAACCATACTCCAGTTCAGCTTTTACCTTTTCTTCTCGTTCACAATTTTACCGCTTCTAAGAGAATTCTACCGAGAGCAGCAGCACAGCAAAAGCCTAGATATATATTGTTTTCTTCTATTTAGAAAAATGGCGAATGTGGTAAGCAACGTATCAAAAGTTAGGCACTGCATTTTTAGATGCACGAATCCTTCAGATAAAGATCTAACAGGGCCAGGGAAAAAAGTCAAGCATTAGCTAATGATTGAAATGGTTCGCAATCAGATGATCCAAAATGCAGATTAGTAATTGTCTAACTGAAATGACTTAATGGCATGAATACAAGGGAGGTTGTAGGAAGCAGACTAGCCCTGGTAACATGGGTTACTGACTACATCTCCAACTAAACCACAATTCCCATGAATTCCCAAGAAAGGCTAAAATTGAAACACCCTTACGGAACATAACCAACATTTTGCAATAGTCATAGTGTCAACATATTGTTAGAACTCATGCAACCAAATACACTGAAAAAGGCTTTAATGACCTCTGTACTGTCATGTGAAAGAGGGAGAATTCATATTCTTTCTTGTGGTAGACAGGAGAAGAATGCTAAAACTCTCACTGTTCTTGATGATGAGAAAGAAACTTAACGGAGAAACATGAACTTTGACATCAAAGCTTGCTGATACCTGGCTTGGGATTTGTCTCTGGTAGAAGACCGATGTTGGCGGAAAATCAGCATGGAAAGATGGATGCGAGTGGATGTAGATGGAATACTTGTCCTCATTCCCCTTGAAGAACCTCTCCCAGAGAGGTGCCAGCGGCAGCGGACCCTTTGTCAAGAACATAAATGCGATCTTGGGTTTTCTCTTGAATGGGTAATTTTTTATTCGTGGCATGAAAGACGCCCGCCAAAATAGCTCAGAATCGTTCATGGTATGCAACAAATTCGACGGCGGCCTAATCCAACTCCACAGCCTACTAGACTCTTCAAAGCAAGGTCTTATGTTGGACTCTGCCACCGGAACAAGAATTCGACCTTGAACATTGAAATATTTCACAGCATACATACTAACAACAGAAAATCCGAGACTGACGAATAGAAACAACACAAAGAACTGGAGAACCCGCAATGGCAAAACCCTAGAATTAGATTGGTTTGCTTTAATAGCAATGGCTTCCTTCCCTTCCTCCATCGCCACTGCCCTTAATTGCATATTTGTTCCCCCCGCAAAAAGCTGCACCCTTTTTATTGTCCAATGCTCATCACATGGACCAACGTCTCCTACGGACAGATCCCAGAAGAACCCATACCTCTTCAAACATGTCACTGCTTTCCTCAAACAAGAAAGGCGATATCGCGTCGTGCCGGAACAAAATCAGGAGGACCAAGATCACAATATCACCTTTTTAAATGGGCAACAACAAGATCAGTTCTTTCACCAGATGGGCATTAGCAGAAAACCAAGTTTTCCCCAACAACGAGTGATGTCCGAACGAATCAAGACAGCCCACGCTGAGATTCCTGAATTTAGCACCAATCAAAGGCATTAGATATGAACGCCGCACGCACACGCACTCAGAGAGAGAGAGAGATTATGGTTACCATGTGGGCTGCTTTTTGTAATGGGGCGCACAGATTGCAAGACGTCACCCAGTTACGTGCCCAACCAATTGTGAAATGGCGTGATCAACGAATTTCGCACTGTTTGACACAATATTTAATTTCCGGCAGTTTCCTGAATGGCCGGCTGCTGGCGTATCTGAATGTCTGCTGATGCATCCGAGAGAGAGAGAGAGGTTTAAGGAGGAATTCTTGTTTGTCCCCCTCAAAAGGTGGCGTGGCATTGCTTTGAAAGCTACTAATATGGGAATTTGTCTCGGGTTTGAATTCGGACCGTGTGATTTCGAGAGCAGGCAGAATGAGGGTTGGCTGGGCCGAAAGCGAAGAAGGACACGTTTCATGGGCAGTTTCTTGATGGCTCTGCTGCTTTATCTGCTGACTTGACTCCGGTTCTCTCTCAGCTCCTGAGGCTTGTGTTCTCTCTCAGTTTTTGGGCTTCGTAGTTTTCTTTTTTCCCCATTTCTAGAGATCTTACGTGGAAAATTCTACCCCGGTTCCACGGTTCACGGTTTAGCCGTAAATACCCAAATAGGTAAGCTTGAGTTACATAAGGTAGTGTGAGAATCTTACACTCTGTGAACCATGAGATGTCAGATTTGATTCCAGTTCTGTGTAACCTCCCGAGATTGAACAAAGACAAAGTCAATAAGACGATTACATTAATTCCGAGATTGTAAGAGATGAATTTAATATCATGCGCAAGGCTAATGTAGATACTGCTGACAATAATGAAAGGGGAAGAAAATGGGGAGAAATATCCACGTCTTTCTTTTATATCAATTCATTCTTTCATTAATTTTTCAAAACTTTTAGATATGGCGGTTGGTAAATGCTCTCCTAACTCGCATGCCTTTCTTTTATATCAGTTCATTCTTTCATTAATTTTTCAAAACTTTTAGATATGACGGTTGGTAAATACTCTCCTAACTCGAATGCCGACTTAAATTGACCCATCTCCATATTCTCTGTTATTTCATTTCTTTCTTTCCTTTTTCACTTCTGTTCAGCTATTGTTTTCGATGCTCCAGCAACTGCCAACACCTTTAAAGTTTCTATTTGACGTGGCACCTACTCCTTGCCCACTCAAATCAAGAGCAAAATGCCAAGAGCCTATGCTCATACAACATGCTTGTCATTGAAAGATACGACAAGTAAGAAAGTTCATTGTCAACCACTCAGAAGCATGTATACATTTCGAGCATAAGTTGGGTAGCTCGGACCCCAAAAAAAAAAAACATATGCTTGTCTAAGGAGCTAGGCTCAACGGTCACTTTCTGCTTAGCAGGTACTAGTTAATACCGTAATTATCCGGGACAGGGGAATGGGCTACTCATGCCGTTTCCTTTCCTCTTGTATTGATTGGAAGATACGAGCTGCCGATTCCGCAGCCGACCTCGGGTTATGAGGTACAACCTTGATCACCTTTTCTAGCCGGTTGCTGCTATGCACCTGCACTTTCTGATCTGACTTTGTGGGATCTATAGGAAATAGAGGAAGCGCAGCTCCTCCTAACCTTTCGGAGGGATTACTTCCAGTACTTCCCTGAAGCTCATTTTCCTTTACAGTTGGACTTTTAAGACCATCACACGAGATTACTCGACTTACCTGGGTTGACACGTTGCAGGAACTCTGGTGGGTTCGACTGATGTTAACTTTGCCTGTCGACCTCTGGTTGACCTGCGGATTTGATTGAGAGCCCAAAATGAACGGATTGCTCATAGGTTCAATGGCCGAGCTAGCAACAGATGGATTCGTCAACGGAATTCCCCAAGGCAGAAAGAAGGTTTGGCCCGCCAGAGAAGTCCTGGGAAGGATTCCCATGGCTTGTCGTTGGGAAGCTGGGATACCAAATGTCATGCCTACATCATTGCCCATGGACTCAAAGCTTATAGGTGCGCAACCACCATAAAGGGGTCCAACAGTGCCTCCTCTGGGAGGGCATACTGCAGAATAAGACTTATAAACGAGCCCTTCCGAAGGGCTCATCATAGGAACTAACCACTGGTTTCCAATGCGTGGGAAGCACCGCAGGGTCGGTTCGCAAGCTGCTGGATTTGAAGTTTCTGAATAATGGCTTTGTTCTGGTCGTTCACCAACGAGCTTCTTGCTGAAGTCGCTATCTATTGGAGGGAGGGGAAGTTTTACCATTGGGGTTGGGTTCCTCTCTTGGGTGCTTAGCGAATTGCTTTTCAGTAGTGTTGTTGCTTCTATAAGACGTTCGGATGGAACTGACTTTATTGCATGGTGTTCTACTAAAGGATTCCCAAAGTAGAGACTACTTCCAAGTAGATGAGGAGATCTTGAAAGAAGTCTCTGCACCTGGATCACACAAACAAAAGGGTACCACAGTTTCGCTTATTAAAACCATGTCCAAGAAGATAGAGATAGATCAATCGCATAAGAGGCAGAGCAACTTTGAGTCAGCGAGAGAAGGTATACCCTTATTAGCCTATGCAACTCAAACACTTGCGCTGCAAAGATCCTCTGTTGACTGCAGATTGGACAGGAGAGATGAGTTAATTATGAAATGAAGGACATTTTCCCAAACAAGAATGGATTACAGTTGGAAAGATGCAGTTTTCTGCAAAGCAAGCAAAACGCAATGCATTTAGTGAACCTATCTAGAAGTAGAAATAAAAACGTCAAAGGAAGAAGAGATAATTATTATTCATTCAACCGCAACAACATATAGTAAGTAATTTGAGCAATGTCAATGATTTCTGTTCCTACACAGACAAATAGATACTCTGCATGTTTTTTTATTACGTATACTTGTACAGAAAACTGATTATATGTTGTCTCTACCAGTACACTAGATCTAGACGTGAAGTGGAAAATCTCAATGGAACGTGCATATTTATATTTCCATTATGCATCAAAGTACTTCCATACATGCACTTTGCACAGGAGGATTTCCGTTTACCCACCATCCCAGACATTGAAAGTTTATCATGTTGAGAAGCACTGGCCCCCACATCATATTGACAACGTATATTTTTTTGGCCAAGCATATTGGTGATAGTAATAATGATATCATCCCCCTCATCAATAATTTGCACAACCTGTTTCGTCACAGAAAAAACCATTTTGTTATAGCCTGCGCTTCACTATCAACCGAGTTCCCACCAAGATGATGACGACTTGCTCTTCAACCATAATCAGATAATGCTTATTACATTGTCTCACATGGAACGTTGTCTTAAAATGAATTCTTCCCATGTACAAATGAATACTAAGAGTTTGAATTGCTCTGCAACAGCCAATCTGCTACCCTTAGGCTTCACCAAAAATTTCTTAATATGTTGGCAAAGATTAACAAATGTGTCCTTATGATCAGACACTGCTTTTCTTCGACAGGAGGGAGAGAGAGAGAGAAAGAGAGAGTATAAGGGATATTAGGGCTAATAGGAGCTAGCAAGGAAAATCATCAACAAGAGTCAGATAAAGAACTAATGCGAAAACGATTTTCCACCAAAGAAGAAAAATGAGATTTCTAAATAAGATGAAAAGCAACTTACTTGACAATGGCTTTTCTCGCATTCCAGTAATGTTTTTCACCTATTACTCCAACAACATCATCTGGCAACAGATACAAAGAAGATGGAGACTCTTCTAAACTGTCCAAGACGTTACATCCATTTCCTTCTGCTGCTTGGATGGGATATTCACCATCTTCATGATCCTTATTGTCACACTCGGTCCCATTTGCACTCCTTTTCCCATTCTCAATCAATGGCTTTGAACGCAATCTACTCCTCAAGTGTGAAGCATTGCCCTTGCTTAATTCCTCTAAAACTTCACCTCTAACCACTGTTATGTCTTGCTGGACATGACACCCGTCACCCATAGATGTATTCGAACATGCTAACCCATCAACTGAACTGCTTCTACATTCTCCAATTATAGATGCGTGAGATCCTTCTGAAGTTTCGGATATTTTGTCTTTGCTTGATGGGGGGAAAGATGCATCTGTATTCTCCCTACATAATGTGACTGGCCTCTCATGACTTGCCGAAGACACCTCTTGATTGTCCAGTAATGGATTTCTTGCGCATTGTCTTGACTTCATGCTGGAGGATCTTGTAGGGTCAATCTGCTTTTCTCCAGAACTCTTACTTTGGCTTGAATGGTCCATGTGTAAGTCAGGATTAAGCTTGAGATTTTTGTTGCACTTACGGTCACTATGGGGAGTTAATACTCTCTTGACAAGAGCTGGAATAGTAAAATCATCAGCATTTCTGTGTTTCCTCGGAGCAACTCTCTTGAAATGCGATGAACCACGTGCTTGCATCAAGTTGATCTCTCTAGTTTCCATCAGAGAGTTCAACTTGACGCCAGCAGAAGCATGCAGTTCGGCTTTCCTTGCAAGATGAGTGACTGCCGACGTACACAATGGTGTCAGCGCATATCTTTGGTTTGCACCGCCCTACAGTCACCGTATAACCTAGCAATTAATTACAGTACACCTAAATGTCCAATTCGATGTATATTCATAATCGCATATCAGAAATATTCAATTCCAGTACTGCATTTCAATTCGATAAACAGAAAGGAAGAAACCGGAGAATGCTCTCGGTTCAATTGGACTTATAGCTCTAGAGCAAGTTCAAGACTCAGAATAAAAAATTAACGATGGGAAGAAATTGCTAAGAACTTACAAAAAGCAATGGCGCCGAAGAAGCTAAAGAGCCACCCTGGTCGAGTGGAAAGGGCAATAACGATGTCGTTGGAGAGTTGAACCTTTGTAAGGGTATGCTGAGCTGTTCATAGAGAGCCATTTTGTTCCTGGGAGGTGCTCTGGGCCCTCCTTTTTCCGTATCATTCACATGAAATCTAGGAAACATCGGACTCGTGTTCATCTACCTCTCATGATCTTTCACTTCTCTCATCTTCCCCTGATTCCCTCCTCATCACAAGCTCCACAGACTTCATTTTTTTTTTACCTTTTCTTTCCCCACCCAAAATTGCTCAGGAACACCCCATTTCAACCCATACCAAGCACCCTCCACAAAGCACAAAAAGAAAGTCCCTTATCACTTGTCACAGACCATCCAGCTCATAAAAATTCAAGCTTTCCCTCAAGAACACCCAATCAGATGCAACATTCCTCTCTTTTTTCACATAAAAACAACAACCCACATTGCAAAAGCATCGCAGAATTGTCCATCTTAATCTATAAACAATTCACAACGGCAGGGAGTCGAGCTTATGAGGACCAAAGAACCTCAATGTGCGAAAGGCAATGGCTTCGGTTCATCAGCAAGCTGTCCGAAAAAGGACGTATCCACCGATCCCGAGGCCGACCCATCTCACAAGATCACACGTAGTGCCCCAAAATGGAACGAAGGAAACACACATCCGAACTCGTCCACAAGCACCCAAATGAACAAAATCACCTCGAGGAAGGAGTGTATTTAAGCAGGAACTTCCTCATTGCAAGGAAAAGGGATACCACCAACGGAACCAACTGCCAAAAATAAACATGGGAAACGGAGGCAACCCGAGAAAGAAAAGGAAAAGAAAAAGGGAAAACTGAAGAGAGTGTGGATAGATATGCACGAGGAAGATCGAAGACTCGGCTTGAGAAGAGGGCCTGCGCTAAAATCAATTCCACACAAATTCTGAGCGGATCACTCCAAAACATAAAAGCAAAAAATAAAAAATAAATCCACCAATGCAAAAAGAGAGAAAAAACCTAAGCTAACAGAAGCTACCCAAAACAGGTATGGGCGCGGTAGGTCCCAAGTGGATAGGACTAGAAAGAAAAAAATCTGTATGCACTTGTCATGAAGCTTACTTCATTCCCAGCCACCAGATCCGGTTAATTCGACGTATACGATGGTTGAGATGAAATGAGTAAAAGAATTAATCTTCCTAAAAATATCCTCTTCGTTCACAAAATGTTGTTAAATAAGGTCAATTAATGTCATCTCATATCATATTGGCCGAACCAATGTCTTTCAAGAGGACAAAATCCCTCGGCTTGATGGTCATCGCGTTCTCCATTCATACCCTATAATAACTAATCGCGTTTTCTTGTGAGTGAGTACGGCATTTTCCGTAGAAGCATAAGACCAAACTCCAAACCGAAGAATTCGTTTGGCCTTTTGCATTGGTTTAGTAAGGCAAGCTCTGCAGCTGGAGGAGGCCATATGATCTCGTGGATCTCGACCGCGGTTCATGTTTCTTCCGACCGATAAGTAATTTGAATGTCCTGAAACGTATCATCGGATCATTATTCGCTTCGAACTGGGATTAGTTTAAAGTCTCTCGAACTTTCCCCTGCTACAAATAAATGGGCCGGCCTCAGATCTCTTTTAGGGCCTGCCTCTTGGAATCTCAATCCGACGAGCCGGGCTTGATGAAGCCTGCGGATGTAATTTTCCTGGTAAAGATGGACATCGTCCAAACCAGTTGACCTCGTGCGGGAGCCCTTACGTTATCTGAGCCCGGCATAAAGCCCGCACAGGGAGCTTGAAATAGTTCTTCTCGTCTCAAACCCGTGCCATCAACCTGTCTTTTTATTTTCTGTTTTTTGTCGCTTCAATGATCTTGTTACCAACTGCGACACGGCATCTCGAACCCGTCTCATCAAAGTTGTTGGGTACTCACGACCCACCACCACGTTACCATCTTAGGAAGCACGTACCTCACGTTAAGCATGTGATACATCATATTAAGTTTTGTTAGATAACCATATTTTCAAAACTCGTGCATTCTATGTCTTCAATCCGAGAATTTACAAGAATCTGAAAGTGATGGATTGAAGAAAAACAAATTGAAGATCAGCGATCGAAAATATCTAAACATCTAACAATCCTAAAATGAGAAGTCATGCTTGCCACGGTAATCGATGGTGATATATTGAACCATGATCGACTTTCTTCAGAGGCCGGTGAAATTGCATAAAGTATTCTGATATAATAAGAGCAGCCGGGTAAATGATTTTTAGAGTTTAGAATTTGGAAGATGCGGACGGGGTGAAATTGGGCCTGGTGGGCCCAGACACGGGAGGGGGTTTGCTATCGCATTCATGGCTCGAGAGACCCCAGATTTCTGTGGGGGCCCAATGGGCTCCGCGATGGACGGGGAGGGAGGAAGGTTGATCACGTCATTTCGGAGGGCGCAGACAAGAGATCGGGAACAAAATTGCATGTACGTACGTTAGGAAAAATCTCGCAGCCACGAACCGGGTCGGATCAAAATCGGAACTCTCGAGACTCGACGACGACATGTCCTGTCCCCGTCGGCCCCCCTCTCCTGTCGTCTTCGCGAATTGGTATTCCGAATACGAGAACCCCCGTACAACAGTCTGTACCCTCGTGTTTCCCTCGCTTGAAGATGCATGCATCAGTATTTATATTGCGTAACCTTTGTAAGAACGTAAAAAGAAAAGAAGAAGCTGTAAATGTAATTTTAGCATAATGATTAATTCAAGATGCTCCCCTTTGCTCTCGTGCCATTGGAAAAGCTTACATTTTCAGATGGAATAAGGCGGGACGATCTCCCATGGAAAAAGGTGATTAGTAGAATGTATTGAAAGCTTGAGCAATTAAGTAGAGGGATATCGCATAAACATAAAAAATATATATAATACCAACGTATAAGTTGGATTAGGAGTGACATGTGAAATTTGATTAACAAGAATAAACATGCGCGAAAAAGGAACATCACTAGAATCCGACGAAAGAAAATGGGATGTAATATTCTATGCATCATCAAATGAAGAATAAAAGTTCCCTATAGATAGGACGAGAATATCATATTAGCGATCAATATTTGCTTGGGAATATACTTTTGAATTGACATGCGAGCTAATATGGACAACTTTATGTAATGAAAATCGTGTAATATGAGTCTATTAGGTGCAAAAATCGTGATAGTACCCTCATATAACCTAACGTGCACGCTTTGTAAATGAAGTCACCCATTGCATATTTTGAAAAGAGAAGGAATCGACTATAGTTCCTGGGATGAAAGAAGAAGAAATCATATTCAGAAGATAATGCTTAAAATAAGGAAAGATGCTCCCAATCCTATGATGGGATGGTCCTGGTCCTGGTCCTGGGTATTTACACCTCCCCTGCCCAAAGTCCACCTTGGCGGTCTCCCACGTGGGATAAGACCATCCCACGGGGGTTCCCGCCAATGTTCCTTCGCCACGTGTGCAGAGCGAGCCGCGTTCACGTGTGTAGCTGTAATAATAGAAGGGAGAAGAATTCTTGCGGGGGTGGGGGGGGGCCCACAAGGGGGACCACCGTCGACTTCATCTGAATGCGAAGCCGAGCCAAACTGGCCCGACGGGCTGACCGCCCAGGTCTTGTTATGAGGCAAAATGGAATATACAAAATATAGAATGCGAGAGCGAAAGCGAAACGGCGTTAATTTCGATTTTGACATTCTAGACTTAGAAAGTTTATTTATCTATTGTATATAATGAAAATAGTTTTTTTTTTTTTTTGAGAAAAGAAAGATGTTACTTCTATTTTATTTTTTTTAACACAAGATGATGCGTATCCTTTTATATATTTATGATTTATTAAACTCGAGATTGAGAAAGTAAAATTAAGGGCGTGGAAGTTTATACAAGACAGTATGTAGCTACCTTTGCTTGGTTTTGTTAGACCCCGATGCTGTCAGTTAGGCATTCTATGGTGCAACCTCTTTTAGCCAATTGCCTTTCACTATTGCTCTCAAAAGATATGTTATTCGAGTTAGCCCTCGAATCGGCAAATTAGAAGAATCAAGCCGAAGGGTGGAGGAAGAATTTTGCATAAGGAAAAAATGCTTGATGTATTAAAAATGAATAAACTCTCTTTTTTTAAGGATTCGCAATGATAATGAGAAAGATTTTTGCATATACACAAAAAACGTCGATAATATCATAATTTGATGAATCAGCCCAGATCGGTTTACTAATGGGATGCCCCAACCCATTCCATGAAAAAAAAATGTGACCAATTAATCAACCAACAAAACTATTTGTTTCAAATAACATCTTGTTGCATCGAAATATATAAATATGATAAGCTGATTAGAAAGTTCTCGATACAATCATATGTTTGTGTCTTGTCATTTATACAAAATACTTCTTCGACATTAATAAAAGGGGAAAAAAAGAAGAAGAAGCAAAAAAACAAATGTAACTTCCTACTATATCGAAACAATGGACCTTCAGCGGGGTGGAAGGTCAACTTACGAGCTACACTTACCCTGTTTTCCATTTGTATATAATATAAATCTATATACCTATATATATTTTGGTCAGACTGTTTTCCTTATATAATTGTGTATTTCTGTTACATGTCGAATGGCATAGTATGTTTACACAAATTGATTTGAATTGCTCTCCGAAAAGCAGAATTCACCTTTTTCTTGTAGAATTTCTCTTTTTTTGGTCGAACTTATAGAATTCAAATACATACGTTACATATATTTGTCCGTGGGAATAAATGTGCATTAGAAATAATTGCCTTAAAAGTAAATATGGCTAGCAACTATGGTCTCACCTATTTTCTTAAAATTAAATCAAAATTCATCAATCAAGAAAAAAAAAAAAGTGGCAATTTGTCACTCTCAAACTGATAATTTGACACAAACTCGAGAATCTTTTCTAGTATAATTTAAGGATTCACATAAGATCGCCAACAGTGTAAAAATGAAAAATGACACAAATGGTCCCTAAATGTTGTACCTATGTATAATGTCGTCTGTGAACTTTTAATTGATTCAATGTGGCAATTAAAGTTTAACCTAAAGTGTAATGTCGCTCCTAAACTTTATATATATATATATATATTCAAAATGGTCCCTAAAATTTTTATACATGTCCAAATTAATCCCTAAACTATATAAATAGTGGCTAGATTGAACATGTATCAAAAGTCTATGGATTGCACTGAGTAAATTAAAAGTTCATGGACGACATTACACATTAAGTCAAAGTTCAAGATCTATATTGAACAAATTAAAAATTCATGGACAACATTGCATATTGAACTAAAGTTGAGAGACCTTTTATGTAATTATTCATTTAGATAAGTAGTTGTGGAATAGAAATTATCAGGGCTAACTTGAAAATTTACTCTTGAACCCTATTTGTATTATGAATTTTCACATCATCAGTGTACCAAATGAAAGTCCAGATGTAATATGTCTCTCTTGCATCACACAAGAGACTTTCGATAGGTTTGTTCCTCGTCACCTTCCTAGATATCTCAAATGCTACGGTGGAATATATATATATATATATATAGAGAGAGAGAGAGAGAGAGAGAGAGAGAGAGAGAGAGAGAGAGAGAGAGAGAGAGAGAGAAAACCTTAACCAAAGGGTAGGAAGTGAAGAAAAGCACGAGAGTTGACAAGTATGAGGGTCGAGATAACAATTAATTTCCTCTCTTTCGAGGGCCTGTGGGAACCCATTCACTTAGCTGGAATTATGGGGTGCATGTGGGGTGTACTCAGAGCTACAATCTCTCTCTCTCTCTCTCTCTCTCTCTCTCTCTCTCTCTCTCTCTCTCTCTCTCTCTCTCTCTCTCTCTCTCTCTCTCTCTCTCTGTAGATGCAGAGCAGACAGACATGAGGTGATAACTAAGTCTCATGCATTGTGAAAACCAGGTGTGTTTGTGAAGAGACAAGATTTCTATGAGCACCAAGTTGGTGTTTGCACACTTGCCTCCCAAAAACTCACCATTTCTAAGCACATCTCACTTGACTGAGCTTGCATCCATAAGGATGGAAAATCCCAGGAGAGTGACTGCAAGTCTTCTTTACATATATTGAATCGATAATGTTTAGTACAACCATTTTACAAAGCACTCGCGTGCACGCACATATATATAGAATTATAAAACAACAGGTTGTGTTTATGGGAAAAATTGTCAAAAGAAAAAGGATGAAATGGCCTTACAGGAACTTGAAAATCAGGTCATGGCTTACTATTTAGATGTCGCAGCACTTTCTGGTCATTTAGAGACTCAATATTGGCTCCGAGATTAAGTAAAAAAATTTCTCTTGACATAAAAAATATAGAGTGCGGATATTGATAACAAACTCGATGATTGTTTGGACGTTTGAACTGGGATGTCTTGTTCCAATCTCGGTTGAATATCCCAGTTGGTAATAAATGTGGTTCAAGATGCCGTCTTGTATATATCGTAATTTTCCTTGAAATTATGTTAGAAAAGTTTGCGTTGTCATAGTTGTTTTGTAAAATAATGTTTCTATGAAGTCACATCAGTTGTGTTCTGAACAAGTTATGCTTCGTATCGTAATAGGACTATTTAAAATACAAGATTTTTTGGGAATGTTATATATGATAATTGACATTACTTCGTGTTATCTAATGAAAAATCACAAGCATACTATATTTTTTCCCTATAAAACTGAAATAAAATAATCACATTGTAGCCATATGAATAATTCTTGACATTTCACATTTTTGCGTGAGTTCAGCAAACACACAGGAGATGGAAATTTTATTGAGAATCATGTGTGTACGTGTATACATAAAAGTGCTAGTATCTTACTAATCAGGATTCTAATAACATATACAATCATGTTTTTGTCACTCTCACGTCAATCTAAAAGCCTATTCGAGCGCAATACACAAATAAATATATGCATAGTCCAACATTTTGCAAAAAACCAACCAAAAATTCGAAATTGAGTGGCAAAACCTTTGGTTCCTATTTATTTGTTTATCTATAAAGTGTCATTAATTCTTTTACCCTCGAATCACAAGTTCTAAATTGAGAACATGAAGCAATCAATCAACACAGAAAATTTATAAATTGTAGTAAGCATGGGAATCATCAATAACATACAATTACACAATATTAATATTAGAATTACTACTACTCGATTATAAAATAATTTCAGAAATTTTTTCGATGTCTTAACGATCATAAGTCTAAATATTCATATTTTTTTTTCATTTGTGAGTCTATTTTGTAAGCCAAAAATTCTATAAGGAACATCACTTGTCTTTGTGTCTGTGAGAACAGCTCTTCACAGCCCGGGACGGGTAAGGGAATTCGCAAAGCTAAGATTGAAAGAACACACCTTTTGAGGGATAAAAAGCAAAGCTAAGCTAGGCTCCACATTGAATTATCGGTTACAAGGGGCTTGTTGACCGCATGAAAAGCACCACTTAGAAAGCAAACATAAAGTGCTATGATTAATCCATGATTAATAGTTCAAAAGAGAGAATCACTGTTAAAAAGATGCTTACTTGAACCCTGCAAGCTCGCAGAAACTTTACAGAGCGCATGGAATAGCATGAGCAAATGGACCCAAAAGTAGGTCAGATCTTTCCCCACCATATACGATAAATTAATAAGAAAAAGAAAAGAACATGACATAGAATAATTCATTACTTTTTCCAAATACTCAAAAAAAATTCCTCTCTGAAACCTCATGCTCTCCCTCTGCAAACATGCACTACTCTACTCTCTTACACATGCACCAAAAACTGACCAAACACCCAAAACCCTTATCATTTCCGATGCCATTACTGTCATAAAAATATTGCTATTGTCACATTGAGCTTATAATTTTTGTCATTTTGAACCTGTTCAAGCACCATGCGTGGATATTATAAAAAAAAATTGAGTCATGTCTCCATCATCTGTATCTTATCTCTATTTATACAAACCTAGTCTTCCACAGGAACACACTTGTGTACTAGATCAAAAGGTGCTCTCATCAACCTCAGCTGATCAACGTCTCATGCGTAGGCTAGCTTTTCAACTTCTTCTCTCATGTAAGTACAACAATCACATATTTTTTCCTATTTTTCTTTTTGGTTTGCTTTTCAATCTATTTCTTTTTCTTTATTTTCTGGGTCTTCAACTTGAAACTGCAAGGATTTGATTTGCTTTTACAAATTGGAAGACAACTTTCAGTTGCCAAACTGACGTGAGCAATTGTGTTTTTATTTTCTTTTTCCTCAGAGCAATCCTCAATGATATGATGGATATATATACATGACAGATGGAGTCATCAATGTCATAACTTTTTATCACAAGTCAAAAACAGTTTCTTCCTCCTCTATTCATCACTAAACATTCCTTTTCTTGGAGATCCATAAGTTGCAGAGGCATGAAACTGGATCAGGTAACAACTATACTCCTAATTATGATTGGAAGCTCCTCTATAGCTTTCTATTTCTTTCGTTTCTGAAGGAAACAAGCTCTGAAACTTTTTCGCCTGTGCCCGAAAATTGTAGGAATAAACCATCGCCTGGATATCTTTTTGGGTCATTTTTCAAGAGTGGGCACAGATTAGTGCGATCAATATTGATATCATCAGTGATGGAGGATTTTGGGTGGCCAAGAAGCGTGCAAGTCGCAGACAACCTGATGTCGCTTTGGAGCATTAATCAGCAACAGAACAATAACGGGAGCTTCAACACCAAGTCCAAATCAAACAGCTGTGGATTTAGTGGTGGTGGTAACACAGATCATCATCATCATCTTCTTGTGGAGTTAGCTGGCACGTTCAAGAATAATTCAGATAATATTGAGCTTCAAAAGGTGAAACAAATTGCCAACTCTAGCCCTGAAATAATGCCTCATCCAGTCGCTCCACCTATGATGGAGGAGGCCATGGGTGTCTTTTCCAACTCGGCGGTCGAGCTCTCGCCATGTCTAGTCAGCAACTTTTGCTCCATGAACACATTTACGGAAGCTCCTCCTATAGCCAAGAATGTCGGCGTTTCCAGCGAGCTCGACTGCTTCCTCTCTGGAACCAATCGTAACACTATCGACGCGGACACATCCATCGAAGAGGACAGTATCGTATCCAACGTTATTTTCTCTGAATCTGGAAGCTTTTGGAGCAACTTCGCCAACACTTCTTCCGCAAGAACAGCAGTATCAACTGGAGAGTCTGATCACACGCATCATCATCCCGGCCATGAGGCCAATATGGCCTCACGTCGTACATCCGCAGACAAAGCGGCTAACGGAACGACGTCGTTTTTCTCCAAGAGAAAGAACGTCAACTTCGGCAACATGAATAACCTTTTTGAACCGGATTCTCATGCCGGAGGAGGATTCAAGCTTGTCTCTGAGGTCCCATCAAGGCCTAACAAGAGGCCCCGGTCGCAAAAGCAAATCTTCACCACGCCTACGACCTCTTCGTCATCGAAGAACATCAACTTTCAGCAACAGCCGTCATCATCCGGGTCTTATTCCTCCGTAGACCAAGAGCCAGACCCGGAAGTCATTGCCCAGATGAAGGAAATGATCTACCAGGCTGCAGCCTTCAGGCCCGTGAACTTGGGCTTCGAGGCGGTGGAGAAGCCAAGGAGGAAAAATGTGAGGATATCGAGTGACCCGCAGACGGTGGCGGCAAGGCAAAGGAGGGAGAGGATCAGCGAGCGGATAAGGGTTTTGCAGAGGCTGGTCCCCGGCGGGAGCAAGATGGACACGGCGTCAATGCTCGACGAGGCCGCTAGCTACCTCAAGTTCCTTCAGTCCCAAGTGAAAGCGCTTGAGAGCTTTGCCAAGGATAACAACAACAGCTTTGCGTTCTCTTCTTTGCCTTTTGGCCACTCTTTTGTTCCCATGCAAAGCCATCATCATGATCTCCAAAACCCTTTTGTCAACCCATTTTATCCTCACTGAGGAAAGTTAGGTTTGACCTCTCCTTTTTTGCACGGCTTTTGAGCGGTTATTGCATGGACAGCGTCTGCGCGGATTGGATTCGGGTTGGGATCAATGGACCACGCAATTGTCGAAGAATGGATGATCGCCATGGATGATCTAATCCTACCGTTGACTGCATTTGTGACGAGGATTTTTGTTCAAGCCTACATAGATCTGACTCAAAAAAAAAAAAATCTAATCTTTCTGCTAATCATGTCTTTGAATTCTTTGTAATGACCGTCTCCTCTCAAAATACATTTCATGTTTGTAAGTCCAGTTGTGGCTCGTAAGTGCAATGGTTCGATTAGCCAAGGTTTCTAACGATGGCCTTCACCATAACATTACTATGTGATATGGAATTGATAGCCTAACCAAATGATGCACGTTATCTCTGCTCATCATGGCATTTCTTAGGGTGTTATCTCTTTCACCATTTGAAATCTCGCAGCTTCCACTATAAACACATTTTGCCGTCAAAAAGAGATGATGATGACAAACTCTTTTACTGTCAAAAAGCAAAGTCAAAATATAGTAAATGCATCTCTCAGCTTTGCAAGGCCTTTTTCGGGGTGAAAAGGGGCTTAGCAATTATAGCTGCTATGATTATTATCATCTTCAGTTCAAGGGTCGGAAAGCAATCGAGACTTTTCGTTCAACTTTTTCGTTTGAATCGGTGGGACTGTTTCACTCTGCCCCATGCATGTACTTAGAGCCCTCTCTTTTTCTTGGAGATCTTTATATGCTGCTCTCTTACCAATAACTAAACCGATTTCTTTTGGGCTAACCAATGCCAAAGACATTCTCTCATTAAGAAATGGGGCTTGGTCCTTTGTCTCCTTGATTCAATCCAAAGCGTGCTCTCGATAAAGCCACCCCCTTCCGTCGTATTGCTCCGCACATGCCTTCATTCTTCTTTTTTGGCTGGTGGCTTCGTGTTCGGGAGCTGGAAACTGAATTAAAAAATTCGGAACCATTCAAGAAGTTCTTGGAGCTATGCAATCTGTGCTTTTGTGGTCGTGCTTCAGCGGTAGTTAATGGGTATTGTCCCGACGCCTATTGTCATTAGGGTTTTCGACAGATTTTTGGCAATCATGGTTCTCGTAATCGTTTGGATTTTCCTGAGGCTAGCTGGAGTTCGAACTTGACATGTTTTTAGTACTTTTGAAAAAAAATTATGAGAAACCATTACGGCTAATAATCCAAAGGCTTGATTTGACAATTGAATGTGCACTTATCATTTAAATATAAATTTGTAATAATAATTAATTTAAACGACGAGACAAAAGGAGGGGCATTGAAACTTATATACGTAATTTCTTAAGTAGGGCATCGTCAACCCTTGTAAAAAAATTTAAGTGGATATATAAGTGAATACACTCTTTCTCATTATGGTAAATATTGTTTTCTGGTAGGAAAAAAATTCCCTCATGAATCACTATAGATTGGACTTATCTACATATTGGGTCTAGGTCGATCGGCCTTGGCGGCCTACGCGGAGGCACAAAGGGCAAAATGGGCGAGCCCAAACAGTATTCCCTTCTCGAGCTTGATCGACCCGCCTAGGCACGCTTAGCTCCTGTATAATTCTTTTTCGTTTTAATTTTCTAAAGCACGACCGAGAAAGGATTTTTATGCCTCATGCGAGGCTTGGCCCGTCCATTGGTTAGGTCTGTGTTTTTAAGGTGAAATATTGAAGGGGGAATAGGGCAGTGTGGATGTATGTGTTGGCACTGTAACCTCCATTTACAGTGCTCTAGAAATCCGAACTGGACTGCTGTCCAGGGCGATGCACGCAATTTTTATCAGACATCATAGGCTCCGGCGGATCCCGTACCGGTTGCGAAGTTCTTATGAATGGACACCACCGATCTTGCGATTCGGCGCTCTACACAACTTATCCTACGCTCATCATGCCATGAATATTGTCCACACATGTTCAAATAAATACCGTGTAATGACCATATAGAGGTCCATGCTTACGCACAGTTGACACAATATGGGGTTTAGGTGGGTCGATCCCACGTTTGAAAATAAACCAATCTTTCCAATTGGAGGAGCAAAACGGCGATGATCGAATCAAGTGGGCGTGTTTTGTGGTTGGGACTGCTTGCTAAATTTAGGCAATTTCTGTTCTGGTGTGCAAAAAAATCATCCCGGATCTCTCGGTTCGGTCCTTCTCTCTTTCCCTCTCTATCCCTCTCCAACCGATGATTTACAACTTGTGGGGCGTGCTGAAGAGATTTTTTGGGGCTTCGGATTGCGATTGGTTGCTTTCGTGCGGCTGCTTCTAGCATAGAGCTGGAAAACTTGACTTTGGACAAATAATGGATCGGGGACGTCAGTTGTTTATTAGTGCAATATGTGGGTGTGTGCTGATATCCCACGGACCTGCCTGAACAGATCTCGTTCGTCAACAACCCTCCCATTGTCCTTCGCCCCTTCTCCTTCCCCTTTTCATGGATACATCCTCGTGACAGCGCGTCTCGAGATCGAGAGAGAGAGAGAGAGAGATATGAGGATAGACGAGAGACGTGATCGTCATTATTGTTATTGTTTTTTTCTGGGCTGACAGCATTTTCCATTAGGAAATTGAGCCAGTTGATCTTATTCGTTGTTCTTTGCCCTTAGATAGTGGGAAGGCTGAGGAGGTCGTTTCACCCTCTAGCTTCAAGGATTCTATGGGTGATAAGTTCCCATCCTAAAACTCGAAACCGGATCGATTAGGGTCAGTCCCCCGTTTGCGAAATCAAGAACTGACCGTCCATACGGAAACTGGTGGTTTTTTTTTTTTCCCTTCTACAAGAGGACTATCTCGACGGTTAAAGCAGCATGCGAATTCAGGGAGCTGCAATTAAAGAACGTTTCTTTTAATCGGCAAGTTCTAGAAGAAGAGGGATGTATGGTGGGTTTTATTTGGTCGTTGGCTATTCTTTTCTCTGGTTTTTGTTGTGTTGGGATTGTGCTTGTGTCGGCTTGGGGGTTGAAAATGAAGAAAGCGCGAAGAAGAGTCCGAAATTCATCGAGTGAAGAGCAAGACTTCGCAATGTGCCGGCATGAGAGAGAAGAATTGGTGAAAGGGATCGGGATTGAAATGCGACCCAAGCTTCATAAAAAACATAAATTGGCTGGTTCCGTCAGCCCAATTCTACACAAGGAATCGAAAATCATATTGGTTATTGACTATCAATTTTGTGAAATTGGGAACTTTCGGAATTGGGCAATTCGGTCTGATTTACACGGGACCTATGCAGACCCTTAGCGGATTCTGATTTAGACCTTATTAGTGAGCTTGACCCGAATTTTCATCCAATCTAGTCGAGGACAAGCCGGGTCGAGATTTTATTTTCGGCGGGGAGTCCGTATATCCGAATGCAGGTAGAGTAGAGAGAGAGAGAGATGCGCATTTTCATATTTCCAAATACTGATTTTCAATTTCATCATCTGTAATAGAAATGGGCCCAATCCACCCCATACTATACTAGTGCGGATCCTGGGTTGCAACAAGTCGGAGTTTCCAAGCATTAGGTGCGCCGGATGTATTCCGGGATTATGTCAATCTCAGAAGAGGCGAGGCCTTTGCTCAAATCAAAGGATCGAGCGGCACCTATGCCCGGTCTGCCCTCAAGTTCCCAACTAATGGGGCTTTTCGTGTGTACCGATACAATAACTATGGCTGTGTTTGGGAACCACTTTGCCAAGGATCTTTGAGCTCCTAAAGATCTTTGGGCTAATGTAGGGGTGTTTGGCAAAAAATTTTCAACCCCCGTTTGGAGAATGCCTGCCCTATGAAGGCTGAAAGCCCAAGGCAAGTGAGGACCTGCCTTGGGCTTTCGACTTTCTCAACATGCTCACGCGAGTACTATGCATTCTTTTTTATTTTTTTCGAAATTATCCTTACAAACTTTTTGTTTTTCCGTTTTTTGCCCTTGTTATGAGACATTGTTCATCTTCTCCATTGAGGGTGGCCGATTTGGTTCTTCCTAACTGCGAGGGGCCGACGATGGCTAGAGGGACGCCGGTGTGGTCGCGACAACCTAGGCAATCGTCGTCGGAGAGTTGGGCGACTTCCGCGAGTCGCGGCGTTGCGTGACCTTTCGTGAGTCATGGCGACTCAATGACCATGGCGAGGGGCCGCCCTGGTGAGTCGCGGCAGCCCAGATCTGGGTCCTCACGGCTCAGATCTGAGTCACCGTGACCTCAGGCGAGGGGTGCATAGCCTCGGCGACGGCTGACCGGGGTCGCGCAACCCAAGTGCAACCCTCGCCGAGGTCCCCCAACCTCAGGCAAGGTCTCACCGAGGGTCACACGACGCCCGCCGACGGTCGCCTGACCTCGGGCGGCCCTCGCCGGTGGTTTCCAAGGGCCGCCTAGGGCCGCTGCCGGTGATCCCATATTGTCGGTAGCCGCTACCCTTACTAGCCAAATATATATATATATATTTTATTAATAAAAGTGCTTTGTAAATATAAGTCTTCCAAATACTATTTTGTCCAAAGATACTTCGAAATGGACTTTCATATTATGATTTTCTAAACACCATTTACATTTTGAAAAATCCCTTTCACTTAAAGTTCTTTGCATTTTCCTTAAGACTTTCCCCAAAAGTCTAATCACCGTTGCCCAGTCAAGTTGGGCTCAAGCTAGACCAGCACTCGTTGACAACGGGGTTGGCGGAGTTAACAACAAAATGTAGAATGGTCCTTTCCGATCGCGTATCAGAAGTTGCAATGACGGATCAGAAGTCATCCTACCCAAATTTTCTTCTCTGTCCTATGCTATTTCATTCGAAATTCATCGTTGCGGCCCATCTTCAAAACTTCCGCGAATGGCGGGTGGACCTAGCAATCAAGATCAGCGGCTTTGGGCCTGAAAAGAGCCCGTGTGGTCGAATGGCTACAAGGTGACGTCGTTTAGGCCGATCCGATGGAGTCGGCTCCGAGGGACGACTGCAGATTTTTGGCCTTTTCCAGGCTCCCCGAAGGCTGCACGCGGCTGCAGAGCGGCCCGTCTCGTCGGCCGAGAAGAGTTGTCCAGCACTTGCTTCCTGGCCTGCCAAGAAAACTCCCTTCGCTCGTTCATGTCGGGAACGGATGTCGTGCGCGGGCGTTCGTGCGGCCGTTTCTCGTCATCTGTTGTCGCCCGATTGGGCCAAAAGGCTGTCTGACAGTTTGTTATCAGAGAACGGGCCGACACACCACTGCTCGCGCCGTGCACCGCAAGTTTTCTGGGGCGTGCGTGACGCAGTTCGCGGCGACTTTGGCATCTAGTCAAGGAAGACCCGCTCATGCACCATCCCCGGTAACGAATGAAGAGCTGATGCTCTTCCTATCCGTTTCGAAATTATATTCATCGTAAATTACTGAATTGTATTTCGGAATTTGATAAAATATGTTTGAATGTCGAGAAGAATTTGAGGAGAATCTTTTTACTGAAAATTAATATTGCGAAAAATCTAAAATTGATATACTAATTAATAGCGTATCATCAATTTTAGCTATTTAATAGTAAATATGTTATAAATATATTGGTTTAGAACTCTTTATAGTAAAAAAGTTAATTTTATGGTAAATTTATCATAAATATATTAATTTAAGATTTTTTCATAATATTAATATTTTTTTTAATAATGGTTGCACGTGCCACAAAAAAAGGAGGGGAGAAAATCGATAAATATTCTATGAATGAGAATATTACAAAGAGGCTGATTTTAATAAAGAATATAAAACAGAGGGTGATTTTAATTTGAAAGATCACGGAGAGAGGGGGAGAGAAGGAGGACTACGTGATCATGTTGGAAAAAGGGAAGAGTTGCAAATCTAAATACGCAAAAAGCTCGATGTCAGAATTGGAATTCTCATCCGCTTTTGAAACATGAATCGAGCTCAAAACTCATCGTAATCCCCTCCATTATTTTTCTCAAAAGATGCCGATAAATTAGTCAAAATCCAATCCCCCTCCTCCTCCTCTCCGGATGGCGACGTGATCCGATCCGCATTTCCAGGCTTCCCAAGTCGAACCGCCTTGGCTGATCTGAGATTTTACCTGTTTTAGAGGCGCAATCGCTGGTCAAACCGAGCCCCCGGCATGTCTAACAACAGTCAACGCGTCGATCGTGTCGTGTACGGAGATGGAAAATATCCAGACGACAAATCCTCCGGGACATTATCATTATCGTTTCGCGAATCCCTTGTGATTCATCTCCCTCTCTATCCCCACTTTGCCCCTCCTGCGACGACGCCCACGCGGGCCCACCGGGACACGTGTCGGCGTTTCCCGGGCCTTGTGTCCACGTGCGCTTCTGTGGGGGTGCAGCTGGGGGACAGCTCATAAACCAATATGGAAATCAAAATATAGGCAGCGTCGCTGTCACCGGGTCACGCATCGGGTCAACATTGTGCATGCGCAAGCACAATTATGTGTCCACGTTCATTTATAATTTGATTTTGTTATTATGCACGCCCTCGAGATATTTAAGTAGCCATGCCATTAAAACTAACTTACGATTTCGAAAATAATATCTTTTCATATTATATATGGTCAATACGTTGAGAATATAAATTATTTTCTTATCAAGTACTTTCCATTTATATGTATTATCTTGTCATGTTGGCAATGTAATAAAACTTAAAAAGCTAAATGATTGCCCAACTTGGAAAGACACCTTAATTATTTTAATACGGAGCTATAAAATTAAAATTTCCTCGGCCAAAGAACTTGAGACAAATAATGAAATTTCAGATGATAAAATTAGGAGATGATATGTCTATGTGTCAATCTCTGCTAGTAATGCACGAGAGGAAAATGATACGACATTTATCCCATGAGTTGGCAATTCCTTGATCACAGAATAGTCCGCATGGTATTTGGTGAGTTGGGAAGGCACCGTATCAATCTTCACTCTGTAGTCGTTCCAAAGAACAGTAGGGCAAACAGAATCTTGTATAGGATCGAACCATGCCTAACTTAGCGAAGGAATCTAATCATCCAATCACGACAATTGATTTAAGCCTGTCATGCTTGTTTAAAAGCATGATATTAGCTCTCGATCAATTTATATATGGAAGGCCGATCACGCTTTCAAAGGTCCGTAAAGATATATAATCACTATATTCGAAAATTCTCTATGTAAATTCCCTAATGCCACTCTCCAGTTGTATTATTCATTTTGGATCACTCACTATTAACTCTGATAACACAAAACTTGACTCGTAAAATTACGAGAGAATTTGAGAATCACGATCCAATATAAACGGACTAACAATCTTCTTAAAGAGACGAGAAAAAAGATTCGACATTATATTTATATAAATAGAAAGAACTTGCATTTTCGCAATGTGACTATTAGAGTTACGTAACTACGCAAAACTATCGTATCTAATCAATTCGATTACGTGGCAAACGTATTCGGCTCGCGTGGAGGCAAAAGCTGGGAAAAGAAATAAAAATAAAGTGCCTAATAAGACAACACGTAATGTTGCAAGTCGACTGGGTGCCACGTCAAGTGGGGCCCAGCAAAGCAAACCCCAGCGACACGATCATCTCCTCCCTCCTACGCTAAGCTGACTCATTAGTGACAAATTGCTTCGACCCCATTTTCCGTATATTTTTCCTATTTTTTTAACCCTATGCTGCGCCACCACCACCAATCACCTCACCTTCTCCCACCAAAAATTAAGAAAATTACCTTAATCTTTATTTCCCATTTAAAAAAAAAAATAGTTTTTGGCCCTAATCTCTCTCTCCCTCTCGCTGTGGCGTTCTTGCCAACTAGCATGAGCTTTTTCCCCGTGGCCTAACTTTTCTGAAATTCTTTCTTTTATTTTAATTCCCGGATTTTAACTTTATGGGGGAGTTAAAAAAATCAAATCTCGTCAACAGATGGGATTGAAACTCGACAGTGGATGAGTGAGCGGTAGCTCATGTATGGTAATAGAAAAATAATAGGGGATTTTGGAAAGATGGAATTTTCAGGGAAGGACTCAGGACCTCCAAATTCCCAGGGAAGGACTTCTCCGGCCAAATATAAATAGCCCCGATCTTCCAGAGTCCAAAATGCATCGAAATCTGCTCGAAAGCCCCCTTTTATCGTCCTCTCCCCGCTGAATATTTCGTGTATTTTGTTGCCCGAATTGGAGTCGAGATGACCATCCTCATTGATCAGCCTAAGCTTGGTAAATTCTCTCTGTCTGTCCGAGAAGATTCAAGTGTTCCTGTGCACAAATTTAGTTTGTAACGTCATATTCAGTACCTGCTGTTAATTATCATTGATCAGCTGTTGGAAGGAACTCTCAAAAGTGGAGATTTCCCCTTGAAAATGGAATTATTATTTTTTGCTTTATTTTATTTAATTTCCTTTTCCATTAAATATAGCACGAGGATGCAGGCTTGTGATTTCTGGGGAAACCCTCTTCTCTGTTTATGGCAGTGGTGGAAGAGGAAACGAAGGTCCTTGTGGAGGAAGAAAAGGAGTCAGTACTAGATGGTGGTTTTCTAGCGCCAGACACAAATTCATTTGGCCACACATTTAGGTTTTTATTTTTTTACTTTTTTTTTGGGATTTAAAAATTTATTTATCAATTTTCGGTGTACCAATTACCATGACTTCTACTGTATGTTGAACCTCATAAAAAGAAAGATAGAAAGAAATAGAAAAAATAGAAAAACAGCAGGAGTGTCCACTGTCCGTACCATGATTGTGGGTGGATCTGGCATGATTTCAATTTCTTCCCTTGACCTTGTCACTTATGAACCCAGATGGGTATGGGACTCACCAAAAGTAAACAAACATGGAGAAAAGTAGAGATCTAAAGGGGATATATGAAAACAAAGAGTTAAAATCCGAAATTTCATGTCAGGATTTGCCTGATGATTGGTAAAAAGTGACCTTTTTATTAACACATATAAATCTTTCATCAACAAAATTTGTAGAAGAACTAAAATGTCCTTTTGCGTTGGTGAAGAATCTTAGGATCTTAAAGACTTTCATATGCTCTTCAAAGATGGTAAGATGTGTCGTGAATAAATATATACGTACCCATTCATCTGTTTCATGATAACCATTGACTTTTTTCTGGCCCAACAACTCCTTTTTGGACTGAAGCCGACGAGGAGCTTGGTGAGCCCACTATGTGGCCCAATGGGCCCAAAATGCATGACCAGGCCCATTAAAATTCAACTTTGATTGGCCCAACCCCCATGAAGAGTTGTGAAATTGCATCTGTATTTTTCACATGTCCAAACTTATATAGGTTTGTCATTTTACATGACCAAAGGTGGTTCTGGTGATTCTCACTTATATCACTGTCTATCTTCTACTCGACACTTTGATCTTACCAGAGTTTTGACGTCTTTGTTTTTGTCTAACGAATTCTACATTGATTGGACCTTGAAATGTGAACAGGGCCTATGATGCAGAGAGCGAGAGGCAAGCAGCGGTGGAGAATTTCTACAGGATCAATCACATCAGCCAGACATATGACTTTGTAAGCCAACTCTGCAACAATATCTTCTTGGCCCATAACATATTTTCTTTTTCAAAATTAAAAAAAAAAAAGGGAGGAGGAAAACAATATCAGCATCGATTGATCAATTTTTTTTAACTTTGTGGGGCACGGGCAGGTGCAGAGAATGAGGGAGGAGTATGGGAAATTGGACAAGGTGGAGATGAGCATATGGGACTGCTGCGAATTGCTGAATGATGTGGTTGATGAGAGTGACCCTGACCTTGACGAACCCCAGATTGAGCACTTGCTCCAAACTGCTGAAGCCATCAGAAAAGACTACCCCAATGAGGATTGGCTTCATTTGACTGGCCTCATTCATGGTAATCCTACAGAATTTCCCTAATATTTCTTGAGATTAGGATACTTGTCCATGACATTGTTTCAGATAAGATTGTGCTATCAGGTTTTTTCACTTTGACATGCCTTGTACGGTAATATTAGCATAGCCTTCCGTGTGATCTTTTTGCTTAGAATGAGCAATTAAGTGGACTGATGGGTCTTAACTTTTGATGGTCATAGATCTTGGGAAAGTGCTGCTTCATCCAAGCTTTGGGGAGCTTCCTCAGTGGGCCGTTGTGGGTGAGTCAATGGGTTTTCTCTATTCTTGTCAATTCAGTTTAAATTCAATGATATCATGAGTTATCATCTTGTCTGAATAACTTCTCATATTTGCCTGAAACTCATGATCTTGTCTGAATAACTTCTCATATTTGCCTGATCGAGTTTCAGGAGATACATATCCTCTGGGCTGCGCTTTCGACGAGTCAATTGTCCATCACAAGGTAATTTCTCCAGTCGAAATTGATTCTACCTTAAGAACAAAACAAATCTGGATTTATTTCTAGAATTATTATTTCTTATACCTCTTTTGATCTGGCAACAGTACTTCAAGGAGAATCCAGACTACCACAATCCAGTATACAACACTAAATATGGAGTATACTCAGAAAGATGTGGACTCAATAATATTCTGATGTCATGGGGCCATGATGATTATATGTATCTGGTACATCCTTTTGGGCCTTGATTATTCCCAACTTATTCAAGTCGAGCAGCAAGCTAAATTTGGATTTTTTTTTCTTAAGCTTTTGTAAGTATGATTTTTCGTTTTTGATTTTTGGTTTTTGTTTCATAAGGTTGCCAAGGAGAACAAAACAACCCTGCCTTCAGCAGCACTCTTCATCATCAGATATCATTCCTTTTATTGTAAGCAGATTCAATAACCATCCATAATTAGTATGCAAAAAAATAGAGACATTTCCATTATTTTTTCTCATTAAAAGGCTGAAGCTAACAAAAGCTTATGCAATTGCAGCTTTGCATAAATCACAAGCATACAAGCATTTGATGAATGAGGAGGATGATGAGAATCTCAAGTGGCTTCAGATATTTAAGTAAGTCTCAGTTTCTTCTCTCCCATTGGTACCACAAGAAATTTCAGTCAAACGATATGATAATTGCCTGCTACATTTATTGTGCGTATGGTATATCAAAGAAAAAGTCTAAATGGAAAGTCTAATTTTGACTTTTCTGCGCACAGCAAGTATGACCTTTATAGCAAGAGCAAAGTCCGGATAGATGTAGAGAAGGTCAAGCCGTACTACCTCTCCCTTATTGAAAAAGTGAGTTATCACTTAAACCCATGGTCCAAATTTCTTTGAAGAAATTACCGTCTCTCTCTTCTCACCTTGTTTAAACTGTCAATTCTGCTTCTGCAGTATTTCCCAGCAAAACTGAGATGGTGAAATGGGGAAGGGAGACGGAGATAATGGAGTCCATCAGAAAAACAGAACAAGAGCACATGGTTATGAATCAGCTGGCCTTGTTAATTAGAGATCAAGATTTCAAATTACTGTTGGTGATGGCTTCATGTGATCTTTACTTAGTATGAATGCATGTAGCATTTCTATGAAATAATAAGATCAGCTTCCATCCGCACCTTAATTCCTTCGAGTATTTTTCATGAAAGTAATGACATTTCTATTTAACCATTATGAGAAATTGCGTGTGAATCATCATTGATACGATGAAATAAAAAGAGAACCGTTATTTATTAGATATTTAAAGTTTTCATTTACCTTTATGCATTTGAAAGTAATGATTCATGCGATGTATCTAACACTTCATTATGAGAAGACTAATGACTATTTTTAATTGCTTTGAGCGACCATCATTTTCTCGTTATATCTTCAATTCAAAAGGAGCAAAATAGGGGTTGATCTCAAATTGTGAGGCCAAGCGAAAAGCCTGACCATGACGAATGCGCACGCAAAGGAAAAGTCAAACCCTTCATTTCAAAGTTCAAACTTAGCTGCGCATAGAAAAAAACGATTCAAATTACAGTCCAATGTCGACGCATGTTACCCTATAAATTCTGCAAAACTCCTCTCATCTACCATACTACAGCGGAGACCACAGTATAGGAATAAAAGATGGGGAGTTCAAAGCCAATCTCTGTCTTCTTCTTGTGTCTCATCTTCTTTGCCGCGGCTCTATCGCCACTGCAGCCTTGCGACGCCATTCGAATAACCGAGCGAGGTAAGAACGAGTCTTTGGCACTTTATTATGTTTGATATTGAAGTTTGCAGACAAGCGATTTCTGAAGTATATAAATATGATCTTGAACTCTTGAATTTGAATGTGAATGAACATCGAACAGGTTTAGCAACTGTGGATTCTCCAATATGCCCTGCTTGCGTGTGTTGCTCACCTCCACCGCCGGGATCATGTTGCGCCTGCTGTGCTACTCCTATTGAAACTCAGTCCACAACCGGCCCTCCGTGAGAGATCAGCTGTCTACTTCAGACAGTTGCTAATAAATAGTATGAATAAAGAAGGAGCTGGAAAATCGGAATAAGAATTTTACTAATGTTGTTCAAGACGTTGTCTTGTGTTGCTTGGAAATCTGGAATAAGTGTAAGCATGAATGATCACTGATTTCCTGTTGTTGAGCCAGGGACGTGTTCTTATGAAGTTGAATAATTTCATGTTCTATCATCAATGATTTCATTTTGGCAATCCCTCTTTACGCCTCCTGAAGTATTACTATTCTCTTAACGCACCTGGGATTATTGGAACCTACACTTTAGCCCTCCCGTCACTTTTTGACAATAATGGTGCGGGGTAACACTCCAATTTTTCTGTTTTTTTTTTTTACAATAAAAAAGGAATAGAAATCTATTTGGTAACATTAATTAATTTTTCTATTCCCCAGAATAGAAAAGTAGCTGGGAAATAAAGTTAAAATAGAAATAAGAAGTAGAAAAAAGTTCATGGAAATAATTTCTAGAAACAAGCTATTTTCTTTGTTTTATTTTTTTTCTTTTCTTCTTCCTTGCCCCCCACCGCTTCATGTCGTCTATTGCTGGCCACCATGCACCAAGCACTGGTCACTGCCGTGTCGCCAAGCACTGTCACTGCCACCAGTTGCTGACCGCGTGCTGTCGATTGCTTAATGCTCGCTAAAGGAGGAGCAAGAAGAAGAAGAGAGGGAAAAAAAAAAAATCTAAAAAAATAATTAAAAAATTAAAAGAAAATTTATGGGTTGTACTAAATGCATTCTTATTTTTTTTTCTATTTCATGAATATAAATTTTATATAGTTACCACACGCGTAAAAATATAAAAAAGCTATTTCTGAAAAGAAATTATTTCTCGAAATAGAAATGTCACCCAACGTACCTTACGATCTCGTGAGGTACTTATATTTCCATTATGATCTCGTGAATTCATCAGATCAATCATTGAATGATTTTCAGCTCTGTCAATCCAAACAAGTCGCCCAACTTAGAGACAAAAGATAGTCATTCGAGCAACGTAAATCTATTTCCGTGAGAAAAAACAAAGAAGTCACATTTCTTGCGCCTAATCGCGTGGCCGTGCCATGTGAGGAGCTACCCCCCATGACAACTAAGGAATTGATGAATTTTTTTAAGGGGCTATGGCTAATTTGGTGGAACAATGATAAGATCATAGATCTGGCAATGGAAATTAAAGTGGGGGCCCAGATTGGCATCCAAACCACCCAAATTTATTGATGGGTTGGAACTTAAAGACTTCTCGACCCCATTTTTGGAATGGATGACGGTAAGTGATTTGTAAGAAATATTTTGCAGATCTTCTGCTTTGGTTGCTTTCAGAACCAACCATGCTAAAGACTGTTCATTGAACTTCTCATTCCATCACCAGAGATAGTACAACTGCTAGAATCACTGAAGAGGATGGATCAGAAAGCCGATGAAATCTCCGTTCTCCTTGAGAAGCACGTCACAGATTCATTGGGAGCAAACTCGTCCCCGAGTGACGCTTGGCTGCTCTGTTAACGAAGGCTCGGTGGTTCCAAGTCGTGATGAGGGGGCCATTTCGAAAACTTTGGTTGGGAATCTAGCTTTCAACTGGCGTTCCTAGTTTCCTACTTCAAGCGAGTCTTGAATCTCAATGCAGAATTATAATGTTTCATGGCATATACAAGTAAATCCCCATGTCCTCCAGCGTCGATGCCTAGTTGAAGCACCTGACGAAGGATGCTACCATGTAAAAACTGGTTTAAGAAAATTGGTTTACAATCTAAAGAGGCAAATACTAGCGAGATAAACGCAGACGTCCATTCAAAGTCCGTCAGGTCGCTTTATTATCAGAAATCTCAGTTTCTGTACCTCTGTACCTCTGTGATATAGTCTAAGGGACAGTTGGACAGAGCAATACTAGGAGAAACCAGCTGTTAATGGCTACAGAAGACTAAATATCTTAGTTTTACAGTAAGAATCTCATCTTGCAACAGTCATAATTCATGAAAGGTGACTGTGGCAGACAGTAGCTTATGCTCGTGCCTCGCCTCTTCGTATTGACGGTGGTACTGGTATTGCCTAGACCTGCAATCCACCACACACGCACTGCATCATAAATCAGTCACATGCACGTTGTCCCTTTTATCTTCCCAACTACTATGCGCATTGCGGCCCTGACATTGGTTAGGCATGCAAGGACTCATAAATCTCAGACCTCTTGACCCTAAAGAAGCACTAAACAAATAATTGCATGAAGAAGAATAAAAAAAAGAAGAAGATATCTCCTGCCTACAGAATAAATGCGAACATCATCATGCAAGTTGGGGGTTGTTAGCGTTACATCAGTGGGTGCCAAACCAGGCCTTTAATGCTGAAACCAACCACTCCAATCACCTCTCATTAAGTTTCACACACTCCCATCTTCCTTCTTTAAGACCCGTACTTGCTCTTCCGGGGGCGGTGCTGCCATATAAGGGCTTTCAAAGTTAGTCTCTGCGTGCTAATTCAAGTGACTCAAAGGCTGTTGTTGCTCACTCAAGATGGGGATCAAATGGGCTTTGTGCTTGACATTGGCAGTGCTTGGATTGGCAAGCAACGCTGGGAATGCACAGGACTCAAATAGCACCACTCTGGTGCCAGCAATCATCACGTTTGGGGATTCAGCTGTGGACGTGGGCAACAACAACTACCTCCCAACCATCTTCAGGGCCAACTACCCTCCCTATGGCAGGGATTTCACCAATCACAAGCCCACTGGCAGATTCTGCAATGGCAAACTAGCCACTGACATCACTGGTTAGTGTGAAGAAAAGAAAGAAAGAGGCGGGAATCTTCTTTTCTTGTTCGTTAAGTTTTGTTTTGCACACATGTTCCAGTTGTTAATGGGTCTTTGCGTTTCCCTCTCATTTTTTGCCTTACCATCATCTGCAGCTGAAACTCTGGGATTTACGAAATTCCCTCCAGCATATCTGAGTCCAGAGGCATCAGGGAAGAATCTTCTGATAGGAGCTAACTTCGCTTCAGCTGCATCTGGTTATGATGAGAAAGCAGCCCTCTTGAATGTAAGAATTTACCACAAAGTAACAAAATCATTTTCCCCCCTTTTTGGTGAGAAAATTTCGCTTGCTTATATACTAGTAGAGTTGACTTGACCTTCTCTATGCAGCACGCCATTACACTACCTCAGCAACTTGAGTACTTCAAGGAGTACCACGGGAAGCTAGCCAAGGTGGCCGGAAGCAAGCAAGCAGCTTCCATCGTCAAGGGCGCGCTGTACATAGTGAGCGCAGGAAGCGGCGACTTTCTTCAGAATTACTATGTCAATCCTTTCGTCAACAAGGTCTACACTCCAGACGCGTACGGGTCCATCCTCGTCAGCTCATTCTCGAGCTTCATCAAGGTAACATAACCCGGCCCAAAATGGATGAAACCAAAAATCGTAGTCTTGAAACCATATCTATCAATTTACTGTGAGCGAACTTTCATTTTTTGAACAGGGGTTATATGGCTTGGGGGCTAGGAAGATTGGAGTGACCTCACTACCACCGCTGGGTTGTTTCCCTGCTGCAATCACCCTGTTTGGGTCCCAAGAAAATGGTTGTGTTTCTAGGATCAATACTGATGCTCAGGGATTCAATAAGAAGATTAACTCGGCAGCGGCAAGTCTTCAGAAGCAACTACCAGGAGTGAAGATCGTGGTATTTGACATTTACAAGCCACTGTATGACCTGATCAAATCTCCTTCTCAGAATGGTAAAAGGGAACATGTTCCTAACACTGCATAGACCAACTACATATACGATTTTGGGATTGTTACAACATTAACCCGTCTTCCTATTCTTCTCTGTAGGTTTTACAGAAGTGAGGAGAGGCTGCTGCGGAACGGGGACATTCGAGACCACATCATTCTTGTGCAATCCAAAGTCGATAGGAACTTGTTCCAACGCCACCCAATACATTTTCTGGGACAGTGTTCATCCATCTCAAGCAGCCAATCAAATTCTCGCCAATACGTTGATCGAGCAAGGCCTTGCCCTAATATAAATATATTTGGTTTTCCTCACTGGATATGTTGTTACAATTTGAACTTCGTTTTGTTTAGAAGTCAGCGTGAGGAATAAAATTCCCAAAAAATCTATGTTCTTATTTCAGCATGCTTCGTGGCAGTGTCACTGGTTGCAAAATGTCTCAGTTAGACTCAATTGCAAAGATCGATTTTGTAAAGTTGGAACGAAAAAGGGAAACATAACAGAAGAAAATAGGGGAAATCAGAATATACCTGAGTACGTAGTATCAAAATGGCAAAGAGCCACAATACCTACGGCAACGTTGTACTTACAATCTATTCGTCAATAACACCTACTAAATTCAAGAAAGGAAAGGAAAGAAACGAAGTACGTTCAAGCAGCAATAGAAGTAGAAAGATTCGCTAAACATGGGCTAAGAACAAGCAAAAGATCAAAAGCGTAATGTCTCTAAATTCAGTAGTTTAAGCAGCGAGCCGATTTGGGCAAGGCCATGCCACCACTTGCAATGGTCCTAGTATTTGCCTCCCTCAGCACTTGATCCACCTTGTTAACCTGAGCAGAAAAAAAATTTGGAGACCTCATCAGCTTCTTAAAATCAGTGTCATTAATTTCTGACAGCATCCCGTTTATCTTTGCGGCATGCTCAGGCTACAAAGCAGAGAAAGACATGGAGATCAGAAGCAATGAACAGTAAAGAAAAATAAAAGCCATTCCATAAAAGACAACTTGTTAAATTTGACAGACCTGAATATTCTCAACAAGCGGATAAAGAAGGTTCCCAAGAGTTCTAGTGCACGTCCCTTGGGATGATGGAGCAGGTAGACTTCTAGTCCTGTCGGTGGTGTTTTCTGCAGGAAGAAATTTCCTGTTGCCCCTCTTCCTGATGCCAAGTCCAGAAACCTTGGGCTTGCAAAATTTCTGATCTTGCCCGTGCAAGCCAGAGGTGGAATATGTGGTCGACTGAAATAAAGAAAGTAAATGTTGTGGCACCAAATTTCATTTAGATGTCCAAGCACACAGAGTGGCTGACGGAAAGTAGATAACTCACAAATCCTACAGCACCTAGCCCTATTCCTTAGAATGAAAGGGAGAAACAATAAACGCATGGGTCCCTTGATAAACAAGACCTACATGATGTCCATAGACCCAATTATTGGAGTTACCCTCCTGTGTTTGTGCATGCCTCCCAGGAACCTGTCAAAGATGTACACAGGTGAACCAGTTAGTGACCAGAACTACAATACTGACAATGATGCTGATTGCTGAGGTTTCAAGGAGAAATAATGTAGAATCAAGTTTGCATTGCAGGCATTACAGATGTGGAATGATATTCTCTGTAACTTTCTGTTGCATAAGGAAGGCCAGCATTGGCTCCAACATACTGATGGTGAATTGATTGGGACAGTAAAGTGTATGGAAGATGAAAAAGGGGCATGTTGTAAGGGGGTGCATAGCGTTGGCCTGGAAGAGGATTCAAGTAAGAATGGTGCCGAGACTGGGGTTGAATCTGGGAGCGATACTCTTGTAAATTTCTGGAACGATCATCTTTCTGCTGAGCAATTGCTACATAGAGAGGTTTTCCTCTGAAGATGATCCCTGGAATGATATGTACAAAAGTTAAGTTTCATCCAGAACTATACTAGACAGAAATAGAGGGAATTCTAAATACCATTCAGTGTATTCAGTGCTCTTTTTGCTTCTTCACAGTTGGAGAAACAAACAAAACCAAATCCTTTGCTCAATCCATTGTCATCACGCATCACTTTTGCAGAAGTTATTGTCCCAGAGCTACTAAAGTACTCCTGGAGTTTGCTGTCATCAATGGACAAATCAAGGTTCTTCACATACAAATTGCAACCGCTCTTCTGAACCCGACCGCTGCACACCACCTGGTGAGCATCTTTTAAAAGCTGCTCCCTTTCAGCTTTCTTTTGAGCCCTTCCAACAAACAAAATTTTCGACCCTGTTACAGAATTTTGTAATGTTAAAAGCAAAAACTTTTTATGTAAAAAAAATGATTTCATCTAATTTTAAATAAAGTGTAACACAGAATTATCTGGTTTTTATTTTACCCATTATTGTGCCATTCAAGGCCTCCACAGCTTTCTTTGCTGCTTGTGGTGATTCAAAGTTGACAAAGCCAAATCCCCTTGATTTTCCATCAATATCCTTCATTATTACAACATTGGAAACCTTCCCATATTCTGAGAACTTGTCTTGGAGATGATCCATGGTAATATCTTCCTCCAGATTTTTCACGTATAAATTTGTAAATTCAGGTTCTTCACCAAATGACGTTCTCTCACTTTTCTTGACAAATTTGGAAACATATCTACAAGCAATGCCATAAACGACTCATTTAATTGAGAATTCCCACATGTACCGCAAACCTAGACATAAATATATAATGGGAAAAGGCAGATGCATAATGATTGTTGACAGTAAATCTTGATTTAGCATCAGAGAAAGGAAAAAGTAAAAGGTATAAGTTTATCAAAAGTGCCAGAAATATCTGTCCCCAATTTCCAATTTCAGACTGAGTAAATGAAGACGTGACCAGGCAGGTAGTTAATACAGAGTAAATAAAACGATAAATATGCTAAAGCCATATTATGCTAGGCAGAGCTTCAATACGGCTATTTTTTGTGAAGTCTATAATGGTATAGTTCCTCCTTTTTCTGCCAACAAATCTCGGTTAGTGATGAAATTTCAGGCAAAACAACTATAAAGAGGTGTCCCTGGCTATAGCATTTATTTATTGGGAACAGAGACAACAGAGGGCATACATCTTCTTCCCCTCAAGCATGGTATCATGGAGGGCTCTAAGAGCATTCATGGCTGATTCCTCAGATTCAAACTGAACAAAACCAAATCCCTTACTCGATCCATTGTCTTCAGCAACCTTGCAAGAGAGTATGTTACCATACTGGCAGAAAATGCTTTGCACTCGTGCACTGCTAATAGAAGGGTCAAGGTTCTTGACAAAGAGATTCGCATTTCCAGCCTTCCTGCGAGAAGGGTCTCTCTGACACCACATTATTCTCATGGGCTTTCCTTTCAGCTTTGAGTAATTTAGACAAGCCAAAGCCTTAGATGCTGCAGAAAACAGAAGCAACAAAAGAGAGCAATTATTTGCAAGATTAAACAATACAAAAAAAGCGTAGCACACCTGCACAAGAACACACATGTGAATTCATAGACCAAAGTAGCAGGAACACGTAGTAGTGCTCCTATAAAAGGCAAAAATTAAGTGACTGAACAATTAGACATCAAATTAACAAGTTCTGAGGAAAAAGGGCGATCTTGGAAATTGGCAGGCAGTTGCTGCATTTCTTTTTCTAGACGAGTTATGAAGTAAAAAATATGTTCACTTCCATAATGGAAGAGATTCATTCATTTCAAAATGGACACTGGAAAAAAACCTTGTTTCACTTTACTGGCAAGGAAAAAGCAAGAACCAAGATGAGCTTCCGTGAGAAATCTGTCTAATAATGAATGCATAATCCACAACAACCAGTGTGAATAGACTAAACTTTAAGAGAAACAAAGGAATTCATTCGTAAGTAAAAAGAAGGAAAGGAAAGAACAACTGGCTATGCAACCTCCATAAGCACAGTCGCTTTTCAAAATCACACACTCGTTTCATTTCTCAACAGCACCGGCAAGATAAACCCTTATTTTGGCGAGGAAGAACCGTAGTCACCGACCATTTTCTCGAACTAGTCGAGAAGAAGGACAACACGGCCACGAACGACAAGCGCCAAAAATCAATTCGCAAGCCTAGCAAGAAAAGCCACAGAGGCCGGAAAGGAGATCACCAATAAACATGGAAGCCATAATGAACATCAACGAACATCTCGAAAACCCGATATTCCTCCTTGACGCACGCGCATTTGCTCACGGTCCCGCTCGCATCATGCAGAAACGACAACGGCACACGACTCCAGGCGCCCGCACAGCAGAGGCGTTTCAAGACCAGAACCACAATGACATGCATGAAACCTCAAAAAACTGATGACGTTCCCATGCACCCGAGAAGTAAAGACGGGAAACGGGAGGAGCGACGTTATACCGAGGAAGTGAGAGAAGAAGTTGACGTAGCCATAACAGAGCGACCTGCCGGAGGCCGCGTCCCGGCAGACGCGCACGGAGGCGACGTCGCCCATCTCCGAGAACGCCGCGACGAGGTCGGCCTCGCCGACCTCCGGGTGGAGGTCGCCGACGTACAGCGAGGCCAGCTGCGGAGGACGATCGCACTTCGGCGGCGATTGCGACCGCTGCTTTCCCGGCGCTTGAGCTCGATCGTCTTGCGCCGCCATTTTTCTCTCCGCTCTCCGGTTCTGAACCGAGGGCACGACACCGGAACGTCGTCGTCGTCGTCGTCGTCGCCGTCGCAGTCGCAGTCGCAGTCGAAGGGAGAGATTCTGCTTTCGAGAGGGAGATTCTGTTTTTCAAAGAGGGAAGGGCGGTTCCTGGTTTGTTATGACGCTGGAGAGGAGCGCGTGGCGCGACACTGTACGGACGGAGCGCTTTCCATCAGCGGAGACGCGTCCGCTTCACTCGCGCTCTGGATCTGACGCGTGGCAGGCCGCCTCGCGGTTCATGGAATTGCAACGACGCCGTTTTCCTTCCTGTCAGCCCCCACGTTTCGTGAAATTTAATATCGGTATGGCGCATAAAAACGAGAATGATATCCATTCTACCTAATATTACCTAAAAATCATCAGATCATGATGCAATTCCAAAGCGATCGGTATGCTGCTCGTCTTCGCGACTCAATCATGTTTTTTTTCAGAAGCAGTAAACAAGGACACGAAGGCCCGGAATATCACTAAATGAACCAGCTACCGTATAATGAAGTCCCATAATGGTGGTATATGGACTGCCTTTCCAACCGCGACAGGGGCGATTTCTTTCCCATGATGCTCCTGAGAACCGAATCGGTAATCGACACCTTCCCTTTTCGGCAATGAAAGAACGGGAATGAAATCGTTATACACGGAGATGACAATTATCTCGCTAGGAGAGACCATGCTCGTAAATGCAGAAGGTTTGCTTCCTTCTGCAATCACGAGTGATATCGAGCAATCACTTTCCAGTTCACGCAGGTGCAAGCAAGATCGACAAAGAAAATGCAGTTCAATTCAAACAAGGAACCGAGGGATTACCATCTAATAATGTCTTATTTACACAATTGGAACCAGGAATAATAATGCGGTTCCAAACATCTCTTCCTTACACAAGGCCATCTACGACACAGTGATCGCTGCAAAAATGCCCCGTCTTATTCTGCAAAATTACCTTTGTCTGCTCGTATTCCATCGGTTGAATCTATGCAAGGACTGGTGGATATCTACCCATCAACTCAGTATATATGGACAAGTACGAGAGAAAGACTGCTAAATGTCAAAAAGAACTAAAAGATGCTGACTTCCTATGGATTTTAGGCATAGCGCTGCGAGAGTCCTTGAGAACCTTTGCATATTTTGCCAGATCGTACTTCTGTAATGAATCTTCTTGACTTCCAACCGAATCCGCAGCACCTCCCGAGCCCGCACTGGATTTCTTGGACTGGAAAGAAACCCCCACATCGCTGTTTCGACGAATCTTTTCAATATCCTTTGCGTCATCCGACTTACTACTTCTCAGTCTATGGATGTCCAGAGAACGTCTGGAGGAACTCAAACGTGGAGTGGTGACACTGCTGCTCGGACAAGTGGTTCCTGCATCTATGCCAGTCAAAACGCTTGAACTGCAATGGGAAGAATCAGAAGAGAATGAACCCATGCCCCCTTCTAGGGATTCGATTTTTTCTGATGATGAAGGGTGATTATCGTCAAGACCATCTTTTCCCAGAACCAGTTTCCTGAGCTTGCCTAATAATTTGTGTTTCTTGGTGGCATTTGCCTTGCTGGCTGAAGAATTATCAACAGATAAATCGTCATTTTCGCCGGAATCTGTCAGAAACGAGGCTTGTGACAATGACCATTGATCAGAGTCGAAGTAAATGGAACTGATTGCCTTATCTGGTATCCCTTCCGTGTTAGCATATTCAAGTATAAGCTGCTTGGCTTTCTCCTCAGACCGGGGACTCAGAGTTTTGCTCAGGTCCCTGGCGGCTGTTTTACCAGCCGGTGGCTGATAATTCCGAAGCTCATATCTTAAGCAGGCATTTATCCATCGAAGATAGACTAGTTCCTCAACATCAGCACACCGATCTGCTTGGAGTTGCTCAATTTCTTTTGTCAAACTTTCATTTTCTCGTCTCAAACGCTCACTCTGTTTCTTCCATGCTTCTGCCTGAACAAGCAAACAAGAGTATAGATTAAATTTGTCTTACTTTAAATGCAATGAGCGAACTTAGAATAGCTGCAAAGATTACCTCTGGATCTTCCAAAACAGAGTTTGCAAGGAGCTGGGTGGACTCCAGCCTCTGAAGTAAATCAGAATTATCCAGCTGCAACCTCAGATTAGACTTTCTCAACTCTTCTACCTCGTGCTCCAGTTGTTTTAACTTCTGCAAGTTTGATTGCGCACTCATGTCATATTCCACGACCTTGAGCTCCTGGTCATGCAATGTAGCAACTCTCTTCTGAAGAGTCAATATCTGCTCCCTGTTTTGCTCGGCTTCAAACCTCAGTTTCTTTTTCAGCAACTTAATTTTCGATGTAGCATTGTCAAGTTCAGCCACGACTTTTGCATGATCAGCCACTTGAGCCTCTAACCTACGGTTATCTGCTTGTAGAGATTCAATCTTAAGAGTGAATAGCTTAGCCTCCATATTGTTTATCTTCAAACGGTTTTGGAGTTCCATTACAACTGCTTCTTGCTCCTTAAGCCCATAATATTCTAAAAGTTGGACCTCGAGACTTCTTTCCCTCTCTCGAAGCATTCTGACAATGCTCCTCAGGTGCTTGATCTCTCCCTCATACACATCTCTTTCCGTACTAAAGAATGATTGAGGAGTTTCCACATCAGACGTGGGGGTCTCAATATCTTTCTTTGGAGAAATCCCAGCAGCAGAACCACCAAAGTCAAGTTCCTTCACAAGATCATTAAACTCAGGCAAGAGATACCCTTCTTTATCTCCACTTTTCCCACTGCTCGGGGAGCGGCTGACCATGGAAGGATCGACATAGACTTTCGGCATGTGTGTCTCATCCTGACGGGGAAAAAAAAAGGACAGAAGGATCAGCTCCCATAAGTCCAACTGGGTACACAGGGAACCAGTCTGTCTATTACAAGTTCAGAGCATGGTAAGTACATCATTCTGCGATAAATGACTAGCTGGCTCCTGCATATTTAGAAAAAATAGCCCTGTCCAAAATGGAAAAGGACGTATGGAATATCATCTTGATGAATCAGCTCCTAACTAGTGGGTTAAATTGAACAAACACCGAAGTCAGCATCAGAATTATCACACATGCATTTACTCAGTATCAAAGTTTGTTCAAAAGGAAAATTATCAGATCGTTTTGAATTTAACCTGAAAAAAACAAAACCCCCGAATCCCAATACCAAGCTTCGACAGATGATAAGAAGGTCGAGTTTATCTTACATTTTTCTCCTCTGAAGTTGATGCAGTGATTCGAGAGACGATAAACGCTCTAGTTGTATGGAAATCATTTTTTAACCCAGTTCTCTGACCTTCAGAATGAGCCTCACCGCCACGATCTACAGACCAACCAACAAGCTGTCTCAGCAAAATTCCATAAACAAGATGAGTGGACGAAAATCTCTAAAAAGGCGAGTTATTCAAAACCTGAAGGGCTACCCGTCGGAGGAGGCAGCTTGGGCTTGACGCGTCGGGTTCGGATGCGAGAGAAGAGGAATCCAGCAAAAGACAGAGCCAAGGCAACCCCGAATTTCAACAGGATAGGCCTTATATCCCTCTTGTCTCTCACCATACTAAATCGATCTAGGCTACGTTTCGAGCTCTGCACACGGAACCAAACCCACAAATAGATGAATCCAGAGGAAAATCATGAATCCTCTTCTTCATCTTCCTCCACCTGCATGCAAGCAAAATAATGCTAAATTAATAAATAAATAAAAAAAACAATTCCAAATTTTCGAGACGAACGGAAAAAAAAAATTCGCCCGCTAATTCAAATTTAGCATTTTGACGCGCAGAAAGAGTCCCTGCTTTTCCTCCCACGCGAATTCGCGAGAGAACGAAACGATCGCGGCCGACGAACCACGATCAAAGCGGCGAACAAACAAGAATATCGAATCGAGCGCACGGCTCTTCGGATCAATCATACGAACACGATCAGCTCCGAGCTAAACAATACAAACTCGACGCACCAAAGAACGAAAACAAAACGGCTCCGTTTCCGGAATCGCTCCACCCGTCGCACGCAAAGCTCGAAGATCCACAGAGAGAGAGAGAGATATATAGAGTTACTCTTGCGGAGGTTTCTTGGGAGACGCATTGAACCGACGAAGACGCGCCGGAGCGAGCGCCGAACTACGGTTGCACGCCCTCGATCGTTCGCTGATAACGACGACGCCGCCGCCGCCGTCGACCCCGCTGCCGTCTCTTCCCCTCTTCTTGCCTCCGGTGCTCCGGTCGCGCAGGCGATTGCGTGCGGGGACGAAACTGCTGCCGTCCTCAATGCGCCAAAAGCGCCTCGAATATAAAAAGCGGAAACGAACGAGAACAGGCGATGGCCATCGGTTCTTGTCTCATGCCGTGTAGAAAGCGACGCGCATAAAGGCGGGCTCCTCTCTGCAAGTTCTAGAGAGAGAGAGAGAGACTTGCTTTTCTCGAATGTTGGTGGTGGTGTGAGAAAATTAGGTTGCAGAGTTAGAGAGAGAGAGAGAGAGAGGGAGGAGGGAATGAGATGCTTATTCAAAGAAGTCGAGACGACGACGGGCAAAAGAAAATGAAGAGGAGGTCTATTATAAATAATAAAAAAAGTCGGGAGTTTTTTTTTGATGATTTGGGTTTAGTTGAATTTTTCATTTTTTCTTAAATTGTGAATTAAAAAAAAATAAGGGGGGAAGACTAGAGATCGATAAGCAGGGACATGATTATCTGGATTTCGGATATAATCGAATAATCTAAGAATAGGAAATTTCAGTTTGAGAAGATTACGGACGCCCTGTTAATCCGCCAACTCATCCGTCTTCCCTCCTCCCTTTTCCTTGTTTTCAATCATCTCTTGATTTGTTGTTAAAAAAAAAAAAAAAAAAATCATCTCTTGATTTTTCACGAGTTTTTTTTTTTTTATTTCGATATGAGTAACTTGTTGTCAAACCCGTTTTGATTCCGACATAAGGTTAAAAAAAAAACTTTAATTTGGCATGCCGAAATCATTAAATAACTCTTGAGATATTCTTTCATTATTATCGAATAAGCTCAAAAGAAAAAGAATACGATGAATAAGTTATCACGATAGAAATGAACGAACTTTTGTATTGAGCGCGTGTGTAAATTGAGAATGCTTATAATCTCGATTTCATTGTTTTCTCAAAGTTTGCTCTTTTGAGATGGAGGTGGTGGAATTTTTGCAGAGTACTTTGACCATTTTTTTTTTTTTGGTCTTGCACGTATGGATTTTCCATGAATGAACCGTTTGCATTCTCCTAGTTCGTGTTTTCTTCTTCATTTTTCATTATAAAAAATAATTAAAGCAATTATAAGTGTGATTTCGTAACGTATTTTCTCTGGAACTTTTGATCACGTGAGAGCGAGAGACTAGGAGACAATTGTCAACTCGCCTGCCGTCCTTTCTTGATGGGAGAGGACACCAATACTCGATTAACTTTTTCTTCCCCTTCAGCCCATTTAATATAAAGATTAATATAAGGAAGAATATTAAATTAATATATTTATAATAAATTTACCAAAATTAATTTCAAGTTGATAAAAACCTTGAATTTATCCACATATGACAAATGTATTCCAAAATACACTTATCATAATTTTTTTCCAAATTAATTTTGAGTCGCTAAAAACTTAAAATTAGTACATATGTAACAAATTTATCAAGATAATTATTTATTAAGACTAATTTTTGAGTTATCAAAAACCCCAAACAAATAATTTTAAAATGATATAGATTTTCACGTGAACTTATCATGTTAATTGAGTTATTGCCACAAGCAATTTCACAGTAAAATTTGACAGGGGCTAACCGGTTAAATATGTATCAAGTATATCAGTTTAAGGATTTTGGTAACCCAAAATTAATTTGCTTAAATTTATCACAGATTTACTATTTTGAAGTTTTCGTAATATTAACTCTTAATACAATTAACCCCTTCTAAAAGGAAAAGAGACATAAATAAATGCTTTCTTTATTAAATCCTCTTACTAGTGTAAGATATAAGTTATAATTTCGCCGTTGAATTGTCCATAAGTGGATGACTCAAGTTGCACAACTATCCTTAAGCACACGTTATATACCATCATATGATAGTTGTACCAAAAGCAAAATTAAATTAACTGTGAAATTAATGATGATCCCTAATGAACGAACCATTTGAAAAATCTTAATTTACATTTACGAATTCGTCTACGCTAAGCTAAATGCACAAAATTTTAATGAGGAAGGACAAAATATCTAATTGTTACAATTCCAATCACAATAAATGGATTACTTATATTTCATTTACTTATAGCGAGGAAAGATAAATTGCTATGAAGATTATATTCAAGGTTGGATTGGAGTGTTCTGATGCACTTATTGATTACATTTTTTGAAATAATTCAATTTTCAAGATATTGTTACACATAACATGTGGAGAGTTGCTCTACCGAACACTGCAAAGATTTCTTAGTCGGTTATCTAATCTCTCAAGGACATCTGTTGATAAAATCCTTATATGAAATATCAAAAGAAAATACAATTTTGGAAAGAAAAAGAAGTAGAAATCGATTTAGATTTCATGAAATGAGATGGGGTTTGGTTTGTAATGCACCATAAATATGGTAGTCGGCCCCTATGGAAAAATCAAGGGTCGGTCAATAAATACGTCTCTTTAAATTCCTTTCTTTATTTCCGCACAAATAATTGGGTGGCCAAATTAAAACCGCATGCGAACCCGACCATGTGGAATGCTTTTTTATCACAAGCCCCCCAAATTCATTCATCACGCATTAATAAACCGAAAATGAGAGATCCACTTTGGGGTGTCCGTAATAGAATGTCCGATTTGAAATATAGCCATCGCAAGTAAGGTTCTAAACCTTCGAGCCCCATTAGAGATGACGTCATTTGACCGGAAAGTCAATTAACTGATGAACCCAATAATGTATGGTATATTATCGTGCCCCAGAGTCGTAAACGTTCGATTAAAGGAAGAAAAGAAAGGAAAACATACGCACGCGCACAAAAGGAGGCGGCTGCAGAGCATCTTTTTCCGACATGAAATGTTGAGATGGACGAGCACGATGTAATATCAGGTCGGCATGCTTGGCACCTCAAGGATCATGCGACATGATCTGGCGTCAACGCTGTTGCATGGTATTGTACTCCGCACGGTATCTTCGACGAGGCATCTGATGCGCTTGGCACACCTCACCAGCCATGCGCTTCGCCCACCAAAAGTCATCATCGATTCGCATGATCCTGTCATCTCATAGCAAAATAAACAGGTGGAGTCGACTTGCCAGACGTGGTCGGAGCGCATTGACTACGACATACCTGACTTTTGGATTCTTTTAGGATTTAAGAATTTGAGTTCACACGATTCGCGGAAATGGGTCTAACAAGCAAGAAAGAGATCTCTTGCGATGGATCATTCGGATCCCCCGAGGAGTGGGCTAACGTGTGCCGAAAGTATTTAGCAATTTCCCGGTCTCTAGTTTTTTCAGGAGGGTTCAGAGGGAAGATCGCATTTATCAGATTCAAAACTGTTCGGAGGAAAGGGTATTTAAGGATGATCGAGACAGGGTCTAATAAATAAGCCAAGTCTACTTGTGGGGGCGGCCTTCGAATGCTGGTGTGGTTCTTTTTCGTGACACGGTTTTGCAAAGTCTAGGGATCAAAGCCCCTCCACGTTACGGGGCTTGGAGTCACCAGTTTGCTCGAAGCATCCTGTCTCACCTCAGATCTCACGGTACTTAAATGCTATAATCAATCAGGCAAGCCCGAGGCACATGATGGGTCAGCGAAGTCGAACTTGCTGACACAACGACATAAATCACATTCCGTTTAACACTATTTTATGCAATGGTGCGGGCCATTGCGCTCCGGCCTGAAGTGTTGACACAAAGGAACGAAAGGAGACTGGGGTCGACTTAGCATACGGAAACGAGCAATTTACTCTTTATATTCAGGCCATGGAAGCCTTCTTTCTATGGTGCTTATTTGAGCATCATTTCCCTTCTTCTATACGGATACAGCGGTACATCCGCCACCTAGCATCATTATCAAGCATTCTGTAACGGAACTCTACAAAATTACATTCTTGAGCAAGGACTGTAGGAGGATAATATATATACATAACACTCTGGTGTTTCCAGACCTTCCTACCCTGAGGAACAACCTCGAATAGGCAGCCGTTAAATTCCTGGCCGGTGCTCTATCCGGTTTCCTTGGCCGTTGCTGCTTCCACTTGATCATATGGTGTCTCTAGCTGGTGCGTTTCTTCTGTCTTTTTCCTTGCGACCTCATTTGCTGCCTCCACTTGATCATATGATGTCTCTGGCTGGTGTGCTTCTTCTGTCTTTTTCCTCGCGACCTCTTTTAGGTCCAAGAAGCTGGGCTGATTGGTCGAAGACAGAAGCCTTGCCCACATCCTGTCTGTTATCACGACCTTGTGCTGTGTCTCATTAATTCGCTGCCAAAAGAAGATAAAAGGCTTCATTGACTGACACAGCTGGTTATTGCAGTATCATAGAAGAATATTACTGAAGGCTATTGTTCAACAAGCGTAGCTCCTTCATCAACTGGGGAAAATTTCTATGCAATGTGTTCTACACACAAAGAAGCAATCCTTCGTGCATGTGTTTCTCAAGATCCTACATACATATAGAGAATCCGACCGCACACTCTAAGAAAATAGGCAGATCCAGGTCTTCATCCCCCGATATGATATTGCCACCTAAGTCATCTACTATGACTCCATGAGTCTATTCTATTAACTGACATCGGAAACTGGAACTCTGGGGAAGAGAGAGACAATCATTGCGGAGGAGGCGACCAATTCAATGTCGTGAAGAAAGGCTTGGTGCATGTGCGTGATGTAGATTGTTTTAATGCCATCACAGGAGTCCTTTTCTGCCATGGTTAACTTCAGAACTATATATGCCAACGGCATGCTGCAGTAAATATCTCACCTGTCCATACAAGCAAGAAACCAAAAACAACAGCAGGATAATAATAAGTGCTTAAGCTTAAGTAATGGATTCACTCACATAAAACGGAATGTAAGCATGTCTCCCGTTGACAGGGCCAACAGTAAATCCTGTATAGCCTGCCATTGCACCATGAATGGCACTATGAGCCAAGAGAGTGCAGTACACATTATCGGAGGCATTGCTGGGAACGGCACGAATCATGTACGTGGGATCTGCAAATGAAAATTTAAGGTCAAATTAGTCAGTTCAAGAAGGACAATTCACGTGAGTCAATCCATTACCTAAGCTTAAGGATATGAAAGAAGCAACTTCAGCACACTAACCTATATACTTGAGATTGATTGCCATCTTCTGCGTCCTTGCAAAGTGATCCTGCACAATTTTAACCAAACCTGTAAATCAAGTACAATAAACTTTCTTGTCTATGATGCAAGAAATGACACCACTTCACTACATAAAATGGAATTAAAAATATCCATGTATGGCTCGTGATATCAACACAACAGTATTTTAACATTCCGTACGAAGAAATCAGAGCTGAAGACTGACCTCGGCACTTTGTAACTGTATGCGCTCAAGAAAGAATGAAGATATTAATTGTCTATACTAATAAGTTTCCTGTCTAAAGATCTAACATGGGTGAGTTCATTTAACAACAGGAGGTCATGTTGCTCAATAAGTAGCTTAATACCTTAATTTTCTGAGAAATCCAGAGGCCAACATCTTTAAGTAGCTTGTTTCCAGAGGCATCTGCCTGCTGCATGTTACGCATGCTTTCAGATAGGAGCTCTTGTCCTGCACCTTCAGCTATTACAATGACCATATGCCCATCCTCTTTAAGTTTTCTCTCAACGTATTCGTAAAGACCACCAGGGCCTTCAAGATAAAAAGGGGACTCTGGAATCAGGCAACAGTCCACATCTCGACTGGCAAGAGTAGCGTGCATTGCTATGAAGCCTGCAAGATGTTTCAACACGATTACATGAGTACTTTTGCAAGCCAGCAAAAGCATATAGAGACGCTATAACTTCATCAATCCAAACAATTGTGTATTTGAAATTCAATGTTCAACCGGGCAAAGGGGAAAATCAGTGAATTCAAGGTGCCATAGTCAACTAGGCCTATTCTCGATATTTTAAAAGCATCGAGACTAGTGTAGGCTGCTTCCATAAAGTACCATGAAGACAAAAGGATGCATTATTGCCAAATTGCAAAGTTATCAAAACCACTAACTACCCGACCATTTCATCAGATAAAGATATTTGAAGAATGTCATGGCAAAATGAGGCTTACCACTATAGCGACCCATTAATTTAACAAGGCCAATTCCATTCTCGATGCTTTCAGACTCAACATGAGCTGCATTTATAGCTCGCTGTGCTTCCTCCACAGCAGTATCAAAACCAAAAGACTTGTCTATAACCTAAAGAAGAAAAATGAGACAAAGATAAGATACTATTAACATAAAAATATCATAGTCTAAGGTCGTTCTTTGCTTGAACAGTACCGGAATATCATTGTCAATGGTCTTGGGAATACCAATAACTGCAACTTTCAGGCCACGCCTCCTAATTTCCTGCAGAGACAGATCAAATTGATACATAAGCACCGCTAGGCTAATAGCTGAAGTTGATCCAGTTTGTAGAAAAATCATATCAAGAATGCAAACTTTACAGAATCTGACTCTGATGAGTACAGATTTCTCAACCGTGCACAATGAAATTCATTATTTCAAATGTATATTCATTGTCCAAACAGCATTACCTCATAGATAACCGAAGCACCTCTCTGAGTTCCATCTCCTCCAATTATGTAAACCTGAGAGATGCACAACAAAAGTTAAAAGCAGAGTTCCTCGTTTTATTGAAGCTACTGCAGAAAGTAACGGTTGATAATCCTCAATAAAACATTTATAAGCACAAAAAATGCAAACCTGATTGATGCCCCTGTCCTCTATGCTGTCAACAATCTTTGAGGTGCTATGGCCCCCTCTTGAGGTCCCAAGAATAGTGCCACCACGTTTATGTACGTCATTGACGACCTTGGGTGTCAAAGTAATCGTGTTTCGTGCATAAAAACCTTTGTAACCTCCCTAAACATTGAATAGCAGATAAGTAAAAGCGCTGTAGAGTTTTGAATTTAAGATTTCAGGCAAGTTGGCATTGTGTTACGTAATCTAACCTCTATGCCAAGAACTTTGCTGACTCCATACATGTGGTGCAGGCCGCAGACTATTTCTCTAATGACAGTATTCAGGCCGGGACACAGGCCCCCACATGTCACAATACAGGCGTGCACTTCATCCGATTCGAAATATACCTGCGAATGCAATGGCGTGGGCAACTTAAATTTTCAGGATGGCCGAAAAGGTAGACGACAAAATAGAAGCAATCCAACACCTTTTGCCGAGGTCCAGCCCGCCGAAAATGGGTCCCTCTTGGGCTATTCTTTTGAACGACAATCTGCAAAACAGCGAGCAGAATGCTGAATGCTTATCATCAAGACGACATGATCGCAGTAACAAATACTACGTACACACAGAAACAAGTGGAAATAGAAAGCGACGGAAAAGAGAATAAATTCTAAAAAAAGTAATTTACCGTTTGGGCCACCGTGTCATCCATATTCACAAAGTACTGCCTGTTTTATCCATCAACGAAAATTTTAAATTTTTACGCAGCACATTCATCTGGAAATAAATTAATCAATAAACCGGCAGCTCGAAAAGCAGAGCAGTATCGCGAACTCACTTGACCACTGAATAGGAAGGATTGTCTTGCAGCGGATTGGGATATGTCTGCACAAGACATGGGGGAGCAAAGATCAGTGGAACTGAACTGCAGCAAACTTCGTGAACGATGCGCTAACAGCACGACATGAATGAAACCTCCGACACTGCCGTCGTACGTTTTTTTCCCCACGTTCATTTCGCTGCTTCGGTTCGAAACAGACAAGAACATGGAAGCCACCTACCCAGTTTATTAAAGAACAATGATTCGTGTACGTCTACTTGGATTACGTTCTTAAAGATCGAGAATTTCGTTTGGTGCAGAAAAAACAGAGGATATCGAAGACGAAAGATGAAGCCATTGAGTGATGATCAGCGAGGATCCGATTTCGCTTGCTTCCGTCCTTACCAGAAACAGGATCATTAGCATAAATCCAAAATAAACCAAGCGATTAAGAAATGAACCGTATGTCCAATTCAGCGGGAAAAAAACGAAAACGAAAACTGCTCTCGCTGAACAAGTACAGCGCGCGACCAAACTCCAAATGACAACTCCTCGTCTCTGCGCTAACTTCTCTCTCAAGTCATTCGAACTCAGCATCACCGAACTACTTCTAGAGAGAGAGAGAGAGAGAGAGAGAGATTCACGGGAAGGTCAGGCAAGTAATCGGTCAAGTGAGGGACGTCCTCGAGGACGTAGCCGGCCTCCCCGGTGACGATCTTCATGTCGGGGATCGACGGTGGCGAGCCATTCGCCATGGCGGCGACGCCGTTCGCGGCGGCCGAATCCGGGGAGCCGTCCTTGAAGTTCATGGGGCGGCGCCGGTGCTGGTGGGCCACGGGGCTGGAGTTCGCGGGGTCGAAGCACCGAACCTTCGGGATGGAGATCGAAGCGAAGCTCGAGATGGCAGAGGCGGTGCTGGAAACGGTGGGCATTTTGCTGGTTAGCTCGGCTCCCCTGGGAATTGGAGCAGGCCAAGCGTCGGGGAGCCCGTATTTGTAGCCGTCGATCGCAGGCTCATCAGCATCAGAGGGCGGCAGAGGCGCCTTGACTGATAAAGTACTATCTTTTTTTATTATTTTTGACTTTCTTTTTTGGGACGGAGGAGGCGGTGGAACGCTAGAGACATTTTTGGCTGTCGGAGTCGCGGGAGGGGCAAAATGGTCCTTTGACGGCGTCCCGCATGCGTGCTACGTTGGCTGACGTTAGTACTCACGCTTTGCTTCGCGCAGGATTTTGTTTTTTTCCAATTTCTGTTATGATTATGCTTTTTTTTCTTTTTTTAATAAATTTTAGTGTCCCTGGTCCCACTGGAATTATTGCGCTGCATGCTTTTATAAAACATTCAGGAGACTCTCGTGTTGCAGCACGAGGTCGCTTCGATTAAATGAATAATTAATTAGGTGTCGCTTTAGTTGAAATGAAATTTCGCTCCATATTTTTTTTTCATGAAGCTCTCGTTCATCTCTTGTTGGAAGCACGCGGACAACAAAATCTTAGGGATAAATGTAAGTTCTGAAATTTATTTCAGAAGTATAATTGAATTTAAAAAACTTGGCAGAAAATGAAATGAAATTTGGAAACTTATAAAATTAGTACAATCAAATCATTTTATTAATTCTGTTCAATTAGACTAAGAGATATGATGACGCTATTTTTTTAGAAATATTTCCTCTTCTTGCATTGCATTGATTTGGTTAAGACATGAAATATAACTTAAACGACGATGTTTTACCTAAATCCTAGTTTTTTACCAAAATCTTAATTACATAAAATAAAAAAATGTATTTGTAAAAAACACACGTGAAAGAGAGAGAAAAAAGACGAGCAAAGGCGGAAGGCCCTCATTGTTGTCACTCACCATTGTTGGAAAGGGCTCACGACGGCTCAACAAGAGCCAATGACTCTCGCTGAACGCAGATGAGAATGTGGTGACTCTCAATTGAATAGCCGTGAGGGTTGCCTGACGTGAGGTCGAGCCACTAGCAACAGTGGGGCAACGATGGTGAGGGCGGCCGCCCTTGTCCTTACCCTTATGCTTTTCTGTGTATTTTCTAAGATACATTTTTTTTTACTTCTTTAATCTAATTTAATTAAGATTTTGGCTAAAAAATACGTTTTAGTCTTATATTTAATGTGTTTGGTATAGTAATGCCACGTAGGAAATTTAAAATATTAAAAAAGTTACATCAACATTTTCCGTTTGTTTAAATGGACAAAGTCAATGCAATTATTTAATTGCACCATTTTGATAAATTATATAACTTGGTTGTACTTTTGTCGCAAATTTTAGATTTTAGTACACTTATCCTATGCCAATGCAAAGGAGGGTGGCGCTTTTGAGATGTCCAAGAAGATAGGCTGGTGAAGGGATCGAGAAGTCGATCCAAACGCTACAAAAGAATGATGAGTGATTAAGGTACAAACTTAGGGTGTGTTTGTTTTAGAAAAAGCTTCATAATAAAAAGAAAACGCTTTCCTGGAAATCATTTTTTAAGGAAAGTGGATAGTTTTTCTTTGTTTGATAATATACAACCAAAAACGTATTTTGATATTTAAATCTCATTAGGAAAAAGTGATTTCAATCTCGTAACGTTATTTAATGACAAAAAGAAATCGAAATTTCAAATCTTTTCTATCTTTTCTTCCCCTCCGCCGCCAAGTCCCGGCAACAACTACTTACTGCCATAGGTGCAGGCCGGTGACCGGCCCAAGAAGAAGGGAGAAGAAAAAATAGGAGAAATATTAAAATATTTGAGATGAGTAATTTTGAAAATTATTTTCACCTTTTATTTATTTATTTCGGAATCCATTATCCGAAATTTAAGCGTGAATATCTTTATTGATCGGAAAGTTTTTTAGGTTGACTACTCATTTTTTGAGAACCCAACAGTTGAAAATCCAAAAAATCAATTCCCAAAAAACACTTCCCCAGATAAACGCACCCTTTAGAGATTCGTCGGCCCGTTTTTTCCACGATGAGTAAAGCTGTAAACACGAGTACTTTCGGATTTCCAATGAGGAGCGTCGAAAATAGCTCATATCAATTTGACCGGGCAATCTTATTACGCGAGAAGACTCGCGTTTGTCGACATGAGTAGCAATTCGAACCACGGTATGACAAATGACTGAGTGGGGGGAAGGGTGAATAGGCTGAACAATTTTTGAATATTTTCCAAACTCGAATAGCAAGTGGTACTACGCAGTGATGTCAGTAATACCGTGCGAAACATCAGCGATGCCCGGGTTATAATATGCAGAAATATAAGTTTTTTATTGGGTTAATTTTTTTTCCATTCATTGTCAAGATGACGTAGGAAGGAGTTCTCAAAAGTCACAACAAAAAGCAAGTCAAAGCTTCAAAACCAACAAAAAACTACAATAAGAAGAGAGTCAAAGCTTCAAAACCAACTAAAAACAAGAAATCAAGACATATGGTTAAAGCATGATTGACGAATATAATTACAGGCTATTCCTTCTAGAACAGATTTAGGACTGCACCCAAGTGAAAAAATCAATAACTAATCACCAAATCACACAACATCATTAGTGATAAGCACAAGCGGGAATTTCAATGCAGTTATGACTTTGCCTTTCGATAGCGTTGGGAACACTAAGGGCAGTGTCGGGGACACTAACAGCGTTAGAGATGCCAAAGCTTTGAGGTCCCCAACGCATCATAGACATGCCAAAACAACTCAAATTTGACACCTATGAGCATGAGCCTTATAGCTAATGCGAAGCGCCAAAACTCTGAACTAAAATATGTTGAACAAGCAAAGATTTGCAATTAAAGTTGCTTTAAACACTATTGAAACTGGAGACGGAGTATTTATTCATTAGAACTTTAAAATCTTGAATTAGATTGAAGAGAAAGGCTCGTAGATATAAGATTGAAAAAGCAAAACTCCAAAATAAAAAATATAAAAGGAAAGTAGAAAGTGGAAGATGAAGGATAGGAGCCAAGTATTTATATTATTCTTATTCATCAATTTTGCATTCAAATCGAATTGAACTACACAATTCAGTTTAGTTCGATTCAATTTCAAATTCTTGTTTACTTCGCTTTTCATTTCTAACCGGACCAAATTGCTCACTCCTAATCCTACCCCCACTTCTTAATAAACGATCTTTTCGATTCACTTATCAACTTCATTTTTATTTATTTTTTTGTTGGTACAATCGTTTATCCGATCTTCCTTTTCTTACCTTTCGCGACAAGATCATGCGAGGGAGAAAATATTCAGTGATTTCGAACCACCACGTGCGATGACTTCAAAATTGCCAATTACAGGCCGACAGCAAATACCTAAAATGCCAATATCTTTTATCACCTACGCAGCGGGTTACTTGAAGACTCGTTTGTCTACGATTAGGTAGGAAAGTAATATCATGCTTTTCTATTTCTTATTTAATTTTATCCAATTTTTTAAAAAAAGCATGAAAAGTCACGTGGAAGTTTACGTTGAAAATTTCGGATATTTTGGATGCCAAAAAAGTCGAGTTACGCATGTTATAATATTTAAATTAAGACCCCATTTATTTCGTGAAAATTAAATAATTTTTAAAAAAAATTCTAAAAATGATTACTTATACAGATTAGTCAGTGAGAAAATTTTAATTATCGACAACAATTCATATCTAAATATTTTCGCGAACCCATTTATTGATTTTTCAAATGATCATATTTAAGAAAATATTTTTTAAATCGTTCGTTTTTTGCGAAATAAACAGAGTTTGAGTAAAAATCAATTTGGAATTTAGAAAGTGAAAAATGACTGTTGGTGTGGGTTAGACACTAGAATTTCGTTCCTGGAACAATATCCAGTGGATAAGATGAATCACGACAGTTGATTTCGTAGTTCTCACAAGATCAACGGCTACAATCCAGTTGGCCCATTGAACCCAGATCCAAACAAGTAATTTCTCTCGACGCCAGAGTTACCAACTAGACATGGTCGATTCCAGGGCAGGTTGGGCTTAATGGGCCTACTCAACCGGTCCATTAGGCCCATAACCACGGTCATGTAGAATGTGTTGGCCTTGCTTCCATGTCCTAAGGCGGAAGACCTTTCTTTGCGGCCCGAAGTTGCAAAGGACTCAGACTTAGGCTTGTTCACACGGTGGTATCATCAAATCGACTAGAAGGTCTCTTGCTATTAGCTCTAGAGCTCGATGTGATTCCCATTAGTTTCGGAGTCGTGATGCGTTGTCGAGTAAGAGGCCCAACGATGTTTCGTTCCCACTCCTCGACCTTTTTTTTTTTTTTTTTTTTTTTTTTTTTTTTACTTTTCCGAATTGATTACATGGCGGTCGATATAGCTCGAGATTTTTATTTTTCTAGCTCACCTCCCATTAGTTTGGGAAAGCAAAGCAAAATCCAACGACTTCAATTTGAAGTCCTGGCTGGTTCACCACATAGGCTTATTGCTCTAGATGGACCATTTGGAAAAAAAGCTCGTCTTAATCCACTATGTCTTGAAATCGCTATGACTAGATGAACACATAAAAATTAGCATTTTGATTCTTTTAGAGAAGAGAAAATGACACAAGTAGTCTTTGAACTCTAGTTAAATGTGCAATGTGGTTCTTGAATTTTAAATTTATCTAATATTGTCCTAAATTACAGCTCAATGTGTAATGTAGTTTTTGAACTTTTAATTTATTTAATGTAGTTCTGAATTTTTAGTACATGTTCAACATAATCATTAAACAATTTAAATAATAATATTTAACATTTTCATATAGTTTAAGAACTACGTTAAACATGCATTAAAAGTCAAAGAATCATATTGAATAAATTAAAAGTTTAAGAACTATATTGCACATTAAGTTAAAATTCGGGGATCGTGTTTAATAGATTAAAAGTTCATTGGATCAAAGTTTAAGGATCATTTGTCTCATTATCTCTTTAAAAACGTTAACCATAGAAAAAGGGGTGATGAAGGGTTTTTTCAAGTACATATTTTTTTCTCTAAACATCATAGATCAAATGGTCTAAATGCAGCATTTTGAAAACCTGGCGGACAAATTGATGATAACCGGTAAAGTTGGAGGTTCGCTTAATAACAATCCCCCCCTAAATTACCAGAATGCCATTTCGTCGTTGAGGCCGCTTCTAGTATTTCCGCAGCCACCGTCGCTTCGCTTCCTCCTCCCCTCGACCGCACCATTTTTCAGCGCAGACTCTCCAAGTCCAAGCTGCCGCGTCCGAAAGAGAAGAGCTTGCTTCTACGGCTTCGATCCCTTCGCCAGAATCGTCATGTACCGGACCGCAGCTTCACGCCTCAGGTCTCTCAAGGTCAGTACTCACGTGGGTCCGCTTCAAAGATCCGGTCTTTTTGGCGATTAATACCTCGATACGAGCAGGAACTTCGTTGAGAACGGAAACGGATTCTTATGCTCGTTCGTATGGTGTTGTTAAGTTCCGGGCGTGACTGGGTCGCCTTTCAACCGAATGGGTTGATCGCTAGTGGAAGCTGGGGAGGCGTTGGGTCCGGTGGGTTTTGAAATGCTATCCGGGATTTTGTGTCACGCGCAGCTTCGATTTTGATTTGGGCTTCTTCCCTTTGTTTGGCCTGAATTTTGAGTTTGTTCGTTCTCGGGTTCTGAGCTAATGTTGCTTTGGTGATTCTGTCTATTCTATTTGTTTCGAGTAAAATGAATAGCTCTTTTTGGTTTGCAATGTGCTAATTGATCTACCTAAGAGTTCCAAACGTCCAAAATGAATGCCTCTGTTGAGATTCTTTTCTTTGCGAGTGTCGTATTGATTGCATTCTTGATAAGATGCTCACCTTGTGGTAGTAGGTTACTTATTACTGCTGAACAAAAGATGGGCCAGGACTGAAAATGGTTCTTTTCTGGGTTCTTTATTATCAAATTACTGAATTACATTCATACAAGTGATCATAATATATGGCATTTCATATGCAGTAATGATGGAAATGTACATGGGAGTTCCCAATACCATATTCATTATCATTTACTATCATGTGACAGGGTCGAGTGGGGAGCCTAGGAACTCGCAGGTATGCTACTTCAAGTGCAGTCGCGTCAAGCTCCACCTCATCGGGTTTATTTAGTTGGTTGACTGGAGAAACTTCAAGCACACTTCCTCGTCTAGAGATACCCCTTGCAGGCATTTCTTCTCCTGATACGCTACCAGATTATGTCGAACCAAGCAAGACCAGGATTACTACCCTCCCTAACGGCGTCAAAATTGCTTCGGAAACATCGACAGTGCGTTTCCACTTTGCAGTTCAACTGTCATTTCAATTAAGTTCATTCAGCTTCAATTTCTTGTTTATCTTATTTCCTGCCTATTTCTTCATTTTCAATGTGATTGCTTCTGATTTAGTTAAGTTGTTTCTTTCTGGTTAACTAGAATCCTGCAGCCTCCATAGGATTGTACATCGACTCTGGTTCTGTCTATGAAACTCCTATCACCTGTGGGGCCACACACCTGCTGGAGAGGATGGCATTCAAGAGCACAAGGAATAGGAGTCATCTGCGTGTTATTAGAGAAGTGGAGGCAATTGGAGGTAATGTTGCTGCCTCTGCCTCAAGGGAACAGATGGGTTACACTTTCGATGCCTTGAAAACTTATGTTCCGCAGATGGTAGAGTTACTCATTGACAGTGTGAGGAACCCTGTATTCTTGGATTGGGAAGTCAACGAAGAGGTACACCAAAATTAGCCCTTTGAATTTCGGTCTTTCACTTGAACATGCACTTTTAAAGTTTATACCTTTGTCAATTCTCTACATCTGATGTTGACCTAGTTGTACTTACGGATTTGTTCATTTGGTTTTCTTGCAATATTAAGATGTGCTGAGCATATCCTGGCACTGTTTAGTTTCCTGTTGGCGGTGGTCACATTGAGGAAAAAGTAAGATCTGAATGTGCAGAATCAGTTTGAATGGTCAAAAGAAATGCAAAGTTCAATGTAGATATAGGTTGAACTTTGTTTTATGTACTTGGCTACCCTTGCTGGGTGCATTCATGTTGTTAAAATTGAAGCATCTGTGTAATTAGAAAATATGTGTCTTATACACCTGCATGCTTTTGCTGTAACACTAAGCATGCAGGGACTTCGAATTTTAAAAAATGCATGTATATGTGGAAGCTTGTGTTTATGTCAGACTTGCTTAGAAAGGAAAACGCTACCAGTGTTATTGTTGTTCTTTTGCTTCTACTTCTGCCCTTCTGTAATTGTTAGATTTTACGCGTGGTTTCTAACCTAATCATTTGTTTGGTTATGCAGCTACAAAAGGTGAAAGCAGAACTTAGTGAACTTTCTAACAATCCTCAAGGCTTACTTTTGGAGGCTATTCATTCTGCTGGTTATGCTGGTGCACTGGCAAATCCTCTCTTAGCTCCTGAATCAGCACTAAACCGATTGGACAATACCATATTGGAGGAATTTGTGGCAGTAAGACTGGAACTTATTGAACACTGCATTTGTTGAGCATATATTCACTAGACCATCCCTGCAATCTATTTCCTTCAGCATTTTCTTGCTTAAATTTTTTTTCATTTGTCATAGTGTGGTTTGTATCTGTCTTCAATGCCTGGTTTTCCTGAGAAACTATTTACATTTAAAATTCAGGAAAATTATACAGCACCTAGGATGGTTCTTGCTGCGTCTGGGGTTGAGCATGAAGAGCTCTTGTCCATAGCAGAACCACTTCTTTCAGACCTTCCTAATGTTGCTCGTCCTGCAGAGCCAGCATCCAAGTATGTTGGTGGTGATTTTCGGCAACAGGCTGATTCAGGGGTATTTCTCTAGTTATTTTTTAAAAGAGATAAGAAAAGGGAATAACTAAATTGTCACTTATCCCTCTGTTTTATCTGTGCAGAGCACACATATTGCTCTTGCTTTTGAACTTCCTGGTGGATGGATTAAGGAAAGGGATGCAGTCATTTTGACCGTGATTCAGGTTAGTACTAAAATCTTTTACCCTCCTGAGTTTGGTGGACCATCACAGTGTTGTTTCTGTGTTGTCGCTTGTCCTATAAGGATCCCTTGCGACTTTTGCTTCCTTGGTTGAATCAAGATGGGTGACATTTCATTAGTCCTGCAGATGCTTATGGGAGGTGGTGGTTCATTTTCTGCTGGAGGCCCAGGAAAAGGAATGCATTCCAGGCTGTGTAAGTTGTGTCCTGACCTTAATTTTGTTGACAAACTGTTCTCTGTTTCAGTGCAAGGTATCAAATAATCAGGCTTTCATTGATTGATGAGCACGGTTCTTCATGCACCCTCTTGCTTTTGTTGGACTAGTAGACCTTGTAACCTTGGAACACATTACCTAAGATTAATGCATCTGGTCATCTTGAATATGCAGATCTCCGTGTGTTGAATGAGTACCAACAGATTCAATCTTTTTCGGCATTCAACAGCATTTTCAATGGAACTGGGTTGTTCGGCATTTATGCTAGCACTGTAAGATTGATTCATATTCCTCCTTTCTCTTGCTAAATTTGCATTCCTTCTGCTGGACTGTGCTATTTGGTCATCTCGATATTGTAGATGTCTGATTATGTATTTGTATAGAGATATTAAGTCTTATGCTCCGATGGTACTGGCTTTACTTGATGGATACGCACCTAAAACAGTCTATCGAAATGGAACTGGAGCTTGGGGTTATCTTACTTCCAATGTCGTCACTCTTCATGACAGACTTGTATTGCTGGGTTGGGAAGGATATATAATGATAATTTTGAGAATGCGATTGTGGGGTAGAAGTTGATTTTCCATGTGGAAACAATTCTAGGGTGAGCTTCAGGTTCGTGCATTTTGGTTTTGGCACTGACCAGAGACATAAGAAAAGAGTGAATAGGGTCCCTGATGCTTGATATTGGTTAAAACATGAAAATTTATGGTAAATTCGAACTCTAATCTTTTTAGCTTCTGTTAGCATGGAGTGGCACTGACTAGGTGTTAATGAAGTTACCGGCAGTGACAAACTTTTAGTGTTTTTCTAATTACTTCTGAGCTTATCATTTTTCTTCTAAATTTGGTTAGCAGAGCTCTGACTTTGTGGCAAAAGCTGTTGATGTAGCTGCTGAAGAATTAATAGCACTGGCAACACCTGGACAAGGTTCATGCTGCATCTGTTTATTTTCTTCAATGTGCCATTTTTGTTATTTTGTTTCTAGTGTGCCCTGACACTAATTGAAAATTTTTCTTTTTGGCAGTTACTCAAGTGCAACTTAATCGTGCTAAAGAGTCTACAAAATCTGCAGTCCTGATGAATTTGGAATCTAGAGTATGGTTCAAACTCCATCTCGAAATGATTTCTTATGAATAGGAAAAGAAAATAAGATGGCTTGACTAAAAATGAAGGCTATTAGACCTAAACATATATGAACTCTCTCTCTCTCTTCTCCCCCCCCCCCCTTTCTTTTCTCCTCTTCTCTCTTTTATTTCCTTATATGCAAATTTTCTTTTACCTCAAGGTATCTCTAAAATTCCTAGAATATGACTGTCTCACAACCTTTTCAGTCTTTGTTCTTTTCTCTTTTCTTTAAGAAGATTGTACTGCCAAGACTTTTCCTCATGGAGATATCTAATTGTTGCCTCTAACAGATGATTGTCTCGGAAGACATAGGAAGACAGATCTTGACATATGGAGAGAGGTATTTAAGTGACACTGATGCTATAATTGACATGCTGTGCACTCATGCTTGTAATGTCGGTTACCCCTGGTTTTAGCTTTACTTTCACATCTATGGATGCAATGCAAGGCTTGAATAATGATATTAGTAGGCATCTCTAGTGGCTATGCATTATTAATGTCCAGTTTTTTGTTATGATCATATCATATAAGTCTTGAATAGACCCTACATATTATCGAATTTCACACAGTCCATCTTGTGGGAGTTGAGCCAGTCTACAGAAAATCAGAAATGAAGGCCATAGAGTTCTTTTAAGACTTCTGGTCTTTGTATATTACAAGTCATGCAAATTAGAGGCAGAAGGCACGACATGTATGTGGCTTTTGGCCGTGATTCTATTGCTTTAGCTGTGCTGTTCATCCAATGTCATTTTTGGAAGCTGTGAGAAGAGTTTTTATTTTGTGGCTCTTACTTAGGAAAGAATGAACGCACGAGATCCAAATGCATGAGCAACATAAATTTTCGAATATAGCTTTTTTTTCACATATTTTTCCACTCTAGAGCCAAATGCATGAGCTAGAAGCAAAAGTCTCCTTAAATAACATCAAGTTAGTGCAGTGTCCAAGTCGAACACAATGTGCGTTTGTTTTGACATACCTTTTGCTATCTTCCAGGAAACCGGTAGAGCATTTTCTTAAGGATGTTGAGAAAATCACTTTGGATGATATCACTAGCGTTGCTCGCCGAGTCCTTTCTTCACCACTTGCAATGGCCTCTTACGGGGATGGTAACTTTCTTCTAGCCAACCTCCAAACACTATTTATAATCTCTTACGAGCAGTGTGCTCTAGGAATGAGACATCTATAAAATTTCATCCTTCTATGGCAGTTATCCATGTCCCGAGCTACGAATCAGTGAGCAGAAGATTCCATGCAAGGTGAAGCTGGCGGATCCATTTCAGGCTTCTCCTGCCGCAATTTTCCATCTGGCTTGCTGCTTGCACGGTTCATCTCATTCCATCTCAATAAGGTCTTTTGAGGAAGTTTTCACCTCAATGCATTGGAAAGCAGCACATCGCGTTGATCTCGGAGGATTCATTTGTGACTTAGGACTTTTTTTTTTTAATGATTTCGGCCCACTCCATTTCCCCATGGAAGTTATAAAATTGCAAGAGTTTTGCAGGCTCTGTTACTTATTTTCCGATTTTCGCTCGACATCATTCTGAAGCTGCTTCGAATCCCAGTTTTCTAAATTTCTCTCAATAGACACAAGACAATGTAGACAGGAATTTTGTCTACTTTGATAGCCAATGGAGCGCCTGTGTGCCATTTTATGATGACTAAGATCATGAGCTGCTTTGGTGTTTCTCGGGTGCGCATGACAATTTTTTTTTTCCTTTGTTTTTTGTTCCTCGAAATAAATTTGGAACAAAAATCTGTTTGATAATGCAATTTTATTTTTCTGTTTCTGGAATAGATTTATTTTAGAAATAGATTTGGATCAGAAATTAGAAGCTAAAATTTTTAGCTTTTCTATTTTTGGAACAAAAGTGAGAATTGAAAACTCTTTTTATTGTTCACTCTTATCACTGCCGGCTGCTCATCTATTGCTCGTGGGATGCTGGTTGCCCCTAGACATAAAAATTTTATTCTATTATCAAGCGAATTGTTATTCTAGAAACAAAAATTTTGAATTGTTATTAAATGCATTTTTTAACTCAGAAATTTATTTAGGGAATAAAAATTAAAAAAAATTAATTTTTGATCAGAAATTAATTTTTATTTCGAAAATTTTGTCGTGCATGCTGTGTGCTTTAACCCTGCTGGATGAATTGATGGCTTTATCCGTTAAAAATTAATTTTTATTCCGAGAATTTTGTCATGCATGTTGTGCGCTTTAACCCTGCTGGATGAATTGATGGCTTTGTCCAGTCTGACCCTTGTTGGAATCACTTGTTCAGACCATGTTACATGCTCGTTTGCAATAATCAAGAGGTATGTGGAGGACGGTCCGACGCCTACTAGTAAAGAGAACAGGAACCCTGCTTGCACTTGCAAGCACCATTCCACTCCGACTTTCCATGTCGCCTAGGAAAAACCTTGTTCGTGAACCGGATTACTCCACTTGAAGAGGGACAACAGAGGCAATTGGGTGAATTTCACGGGGCAAATTGAGTCAATTTTATTTATTGGGAGCAAGATTGAAACCGTCATGAAACTCAACAGGGGCAAATTGTGAGTCTCAAAAATTGGAAAGTACAAAGAAGGAAAAAAAAGGTTAATACTATGAAAAATATCGTGGTATATTTACAGTAAATGGTATATTTATGATAAATTTACTCTTTAACAATTTATGTTAAATTTTACCATTAAAGTGTTGAATTGGATGGTAAATGACAGTTTAGTTTGAGATTTTATCCTCCGTTTGTTATGAATGTATCGGTTTGTGGTTTTTTATGATATTAATTTAATTTAATAAAAGGCGATGGGGTAAATATATCGGTTTGATTTTTCTGGTATTTAATTAATTATTTTGGGGTAAATTTATTACAGATATATTAGTTTAATGTTTTTCGTGATCAAAAAATTAATTTATGATAAATTTGTTATATGTGTGCCGGTTTAGGGTTTTTGGTGATATTAATACAAATAAAAAAAATAAAAAAAAAAGAATAATGGGCCCAAAGAACAAAAGAATGATGGGCCCAAAGAACAAAAGCCCATTAACGGTAGGATCAGGATTTGGTGTGACGGCGTCGTTCAGCTCTGCTTCTCCGAAAATCGGCTGTATCACAAGACGAAGCAGCGTCACGCTCACTTCTATGTCGTAGACTAACAAAGCTCCCAACGGCCACCATCATGCGTCTCCTCCGCCGCCCTCGGAACAACCTCGCCGCCGCCGCTGCCGCCGCCGCATCCCCTCTCCTCCCTCTCCTCCCCCGCCGCCGCTACGCCACCAAGTACACCGCCAGGGTGACCTCGATCTCCCCCTCCGGCCGCTCCCTGTCGGCGGAGGTCCCCCCTCCGCCGCCTCTCCCCACCGACGTCCGCGGCTACCCCATCCCCCGCCGCGACCTCATCTGCGCCGCCACCAACATCCTCCTCCACAGCCGCCGTCTCCGCAGCTCTCCGCCGCCGCCCGCCGACGGCGATGACGACGCCTTCTCTCGCCTGTCCAGCTTCTTCCACTCTCTCTCCCCCTCCCTTACCCCCTCGGAAGCCTCCGAGATCCTCAAATCCATCAACTGCCCCCGCCTCGGCCTGAAATTCTTCCGGTCCTGCCCTTCGCTTTCCCCCAATTTCCAGCACAACGCCTTCACCTACAACCGCATTTTGCTCATGCTCTCCAAGTCGACCGACCCCGGCCGGTTCGATCAGGTCCGCTCGATCGTCGAGGAGATGGAGAAATCCGGCCTGCGCGGCACGATTTCCACCGTCAATCTCTTGATCGGAATCTTCGGCGGCAACACCGAGGATTTGGGCATGTGCATGGGTTTGGCGAGGAAATGGGAGCTGAAGCTGAATAGCTATACGTATAAATGCTTGGTTCAGGCTCATTTGAGGTCGCATAACTCGAAAAATGCCTTTGATGTGTACTGGGAGATGAGGAGAAGAGGGTATAAGTTGGATATATTTGCTTATAATATGCTGTTGGATGCTCTTGCTAAAGATGAAAAGGTCCGCGCATTATTTAGACGAATCTGATTATACTCTTATACTCGTTCCTTCTTGTGTTTGTGGAGCTGGAATTTAGTTATGTGATTGTTGTTCGAGTTCGTGAATTCAACTCTTGTGCGCAGACTGTAGCGTGCTTTGAAGTTTTCATTGATCATAAAGCTTGCACGTGCGTTGGTAGCATGTTTACTCTCCATAAATCAAGGCTAGGAGCCTAGGACTGAGTTTTTTTTTTCAGTGTAGCTTTAGGTTTCGGGATTACAGAAATCTTGGGTTGCATTCTTGATGAGACTTGTTGGAGTCTTGCACTAAACAAGGTTGAAATGTTTTGTTCCCGAGGAGGATGCTCAGTAGCATATGATCTCATGACATAGTTTCCATATGCCAATGATAAAGCCTTGAAGCCGGATTTGGAACTATAGTATTAGTGAGTACAATAGATTTGTGATGCAGCATTGAAACACATAAACCAATAACTGCTCAATATTTCTCAAGGTTTGTCGAGAGAATTTGCTGTACCTATTGTTATCCAGCATTGTAGCTCATTTTGTTAAATTTCTAATAATTCTTGTTTTGCCAAGGCACTGGGTGAGGGTTGAACATGGTGATCTCATTCGTTATCATGCTTAGTGATAAAATTATGTATAGGTCAATTTAGATATGGGAAGCACAATTGTGCCGGAAAATAATTGTAGTTAAATTACTGATAAGGGACTAGAAGCCAACAAAAACCGAAATGTTCTCTTGAGATTACTTGATTGAATTTATTGTGTTTACTGTACTAAGCAAGAACTTATTTAGATGCTGATTACGATGTTTCATTGTGCTATTGGATTATCATTTACTCAGAAGTGAAAATGCAATAGTCAGTAGACATATGAAGATAGAGTAATGCTTCATATATCAATATTAAATTTGCAATATATTTATTTTGAGTTATGCAGCAGATTTTGATAGGACATTAAAGATAGTGAGGTGCATTTCACATCCAATAGAAGTTTGCTATAGCACTTGCTATCATAACTTTGTAAACTAATCTTTGAATACTTAAGATTACTCTATATGATAACATACTTGATTTAGCAGCTGGGCAATGCCTCTCTCTTGGTCCATGTAATAACTGAACTAGATTTTTTTGATTTACTATCACTCTGCCTCAGAGTTCCTGTGGCGCCTGATTGCCTGATCTGCAGTTTCTTGGTAGGTTGACGAAGCTTCCAAGGTTTTTGATGACATGAAAAAGAAGTGGTGCGAACCTGATGAATTTTCATACACCATTTTGATCAGATTGAATGGAAAGATTGGCAAACCTGATGAAGCAATGGTACTTTTCCAAGAAATGATGGAGAAAGGCTTATCTCTCAACATAATTTCTTATAACACCATCATTGAAGCACTTGCTAGAGGCCGTATGGTTGACAAGGTCATATACATCTTCTCTAAGATGGTGAAAAATGAGTGTCGCCCCAACGAGTTCACTTATAGCGTAATTCTGAATCTCTTAGTCATGGAAGGGCAACTAGGTCGGTTGGATGAGGTCATTGAAATGTCTAAGAAGTTTTTGAACAAATCAATATATGCGTATCTTGTAAGAACGCTCAGCAAATTGGGCCATGCTGGTGAAGCACACAGGCTATTTCGCAACATGTGGATTTATCATGACCAGGGAGATAGGGATGCTTACATGTCTATGTTAGAAAGTTTGTGCAGTTCAGGCAAGACAACAGAAGCTCTGGAACTTCTGCAGAATATACATGAAAAAGGAGTAGATCCCAATACCATGATGTATAACATGGTGTTCTCGGCTCTGAAAAAGTCTAAGCAAATATCCCAACTTCACGACCTTTATGAAAAGATGAAGCTTGATGGCCCTTCACCAGACATATATACGTATAACATTCTTATCTCCAGCTTTGGCAGAGTGGGAAAGGTTGATGAGACGATCAAAATCTTCGAAGAGCTTGAGCAGAGCAATTGTAACACTGATGTTATATCATATAATTCATTGATCAATTGCCTGGGGAAGAACGGTGATCTTGATGAAGCTCACATCAGGTTCAAGGAGATGCAAGAGAAAGGTCTGAATCCTGATGTTGTTACATATAGCACACTTATCGAATGCTTTGGCAAGACAGATAAAGTGGATATGGCATGCTGCCTATTTGATGAAATGCTCGCAAAAGGCTGTTGCCCGAACATTGTGACATACAACATTTTGCTCGACTGTCTCGAGAGGTGTGGGAGAACGGCAGAAGCTGTAGATCTTTATGCGAAACTAAAGCAGCAGGGATTAACCCCAGATTCTATCACCTACTCTTTGCTTGAAAGGATACAAAGTGGTTCCCACAGGAAAGTCCGGGTTCGCAGGAAAAATCCTATCACAGGTTGGATCGTGAGTCCTCTAAGGTGATGGGTGTTGTAATTATGCTTTGACTAACACCATGTGGGGCTTAGCAGGTTATGGTGCTTCTTGTGCTTTTTGCTATGAAAATGGCGAAAAAACGGAGCTTCTGCCAACGAGGCACTTCATATCCCAGAGGCTGTTCAGCGTGATCACTCTCTTAGCTCACTTTTGACAAGACGGCACTCTCAGATTGTTGCAGTTCATAAAAGCTTTAGAAGCAACTGATGAATGGCTGCACACGACCCTCATGAAGTACGAGTGAAAGATGACTGGGGCTTTACATTCATTGAGTCAGCCTCATCTATATGGACAGTGTGTTGAACGAGCTGAAAGCCGTGTTTCTTGATTATTACTGCTGTTTCTTGGTTTTCTGAGAGGGCTGCTATCAGAATCCCAGCCGGGGCTCCTGCAATTGTTATCCGATCAGGAAGAGGAACTAAACCCGTCTTCTACATATCCCGCTTTTCATTCTTTTTTTTGTTTTTAAATAAAGAGTAGGAACCGTTCAATCATTGTAGAATACTTGTGCAAAATTGTGGGATTGTATTTTGAGAAATTGTGATGTCCGTGGTTGGATTGGCTCGCGAATTGTACATCTATTAGAGGTTTCCTCATGTTCTTGTTCATTTCAAAACGACCTAAGGAGGCTCTCGCCTGCTCGTCAGATCAACGATTCAATGTACATCTCCAGAAATCAATGAGAGTTGATGGACAAATGTACCCACCCAAAGAAATTTTCATTCGATCCAGCCCGACTAAACTTGTCTTGTAATGCATATTAAGATGATTAATAAGAAAAATACTGTTTAGTCTTATTGTGCAATTTCTCTTAAATAATGAAATGATAACTCTTTTGTTTGATTTGCCATTGCGATAACAAAGGAACGCATTTAATAGCTAAACAATTAATAAGAAGTCTCGACAAATTTGTGCACTTAATCATGTTTTATAATTTATGCAAAATAAGTTTCGTATTTTTGTGTGCGACGTACGTATTGTACATAAAATATTGACTAATATAAATGTGAATTTGCCATGATGTGTCAATATGAGACCGTGTTTTCGGGTGGTGGGCATTGCATCGTGCTGTGTCGTGCGGAATTTGCTTTGCTACGTACGTTAAAAAAATAAATAATTCGGTTTAAAGTAATAACATGAGAAGATACATAGGAAGAGATTCAGCCGTTTTGAATTGAGAACACAAAACCACCGTCTTCGTTCGGTCCGGACGAAAATAAAAATTCTGCCTCTCTCTCTCCCCCGTTCTCCCCCTAAACTATCTCTTGCTGACAACCACACCCAGTAGTCTTTTTCCCACACACGCACACACACGGCATGCCCACAACGTAATTTTTGGCGTACTGTGATTAGTTGTGGCAGCGTGCTCTTTGTCCTTTGACGGGCTTGGTCCTGATCGGAGGACTGTTGGTCACGGCAGGTGTTCGATGAAATGTCCCTGACAATGCTTTGTTGATACTTTGGATCACGCGTGGAATTGTCCAGGCGTTGGACGGAGCTGAAGCGATTAGCTATAGATTTCCAAGCTTTTCGACTCTATTTTGAGTGGTCGCGGAAGCGGTTTTCACGTACTTCTTCATGCAGCCGATCACAATAAATTCATCACTTGGTTCATGTGTCTTGTGATCATAAGCATCTGAGTGTCTTTTTCTCAGGGTATCCATGGCTTATAGAGGTCGCGGTCGAGGGAGATTTGGCGGTGGTAGAACCTTTGCCAAGCAAGAGCCTTTTGAGCTTTTCCCAGTGAGTCGTGTCTTTTTTTCATTTTTTATTTATTGGGATTGCGGTTCCCCCTTTTCTTGTATCGGTTCAACTTTCCTTTGAAGGGTCAGAGTGTTGTTTATAATTTATACGGTGAAGTTTTTTGGTGTGTAATTGCAGGATGTTGAGTTACCTCCAGTGCGAGATGTGTCTAAGGAGGAAAGGGCACTTGTAGTTTGGAGTTCGAGGTTACAAAATTACTGGAAATCGTCTCCTTATTACCTCAAAGAGACCAATTCAAGCAGTGAGCAGTTTCTCTTCAGAGTTCCTTGCTTTAGATTTGTTTGATGAGGGATAGTGAGTAAGGCAGCATAAATTTGGCTTTCAGTCATGGTGGCGCTCATTTCTAGGAAGTTGTTTGTTTTACATGTATCTAGTTTTCACTTGTTGACTGGCTTTACTTCAAGTATGATTTGGCTGCATCTACAGTTTTACCATTTCAAGACAGTTATTTACGTAATTTGATGTCCCTTGAAGTAAAATTCTAGTGGCTCTGTTAAGTGTATCGCATTGTACATGTTTAGTGAGCCAAAGCATCGATATAGAGAGGTTCTCCGACCAGGAAAAGATGAAGGCCATGCCGACACATGATTCTTTCATGCAATTCCTAGAGGCTAATGCTTCTAATTTCCCCAGAGAACTTGTAGCAGGTTTGCAATCTGAAAGAATGTTTTTCCAGACAGTGTCTGACTTTGCTTGCTTCATTTGGTTGTGCCAATATGTTCTGACTTTTGTTTGTTAATGCAATAAGTAGATTCTAGAGAGGAGAGGAGGAGAAAGAGGAAAAGGGTGCAGTGGAACCCAGAGTCAGGTTTGGTGATAAAATGACTTCCTTGATTATGATCTTGTCAATTCTGAGTTTTCTGTTTCCCGAGAAAATTGCTTCAAATGTTTGCCCTGCAATTTGCCTTGTTGATGGTTTCTCTCTCGTTGCTACTAATCACTTCGATGTAATTTATGATAGTTTTTAGTAGAATCTCATAAATTGTGTTTGAGGCCAATAAAAAACTACACATTTCTGCAAAATTTGTGCAGCCTTGAAGGTGGTGAGCAGATGGATATAAATGTCTATGTATAGATGTACATATATACTTCAGGCAGAAATATTTAAGGATGGATGGCATTTGAATGGTTGATTCCCTGTATCAGCAAAACAGCTTGAACTTCTTAGTGTTCATACTGAGATTATCTTCATTTACCGACAGCTCCTGGTCTCTTGGTGAATGACATCTGTTTTTTTGGCAATATATGGTTACTTTTTGCTAGTAAAGTGTCCACCTTTACCAAATTAGGTCTGTCAGAACTGATTTTGATGAAATATGAATGTCCTTTTGCAGGCTTGCAGAAGCTAGATCTCTTTGAGAAGCTTGAGCAGAAGTATCAAGTAAAAACTTCTACTATCCATGGATTCCCCTGTTTACCCCTTTTTTTTGTATTCTTCAAACATAAAAATTTTAACATTCTTAGCCTTTTCCTGAGCCTTTTGCATCCTATCTGGAAGCCTAACTTGATAGTTTGTCCCTTTTTATAGGGCCAAGAAGAGAAAGGTGAAAAGGAAAAGAAAGAAGGTGAAGAAGAAGAGCCAGATGATGGAGTGGAGGAGGCTGATGAAGAATTTAGTGATGATGGGGATTACAACCAGGTTTGTTCAGAATTAACTTGAATATATTAGCAAGTATTGATTTCGTATGAGTTAGCAATTACACTGCAATTCATGAACACATCTGCTTCTGCTCATTGATCAAGAAATAAATCCCCTGGAATTGAGTTCGTTTTTATCATAAAAGGTCCTCAATAGTCAATACTACGAGCAAAACTCTGGAGATGAACCCCACAGATCTAATGTTCATGCTCATTTTCCTTTCACAGTCCATTTGTATTTGCAGCAGGCACTGCTAACCAGATAGAAGAAAATGTTGGCTAATAGATTCCATCAACGTAAACTTGTTTGGATGGGAAAACTCTAAAATTATAGCATTCTCCCCTACTGTGCTGGTTGGGTGGTCGACGGCCAGCCTCTAGGTGAGAGCATGTAGAGAGGCATTTAGAGACAATTAAACTGCAAAGCATGCAGTGGCTAGTGGATAGACTTGTAGTTTCACAACGTGAACTCTTGCTGTGATTTGATAGATTCGTTTAGTTTGTTTCTATGTCTCTTTGCCTGGTAAGAGAAAAGGGAACGAAGGAGAGCATGGAATGTCTCTTGTATTAAGGAACTTTGCAAGTAATAGGTTTCATCTGATGTTACAGAATGTGGACTTTGATGATGATGAAGATGATTTCAACATGGCAGATGACAATGACGGTGAGTGTTTTGCTATCACAGAGATGGATGACCGCTGTGTTGTGGAATGCACCCTTTGAGATGTGTCAAACCGGAAATCTCTGTTTACCGTGTCTGATTTTCTGATTTTTCTTTCATTGCAGATGAAGGCACTTTCTAGTGACTCTTTCAAGAACGAGTTTCGGCCTGCCCTTCTCGATTATGCTAATATGCACTTTCAAGTTCAGGAAATCCTAACTTGGCATTTGCACGGCCTTTTTGGATATAAGAAGAACACGGCCTGTGCATACAATGTTCCATAGGAGATGCGCAGCAGCAAGTCAGCCAGCAGCATAGATCATGCGATTCTTTTTGTTCTCGACGTTACTTTCTTAGATTTTGACTTCCCTTGTATGGAGTTTTGCACTTTCACGTTCCAAGACTTGGCGGACATGGTACAAGCTTGTTTATGCCGGTGTTCATCAAATGTTCTTGTCGCCAATGCCATGACCACAATCCACATTCTTGAATCACGTTTATTTCTAAACTGCTTTGTTGGGCTCTTAAAACTTCTTGTTTCGCATCCAATTTCCGCCGCATTTGCACAATCTCCCTCATAACCCTGGCCGATTCTCTGAGTTCATGGACCATTTCTTTCGTGTCGTGCGATGTACTTACATAAATACGTACATAAACATGAACATGAACATGCCTATATGCACACGTGCCGATTCTTTTTTGCCCAGCTGAAGAAAATAGAACAAGCGAGACATGAGTGTACGGATATGGGCCGTTCCGATGGCTTATAAGGCCTTTTTCCCGTGGCCCAGCCCAAAATTTAGGCTTTCCGGGAAATACCATGTTGTCTTCTTCCCGAGGCCCAAGTTCAGTCGGGGGTGTTTTGGTCACGACGGATCCTTCTTCTTCTCCTCCTCTTTCTTCCGCCGCTACCGAAACCCTAATTCTCCCTCCTCCCTCTCCCTTTAAATTGGCCGTCTCCGTGCCTCACCAGAGTCCAAGTTCTCTCTTTCCCTCCTCCTATCCCTCCGTCTCTGTCTCTCTCTATGGCTCGTGTGGAATGAGTATGCTGTTTGCTTGCGACCGCGATTCGATTGATTGTTGTTTGGTAAAAGATTTTGGGAATTCTTTTTCTTTCTTGTGGTTTTGGGTAATTTAGCAGAGACTGTGTATCGGCGTGGCGCGACAAAGGTGCGCCAATAGCCGAAAGGTGATCTCTGCGATATCGACAGAGGGGAAGGTGGGCAGTTGGAGCTCAAATTTTCCATTGAGCTCTTCAACAATCATCTTCCCCACATCCCCTTCTCTCTCCCTTTTGCAGTCATGTATTTTTTTCGCTTAAAACGTCTAAAGTTTTGCCTTCTCCAGATATCCGGGTTCAGTAATGGAACTGGTTGATCTTTACTCCAGCACTTCGATCGGAAAAATTGATTTTTTCGTACTGTTTTCGGGGTTTTTGAGATTAGCTTTCGTTTCTCTTTGTCTTTTATGAGCGCAGATCAGTGGAATGCGCAAACAAGGTTGGACATATGATTAAGCTGAAAACTAGAAAATACTGAACTTGACGATTACAATGAAGTGGTTTAAAGGTTTAGGGATCGAGCGCTGTGATCAGTGTTGAGAAAAGTCGTCATTCTTGCAATTGAAAGTGGTAAAGAAAGGGGGTTTAAAAGGTTCAGGGCTCTAGAGTTGTTAAAGAGATTTAACCCAGCAACATTGACAGATTTTGGACAAAGGTTTGAAATTTTGGACGTGCGATCTGGCTTTTTTATTGGATACTTATAAGAGAGATCTAACCCAGCAACCAGCAACCAGCAACAACCACAGAGTTTGGACAAAGGATTGAAATTTTGGACGTGCAATCTTGCTCTTTAATTAGATGCTTATAAGACACACGGCTCTCAATTGAGGTTGTGCGTCAGTTGTGTTAGGCAAACAAATAGAGCCCGTGTTTTGTATATGTTTGACTGGTTTTAGAGCAAACAGCTGATGAGAAAACGGTATTGAACTAATGATTCGCAGAACCCACTTTGCTCACACAAACCATGATTTGACCAAGGCATTGAAGTTTCGGTTAATTTGCATAGCAGAACAAGTAGCACGGATAAATGTTACTGGACACAATATGTCTTGAAAATAGCCTAACCATACAAACCTAAATGAAAGTTCTAATGACAACAAAGAATGCTGAAGCAGAGGAGCTTTTGATCTCCCCGAGTAGTTCTCGCGGGATGGGACATAAAATGAAGCAACAGAGGTTGCTGTCCTAGTCTGATCCAAGAGCAATGCGCTTTATGGAGATTGAATTGCTTGGTTCCGGATCCGGCTAGATCGCCTCACCGGAGTGTTCTGAATCCGGCTTGATCGCCTGGCTGGCGTCACGACAGCTGTCCTCGATTCTACTGTTCCATCTTCCTGCTTCAGCATTGAAAGCACTAGTGTTAATTTCAATTTTACTTTCACTTGTCCAGAGCATATAAAAAGGATTCATAAAGTGAATAAAATGAATTGAGCTAACTGCAACTCAGACATGCACAGTTGAGTAAATTCCCTCTAGAATTAACACTAACCTGTGGCTTCTCAATGTTCCTGTCAGCCGTGAAGCTTCCATGTGAAGGGCAGTTCGTCAAAGAAAATTCCGAGAGAGCCGGCTGAGTCACATCGACCTTGATCCCCGACTTATCTGTTGACACAGAATTTGTGCTCTCTTCGACTTTGCTGATCATCTTGCTTTTCATTTCTCTGCTCCTGTACGAGCTGCTTAGCTCTCCGACCACAAATTCTCCAAGCAGTTCGATTTTTGGTGCTCGACTTTGGTTGGACTGTGTACTGGCTTCCTGCAGTGCCTGAACGGGAGGAGACGGATCTGCAGTTGAAGTTGGAACAACTGGGTCGGTGCAGTTCTGTTCTTTCATCTGGAATTGCGGCTTGTGCTTTTCTTCAGCGACAGTTTCAGGACACAGTTGTTTCTTCAAGGGAGAAGAGCAAACAGGATTGGCCGGATTCTTTTTGCCTTTCAAGAACAGGCGGAATAGAAAAGCTGCGGAAATAGCCAATGCCGCAGTTAATAAGCCAATAATAGTATAATAACTCGACTCAGTTCCAATGCGAAACGTAAGCGCTTCATTGCTCGATTCTGCTTCAGGCTTTGCGATGGGCAAATTTACTTCACTTTCCTCATCAGTCCTTCCCCATTCTTCCTCGACTTTGCTTCGCAATGACGTCCGCGTCTCTGGTTCTAATGGCGGCTTGGCTTCCACATCCAAGGCATTAGGAATTTCACAGTCCAAGTTCTCTGCATTTTCGCTCTGCTGCAATTCAAAACCTTCAGTTAGTTGATCAGAAACCTCATCTGGTTTAGCAATTTCCTGATCAATATGATAACTTCCCTCCAAATTTAGCTCCACTCCCTCCCCTACATCGACCACGGCCTCCTCATTCCGGTCGTCAATAGTATTTTTAATAGCTCCTAACTTAAATTCAATCACCTCCTCTTGCTCTTCAAGCTCATCAATACCGTCTACATTCTTCACCAGAAAATCGACATCATTTTCAAGCTCACATGCCTGATTCATGACGTTTAAGCCACATCCAAGCCCAAGAGCTCTCTCATATAAAGCAGCTTCATATGTAAAATTCTTGATGCCTGGGTACCCATCTTCACTGACCCCAACTTCGAGTGATATTGATGGGGCCGAGTTCATGTCAGACATATATGATGAGGCTGGAAATACCAGCACTAGAAGCAAAAGCAAGGTCTTGAGCAGCTCTCGGCAAATTGAGCTTCTCTGCTCTTCTTCTTCCTCTTCCTCTTCCTCTTCCTCTTCTTCATCATCACTATCCTCATGATCTTCTTCCCCTTGTAGCTTCAGAATGTCACTGGAGCTAACCGAATCAGCTCCCTCTCCATTGACGTCTGCTGTCTCGTCACTGTTCCCAACGGAACTTGATCCCTCCTTTCCTGTACCCACCTCTTTCTCCAGGCGAAGCGCCATCTCTCGCTGCCTATCCGGCTTGTATCGGAGGAACCGGGGCCGTGGAGATAGGTAATTCGTGAACGGTTCATAAGGAAGCACGGATTCCTTGCCAAATTTGTCAGCCGACAAGGACGGAGATATCTTCGAACCGCTGGTGCTGGGGCTCGCTTTGACGGGCTCTGAATAGGATACAGGGATGTTTTTGATGGGGTGTTTGGATCCGTTTCTTTCTGTTAAGACCTTTTTCCTTGGAGGAGTAACCTTTGAAGCTCCATCAGTAGGCAGGTTCTTCTTGGGCGACGACTTCTTCATGTTACAGAACCCTAGCTGCCCAAAACGAAGACTTGGATCGTTCTCATCTGCGTCATTCATACACAATATTCGGCTCGTTAAGCAAACAAACCGATAAAGGCTCCTCGTTTTTCTTGAAAGCCTCATTAAGCATCTTCCCTTTGGCGGCAAATTCACATTCATGCGCACAGACAGCAATCAAGAATTTCGGAAAGAGGGAGAGAGAGAGAGAGAGAGAGAGAGAGAGACATACCAGATGCAGAGAAGGGCTTCGCATCGGGAGATCTTTTAGCGGAAGAAGAAGAAGAGGGACTCTCGGTAACATCCATGCCGGCAGATTTCGGTTGAACTTTCCGGCTCTTCAGTTTCTTGATTTTACTGTTCTTTTTTTTTGGAGGGAGATTGCGGGAGGGATGGGAGATGGAGAATTCGACCGTTGGGAAGCGGGACGGCACTGCTTTATATTGCCGACCTCTTTTGAATTCGAAAGAGCCCTCTCCATTTTTTGACCGTTGAGTTGTCCGGATTGTCTGTAACGGCTAGTAGGAGCGGAGCCTCGGGTCAAATTGGGCCTCGTCCTGGAGGCCCAGAGAGTGCGGACCGAGTTGGCCCATATCCCAATGCTTTCCTCGCTCGCGCGAGTCCATTTTCAGCGACAGATCAATTCCCATGACCCTGTGAAGTGAGGTTAACCAACATTGTTCGACCCACGGACTATCCGACCGACCCTGCGGACCGCAACGATCGCCATCCAAGGAGCCAGTCGAAGCACAAGCTGGTGGCTGAGGTGATTGGCAGTTGGTGGCATGAGGTCTTGCAAACCTATAGATACCGTGCTCGCGCCTAATACTAATTCACACTAAGGGTGTCAAAATCGAACCGGAAAACTAAACCATCATTTGTCACTAAACATCTTCTTAATATCACAAAAAAGAAAACCAAAAAATCGAACATTGATACCCCTACATGCCAATCTGTTAAAGTTAGCTATATAAAGTTTAGTAATTTGACCTCCTTAAGATTAAGAACCAATGGACTCTCTGTTTTTTCGGAAACCAAACCCATATTCAAGTACATCGACTGAGGTGAAATCAAATAATCAACAGTATTAATTACGAAGCCATGTTTGCGAATCGACTATGCTAAAGCATGGGAAGATAGACCGGTGCGTGCATCTTGATCTCTATAATTCCCACTCAGTTCTGATTAGTATGGTAGAAATCATAGTTTACATAAAGCGTGCATGAATCTGATGACATTCTCCCCAGAATGGTCCCCAATAGCTCTGGCGAGGGCGAAAATGGGTGTCCGCAATCGGAGTGCTCGGGGCCTCTAGCCACGAGCCTGACAAAGAGAAACAGCGCCAACATTACAGACAAAAGACAACGAGCCCCTTGCGGCCTGTGGGATGGGACATTTAGTTGTATTGAACTCCACCCAATTTCCTCTCTCCTTTTTTTTTTTTTTGACAAAATTTCCTCTCTCCTTAATCAATCCCTTTCTGAGGTTTACGATGTCCTTCGTCCTAGGAAAAAAAAAACCCCGTTCCTAGACGGTCAAGGTGGGAGCGCTTTTTAGCTGCTTTTATGTCCACTAGGAACCTAGATCTTAGGGGGGTGGTTTTCCGCATTCAATGCGAAATTTGACCTCGACCCATTTCATGGTACGTCCTGCTTCCCGTTCGGATCGACCGAGAACGTGAAGCACACCCCTCTCCTCCCCTCCTCCTTCGATTATTTCGAGGTTCGAAAGGGACCGAACTACCGAGCTCCTAGAAACAACGTAAACCTGGGTTTCTCTCCGGTATCGAATCTAGATTCCCCCACTGAGGGATTGCAGAAGATGCGTACTTTATTCGAGCAGGCAGCAGGCAGCAGGCAGAGGGGAGAGAGAGGCTCGTTGAAATTTGAAACACGAGCGAGATGACGCAAGCGTCTAGCCGCTCGACCGAGGGGATTGGACTCCACCTTCTCGTGGGGAGAGCTTTTTTTCCCCCACCTAGAAAAAGAGAATCGCGAGCGGGTTTGAATAGGAAATTTGGGCTGTCGGTGTTTGAATCTGAAGGGACATACTTTGTTTCTAGGGAATGCATTTGTTTAATCCGATCCCCTAACGTCTCTTTCTTCTGTTTTAACTCCGAGAAAATGTGACGACGGTATCTAGGAAATTGCCTCGCGAACTTCGATTTCGCCTTAGGAATTAAAAAATAATGAGAGGGTAGGAGGTGCGAGGGGGGCGCGAGATTAGTATTGCCCCGTCGTTTGTGTGATCGAATCTCTAAAGCGTTGCATGTAGAGTGGTCCTAGTCGGCGCAACATTCCTCCCTCCTCCTCCTACTCATTTCTTCTATTCCGGTGATATTTGAATTCAGAAAACGAACGGAGTATTTGTGTGAAACTTGACTTTGTTTTTAAAAAAAAAAACAATTATAAATTGATGTTCACGTCCTAACTTTGGATAAAGTAAATATTTCCCAATTTTAACCTTCTATTAAATGATGCTTATAATCTTTCAAAAGAGTGAAAGCGATCAAATAGATTTTACTTCTATCGTGTGACTTTTCCTTTTAATAATTTGAAGATGATAGATGGGAAAAACACACTCTTTGCGTTTTAGAAAATTACGGAAAAATCGTTTGTGATTAGACATATCGTTATTTATACATAAGTAAGTGTTTCGTGTGGAATAAAAGCCGAATGAAAGCCATGAAATTCGGGGAAGCGGGGATGGGAATGATGAACCGACATTACAGTTTTCAAGAGGGTAAGAGTTAATATAATGATGGACCGACATTATAAGTTTGAGTTGCGCACGTCACATCAAAGGAACTAAAGTCTTTGCCATATTTTATTTTGTACAATGTTTCCAGCGTTTGCAACATGTTCGATGGTACCTATTGGACAAAGATGACTGGCATTTCGTAGACAAAAGAAGAGTGAACCGCAAGCCTGCTTTTAAAATGGTCCCCCCTGTTTTCAAAAAGGACGGGTAAACTTTCTAATAAAAAAAGACAAAAAAAATTAACCTTGAATGACCAGGGGGTCCGAACTGTCATTAAGCCAGGAACCTTATCTACTTCGCTGCAGCAGGTGCGCAGCCGATGAGGCATGGGGCCAAGGCAAAAACAAAAATCCAAATAATAATTAGTCAAAAAAATTAAAAATAATTAAAAAAGGGCAGCCCAAATACCGAAACTGCCCCTTCACAATAATGACGTCCTCCCCCTTTTTTTTCTTACCCAGGAAGCACGTGAGGAGGCGTGAGATCGATGCAAGCTGCTGCTTGCCCACGACGTGCCCATCAATCATGTCGAATCCCCGCTAATCATTGCTGATGAGAAACCTCGAAATTCATTTGTCCCTCTCTGCCCCTGCCCGGGACAGCTACAAAAATGGGTCTGCAGCTATGTGCTTAGATTGCTAAACAGAGCTTCTGCTCATCATCATCATCTGCGTTCTTCTTCTTTTCCCCACCACAATTGGAAATCAAAGTGGGCTCGTTCATTTATATCACGCGTCTCGAATAGGTTTGGACTTTAAGAATGTATACTAAACCCTAAAATTGAGATACTGTTTACATAACCTTGTTATATATAGCGGCAATTCTTGCACCGAGAGGTCCAAATCGATCGACCTGGATGCCGAAATCTCTTAGTTTAATAAGAAACTCGAGTGGATTTTTTTAGAACAATTATTGTCGCAGGGGAAAAAAATACAATATCATCAGGATGCAAGTCTCCGATACTTTTTTTTACTCAGAGAAGGTTTGATTTCTAAAAAACATAAATGATGTTGTGATTTTAAACTCGAGTTGAATTGAGAATTTTTAGCTAAATGACTTGGATATGCAATGAAAGTTTTTCTATGTTGTTAGAAGGTGCTTAGGATATGCAATGGAAGTTTTTCTATGTTGTTAGAAGGTGCTTAACATTTTCGATCATTAACAAGCATGGTAGAAGATTGTTTTTGCCACTCTTATGGAGCCGATGTCCATAGGATCATGTCGGTGTGTCCAATGGTCTAATTGCGAATGAAGTGTCGACTTTCCATTGATTCATGGTACTTTATGCATCCATAAAGCTTAGATTAATTTTTCGAAACAAACGAGGTAAAATAAAAAATTCACCACGATTGCCCTACAAAGATAAGAACAAAGAAAATATGGAAAAGGTGACGTGTTCCAGACAAAGCATAAAGCTTTCATCTTTCCTTTTGAGAACGAATCTCTCTCTCTCTCTCTCTCACATGGATAGCCATGTTGACAATTGACGGTGCTTTTAACATGGTTTGCCTATCAACAGCCAAAAGGACTTTGCTCCCCAACTGGTTTCAAGGACAGCCTTTTTCGTCGCCTTTTGAAGTTTTAACCAGAAACGGAGGACATTGATTATTGACTATGAGCGATCCCTTCACATGGGAACTTCCGGCCATGACCTTTTTTCGAAAGGTGGCGACTGCAACTTTTGCTTTGTTAGGCAGAAATAGAAAGGAAATCCACATGCAAAGACAGCACGATGACCCCTTGGACACTCTGTTCTTCGAAACATAAATATGGCCAAGAGATTTTATCTTCTTCCATGCAATTTCATTACAATAAACCTGTAAGCAGCCAATTTTTCACACAAGAAAACAAACTGTCGAGGACAATTTACACAAGCACTCTGGCTCTCATCCTATTCTTTCGTTTCGCATCAAAGTGGCAAGACTCATGAAGCTCTGAGATAGAAGCTCTGTTTCCCGTTCAACGACCCTTCAAAAAAAAAAAAAATAACGACTACTCCTAACTTCTTCACTAATGCATACGAAAGTTTTTCTCGAATCTCAACCGTTCAAAACTTCTTGAAGGTGAGAGCAAGACCTCTGCATCCTAACCCCGCTCATGCTGTTTCTCGATGCCATGATCTCGTTTAGCGAGAGCCTCTTCTTGGACCCCGGCTCAGGCCTCTGCTTCGGGGCGCTATGCGACCGCAACTTGGCATTGAACGACTGCGTGTTCGCCATGTAGCTGGGGAATCCGCTGCCATAGGGGCGGAAGAAGTGGTCCCCGCACACGCTCTTCGCGGGGGTCGCCGGCGCGAAGTACCCCAGAGAATTGGCTAACCGGGGCGTGCTCTGAGCGGTCGAGAATCTGCATTCGTCCCCAGCGAAGCACCAATCGAAGTCTTGCATGTGGCGGCAATCGGGGATCGAGAGCCGGGCGGGGGCAGGGCCGGGACAGGGGAGCGGGGACGAGACAGCATGGTAGGAAAAATCTTCTCCATACTCTGTAAGGACGCTGTTCATTCGGCGTGACCGAGACCTCGGCTTGCACGTGTCGATCTCGACGATCTTCGGGCTCTCGTCGAAGGGATTCACCGGAGTTTCGTACAAAGCGGATAGCCTCTTGCTGTGGAACTCACTCCTCGGTTCCTCAAATCTCTCCTGCAGTTCATCAAACACCATAAATAAGACCACCGGATGCATCCACAACCAATGTAGCAACTTAAATTATCGAAAGCAATCCAAACAACGAATATCGTTTAAAGCAATTTGAAGAAGTAGACCGGTTTCTTACAATGGATCTTCTAGGGCGGTTTTCGAAATGGGACCGGTTCTCTTTGTTGATGGAACGGCGAGCTCGGTGAGACCTCACATTAGCCTGAGCTCTTATGAGGGCTTGCATGCTTAGCAAAGTCGCAGCGGCTCTCTTCCTTACCAGATAACCTCTCACAAGCGCCTGTAACTTCACCAGTCCCTTCAATGCTCGCAGAGCTTTTCGGGCCTAAACCAATCAGACCAAGATCATCATTACGTCACGCTCACTCAGGAACAAATCATCAGACGCATCGAGGACGTATAACAGAGAAGCGCGCAAATTCAAACGATGAGGACTTATTCAAACATCGGCCATTCTGGCTGTCGTTACCCAAGTCAGGTCTTGATATGTGCAAATGAATAAACTATTTCTCACGAAAAATGTATCGGTTTCAGTCAATTCACGTCAGATTTAAACAATACGAATTCAAATTAAATCGCCATGTTCATGTCATGTGAAATTCGTATCTTTCGGTAGCAATTCTTGTGCTTACCAAGTAGCCTCGAAAGACGGTCTGAATCTTGACGGAGGCCCATTGCTCCCTCCCGCCCCCGAACAGGGTTCCCCTGCCCTGGCTCGTCAGCCTCACCACCGCCACCGCCGCCTGCGCCGCCGCCACCGCCGCGTCGGCAGCTGCCGCGGTGGCCGCCGCGACGGCTATCGCGTGCTTGTTCTGCTCCTTCTCCGACTCCGCGATGTACGACCGGAGCCACGAGGCGTCCCCGGGGGCGCCGGTCACGCTGGCGTCCGCCGCCGGGACCTTATCGGGATCCCTGGCGGACCTGCCGATGCTCCACCTCCGCTTGTCCTTCTTGTTGACTTCGGAGACCGAGCTCGAAGTGCTGCGGTTGCTCTGGTCCTTGTCTCTCTTCATCCCCAGCAAGCCCTTGAACCATCTCGCGGCTCTACCCATCTTCTCTTCAAGCAAGAAATCGAATTGGGTTGAGCTAAAAGTAGCAGCAACGGACGAGATAATCACAACATATGAAGAAGAAACGGTTCTTGAGATAATTCAGGGGGGAAGGAGAAAAGTGGAGGGAACGTGGGGGAAAGAAACGATTTTGAAATGTGGGTCGGTGCAAGAAAAGAGAAGAACTCAATGGGTCGAGAGAGAGAGAGACGGTTGGGGTCGCAAAGTGTTGAGATGTTGAGAAGCGATGGACAAGTTGCGAGAGGAGAAGTGAGGGAGGAGAGAGAGAAGAAGCAGAGTGGAGCAAATCATTAAGAAATGGGAATCAAGATTTCTGCTTCAAATAATCATTTTGTTTTCTTTTCCCATTTTAAAAAGAAGAGGGGAGAGAGAGAGAGGAGGGGGGAGAGGAATAGTTTTTGTTTGTTTGAAAAGGGGGTGATTTCTGACACAACCTCGTGAAGGACTGCATTACAAGACAAAAAGATGTCACAGAAAGACACAGGGGCTCAACACCCATTAAAGAAACATTTCATTAGCCGTTTCAAAAGAAACAAATCATGAGCGGAAAGGCAAAAGTAAATCCGCTAGACTCTCAATCAAAGTGCGCGAACAAGGGTTTAGAGCCAAAGCATGAAAAAGTGAGGAAAAAGTTTTTGTGTGAAAAGGTGTTATAATTGTTGGCAAAAAAAGAAGAGAAAAAAAGAAGGTGTTATAATTGTATCCCCAGAGAGATAGAGAGAGAGAGAGAGAGAGAGTGTGTGTTACCCAAAGCGAAGTGCTTGCTCAAATTCAAAAAAAGCTTCACGCTCAAGCTGCCAAATGCCCAAACCCCACCCACGGTGGGAGACGGCCACTCTGCTCACTTCTGAAATATTCTCTCTCCCACACACTTTCTGGAGCAACGTGTACGCGCCACAAAGCAGATATTCACTCCAATTCCTCTGGCAATTTCCAAATTTCACGAGCAAGAGCCTCTCTCTCTCCCCCTCTCTCTAACCTTAAACCCAGGTTGCAAGACCCCTTTTTAAATCTCTCGCTCTGTGAAAGACGATTAATGAAAGGACAACGAAAAGGGTTTCCTTTTTAAGGATACTCTTGGTCCCCCTAAAATCAAGAGTCAAAAGCTGAAGGGCCTCCTTTCCCTTTGCTGGGGGTTCGTGGGAAATCTTTCGGCTCCCGTATCTTTCGACCCCATTTTCTCCTTTTCTTTTATCTCCACGATTCGCTCGCTCAGTGTGATTTTCTCTGCCAAAGAGAGAAAATCTGAGTCAGGAGATTCTTCTTCCCACCGCCTGTGGCAAGGAAAGATATGACCAGAGAGCCAGACCCTCCCCCCAATTCCCCAATTTGGGAAGATGCAGGACATTATTTTCTCCACCCCCAACATTCAATGTCTTGAGGATTGATAATACAACGTTAGTTGGTAATTAGTTGTGATGAGGGTGATGGATGAGAAATTGACAGATGCTGGTGACATTATTTTAGCTTGTCAAAGCTACTATTGTTTGGAACTGTTCTTGTTTTTTTATAAGGTTCGAGGAAAGCTTTAAATGGGTGTGACAGCAAAGGGGTTCAATTTCATTTTCAAGACTTTATGAAGCAACCCGTGGCTGATAATTGTGATGCTGGTGATGACAGATCGATAGGGGGGGAATCTTTATGGAGGAATCGGACCCACCCACATATGCTTCGCTTTAACTCCATCAACGTGGGGAAATATACTCCTAGGGAGGGAAAATAAATGAAAATGATACGCATGACATGATGTGAAAAATATTGTAGATCTTTTTAAAAGTATCCTTAGCTTAAATATTGTATATGGATCTAATCCACCAGTGCTGTGAGATGGGAGACAGCTGCCCCTTCCGATCACAAAATGTCAATTTTAGGGTCCTTGCGTTAATGAGGAATTGATTTCGTATATATGGGAATCTTGAAATAATTACGTATATATGAGAATCTTGAAATAATTATTTATGAAATAATATGTTTCCGTTGTTGGTTGGATGAATGAAAAGATTTTGATGCTTGGATTGAGAAATCATGCCGAAGGCAATTTAGGCATGAAATATCCTCACCCACGGTAAACACATGTAAAAGTAACTCATGATAAGACAAATAATTGGTACTAAAAGAAAAGGCAATCGCAATACCACAATAGAACATGAGAAATTTGTCTAGAAAATCCTAAATTTATTGTACTTTTATCATTTCGGTTATAAATCTCTCAAATTTACCAATTGAGTCTTAACTAAAATAAAATTGCCAATAAAGTATGCACTTTGGAGCACATACATCAATTATCTTTCCTAACAAGAGTAGATTTTCCAGCTAAGTTTTTGCCACAAGTGCCTGGTTCATCGTCTCGCTGCGACGGAAACCCATCTTGCCGGCGTTCTTGGGTCTACCTAGCGATTCCCAATCTCGCAGTTGCAAGGTTATGTGCTTCGTTGCCTGTCTTCATTCCACCATATGGCCCCTCTTGGATCCATTGAGTATCCAAATACAGCGAACTACCAATTAGCTGATGCAAGCTCCAAGAATTGTCAAAACTGCAAGGACTGTTAATTAATCATTCCTCGACTTTAATGTGAAGCCCGAGAACCTGGCCTTTCTGTAAAATTTCATTGCTCTTCAATCTCTCGTATAGTTGACTAACATATTTGAAAGAAGCTGGATGATATAAAGATGGGACAATTCTCGTGGGGGACAATGTAATTTGACGCAGTAATAGAACTAACATGTTATCTTAAAACTCGCGCTCATTTTATCAAGTTTAATGTTAAATCAACATGCTTAAAACATAGACAAAACTAGAAATGCCTTGGAGATTATCATGATCTCACTCCTATCCATGCTCGTAGTTCTAAATCTTGAGCGTTGTTTTATTAACTATATCTATATCTTTTCTTTCCCTAGAACACCGTATCAAACACCAATGGCGTTTCACGGCGAATTCACTCGACTATGATTACTATACTGTGTGAAAAGGGGTAAGGATGAAGCTATCAATTAGGCTAACAAAATCAAGACTAGTTTAAATATTGGGTCAATCCAAGTACTTAGGAAAGATCAAAATGAGTGAATTAAGATCATCGATTTGGCCCTAGTTTGTCCTTGTTTCAATGGTTTGATTTCGGCTTCAAGTTTTTCGAATCGAAATAATGGGTTGTGGTTTGAAATTTGAAATACCACTCGTGAGTACCCGTTGAAGTATTACGAGCAGTTGAACCGCAAGACCTATATCCAGGGCAGCAAAAATGATTGGACTTAGATTGCTCACTAGGCCCAGCACAGAGCAGGCCTAAAGCTCCTCATTTCAACTTAGCTAGCTGCTAGCTAAAAGCTTAATTATTCTCGAACGGAAAAAACCACAGATAAGTAGTCATATAGCTTAAAATTGGTGGGGTTCTTCAATTCAATTTGTGAGTTGACCCTAGTAAAACCCCTAAACCCTACGGAAAATTTCACGTTCTACTTCAAACAACAAATTTTCAGTAGTCTGGCTTGTAAGTCTAGTGGCGATGCTTTCTTTCCCCCATTTTTTTCGGGGGCTAAGTAGGCAGAGCAAATTTATGAGCAATTAAAAGAACCGAAAAAAAAAAATGAAAAGTTAATTAGGGCCATGCCCTTTCTATTCCCTCTGTCTTATACACGCCCTGTAAAACAGTATTTCAAGGAGTGTATAAGTCAAAGATGAAGTGCAAAGAATGTGGCCCCAATTGATTATTGTCCTTTCTTTTTGGAAAAAAAGTTAGGTCTCTAGTATAATAAACCTAATTAAGATCAACTATATGGTTCACAGTTAAATTGGGCAACTTTTTGGGGCACCTAGTCGTGAGGCTTCATATAGAGTTATAAATTTACTGCATTTATACCAATTTAATCCTAAATTTTTTAAATATGCCAATTAAGTCTTAAATCTATTTACATTTTATCAATTAAGTTTATCCAACTAATTTTAGCTAGAAATCGCTGACGTAAATGCCAACTGTCTTACGTGACATTATTGGTACCAACGTAGACAAATTTTATATTTTTCAAAATTTCAAAATTTTAGTAATTTTTTAGGTTTTTCCTTTTTTTTTTCTTTCTTTTCGTTATTGTTTCTTCCAAGCTTGGTGAGAGGTGCTCGCCAACCCTTGTTAGTCACAAGCGAGGACTGCCCAACCCTTGCTGGCACTATGGCCCTTGCCCATGACCCATGAGGATCATCGGTGACCCTTGCTAGACTTGATAGAAAAAAAAAGGGATAGAAAGAAAAAAAAGTGTAAAAATTGAATTTTTATAAGAAAAAAATGTTAACTTCAACAATTTCCAATTAAAATTGACCAGAATGACTCAATTGGCGAAACATGAAAATGTTTATGACTCATTTGTCACAATTGAAAGATTCAAAATTGAATTTTACAAGTGTAATATATTAATTACCTTTTTTAAATAACTTTTTTGTTGCAATTTACACATTAAATGGGCAAAGAAGCATGGGATCATCCTATTCATCTATGCCTACATTAGGGGTGTGCTAAAAAATCAGGAACTACTTGGAACTGAATCGAATTGGCCTAGAACTAGTGGTTTCCATGGGGATTGGTTCGGTTCCTAGTGCCAAGGGTGGAATTGCCCAATCGCCCACCTATATATATTGATGAATGATTTCTGCAACCTTGAAGAAACCTTCCCTTTCTTTCTGCCTTTTTTTTGATAAGTATTGTGTAACGCCCTGGGTCTGCCATTGTACACATATTGTTCACTTTAGACCCCACTAGGCCCTCATGATTTTGTTCCTTTGGGCTTCGCCTAGAAAATGCGTATGTAGCTTGGGTTGTCATACTTTCCACCCCTTAGGATCACAATGTCCTCGCTGTGGCCTCAACGCAGTCGAGAGTCGACTTTGATACTACCTGTAATGTCCTAAGTTCACCATTGTACACATCTTGTCCGCTTTGGACCTCACTGGGTCCTCGCGGTTTTGTTCTTTTAGGCTTCGTCTAGAAAACACATATATACAAATAGAGAACCTCGAACTTTATAAGCCAATTTAGGATTCCCTCCCTTGGTGATATGGGACAAAAGACGTGCCCCCTCCCCACGCATGTCCAAGGACCGAAGTGCGGATGCACTGCCATCCCTCCTCCCTACACATCACTGCCTAGCCATCACATATTGTTAAGGTTTTCTATCAATTTCAAAGTCCCTGATAGTAAAATTGCTTCTTTGATGTCTTAATAAGAACATCGATGCTTTCTTTTGCCTATCTAAATTGAGATCCATCTCCACTATCTTTATCGTCCTCTTTGTTGAACCCAATTTTCTCTTGCCTGTTTCTTCAATGCCTTTGCGCTAATATCCATGGTCCAAAATTTTAGCATAATCTCATGATAAGGATTTCAATTTTGGGGGTAGATTCCCCAACCACGCTCCTACGCAGATACAAGAGTCCCTTCTACATCATCACTTTCATTAAGATCACATGCTCAATGGGGCATGCATACAATACACATCAGAAACATTTTAGCTTTATTCGTTCTTGTTAGACTAGTTCCATGGATCCTCGTCTCCAATAGATCCATGGAACTAACATGCGGTTTTCAATTCTTACTTTTTGAAAGCAATTATTAGTGGGCGGTTCTCGAACTAATTGCTTTTGTGCTATTCACGCTTATGTCTATCCTATCACAGTTATAGAAAAAATCTCAGACATGACTGTCTTGGAACCGGTCCATAAATTTCATAGGCTTGATTTTTGTCCTTGGTAGGTCCAGAGCCCAACTCAGCACAAAGTGATGATTACTTTGAAAACAGGTCAGATTCTAAAAATCCCCCAACGACCCATCAGAACTTTTTCTTTTTTGAATTGTTATGAATGGGATGAACTTTTTTTGGGACGTGAAACCGGGCCTGAAGAGCTATGCAGATAATCAATCTGAGCTTATGCAACTCGGGTTAATCTTACGAAGCTGGTAATTACTCAAGCAAACGCCCGAGTAGGTTATCTAAACAAGAAATCAGTTTGCATTTGATAATACGAGGAACACGATATGTCATAAGCTCGGTCTTTACCTAAGCATCTGTACTTTTGTTTGTTTAATTTTGGAATTCGGATGGGATATATGGTGCATGAGGGGAAACCTGTAATGGGATGGCTTAATGAACTAGTTAGCACAGTAATTATATGAGACACTAGGGGTACATTCCATTGTGGGTATCCTTTGCGAGCGTAGACGGATTCAAATCGAAGATTTCAAAAATAAGAGCTTTTTGTTATTTAATTTTAATATCGCGCTCTTTATCATGTACATTCATTGAGCAATTGTACAGAAAAGTCTACATGCAAAGGAATAAAGGCATGACATATTGATCATTTCTTGACCAAAGAAGAAAGTGCTGTCCAACAAGAAAAAGAAGAGATGGAAGTGCCCCCGACTTTGTTGCCTTCTTGTTCTCCCATCAGGAGTTAGTCCAACTCGAAATGAATTCGTCATTGAAACCTTTTCGAACATTTTACGATGCGTCCTTATCACTTCCACTTGCTGTTGGGGCTCTAAATGTCATATGCAGAGTCGAATGCTACGCCCACAACATTTTGGTTTGGCCGAGTCAAAAGTGGGCGACGCGTTTGACTTTGTCTGGGGAAAGTTTATCTTTAAGTTATGAAAGTGAACATGTTTAGGGTTATTATAGCGTATTTATACTCATCTTGTCAATGAAATTCTTGATTAATTTTTCGCTCGAATCAATTACCAACCGACACGCATGTGCGAACTTAAAGTCGTCAATCAACACTATTTTGAATTTTGTATGTTTACTAATGCATGGGGCACCTAGTTGTGTTGATCGTACAAATGTGGGATGGAAAGAAAATAGCAAAGTACCTTCCCTTTTCTACTTATATGGAGAGCAAGCTAGAACAATAATACCTCCCTCTCTCTCTCTCTCTCTCTCTCTCTCTCTCTCTCTCACACGCGGCACACAAAATGGCTGACACCCATCATGGTGATGGATCTTGCTTCCAAGAACGGTCGCCGCATGCGGCAGAGGCGGAGAACGCCTTAGTAGATCGCTTGGTCGGCCGTGCCTTCTTCCACCAAGGATCATAACATAGAGGGTCACACCCATGTACGTGGCACACAGGATTAAGCCAGGCAGAGAAAAATTACTTATCAGATATCACCTGAAAAGAATAATTTTTGCATGACCATGTTCGTTCTTCAAGCTTATTCAAGCTTCAGCAATGCATGTGATCAATGGAGATCGCATGTACAGTAGTCTTTTCTCACTCTCTCATCCAAAGGTTTATTTTCTTGCTCTTTCTTTCCCCTTCCCTTTCCGACTAATTCGTTCATTAGTTGTTGCCGTTTCTAATGTGGCTCTTCAGGTTCTTCGTGGCCTTTTCTCGTCTTTCCTTGTTTTTAGGGTTTCTGAAGAAGGCCCTTATATGTTGAGATAATCCTTGGTTAGGGTTAGGCACTGGTGTGGAGTGAATTCAGATATATAGGAACGTATGCTTTCTGTTTCTTTAATTAGCTGCCCTTAAATTTTCTCTTAATGGAGTGCTTTTCTTCTGTGCAACCTCCTCCTCTTCAGATGATGTTCGCATGAAAAGAGGGATAGTCCTCAGTTTCTATATATCTGTTGATCATCAAACTAAAGCAGACAATTGTTGGAAGATGTTCAAACCTTGAATCAAATTGTCATTCCCTTTGTTCCTCAGTATACGTTTGTTTTTCGACCAATATTTTCCATGGGAATTGCTGCTCAATAACATGCTTGAAGAATGTGATAAGAGGAATTTCTTGCGTATAAATTTGTCCTTCTTCTTCAATTAAAAGATATTAATCTTTATTCATCATCCCTTGCACATAGAGACTGAGAATGACAAGTTTGCGAATACCGTGAACCCAAAATATGCCAGTGATAATGAAATGCCAAAGCGAAATGATTCAACATAGGACCTCTTTTGATACTCCCTGATGATGTGAAAGCATGTCACCCATCGCTCTCCTGATGATGTGAAAGCGTTTTGCCCATCGCTCTCCTTAAGTGATTCACAAGTCAACACATTGCGCGTCGTCTTTACTTAATCAATATATTTATCAAATCAAAAGGGATGATGAGAATGCGCCATCTCATTTTTTATTCACCCTACCAAAGTCCACTCTCTTGTGTTGATTTCTTCAGCTAAATTTTGAGAGGGGATAGAAAAATGAAGTGATATGAGGCATGGGAAGGTTCTTCAAATGATTATGTCTCCATTTCACTCTGTCAAGTTTGTGCACTCACAATTCCTCTATTGATGACTTTAGAAGAAATCCAATGTGAAGGACCAAAAGCAAAGATCCTAGACCTTTATATATATATGCATAATTGTCCTTTGCTCTTTTTTCCCCCTTTTGTATTATTATGTGCAATTCTTAACTAATGCTTAACCCTCTAGAGATCAAAACTCAATTTCATATTCAAAATTGAAATATGATTACATGATCTATTAATTTGGAACACGATCACGGATACATGTCGTGCACCGAAGAGTATCGGTTATATTTGACATATACCACCTTCTTTTTTCATACGTGATGAGGATTTCATTCCTATAGAGAACTTGTAACAGCATGAGATGAAATGATGTAGACATCCCAAGTATGTAGAAGGACGGAGATAGATTTTATTTAGGAGCAATGCTAGATTTTTTGAGGACCGGTTTACAAAGTGTTGTAATTATGGTTAATGGATCAATGAAAATGAGCAAAACAAGATCCGTCTTTTTAGTTCATATATCTCATTGATTCATATATCTCTTGAATTTATTATCTCTTGGATTGATGTATCCATTTAATTCATGTATCTTGAGTTCATATATCTTTTGGATTCATGTATCTATTTAGTTTACGTATTTCTTTAGTCCATACATCTCTTTCGTACACAACTTCTCAAACTCTATAAATAGATTTGAAATACCATCCATTCAAACAACAACAAAAACTCTCATCTTTTTACATCAATTTTCTCTAAGCGTGTCAGTTTCGAGAAGTGTTATACATAGTCCTATTTGTACAGTGCTAATTCAAAGAGATTTGATGTGTTGTATGTTGGGAGGCATAGTTCGTGAAGTAAGGGGATTCGATTAGCTGTTCTTCACCTCTTGTATATTCCTTTATGGGTTCATAGCATTTTGCAAATCTATATTTAGTTTGTAATTAGTCATCTTTACTCGTAAAGATTATATACATATTGGCTTGGTCGCTATTATTAATTTGTTATCGTTTTTTGGTGTTATAATCTCTGTTTATATTTTTCTAGTTACAACAAACCGTGTTACGTATTTTTCCCCCAAGACGTAATATTTTCCAACACAATTGTTTAAAAAGGTGAGTTCACAAAGCAAGGCAAGGTATACACTGATTGACAATTTGGCAAAACTTGGTAAGAAGGCATTCGAACGTAAGAGTTGCATAGAAGTTCTCTTGGGCTCGGCCCATCTCTTTTGAAACGTCTGTGGGCTTCACTTACCAATGCAGTCTTTGTAGACAAATATTAGATCTTCCAAGCCTCTCGAATTCTCGCTAGGCTTGAGGGTCGAATTGAGCTGAAATCGAGCTATTTTGATTAGATGGCCTCGCCTCTTGATCTATAGATAAACAAGTTCAAATTTGAGTCTATGGAGAGCTTCAATGGTGCGACATCTTTTTCCTTTCTTTTTCTCTTCCTTTGGGTGATGGTCACGACTTCAAACTCGGTTGCCATGTGGTGCAATGTTTTCATTTTCATAAATGAATTCTAAATTTCTACCGTCTTGATGTCACCATGGCGACATTGCTCATTTCGATACTAAGTCAAGAGCCATCATGAACGACCTTTTCTCTATAGTCTCAGATACGAACACTCAATAACAAGTATGTCTTCTTTTTCTTTTTCTTTTTTTTAATCAGTTTGGTGTATTCCTAGATTTTGGAGCTCCTCTATGAGGGAGCTTGACAGGCTCCTAATGGACCCACTTGAGAAAACCTTTTAGATTCCCTTTATCTAGACAATGAGAGTTTCGAATTCATCACCTCCCCCGTCCATGTGGGAATGGTGGGTACTGATATAAAGCACAAGTGGTTAAATAAGCCATTTTCACTACATGCATCTATAAAATAGCCATGCTCGTTGCTCTTCTTTGATTTATTATCTGGGAAGGAAAAAAAGGGCTCGGATTTTTATGATCGCATTGAACTTGATTTCCGATGGAGCAAAAATGAGATGGGGAGTTTGGTAGCCATGTTACATCAAATCCATCTAACTCGATTAGACTCTAGTCGCACTCCATACATATATATATATATATATATATATATATATATATATATATATATATATATATATATATATATTTTTTGTTCTGTTTAATATGCTATACAGTGGGATGATGAATCTCAAATGGGGAATTCAAATGCATGGTCAAGTAGCTAGAATGGCGTGGCCAACTCGTCCATGTGTTTAGCCTAAATTCCTCTTGGAAAGCGACCGAGCCGAAACGAGGAGAGTCTCCGGTTCGAGGCTGGACAGGAATTTGGGCTCAAACCGAGAAGCACACATGGGGGAAACCAAACGCACGCGTGGCTTACTTTCCGAGACAGAATTCCTCTGTTCCCCCTTGTTAGGCATACGCTTCTTTCGTCGAAAACGACCCTTCGTTCATGCGCGGATTGACTGACTCTCGACAACCCAACAACCTTTCCTGCAATTATATATATCCCGGCCTCAGCCCGTCGTACGAGTCTGACTCTTTCGGATTAGGCGCGAGGCACGCCGTGCTGTTGCGTACCATCTCGCGATTACTTGATTAGGAGAATGAAAATGTCTGATCACCGATTCTTCATGGTCGGGGGAGGGTGATGGTGACGGATGAATGGATTGTTCAACTTCGACCCTCAGGTGAGTAGTTCGACTCCTCGCGCTTGTGCCAATCCCGATCCATTTACGTGTGCACGACCGAGGATCATGCACGCTTTGCCGTGTCCAGAAAGAGAGGATAAAGAAAAGTCCCTCTAATCTCTGGCCCTCACCCATTAGTTGTACCCAACAAAAAACTTACGTGCCCTTCTAATATCTAGATTCTCTGGACTCATAAGCTACATGTAGTGCAACCTGAGATTAATCGACGTTAATGAATCCATCAAGGATGTGTTAAATTCATGATCAGGAAGAATGTTTTCCGAAAATATTTTCTTCTATTCAAGTTAATAAATTCATTTTCTCGATTTTAAGCATACATATATCCCAAGACTATAAATGGGTTTCCATTGACTAATCATTTTCAGCAAACTAAATACGTGAAAGTCCAAAAAGCTAACTCGCTGAAAAAAATTTTGCTAAAAAAAAATGTGTTTGTTTGATTAAAAACTTCATGAAAGAGGAAAATATTGAGAAAACTAATTCACAAAAAATTCTTTTGTTCAAAACAAACAATCGTGTTTCATTTTAAACTTCACGATAAAGAAAAAAATTCAGAAAACTAATTGGGGGAAAATTCTTTCACTCAAAACAAGCGTGTTTGTTTCTTTAAAATTTTCACGATAAAAGAAAATAATTTTCATTAAAATCCATTGTCAAGGAAAATGAGTAGTTTTAATTTGTTTGGTGGTGTAAAGAAATTGATCTCCTTCATACTAGAATACTTAAATCAATTAGTTTTCTATTATTCAAACATCGGAAAGTAGAAAAACAATTTTTAGGAAACAAATTTCCTTTAAACAAATGAACCCTAAGTCTATAAATGAAACAATTATCTCACATATGCCGAGTACTTTGGTAAATCCTTAATTTCGCCTAGTCTAGCTGGTGGGCTTAAGTTTACCGTATATTAGGGTGGAGGCACGGATTATAAATGAAAAGACAAATCACAAGACATGTATTTATACCTCTCTAATCTACAAAGAAATATCCTTGAAACTTGCATTAGAGCTAGAGAGTTGATAATGAAAATGTACTTCCGATGTGAATATTGGAGTCAATGATGTCGCTCATCCCGACATACCGATACATTGAATGAACATTTCATCACGTGAACGAGACTCACATGGCAACCCTTAAAAAAGGGTTGCTCTCCCCTAACCAACATAGACAAATTGGGATATTGGGTCTCCCACGCTGACCAATTAACAGGCCTAAGTGTGGAACAAGAACAAGGAACTTGGAATTTGAAATTTGGTATTTGACCCTCTCACTTGATTCTTGACAATCCCTATGTATGGCATGCGAAACTGTCTAATCCAATGCATCCCGTGCAGAACCAGATCTTCTTCTTGTCCAAGTCATAAAAAAAAAAACTGATTGAGGAAAAAGCCTTTGACTCAAAGCACATGATAGTCGTTTAACCTAGAAGAAAACTTAAACATGTGGACCCCTTAACCCTTTTCTACCTATCATTTGGAATTCGGTGGATTTACTGGTAGAAGAATATTAAAAGTATCAAAAATTTCGTAGGACACTTATTTTAATGTCAAAAGTTTTTGTTAGTTTACTTAAATATCAAATCGAAGAAGAAACAATCATTTGAGTACCTAGGGCGAGAAATTCCTATTAAAAGCATTATGTGGAATTTTTAATTAAACATTAATGCTTAGATGGGTTTTTTAATTAAAAAAGAAAGAAAGTCCACGTGGACAATGACTTGGCCTTTAATCAAAAAACGATGGCGCTTTAAAGCATTCAAGCTTTGTTCGACAATTTTGAAGCAAATATGTCGTGGTTTGAAGCAAAACATTCAAGCGCTAGTAATCTAGCATTGGCGAAGAAGATCGAGCAAGTGAGAGGAACTTCGAACACTCGGATTAGAAAAAGCAAGGGAAAAGAGAGGCACAACCGACGAGACTTGGAAACAACGGATGGCGTCAATCGATAGCGATGGCAATGTCCAGAGAGCAACGGAGAAGGATCACTAACGATCAAAGTTAAAAAATCGTCGAGAGAGGAATTTGTCATGAGATCTGTGTGTGTGCTCTGTTATGCTCTGTTTTGGCTCCACTGAGCTCAAGATGGCTGGCGATGTAGATTTGACGGTGGCTGACGACGATTGGAGACGGTGGGCGGTGGATTGAGACATTCGTGGATGAAGGGAAGTTGCTAGAGGTAAATTCCCAGTGCATTTGCGTCTGGTGCCGATTTCTGTTGTTCTAGTCAGCTAGGGGAGGTGAGTTTTTTAAATTGGATGCTCTTGATGGTCTGAATGTGGAATTTTGAATGTTGTGATCTGGTAGGGGGAGGATCTGGACTTCGCCTACATTGCATTTCAGCTTTCTCTGCGAGGAGAGACAATAAGGAGGCTTAGTATGACATGCTCGCTGCATAGGCTTTGTCCTTGATCCATGGGGACAAGCTAGAGTCGTTGCAACATCTACTGTAAATGGACAATTTATTGCCCTGGACGACAATCTTTCAATGAGGAATTTGCGGTACTTGTGTCCATGGGAATAATGTTGCTGCTAATTGGTGGCTTTTGAGAATTAAGACTCATTTGAGAATTAGGAAAACGTTTGATTGTCCAATTTGGGGTTCACATTCTAGGCAAAACTTGTAAATGACGTTTTTTAGGGGATAACCTGTTGACTGAGCACACTAGCAAACCAAGCCACGTTAGATTTCTGACAATCAAAATTGAAATTGATACTATCATTTTATTTTAAAAGTGACACTTAAATGATCCCAAAATGAGTGTGGTACAAAACTTTTGATACTTCTAGTATGTGAACTTTTGGCACTTCTTAATGACATTCTTTTCCCCGGTCGATAGATTGTAGAATCTCTTAAAACATCATTAGGCCTTCCATAGAGAAATCCATTTTCTTCTTTACATAACCAACACAGCAGCAACTCCAGAAGAGGAAAAGATCTACTGGCCTTGGGCGCGATACCCGATTTTGCAGCTCTGGAAAAAAATTGCATTGCTTACGTGAGGCCGAGGAACATGAGAAGTGTTTAGACACAATCAAATTCGTCCTCACAAAAAGTGTAGAATTACAGGCAGTAAGATAAGATAAGGATATTGATGATACTCCATCGATCGTTATATGCAGTTCAATGTTAAGTACCAATCTGAACTAGATCCCTCCTTCGTGCAAGGGATAGAGTCCGCTCATTGCATGGCAGAATACGACGACATCTTGTCTTGCTTCTGTCCACCGGCTGCAAGGACATTTTGCACAGCTTCGGATTTTTAGCCATTGTGGAAACATGTAAAATAAATTATGCACGACCAAAGTATTTGATCGAAGGACATATGAACTTACCACTGAGCATAGAAATCTCAGAGCTCTTCAGAACACGCAGCCTCTTCACCGTGGATATGAACATACTGCCATTCACATTTTGAACATTAGATCACAGCACAAAGAGGCAAAATATCAAAATTCAGTCACTTCCCAGCAACATTTCAGGAATGAATTCGTTTGTGCAAATCAGTGTTAGCACGGAATATTCATGTTTAATTCTCGCTCCAAGCAAACATGCCGCACTGTGTTGAGTCCCACAAATTGCACTGGCCAAGACAGTAGGCGTAATAAAATAACACAAAACGACACCAGATTAAAAATCTGATGCTGTTCTCAAGACAGCTAAGAAACATTATACCATTAAACAAAGGCTCAACCACCGAGTGCACAAATATTAAACAGAAGTATGTTTTTAGTAAATGCATCAGATCAAGAGTGGGGAGATGCTTACTGCCAAGGGACGTCGCCAACAAGCATCCTGTCTCCTTCGTAGTCCTCATAAACAAGAGTATATTCCCCTCTTCCGTCAAGTAAACCTGTAATCGGCTTCTCTTCTTCCTGTGTGCTCTTGATATCACAGCCAGAGGAATCTCTTTGTGCTGAACAAAGAATAAGAGGACAAAAACATGACATGAGCAAAGTAAAAGTCTACACACAAGTCGAGCCTCCTCGGTATAATGACAGATGGTGTTAGAAATAATCACGAAGAGATTGATAATAATTCTTGAGCTAAACTGCAGATTAAAGAATCTTTCCTTTTGCACACTGTTCTTAATGTGGCAATCATAAACTTAACGTGAAAATTTTAATTGCCTAAGGAATATATATTGATCACATGTATCGTTGGGGTACTATCGTGCAAGAGGAGGGAATATGGTCCAGGAATACTTAATAGTTTCGCAAAAGTAAAACCATCAACTCATCATGACTACAAAAGGGTTAGAAAATCACTAGACTGACTTATTAATTACTTTGTGAAAACTGACTATAGTGAACCAACACTGACGACGCTTAGACATGGGCAGGTGATGTGATAATATCTCGATACTCGATTACTTTTAGCTGCAAGAATTAAAATCTGTGCCTTCCGGCAACAGAAGTGAAGACAATGCATGGTTATTTATTTACAAAAATGTATAACCTGCAAGAAGGCCTCGGAAAAGTTCATCGACAGCAGCAGACAGTTTTTCGTAACTGTCATAGGCATTGAGATCCACTTTCCTGCCAATGGGGACGCCGTCCATGTTCATCTTCACGAACAAGCCTTTTCCACTACTTTCAGCAGGCTTTTCACTGACTATTTTGCTCGAGAGCATGTTCTGATGAGTCTTGGGGGCTGGTTTTCCATGGCCATCGCTGCTAGTGAGATTTTTCCGGAACGTTCGCAGTGGCGGCCACCCAACAACTGGAGCTGGAGCAGTCCTATTGAGGAACATTCACGAGGGCACAGAATTGCATAAGTAGGAATATGAAAATGCATCCAGAGTCTAGATAATACCAGACGAAACTGAACCAGCAAAGTACCAATTATTGAGGCGTTTATATTGTCACAGTACCAAAGAAAAAGAAAGTATATCCATCATCCAACATCAAATAGAATTTTTCCATAATACAGTAGTGAACACTTCAGATGACCACTGTCCTCATGATCAAGTAATTTTTCAGATTATTAAAATGTTTATTCTCCCCTTTCATGACTTGTCCTAATGATAAAATCAACCATACAATAGCCCCAAGAGTCCCGGGACAAAGGAAAAAGGCAAAGAAAGTGAGTAAACAAATACACGAAAACTCAGACACAAAGTCATTAAAGAAAGGGCAAAACTTACATCAGAAGAGGATATCGACAAGCCCGAGAAATAAAAATCTTTTTAGCCGAAACAAGCTAAACGCCAGCATTAATGCGCAGAAAGATGCAGCATTAAAGCATCACTATCCAGGTAATGGAGCAAAACTCCAAATTCTAATATTCCAAAAGGCAAAGATATAAATTAGTTGACACTTGCATAGAGGCAAACAAATTTCTTTAGACACTAAGCAAACATAAAGTCCTGAAGCCAATACACATGAGCCATGGACCACATCACGTAGATCTATCATAGATAGAAAAAATTAACTTCCCATAATGTCATGAGTGTTTGATTTTCCTATTTTTCGTTATTTAAAGCATACACAAATAGTCTTTACCAAAAAAAAAAAAAAGCATACACAAATAGAATAAAAACACACTGTCCTGTGATTGAATATGCTCGGCCAATGGAGACAATTAGCGAGAGGGGCAAGGGGGAAAAGGAAAACTGATGTGAGTTGCGTGTACCTTTTCTGAGAGCTGTTGGGCACAGCTGTAGTTGCAGCAGCAGAAGCTTGTAAAAATGCTTTCTTTTTCTCTGCATCATTATTGTTCTGCAAGTCCACCGTTTCAGAGGATTTATCCTTTACCAAAACAGGCAATTGGGTCCGGAAGATTGAGGGTGAGAGCTGGAGATATGGAGGAAGGTTCTGTGCTTGAGCATGATTTCCACCGTTGAAGTAGCCAAGAGAGAGAAGAGACTCGTCCTTTTCTAATTTGTAGTTCATGGTGAAGTCTTTCTTGGACTGGTCTTCATCACCAGGCGGGCCGAGCTTGAGCTCCAGCGCCTTGTCCTCTGGAGGAGTAGGGCCACGTCTTTGCTCTTGGAGTCTCTTCATGAGCCACTCTCCCTCCTTTGCTACGAAATCTAGCAGCTGAGAAGCCTCCCCATTTCTTGAAACTCGCTCCATGCGTTTAGTGTTTTGAGCTTTGCCAGTTGGGAGTGGACGGAAAGAAACACTCTTTTACTTCAAATTCTGCACCCAGATAGAAATTTTATATAATCTGTTCAAAAGAAAAGAAATAGGCACAGGTATGGTGAACAATCCGAGAGACCGTTAGTACCTTCCGTTAAATCTCCCGAGTGTTGAACCACACTACCAAGCCTCGCATGAAGCTGGACAAGATGGAAATGCTCGGATTGTTGGAAATCCAAGGGAAAGGCGCGAGCTTGAACCTTGAGAGCCACAAGAAGCACAACTTAGGAGCACCCACTTCGAAGAGACGGAGAGCCAAACGACGCTAGACTCGAAACCTGAAGGACTAAAATAAACCTTCCCAAGAGAAGAAGGCGTCACGAGAGCAGGAAGGCAAAAGCAGGGCTAGAGTGAGAGAGAGAGAGAGAGTAGGGTGGAATGGAATGATATCAAGCTTTTCCTTTGTTAGTGTTCTCTTTTTCTCTCCCGTGGAGTGTTGGCACCCTTAAAAATGGTTTCATTCCCCTTGTTCCTGCCCCGTTTGGATGAGTTGTTGTAGGAAAATGGTACAGATGAACGAGGACGATGATAATGGAAACCACCAGGGACACGGAGAGAGACCCTTAAACCAAGGACCCTTAAAAACAGGAACCTAGGACAAGAGCAAAAAGCATACGCAAGCAGGGTCTCCCCCAAGAATACTGTTCTGTTCAGCAAAAACATTTCACCAACATGTGCGCAAGCGCGCGGGCCCTTGTCTAGTCCTATGCGTAAATCATGTCAAAAGAACAAAAAGGAGACGTCATTCGATGAACATTTTTCATCTTGGTGGCATGATCCCTATCGTCCTCGTTTTTGTACTGGGATCAGATCAATCTCCCTTGAAAATTACCTTGCACTCAAGCCACGACAAGTCCAATGACCCATCATGGCCATGTATACATTCTGGCTTTGTCGGATCTGATTCTAGTTTAAACTCGAGTTTTACATCGACTAAAATCGAAAAACCACTTTTTTGTCTTCACGTCACTCAGCACGCACACGTAAGATAAAAAGATAACGAGTGCTTTTTAACAGTCAGTGGATTGATTTCTTAAGCACGCTTGGGAAATATCATTGGCATTTGGCACTTGGGCTTATCCTTATCTAAACATAGCCATTTATGTTCTAGCTTTTTCAACAAAATTGAATTACGAAGTATTTATCTGAAAACGAAAAGACATTTTCTTTACGTGAAAATGACGTTTGGATGATTACTAATAAAATTGATTATTTCAAAAACAAATACCAGCACCAAATTATCGTTGTTTTCGTCTGAAATTAAGTTAAGGTAACATAAATCTGTTGCTTTGTTATCAAAACGAATTGAATGGTTCAATTTGGCGTGGTTTGATCGCAAATCTTTGTTTAGTCAGGTTTTGATTTCTACCTCTTTGTTCTCGAACTAAACTAGTCCTGATTCGATTCTGACTTTAGTTTGGCACGAAGCCGATTGATGCTCGACCTCTAACTTTATAAACCATGATTGACAGAATATGGGCATCGGGGCATAATCACCTCCTCGTGCGTGGAGGCAAAAGGCAACCGAAATGGAACATCTTTGCCCACATGCGTGGGCGTGTCCCGTGTGGCCACTACGTACAAAAGCCATTATGCCCGGAATGTGGCTAATGTGAACGCATGATGCGCTCCTATTCGCTTACACGGCTAGGCTAGCAGGATTCAAAGCAGGCCATGATGGCGCAATTGAATACAATTGAGCCACCACCACACACCTTCCCAATTAGATGAATGGCGGATCGATTGATCCTGTGTGGTTGGCACCGAACTCGTGCATAGGCCCACGGGCTTGGGTCGAACCTCGTATGGGCTTGGGTCGGCCCGAACTGAATCTGCAAAAAAACTGTGTGCCGGGCCGTGGGCCGTGGGCCGTGAGAGCAATTTTCGCATGGCCTCGGGCGCAAGGCTATGTATAGGCCCATTTTTGATGGGACTATGGAAGACAACTTTAGTTCGGCTTCCGATATAACATGAAAACAAGGTCCAAAACGTTATAAACCAATTATACGTTGATTAGTTTAGTCCTTAAACATTTTAGTTACACTAATTTAGTTCCAAATATTTTTAATTATTTATTAATTTTTTCTTTTAAATTTTTCAAGGATTTGCCAATGTAGTTTTTCCGAATAATGTATGTTGTCTAGAAATTACTCGCGTAGACAATTTTTGCAAAATTTTAAAAAAATCCTAATTAGTTATTTTATTTTCTTTCTTTTTCTTCTTGTTACATTCGATTAAAAAAATTTATAATTGAATTGGCTACTATACAATAAATTTAAAATTTTTGAACCATTTTTTCCTAGAAAGCAAGAGTTGCGATCACTATTTGTGCGACTATTAAGAGACGAAAGATAGCATTTTGCTCTCTTGAAGTGAACATGTTGGGTTTCAATGTATGAGTAGTTAAAAAAGGATTTGTGCTATTTTATTGGCATTGAGATCTCTTGGATCAAAGTGATCGTACTCATTGAGAAGTAAAAAAAAAATTTGTAGAAAAAGTTAATTTATATTTCACGCAGTCTCTTTTTACAATATGCCAAGACTCTCGAAGAATGCTCTGGAAACACTTGTTTAGCATGATCCACGAACAACTTTCTCGGCCTTTTAGGCAAAAGACCAAGAAGAGAACGCTAGAGCCAGGTCGACAACAAATCCGGTAAATCCAACAAGGGTGCAATTGAAAACGCCGGCACGATCCGGGTCCCGGAACTGAAAAAAAAAGAGAACGAGTCGTGGAATTTCAGAAATATACAAATCTACAGGGACCGAAACGGCAATAGAACCTTCTTACAGACCTGATGCTCCTGCGCTCCTGCGTCGCCATCTCCAGCGGCTTGCTTCCTGAAACGTCTTAAACCCACCCTCCGTTTCTCCCTCAAGCTAAAACCCTAGAGCTCTCTCTCCCTCTCTCATGGCAGAACTCAGTGAGCTGACTCGTCACATTGAATCATACGTCGACGCTTCTCGCTCTCCGAGCGAGCAGGTTGGTTGCTCCGTCTCTCTAGTTTTATTCAGTCGGATTCCGCTCCGTTGATCTGTTGCTCGTGCTCTGTGTATGCCGATTAGGAAAGTTACAGTAGTTGGAGCTAAGTGCAATCCAATTGAGCGTGAACTGTCGAAGACTCGCTTCTTGGCACGATTAGTTCGCTAAGGCGAAGTGAGTACGGATTTGATGAGTCTAATTGCTCTTGTACATTAATGTACCACGCAAGATGATCAAAAGTTTGAAAATTTATTGGCAATTATGTTCAGCGAGCTGGCCCAAGGAGGTGAACTGAGTTTTAGTGTCGGTGCCCGGTGATTTTGATGGAAACAGCTTTGTTTCATGGCTTGTGATTGTTGTCAGGGACATGCTGTTTGCCGCCTTGAGCACCTATATTGTCGTTTTGGATTTAGAAATAGTGTCTGGTTGGTTTTGGGAAATAATCTCTTAGTAGAGTTGTTTTTTTTTTTTTTTTTTTTTGTAGAGTTGTTGGTTGCTGGTTTTCTAGATAACAGCAGAATAACAATTTTCAGTTTTATATATAGCGATATAAATGAGAAGAAGGCTGAGACTTCATGAACGGCTTTGAGCAAACAAATGAAATTATACATATAGATGTGAACACAATGTCCAGAAGTTATTTGTTGAAAAGAAGTAGAAATTGAATAAATAATATGTTTCGCAGTAAAAGAAAGCAACGATAAAAGCTGGAAAACCTGTCTGGACTCTACGACTGAATGTCCCCTAACAGTTTCAATGAACTGTGTGATAAACCCTCTCTAAAAGAAAAAATGGAGATATCATGGAGTATATTTGTCACTCGTTTCATGGGGGTGCATGGTAACTTTATTACAGTCAATGAAGTCTCCCGGTACAGATTAACAGCAGTTGTCCATAAACAACGAGGGCTGTGAAGTTTCTTTTCTTCCAGCCAGCACAGTGATAAAATCGATCATCTTGTTAGAGTGCGCAATTTGAGCACAATATATGGGGCAACTAATCCTCTAGTTTGTGAATGTTGTCCATCTAGTTTTCCTTAAGCTTTCACTCCTGTTAGTTTTCTGATTACCCTGCAACAGGTGGCAAGTTTACGGGCAATCACTTCCCTTTTGAAGAAGGATCTCCTATCTATAGAGATATTGGTAACCTCCCTTTCAGATGCTCTCCGTGAAGGAGAAATGCAAGTTACTCTATAAACTGAGTCTTTACGCCTCTTTTGGTTAACTTTGACTAACGCTATCCACCTTTGCTGTTACAGGTCAGAGAAATGGGCCTGTATTTGACAAATACAGATAGTGTTATTCGCTGTAGAGGTATATTTTAGTGACTTTAACATGCTAAATTGCTAATTTAATTGTATTCCTTCTTACATCTCGGTTATCCGAGCCAATCTTTACAATTTTGTTTAAGCTTATGAATAGAAAGTGGATCAGCATGCAATTTGATTGTGAATTTAGTCATTTGAAGCGTTTTGACTTAAAATCCTTTTGCAAATCTTATCACTTAGTGAGCTACTGCATCATTATTGTTAGGCGTGAGCACTAGAACCGGACTGGTTCTGCTGGAACTGCCGGGCCCGGTTCCCAGTTCCTAAAATTCAGAACCGGTGTTTGTTGTTCCGGTTTCCATTTCCAGGTGTGGACCAAAGCATCTAGACTGCTTGGACCGGACCGATATTTTACTTTTATTAGCAAGTTAATCATACTTGATCATATTTTATCACACTTTTAACATCTTTCCATTGACCTTTTAACTAATTAAAGATCCAAAACACTAAAGAATGAGAGTTTTAGACCATGCAACAAAATTTGGTAGTTTTTTGACCAAAGAGAAAAAACAACATTTGTAGTTATGCAGGGAATGGGAGAAAAAAAAAAGAAAGATATTACTGCCGGTTCCTAGACTCACCTGGGAACCAGATTGAACTGGGCTCGCCGGTTCATTCTAGGACCAGGTGTGCCGGTTTCCAGTTCCACAAATTGGGAACTGACCCTTCTGGTTCAGTTCCCAGTTTTGGGGTGGAAATTGACCCACTTAGGAATCGATCACCTTAATTATTGTTTGTATTTCATATCGTATCCAAATTTGAAACAAGCTATCTTAAGCACGGTTTTGTTCTCCAGGTATCCTTCTCCTAGCAGAAGTGCTGGACTGTCTTTCATTGAAGCCTTTGGAAACATCCACTATCCACAGCTTGATAATATTCTTTGCAGATAGACTGGTGAGCAAAGGACTTCCTCATATACATGAGATACTAAAAAATATTGTTGCGAAACTTTTATTTAGCATCATATCCAATCTCTTGTTGTTTATCTGTATCCATTTTGTTTTCTTTTCCTCTCCTTATTTCCACATTCTATTCTGCTTTGGAAGTGGGTGGATTCTGGAAATTCAAAGATGTAACTGGCAAGGTTTATGTGGATCTTTCATCATTGTTGCACTTTAGTAAAACTCCTGAAGGTGCATTGCTCCCTGTAATTTGTGTCAGTAGGGATCGATTGCGAGGACATTGTCGGAGGTTTGTCTGGAACAAATTGTTGTAACTCTTTTAAGCAAAATGGATAAATTAATAGTTTGCCGGAGATTTTTTTGTTTTTTTTTGTGGTGTTTGTTCCAGAGGAACTTTTTTCAAAAGGAAGTCCGATTTTGAAAAGAACAGATCATAACTTTAGTTTTTGTTGAGAAAGCGAGGGTCCGTGTATACAAAAAATTTCAACCCTATACTTTTGCCCTTTTTTCTAATCAAGTCTGTTACTTCTAATTTGTCTAATCAAATCTTTCTACCCTTACCAAAAAAAAAAAACTTTAGTTTTTGTTTAGTGATATTGTCATTTTATACTCGAGGAAGTGTAGATGACAAGATAAACTATACAGAATATTTATCACTCTTGACTGACAACTTCAGACTGGCGTGAGTTACCTAGTTGGTGGGCTGAAATAGGAGTTCCTTGGTGATTTAGTCTGGTTAACCGGGTGAGCCCAGTTCAGTGTCGACTTCATCTTGTTTAATCACTGGTATGACCAGTTGCAAATTGGATCAACCCAGTTTTAAGTTGGGGGTTCATCATTTTGGCTTGTCATGGAGGTGGGGGTGAGATAGGTATGACACCTCTAATCTTGAGTTCTGATGTATATGGAGATCCTACATCGGTTGGACTTGTGCTCTGCAATTGTCTTGCATATCTACAGCTGGCAGCAAAATAATCAAACTAGGCTGCTGGGGTAGTTAGTGGAATTGTAACTGGGATGCATTGGTCATAATGAGGGTGCTGGCAAGACTGCTGGGCTAATATGCTGTACACGTCACTGTATGGCATGTCTTATGTGTAAAATAACTAGTCTGATGTCATACGAATTGAACCATAGTCTGACTGATTGGACTACACAGAGGCCAGCTGACTGACTGTTAGTTCGACCTGTTTAACTTACTTCTGATTCCAATTGGATACCTGACTAGTCTAGTTTTAAACTACTAGATTGATATTTATATTGATTAACTTGTTTGAATGGCCCATGCCACATAAAAAAGAGTTGCCGATCCATAGTGAGAGGATGCTTGTGAAAGCCTACTCCTCCTTCTCCTTCTCCTTCTCCTTCTCCTCCTTCTTCTTCTTAATAATATATATATTTTATTTATTTATTTGAGAAGGAGGGGGGGATGGTTGAAAGTTGTCAAAAATCCATTGAATAGGCTATATTTGTAGGACTTGCTTGAAAATTATAGTAAATTTACTGAACATAAGTTTTTACACATGGGGTTAAATATTAGGTCTCAATTAGATTATCTCATTCCTTATAAGATTTAGTAGCACAAAGCTTCGCTAATTATGCTGTTCTAAAAGCTAGTTGGCATTGATATAATGTGGAAAGAGAAAAAAAAATTGCTGTCTATAAACCATAAGAAGCACGGTCGCAAATGACGGTTGTCCAAAATTTGCAGTTCTTGGGGCATTGGGATCATAGGGGGAGAAGTTAAGGGCATATTCATGTAAGGTGTTGTAAAGGCTGATCATGATCTGTTGTTGTTTTCCTATTCTATTTTGGCTATTAATAGATGTTTCTCATATTGAATAATATAAAATATTTTTAGTCATAAAAAAAGTATATAATACTTGTATCAGGCGGATTGGAAAGCTTTGCGAGGTGCACTTGTTGGTTGCTTGGCTTTGATACGGAGAACGGATGGGGTGGGCATGGTGACAATTTCTGATGCAATGGCTGTTATGAAGTCATATGTGCATAATCTACATGTCCAGTCCTTGGCTCAGCATGATAGAAAGGTGGGTTTTCACGTCTAATTGTTTGAATAGCTGAATATTCTTGTCCATATAAAAGTAGTAAAGCATTTCCTTTCTGTATGTTCAGCCATTTTCTGGAGTCTTGCTTACGTGATTTTACGTATCCATATTGCAGCTTTGCTTTGAACTTCTGGAGTGCCTGCTGGAAAATTATCCAGATGCCTTTGTTTCAGCGGTATCATTCTCATCCAAGTTTTTCCTCAAACAAATCTCTGTAATGTATGGTTAGTCCTTAGTATCTGTGCATTTTTTCCGTCTTCATATATTGATGATGAAGCTAAGAGGTAAATACTTGCAGATCTTTTTGTCCAAGAGGTATATTTTCATCTCAAAGATGACTGAAAGTAGCCCTTTTATCTTAAACTTAATTGAGTTCAGTATGTTAGAAGGCGAAGTGACTTTGAAGACTTACAATAATCTCTGTCGGTCCATCAGAACCTTCATATACAAACATTTTTCAGCACTGCCGAAATCTTGTTTCAGTGTGATTTGGGTTGAAATGCCTATTTGGGTGTTTCTTGTTTTAAAACTTTAAAGGTTATACGTGCCTACCAAAAAGTGACATCAATGCTTTTAACTCTCTTTTGTTATGCCATGACTTGCAGAGATTACTTTTGTAAGCAAACCCACTCCATTTCATTTGATGTTGCACAATGTTGTTTCTTATGCAACACAAATAGAACTTAATATTATTCTACATGTCATCGTGTTGCAAACTGTGTGCAGCTTATCTATGTAACAATGAAGATGCAATCCCTTCTTTTCCAGAAAGATTCCTTCTTAGAAACATTTGCTTCTTTAATTAGGTGTAATAATCCCAATTTCTGGGCTATTATACTTGAGGACATATACTTCATTATAATGCTATTTCACAAATGAGAAATGCCAAAGTTGCTAAATGTTATATTAAAAGCTGTTTTCTACCATATATCTGATGCATATTAAGAAAACTGAAGTAACACTGTTTTATGATGCAACATCATTAAATAAGCAATTTTTAGTGAATTAGCGTACGCTACTCTTGACAATCATTTCTTGAGAATGAATGTAGCTTTTGTGTGCACTTATGTGCTTTTGGCATCTCCGCAAATGTGCATGCATAAAACTGCTTGTTCTGTTCTAGTGCATTAATGACATATTGATTGATCTCTCATATGTACATTCATTGCTGATATTTTAGTTGGGTTTTTAATGTCCTTGATATATAAATCCTGTCATATCAGTCACTCGTATTCTGTTTGCAATCTAGGGCACTGAAATCTTTTATGCAATATGTGAAGCTGTTGATTATGAAAAGGACCCTCAATGCTTACTAGTGGCATTTCATATTGTTGAACTAGCGATGCGACAATTTCCAGATTTATGTGGTCCTTCCGATGGCTCAGTTGGGGAGATATTTGACATATTGGGCCGCTACTTTCCAATCCATTTCACACACGTAAGTTTTATGTCAACCATGCTTGGGATATTAATTTACTTGAAGATTCTTGGCTTTAGTTTAAAAGGTGCCTCATCTCCTTTAATACATCATCAGTCTAAAGCATCTTTCTAGTTGAACACTTGCATTTTGCTTCAGTGTGTATGTTTTGTTTCAAATGAGATGTCTGATAAATGCGAACACAAGACTTAGTTTTGATGGTTGGTGATCTGAGGATTAAAGGTTTTATTTTGGTCTATTGAGGACTTAAGGTACTAAAAAAGCCACAATCAGGCTTCGAGTTGGACTTTGGTGGAATTTAGGCATCAGAATCAACACGTACAAAATGAACAAAATTTATGTGGGAGCTATGCGGATGCCTGAATTCTACCAACAGTGAGCTTGAGAGCTAATTGGGGCTTTTTTAAGGCCTTAAATCCTCAATTGACTTTAATAAAACCTTTACTTCCTTAATTGATGAACAGCCAAAACCTTATGTCCTGGTTCTGCACTTATCTGATATGTTTTCATCTAACAACTTCCAAAAAGAGATGGGCTTTAGTACAATTTAATCATAGCTGATTTCTGGCTAATAGCATGCGGTTTTTTTATTTTTTCCTTGTCTAGATAAATGGCCATGTTATGTCTTTGCTTGCATGCATAGAGATATGCACTTTTCATAGTCTGATTGAACACCAAATCTGCATGTAACTTAGTATCAGCTAAACAAAAGGAGCCATGTACATATTTGGTTCTGTAATTTACTGTTTACCGGATATTAAAGAATCATATAATAGTCCAAGCTGTAGAGCAGATTAAACTTTATTAAGCATTGCAAAAAACTATATTTAGTATACTTCTATTCTTTCTACCCAAGTGGTACCCCTGGCATGGCAAGCTTGGCACCATGCTCCAAGCTTCCATTGGTCAAAAGAGTTTAGGGAACTTAATGTGAAATGTTTGGCGCCATACTGATGTCTGCAGAATAGAATTTGCTCAGTCATGTTGACCATTTTTTTCTTTTAACTTCACAACGATATTGGTTTTTTTTTTTGTCAATGAGATAGTGATCAGAGGCTGGCTGTTCATGTTTTATCAGGTTAATTAATGTAGCTTATTCTAGGTTGACCTGCTAAACACTATATGTGGCTCTAACTGGTTGGCAGTAAACTTTGTCAAGCATCAGAGGAAACATATTGAATTGGCATTGGCAATTTTAGGAAGAATCTATATATTTGTTGGTCATTTGGCTTACAACAGATGTGATATATCATCCTTATCCTCTTGTCTTGAGTCAGACGAGCAATAAGTTCATTTTGAGCTTTATTAGCTGTTGAAAAGACCATGAATATGTTAGCTGTTATATGTTCTCTGTACCGTTGTCCCATGGTGATATCACATGAATAACATGCTAACATTGTTTGTGAGAGGGAAAGTGACTTTTAGTCTGTGTTACATTTAATGCATTGTATTTTGGTTTGCTTTTAGACTCTTTCTAAAATTGTGAACTAAATACACTATTTCAAACCAATTTGTATGTTACTTAGCTGATGCATGGATTCTTCTCACTTTTTCTCAAATCCAGGCAAAAGGTGAGGATGTAGATGTCACGAGGGATGAGCTCTCCCGGGCATTAATGGTATGCACTAGATTGCATAGAGACTTTTCTCACATTCCATGAACGTGAAATTCGATTCGTTTCAAGAGTCTATCAGTGCTACAATGAGTTATTGCTTGCAGAGCTATGAGTTATCTTCTCTCTCTCTCTCTCTCTCTCTTTCTGTGTACACACACATGCACTAACGACCAGGTAACACCTTCATTGTATTGATGGCATTATGACAATCCTGCATTACATTGCTTTGCTTGGAACCAATGATCTCATGCCTTGGATGCTTGGGAGAATCTTAAAATTCTGAGCAAATTCAAGTTAAAGTTATTTGGGCCTTACAACATTGGTATTGACCATGTTTAATTTGGTCTTGAAATTTTTAGTATGTGTCCCTTCTCTCATCTCTCTGATTCTTGGCTTTGCACAATTAGCCGAGTGAGTATTTAAATATGAAGAAAATAACCTGGAAGGATAACCAGAGACTCTATAAGCACTATTATGAGTTCTTCAACTCATCTGCCAGTTGATTATTTACTCATTATCATGTATAGCAGCCTTAGAGTTTGGCTGCTGTCCCTATGAGTTGCTGGTGACCAAGTTATTTAGTCTCTGAGACTTTGTGCACCTTGCAGTTTATTCGGTAGGGGAATTATGACCATGATGATTTCCTTATATTTTTACCTGTTTTATATTGTTTTTCTTGATTATGGCTGCACTATGTGATTTACTCATCAAATTTGGGATATTCATTTTCTTAAGAATGATTTCCATCAGATGGTCAGCGTCAGGCTTTAATTTACAATGTGGCATTAATTACGGTTCCAGCATGGCAGGGCAATGTTGCCATATGCCATTGTAAAGCTCTTTGAAGAGAAATGTATCCATAAAAAATTCAATAAAAAGGTGTTGCTGTACAATGTCGTTCTAATATTTATAAAGAGAGGAAAACAAGGTTAGGATACACTAAATACTTCCACAAAAGGTGATCAGTTGAAGTTCTAATTTGCATGATCTGCGTATTTAGTTTTTCAAACCCAAATGCCTACTCAAATTTATAGAACTCTCTAACATATGAGTTTGTGGACTGGAAAAAGTAAGTGTCGTGGTTGAGGTAGTATTTTGAGCACCTTTGGAAGTTATATTACTAGTTATATCTTGCTGTTGGTTGACCGTGTCAATGAAAAGTCATCATGCATTGAATACTGAGCAGCTTCCAGATTTTTAATTAAAATAAATGATACTGTGAAAGGTAAATAAGCCCACAGTATTACCAGAGGGTATTTTATTTTTGGACCGTGGTCATTCAACGGCTAGCCATGACTAAAGTATTATAGACTAACTTTTAATGGCCTGAGACTGCAGTTTCGCAGAGACATATTGTGAAATTAGGAGGCATCTTGATCAAAGTTTGCAGGTGTTTGGCTATTTGGGTTATGAATAGAAAATATTTAGTTGTATTTGCGGGTTCGACAATGTATCTTTGTGACTTATTTATGACATTGAGCTTTGCCAGGGCATCAGAAATTCACATATGTTTGAATTATAGTGAACTTGAGTTTTACTACTCAATCTAGTCTGAGATGTGATATACTCAAAATAGAATGTCAATAAATTAAAATTAATTCTATAAAATTTCAGTATAATGCATTTAATGAAGAACATAGAGACTTCCCACATGCTCTGGCAGTTATAGACTTTTATCATATCCTATTGTCACTAAAGGTGTAGAATCAATGCATAGAACTTATGAGACTTGTGAAAACCATGATAGATCTTGAGAATATAAACGGGAAAAGGTCTTTTTTCTGTTAGAAGATAAGGTGTTTATCTTGTTACTCATTTTTACTGTGTGAATAGAGGATTTGAGTAAGCTGCGGAGATTATGATCAAAATTGTGACAAACTACGATGACATTTAGTTGCAAGCATACATCCCCCATTGCTTGGCAAAATTAAATAGATGAAGCATATGATGGAGAGAAAGATTTGACTGGTAAACATAGTTAAAAGTCAATTTTTGACATGTGCTATGTTTCCTTAAAACTAATTAAACCACATTAGATATTGGAACCTATGCAGCATTTCAGAAGTGGCATATAATCTGTTAAAGATTTGCAGTGGATCAATTAAGCTTCTCCTACACTTGTATGTTTGGTTTGTACTCTAACAGCTTTATTAACTTTGTTTACTATGCAGTTTGCATTCACTTCTACGCCACTTTTTGAGCCATTTGCAATACCATTGCTGCTCGAAAAGCTTTCTTCTTCTCTTCCACTGGCAAAGGTTAGAACCTCTCGTTCTTTTTATCGCAATTTCTCAGCAATGGAGCTATTTCACAATTGTACCTATTTTCTTAGTCTTTCCCATGGTCACTGTGTAAAATTTGAACTTCATTTGTTTGCAGATTGATTCTTTAAAGTGTCTCAGCCATTGTATCTTAAAGTATGGTACAGACAGAATGGAAAAACATGCCATGGCAATCTGGTCATCATTGAGAAATATTGTCTTTTCTTCATCTCAAGAGCCTGTTTTACGCTTTGACTCTGAATCTGTTGATGGCGTTGGATTTTCAGATGACGAAATTGCAAAAGAGGCTTTAACAGTTCTGGAGAAGCTTGTTATGCAAAACAGTGTTTTATTCTTAAATTTGATTGTTAATGATGAGGATATAAATCTGATTTTTAACAACATCAATAGCTACAAGAGCTTCAGTAATATTTCCTTGCAAAGTAAGCAGAAAATACATGGAGTTGGTTGCATCCTGGCTACTGCTGCAAGAAGTACTATATCCTCATGCAACCGGATATTTGAAAGTTTCTTTCCCTGTCTGATAAATACTCTGGGGCTTTCAATCCTCAATCCATCTGATAATATGTCTCCCAGTGGCAAGCATGCAGTTTCCGGAACACCTAATTTTGGAGCTCTTTACCTCAGTGTCATACTTCTTGAGGCTTGCAGAGACTTGACTGTGGGCTCTGCTCAAGGCGCATCTTTTCCAGCACATGAAACATTTTGCTGCATGCTTGAGAGTTTTTCGGCTTCACTAGCTAGAGCTTTTATTTCTAACGTGGGGAGGGGCAATGAGACATCCATAGCAGAGGTCATCCTTGGAGGTAAATGTTGTAGTTGGCACTGTTGTCAATAGCCTCTGTTAGAATTTTCTTGGTCTTTCTGCCATATGAGAAAAATGATATCTTCCTTCTGTCTAAGTTTTGGTGAAGTTTCAATGCTTTTTGGGCAGCAAAGCTAATCTTCTGATTTGAAACAAAAAATTACTTGTTTAAAAAATTTGATGGCATGAACATAAATTAAGGATCTTTTAATCATGTAGATATTTTTCTGATCGAGCAAAAATCTGGCACTAACTTTGTTACGTGGGATACTCACGATCCTTGTGACGGGTTGACTCGATTATATGGAAGTTTGTCCAACCTCTATCTGCCAGAGATTTCTGATTTCTGATTTTTTTCATTCCCTATACCCCTTACAACTGAGGTAAATAGTCCAGAACAGAGTTGGAATATGCTGTGTGAACATACGTGCGTATTTTCATTTATGGTTTATTATTTTCCTCATTGTTGCCCTCTCTAGTGGGATCGATTTGAATCTTCTCTTGGTCCCCACTTTTGCTGATTTTAGGTATTGATGGACTTCAAGTTTTTGACTTTTATGAATTAGTCTTGTCTTATCAATAATTTTTCCTCCTTTTGTATGTTCTTGATGTACATGAACAGCTTTCTCTATTTATGAGTATATATCTGGAAAAAAGACGCCGTTTATTATTTTCGCTTTGTTTCTTCTCTAATTCCAATGGTTTGTGCAGTTAAAGGCTTGCAAATTTTGGCCACATTCCCGGGAAGTTTTCTACCCATACCAGAGTCCTTATTGGAGTACATTTTGACAGCACTCCTCTCAATTATCACTGAGAATTTCCAGAGCACTCTTTCATGGAACTTGGCTTTGAAGGCACTTGTCAATATTGGCTCATACATAGAGAAATACCATGAGTCCAAGAAAGAAATATCCTATACGGTTGTTGTTGAGAAGATTGGTTCATTATTGACTGCAGCAGAATGTGTGATGCCTTACTCTCACAAACTGGAGGCCATTTCTGAGGTTGGCATGAGTGGAAGAAACTATATGCTAAAAGTTGTTCCCAGACTAGAAGAAGCCATATTCACTAATTTTTCAGATCTTTTTGTGAGTATTCATCTGATCATTATTTAGTACAGACAATTCTTGAGTAAAGAAGGTCTTAAAAGTATTTTCCTCGAAGGAATGGATATGTGTCTAGTGATTTGGTAGTTGTCAATGCTAAGAACATGGACTGCTGTGGATTGGGGTCTTCTGCTAATGGTCATAGTCATTTAGTGAGCATCTGGAAAAGTCTAATGTACTCATTAGGGTTGGAATCCAAATACTCTTGCAACTAAAGAGGTGTCTCTCTTTACCGTTGTTTTTATTTTCCACTTAATTGTTGAATGCCCGCCTACCAAGTAAACTTTAAGTTAATTGAACATTCTGCTTGGGTAGGAAAATGGAGACACGGGGCCAGTTGACAACACAGTTCAGCTTTTGGAATGCTACACCAATAAGGTCCTTCCATGGTACACAACATACTCTTACATATGCTACTCAATGAAGTTTCTCTCTCCGTTAGAATTCCTCTCCCTTTTAAAAGTTCTAGTGTTGTAAAAGATACATACTCTTTATGAATGGATCAGACTGTCTGTCTACTGCGTCCTGCTCTTCTACCTTTACTTCCCTTGGATAAATTTATGGTTCCCTTGTCCAAATTAATTTGTTGGTGGTTGATACTTCAGTTCCTTTATCCTGCTTCCATGAACAAACTGTTACCCGGGCACGGCTTCAGTCACCTCTTTCCTTTAACACCTTAAGTATTTTCTGATGCCCACAATCTATTGATTTTAGGATAAACAACTCAGAAGGTTTTGACGAAGTTCTTCATCTGTTTGTGATCACTATATGGAACCAAATAGAATGCTGCAAGCATTTCAGTATAAGGACGGAAGAAGAGGTAAGTTGTATATTGTTTTCTTAATCTGCAATCTTATCCCCTCTGGCTTGTTTTCTTGAGAAGTTATTGGAGCAAAATGTCTGCTAGTATCTTTTGAATGTCAGACTGTTGACTACAGCTGCCATACACAGGTCTTGAGAAATTTTTGTTGCAATATTGAGACTAATCTGCTGCATTTGTTTAGGATATTCTTGAGGCAACCATAAAAACTATGAAGTTTGTCATTTCAAATTGCTCAGAGACAAGCCAGAATGTAATTGTCCAGAAGGCTTATGCAGTTGTTTCATCATGCCATTTCTTTTCATGGAATGAATCTGTTGTCAATCCCATTGAAATGAGAGGGTTGGATATTTCTCACGAGCTCAAACTATCTATTAGAGACAGATTGGTTCTCTCTCTATTTTCATCTGTAATAATGGCAATACATCCCCAGACTCGCCTTCCTGATGTGAGAGCTACACTGTGGCTATTCATGGAAATGCTCCTCAAGGGGCATGTTCCATCAGCACAGGCACTGGGCTCTTTGGTGAACAAATTCGGTTCAAAATCCAATGGCCAAAGTACTTTGGATGATTGTCTTTTGGAAGAGGCAATGGATATAATTTTCAACACGAGTATTAGGCATGCAGATAGTGCTTTTAGAATCTCTACGGGCATAGAGGATAAAGGCACAATGACTTTAAAGGATTTGTGTCTTGGTGCTTCAAACAATAGACAGCTTCAAATCAATGCCATTGTTGGATTAGCATGGATAGGAAAAGGTTTGCTGATGCGTGGTCATGAAAAGGTTAAAGATATTGTTATGATACTTCTAGAGTGTTTTTCATTGAAAGATGGGAGGCACTTTAGACAAGATTCTGGACAGGAAAATTGTGAGCAGGATGTATCTTCTTCTGTCATGACCTATGCGGCAGATGCATTTCATATCATGATGAGTGATTCAGAAGTTTGTTTAAGTCGAAGATACCATGCAAATATACGACCTCTCTACAAGCAACGGTTTTTCTCGACTATGATGCCCATACTTCAAGCATTGATCATTAAATCTGATTCATTGTTCAAAAGGTACGATTTCCCTTCTCAATTCCCCCTTCAGTATTCTCATTTTCCCATTTTATAATTTTTCTGGCACCCCTCCATCATTTTCTAAATGGTGGATGCCCTTCCATGTGCTTTCTTTCAGTGCCATAGCTTCTAGTTAGACAAGTTTCATGAATCTTCCAGGGGCTATATGCACGAAGCTTGAAGTTACAGATGGCCATAATGTGGCCTTGTCCTCACCATGTCTGTATAATTCTGGAGATCTGTGGCTCAATATGTACTTATTTGAGCCACGTCACCTACCTTAATGTTTTCTGAATGAGTAGTGGAGCCTCCTGCACTTCTGCACATGCAAGATGCTCTTTCAGGTCCCTATGAAATGGGTATTGAGCATCATTGAATAGCTACAGGACTGCTGTCATGTTACTATTCAGATTACCTTGTCCTATAGTTAATTTTGTTATTTAGCGTAAAATATTTCCTACTTTTATCATGGTCTTGCTTTTGATGCCAATTCATTTGATTAAACTGGATGAGGAACTTTTTATTATTGAGACAGTCTATGATAATTATATGCTGAAAGTGAAGCTTTTTCCTAATACAGATCTGTACTTTGTCGGGCTCTGGCATATATAATGTCCGAAACTCCCCTGGTTGCTGTCCAGGGAGAAGCAAAAAAGGTTTATATCAAGAACCTCAGAACTCTATTCTTACGAGATTAATACATATATGCTGATACTATTAGAAAACACAATCTGAAGCAAGAATTTTTTTTCTCCCTTTGGTAGCTCACTCCAGTTCTTCTAGATGCCTTACTGATGTTCAGCAAGGATAATCAGGACAAGGATACGATGTACAGTCTTCTGCTGCTCCTGTCTGGAATATTGACAGACAAAAGCAGTAAGTGAAACCTAAGCTATCTATTTATTAAGAGTTCTGACAATGTTCTCTCTTTTGCTCTTTTGTACTCTGGGAATTATAGAGGAAGTCCTGAAACCTGGTGCCTTCTGTGGGCATATAACTAAGGGGCAATACGTGTAGACAAAAGGTTGATTGTGTTATTTGGATGTCATATTCAATATTCTGTATATGTATTACAGGATGAATAGTGTTGATCAGGAAACTCGTTCACTTTCTGGATTTAATACTGATTCATATAAGACCATTCATATCATTATCTAGATTTTAGTGACTGCTATGGCAAAGTCCTTACTTCTTTGGATGTCATGATTGTCCTGGGTAGAAGAATAGTTTCATCCATTGCATTCATCGGCGCAAGAGCATTGTGAAGCGATGCTTTTGCTTCCCTGGTTTTGTAGATTGTCCTTGTATGTTTTAAGTAGTAATACTTTGGCGAAACAGTTCCCGTGCATGCTAGATTATTGGTTTTATTTATGCAAGCCTGTTGCTATAGCTTTTTCCTTGGATGTAAAACTTAGTTTAAATTCATGTATCATGATGCTGTTTTAGTGAGATGTCTCCGTCTTTAGTTTATCCTCCAATATCTCAAATCATTTCTTCAGCCTCCTGACTCCATTCCCCGACACAACCTAAAAGAAAAAAGAATAGCAAAAAAGACAAAGTTGAGTGACTTAATTGGGACTCCCCAGTTGTTACATCCATTTCTAGGTTTTTACAATGAGGAAAAATGCGTGGATTCCTGGGTATCCATGAAGTGGGATATGTGAATTGCATAGCTACTATTTGAGTGACACAGATTTTGATGGTACCATAAGCAAGGGCGCTGGCAGAAGATTGACGTACAGATGCTATTAAACAGCTATGATAGACTAGAGATGTTTTTTCTTGTTGTGCTTCTTCATTTGATTGCTGAAGCCAACTTTGAGATGAAAAAAGAAGATATTGTCATGTCTGGATCATCTGGATGCGGACTAGGGTTGGTTATTGGATGTGCAGCGGTTCAGAACAAGGATCATCCCTGTTTATGATTATTATCATGTAGACCATGTCCATAAGCCTGTCTTTTGTGTTACTAGCTGCTAAAATATTGCCTAGTATTGAAATTCTAAACTTCTGTGTTGCAGGCCAGGAGGATGTAATTGAGAATGCACATATCATTATTAATTGCCTCACCAGGATGGTGAGCTATCCCCATATGATGGTATGTGATTCTTCCCCGAAGTTAGATATATTTGATGCTGGATTTTGTTTTAGGCCCATCTGATACTGTATTTTATTTTCTTTTGGTCGAGATGACTCCCAGTGATGGGCAAAGGTTTCAACGTGTACAATTACCCATCCTAAATTTGCTTTTCTACTTCAAAGTTAGTGACTGCCAGATGATCGCACTATGGCTCTGCTTGCCTTGAATGTATTAATAAATCAGCTCCACTGCCTGTTCTCTGTGCATGCATCTGCACTCTCTTTTAATTGCATTTAACAGTGGGGAAGGATGGGTGAGGTCACTTCTCACTAACCCTGAACATTTTATTTCTCCTTAGCAATAGGTGTTTCTAAAGTAAGAAAGCAAAAGGCTTTGGAGCCTCAGGATCATCCTGGTCAGTAGGGGCAGATTAGGCAGCGGCCATACCTTCAAGTATCACTATTCTCTATCTCAACCAAAACAGTAGTAGAAAAACAGAAGGAAGACTAGTCTACTGAGACCGAGACAGGTTTCATAGATTGGTGAGGACATAGCATAAGGGGTTATAAGTTCGTACACAGAAAGTAAATTCAGTCACTGAAAATCAAGTTAAAAAAACTTACTCCAGTCTCTGGGGAGATTGTGGAGCTAACTATAATCCAGTTGTAGTCCCCATACAAGGATATGCATGTTTTTGAATTCTTGGTATAGACATTTTTAGCTAGTGCTGATGCTTAGAAGACTGAACACTGAGTTAGCAATTGCCGCAGTGACACTTCTCTGTCGTAATCTTTGGCTCTAAGGTGGTAATTGCATCGTCACTAGTACTGCTTTCAACACCATTCTCCATATTGGTGCAAATACTTTATTCTTACTTCTTGCGAGGTTGAGCCTTCGCATGTTGGTGAGGTTGCCCACCTGAGATCAGAAACTGCCTCCTTGCATAAAAAGCAAGGGGAAGGCTGCAAAACCCCAACCCCCCTCCCCCCAGACCGGCACATTGGAAAAGGCTTGTGTGTGCGCACCTAGACACCTTTGTCTGTACTGTTTCCATTTCCATATGCATTAGTGACTAGGTTAAAGCATCTGGTGTTATTTACTTTTGCTGCTCGTAACTCCTATGTATATTCTGCATGCGTAGCTTGTTCGAGAGACGGCACTTCAATGTCTTGTTGCCATGTCAATGCTGCCTCATTCTAGGATTTACCCCCTGAGAAAACAGGTAAATTATGCTTGCTTCTTGTGTTTGTCGCCCTCCAATGAGTATGTACATATTAATTTGGCATCACGTTTGTTTTCTTAAGGTATTGCAAGCTGTATCAGGGGCGCTTGATGATCCAAAGAGGTCTGTGCGACTACAAGCTGTCAGATGTCGGCAAGCATGGTCTGTCTTTTTACCCACTTGTCTAATGTCTAGTTAGGCATTGGTATTAACGACATTGCTTCATCAAGTTTTTGACTACCCCGTTCTGTTTGTGTTTTGACTGTCAACAGGTTATCACTTGCAACAACTTAGTTTCTGGGAGTTCGATGCTGACCGTCAGTTTTCCTAAATTTTTCCGACAACTAGATACACACCCCCTAATTGATAATTGGCAAGAAATGTAAATATTCACTCGCACATTCTTTAATTAGCATGTGTAGTTATTTGATTTTTATTCTCATTTATTCCCCAAACGACGAGCATCATTTGTAATATTCAACGATAGCTTTAACCTCTAGTTAGGTATCTCGAATTTTTCGGATGCATCAGGTGCTCTTTTTATTCAGTCCCTGAAATTTACCATCTGGAGTTAAAAGTCCTGAGTTTGGTTATTCCCTTCTTGGAAGCTCCACGATCACCTATGTACTACACAAATGGGGAAACCAAAGTAGGAAAAAGAACTGCTAGAGATGTTGCACTTCTGGGCCCTAATGTGACGATTTACGATGACAAGTCCTGGCCCAGATCAGACTTTGAGTGGGAAAAGTACCCAAAAAATCTTTAATCTATTGCATTGGTATTAATTCAGTTTTAAATTTTTTAATTATATCAATCTAGTCCTAAAAAATTTTATACTGGTGTAAAAAAATTTGAAAAAAAAACATTTAAAAATTTTAACGTTAGCGTTAGCCAAATGGCTAGCATAGGCCAATCGATCAAAATTTATTGGATGGACTGAATTTGTATTTATATAAAAAAAAGGTCTAAGATTAAATTAGTTTAATTGAAAAGTTTAGGATTAAATTGGTATTAATAAAATAGGTCTAGGACTTTTTGGTACTTTTCCTGCCCCGCCACAAAAAAATAATCACCATCATCTATGTGAGTCGATCATGGGTGCGAGATCAAAACCCTCTCTCAATGAAGTGGATATGATCCCCTGTCCATGAAGCTAGCTGATCCTACCAATTTTTCATTTTTTATGGAGAGTAAAAGTTTGTCAAAACAGGTATCTAAGAGCCCGTACTTGTCCAACCAAAGAAGAAAACAAAGTCTAGCGATCGAGCCAGCCCTTCAATGCCTACTCATTCAGACTCAGCTCGAGATCATGACCATTGACGAGACCTCCAGTTTTTTTGTCTAGTGTTTAATCAACTGTAGTTACCGAGTCCTAGCTTCACTTCCTCTGTCGGCGCAAGAAGAGGCTTAACGTGGAGGGGCATAGGAAGGCTTGAAACTCTGGACGAGCGAATGACTCTCGGCAGAAAAAAACATCGCACTGAAAAATGAAGATGAAAAGGAGACCCATTTGCCATTATGAAGATTGGCATTTGCTAACTACAATTGCAACATTAACATTATTGTATCTTCATCCTTTTGCACAGCTTCCCTCTAGCGTTATGGTAATGAAGGAAAAACCTATCTTAATAAAGAAGCAACCTCAGTACAAACTCTGTATAGAGCACGGTGCTAAAACTGCACATTCAAACACTGGACCGTTACTTCCACCAGCCAACCTGCTCACTCAGACATGTCATCTTCGGCTCCACTAGATCGTTCCATATGCTCGTCCTGCGTGACCCTCTCAGGTGATCCAAGATCATCTTCATCGTCTTCTAAAGCCCCTAAGTTAGAAGTAGAAGCACTCCTCTTTGAATTTGAGTAGACCTGTAGGACACCAGACCAGGACCATGTTACCGAAAATCAAACGTCAAAGAATCGGCAGCTTAAAAATCACTTAAGGCTGTACCCCTGGTTCTTTCAACTCGATAGTAGCAGGTGTTGGTCTGCGCCTCACAGTAACACTGGCAGGTCTTGCAAAATGCTCGACTTCATCACTGGATCTTCCCTCTGCTCTCTTTTTCCTCAAATTGAGCTTTCTAGGAAGAGGCTGAATTGCAAAGACAATAATGAAGCTACTAAAATGTGGTCTAGATCCTAAAAACCTCAAGAAAAAGAGTGCTGATGTTTACCACATAGCGTGCTTCACCCTCATCAAATGAAACTAGGTATGTGCTGGGCTCCTCTGTATCATTGCCACCTCGAACCTGTTGCACGCAAGGTGGGAGATTGTACGTTTAACAACAGATATTGCAAGATGTGCCATCAAGCATTAATATAGGTTCTGTCACATACAAAATCCCAATGGTATTCCCGAAGCCAAGAGTAGCCAATTTCTTCATTCACATCATAAATATCCTTCGATATCTGCCATCAAAAAGTTAAAAAGACCACTCATTGTAACTAGCATAAACATCCACCACATTTAAATGGTATTTTACAGATAGCCAGGAACAGAATCAATTAGGCGAGCCTACCTCATCTGCAGAAGGGACCATGTAGGCTAAGAATTTCTCCGGTTTTGATGGATCAGAGCCTATGGCCTCATAACTTTTCATAATAGCCTGAAATGGACATGTTGATATGTTGCTTACCCCTCAAGTAATTGGATATTGCACACCATTTAAAATAATAATAAAAAAACAAAGCCCGAGTAGACGAAGGGCTACACCGCCGGGAAAACCAGAAAAGATAGACTAGAGGAAAACAGCAGAGTACATTTACCCAGTAATTATTGAGCTTTAACATGTTTTTCTTGCGTAGCAAAATTCTCCAAGCAACATGTTAACTGAAAAGACCGTTTTCCCATAACACCATCTGCTAAACAGAACTATTCCTGACCATTCGTGCAAGAGCGCCTACAACTCACCTTTGCTTCGTACTCATCACGGGCAGATTGTTCCAATTTACTGTAGATTTCTGAATCAGCTGTGGGATCATTATCAAATGATGCAACAATAAATTGATCATCATACCTGCATCAAGTGTAATAGACAATGCTAAATAGTCATCATCACTCTCCTGTAATATGAAATCAGCTAGAAAGGAAATTAGAACCAACCAGCAACATTTTTCATTGTGGACTGATAGTGATCATACAATGCCTCAACTGAAAATCTAAATCCAAGCAGTCTCTGCTAATGCCTAGTCAATGAACTGACATCAACATGTCCCCACCTATAGATTACTTACTATTGGCCAAAGATGTTTCGTGTTTGGCCCAGACAATTCTAGATCAACCCATTTTACACGCAACAAAAAGCAACTCTTCAATGAATCAGTACAAGCATATGCATCAGATGATGAAATAAGAACAAAAACAAGTTTTCCATAGCAGATTAAGTCTCATGCAAGAGAAGCTATCAAGACTGATTCCTTCTTATGAGCCATAATACAAGCATAGATTGAGTACATACCGATCGAAATCAGGTAAAAGAGGCAGAACTTCAACTGGATATAAGTTCTTATTGGTTGCATGAACAGGGACTGACTTGGCTGCCTCAAACGATGCCTCAATTTCCTTGATTCGTCTTTCCCTGGAATTAGATTGCTCCTTTAGCAAAAAGAAAAGGACAAACAATCCCACAATAAGGATATTTTCTAATAATCAGAAGAGAAAACCTGTCATTGAGATTCTCCAAAATGTTGCGACCTCCCCTCATTTCACGCAATTCTTTTGCTTGTTTCTCAGTTAAAGACTGCAATTCCAATGCAATTAATAATAACTAAACCAAACAAATATTTACAGAAAAAAAAGGTTCATATCAGTAAGGCCATCCACCTGTTTTGCTGAATCCAAACTGAGAGGAGATATGTACTGTGTTTTAACTAGCCAAGAAACACCTTTATCGGTAGGTCGTTCTTTCCTTCTTATCCCATCCTTCTTTATTGGTGTCACCACATCATCATCACGCAGTAATTCTTCATCCTCTGGATCAAGGGGTTTGCGAATACTTGGAGGACTAGTGAAGAAGTGAAAGGAAATCAGATGACTGATGACATGAGACAATTGTGATGCCATTTAAGACATTAGCATGGCCGGGAGATTACTTGTATATATTCAGGTCCAACAGGTCGAGAGGTATGCCAAGATCAGGCTCAACATGAAGTTCGGGTTTCCAACTTTTCTCCAGAGATGTTATAGTGTATTTAGCAAAGCTGCAAAAAGGAAAAAATAGCAGGGTTTATCTTCAAATGAGATCATGTATTTTCTAAAGCTCCATTTTATTTTATTTTTAATTCATTAACTGAAATGATAATGATCCAAAAGTTAAATGTCAGCCTTCTGTTGGGATTATCTTGACCAACCAACTACTGTCACAAATCCTGGTGGAGTAATATTACAGAAATCACAGTATAACTACAACTTTTTGCGCTTCCATACCGATGCTCTGAATTGTTTATAAAGCCTCAACAAATGACTGACCTTTCTGTAATTCTTTCCCCACTTTTCTACTAATTTCCCAAATTCAACTATCCCGCACATCAAGAGGCATGCAACACTCTTGAAAGAGCAAGTGTAATTAGCCTGGTGAAATAAAGGCAACATTACACATTTCGAAACAAATTCAGCAGCACAATGATGTTACATACCGATCCTTGTCTTTCTTGAAAGCCATAAGTTTTGGTTGAGCACTTGGATCTGGCAGCTCATTTCGAAATCTTCAAAAAAACAGAATGCAAATTAAGGGTAAGTTGAAGATACTATTTGTCATCGTTAGGCAATCAATAGATTGTTGCTCCTTATCTACAATGATCGAACTGTTCAGATGAAAATATTGAAACCGACAATCATCGTTTTTGTCATTCCATAAACTGGAAACAAATATCAGTCTTTGTCATTCCACAAATTGGAAACAAATAGGGATAAGTGCATCAAAAGTCCTAAAACGTATCACGAAAGTGTAATCGAGTCCTAAAACTTTCAAAAAGTTCAATTAAGTCTTAGAACCTACCACAAAAGTGCAATCGAGTTCCAAAACTTTTAAAAAGTCTAATCAAGTTCTAAAACTTGTCATTAAAGTGCAATAGAATCCTAAAACTTTAAAAAAGTGTAATCAACAAAAGGACTTGATTGGACCAATTTGACAAGTTTTAGGATTTGATGGCACTTTTTGAAAGTTTCATGACTCAATTGCTCTTTCGTCACAAGTTTTAGGACTCAATTGAACTTTTTGAAAGTTATAGGACTTAATTGTACTTTTGTGACAAGTTTTAGGACATCCAATATACTTATCTCAAACAAATATGATAATGCCATATTTTTCAGTCTTCAAAATTCTAGTAGGGCTCAGCAATGCATTTCTAATCTCACAATCACACAACATTTTAGCTAATTTAGTGAATTTAGAATACATGAACATTTGCCAAAGAACATATCCTTGAACATGAGAACGTCATCTAAAACGACACAGCTACTTCACGGTATTATTTCCAAATTAAGGATAGGAAAAGGCATAGAGTATATATAACTAATCCAAACAAAAGAAAATCCAGAATAACCTTATTATTTAATACTTCATATATTTATAAAAAGTCTGCCTATATATAGTGTATAAATTACCAAGTCAACATTCTGCAAAAGATACATTCATATAAAAGGCTGCCTATATATAGTGTATAAATTACCAAGTCAACATTCTGAGAAAGATACATTCATATTCATTCCCCCATCATGATGCCTTCTGACTAGATGTTGATGCACTCGGTTAATAGTTACATATCCCCCTTTAATTTAATTCGATAGCATGAGAAGCATGCTAGGACCTTCAAGAGAAATTTTAGTCGCCATAATCAGTGTGTACACCCTCACTAGACTCGCAATTACACATATCTACTTCTCCAAGGTATTCATCTGTGTACATGCACCATTTAAGAAACTTCTTCAATTTGAGGATGCTATAATTTGGAAAATCTACACAAGCTGGTTTAATCTTTAAATTTATTCAAATAGGAATAGCACAACGGACTATTAAATTGCAAGCAGCAGATTCCAGACAGAACTAAGGACACCATATAGATACAAAGTTGGTCAGAGTCATAGACTGCCACCCAAAACTTGTGAGAAGATTATACACATAGCCACCTTAAAATTAGCTTCTAATTTGCAATCTTGTACAAGCAATAACATCAAATCTCGTAGTAGGAGATGCGGTGGTAACAGCAAACTTGCTTCTTGCCAATATTTTTATGCTTCTTCAAAAGCCAAGTTTATGGGATTGCGAATGTTAGGTAAAAAAAAAAGTCTCCACATGTGCAGCCAGCATTGTGTTAGCAAGAAACACAGGCTGAAAAAAATATACACACTAAAACACTTACTTCAACTTGCACAAAAAAGTGGTTGGCTTCTTCAACCTATTCTCAGTCCTCTCACCCGTCAAGAAAGGCGTTGCTTTCCTATCCCCCATTCTAGAACCGACAATTGACCCGTGTCCCTTCCCTGAAGACATCATATGGGTCTTCTGTGATATCAAATTTTGTGACTCCTTCATCTGATGCCTGTGCTTCTCCTCCTGTTTTTGCTTTTCATACTCTTTCTTCTTTCTCAACCTCCTCTCTTCTTCAGTCTCCACCCTCCCGGAATTCCCATTCGGTTTTTTTACCATTGGGGCAGGAAGTTTATGTGGTTTAACTGAAAATCCACGATCATATTTACCAGGTTCACGTTCTCTTGAAGCACCTTTATCGCGCTCAAGGGACTTCCTATCAGAGCCTACACTTTCTTTACTCTGAGGAGGAGGAGGAGGAGGAGGCGAACTTGGGGGCGGTGGCGGAAGTGCAGAACTAGGAGGAGATGATGGGGGAGGCGGAGGCGGCGGTGGCTGCAATGACTGCATTGATGCGGGATTGTACTGAGAGTATTGCGAAGATGATGGGTAATACATAGGAGGCTGTTGTGGTTGTGGAGGAGGCTGTAAGCTCGCTGAATTCTGTGGAGGCGGCGGCGGCGGGGGTGGAGGATATGAAGAATCTGGTGGTGGAGGCGGTGGAGGCGGCTGGTATGGATAATGGGGAGGAGGGGGATGTTGAGGTCTTGAAGGATTGTAAGGTTGGTGGGGATAATTAGAATTTGGGTGAATTTGGCTGTAGTTTTGAGGGAATGCAGCGGTAGCAGCTGATGGCATAGGCACGTCACCACCACCTCCGCCACCACCGTAACCCCAATTCTGTGAATACTGCGTACCTGCCTGCGGCTGGGAAATTGGAGGAGGCGGCGGTGGCGGCGGAAGTGGATTTTGGCTTGGCGGCGGACCAAATGAGGATTGTGGGGGGAAGGGCCTATACGAGGCCATGGCCGAGATTCAATCCAATAAAAGAAAACCCTAAAAGAGAGGAATTTCACTGCAGAGTACAACTACTGAAGCTCCAATTCTGAGGTTCGAAGATCAGGGGCAAAAAAAAAAAATCAGGGAGAGAGAGCAGTATTTCGATTAGGGCAGATCAAAAAATATCCACAAACACTATCCTCCTCCGTTCTAAGCAGCAGGAAACCTAAACCCTAAAACAGCCAAAAAAAACCCCCAAAAACCAATCGAGACGATTCCGTCTCCATCGAGCAACGAGAGAAAGAGGCCCGGAAACTCAAGACAGCTTCAAACCGAAACCCTACTGACTTCGTCCGAACTCCAAACTCCACAGACTAAACAACCTACGCCTAAAATCCGAATCAAAAACTTATCCCGGAATGTACAGATCCTCGAGCGGAGTACCGAAGAGGGCCTCAATTGGATCGGCAAATTCGGCTCCTCCTCCTCCTCCTCCTCCTCCTCCTCCTCCGAAAGCCCTCTGCTCGAACCGATCGGCGGAGGCCAGCTGAAGACGAAGCGAACGCTCGGTTCTCTCTAAAAGAAGCGGAGCGACGAGGGGAGGCGAAGCTTTCGACTGACGGAAACAGCTCTCGTCAGCGACTGAGCTCTCGCCGCAGCATCGACAGCTCGTATTTATACGAGCGAGAAAGAGAGAGGGAGGGATGGAGGGAGGGAGGAAGGGTCGAGCGCTTCAGATTTTGGTCCGGCTGCTGAGTTTGGACATGCCGGAAATTCTCGACAGGAAGCAGCGACTGTCCTGTCTCTTTTCCTTGCATGTAGTGTTCTTTTTCATTTATGTCTTCTTATTTTGACAATTAAAAAAAAAAAAGTCTTTGTCCAATATATATATATATATATATATATATATTTTTTTTTTTTTTTTGGGGGGTGAAGGGGTTAAAGGGGATCTACTTGAGGGAGCTGTTCATTGACCGTCCTGGATCCCTGTCGTTAATGGGGAGTGTCTTGTCCAACTGATTTTCGAATTTGATTATATAAAAAAGAAAAAAAAAATGGAAAATAATCTTAAGTAGAGTGATGACGGTAATTGTCGAGAGTAAACCCAAATGTTTGTAACAAGAGTCAAACATGTTGAGAGGTGCATGATGAACAAGTGGTGTCATAATCACACGTTGCTAATTACTGGATAAGTCCAAATCTATTCGTAGCAATTTTAGGCACATATCTATACTAAATCTATGAGGTAGTGGCTTCATAGTTGACAAGGGAACACTGATGATTGATCTTATTTAGATGTCATGCAGATGTATGAGTAGTATTAAAAGAGAACGCACGACAGAAAAAAAGAATGGCATTACATCGACTTTTATCTTTTAGAAACGTAAGTCTACTCAAGGTATTTGTTTAAAATCGTATGAATCGTACACTGCAGGGATTGAATCACTGCTAGATCGAGGCCCGATCTCTAGCATGCGAGCTCGGTGGTGGATCAAGAATAATTGTTTTTTTTTTCGGTTTAGATTACAGTGGACCGAAGGTTTTTAAAAGTGACGATGATTTTGATATGTAAGCATAAATTGGTAAATTTCTTTTAAAAAAAAAATAAATAAGAACAAGAAGAAGAAGAAGAAGATGGGTAAGGCCTTCAATTTTGGGGAAATGGCTTTACATTTCCCCAAGTATCTTTGAATGAAAATGGCATTTTGTGAAAGTAATAGTGTTTGGATAGTCATTTTCGTATATATTTTGTAAAGTAACTCTGAGGTGAAAAGAAAAGACTAAAAAAAAGAGAAAGACAAAGAAGAGAAAAATGAGGGGTGAGCATGGGTAAAGGTTGGGATCGGGTGAGCTTTAATGGCGTCGACCTCAAGCGAGTATTAACAGCGACCAGGGGCAATCGTTGGCCAAGGTCACACAAACCTAGGCGAGGTGATCCTTGGGATCGCGCGACTCAACAAGTTGTAGAGGCTTCATTGGTGACATTGATTCTATGGTTTTGATTTGGACAATGCAACATCGGAGCTTCACTGGCAACCAATCTTGTAGACAATCTGAGCCCTTTGACCGTCCACGACCCAAGCAACGGTCGTTGAGGATGCCAACGTCGAGGACACACTACACCAAGGTCGCATGACCATGGTTGAGGGTCGAGGTCAAAAGCCAAATCTGAGTTGCTCAACCCTCGACCTCGACCTCAAACCACAGCAGCTCCAGTGAGTAGCTTAACGACATGCGTGACCCTCGACCTTGACCTCGATGACAACAACCTTGACCTGAACTTCACCTCAACAACGAACCAATAAGCCTAAGGGAGAAGAGGAACAATGATTTTTTTAGGGCAAAAGTGGAAGACTTATTAGTGACAGCAATATTGGAAAGAAAAAATATCAATAAATAGCATTTCAAAAATCCCGAAAGCCCAAAGCAGGTAGATACCTGCTTTGGGCTTTCAACATTCTCAATACTGGCATTTGACCAATGGGGTTCCAAAAACACCTGTGAAATACCTTATATTTTTCTCAAGGAACTTTGATGGCTCAATGCTCCATGAGAAAGTTGAACCAAATGGGGCTTAACTCACTTTGGGCCCACCCATCAGTAGGCCAGATTTAAGTCTCACCAAAGCTAGAAAGTTCAAATATGCAATTCAAAATAGCAAAGTGTTAACAAATTCATTAGCCACTATCATCTTAGAATGTGTTTATTTAAGTGAAAGAATTTTCCTTGAATTAGTTTTCTTGACTTTCACTCATTTGGTTTACCGAAAATGATCAGTTAACAAAAATTCATTTGTGATCAAAGAAAATATGCATGTTTAAGGTTAGAAAAGTGGATTTCTTAATTTGATAATGGGAAAATATTTTCTTGGAATGTTATTTCTGAAAAGTATTTTCTTTTATTATTGAGTTTTTCTCAAGATAAACACATCTATAGTTATTACAAAATCCCACCTAAAAAAACCAAATTCTTCGGGTGGCAACATTAGCCATTTGCAATGTAACGGCACCAATTTTAAGCTTGAAAAAAAAATGTAGTAACAATTTCAATTTTTTTTTTTAAAAAAGGAGGAAAAAAAGGGTTAAAAGCTACTATATATTAGGAGTGAGCTGTTATAGGTCACATATAGATTCCACTTGGAACTTGAAACTTGAAATTTACTCGTTAAACAAGGTTTTTGGAACCTATCCTATATCTTGGAACCTAGAGCTTGGAATTAGACAGGTTCCCACCGGTCTGATTCTCAAATTCCAGATTTTATCTTGAAACTATGCGCACCCCTACTGCATACTTGGTAATTTGGACGGTATTGAGGACATTGGAACTTTGTTTGAAGGTGGCACTCCTCACATCAAATGGCCTTTGCGGAGTTTGAAATTTGGCGAAATGGGCCACTCAAGGCCCAATGAAGGCGAGAATTTTCCGCTGTGCGGTTCCGGAAATGCGAAAAGTAGGAAAGAAAAGGACAGAGGAAAAAGGATCGCCCGCCTCCAATTGGGCCCAAATCAAAAGCCCCTCAATAGGGCCCAACACCACGTTTTCATATTGTCAACTTTTAAAGATTGAAAAGTGTTCTCAAATAGTTACTGTTGTAGTTGTTGTTCACATGGTGGAAGGTGTCTTGCATCATCTAGATGCTGATCAATTCGAGGAATGAAAATTATGAATCGCTTGTTCGTTATTGTTTTGCCAGAGTCATATTGTTTTGGACTTTTGATGAAATCGAAAAGCAATGTTCAAAGCACAAGATGCAGTCAATTGAGAAATTATATATAGAAGGGCCAAGAAAATCTATCTCAAATAGCTTCAACTTGAAAATGTAAGGCTCTAGTAATGGACCTTGCTCTAACCTTAGAAGGACAACGAGTTAAGGTTTCTCTACTTCCAGCAATTTTAATTTCATCAAAACGAGTTTGGTATTTAATGTTGTTTTTCCTGACAAATTTCCTTATATAGCATAAGAAATCCAAATCGTCGAAGCTGCTTCTTCAATGTACATTTTACATGGCATCTGCGTTTGAGTCCGAGAGTAAAATGGTAACCCACCAACTAGACTTCTCTTCATCAAAGCGCGGACGGCTAATTCTTTCCATACAAGTCCCTCAATCATCCTGAAACTTTGATCTGAGGGCGCAAATCTCCTAGATTCAATTGACACGATCGTTTAATCGCTTACAAGGCAATAATAGTTGACAAAAGTCCTTTCTACTTTTGGACAATAAGTGTACCCTCCTGTCCAAGAGGGGAAAGAGTTGTGGTTTATCGATTTCACCATTTTAGTCGCAAGAAAACTCGACTGGTTCTGCTCGCACGTATTCATCCCGTAAATTGGTTGAATCACACATTGAGGAAAACATGTTGGATGGGTGATCATATATTCAAGAAAGAGCCACTATCTTTTTCTCATATATATAGTACAAGTCACTAAACTGAAGATTAGAAAGTCACTCCTGAGAACTTGGAAAAGCATAGAAACCCCAGTAAGATCTTCTTCTGAGTTTTCTGGAACAAGCAGGCACCAGCTCGCCAGTCACTCACTCACTCACTCACTCTCATACATTGCAGCCTTCACGAGCCATTGCTTACTATTTTCAGCAGGTTATTTTTCAAAAGCTAAGTCCCTAGCAAAAGCTTTTATGAGCAGAATCTCTTTTTTCTATGTGGAGCGAGAAGCTGAATCTCTGGGCCCTGCCTGTCTTGCCAACTGTGGAATAAGATTCAAAAAGTAATGTATTTTAAGGAAATTTTAATTAAAAGAATTGGTTTCTCTCAGATGAAATGACAAATTAAAGGAAAATAAGCTAGTTAAAAGCACCTGAAAGTAGGTCTCAAGTTTCTTCCTTAATGTTGCATATTCCCTCTTCACTTGCTGGAAAGTCCTAATACATCTGATTTTGGGTAATGAGTTAGAACCACAATCTCTTGACAAATCATTAAAGAAACCTATTAACGGGATAACATTAGCATGTATGCAAATATGGGTATTTATAGAATTTCCCTAGTTCATACGGTTTCGATAGTACATATATAGTATTTTGTGATAAGTTGACCTTGTATGCCTATTTGACGAAATGTCTCGGAACATAGGCAGACACCCCATGAAGCAAAATTCAAGAAGTTCGAGTGTTGTCTATGGGATTGTGGATTACCCTTCTCCATTTCCTGCCCTGCAATATTCCCTAAACTGGGCGCACTCAGCTTTGACTTTTCTTCCTCCAATGCTGTAACGAATCACAAAAAATAGACAAGAAAAATAAGAATTAGAAAGCTTTGAATATACCTTACGATTCCTCTACCACAAAAAATGCTTTTATTGACTTTTCTCATGGAACTTTTGCTAAAGAATTGAAAGATCAGTCGCTATACAAAATCAGTATATTGCATGTATGTATATACCTTGAGCTGCTTCCTTTGAACTGATGCATGTAGCTATCCAACTTGTTGAAATCAAGAGGGCTCTTGTCCCTGAATGAATTAAGGTAAAAAAGGCATAATTAATTCAGAGAAGTAAAATATATACCTAGCTACGAAGGCAAAATAAATAAAAGAAGAAACCAAGAGGAGAAAAAGTTGGCTGGTGACTCACAATGCCTGCTCAATGCTGGTGACTAGTCGAGCTGAATCACGGTAATACAATGTCACGACTTCCTCGACAAAGTTAGGGTTGGCATCGTCTTGCAGCTCCTCCAATTGAACAAATTGTTCATCAAGATATCCCTGTGTTGTGATGCCAAAGTATGCATTTTGTTTCATCAATATTGAAATGAAAACTTATGTTTTCAGGTATATCATTATATCTAAAGAACTCTAACTATACCGAGTTTTTGAAGAACCGCAATATGCATTAATTACCCATCTGCTTGTTTAAAGACAAGTAAAAATAAAAGGAGTGCAAAGTTTTTTTTTTTTTTCTCTAAAGTAGAAGGGATTGATGAATAAGCTTATTTGTTGGTATGCAAGTGAGAGTTGTATCTTCAACAATACACAACAAAAACCAGCCGACCATTTTTTGCAATTTTTTTTTTCACTTGTCATTGGGAAGAGGCTATTACATGCAAGAATAAAGGAAAGAGATGATTATTATGAGCAGATCTATTTGGAATCAAACACCTTCATCGTTTAACAAGACAATGAATCTAATGAACCTGATCAAAGAGGGATTGCCTCATGAGAGCAACTTGGCGGTGCGGCTGACTATTCCTCTCCATAGGCGAAAGAAATTCAGGAAGTACAAGAGAAGGGAGGTCTCTAAGTTTATGTGTGAAAGTTAAAAGGAGATGGAGAGAAGGATGATCAACAATGGTGCAAGCACAGTAGTACGTACAAGCTAGGGTTCAGTAGAGGCTTGATTGACCATGCAATGCTATGAGGCTTATGGAGGTTTTTATAGTAGTTGTTGGTAGGGGAGAGAGCGAGAGCTAGAGCGAGAGAGAGAGAGAGAGAGAGAGAGAGAGAGAGAGAGAGAGAGTTAATGAATGCGGCCATGTCACTGTGAAGGAGAAAAGTAAAGAATTCGGGTATCCAAGCAATGGACATGTAATGGAGGGCTTGCCGATTCTGTCTGCAAATATAAAATATCACATCAACTTGCTTTTTTGCTTATCATATGTGTTTTAGTGTTGTGAGAGGACGAATGACAAGAAAACATTGTAAAGGGAGAGAACATGAGGAAAGTTCTGAGAATAACTCTTATATTGTGAGAATTGAAGTTCCATCTGTCATATCATGGAGTATTATTCAGGTTAATATTTGTGGGCTACAAAATTTTTTAAGTGTTTTTGTAAAAGCTTGCCTAAGATGTACGGAGCTTTTCTAGGACTCCTATTATTATATTAAAGATCTTCCTTCTTACGTGTGAATGAGAGCCCAATCTATCTTGGCGAAAAGATGAGTGCTCTCGAGGCCAGTTACTTGGAGACCACCACCAATAACGACCATCTCGTCGACCACTACAACGAAATGATCTCTACCTTGCTAGCGACATCGCATGTTTATGGCTGTTAGTGATCGACTAATTTGGCATATCTCAAAATGTGAGAGAGAGAGAGAGAGAGAGAGAGAGAGAGAGAGTAACCACATACTTTAACATAATATGCAAATATTCCTATGCCCCTTGGAGTGAGATTAAGAATTATGTATATATGCCAAGCCAAGAGAGATTAATCAAATATTTTAAGATACTATGCAAATATTCCTATGCCCTACAAGTGAGATTAAGAAATATGTATATATGCTAAGCCAAGAGACATTCCAATTTATTTGGCATATGCTATTGAGGTAGCTTGGAACATCTAAATCAGTGGCATCAGATCAATTCACCGAAGTGCTATTACATCAGATAAAAGAGAAAACTTAATTATAGCACTTGATATTTTTCATGATGACCTCTTAACATATGAAGTAACTAATTCTCCATAATTTCAATACCAGCAACTTCTTTTTTCCTCGTCCGTCGAATTTTATTATTCCATTCATTGAATGACATGGAATTCCATGTGTCCCTCAAAATATCTATCCTCTAGTTGCAAAATATATAAAAATAAGAATGAAAAGGATAAATACTATAATGAATACTTCCATCGCCAACTTGCAGAGGATGTTCTCTAACCTGAATTGGCAGCCTGAGCAAGAGGACATGCAATCTCCTTTTTCAAGTTTTCCTCCATTCGTACAGAGGAAAGGAACAACTTTTTTTGGTTTTGTTTTTTGTGACAGAGACAGCGAAGAGTGGGGATAGTTGTAATGATCCCAAGATAAGCACGTAAAAGGGGGTTAACATCACCGAATTGTTGCGATAAATCTGCTACAACCTTTGGAAAAAATTAGGAATTTTCGCAGATTATGAAAGTTTGATTAGGACAAATGGGACATGGATATATTGACTTAACATTTTTTTTTACATGACAATTAATTTGGGATAAATATAAGTATGGGTACAAATATTTGCAATTATTTTCTGACATGAAAATTTGCTTGGAATAAACATGACATGAGTGTAACGGATTGGAAATTTTTATGACGCGGAAATTAATTTGGGACAAATAGGGGACATGTATACTAATTCAAGATAATCTTATGAAAGATAAATGGCCATATTATCACTGTTAAATATTATTCTTTTTGTGGTCAAAAAGTACAAAACCTTTAAATGATACAGAACGAGTGTATTCTTTAATTTTACACAACTCGCTTTAGGTTAGTTATCCTTTGAAAAGTTGACCAAATCATACGTAGGGCACTTACTGAAATTTTTCCAAAAGCTTATGCCGATGATAGTAATAACCGTTCCCTTCTTTTAGTGGAAAACACTCTAAGTTGAGCTTTTCCCTCCCTATTTCTTTCTAAAGAACCCCCCCACCAGCACCATTATTCACACCCCCATTTTGCCCATCTTCCATCGATGTCGGCGAGCTCCAACGAGCGGGTGATGGCCGACTATATTGCCCCGCCGGAGACAATCGACTTCAGCCTCGATTTGTCGACATTCAACAAGGTAAAGCCTCAAAAGAAGAGCTCTGCGATCCACCTCTGTATTCCCCAATGAAATGGAGACACCGAGCGGAATTTCGGTTTAGGGAAAGGCCGGTGTTTTCGTTTTCAGTATAAACCCGATACGTCTTTCTTTATCTGCTCTTATTCTCAGATAGAAACGAGAACAAAGTACAGCGATGCTCCATCTTTAGAAGCACACAAAGAAACAAAAGGATGAAGAATACAATTCCTTAGCCAATGCCCACGGAATGTTGTACGTAACTAGTCCTACACCGACTGTGACCTTTCTTCCCTGACAGCCCATCCCACACCGTTCTATTAGAATTAGTTTACATCTGAGCAAGAGATTGACATGACCGGATCTTGCCCTTGTTCTGCAATGGCAGACCTCAAGCTTTCACACACCCAAAAACCTAAAGTCAACTCCTCCTTTTTTTTTTTTTAACTCTTTTATGATTCACTCATTGACAACTCGACGTCGTTCTCGGCTTTGCATATGCCCTATGCTTTCGTTCTCTTTACAACTTTGGCTTCTTCACGCTAGTAATATAATTTTCATGTGAATCATTATCTCCTGTTTTGTTCTTTCACATTCTGGCATTTCCTCTCATGCTGTATGTCAGATGGCATCGGTTCTAAATTATTTTATGGAGGAATCATTCACCTAATTAACGGATCGTATGTGATTGATTTGAAATGATATTCACGTTCTACCGTCGGCAAATTTTAGAACGGGAAAAGGGTTTTTGCGTCCTTCAATCATCCATCATATGGTTCAAATAGAATAAAGACGTGATGCGTTTAAGATGGTAGCACAACCCCACCTGCCACTGAGCTGGTTACTATTCGATTTGCCCCTCAAAAACGTTGCTTGAATATAATTGTGCGCTTTTTGCAGAATCGGACTTTTGATCCCACAGATTACACAACTACAGAAGAACAGAGCCCGCATTCTTCGTGTCAAGGAAAACAATAACCTACGGCCGTTCTTGTTTTGTGGAGAACAACTGCCATGTTGGAGAATCATGAAGTGGCCAAAAGAGGGAAACATCACTAAGATGGGAAGGAAGGAAAACAAAATCCCACTAATGATTGAGCACAACCAGCAGAGCTCAGTGGTCCTTGTCATGTCCAAGTCTGTCTCTGTCTCATTCTCTCCCTAAACTTCCTCTTAACTGCCATTTTTACAAAGATGTTAGGAAAAGGAAACAGAGTGTCCGGGAAGAGATCCTTCCTTTATTCCTCTGCCACACTGTAGAGAGTGAGAGGAGTCTCTTGTAATGATGAATTTTGCAGTTCTCTCTCTCTCTCTCTCTCTCTCTCTCTCTCTCCCAAGTGTGTGGTCACATCTGCTGCTTTGTTAAAAAGGAGAGTTAAAGGGCTGAGAATGTGTGTGGGTGGAGTTGGATCAGAATATGTTTTTTTTTCTTCCCGTGTTTTCTTGTGGCACACAGATTGTCATTCTTTTTCCCCCCTCCCTCCCATCACTGTCTCCTATGTTGATAAGAATCCCAGCCTGGACAACTGATCATCTCTGTTGGGCTTGGAACTGGGCTCCTACATTGATGTGCTGAAATTGCATCACCTCACAATCATTGCAAATAATATATATTGTCTTTTTCACAATCATTTCAAAATAATTGGGTCCTGTTTACCTTTGACCTTGTTCCTGTAGAAGTTGTGCTCCATTATCTACAGAATTTTGTTCATCTCACATTTGTAATCGGGTCTCATGAGTCATGAAGCTGCAGAGCGCCCCTAACATATTTTTCAGCATGTCTTCGGTCCTTATCATCGATCAAATCAGAATAAAGACACCATTATTTCTTGAACTTTTGTGGAACAATAATCACATCAATTGGAACTTTTTGGCTAATCATGTCTCTACATTATGAATATTATTTTTGTTCATATTGATTATCAAGTTAAAAAATGTATAAAATCACTGACATGGAATGCCACATCAACATTGACATGATGAAAAGAATCAAACAACAAAAACCCTAGGGGAGGAGGGGGAAGGGGAGGAGGAGGGAGAGAATGGGACAGTTGCGGAGCTTGGCACAAGGTCCAGCGACCCTCACCATGTTAAGGCGAGGTTAGCTGCAACCTTGTTTTCCAGCCAGAGAGTGATGGTTAGAAGCAGAGAAAGAGGAGCGCGAGCAATGGTGCCACCTACCCTAATCTTGGCAAGGATCATCGGCTCATCGCCTCTCACCGAGCATGGTGGTGGCAATTTACTTAAGCGTTTTATTATTTTTTAATTCGAATAATCAAGATGAACAGAACAATCTAATTAGGAATTCAAAACCATTCTGCAATAGATCAAAGATGAGTGGGTTTTAGTTGACATCAGAATAAGTCTTTTAACAGCTTTAATAAGCCACTTATCATGATCAAATCTGTCCAAATTCTTTGCCCATCGAATTACCAAATTTTTCAGTTCATTCTGAACCCAACAGACTCTATGCAAAGCACATCTCTTGCTGTTGCATTAGAATCCGTTCCTTTTAGCCAAAAACTACAACCTGCACATTAGATTTCCAGAGACTCGAAGTTGCCGGAGATCTTTTGTGCCTCTTTAATTAAGCAAGAAACGGGGAAATGGTCGCGGTGGTCGTTTATGCTGTGAATCTCGGCAACTACAAATGATATATACCTTTTTTTGGTTCAGCACCATGTGACATTGGGTTTCAGCCTGCACCACTTTTTCCCTGCATGAAGCCAAACACACAAGCACTACTGGCTAGGGGTGCTACAAATGGGGAACTAACGGTTTATAGAGAAGATGATGTGTTCCAGTGAACATAAAGCTCAAATCGTTATCAAGAAAAACATATGGTTCCGATTCTCGGTGACCCCATTCCCTCTGCTGTGAATCTTGCATAATTTTATTAAGTCTACAACCATAATTTGTTTCTATATCGCATTAAAGGGTTTCGATGAGAAGATTGAAGAAATGGTCAATCAGGTTATTTTTTAAAAGCCTCTACTAGGTTGAGTTCTCAAATTTAACCTAGATAATGATTTGAACCAAAAGGAGGGACAAGTAGTCGCACAAAATGATTACAAACATACAATCTACCATATTCTCCTTGCCATCTTCTCGAGAGTTGCACAAAGTCTGATCTCTGGTGTAATAGCCAACTCCAAACAGATGGTGGCTAGAGTTAATGCATTTTTAATGAAGTTCTAGCAGAGCTTTGTCACGAATTAAAACATATAGAATGGTTTCCAACGCAGAGTGATCTTTTTCTTCATAAAAGAAGAAAGACCAGGTAGGAGATTCTTTGACAAGAAAGTGAAATGGGCTTTCTAGTGTCGCATACTTCAAGGGAAAAAGAAGGCTGCTTACGGACTTTCTCGAGGAAAAAAATCGCCACTTTTTCCTTTCCTTTCACCAGGAATGTGCTTATCATGCGAATAAATAATTGTAACGATCCAAAAGAACTGTGGGCATTGATGCAGAAGTCCAGATTATTTAAGGTTGCTTTCTTGTCTTTGTCTTTTTTTGTAGATATTCCCCTCTCTGCAGCATCAATTCTGCTCTCATCCTGTATGCAAGCATCCAATGGTTGGTGTACACATAATTGCAAAGAATTTTGCAACCACTCCCACCATGACAGCTTTTTTGCCTGCTCTGTTAAAGTTTTATCCATATGGGGGACAGAGAGAAGATCCTCGCCACGCATACATTTCTGCCATTTTAGAGCGATATGAACATAGATAGCCACTGTAAATAGTTGACGGTAGAGAACTTGGGGCCTGAGGTAAACAGAAAACGGAGAAAAAAAACTGGAGTCTCGCGGAGGATTAACATGGAAAAAGCAAGGGTAAGGTTGAGCTTGATAGTTGATACCCAGCGATTTCACTGAATTGTCATAACCCATTCATTTAAGGAGTAATAAGGGGAGAATTATCCAAAAAAAGCCCTAAATCTATTGTAATTGTATCAATTCAACCTTAATCCCAATTTTTGTCAAATGAGTCATGAACCTTTTGCATTTATACCAATTTTATCCGTTCGGCCAATTTTGGTCAACCGTCGACATGGATAAATTAATTTTTTTTGAATTATTTATATGTTTTATTCTTTCTTTTCTTTTCCCAGTCAAAGTAGGATTAAGAGGTTTTAACTATTTTACCTTATTTTCATCTTCTAAGAATTTAGTATAGCTTTTTAAAGGGCTTTCGGCCTCCAAAACCCCTTAGAGAAATGCTGAGATTTTTGGTAAGTTTTTTGAAGGGACTTTTGGCCAAATGTTGGCCTTGGAAAAGTTAAAAGCCCAATACTAGTTCCCAACATTTAGCTAAGGGAGGAATTTTGTGGGCTTGGAGGAAGATCATGCAACTAAGGGAGGAATTTCGACTATCATTCCTTTGGAAAGTTGGAGATGGCTTTTCTGTTTCCCTTTGGTTTGATCATTGGCACCAGAGAGGCCCACTAAGCTTAATTTTCTCGGATTCCTTCATTGATAGCTCAGGCTTTTCCAGACAAGCCACATTAGCGGATCTCTTCTCCCCTTTTGGTGGCACCCTTAGGACTCTCTTGGAAGATGGGGGTTACTCTCTTCCGGTCCTTTCCCGATCCGCTGATCGGCTCACCTGGCTTGGAAGCCCTTCTCGCGCCTTCTCGGTGGCCTCAGCGTGGGATATCATTAGGAGGAAGAGGGATCGTGTTCCATGGACTTCGCTTATTTGGAACCATTCCATTGCTCCTAGATTTCAATTCAACCTGTGGCTGATAATTAGAAACTGCTTACCCACCCAAGGTTCTTCTTCTTTCTTGTGGTAGAATTGATAGTGGCCTGTGTGCTTTTTGTAATTCCAGACCGGACTCTGTTGATCATCTATTCTTCGACTGTCACATCTCTTCTAGTCTTGCCTTCTTTTGGGCTGCGAGATGTAACATGCCGTGGAGAAATAGATCCTGGTCAGAGAATCTACTTTGGGCCCTCAAATTCCTCCCGGGTAAGGATTTTCATCATAGCATTGCCCGGTATTCGTTTGGTGCCATGTGCCACTTGATTTGGAAAAAGCGGAATGCCATTATTTTCTGAGGGGAGACCTTGGACCTGCCAGCTTTGAAGAACCACCTCATCAAGATGGTCAGGGACAAGGCGCTCACCTTCAGCAATGTGATTGACAACACAAGAAACAGGAGGCTCCAACGTTGCTGGGGCTTTGACTCCTGTATCTTCGGTGGTTTTTCTGACTCCTAGCCTCGTGTCCTCTCGGCTCTTGGAGGTCCTCCTCTCTTCTGTTTTTGTTGCGGGTTTCATCGGGATGCTTCCGCGTCTGGCATTGCAGCTCCTCATTCTTTGGTTGCTTTATCCGCTCATGTTTGTTCGACCGCCTTGAAGACTTCTCGGTTTCGGTGCTCTTTCCGTCTTGGCCAGTGTGGCTTTAGTTAGTCTGCTCTTTTGGTTTTCTTCTTCTTGCCCCTCCTGTTAGGGTGTTTCTTTCTTCGTCGGCTCCCATTCACTCATTCAGACTTGTTGTCTCTTTGAGTGAAAGTTTTGGCGCCGATCTTGTGTACATTGGTTCTTAGCTTTTTATATATTCTTACCTTTACAAAAAAAAAACATTTATTTAAATGCTAAAACTAGTTTTTTCTTCCAAATCTATTTCACAAATTCTTTAAATTTTCAACTTTGTCCCTTGTTATATATTTTTAATTAAAAAATGACTCAAACCCTTCACTAGTCTGGACGAGGCCTACGATCATCGATGAGCTAGATTTAGTGACGGCGGTCATTGGTTGAGGTCACATGATCTCGAGTGACCCTTAGGGTCACTTGACCCAGGCAGCACGCAACTTAGGTGACCATTGCTTGGGTCTCGTGACCTCAGGTGGCGATCACCTGGGATGCGTGTCCTCTGACAACCCACACTCAAGGTCACAAGACCTAAGTACCAAGGGCCGCCGAGGTCTAGGGCGATCGCAACCAACTGATGCCGGCATCGAGATCGGCTCGCCAAATGACTCCATAGCCCTTTGGACCGGACCAAAGGGTTAGGGTCTTTTTTAATAAAAATATATAAAAACATATAAAAATATATACCCAAAACCGATCGTAAATTTTTTTTTAACCAAACACAATTTATCTCCCTTGAAGAAGAAAAGGTCAATGTTGAACCATGCGCGGGGTGAGGAATTTGTGCACAAAAATTGCTATAAAAGGTCTGAGATTCATGGTAGTATCTTCTCAGGGACAGCACCCTTCCGGAATTTTCCATTTTCTACGAACGCGAAAGTAGAGTTAAGAACCTAATTTTTGTGAGTAATACAGCAATCTAAAACTGCTTTCCACATTACAATTTCTACGAGGCAATATCAAAGCTTGAAAAACCTCTTGTTTTCCAGCAGAAATGTTTGAAAAATAGATGGCCGAAAGTGCCCACTCATGAGCTGACCGATCCTTGAGGTCCTTTGTATGCCTAAAAGAGTAATAGATCCATACTTGTAGGGAGAGAGAGCATCATGCTTCTTGAGCAGTGACCGCAACATGAACACTGTTAAACTGATCCAGATTTATTATATGGACTTCCCCGAGCAAAATTAATCACGTACAAAAGCAAAGCATCAGGCACAGATTTGGGTTGCTCTCAAATGAAATCACTTCGAAGACTGCAACCCCGTTGCATGGAATTGAAAATGGAATACGGGATTGCTTTGACATGATAAGCAGCAGCTTTAGCAGCTATATTGCAAATCATGCTCCTCTCTGGAGGGAATCCATCTTTCCTCAATAAGTTTTGTCCGGACAAATCTTTCTAGAGGAACATGGAAAAGGTGGGTAGAACCCTAGATCCCTGGTTTCAAAGAGAGCAGAGGAGACCTAAAGGAATTCAAGAAATGCATGCAAGAAAACATAAACGGAATCGTCTTCATATTTAAAAAAGCAAGCTCCTCGATCAGTAATTAGCACTGCACCATTAACTAGAACACAAAAGGAACCACATGTTTCTGCAGCAATGGCTTGCAAAGATAATAGTTCTATTGTCATTAAACAATGCTTATGAGGAGCGCCTGATTTCTATTTTACTCAAGTTTGATTTGCTTCTGGTTCTCTGCGTGGCTTCTTCCTTCTCCTGGGCACACTGAGGTCGATAAATATGACAGAAATGTTGTCACGGCTCCCTTTCTTAATAGCTCTTGCAAGGAGACAGTTAGCAACAACTTTTGTAAGACGATCGTAACCTATAATTGCCAACTTTTGCAGCCTCCTGCGTGCCAGTCTTGCAAATGTAACCGCCTCCTCACTGGTCATGACATCCCATAGCCCGTCACTTGCCATAATAAGAAATTCATCGTCTCCAGATCTTGTAGTGAAAGTAACCTCAGGTACTGAGATTACCCAGGGCTTTAGAAAGCGATCACCTAAAATTCCATGTATCAAGCAGATATGCTCAGTCTAATAATAAAGTACAATATTACTCGTAAATCAATTGAAAAAGAGGAAAATAAAAAGGATAATAAGCAAAACAATAGGCATTTTCCAATAAGCTCTTAGTACCACGATAAGACTTTCAAGAGGTTACCTATAAAGAAAATCCTTCTCCAAACTTTGGGGGGATATTATCTGTTTTATGTCAAGCAATATATGGAGCAATTCCTGATAAGGCAGTAAAAGCTAGACGTACCAGTGGATTGACTCATCAAGTTCCTACTGAACTTGAAATAGGATCCACATGAGGATAAACACTTCCTATTTCATAAGTTATTAGGGCATCCTAGAAACTTTGTTTCAAATTCAGATAATTGGAAATGTACTAGATGGAAAGGGAAAGCTAGCTCCAAATGACCCCCCCGCATTTTTAATGATTCTACTCACTCAGACAAGCTCAGCTGCTTTTGGCAGCGATGGCACCAACAATTCAGATCTCATCAGGGAGGCATTAGATTAAAAATTTTTGTCAGATAGCATCTTAAGTAATAAGAGAATAATAATATTGCCTGCACCTTCTATTCATCCTTTGATTTAGATTAGTTTGCTTCATATATTTCCTGTTGACAAAGAGAAGGTTACTTGACAGACCAAAGAAAGTTATCTCTCTCTCTCTCTCTCTCTCTCTCTCTCTCTCTCTCTCTCTTTTTGGGGGGGTGGGTTGGAGGGGATTACATCTCAGTGATTTTCTGCTGACCCAAAAGGAATCACCTATTGGGACTTGCACAGACACCTCACTATATCAAAATAAAATATATTAGAGTCTGAGTAGACTTTCAGATAAGGTAAGAAGATCAAAACAAGCTTCTAGCCTCCAACTTAATTGGATAAACAGAACAAGTGGTTTTCAACCACATAGGCTTCAGCCACATCAGCTGGATGACCAGACATATTAGAAAAGAAGAAATAAAATCAAAAATACAGTTAATGATATATTTCTCCCGCTGATAGTCTAGAAATGATAAACAGACAAAATGAGAGATGCATCTACCTATTGCTCTTGTCATAGAAAGAATTCCCTGTACTCTCTCACAGTCAGTGTACAGAACTTTGCCTCCTGCATTGGTGATCCTCTTCAGCTCATCTTCCCTATTAGGCTGCAAACACGAATAGAGCAAAATATCTACCAAGTGAACCCATAATTTAAACAAATCCACCCAGAAGCAGTGAAATGATTAGTAAATGTAGAGAAAACTGGTTAATGAGTTTAAAGAAATGAAACAGTGGCTTACTGAATCGAGATACACAGATTAGCTAAGTCACGAATACATACATAAAAGCAACAGCAATTATAAATATATTGCCATAAATGGTAAACAATTCAACCTTTCTCAAATTACCTTCTCGTTTCTGTTAAAGTAATGATGCCTAAGTTATTCCTCCACTCTTCACATTGAATTCTAGAAGGCATTATGTACCACAAACTGTGGCTCCTAAGGAATATTGACAAGGGACAATCCTCGGAATGTGTGTAACATGAGATAGACAGTATGCCAGAACTGATGATTGTCCAACTAATAGGCAAATAGAGATTCCCAAGGAGAAAACTAAGAATAAGCAGTAACACCAGTGCTACTACATGGTTTATAATTCTAAAAAAATACAAGGAAAACCTCGCATAACGTCAAACTGCAAAAATCTTCTCCATGTTTAGATTTAATGAACTACTGCTACAATATCCAGCCATAACTTATGTAGCCTATGTTCTTCAATGAAGACTGAAAACAATGTAATTAGGAGTAGGGCATAAAGGCAAAACTATCTAGGGCACATGGCCCAAGACTTTTTATACAAAGCCTTTCTTCACTCAGAGAGGCATTGTTCCAAGTGCTTGATTCATATACCGACCTCCCATTCCTCCGTCGTGACAGCAACTTCTGCCCAAACCCACTAGAGAAAAATGCTCGAAGAAGAGGAAGAGAAGCTTCATAAAACGTAGGAACGAAAAGGAAACAAAGAAAGAAAGAAGAGAAGCCACGGACAAGTAGTTGAGGAGGAAAGTAAAAATCTCAGGCAAGTTAGGAAAAGCTATCCATAATATTTGATTTTGTTTGACTTGCCAATTAGCAGTTGCAAAAGTCGCACCATTCTACTCATGATTTTGCCGATTGACCACCCATAAACAATCATTAAATTAAAAATAAATCGGAGAATATGCAAACTCCAACCAGATACTCTAAACCTTCATCCTCAGTTTACCTGGATTTTCCATCGAATTGCAGAGTTTTTCAAGCCAAGCCAAAATAAATTATACTAGAGTGCTTTCTTCTGATTTAGCCAACTATTTCAGTGAAGAAACTGAAGGTGCAGGCTCAGCATCTAACCATGCAATTTCCCTGCTCCTCCATTCACCAAGCTGGTTATCGGTTTCTTACTAGCTATCGCTTAATGCACTTTTAGGTTTTACTTGGCAGCAGCTAATTTAGGAATAAAGGCTTGAACAAGAAGGGGCAAATTTATGACTACCTATCAACTCCTTCTATCACATCTTCAAACCAACAAATGCAATCTCTCCTTGTAAAATTGAAGTTCAAGTGTCAATTTCATGTTAAAACCAACCAATTCATATTTCTCTAGGTCTTTGTGATTACAAGCCCTAAAAAACCGAGCTCACAAAATGTTAACCAAATAATGTCGGCTGAAACCACAGTAAACACTCAGCGACCTCATAGGTTAACAAAAAGAGCTTACTCCATCATATAGTTGGTCAGTATGTTTTCCCAAAAACTTGAATATTACTCTTTATTAATGCTATGAAACAACTTTTAGACCACATTTAGAACTTTTTATGAGTCCATGTCTATAAAACAGACTCCAAAGTGACTATTTGGACTCAAATGAAAGTTCACAATCAATGGATCCACAAATATATCATTCTACATGTGACCAATTTCGATAAAGTTTCCATTCCACATAATACCACTTAAAAGTCTCGCTACATGGATGCATGAGTAGGACACCAAAAACATATACCGTTGCATGCATAGTACAATGAATGACCAGTAGCAAAATTTTATGACATGTACCAGAAACAATCAAATGTAAAAGGAGAAATGAAAATTGAGAATCGAAATTAGGCAATCACCAAGGACCTTGTGGTCAACAGTCAAAGGAATGGCTTCATTCCCACGACACAGCACAGCCCTGGAATCCCCACAGTTGCCAACAATAATCTGGCAAGCAGACAAAACAACGACCACGGCTGTTGAACCAGCCCTTTCCGGGGTATGTGTGCCATCTTTGAAAGCATCATCAGCCCTTTTGTAAGCCCTTAAAATTGCTGCCTCCCACCTATGCTTCCAACCATCTTTATCAACAGCTTCTTTCCATTCTTGTGCTAAAATGTCATGCAGGTGATCCGCACAATAGTTACTCGCCTGAAAAAAATAACGAGCATTTTAGTCTACAGCAGATGTTCTGCTTCCAATAGTGTTTTTTCAATGGCCAAAGTACTAGTAAGAAACACTAAGGGGTACCAACCACGGTAATTCTGGTGATTGGAACCTCACTCAACAAACATATATTGGTCAGAAGAAAGTGAGGCGAGAAAGGGCAGGACAGCTTAATTTGATTTCTCATGCAAGAAAGTGTCCAGGTTCAGGAAGAGAGGAGATAAGAGTATAATAGGGACAAATAGGGGATGCTCATCTCTAGTAAAGAAGTATAACGATAGGTATGCACTGCTATATCTCAGGACCTGTCACAGATATATACTGTTTAAGCTGATCTCCTTATACTGACTCATCTAAATGTCTCTAAAGAGGGAAGTAACACATTACAAACACCTTGAATAAAATAAAACCAGTCACTCAAAGGTCTACTTCACAGTCTACTTCACATCATCCTCGACATTGCCCAGGGCCATTGTTGGCACAACTTACCAATATCAAAGTTAAAACAAGTTAAGACCACCATATACACCGACCATCATATCTTAATACTAAAAAACGAAAACAGAAACGAGAAGAAAAGGTGCTAAAACCTCCTAGTCAATTTTACATGGCATTCTGGAAGATATCAAGTTGAAATATCTTAATGACAAAAACTGGAGCGTTAAAAGCACCGATAGAATAAAAAGCTAATAAGCATAATGAGCCCTCAGGAGATGGCCCATTAAGGCTTCAAGATGCGGCCAGCATATTAAATATATTTTACCTGCTAATGTTTAACCTATTCTATTAAAGCAACATAAAAACGAATCAGGGGCTCCATAAGGCGTTTTTCTTTAGCAGGAAGATGAACAAGGAGATTGGACAAAGCATGCAAAGTGAGTCTAACTGGCTGACTACAATAAGCTCTCAGGAAAGTAGCCAACCCTCAACTTTCCATGTAGTATCCTTGGGGACCATAACCTCCAGTATATTGACACCTCTGCAGCTTCTTCTAGCCATTTCACAGCACTCTAAAATATATATCAAACAAGCATCGACACCAAGCATCAATCTGTTAACAACTAACCTTGGTTGAAAGTCTTGAAAAAGGACTAAAACAGTAAAAGCAAGCAAGGTATGAAAGCCTTGTGATCACCCCTTCAGTTGGTGGAAGTTATTCAGGTGCATTGGACCATGGAATTGTCCGCTGTATAATTCTTTTGGAAAAAAGAAGAATAGAATATACACCTCTGTAACTTCCAAAGATCCTCAAAAGTGTGACTAGATGCTTCAAATAAGTATGTCAACCACCGGGCCAGGTTAAGCTTTACGTTTGAACATTGCATACGTTTCAAAAGTTAATTAACTAATGTCTTAGGTTGTGCCTGAGCCAATTGACTTATTTAAAGAAATTATCATAGCTTTCTTGAATGTTGTTTTGTAGCACAACTGGAACTAAAAGGGCTGAAAATTAAACTATCACAAAGGCAGAATACAGTATGTTCATTCCATGTATGTGCATTCCATACTGAGAAAGAATAAAAAACCTATACCTGACTTCAGAAATGACAAAAGATTAAAGTCAAAAATCTGTTGACAAATGAATCTCAGTTTGCAAAAATTCCACTCTATACAACTCCACATAAACAATGAAGAATACCCTCCAGCAAAATTGCGTCATGCTTATTCATGCACTTAAGAACACTTGTAACTAATCACAGCTATGAGCCTATAAATAAGCAGGAAATCTAAATGATCCTGTTCCTTGAGTACGTAATAACTGCAAGTCAAAGTAGGAATCTCTGTTATCATTTGCAAAAATGGCAAGATCGGCTAAAAGGATCAGCAGAAGCCAGCCTGATAAAGAAGCTCTGTTTATATCCACTATGGATCACGCATACAATTAACTGGGACTACTGGCGACATAACCATGGCAGAGGATTCAATTTTCCCGTACACATAACATCTGAGTAAATACCCAGAGCACATGCATTTATCCTAAAGTTGTCTCAAAATTACAATACTTGTAGAAAATACTGCCGATTCAGTATTACCTCGACATTAATAGTCACTGGGAGAGAGACACTTTTCTACTTCTTTTATATCAGCGAATTTGCTCTAAAAGACTGTGTTAAGTATGTCTCAATTGCACTGCCAACTGAGCCAGGCCATTTCAAGTCGAGCACTCTGACTCGAAGGTCAATGAAATTGCTGATGATCAGCAACTGAATTGACTTCAAATGTGCGGTCAACTCCTCATCGACATCTACTCCCCCTTCGTTCCCTACAAAGCTCGTCAAGAGCTTCGGAGAGGGGGTCCCCTTCTACCGAAAACTCAGAACAATCGGTCACTTTCCACACACATCCCGAGCAACCGAACTCGCCCGTAATTCAGGCCAGCACAGTCCAATCTTTTCGCCGTTTCCGCGAGATCGCACATGATTCTCCATTCATATAATCAGAGAGCAGTACTTCACATACAAAAGCAGCCAAAATAAAAAATAAAAAATCACCAAACGAAGCACGTCCACCAAAAGCATAGTCAAATAAAGCACATCCAGACGGTCCATCGACGAATGCGAAAATCACGCCCGTTCGAGCCGAGAGAAAGCAAAATCACGAGTGCATGCTAACAGCGAGACCGCACGAGATTCGCACGAACACAGAAAGAGATTCAAGGCAAGGCAATGACAGCACACTCAAAACTACGCCAAAATTGCGGATACTACGCACCGGCGGCCACAGAAATCCACCAAAACAGGCCACGAAGAGCACCTGCTCGGATCGCTCGGCGCTTTCCGGCGACCGGAAGTTCGAGGCGGTTCGGCTTCCGCCGTTTTCGTCCCCTTCATCGCGATTCCTCTCTCCGATCTCCGACTCCCGATCGACGGGAAGAAGGTTCTTTGTCTTCCTAACGTCTCCATTTTTGCTTATACTTTTTAATTTTGTATTTCCTTAATTAATTTTTTTAATATATATTATTTTGGACCGCTTTTTATACGGGTATATTTCGGCCGGAGCCGGACTTTCGGACCTCACGTAGAGATAGGGGTGATGGGTTCCTCGGTCTCTACCGGTCATTTTTTTTCCTTCATTATCTGATGTCATCCGTTACAAGAAAAAAAAAATGATCATATAAGATATTGAAAGAACAAATGAATATATAATGTACTTCTCCATCACATCATTTTCTTTCCTTGCGATGATTTTTCGAGTTTCAGTTAAATATAATATTGAATAAGAGTCTCTTTTTCCTTTTACGACTCTGACGTGTCACAGCAAATCAATCAACAGAAATAAGTTGCGCCGCCACCGCCGCCGCCATCGCCTCCACATGGACAAACCGACAAGACACATTAAAATACCTTAATCGAAAAATGATCATCAAAAGTTGGATAAAATCGGACACAAAATCATCGGGCGCGAAGCATACGGTTATGAAATCAAATCTCGACGCAGCCTTTACAACGGTCAAGCTCAACGTTCACGCGATGGAGCTGTCAGTCTACTTTCTAATGGTCCTCCTCTAATGGAAGAAAGAGTAAGCGAAAATTTCACGGTCCGCTCATATCATCTTTAGGTGCATGCGTAGAAATCAAATTAAACGGTCAATCACGTAGAAAATCGCGATGATGTAAGATTATATGAACTGATCAACCGTACCTCAGAGCCGCCATGCCCGTCGAACAGTCCAAAGTACCAAGCATTCGGCCTGTGGTGCGCGCGCTTTTTTGGCGGCGTGATGCATTCGCCGATCGCGTTGCAATTATCGGCGATGAACCCCGGCTTGACGCACACGAAATCCTCCATGTGCTTCCTACGGTTCTTGGCCGTGTCCATGGCCCATGTTTCGTCCAAGTTCAGTGCCTCATCATCCGTCCTCCATGGCATCTCATTCAATGGAGGGACGATCTCTTTTGGGACAACGGGGACGTCATTCCCTGGAACAACAACCGCCGCCGCCGCCGCCTTGTTCGAATGCCCATCCGCGCCGGAGCTCTCAGGGACATCCTTAGCAGCAACGACGATTTGGTTACTGTTCTCACGGGACTCTGCAGGCGCCACAGGCGCATTATTGGTGCCTTTGGCTATGCTTTCTTCATGGTCTAGCCCGTTTCCTGCGAGGTTCTTTGGGGTTTCAGCCATCGGAGAAGTTTGATTATCAGGAAATCACAAAACACTAAGGAAATGACGGTAGGGGGGAGCTCGCTTCTCTCAGAGAGTTTTTCAATACACCAACTTTCTCGTAACACTCACAATCTCAATAGCATTTCCTTGTTAAGTGCATTTCTTTTTGGCACGATGTCAAGCGTATTTAATTTCTTACCAAGACCCTTGTACCAATATGACAGCAAACAATCAATGCTCCACTTCATATTAGGCATGTATAATCCGGTTCTCAGTCCTTTAGATGGGAATTGTTCCATTACTCGATTTGGCCACTCCCCATGTTTCACTTCTAGCAATGTTCAGTGGACTCCCAATTGCGCGCCGCCATGTCATCGGGAGAAAACCTGACAATTTGCAGGATTTTCTGAGGTGGCATTCAGGTATTGGGTGCCAATAGCTTCACGGTCAGATATAAGTTTATGTCGATTTATACAATATTATAGCAAAATGATCTTCTCTCTAAGAAAAGTATCGCTAATAGATTATGAATTTTGATTCAATATATAATGTAGTCCCAAAATTTTAGTCCGATATATAATATAGTCCTAGTACTTTCAATTTATTTAATATAATCTTTGAATTTTTGAGTGAAAATTTAGAGATTATTCACGTCATCATCCTTTTATCTTATCTTGCCACCTTTGCATGCGACTGTCGAAGGTGAGACTTGGTCTATAGCCAGTGCAGCGTGCAGACAGATGGGTACCATGTAGGGAACTCGCAACGTACATATTTTCGAAATAAATGCGTTGACCATTGTGGACGGACAAGGTCGGATTATGGGGCTTTCTGTTTAAAAGCATATGGAAGTATGTCATTAAAGTGGGGAGGGAGATGAGGAAGGAGATCCGTTGCTTTTATTAGGGCCAGCCATATACACGAGGTGAAAAAGCCAGGAAATACGAGGGGGATTCGGTGGGTATACGGTGGATTTTCCAAGAGATGGCTACTTTTTGTGATTTTCATTAATTCCCGAATCAGATCCAACTAAAAGCTGACTAGAGTTTAAATCCATGGGAGCAAGACCATCCCATGGAAAACCCCTGTAATATAAGCAAAATTCCAAATGATTCTCGAGTATTTTTATTTGAGACATGAAATACTCTCATTTATTCAAATGAGGGTTCGAATTTGACCTTATAAGGCATTCTCATTCTTTACTTTTTTAAATTTTTTGTTACTTTTTCTGCTTTTTTCTTTCCTTTTCATCAATCTTAGGTGATGGCCAGTCACCAGTGATACTTGAAGAGGGTCGAGTGAGGGTTGCCCTTGCTCTATTTGGGCAAGGTCACCCTCGAAAGCCATGGGCAAGGGTTGGCCTCGCTTGGGTGACCCTTATTGGCCACATGCAAGGCCAACCAACAAGACATGGGTGAGGCAACCTTCACCAATGGCTGGTGAGGGCTTGCAACCCCTCACCCCCTTCCACTAACTCCATTTAACTTGATTATTATTAAAATGTCTACATGATTTTTTAAAATGTTTTATCCTTCCCACATGGTGTCCTATGCGACGTTAAGGTTAACTAAAACACTAAAAGGACATGGTTTTGATCTAAATCATAATTTTCACACAAAATTTTAGTTAAATTAGATTTAAAAATTCCATAAAAAGACAAACTCACAAAAAAAAAAGACTAAAAAAAAAACCAGGCCCTTACCAGGGCACCGCCCATCGCCAATGCTCCACTCGCAATGGGGAGGCGGCCATAGGCAGGACCCTCTTGCCTTTTTTTAAAGTAACTTCTTTGCTTAACTTTTAATCTAATTTAAATAAAATTTAGGTTAAAATGCTTTAGCTGATTGCCTTTATTTGAAAATTCTTATGACCATTTCAAGTCTTTATTTGAAAAAATGAAAATACTTCAATTTTTTTTGAAATTTTTCATGCGATATTTAATGCAACAACCATCATTCCCTCCAACGAAAGACATGTCGTCAAAAGCAAACGAAAAACAAGAAGCGTAGCAGGGTGCTAGGCAAGTTGGGTTTGGTGGATCGCACCCGTATGAATCGTTATTCATGTGTATCCTGCGTATATCCCATTTAAATATCTTAAATCATGTCGTATCCTGTATCTGCGAAAAATTTTACACGGACCCAGGCTCACTGGATCAACTGCTTCAGAGCCGCCCATTTTGTGGATCCAAGTATCCGGTCCGGTGGATCCAGGTCCATGAAAGAAAAACCACTTATCAGCCTACTTACGTACTGCAAAGAGAACAAATGATAATGCAGATACGCTTAGCACTGTTCATGGTGGAGCCTCTCCCCAGCGTGCGTAAATTAAACAACTAGGCCTAACGCATTGGGCAATCCTGCTGTATTACCAAGTGAGAAGCTTGCAACAATGCCCGAATCTTGGGACTAAGTTTATTTTGGATTCCATCCACATAGTGCAAAAAGAATAAATACTTAGAGAAGTATGATCTAGCTAGGGCTGTGTGGAGCAGAAAGCCTAAAGAAAGCAGATACAACAGGAAAAGGAGGACACCGATACAGATGGTTTTACAGAAAGATTCACAAGAACTAAACCGTCGCTGATCTTAGGCACGAATCAAGCTGCTTGAGTGGCGCCATCCTTGCAGTTGTTGAGATCCGATTCATTGACTGAAGAAGGCGCCTTGATAAATGCTGATTGTCGAGATGTTTCCCCGAGAAACTTCAAAGACAGTGGTGCAGGTTCATTCTCAGCAAGACTTAGCTGAGACATTCCAACTATTTGGTCGATATTTAGGGGTTCTTTTGGAATTACTGGGATTGGCTTTAGCACACGGTGATGAGATGTCTCCGCCACCCTTCCATCTTCAGGAGGCGCCATGTTGGGCGGCCACATGGGAAAGGGTAGTGGTAAATAGTATGGGAAGTAACAGGGGACAAGAGGTACTTGATCAGTTGATTCCATCGCAACATCACCGCCCCCTTCAGATGTTTCTGGGTGCGAGGTCTCCATAGGCGTTCTTTCCAAATCGAGTCCCATACCGGTCGAAGTTGTTGAGTTAGTATCATCGTTAAGTCTGACCAAAGGAGGCGGAAATGTTTCTTCTGGATGTGAGGGTTGGTCAGCAGTAGCCTAACAAAAGCAAAAGATGGATCTCACCAGCAGTAATGACACAACAAAACAGACCAAAGGAAAAAAAAGAAAGAATAGTAGTTGCTATAACATTTAAATACTAAAAGATGCCTTCCTCTACAATAGCTTAAGCTCATAGGAATGCAGAGTACTGTTTTGCAATATCTCCAGGCCTCTTATCTACCTCCCCTTTCAACATGATTAATTTCCATGCTTAAGTGGTAAGCCAAATCTCAGCCTACATGAGACAAGTGTCACACTATTTAAATATTAAACCAAGCCAACATTATTAATCTAACCAGTAGATCTATTGCAATGGATCCATAAGAGTCTACAGTCATAACCCATGAATTGCACAAAAGAGGTCCTTTCCCGTCCCCTTTTCTATTTTGTTTTTATATTTTTTTAAGAGAAAAGCAATGATCAGGTCATAATTCATTGAAAGAGAAAGTAATTCCTACTAATATCATTTGATGTGTCCCAAAGGTCTAAGAGGAATGGCCCTTATCATGTAATCATCACTAGTGCATGGTTAAAGCATATGTCAGCATGAGCTAAGAAAACATCTTAAAACGTGCACGAGCCGGATATTTGAACAGAGTGCAATGAATGTGCAGAAGCAACATCATAGAGAAGACAAACCATATCTGGAGCCATGTCAAAAAGGCTGGAGCGCCTCTTTCTTCGGCCAGCATTACTCTGCCGGATATAATACTTCTGGGCATGGCTTGCCACTTGAGTAGGAGTCCTTGTAGTCACAAAGTCACGAGCTATCCCTCGCCAGTCTCCTTTACCCAATTTCTGGAGACCAATTAAAAACCTTCGATGCTCTTCCTCCGTCCATGGGTTACCTGGAGTCAAATCCAATTGAACAATAAGTAACATCCACCAACTGCATGGAGGAGACTCCATATACTTCTAATATCAAATATTAAATGCCCAGCATCATGCGGCATGTATTATGGTGTCTACATAACAATCTAGAAGGCAGTCATCTCAGTACACACCTCTGGGCAGTTAGAGCGCAGTCAACCATGGAATCTACTAAGCAAAGACCAAAACAAACAAGGTCATTCATCTGACACTGACAAAGATAATAGATAAATGATTCACGGACCCATGGCAACATATTGCCTATCCCGCACAATACTTTAGTGAAGATGTTGCTATCCTGTTGGATTGCTAACGACGTGGCATGATATACTTGATATCAAAAGAAGAAACTTAACATGATTCAACTACAAATGCAGAGATGGGATAGCTGCCCCCTACTTGGCAGGAGAACTTTGACGGAAGCATGCCTGCCAGCGGATATAATTCCTCACATCAGAATTACAAGACATGCAGTACCACCGATCTAGCAGAGCTAAGAACGAGAACTCACAATTGTGAAGCTCATTCACTTGTTCAGTAGGCAATTCCTAATGACTTCATTAGATCATTTGCACAGATCAGGTAAGGTAACTTATGAGTCACAGATGACCAAATCCCATGCTTAGCGACCAAAAAAGAAAGAATCTCAGAACTCAAGAGACAAATTTAAGTATATCTTCCTAAATTAGATCCATCGACATCTCATTTCCTACAAAGTAACTAGGAAATAGAACGTGCAAGCAAATTAAAGAAGGAACCTTCCCTAACATCATAAAGCTACCCTTTTTCTTTAAAGATAACCTCCAAAATACCATGAACTTCCCGAAATGTTAACTGATAACAGATACCATATAAAAGACATCTTGCCACTCGAGTCAAATTATTCTCATTAGCAATCCATCACAGTGATGGTACCAATTTAACACCTGCACGTAAATACTGTAGCGTTCGAGATTAGAATTAGACGACGCGCGATATTCTGACTGAGATTTTTCTTCGTGAAGATGCTCTCAATCGCTTTGATTTCGTTGAGAGCTGCAAAAGAAGGATCTTTACATTTAAACTGGAAATCCAAAAATCAGGGACCATTTTTGAGATATCCTAGCCACTCGTCACACGCATCAAGCTCCAACTTTCGATCAAACACACACAGGCTTCCAATCCGAAACGATAAGCAAGGAAAGAAACAGCACAACCCAAACAATCAGAAACGCACAATCGATGCCCCCAGGGAATCAGGGAGCCGCGCGTCAATCAAAATCCTCGATACCTTTCTTCCTCTCGACGCGCCGATTGGACGAGCGGGAGCCGGGCGCGGGATCGTCGGACAGGTAGCCGTCGCTGCCGTCGATCGGGGAGGAGCCGGGGTTGGGGGATGCCGCGGCGGAGGACGAGGAGTGGTAGTGGGCGGCGGACAGGCACCCCACGCTGGCGCTCTTCTTCATGATCGAGCCGTCCGTTAACCTAACCCCGAACAGCTTCACCCCGCCGCCGGAGGCCGAGGCCGAGGCCGAGGCGGCCGCCGCGGCGGCGCCAGAGGAGGAGGTGGAGGGGGAGGAGGAGGAGGCGGCGGCCGCGCCCCCGCCGTCCCCGCCGCCGCGGACGGGGCAGGTCCTGGAGTTGTGGCCCTTGTTGCAGCAGTGGGAGCATCGCCGGGTCATGGCGCCGGGGGGTGTGTTGACTCGGCCGAGTCCGAGTCGGGGGAAGGCGTGGGTGGGGGAGAGAGCGAGCTTCACTTTGCGGCTTTTATATGCGGACTGCCGAGCGAGAGGGAGTGGGGGGTAAATCGGGGATTTTACAGAGAGAGGGAAAACGCGGGCGGTCGTTCGTTAGAGCTTCGAAGAAGGAGAGGGAGAGGATAACACGTCCTGCTCCTTCCTCACGAAATTTGACCGCTCTACTTTTTTTTTTTCCTTTTTTCTTTTTCCACTTTTGTTGTTATTATCTGTATTTTTCTCTTTTTTTCTTTTTTTTGGTCGGAAATTTTTACCGACCCACATGATGATTAACTTTTTCCTTATTTGAGGTATCCTTGGGGAAGTTTTCTTCTTTTTCTTTTTCCTTTTTCCTATCGATGACAACTTATCCAAATATCATTTATGATGGTGCATTTCATGGTTTCCACCTGCCTGCGCTTTTCCTTCTCGAAAAATGGATTTGAATACTAAAAACAACATTTATTTCGTGGAAAATGAAAGATTTCGAAAACATATCTTAGAAATGATTATTTATATTTTTTGAAATAAGTAGTTAATGAAAAAAATTTCATTATCGACAACCATTTATAGTTTAACATTTTCGCGGGCGTTGAAATTATTTTTTGTTCGCTCATTTCCGTAGATGATGCAAATAATCATTTTGTCAATAAAATAAAGAGAGACTAAATTCGATTTATTTTTTAAAAATCTATAAAAACTTATGATAAAGGTAATCCATGAAATCAAGTTGCGCGGCCACCGTGATAAAGATTGAAAAAAAATAATTTTCATAGAATCTGTCGATAGAATCTTTAATAAATCCGCGATTATCCATATCACGGTCCGAGCCGTCGCCGGAGAAATGGTTTCCAATGTAAGCCCGACGACCATAGAAATAAATATCTATATATGCATACACATATATATACGCACACACATAATGCGATCCAAAACGATAAGTGAGAATAATCTTTTGGCCGACATCCTTTTTGTCAGCCTGACTTTTACTTGGTGTAAACCTCGTCGTCGGTCCAAAGTCAACGTGGATTTTTATTAGTGGGGGGTTGTCCGGAGTTGAAGAAGGGGGCGTGCTCGTTAACGTTATCTGTGTTTTGCTTCGTATGTGGATTTCATTTTGGTTTTATCCACTTTGGACCTGTTAATGGGATCATGGAATTCGAATCAACAACTCCACGAGGATAAGAGTGTAAGAATTATTGTGACCCATGATATGATTTATTATAGGGTTTAATAATTATTGAAATGCTATAAAATAAATAAATATTGGTTATGAGAAGTTGCGACTCTAATAAAACGAAATGATATAATCCTCAAGGGAAGTTATTGTTTTTCCCTAAAGATACGACTTTTATGAAAGTTAAAAGGCGCTTTAATGAAAGGCACCTATTGATAGAACTTATAAATAAAGTCCGATCCTCCCTCCACCTATATGAACAACAATAATTGAAAAGAACTTGATATTCTCTCCTCCATCGATAGAATACAATAAAGAATAGTGGGTTAAGGGAGAGAAATCAAATTTCTTCATTTGGTTCGAGTTTTTCGATTTTTCACAATGATTATCCAAAGGGTAAAGTTATGAATAAATGTACGTCTTCATCTATTTGTGAAAATCATGAAGATCAAATATCAATGTTTTCTTTTAAATTTCCGCATCAAAGAACTATATGTATTATCTAACAAATAGTTTATTGAAGATCATTGATCGAAATTCCCGAATTTGATAGAAAATTTGGAACTTGCCAAATCCAATAAGTTATCATATATGGGAGGGGATTTATTGTAAATCGATGCTATTTGCTTCTAAAGATTTGTCAAGTCCGATAAGTTACTATATTATGGGAGGGGGCTTATTTTACTTAAAAAGATTGGCCAAATCTGATAAGTTACTATACTATGGGAGGGCATTTATTGTGAGTCGTGCTATTTACTTCAAAAGGGGGCTAGAAGTGAAAGAAGTAACAGTTCCGAGGGACAAAGTCACTTTTGAGGCTCCAAAATTCGTTCCAAAAAGGCGGGCAGCTATTTCATTCAACTCAACTAAACTCTTCGCACTTTTCATTCTGAAGAGCTTGATGTATACGACATAAGAATGCTGTTTTCTATCTCGGTGTCCATTTTCCTTCCGTTGAATTTGCTCTTTATCCAAGTCATGATGAATTCGATACTTGACATCCTAAACTTCTTAAGAAATGACGCTTTGCTGCGTTGAACTTTCAAAGCTCAACAAAATCGAAGCAACGTGTCTGGCGTCAGCCTATATTGCAACTTTTCTCCCCTCCAAAATAAGTCAAGAAATGACGAGTGCCCCATCAAACAAACGCAACGCGAATGGCCTAAATAGCTCAGATTAGTCAAGCGTCGTACGATCTCTCTCTCTCTCTCTCTCTCTCTCCCGCCTCGCCCTTCAAATAAGTCAAGAAAAGGACCGAGAGTGGTCCATCGAAGAAACCCAGTGCGAATATTCCAAAAGCTTACATTAGTCAAACGTCATAAAATGAATCTCTCTCTCTCTCTCTCTCTCTCTCTCTCTCAGAGGCACAATCTAGCAATCTAATTGACTATATCAATGCAGACATTTCTAGAATTGCAACATGCTTTTTTTTCCATGAGTTTTCTCATCGCCACCCTTTTGTTTATTATTATCTTAATCATCCTGTAGCTGAATCTCCACAGATGAGAAGAGAATGAGGGGAAGGACAAGGACACCACCGACAGATGAAACAAACAACAAATGACAACAACATAGTTGAAGAGAACTCCATGCGAGACGTATACAGTACGTGCCCTCTGTTTACCGGTAGCTACGGTAGGTAGGGCTGTACATACAGCTCTCAGCGTACTTCACCAGGTCTTTTGGCTGAGGGAGGCGAGTAGCCAAGCCTGCAAAAGCATTTCATCCACAAAAGGAACATGAGAAAGCGAGGGTCCGTGTATACAAAAAATTTCGACCCTATACTTTTGCCCTTCTTTCTAATCAAGTCCGTTACTTCTAATTTGTCTAATCAAATCTTTCTACTTTCATAAATTTTCTAATGAAGTCACTCTGATACCAAATCCGACCAAAGCTGTCGACCGTCACATGATGCCAAAGTATGTTGCAAATAAAATATGCGGATGCCCACGTAGATGTGTGGGGAAAAATATAATACAGACAATTTTGGAATATGATGTACATAAATTTAGCCAATGTGGACGTCAAAAATTTATCCACGTCAAATTACGTCATCATTCATCAGCCGTGTCAGCTAGATGTGGAATTAGGGGAACTTGATTAGAAAATTTGTGAAAGTAGAAAGACTTGATTAGATAAATTAAAAAACAGGGACTTTATTAGAAAAAAATTAAAAGAACAAATAGTAGGATTTTTCCAAAAATTAAAAAACTTACCAAGTTCATAAGCTTTTGCCGCGACATCGGCAGCTATTTGGGCTGAGATCTTTCTTATGTCAGTAAAGGGTGGATATATGAGTCCCTTGTCAAAGTTTTCCCGAGTCACTTGTGCAGCCAGGGCTTCCGCTGTTCCAAAGAAGTATGCAAAATGGCAAAAATAATCAGAAAAGGCAGACATGCAATTGAAACATTTGAATTAGCTTACATTCCCATGTCAAGAAATTTATCGGTCCAAAGTCAACAACAACGTGCATGCCAAGCTCCATTTCAGAATTTGTTTAAAACCAAAATGGCGCACTTACAGGCAGCCAAAAGCATATCGTTGTGAACACGGATTGCACCGGACATTATCAAGCCTAGACCAAGTCCTGGGAAAATGTATGCATTATTGGCCTGGAACAGAAACAAATAACGGTGAAGTTAGTTGTCAAGATTTGATGTACTCGCATCTAGAGTTGAGTTGAGATATATGCTATTCGTTAAAGACCTGGCCAGGCACAAGAGTCTTCCCCTTGTATTCAACAGGAGCAAATGGGCTCCCACTGGCGAATATAGCACGGCCCTGCAAGAACGGAAATCATGTTAGACATTAAGCAAACCAGTCAGGTAATGAGTATTTTTATTTTGGGAAGAGAGAGGTTTGCAAATTTCAGCAAGACAGAACTTGCGTGATGATGTTACCTGACTCCATTTATAAGCTTCTTCCGCTGTACATTCAGATTGTGAAGTTGGGTTGGAAAGAGCAAGAATGATGGGTTTCTGCAAATTTTGCACAAATCTAATTAAGCATCTTGTCCTTTAGATGGTAGGTGAAATGGACAGAAGTGATACATACCTCATTCAGAGCAGCCATAGCCTCAACCACATCTTCCATAAAAGTGCTTCCCACGCCTGATGTTCCAATCAACACCGTTGGTTTAATTACCTAAGACAATAAGAAAGCATTAGAACAAGAACCCTAGACAACAAAGAGAGACTTTGAGACCAGTTTGAGTTTATAGGAGTGAGAGAGAACACCTTTACTGCATCCACAAGTTCATTAATAGGCTCATGTTCATGAGCCCAAGGCTTCTTGAATTGCTGGAGTGATTCCCAGCGTGAATTAACTATCAAACCCTGCAAAAGAATGCGTGCAAGGGTTTACCAATGGATGAATTAAAACAACTAAAGCAAATCAATTCACAAAGAAAATGGCACATTACCTTCGAATCAACTAGCCAAATTTTCTTACGAGCTTCCTCCACTGGAACATTTGTCTGCAAAAGATATCAGGTATTTTTTATCATTGTCCAGAATTTCTCAAAGTGAATACTCAAATAATTATTGAATGCTATGTTTTAACCTGTTTTGATATTTCGAGGGCCATAAGTTCAGCTATACCAGTGCCAGCCTGTAAGAACCACCAGTTACAGCAGAACTTCCTTATACCAGATATTATAGAGGCGCGAGCTAATGAAATAAGAAAGAGGAGCAAATTTGCCTTTGTATTTTTCCAATGACTCCAAGGCAGAAGAACCATGATACATAAATGCAGACTATAGGACTTTATAATGATACACAGAGCTACTTGAAAAGAAATTAAGGGTTCTCACGACAAAAGTTGACAACAAACCTCCCCAGCACCTAGGAATAGAAATCGCTGATCTGCCAGGGTTCCCCCAACAAACTTTAATGCTGCAATAAGCCCTGCAAGAACCACAGATGCCGTTCCCTGGAGCAAAGTAGCGGAAGGGTAAACAGGCATATTTTGACTCATATTTAGAGGGTTCTGATTTTCACCTGAATATCATCATTGAAGACAAGATGAGTCGTCCCGTACTTCTCAAGCAGCTCAAAAGCATTGTGGTTTGCAAAATCTTCAAACTGCACCAAAAGTTATTTTAAGGCATGAGGTATCCATAAAGATTTTAAAGAAAAATAATGACTAGCGCAAACTATAAAATGATAGTCCAACCTGAATGAGTACTTTCTCCCCAAAAATCTTCTTGACTGCACTCATAAATTCATGCAAAAGTTCATCATATTCCTGAAAGAAGAACATGCGATTCAGATTTCTCCCGCTGCATAACGTGTGACTGCATGCATGGAAAAAATGATAATTCAAATGGTAAAAGCAAATCAGACCTCCCCAGTTGCCCTCCTCTGCCTGAGCCCAATGTAGAACTCATCCTTCAGTAGGTTCTCGTTATTAGTCCCCACATCAATAGTTACAGGCAAGCACTGTAAATGATAAAATATTCAGTTATTATAAGTATCCATAGAAAAATGATTGGACAAACATAACCACCATTAGTCGAGTTCCCCACACGGTTTGCCGTGAACAAAATAAAACATCTAAAACCTTCAGATAGTCCATGCTAGTAATCTTTGAATATGCATTAGTTTTCATAAAGAATTGGCAAATAGAAGCATCACAAAAAATTAAAATCAATTTTATCAACTGCCGTCTCATTCTAAATGCAAACAGACTGGAAAAATAAAATATACACGTAAGTTGGTTGCATCATTTTGCTGAAGTCAGAGCTGCAAATGCCACACAAGGGAAATTTCACTAAAGCCTGTGGTAGCAAGAGATAGAAGGCTGAGAGCGACATCCAGTGTCTATTTAAAGAAAAGATAGCACCTAATGGAAGTTCTAGGACATTTGATGTAAAAGGTTCTTGACTCGAGGATATTTCACAATTATATGGACACAGAAGCATAACTTACTGCAGAAGGACGGACTCCACCAAGAGCAGTGTACAATGAAAGCTTCCCTACTGGAATCCCCATTCCCTAGCAAAGAGACAATTCTAGAGACAGTTATCAATTGCGCCTTGTGAGCATGCGTGTGGGCATGCATGCGTCCTTGGGGTGCACGTGCACACGTGTATGTGAAGGAGAGAGACAGTCACTGAAATTATATACTTGACAGCCAAGATCTCCAAGTCCTAAGATCCGTTCGCCATCCGTCACAACAATAACCTGAATGTTTCTCTGTGGCCAGTTCTTTAAGACCTCAAGAATCTTGCCCCTAAGATTAATTATTTGTGAGTACCATATATGCATCTAACACCAGACGATAGCAAAGGAATGTCTATTAGGAAAACAAAATGCCACAATCGATGAAGTACAGCAGACATAGAGACATACTTTTCTTTCAAACTGATAAAGAGACCTTGAGGTCGTCTGAAAATGCTCCCATATTTTTGGCAAGCTTCACCCACAGTTGGAGTGTAGACAACAGGAAGAAGCTCCTCAACATGGTCAATAAGAAGCTTGTAGAACAGCCTCTCGTTTGTCTCCTGTGATATGGATACTCTGAAAGTATGAGACTACGCTAGAAGTTGAGAAATGCACAACTTTTCGTTTTGATAGAAAAGATGAATTACACATCTAGCAAAATGCAAAAGTTGTCGTTGCCACAATATCATAAAGCTATCAAGGCAGCACGCTTGGTTTGCTCACATGATTGAATAAGGCTGACAAATTTATAAAGCACTAAAAAAGCATGATTCTCTAATTTTGAGATGAATAAGGATAAGCCATGTCTGCAGAAAAAGGTATAAAAAGGAAGAAGAAGCACGTCATAGAAAAGAATTTTGGATGGCCAGTTCCATTAGGACCCTTTATCATGTACAAAGCAAGACATGGAAACCACATAAATATGATCCTAAGTGGAAAACCTGATTTTCTTCGAGAAGGAAGAAACATGAACTCACTTGAAGATCCATCATAGCCATGTATTTTTGCAGTGGGACTTGGTACTTGCGGAGGCTGTGCATTAACTTCTTCACCTGATGTTTTTTAGTCGCAAATTAAAAGTCATATGTGATAGACCCAAAATGGAAATGCACAAGAAAGGGGCATGTAAAAAGTTTTTTAGAAGAATTATCCAGTGCGTAGATAACCTGAAGATCTTGGGAAACAACTACTGGGGGGAGAAGCCCCCGTAAGTAGTGTGCATCTCTCTCTTTCTCAGAAAAGGCAAGTGCTTTGTTGTGGTGTGGATCTCGAAGCAAACTATACCCACTGACAAAGAGGGGAAAATTGCTTATTAGAAATTAAAAAGCTAAGCAGTAGAGAAGCAAGCGTATTAAAACTCATATTTATGCTTAAAGGACCATAGAATTTAGAAGAAAGCATGCCAAAAGACTGGGCTGAGTGGATCCCTTGCCCCATTGTGCTCTATTAGGACGTCCTGATATTCATTATCTTTCTATAAATCTCCATCTATATCTTTCAGATCTTTCTCTGACCATCCAAAACCTGTATATCAGCATAGGTCACGCCTTACCATCTGAGCTTTTAAAGAACCTTTTTTTCTCACATCTAAATGACCTCAAACGAGTACCACTCAAATTCTCCTCAATTTGCAGCCACTCCAAGTAAACGCACTGCGTCTAATCCTGTATGAAGATAACATATGAATAGCAAGCCTAGTTCTTCTATGAATTCAAGTATACAGAAGACATGCATCCAGAATATGCAGAACATAGATGCTTTGGACCTTCAGGATGTGTACTGGATCGATAGTCCAAAAGATAATCTTCGAGAAGCAATTTAAGGTGCTTCACATCACTGATTGCGGTAAATTTCAAACATTGTTACAATAATTCTCTAAGCACACCAACTATAATTTCATAATATTTTTCTTGCCCCCCTATAAAACATTAATGGAATACTCAATTTTCCAGGATCACCAGCCACCATTCCGTCGTCCCAAATTGGACAGCTCTGTAATATCTGTAATAATATTAGCGACCCAGTGCCATAAACAAAAGTATAAGTCTTGCTTAGAAAGTTTGTTGCCGGAGAAGTAAGAACAGAAGTGCCCCCGTTCTTACAGCATTCGACATTTAAAAGAAAAACAAAAAGAAAAACAAAAACAAAAAAATAGAGTCTAAAATGCATACGAAGTGGAAAATAATTTCATTACATTTAAGGAAAAAAAGGGGAATATTTCAAAATGGATTTTTTTAGACACCAATTATAATAAATGCCAGGGCCCTCATTCATACAACATGATTTCCTTTTCAATACTACCTAACACGTCGGCGTCCATCTAAAATCATTTATTGCGTCATAAATATAATCGGAGGAAAATACGAAACAGTAAAAATTTCTCGATGGCGAAGCCGCATCGGAACCATCGACAGAAGACGACGAGAATCTGACCTGGCCACAGAGACGGCCCAAGGCGTGACGAGCTGGTCCTCGGTGGCTCGGTCTTCACCGTACACGTCGGGGCCGGGGCCGGGGCCGCCGGACTTCGAGTCCATCTCCAGAACCGACGGCGACGACGACGACGAAGAAGAAGAGCCGTCTTCGTCCAATGCGCCGTCCACGAGGACGCGGCCGTTCCCGTCGCTCGCCACTCGACACCGCCAGCCGCTCGGCCTCGATCGCACCCTCACGAAGGCGACGGGGCTCCTCCGCGCCGCATCGAAGGTCCGGCACGACTTGCAGACGCTCGGATGCTGCTGCCGCCGCCGCCGCCGCCGCCGCCGCCACACAAGGGAATAGCGAGCAAGAGGAAATCAACGGAGGACGAAACGAGCAACCGATCGTGCGCATCAGCTCGCGACCGGCGAAATGGAGATCAAAGAATCGAGTCAGAGCGAAGTGAGGCTTACCAGAAAGCTGCTCCCGTTCAACGACATCATGGCGAGAGTAATGGCAATGGAGTCCGAATCCCTCTCTCTCTCTCTCTCTCTCTCTAGAATGCGACGACTTCGGGGGGAGAGGGAGAGAGAAGAACGGAGGAAGGAAGGAAGGAAGAGAGAGAGAGCGTCTGTCCGTCTGAGGAAGCAAAGCTCTCTCTCTCTCTCTCTCTCTCTCTCTCCGTCGGAGGTGCAGGTACGAATTTGGTTTTACCTGAATCCGGTTCGCCTTTTCTTGGTAAGAATTCTTTTTTCTTTTTTTTTTCTTTTTTTTACCCTCCTTCCTTCCTTTCTTTCTTTAATGCTGTTTTCTTTCACCAGTCAATGAGAGAAAAATAAATTATGCAAAAAGGTTGATAAAAAGCTTGCAAGGATTTGATAAAATGTAGCCACTTTAATACAGCTAACTAAATATCCACTATTCCCACGTAAATAGGATGCAAGAGGTTCGAATCCCCGTCTAAGTGAAAACAATTTAGTTTAGATATATATTTTGATTCCCACGTCCTCTCTAGCTTAAAATTGAAAGTTAAAGTAAGAATAAAATAAAATCGATAAAAAATATATCTAACTAAATAAATTTTACTAGAGAGTGGGAAAAAAATTAAATACATATTTAGTAAAAAGGGAAAATATGTATGTCTTAAAGGGTTAATTAATGTATAAAAAAATAATCAATAATTCGCGGGAATTTTTTTTTATATTAATTTTTTTGTATTTATTATTCCATTTTCTTTATATATATATATAGGTCCCGTGTCTCACATGTGCTGACGGAATATACAAGTTAATGACTATAACAAAAATAAAAATCAAGGAAATTCCCGATGCAGCTGCCTATATATTGTGAGACTAGGGACCTTTGAGCTTTGGAGAAAATATGGCGTCGGGGATTGTCCTTTTTCAGTCAATCTAAACGCGACTTTGTCCAACCTAACTTCCTACGGCACGGAAAATCGCTCGGATCGACGTATATTGGTCCCAAACACAGACCGGCTGAGCAAATTTCTAGTTTGCATCCGACCCAAAATCCGACCCGTCCCCTTTCCCAACTTTCATACCAATATATTCACCACGATTTCCATGCCCAACTCGAGGTAATTTAAATAAGCTTCACAGCTCGTTGTGTTTCGTCATAAACAATCGTGCCCCAGTTATAGATCAAAACCTAAATACATGTTACTCACCGTATAATACTGTTTTAAACCCGATTAAACTCCGGTTAGCAAATGAAAGCTGACTTCTTATGCTAATCACATGATGATTAGGCATGGTTGGTAGGTGGAGCATGGTCCAACTACCCAAAAAATGTCTTTTATTATTCATTCCTTTTAATCAGACCCAAATAGGGTGTCCAGTAGGGTGCTACCGTGTAGCCGTCGTGAATCATATCCGGTCGAATTATGGCGAAAACCGGATGCACCCGATTCCAGATTCATTTTTAGCGCGAGCAATTCGTGTAAGCGCCGTGCTGTCCCAACTAGACTTGGCAATGCTATTTCCACGTGTTTTGAAGAAAAAGTGACCCCATCCATTATACATTTGGACTGTGCTAGTTCGGCTAATAAAGTGGTGAATCACTTTCACTACTGGCAAGCAGAATTGGAAGGAGAGAAAGAATGATAGCGACCTGATGGAATGCCCTCCTGCTTTCCTACACTACCTTCTTTGGAAGTTCAGGCAGGTGATGCAAATGGCGAAAAGGAGCGCAAAAAGCACGGCAAAGACGACCAGAATTGCCGAAGTCGGCCCCATGAAGTGCAAGTTGTAGCCGAAATGGTCCTCGAGGTACTGTTTGATGCTCGGATCTTGAGACGTCCCGGGCACTTTGATCGGGTCATCCATGTCGCCGTATTGCGTCACGATCAGTGCGTACACCGTCCATGCCAGGGGACAGATGTAGTAGTACCACTTCCACCAGATGGGTATTTTCTGCAATCGCGAAACCAACAATAGTTTGTCAATTTTTATTCTCCTGCGCAGGAGCTAATGTCAGCGGTTAGAGATAGGAATTCCAGGCTCACCGGTTTAGGTATGAAGAATCCCGAGAATAGAGTAAAGAAGCCAAAGAAGGCCGACGCGAATATAGCCGCCGCTTGGAGGTTCGGGGTAAGCGCAACTGTCATCATGCCGTAGTATGTGAAGTAGAGAAGGGAGATGAAGGTGATGAAGAAGAACCAGAAGAACTTCGCCGCAGTCCACTGGAAGCTCATCATCCCGTATATGATCACGGAGTATAATGCCGATTGAACCAACACATACGGAATTTCCACAATTACCTGTTTTGAACCGGCAAGTGAAAATAAGGTAATTTTCGAAACGACTAAATCGATAGCTATTCCTTCATGAGCATGAGCCATTAGAGTGGAGTTTCCTTATTGTTTTACCTGGGCCACTGCATACGGCAGGGCGGCATACATGCCGGCGGCTCTTTCTCTGTAGAACACAGACCGCTCTCTGGAAACTATCGGTTGAATGGTCGAGCAATTGTTAATCCCCACGAATAAGACGGAAACGTACATGGCTCCGATGACCGTGGTCAGATCATGAACCTCAGCCCTGGTCAAAAAAGCGCATGTTTTAGAATAACCATCTGATAAGCAACAAAGAGGTAGGAAAAATTTTCTTGGAATTTTCAGGGGCATCCGGGCTAAGAAGTAGGAAAAATTTGGTGGCTCTCTATGGATGGAAAATGCCATCACCTGGTTTTGCCAATTCGCCAGAAGATGGAACCGAGCACGAGCGCGACCAACAAGGTGAAGAGGATTCGCACGAGGTTGTAATCGGGGCTCCTCCAGTAGATCCACCATTGCTTCCACAAGCAAGATTTGAACTGCCCCCATGTCGATTGAGAGTACTGGTTGGGAAAGTACAAGTCATTTGCGCCTGCCGGTGGCGTCCGCAACTCATCCACAAGATCCTTGTTTTGCCTTTACATGTATGAAATGCAATTCAGCTAAATGACCACCGCATTCCGGCGACAACTACAGAAGCCTCCCCCCCCCCACACTTGAACCTTATTTTCTGCACTTACTTGTACAACGCTGATGATTTATAGTATGTGGCAAAGTCCATCTTGAGCTGGACCTCGTTCCCGACTGAGCTCACGTCCAGCATCCATCCCGCAGGATTCTGCTCCCCTCGTATTTTAGGGACTCCAGGGATTGCCTGCAAAACACCCACATAGTTCTAGAGTGATCTGCGCGGGTTACCAATTGATGCTGCAATGAAAAGTGAAGACGAGGAAAGATGAGACGCACCTCGAAATACTCCACGAGCTTGTAAGAATGCATACCAAGCGGTCCCGAGTAAATAACTTGCCCTCCTCTTTTCATCAACAACAGCTGTTCCAAGACATTGCGAGCGTTAAATTGGAAATAGCGAAAGGTTTCCTAGAAGTGGGAAGCATGTTAAGAGGTCTACCTCATCGAATGCTTCGAATATATCAATGCTTGGCTGATGAATTGTGCACACGACAGTTCGTCCTGTGTCCACTGTGTTCCTCACGGTCCTCATGACAATGGCTGCTGCCCTTGCATCGAGACCTGAAGTTGGCTCGTCCAAGAAAATGATTGAAGGGTTAGCAACGAGTTCTACTGCTATAGTCAACCTCTTTCTCTGTTCTGTCGACAACCCTGAGACCCCTGGAAGCCCAACTATGGCATTCTTGATGCTACCGAGTTCGACAAGTTCCATCACTTCATCGACGAAAATCTGGAGCATATGCAGAATGTAAATTAACATGAAAATAAGCTCGAAAAAGACAGATAAGCCAATTGCCCCGGCAATGGTCAAGGTTTCCTTACCATCTTTGACTCATCGTCTACTTCTTTAGGGACTCTCAAGAAGGCCGAGTAAATCAAGGACTCTTTAATAGTGATCTGAGGAGAGTGAATATCCGTCTGCTCGCAATAGCCGGAAATTCTCGCGAACGTTTCTTGCTTCTTGGGGAACCCAGATATTCTTATATCACCTTCTATATAACCCCCGGTTTTCCTCCCTGCGAGAACGTCCATCAGTGTCGTCTTTCCGGCACCACTAACACCCATCAAAGCAGTTAGGACACCGGGTCTGAATGTTCCTGTCACTTCTCGGAGCAATTGCAGCTTGTTCTCGGTCACTCCTTCACTTCTTATTTCCTGTAAGAATATCTGATCAGTTCCTAGTAAGGGAAAAAGAATGGCTTGTCCGCTTAGAATAGCATGAGCATTTGAAAGAATACCGAGGGCATGTCTACATAGTAGTTGACACAGTCGAAGGACATCGATAGTGGTTGAAATGGGAGTATCATTCCTCTCTTTGCGGCTGTGTCATTGGCCACCGTATGGGCAGGTTCATGAAGAAGAGTGGACTCGCTATTTTGTCGAGTGGACATTTTTTCTGATAATTCAAAGAGAAATTTTTTGTGTCAAAATTATGTAATATGCTTAAAACACGGCAATTTGCATTTTTCTGCTCATACTTTGAGAAACTAGGAATCATGAAAATTAAAAAAAAATGTTTACCCGAGCTTTTTCTCGTAGCTAATCCTCTTGCGTTACTTTGTTCTATTTCTGGGGAGACTTCGCCGTTTGATTGCTCATCCTCATCAGAAACAACAGCTTGTGGATTTCCCAAGGCTGCAATATGTACATTCAGCTCTGCTAGTCAGCATATATTGAACAGCTTCTGCAATATTGCATCCAAGGCATCACGGATTAACCACAGAATAAGCTGGAACTCACGTTTCAGATACATAAGGGCATAGGTAAATAGGATATTGAAGAGGATAATGAATCCGAAAAGTGCTCCAGTTCCAATCCAAAACCAGTAGCTCTTGTAGTTGACGTCGAATACCTCCAACGCTGCCTCACCTAATTTTGAATTTTTATCCGGTCCCTGCGGCAATATCAAGTAGTGCTGAGTTACCGACTTGTATCACAATAACTTCAGACAGCGTCCAACCGGTCCGTTAACCCAGCACATGTTTCAGTGACTTACCGATTTGTTCATCCACCTCGGAGCACGCATCTCGTTGATGGTCAAGGCTTTAAATGCATATGATAGAGGTGAGACCCAGTTACCCCAAGACCACCATACTGGTATTTGGCCTGCACTTCGAAGCCTTATTGTGTTACTCTCTAAAATAAGCTGTCGCGAAAAGAAATAGATCCTTGAACAATAACTCTTACGTTTCGGGAGAATGAAACCTCCAAGCAGGAACAGAAGCAGTAGAGCAAGAGAACCGCCGGTCTGGGCAATCATCATAGTCCTACAAGCACCAGCCAAGAACCGGAACAACCCAGCAGCCATTTGTTGGATCAGAAATACCACGAGCATGTATTTGAAAAACCTGTGAAAACGGAAGAAGGAACCATAAATTATTCCTAGCTAATAAAGTAGATTGAGCGCATAAAAGCACATCCGGTTAAGTACCTGCTAGCTTCTGGGTCATATCCAATGGGATAATAAGTCACGAGTGTCCAGACTGCGGCTTCCCAAACTGAGATGGGCACGCGGAGCAAGAAGTTCGGGACAGTGAACACCCACGCAGGATAAAATAGAAAATCCCTTTGCTTAAAAAACACCGGGAGCCTCATAAGAGTGAGAGATAGCTCAACATTGCCATTAAACATATTGATGACCATGGCGAAAATAATTCCTCCAATGTAAACAGTCGCATCATCATACGTCCTGTGGAGCCTCGTTCTCAAGAAAACTGTCGCTGTCACAAACCCGACTATGATAATCTGAGAAGTCCTGAAAATGTAAACGCCCCTGGTTCTCTTGATTAGGAGCCATTCTCTATCGATAGATGCTTTTAGGAGTTCCATTTTGGAAGTCGACTGCCTCGTAAAGGTCAGAGCAGCTCCGTGGCTTTTGCTTTTGTCGTAAGGAGTATGGAGTTCCCTTTCTAGCCGCTGGCCCACATGAAAGGCCTTAAACCTGTCGGAAAACTCTGCAACCGAAATGAATTGGTAGGGCTTGTTCTTATCTGCCCAATATTGCTCTTGGTCCTTCTTGGATGTAACCTGTGATAATGCTCAAACCAAAGATTAAGCAGGGCTTTTTAACATTAACACCATCTACAGTAGATAGCAATTTCAGCTCTGGACTAGAAAGCTGATGTTTTGAAGCATTCCCAGATGCTTAAAAAAAGGTTTTGGGAATTGTTAAAGGACAACTGGGTTCTTCTGTTCTGATGATCAACCAAAAAGCCATTTATTTGTATATAAAAGTCCAGCAGATATACTTAAATGCGTATATAATAGCTCAAGAAGCAAAACAGTGCTTCCCAAAAGGATCTAGTGATTTTGAACAAAAGGTTAGACGTCTTCACCTCTTGCAGAAAGTCAGCGACGCCCTTCCTCTCGGGACACCGAAATCCGCAGCTCTCGAAGAACTCCACTACATGCTCCCGAGGACCCTGATAAATGATATGGCCTTCTGATAGGAGGACGATATCATCAAACAGCTCGAACGTCTCCGGATCTGGCTGGAGGAGGGACATGAATATAGTGGAATCGACTAAATGCGCAATCTGTTGCATGCACCTCACAATTTGAAATGTTGTTGAGCTGTCCAGACCAGTTGATATCTCATCCATAAGAAGAGTTTTCGTCGGGCCCACCATCATCTCACCTGCATTATGCAAGACGCGAAGTGTTTATGACAATGAAAATAGGCACTTGACATGTCAAAGATCCATCAGAAGTAAAATGAAAGATTGCAGTGGTCACTTGCAGTGCAGTCATGTGTCTTAATATTGCATCCATTCATCAAGCCAATAGTGTCATCTGTATAGAATGTTGGAATAACACGTGGTACAGAAACAGCTAATAATTATGCAAAAAGATAATTTCCATTATTCGGACACTCGACCGTGAATTTGTCGGCAATGTTGGGTAATTAGAATTAACCTGTTGTCACTCGCTTTTTCTGTCCACCTGAAACTCCTCGTTTCATTTCATCTCCGACGACGGTGTCCTTGCATATGTCAAGTCCCAGAAGCTGTTCCAGCAAACTATACATTGATCAGTAATTCTACGACTCAATGGCTTCATGGGGAGAGTATCGATCACAACGCAATGGACAATTTACATTACTCTATGATGGCTATTCAAGAGCTAACCTTGAGCGTATAATCGGTAATGAGATTTGTCTTGGATCCAACAGCAGTTGCCTGCATTTAGAAATAGAGTGCTGAAGCCACATATATGAATGAGTTCATAAGGCGTGCAAGGGTGTGCGATTGCGCGAATTTGATCATTCGCACTAAGTTCAGACATTAGTAGCACCTACCTTCATGAATAGATCAAGATCAGACTCTGGGCGTACTCCAGCATCCTTCTCTCTCCGTGAGAGCTCAGCTAGTAGATCTAATATAGCAAAAAAGAAACAGATCTAAGCTACTTCCAAGTGACTGACAAGAAATAGAACAGTCATGAGTTAGACATTCTCAGAAGGCGATACCATAACGAGGACCGCTTCCTTGGAATCTCGCTGAATAATCAAATGTCTCCTTGACCGTAAGATCACCCAAATGCACATCGTTTTGGCTGATGTATGCCGACGTCTTTTGTGGTACAAATTCCTTCAGTCTATAGCCGTTGTATGAGACTTGTCCTTCCACCTGATGGACAGATATAAGAATCCTAGGAACACTTTTGATGACTAGCTGAAAGTGCAACTAACTCAATAGTTTGCATTTAGTAGCTTAACGCTGACCAAGCTAAATATGCTTTCGTCCATATAATCTTAAATGTATCCTTAGAGAGAGGAAACAATAAAGAAAAAAAATGAATTGGTGTATAGAGTTTGAAATACAGCGGTGTAGCATACCTTCAGACTTGAGTTCAACTTTCCTGCTAGTGCCAACAATAGAGTTGTCTTCCCAGACGAAGGTGGTCCTAGAAGTAGAGTCATCCTGATCACATCAGAGAATAACATTATAAAAGTACAGCAAGTTTCTCTAAAAACATTTATTCGCTATTTTGCAATGATCAAATTGACGATGAGAAATGGAATAATAGTATTTTGGTCCATAGAAGCTAGGGAGCATGGTTCATTGCCAGTTACACCCGTCGTTTCGATCTCGATGCATATAAAATGCATCTGGTGACTGGTCAAAATAGAAACTTACATTGAAGATATAGAGCCAAACTGAGAATCCGAATAAACTTAATACATCAAAATGCATCACACAGTACTAAACCTAGCGATTTATATTCAATATAGCTTCGAATATCCAATCAAATACCAAAGGTTAGACTTCCTCTGCTCATACCATTGCTCGAACAGAACAAAATAAATAATTTCAAAGATACAACAAAACAAGCGAGCAAACACATAGTTGAAGTGCATCAACTCCAAGAGACTAATCGAAACATTTTAGATACATGTAGTATCACCTTGATGGCCTAATGATTCCAGAGACATCCTTAAGGATTGTCAATTTCACTTTCTTAGCAAGCTTAATACCAAACAGGCGAAGCGCTGATTCAGCAACGTTACGCGCTTCGTTCAACAGTGTCGGAAGAGCTCTGGACCCGACATAGCAATCCGCTTCTACTCGTAATTGTTCAAATCTGACTTCTATTGTAGGGAGTTGAATCCCTACCCTGTAAATGAATTGACAATGTGAAACGCATCAAGTACAACTTCAGGGGCAAAAACAACAAACATATCATTGCCAAATGTAAATCTTGGAAAGTTATATAAAACCTATCGAGGCGAGATCTGAGCTTGGTCAAGAACTTGGCGTTATCAACGTCGGCGACCTTGAAGTGCTTCTCGATGAACTCATGCCTCTCCTTCTTGTTCAACTTCCGGACGTCAACCTCCTTGTGCTTTGTCACGCCCGTGCCCTGCTCTATGTCATTGGCAGCGCCATCCTCCTCTGGGGTCGACTCTGGGGTCGACTCCAGAATGCTTATCCTCAGCCTCTTGTACGTGGGGAGCTTCTCTATTGCAGCCCATTGCAGCGCCTCCTCTTCTTCCCTCCTCGAAGTCGACGTGCTGAAGAAACGATCGTCCTCCGGTCCCCAGTTATCCATTCCTTCCTTGGTCTTTTGCCGTGACTACTCTTGAACTTCTTTTCCCTCGTCTCGATCTCTATTTATGCTGACATTTTCTGTTATCTGTTGAGAGAGATGGATTCTGTTAAGAACCTGGAGTAAGAATGCCTTTTATCAATATAACTGTGAAGAAGACAGATGAATGACCTTGAAAACGGCCAACTTTTTCTTGAGGAGAGACAACTTCTTTCTGTTTTCTGTTTCTGCATGGTAGCTGGAAGTAGGGGTGTCAGAACCGAACCGAAAACCAATTTTCTTTTATACTTTTTCGATTTTTTCGGTTGAGTTCTGTTTTCGGTTCGATTCTTGTTAAAAAAATCAATATTTTTTTATTGGTTTGGTTTTTATCGGTTAACCGAACCACAAACCAATAATAAAACCGAATTTTAATGGTTTGATTTTCTCTCCCGAGTCCCGGACCACTTCCCCGTTTGATGCTCTGTTTTGCCCTGTCTCGCTTCAACCGAGGGGGGACTCCTTGTTCCTCGTTTATGCTCGTGTTTAATGTGAAGGAATCGTTTCTTAGTCGACCTTGAGCATTTTTTGTTTGCTGTATGTTGATTTTGGCTTGAGTTTTTGTCTCGGATGTCTTGGGACGCCCCCACTCGGTCGACAACCACTAGCTGTTCGACATAATGCCCGAACCAGATCCGTCTTGGCCTCATTCGGTTTAGGCTGAAAACAAACCGAAAAGAAAAAAAGAAAAAAACCAAAAGCTGATGGGCAATGGAGGGCGGTTGCGGAGGAGAGGAGAGAAGTGGTCTTTCGATGAGAAGCAGTCGAGTCTCAGCGAGATCGAAAAGGCGAGATACGATTGCAGATGGGCCTTGGACTTTGGGTGGCAGAAGAAAGAGTTAATCCTGAGCATGCAAAGACGGTGAAACTCGAAAAAAATTACAAAGATACTTCATTTGTCCAGCGTCACTGAATAAAAAAAGTCGATTTCTAAAGTGACATTATTATTATGTCGCCATTTATTCATCCATGTACGTATCAGAGGTGAGATTTTTTCATCGAGATCTACTAGTGCCACTTGTGAAAGGCAATGTTCCGTCGCGGTGATCAATGCTACAATCGCTTTTAGAAGCTATAGTCGAGGGATAGAAGAATGTACCCGGAATGCAGTTTTGGCACCACCATGACAAGGGGTCTCAGCCATCTGTCGCGGCGGTCGGAATATGCAGTAGCCACTTCCCCATATGTTGTGCTCAGCGTTTTTTCGTGCTCTCTCTCTCTCTCTCTCTCTCTCTCTCTCGGGGTGATCTCTACGGAGATTTGGAGTGACTTTTGTGAATGTTAGCGATCTAACAATTTTCTGGGTGGGGTTTTCAATTAAGGCTCATGGGCATTCACCAGTTTGCTAATCCTGATTAATTGTGCATTTGGTTCCTATTTTGGCTCTCATCCCGACCTGTGCTCTGCTAGTGTCCACTTATGCTGTGCTGATTCTATGGCCTTTTGACCACGTTTGTGACCTAAAAAATAGGATCTTCATCTTCACATCATTGATAGAGTAAAATTGGCCGTTTTTCATTTCCATTTCCATTTCCATCTCCAACTCTTTCCTTTTTTTCCTTTTTGGCTGGCTGGTTTTCTTCAAGCGAATTAAATGGCTCGCCTAAAAAGCAAATCTAGGATTCACATTAGCAGTTAGCAAATCTAAGATGCGATGGCATAAATGAATCTTGGATCACCATGGACCTGCTACGAGACCTACACATTCGAGGGGGGAAAAGTGCCAAAAAAATCCTAAACCTTTTGCATTTGTGCCAATTTACAAAATCCGGTTAAAATTGACTGGAAATGACTGAATTGGCACAACGTAAAAAGATTTAGGACTTAATTGGCATAAAAAAAAAGGTTTAGGACTAAATTGGCACAAATACAAAAGGTTTAAGACTTTTTTGACACTTTTCCCCATTCGAGAGTCTGGCGTGCTGAATTCACATGCGCTGGATCATATTGTAATGATTTCCCTCCTTGGTTTGGTTTGTTAATACTCATTGTACACACCTTTTTGGAATTTATTAGACGCAAATCTGGGCAAAAATAAATGTGGAGTCTCGCATGAATCAATTGCCAGGAATAGCGATAACTTTCAGGGGCAGGTGAAAATTCCTCCGTACCTAAAAGCTGTAGCTTCACATACACGAGTTGCATCTCTCAGAAACCTAGCGATGTTCATTATCATCATCATCTACTATAAGTAGGAAAAGCATTGTCGTACCATCTCTTACATTTTGATCAATATTAACGTAAAAAATCAACTGAAAACACTAATTACATCATATATTGTGGTACTCGGGAAAAATCTACATGAGTTTCTCTTTAGTTGGAGTTCTCTTGTCCCTATTGATCTCCATCTAACCTATCTAGTTTGGAAGTTTAGACTCTTTATGCAGTAGGCAAACATAAGCGCGAAGAACACCGCGAAACCAACCAAGACTCCAGCGACTGGCCCCATGAAACCGGGGTCATACCCGAAATGATCTTCTATGTACCACTTGAGAGTTGGTCTCTCTAACATCCCAGGCACCTCGATAGGTTCTGTGACATCACCATACTGCGACACGATCAGACCGTACACCGTCCATGCCACAGGGCAAATCCAGTAGTACCACAACCACCATTTGGGTATTTTCTGAAAATTTATACAGAGAATTGTGTTTGCATCAAGATTTACAGCAAAACAATTTTAAACCAAAAACAAATTCGAACTCCATGAGGGTCTAAACGAATAACTTACCGGTTTCGGGATGAAGAATCCAGAGAATAGATTGAACAACCCATAGAAGGCTGCAGCGAAGATGGAGGCCACTTGGTGGTTCGGTGTGATGGAGACAGTCATCATGCCATAGTATGTGAAGTAGAGGAAGGAGAAAAAGCTGACAAAGAAGAACCAGAAGAATTTCTCCACTGTCCATGTGAAGCAAACCATCGCATACACTATCAATGTGTAATACGTGGTTTGAACAAACACGTACGGTATTTCACAGATGACCTGCATTGACATATAAAGTTGAAAATATGACCATAAGGATTAAAAATTCGTCGAGCTTAATTCTTCCCTCCAACTATCCTTAATTCATTGTAGGGTTGGGCAAAAGATTGGACTTTAGTACTTGACACCAAAATGAATTCAAGAAACACAGTCGAAATGAATTATTTCCTCGTCACCTGTGCAAGGGCATAAGGCAGTGAGGAGTACATTCCGGCCGCTCTTTCTCGATAAAACACTGTCCTTTCGATGGCTACAACGGGCTGCACGGTAGAGCAGTTGTTGACTCCGACAAACAGCACAGACGCATACATGGCTCCAATTACCATGGTAAGATCATTGGAATTGTCCCTGGAATGATGGAATGAATGAAAGAACAAAAAATCAATAGCAAGTTTGAAGCAAGAAGAGACCAACACATGAAGTACATGGAAATTTTGTGTTTTTTTCCCCTCAAGCCCTCACCAACCTTTTAGTGCCGACCTTCCAGAAAACTGTTCCAACCATCAAGGCACAAGCTAAAGTGAAAAAGAACCTAACAAGATTGTACTCTGGACTTCTCCAGTAAGTCCACCATTGTTTCCATATGCATGATTCGAACTGTCCCCATGTGGATCGAGAATACTGGGTCGGGAAGTAGAGATCTTTTGCTCCCGGCGGAGGCGTGCTTAGCTCCTTCACTAAAGCCGCATTTCTCCTGCTCCATGCCACACATGTTAGCTCGAGATCAAGAAAGTAACCCCATTATCTTCATAAACATTAGAGTGACCGGACTTACTGATACAAGGATGAGGACTTGTAGTGTTTGGCAAAGTCGATTTGCAATCGTACTTCTGCTGCTACCGAGCTCACTTCAAGCATCCATGTGGCCGGATTGTACTTCTCTTTAATTTTTGGGATCCCGGCTATATCCTGCAGTTAGTTAATACATGTAAATTGATGCTATCTAGGATGAGTTATTGCCACATCTAAACAACTTTAGGAGTATTAGTCACCTCAAAGTATTCAATGATCCTGTGAGAATTCCGACCTAAAGGACCCAAGTAGATCACTTGTCCACCTCTTTTCATCAGTAGAAGCTGATACAGAGCATTTTTGGTCAGTGTTGCCACATATAACGTACATGAGGGTAAGCCATAGGAAGAGATTTTTTTTTACAATAACTACCTCATCGAAGGCTTCAAAGATGTCAATGCTCGGTTGGTGAATCGTACAAACAACCGTCCTGCCAGTGTCAACTGTGTTCCTTACTGTCCTCATGACAATGGCTGCAGCCCTTGCATCAAGGCCTGATGTAGGTTCGTCCATGAATATGATCGAAGGATTTGCGACAAGCTCCACCGCAATAGTCAGCCGTTTTCTCTGTTCAGTCGACAGGCCTGTAATCCCTGGAAGGCCTACTATGGCATCCTTAAGGTTGTTCAGCTCCACCAATTCCATCACCTCATCCACAAAAATCTGGAAAATTCAACACAAAAAATATACATTTCCTGAGTCGATTTTTTACAGGCTCATTCTCTGACTCTTGGATATAGAAAGCCGGATGAGTCTTTACCATCTTTTCTTCTTTGCTGACTTCATTTGGAAGCCGGAGGAAAGCCGAGTAGATCAAAGATTCTTTCACAGTGACTTGAGGAGAGTGGATGTCATTCTGTTCACAATATCCAGATATTCGAGCAAAGGTTTCTTGCTTCTTTGGGAATCCAGATATTCTAATTTCACCTTCAATGTAACCACCGGTCTTCCTTCCTGCTAGAACATCCATCAATGTCGTCTTTCCAGCTCCACTGACTCCCATCAGTGCAGTCAAGACTCCAGGCCTAAACGCACCCGTTACTTCTTGAAGTAGTTGGAGCTTGTCCTCTGTAACTCCTTGTTCCTTCATTTCCTATTTAATGCAGACAAAAGGATTAAAGTCAGAATATTCAATTTTGTGCCTGGGATTCAAACTAACGTATATAGAGGCTGATAGGACATGGACACTTACTGCCGGCATGTCTACAAAGTAGTTCACATTGTCAAAGGACATAGCCAGAGGAGTGAAGGGAAGAACCATTCCTCTCTTTGGAGCAACACCATTTGCCCCTCCATGAGATGAATGATGCCTACTTAACTCGGTAGTATTCGGTGGTCTACTCGCTCTTTGAGTTCGCATTTCCCCTGAGAGATCCAATAGAGCGATGGGTCATTTCAGCTATTTTAGTCCACTCTACAAGTTGATAGTCTAGTTGCTCTTGCTTGTTTACCTGTACTGCTTCCACTGGACGTGTATAATGATCTAGTTTTCCGATCTGTGTTGGAAGGGGGTCGTCTCATTCTCAGTTCTTCCTCCGATCCTTTCTGTTGAGCTTCCAACTCTTTTGAAGATTCTTCAGATATTATAGCTTGTGGTTTGCTGGGAGCTATCACGCAATAAAAGAAGGAGCTTTTAGAATTTGATGCAAAGGGAAAAACTGTAATTTATGTTAGTTACTCACCTTTGAGGTACATAAGCGCGAAGGTAAAGAGCACATTGAAGAGAACTGTGAACCCCAGGAGTGCAGCTGCTCCAATCCAGTACCAATTTCTCTCAGGAAAGACATCAAAGTTTTTTAGCACCTGAATGCCTAATTTTGTGGAATTGTCCGAGGCCTGAAGTGCAAATTAAGTTCGAGTGATTCCCATTTCTTGGATAATTACAAGACCTACCTCGGTATTGCTCATTTCTGAGTCTAGGTACATTCTGTAGTCTATAAGGTGGAAAAGGAAGAAGATAACTATTACCAATTTATCCATCCATCTCGGAGCGAACATCTCATTCACAGTAAGGGCATTGAAACCGTACGTCATCGGAGAAACCCAGTAACCCCATGACCACCAGCTCGGTATTTGACCTGCCACATACATACAGAGCATTTTCACGTTCACAGTCCACTTTGCTTTGCAGCACTTCATTTCTCGATGAGATAATGAATGACAAGCTGACCTCTCGGAATTATGAAACCGCCGAGCATGAACACCAAGAGGAGCATGAGAGCTCCACCCGTGTTGGCAATAATCATTGTCTTGCAGACTCCGGATATGAATCTAAAGATTCCAGAAGCCATTTGTTGGATCAGGAATACCAACAACAGTTGCTTGAAAAACCTGCAAGTAGGAGAGTATTAGATGCCAATCCAATTCACATTTCAAGACTCCCTACAAACAATCAGTAACAAGGAACACATTATAGAGTACTTTTAAATCTGCACACCACACGAATTTCCATACAGTGGGAAATTCAAACTGAATAGAAATAGGGGCCATTTCAAAAAGTACCTGCTCGGTTCGGGTGCGAATCCAATGGAGTAGTACGTCATGACGATCCAAACAATGGATTCCAAAACAGACATGGGAATCCTCAGCACGAAATTGGGGAGGGTGAAAGTCCATGCGGGGTGAAATAGAAGGTCTCTTTGCTTGTAGAACACTGGAAGCCTCATTATGGTCAGCGAGAGCTCAGCAAAACCGTTGAACATATTGATGATCATGCCAAACAAGAGTGCGCCGATGTAGACAGCACCATCTTCTTCATTACGAGTGTGCATCCTGGTCCTTATGAAAACAGTTGATGCAATAAGCGCCACAAGAATGATCTGGACAGTCTTGAAGATGTAGACGAACGCGTTCTTCTTGATGAGCAGCCACTCCTTGTCAAAGCAGGCCCTGAGGAGATCCATTTTGGGGACCGAGTACCTGGTGAAGACGAGAGCGGCTCGGTGGCTGAGGCTCTTGTTGAATGGGATGGAGAGCTCGTTGTCCAGCCTCATTCCCACATGGAAATGCTTGAACTTCTCTGCGAACTCGCTCACTGATGTGAATCTGTATGGTTTGCTTGTGTCTGCCCAGTACTGCTCCTGATCCTTCCTTGACGTCACCTGCCAAGAAACCACAAAAATGAGTAATGTCATACAATTATGCATGTCTTTTGCCCCCTTTGTAAGGGCACAAGTGCCAGTAGTTTGTGATTTTTACTTTTTCAGCTGAACTCTAGATTCGACCTAGATTCGGCCCTGACTCATTTAACCATACATGCCCATTATTCAGGAACTGTGTATGACAATATATGTTTACCTCTTGCAAGAAATCAGCAGTCCCTTTCCTCTCTGGGCACTGGAATCCACACCGCTCAAAGAATTCGAGGACATGTTCGCGGGGGCCCTGGTACACAATCTGGCCTTCTGATAAGAGGATGATGTCGTCGAACAGATCGAACGTCTCGGGAGCCGGCTGCAGCAGGGACATCAGTATGGTCGCGTCCGTGAGGTGTGCGATCTGCTGCATGCACTTCACGATCTGGAACGTCGTGGAGCTGTCCAGGCCTGTCGATATCTCGTCCATAAACAGCGTCTTCGTCGGCCCAACGATCATCTCTCCTGGAGGTTTAACACCACACATACTACAACAGTCAAAGCCCACTTCTGGTCTCCTAACTCGTGATACGTCTACGCTTAATCAAATCCTCTGACTTGCTCAATTTGTACTCAACCGAAAATTACAATGATTTCGCAATCAGTCCTCGTAACAACGTGGACTGTCCCAACGTCCCCATGCATGACATGTTCTATGAGGAGGCTAATCCGGAAATCAAAATTAACCCTTCTAACATCACACATAAATACGCGACATCCATCTAAAACAGTCTGTGGGATTCAAACCTAGGTGAAAAAAAGGCCACAAGATTCAAGATGCACATCAAAGAATTTATCTTGTCATGGTGGAAGGAATGAACCTGTTGTCACTCTTTTCTTCTGTCCGCCGGATATGCCTCTCTGCATTTCATCGCCAACGATTGTGTCCCGGCATACGTCAAGCCCCAAAATCTGTTTTTTTACCATCATAGAACATGTTATAAGAGACCCTTATTAATTATTCATGCTAGTGAAACGACTGAAATTTTCACTAATCCTATAAAGTAGATTCAATTTAAGCCATCAAGATCATAGTGCAATATCTAATTAAGGTAGATAAACACTCATGATCATTTGCAAGTGAGATTTCATCATCAATTCATCTTCTCTGTATTACAAGTTTCACAACCGCTCGAAAAAAACCCTTGCGAAACACACATAGAGTTTGATACCCAAGTAGTCGCTTGATATAGCACATGCCTGCACACGTGCAATTTTCACGAATAGGTTGGCGATCTCTCAAATTGGGGGTGTCAAAAACATCAAATCAACACCTAATTTCCTAATGTGCGAATGTGTTAAACTAAACTGGAAAGCTGACCAAACAGATGAAGACATGTTCTTCGGTTGAACATTGTTCACCAGATGCAGTGTAAAACATATCAAGCCGCCATGGGCCCCGGAGTTCACCAATAAAAGTTGGACAACCGTCTAACGTGGTAGGTGAGTTGAAAATGTTGACCAAGAAAGAAATGCATAAGCAAAGATTTTCCTGACTATGGAATTCAATGTTCTTGTCCATAGCGGCTCGACATGATTGGCAGAGAAGGGTATTTAGGGCCACTCACTTTCAGCGTGTAGTCTGTAATGAGGCTGCTCTCTACACCTTCCATTGCTGTTGCCTGGAGATCATAAAAAAGAAGTTAAATCTCATTATTTGAAATTGCATACTGGGAAATACATGTGACTAATTTGCATGACATTGATTAATTGAAAAGCACACGATATCTTCCTAATTGCAATGCGAATCATGTCGAGAGTATATAGGAAATAGTCACTCCATCTTCTATCTTGCTTTTGCTTATCGGATCGACCCTTGATTAATGAGGTATACCGTATACGTGACTAATCCGAGAGAACAACTCCCAAGATGTGTTTACCTTCATGAAGAGATCAACTTCAGGTTCAGGGAAGATCCCAGCATATTTCTCTCTTCTTGCAAGCTCACTAAGAAGTTCTGCAAAATTTACACATAAGTTTCCATCTTTTTTGGCCTAACGATGACCACTTAGTCATACTTGGTCGGGTTCTTAATCGAATTCTTATTTACCATATCGAGTCCCGACTCCTTGGCACCTCGCAGAGAAATCCAAGGTTTCTTTGACAGTCATTTCCCCAACATGAACATCGTTTTGGCTAATATATGCAGCTGTCTTTTGTGGTACAAACTCATTTAGCCTGTACCCGTTGTATGCAATATCTCCTTGAACCTGTGTTGAATCACCACGTAACATTAACCATATGCACAATTCAGATAAAATTTTCTCTATATCTGACAGGGGCTCATGAAAGAAAATGCATTACAATTAATTACTTTACCTTCAAGCTTGGGTCCAACTTTCCTGCAAGGGCCAGAAGAAGGGTGGTCTTTCCTGAGGATGGTGGTCCTAACAGCAGAGCCATCCTAAAGACAACAATTAACAATTTAAAGTACAAATTATTTTATGTCGCATAGATAATGTGTAACTAATGAAAGTTGAAAAAAAAGGTAATGAACTGCCATTTAAAAGTACCCAAGCTGATTACTTGGGGTATCTTCTCCACAAAAAAATTTATGAATTACCTAAGTTGTTGGCACATAATTAGAGAAGTATGACTATCTATTTAAACCATCCTAGTTATTGACTGCACGCATCAGTAATTGTGTTTTTCTCGCCTCTGATATTTCTGATAAGTACACCACCCCTTTTAAAAATATTCATATATGTCAATCTTCTAAAATTTATGTAGGCTCACGCATATTGACATAAATTTTGATCTCCTGAAAATTGCGTATAGAAAAGGACGATCTTTCACCGATGATAGACAGAACAAAAAATCTCCTTGTCTCGACAATGAAAGGTCGAGGCTTCGAACCTTGAGGGTTTGATGATTCCGGAGACATCTTTGAGGATGGTGAGCTTAGTTGTCTTGGCCCATCCGATCCCAAGCAAGCCGAGAGCAGACTCTGCAATGTTCAGGGCAGCATTTGGAAGAGTGGGAAGAGCTCTGGTTCCTATATAGCAGTCTGCTTCCACCGTCAACTGTTCAAATCTAACTTCCACGGTCGGTAGTTTTATCCCAACCCTGCAGAAAGCAATCACCAACTAATGAGGACAAAGAAACAACCACGAAATCCAAATCGGGAGATGCATTTGCGCTTTGTTTAAGATTGAATGACTCTGTTTGACTGGGATCTAAAACTTAAACGCTCTCGATGCTGATATTTCATCGAGCGACCAGGACCATGTACACGTCAAAGATTGAAGAAACTGGTCTGCCTAAAGATGTTCTTTTTTAACTTCTCGGGAGTCATTTGTCTGTAATCATATGAGGATATGACAGAGGCTGACTTTTCTTGCATTTGTACTTTGAAAAATCGAAACTTTTCTAGTCCAACACGTAAACCCGAATACGCCAGAGCATTGGTTTACGCGGTAAAATGAGAGAGAGAGAGAGAGAGAGAGAGAGAGAGAGAATAGGCGTACTTGTCGATCCGCTCCCTGAACTTCCTCAGGAACTTCTCGTTGTCTTCCTCAGCCACCCTGAAGACCCTTTCTATGAACTTCTGCTTGTCGTCCACGTCAAGCTTCCTCAAGTCCACTTCTCTGTTGTTCAGCACCGCCTTATTGCTCTCGTCGTTGCTGTCCGCGAACGACTGGATGATGCTCGTTCTCAAGCGGTCGTACGTGGGCAGTCTCTCGATCGCGGCCCATTTCAGCGCCTCTTCGTCTTCGTCGTTCGTCCTGCTGGAGTCCCTGAACACGTCCTCCATGCTCCAACCACTCCTCCTGCTCATGCTCCCGCTCAATCTTGCCACTGCCGCCCCGCCCCGCCCCGCACTTAGCCTCCCGGACCCGATTCTCTCTGTGCCGGCCATCTCCAAGGACTTTGCTTATCCATAAACACAACGAAGTTGTCAGCAGAGAGATTCGCACCCCCCCTCAAAGAAAAAGAATCAATCGAGAATGTAAAGAAAGTGAAACTCGGTTTGTTTCCGCTGAAGCGTAAAAGTGCAGGAATAATAATGATGTGTTGCCCGGGAGTTGCAGGTGAAATGGTTCTTTCATCAGTTGCAAAATGGTAACAAACACGGTATATATATTTCGAAAGTGGGACATGTGTTACCGTCAAAAAGATGTAATCTCGGGTACTAAAAAATCAGGGGTCACAAGCATTTTGAGCAGCGGGTGAGCTTAAAAGAGCAAATGGGTTTGCCAAAGTTGAAAGAAAAAAGAAAGAACGCAAATTGAGAATATTAATACAGGTGTGCAGTGTGTTCTTGAAACAGCCCCATGTGGGTTCACAGCATGCAAGTACTTGCAAAAAGGAGTAGCCTTTTGCGGAGTAGTTTAGAAAGAAACTTACTTATGAATCACACTGCTCCAGACACAGGGAGAGAGAGAGAGAGCTCAGAACAGAATTGGCAACTTTCGTTGAACTAGCCCTGGTGCTTTTTCAGTCCAAATGCGAAAAGTCAGCTAGCCCTTCAAGGGAGCGAAGGGGTTGAGGAAGACGTGGTGATCAATGGAGGAGGATGGAAGAGAAATGGCTCTTGCTTCCTCCTCTCCAGTGATCATTCGATAATCAGTTGTCTCTATTTGCAGCTTTTGCTGTTTTCACGGGGCGGAGAGAGACAGAGAGACAGAGAGAGTACTGGGAACTGGGAAGGGGCGAAGTCCAACGGGAGAAGTTGTGGAGTGTATTTATACACGAGCGAGGGAGGAGTGGCTGACGTGCGCATCTGCAATTTGCATTGAAGTCTGACTTTTCTCTTTTTTCATGGTGGGGAATGGAACAGAGAGGCTGAAATTTTTTGCCGTAGCACCCATTTTGAGACTCAACAACTCCTGCGAATTGGGATTTTACACGAGCTTGAATGTTATCCAATAATTCACGTAGGGCTCACGACATGCCATCGCCACGCTGCGCACCCGCTTACGTCAAGAGGGCCATTCATGTGCCCAGGTCATGTTCATAAGCGTAGACTTAAGAATGTACGATGTATGACTATTAAACCCAAGCAAGAGCCCCCATCGACCTATGCGACAGTGATTATGATCATGAAATTTAACAATTGACATACAACATGACTTGTGTAACACGATAGGACTATTAAACCCAATCAAGAGCCCCGGTCGACTCGACAGTGATTATGATCATGAAATTTACTGATTAACACGTAACATGACTTGTGTAACACGATAGGGCTCGAAGACATTGTGCGATTGGCTAGACACGCAATCGTCCCCACCAACATTAACCCGGGACAAAATATTCTCAATTTTTTTATAAAATTAATATCCAAGTTATTGTAATCCATCTACAGCATATCATGAAATCAGATGAAATGTGTTTGTAATCCTTGAAATATCTTCAATTTAAAATCTTCATAGTGAATAACATGAAAAGAACTATAGCTAATTATTCTAGACAGGCCACATAAGATCTGCATGACAACGTTTCTAATTTTCTATATTTCTATTATTTTATTCTTCAGAATAAAAAAAATAATGCACTTTTTTTGGTAACATTAGTTAATTTTTTTAATTTCTGAAATATAACAAATGGTCGGGAAATAGATTTTGAATAAAAATAAAAAATAGAAAAAAAAATAGCTTCTTATTTTCATAAACAAATTTTAAAATATGTCTTCTTCTTCTTCTTCTTCTTCTTCTTCTTCCTCTTCTAATTGGTCGCTGGATCCTCACTGCCCGCCGTTGTTGGTCTTCATCCAATGCCCCCATCCTTTGCTGCTGCCCATCATTGCCTGCCGTCACGGTAATCGGCTAGAAGAGGAAGAAGAAGAAGAGAGGAAAAAAAAAAAAAAAAAAAAAAAAAGAATAATCTCAAAAAAATAATTAAAAAATTAGAAGAAATTCCACGTCACAAAAAAAAAAAAAAATTATGGGTCTCACTAAATGCACCTTTGTTCTTTTTCTACTACGGGAATAAAATTTTTGTATAATTATCAAACACATTATTTTACTCAGAAACTGTTTCAATAAATAAAAATAGAAAAAAAAAACTATTTTTGAAGAGAAATTGTTCTCAGGAACATAATTATCACTAAACGCATCCATAAATGCCAAGTCAACAATTCCCATTAAGTTAAGCAGATTATTCGAATCTGTTTCATGTCCAGTAAATTCAACATGCATCCGAGAAAATTATTTACCGTGCCTTGTAGTTTGATACCGAATTGACTTGAACACAATTAGCCTCAACCCAAACTTGTTAATTTCGTCTTGTGTTCGAGCTATGTTATCATGTTGTGTCAGAAATCGCCACATCTATTTTCATACAATCATCTCTCGATTTCTTTTTGCCAATGACACAAATATATCAATCAACAAAAAAACGAATTGATCTAGTTCATCTTCTACTTGTTTCTTTGCACCTAGTTACGATTGCTTATACAAAAAGACAATAAGAAAAAGGGTAGGGGAGATTGGAATTTCAATCCCTTTTCACCATCATATATTCACTATCCATTCAATCTCCTCATCCCTGCAAATCAAACTGTAATGGTTGTCGGGTTCCCTCTAGCCTGTCTCTACGTTTGTACCCCACCTTTTTTGGTATATCCATGGGATCAATTTTGACGTCTATCAATGTCATTGCTTAAATTAGATGCCGCCTTTCTGGATAGTCATTGGATGATTAGATGCCAATTTGTTTATGTCCTTTCAAAAGGGCACGTTAGTCCAAACGAACTCAATGCAGACAAACGGAGGTGCCTCCTTTTGATAGAGAAACTCAAATGCAGGATGATTGAGATTTATGGTATAGCTGGAGACCTTAAACCGAGCAGCCTGGAGTGTCCCCCTACGGGCTTAAAATGTAGGGGTCCACCCAAGGGAGGGCTGGCCAAGGGCTCTCAGAGTTCCTCGCCTCCCGGCTGGATGGGCAAGTCCCTCGTGGGGGTAAAACCCCACTGGAATCCTACCCAAATGAAGGTTCCAGACCCTCAGAAGGGGTCTGGTTGGCCGGCATAGAGAAACTCAAATGTAGGATGATTGAGATTTACTGAGATTATTGAAAGGAGCAGCATGTGGAATAGAAATTCCGTATTCGATACTGTTAATTGTGTTATCCTAAGTTATCAGGGTGAATTGAAATATTTCGACAATATGATTGGTAGATTGCTTATCAATTATTCTTCTCTCTCTTTGCATAAATCGAGTTTGTCATGACTATGCCTACTACAAAACCTCATCGAATGTACAACTCTTTTACATAATCCAATACACGAGTATAGAGACTTGACTATTTGAAAACCCATAAAATACATCGCGAAACCCATGAGCCCTCTTTAAATCCAGATCTTTAGCCTAAATAAGTGACCCTGAAGTTCTAGAACAATTTGCACACAATTTAAGAGATTCGAAATTGCGACTTCCAATTTTCTAAGCCGGAATTCCTCTAAGACCCTCACCAATTATGCCAACACTTGTGGTTTCCTCACAGGTACAAATGCTAAGCCAGCTGCCGATTCTCACTTCTTAAAAATGGGACAAGCATGCTCACGCCTCCCTGGTGACCCAACCTCACCCAAATCAAAAGGGTATTGGCTAAGTGGGGAATTTGGTGAATGAAACCACTAGTGGTGCCAATGTCTCTGATCTTTGCCATATTTAGGTCCACCAATTCTTACACTTCCATCGATTGTCATTGTCACCGTAGTCTTTATTCCTGGACAGTGCCAAGTGGGTGCGCGTATGCTGATGCAATTGCTTGCTTTGCCTTTGCTTTGTTTGAACTATACTTTGTTTCCTCATGTAGAAATTAGGGTTTCATTTGTTTCAAGGATTGAAGAATATTTTCTTAAAAATAATTTCTTATATCGCTTACAAAAATAAGTAAATAAAAAATAGATTTATTGTCCATAAAATATCTAGACATAAGTTGTTATTAATATTTAATAATGAAAATATTATTTAATTGACGCATTGTTTCAAGTGTTATAAAAAATTAATTTTAGGAAAATATTTTTCTCGAAATAAACGGAGCCCTAGGTATCTATCTCGGTTTTCATGTTGATTGGAAGAATAATTAAATGGAGTTAATGATCCGGTCGAGAGCAGTGTTGGAATTAGGCTAGCTAGAAGACATCCTCGTTTCTATTTTAAGAATTTCTTGACCTAACTTCTTATTTATTTATATCCTTCCAAGGCTATTCTCATTGCCGACAGATAACCTACTCGGTTCATTTGCTTATATTTGCTGTTATTATTATTATTTATTTCAGGGTCAATTCGCAAGCAATTAGTGAGTCATTCTTTATATCTACCATATGAATAAATTTCTCTTTGTTGTGTCTTCTTTTTGCCCCACGTTTGAGAGAAATTCAATGCGGGGTTCTATTTTTAAGTTCACCTAACATTTCGGCATTTTTTAAAAACATATATGTCTTTATCTTTCCGGTGGGAACCCAACACCTCTACTTCACTTAGAAAAACACACGATGGCAAGTGAGTCCATGAGATATTCAATTTGGCACGGCTTAAATGGGTACATCTCTTATCCTGTGACATAATGATGTTCTAAGATAAGAGTATAACATTAGCTTATATACGTTTAATTCTGTATAGGCTAAGACTATGTAATCAAGAAACTACTTGCTGATCTTTATAATTGATCTCCGAGTTTCCTTTTGGAGAAATTCAGCACTTTTTCTTGTGGGACAGTTCTACTATTTCGATCTAAGAAAGGTTTTTCTTTTTTCTTTTTTCTTTTTTCTTGCTGGTGGATTTGTGAAAAAAACTGGTAAGTGTCAAAAAAATCTTTCGGTGAAGAAAATTACAGGTCACCTGATTTAAAAGTAATTTGTTGGTAATTTATTGGCACTTATGTGAAATTATCGACTCTTTTTTAATTGTTTGCAAAACACTGGCTTTTCGTATTTTCTACGAGTTTTTATTTATCTATCTTACCTATATCTCAAATTTACCAACTCTCAAAGTATCAAATTTTTATCCGAGGATTTACAAATTTTTTTCTAATTAAACTATCAACTAGTTTTGGATCAACAGCTCTCATTTTCTACGATTAAGTTATCAACTAGTTTTACATTACTAACTCTTATTTAGTTAGTTACCATCGTTTCTTTGATTGGCTAAAAATTATTAACTATTTCTAACAAGAAAAAAATACTTTTATTGCTTTTTATTTTTAATTCTTAGGAATGCTTTAAATTTTCCAATTTCTATATGAAAATAGAGACTTTTTATTTGAATGACTTGTTAGCTTTTTTTCCAATTAAGTAACGCAATGAAGAAGTTGGTAAATTAAAAAAATAAAATAGATGTTAGTAACTAATTCTAATGAGATTTGGTAACACATAACTAATTGATACTTAGTCGGAGAAAAGTAGATAAAATCACTTAAATTAAAGTTATAAGAATTAATAAATTTAATGCGTAGTTGAGAAAAGTCGATAAAAGTCAGTAATAAATTAGAAACGTTTGTGACTAAGAAAAAATAGATTTAGAATATAACTCAACAGTTGGTAAACAAATACTAATGGGTAATTTAATTAGGAAAAAGTTGTTGAGTCACTCTAATTAAGGTTGGTCATTTTTGGAAAAAAAAATTGATGAATTTAAAGCATTATTAGGAAATTTAGATAAAAGTTTGTAAAAATTAAGAAAATTTGACAAAATAAAAATAATAATAAGTGAACACGGCAAGTAAGTTAGTATAGTTGATATCTCATTTTTTAGTTGAAATTTAATGGAAGAAAAGTTGGTGAATTATGCTAATTTAAGTGGGTGAGAGAGCAGGGTTTCACAATCTGCCGCACAATATATAGCACTCACAATAGCTTATAAAATAGATAGAGGATAGAACCAAAAAAAAAAGTCAGTAATCTCTAAACAGAGAGAGTAAATATTCAAGGGTTGCCAATTAACGTAAAAAAAGTGGTAACTTAATAAAATAAGTTGGTAAATTAAAAATAAAAACAATGATTGAACGTAACATGCAATTATTTAGTAATTTAATATGCTAAAAGTTTATAGATATCTCTAATTTAAGTTAATAATTCTGTATAAGAGTTAGTTAATTCAAAATATCCGTAAGTTATGCAAATTAATGTAGTAAGTTAGATAATAATATGCAAAAAAATCCAAAAAAGTAGGAAAAATTGTCCAAAAAATCATAAACTTAATATACTTTTACCGATTCAATCATAGATATTTCAATTTCGTCAATTAAGTTGTAAATTTTTTCATATTTTGCCAGTTAAGTCTATCCAGTCAATTTTAATCGAAAATTGCTAACTTGAATATCAATTATCCTATAAGACACGATCGATGCTGTCGTGAATATATTTTAATGATATTTTGATTTTTTCAGCGATGACCCTTGGGGAGGGCATCGCGACCCTCGCTATTGCTAGCGATTGTGTGATAGCCCTCACCCAGGCCCTCCATAGCCCCTCACCTAATGCCCTCCCTATGGTCACTGAGGGCCTAGGTGAGGGCCACAACACCCTTATCAGCCAAATCAAGGGTTCACAAGCCCTAGCCCAGGACGCCTCGCCAAATCTAGGCCAAGCAAGGGAGTTGTGACCCTTGTCAAGTCTGTGCAAGGGCCACGTTGCCCTTGACCCACACCGGCCTCAATCCAAAATACCAAAAAAAAGAGGTAAAGAAACTATAAAAACACAAAAAAAAAAAAAAAAAAAGTTACAAAAATTTCAAAAAATTATCAAAACGTTATTTAAAAATTCCATGTCGGTGGTGATTAGGGGTATGCACTGGGAACCACCCGGACAGGACTAGACCTACCGGTTTTGGGCATTTCCCAAAGAGGGCGGTCCGATTCTCGATTCTCACTTTTGGAATCGATAGCCGGTTGACTCGGTTCTCGGTTCCAAGGTGGGAATTGGATCGACAAGACCGGATTGGTAAATTTTTTATATATAATATATATTTTTAAATTTCTTAAGAAACAAACCATAATTCCTACTAATTTCTCCTATTTTTCATTTTATTTTTTGCCTAAAAAAACAAATTTACCGATTCCATCGGACTAGACCGATCAATTGGTCCGATTCTCGGTTCTAGGATCAGTCGGTCCAGTTCCTGGTTCCGGAATTTGGGAACGTGTCCTCCCGTTCCAGTTCCGAGATGGTTGTGCCACGCAAGAAAGTTGACATCAACGTCAATAATTTCCAACTAAAATTGACTGGGTTGACTCAATTGGCAAAATGTGAAAATATTTAAAACTCAATTGACAAAATTAAAAAGCTTATGATTAAATTAGTCAAAGTGTAATATGTTTATAACTTTATGGACAATTCAAATTTATTCGAAACATCCGTAAGTTACGCAAATAAATGTAGTAACTTAGATGGTAATATGCAAACAATCCAAAAAAGTGGCTAATCTCATGTAAGTGTTGGTAGCTAACCAGCAAATCACCCGGAAAAATGCAAAATCATCCATAATATTTTTTTTTACTAACAGTCTTTTGACACTCACCAAAACAGGAAGAAACATTCGTATTTTGGGCACAAAGTAACAGAATTCTGCCTCACCCCACAGGTGCTTTGTGAATGTCATTCTTACCGGACTTAGGCGGTGGGGGGCTGTACTAGCTTAGTAGTACCACGGCATTGTGCTAGGGAAACAATTATTGAGATCATTTTTCCAGGAAAAAAAAAAAAAAAAAAAACCAAACTACAGTAAATAAAAAGTATAATAAAAATATTGAGAAGTGCCTTAACCGATTGCATCTTCAGATATATAATCTGAAGACGACGTTTGTGAGCGTGGTTGGTGAACTAAAACATTGAAGGGTGGTCGTCGGTTTGGGTCATGCGGGTCGTCCCAGTTGAAATCGATATCGATGATGCCCTTCGCTTTCCACCCCCTTGAAAATCTTGCTCTTCGGACGATTTATATAATCAATTATCGGCTCCTCTTTTAGGGTATTTTCTTTCGTCCTAAGTTAGAAAGGTTCCAACTCTAGTACTCCCTTCTGGCCAGGAAAATATATATGTTTTCGTCATGTGAACGAGACGAGACGTACGCTACAATTCGCTCTTCCCAGGTCCCCTCTTGTGCTCCCGTTTTCCATCGTGCACCTGTCATTCTCGTGCGAGTGGGAATAGGTCCAGAAATTTCAAACTTTAACCCACCCTGAGGTTGTTTGGACCTGGGTACATGGCTTTGAGTAGTCATGTCTTTGTCGCAACGTTATTAGGTTTAATGCGTCGTAAATTGCCGGGAATTTCAATCGCGTGGCTGTACTTTTGAAAACGCTGCTACTCCATCGATCATGTTTTGAAAAATTAGCTGAAGGCATCGCGTCACATTGCAGATAAAGTTGCGCTTACGAAATAACCTTGTCGCCGTCTATGGTTAGCTTCTCGTAGCTTTCACGACCTGTTGATGGTGCGTTTCAAGTCCAACTCGCTTTAAAAATATGATAGTGATTGAGCGAGGGGAACTATGAGAGAAGGTATGTTTATGTGCGTGCGCAAGCACATACGCAACGCTCCAAAGATGAAACCATCGAGATATTACGTCTCGACATTGACTCAATCTCTGGAGAAGCTTCGGAAAATTAATTCGTTACAATGGCCTAAATATTGACATGAATTTGATCTGCCTTTGATCAAACGAGGGAGGTAGGTAACTCGGCATGAGAATGAATTTGATCTACCTTTGATCAAACGAGGGAGCTAGGTAATCTCGGCATGAGAATTGGGGAGTGTAAAAGCTCAAATTTCAGATCTCGAATAGTTTTTAGTGGGTCGTTTCAATTGCGTCACCCTATAACGACTGCGGGATTACATGAAGAACATAAAAGGGCGGTTGTTCGAACCCGAGTCGCACATATGAACGGTCGCCAATCAAGAGCAAGATCACTCTCTCGCGACACTAACGGGCCGATAATGCTACATCCTCAATGCACCAAAGGGTCATGAAAAATGTAACATATGCTCGAGATAATAGCAACAAGGCTCAACAAAATCAAGCATCGTGGAAAAGGACATTTTTTCTCTCTTGCCAATATCCAATTAGAGATGGGGGATAAAAGCATCCTTATCTTGCGGGATAAATAGAAAACACTATCTCTCGATCCAATTATAAAAATATAAATGAATAAATAATATTATATTTTATGGGAGGAATGTGACTAAGATTGAACGAAAATAAAATAATCTGCAAACAATTTAGTATATTAAAGTTAATTATTATGAAATTAATGAACTAAAATAAATGGTGGTAGGAAAGGGAAGAACAACGAACAAATGAACGAGAGGTAGGAAGGTCTTTTAAATCAAAGGAGGTCAAGATCGACTGACTTTTCGGACCTAAACGCCAAAACACTTAGGTAAGGAGGGCCATGAACGTTGACAAACAGTCCTCCAATCCCAACCACAGTTGAAAGTGACATTGATCTTTTTGTTTTGTTTTGTTTTTTTGTTTTGTTTTGTTTTTTTTTTTTTTTTTTTTTTTTTGTATCGAGTGCTCCTTTTGGCGACCACTTGCTTGTGGGGAAAAAAATCATAAAAAGAAAATTTCCTTTTTTTTTCTTTTTTTCATGTAATTAATTCTATTTTCACCGATGATTTGAGGTTTTCTTTCTTTTATTTAACTTAACGGGCTGTTCAACGACGGTGAGTGCAGCGCCTATTTATTTGTCATGGAGATTATGGGAAAGGTAGTGATTATCACCGACGATCGTAGAGAGTTGTATAAATTTCGCCAGAGCAATTCCTAGTTTGTTCGGGAATCCGGATATTGAGGATTTTACGGGTTGGTGGATGCAAGTGCGCTAATCCTTCTACGATTGAGACATCCCTCTGGGATGGACAAGTCAAAATTGGTGGCGTTGAAGTTAATGGGAGGAATTTCGTCACGGGCCACAGAGAGATGGCAAAGCACCGCAATCAACTTAGTCAACTAATAATAATAATAATAATAATAATAATAATAATAATAATAAGCATGTCATTTCTGCAAAGAGAAATAATATAAACAATCTATGAACTCAGATTCAATATATAATGTCATCCATGTATTTTTAGTTTGTGTAATGTGGTTCTTGAATTATTAATGAATATCAAATCTAACCCCTAGATTATAATGTCATCCTCTATTAATTCAAGTTAATCAAATCTATTGATATAACTTTTAATCCATTAAGTTTGAATAGTGGGCGACTAAAAGAAAAGTTACATTTAGATTATCAAATAATATACGTATCTCACATCAGGATCTAATAATTCATATCATCAAATAACGATAGACACATTAATGCTTTAATATATATTTTATTTCTAAAATAGATGGATAAAAAGACAAACATGGCGGCTCCTTCACAATTTACGTCATTAGACTATTTTGTCCGAACTAGAGTAAAAAAAAATAGAGGAAAAGTCCAAAGGATGATTGCATTGACCCAATGCAGTCGAATGTTGACTTGGTTGGTGGAGCGCTTCAGAGACCTCGACCGAACCGTAGCCACCGCTTTTGGCCAGTTAAATGGCGGACCGCAGCCATTCTACTGTGCGCGAACCTTCCATGCAACTCGGCTGCTCCCGTTTTTTCGATTAATCAATAACTAATCTTTTTTCTTTCTTAATTGGCGTCTATTATTGTCAAGAATATAATATAAAATATCACTACTCTTGTGGTTAAGGGAGATACTTTTTCAGCTCGTGAGCTGCGACGCACGTTTTCACTGCAAAATACAATTAATATAATAAGCAAAACAACATCAGCAAAAAAGTTTGGGGACCAAAGTGTAAATTTTGACCGCATCACCGATTAAGCTGAAAAATCAATCTAAATTGGCGAGACCGAGGGCGGGATTTCCTCTCATGTTCTTTTAAATTCAAAGCATCCCTTGATTTAATTTCAAATCCATGCTACGACTTTATATAATTCTAGATGATGATTTTTCAATAGCTTGACCCTTCCTCCTACTTTTTCTTTCTTCGCCCCCGAGGACTTCAAAAGGAACGAAGAAAATCGTTCAATTTAGAAAGAACAACTCTTCATATCGCATGGAAAAAGAAAGGGCCAATCCCATAATCATCAAGCGAAGTTGAAGTTGGCAACATGCACGTCGCCATATCAGCTTCCCTAAACTTTATCTAGAAGCAACGTGGAGTAATTCAAAGAAAGCGACCATTCGACCTTTTTTAAGTTTCAGGAAAAAAGTCATGTGGAAATTTCATCTTTTACTATAGCTTAAGATGGAAAATTCCACGGAAGATGAAACATCCACATGATTTTTCCTACGTCGGTATTTTCTGTTTAGTATTTGTATCTTTGCAATGAATGATATCGAGAAAGTCTATGTCCATCCACAATCTAGACGTAATTATAAAAAAAGAAAAAAAGAAAAATGACTGACCATATTTAAGTGCACATACTTATATACAAATTATTTTCTTATATTAATAAGCGAGCAAAGTTATTTGAGTCGACTAATTTCCATCTGGTGTGACGGTCTCTTTTCATCTCAAACATAGACCGGATAATTGACGAGGACACACGGGTCTATGTTCCTGGAGGCTGCCCCGACAAATTCAATGCGTGTGACGAGTCGAAACCAAACTCTGAGCGAGGAGGGGGAACGCACTTCTCACTTGAACAACCCCTTTGGAGTTGTATGCACGCTTGAATTGGAAACTCGAGCTGTCCTTTTCGATGACATCCAACGAACGTGCAAACCTGAGAGTTCAAGTTCTCAAAATACGCACGTGTATAGGTTCTCGGTCCGGGTTCAATTTTGCCGGTTCTAATTGCAAAAGTGAGCTTACATGGTTGGGGCCATTCAAGTTAGGAGTACCACTAAGCCCATCCCTTAGCTACATGATTGGGTTCCAATTCGACTCGTGTTATGTAGACTTAAGCATGATTTTAAGGTAAAATCGGAAATCGAAAAATCGGACCTGTTCGATGTCATCCAATTCTAATGTATGCAAGATAGGTTTCAGATTTTAAAGGTTGAGAAACCTAAAACAAGTTTTTGTGTTCTTTTTATTTTATGTCTTCACATAATTTTTCGGTATTTTATGACTTTCAATTATGAGTGTAAACTAAAATCATTAGTCTGAGCTTCCATATCTAACATAGTCATGACTGAGACTTTTACATTGTCAATATTTTTTTATATTTTTCATGTATCTAAATATGAGTTGTGGTCCGTAGATTATAATAACAAATAATGATTATTAGAAATAATGACTTATAAGTGAAATCTAGGTAGATCTTGGAATCAATCTTAGAACTAATGCAGGGTAAATTTCAAGTTCCAGAATATGCAGGATAAACTTTAGGTTCCAAAGTTGAGGAACTGATTCCAACGGATAGGTTCTAGATCTAAGTGGATTTTGGATCAATCTTGGAACTGTTCACCCTTGGTGTCATGTCATCCCTTTTTATCTCTCAAACCGATTTCGCATACATCAGTCTAGTCTATTCTCACCGAGTCTCCGCATCAATGGAAGGGCCCAATCGAGCTCGTGCGATCGGCCTCTTTTCCTAATTTTGAGGTATCATGTTTGCAGCAGATCATCAAATCGCAAGTCTCGTTTAAGAAGATCGTGTCATTATAGATTTTGATGGATAGGATTCCCATGAATGCATGAATTCCATATCGTAGTGAACTTTAGAGGCCCGGCAGTACTAAGCTTCCCAACATGGGTCCAAAAGGTCTCGTGGACCGAATCATAGGGCGGACTACAAATCAAGATCCGACCCGAAATCTCCCTCCTCCTCCTCCTCCTTCCAAATTCAACATCTCGATCGGGCGATCTCACCGGTGGCTCCAAAAAGCAACGGTGGACCCAGAAAAGAACAGTCGATTTTCTAAAGCCTAAAATCGAGGGTGAGAAAGATCGCAGTTTACCCCCGCGGGTCGGAAATCGGACCCGCTGGCCGGACCGGCGAGCCCCCACCAGGAACTTTAGTCGCTCGTGAAAGGAGGTGTTCCATCATTCTCGAGAGGACCACGAAAAGCGAGCAGCAGCACCGAACCCCATGATGGAAATCGGTGTTTTAGGACATCATATGGTCCATCCTCGGCTGATGCCGAGTGCCGCGACTGTAGTCTAATCATTAGAATCGTGCATTTGAGCCCATGCCCATGAATGATTCACGGCTGAATCGATAGCATCCGGGCTGTAAAGTGGCCAGACGAAAAGAAAAGCAGATCAAAATCCAACGAAACATAAGTAAAGAAATGAAAAGAAAAACCTGAGAAAAAGCAAAAACCTGGACTCGATGATTCTCTCGATGTCGGCGACGCCGTAGACATTCCATCATTGCTGCTGCTTCTTGCTTTTCCTCTCTTTTCTCAAGTTCGTATGTCGTGGATGGCGGAGTGTTTTTCCATTTTGATGCCTCTCGGAACTGTATAGCAATATGCAGGAGTAGCTTGCTGTAGCTGTAGCTGTAGCTTGGTGTGAAACTCGGTAGATTTGATCATGGGCGTTTCGCCGGAGTCGGGCCGCGAGAAGCCTGTCGACTTCCGAGCCCCGCCGCCGTCCCCGGTGGCGTCGGGCCGGCGGTCGTGCGTCACGAACGACGACGTCTTGACCGAGTTCTTGGAGAGCTCGCTCCGAGTCCCGGATCTCGTCTTGCCCGACAAGATCTTCCCGAAGCAGAAGTTCATCGAGAACCCCTCGAGCATGGACTTCGGCTGGTTGGGCACCCCGGGGAGCGACTCCACGTCGAGGATGTTGGATTCCATAGCGAGGGTCGGATGCTTTCAGCTGGTGAACCACGGGATCGGGCGCGAGTCCTCGCACGGCGCAATGACGGCCGCCGCCGGGATCTTTCTGGTGCCACCAGAGAAGAGGGCGGCAGCGATGAGGTCGCCGGAGAAGCCTTACGGGTTTGAGGAAGTCCACGGCAGCGGTGAGGAAGAAGACGGCAGCGAGTTGGCTGAAGAGTTTGTGTGGTGTAGAGAGGAAGGGTGGGAGGCGGAGATGCAGAGAGTATGGCCATTGGGTTATTCAAATTTCCGGTACATAACTACCTAGTCTTTTGTCCTCTTATGCGTTCAACTTCAGTTTGATGCTGCTGGATTGCCGCATTAATCATCCTAGAAAAAAATCAGATTATACTCTGAATTTAGGCGTAAAGTTCTTTGGTTTTTGCTCGAGTGATCCACGATTATTATCCTGACAGGACTCAATTAGCAGATAATGCGATGCGCCGTGATTTGCAGTGCCTTCTTATACGACTTGCTCTCTAATTTTCGGGTTATATTACAGTGATGAAATGGTGAAACTTCAATCGCATGTTGAGAAGATTGCAGAGAGGGTCATGACGGTCCTCTGGGAGCAATGTCTTGAAGAATCCACGCGCGGAAACGATGGCATGAAAGGCGAAGGATGTGCCGGTGCCGACACTGGAACAATGTGCTGCATTCTTAAGCACAGTAAGAACGTCCTGGACGATGATCGGTGGGCGAGCTCTCTCAGGTACGACGTGATCAGGATGATGATCAGAGGAGCTGATTACTCCCACGCCTTGTGCTTGCACTTGTGCGACGGCGCCTCGGAGTTCCATGTGTACTCCAAGAAAGGGTGGGTCTCGTTTTGCCCCGATAAACACTCTTTGATTGTCACGGTTGGCGATCAATTTCAGGTATGCCATCATCGATGATTTATTCCAGAAAATGTCCAGATACGTTCTGTTCAAGGAAGATTAAGTGAAAATTAAATGACATTAGCAATGTGGCTAGTGCCATCAAGGCAGATCGAGTAGGAAGATTGAATGAATGAATGAATGAATGCTTCCGGAAGTCGAGCTCTAAATAACTCAGTCGTTATCGCAGCATATAGACAGATATTGGTGCTCGCGTCATTCATCTGCACACTAGAATCGAAGCCTCGTCCTGTCGGATATATGCGAAAATAAGTCCTCCATTCATATCCGATCATCTGTGGAACATTAACAGTGCAACATTATGCAGGCATTGAGTGGCGGGCGGTACAAGCATGTGGTAGGGAGGCCGATCTTCAAGAGCGAGACGGAGGACCGCATCTCAATGGCTTTCCTCTGCTCGCCTCCACAGCGCGCGCCGGCTTCCAATGATGAAGAGCGCTGCGGCGGGAGGAACACAGTCTCCGTCGGCCAACAAGTCATGGCGGCCATCGTTCTAAGCCTTGCGTACCATCTTTTCCTTTACATTCTCAACAAGTTTTGATCATCTTTGGTTACTTCTTTCGATTATGGATACAGCACGGGGAGGACCATATGCAAAGCAAGAAGCTTCTTGTTTTCCTTGAGTGAAGGGCGAGGTGTTCTTTGACTTTTCACATGATTGTTGACAGATTTTGTATGGCTTTTGAAGAAGTAAATAGTTAGGTGAAGTTTCAGACATCGATAAGTTTGCTGGATTCTTTCATCTATTACTTCGATCCAGAAATAAAGAGACAATGGACTCGACATTTACACATTTAGATGCTGCAGGCATACGTTACTTAAAGGATTGGCTACTAATGATATATGTTCGACACCATCGGCCGTTGCAGCGTGGATGGTAGATCCCTTGTGCTTCACCGAGGAGGCCAAGGTTCGAAGCCCCTGCGAAGGCTGAAGCGCTGTGTGGTGAATGAAGCGTGGCGTCGGGGTGGTGGTTTACCCGCTAGCGACACCTGGGGGTTTACGCGGCGGCTATCGGCCAAAGCGGTTCCTCCAGCACAAAAAAAAAAAAAAAATGATATATGTTCGACGAGAGATCTGTCGAAGTCGATGTCAAGTGTATGTACTTTGACGTAGAATTGCTTATGGGAAAACATTTTCGAAATCACTTGAGAGTTAAAATGAAGTTTATTTTATTATAAGGAAATTTGGGGACATATTATAGCAATCCTTCGGTTGGAAGTACAATCTAAAGAATATCACTCGCCTATGGCAAGAACTCTGAAAAGTTGAGTATTTTCAGAGCTCAGGCTCAAGCAAAGCCGCTACTGAGAGAATTTCACAAATTATGGAGATTCGAATCATTTCTCCCCTAATAAAAATCCAATAAAAGTTTGATGGTAGGTTTTCTTATCAGCAATTGTGTTGGTAATTATTCATATTGAATATGATCACATAGATAAATCAAAGTATGTAGACACTACTTGATGTGTTTTTATGATAAATAAATTATTTGATATTTTTTATTAGTCGAGTCCATACGTGAAGTACAATTTTGTTTTTCTCAAAGAAGGTTTGCTTTGACATAGCCCCACTCAAGAAGGTTTGCTTTGACATAGCCCCACTACTTTGCTTTCTCATTATAGCAAATATTATTCTCGAAAACTATGAGGATCTTTTTTGCATTTATTTAAAGTGTTACTACGCTAATTTTCATCGATTTAATGGATTCAAGAAAATCTCAAACACTAACTAAAAATATGAATAAATAATTTAAAGTAAATTAAAAAAAACAAAACTATATATTTGCAACAGAAAATATGTAAGATAAAACAAATTGCTAATGAATGACTTTATTTTAATATGAAAATATATTCAATTATTATGACATTATAATACATCGAATGTTGGTTCTCTCTTTGTCCGAAAGGGAACATGTCTTGACCAGAAGAAACCCCTCTCTTTCTCTCTCTCTCTGCCTACACACACAACAAAGAGTCGACTTCATTGCTGGAGCTAGTCTCGTTCGAGCTCGGGAGAAATGGAGGGAGTTGGGTCGAGGGATTCGAGATCGTTCCATTCGCTGTTCTCGCTGTCCGAGGTGAACTTCGACCGCCCTCTCTCTTCTCTTGTATTCGATCAACTTCTGCTTTTGATCGCAACGCTCTGCATGCAATGTATTGATCCCGAGTCCCGGCTCGACTCAGTGTTTCCGCTAAGCTCTGAGCTTGTTTCCATTCTGGGTGACCGTTGGTTTTTCATTTCGTGGCTTGCCCACTCGATTGTGGCTCGGGTTTGTGTCCCCCTTTTGGCGTTCTTGCTTTTCCCTCTTTTCTTGGTAATGGAAACAGCGTTCCCTACTCTCTGTGTTCTTGCTGGTAGAGCCCATTATTTTCTTTCATCTTTTTTATTTGTCGCGAGGTGTGATGGAGAGGAAAGACCTCTTTTTGCTACTCGTTTTGGTGAAAAGCAATGTCGGGCTGTGTACCCATTGCGTTTTGCCTGAAAAAGTCGCGTGCTTTGGTTGCTCCAGTTCGTGTAGTTGCGATTGGCCGGTGCGGTCATGCTTCCAGGATTCATTCCTTGTGTACGACGCGTTCGTTTCGAATAATGGGTTTGGCAAAATAAAAGCAGAAGCTTGCAGGATATGAAACGCTGAATTGGCCCAGAAACAGTTCCAAAAAGGGAAGAGGCTTTAGCTCTAATCTGAAAAGAGGAACGGTACTGGGGAAGCAATCAGATTATGTTTACCAATGCGCTCTGTGAATTTACTGAACTCTTTTAAAGGATTTTAGAACCTTCTGCTTTTGCCAATCGCATACTATATGTTGGACCCTCCAATTGTCCTTTTCTAGGATTCTATCACGTCTCTCCACGGCATCCTAAATTAATGAATCAACATGAATGAAACTGAATATAAAAGTTCCCTAAAATTGGAGCGTTCACAGCTCATAAAATCATCATATATCTCATGAAAGAAGAAAAAGGTTTAGATTTTTGTACACTTGAGAAAAGCATCAAGTGGCATTCATAGAGGACTCACTAACGTGATTTGACCTGCTAGTTTATGTGTCTTGGCTGTTTCTGATAGCTACGGGCTTCACTGTCTTGAATGAAGAGGCTCTTTTCAGCATAGAGTTGTATGAGCACAATATACTTCCTTCCAGTTTTGTTTCTGATGATCATGTTCTCCTTATTTGGATGAGTGTATAATCTTGGCTTTAGTTGATGCTTTGGGATTGCAAATGATCTTAAGGCAGTGGAGAAATGCTCAATGCTGATAATTTTGTTGCTGCTATAATCCCAAATGTTATGTGCAATCTTTTATCTCGCTGGCAAGTTTTTCGTGGTCAGATTCTACTTATTTTTTTTGTTAGCATACTGAATGTTTGGACTGAAATGTTTATTTGATTGCATTCCTTTTCTGTTCCTCGTGTTTCTTGGGTTTTCCATGTTATTTGACAGATCGTGGAGATGGAGAATATAATTAATGAGATGGGAGAGAAAGCTCTGCATCAAGAGTTTTGTGAAGAACTTGCAACTAGATTAAGGTAATATTTGCACCTTCTTATGGGGCGTACCCATATTTATTGAATGAACATTATCTGTCTTCATTTGATTTTATTTGACACGTTATCAGCACATAGTTCCTCAGCAATTCGAGCTGGAAGAGCTGCATTGACATGGCAACAGGTTTGCATTTTTCCGCTCCTTTCATCTTATTCCATCCATCTTCTATATGAGAAAAGAAAAGATGTGGCATAAGTGCTGGAGAGAAAAGCAAGTGTTCCATTATCACCATGTTCAATTCTCTTTCCTAATTGTTTTTGCTCTAGATGTGGCTTAACATCATAGTTGTATCTGCAATCGGGTTATAAACATTTGGTGGAATGATCTGCCTCTCTTGTATGTCCAGGTGCAAAGTTGGTTCCAGGATAAACACAAAGAGCTGCAAGCTGAAACCGTGTCTTCACCTGTTGCACTGAAGTTGTTTGTTGATCTTTCAGATGCCAACATTTCTAGAAACGCCAGTGAAAGTTCCCAGAAGCCTGAAGGTGCCTCTTCCTCAATCTTGGTGTGGACTATCAGGATTGTTTGATGTGCCTTTGCATGCATATAGGCTCCCTATTTACACCTTTGGGTGGGAATTGTCTTAACTCTACCATAGGAATGTTTACCAATTTACTTGAATATTTTCCCCATCTTTATATTTGTCACATCATCCCTGAACTGCGAAAAGTGTTGTGCATTATTCTATGTGATTTGGCCCTCAAATGTTTAACAGGTAATGATGCGACAGATCTTTCAGAATTGGCATTTGAAGCTAAATCATTTAAAGATGACGCCTGGTAAGATGTACAGATAATTAAATGACACCTTATTTTCATGTATCATGTTGTGTTCTGAGTTTCAATGTTCTTCACCCTTTCGTTTTTACTAGTTGATGATTAGGCTTCAATGACTTGATCTTTTTGGTAGCAATGGCTCTATTAGTCTATTGCCAAGCTCAATCAAACTCTTAAGTTCCCGATTGTCCCAGAAAGGTTATGATAATATTATTCTAGATATTTTTCACTTTTGAGCTTCTTAAAGACATTAGTGATATTAAGGCATAATTACTTTATGATGGGCGCGGAGTCATAGACCTCTTTCACCAATCTTGGCGATCCATATTTGATTTCGCTTCCTTAAAAGTACATCTCTGATTAATTATACAATGTGTCGATAAGAAAAGTTGTGCAGCTGATAATTTTGAGAAAAACATTATAATGAAAGACTCAAAATCTTTTATGTGAGGTGAGCCTCTGCTCCTGTTTGCTGTCCTTCTAGTACTGGTTGGACATGGCAGCTGTACTATGGTGCTCATCTAGTCTGTATTTTGAAGTCGATGCATTGTTTTGATTTAAGTATTAGCCATCCATTACTAAAGAATGCTTATATCTTTCCACATTTTGGTTCTATCTAATAATACTACAGTTTGAATTGTTACAACAGAGCCGTTGGGCCCAAAAACATGGAAAACACTTAGTAGTCTGTCAGTTTGTGTGCCTGAATCAAATTTTCTAGTTTCCATCCGGGCATCTGAAAACTTCTGGAATGTTATTCTGTACTTTGGTTTTCCTTTACCACCTTTCCAAGTTTGGGAGGGATATATACTCCCTGGAATGCTATCTTTCTTTTGGCTTCTCATTCCTGTTCGAGGCTTCCAGATGCAAGAATTTTGATATTGGAGTCAGATCAGTGGATACGTGGAAAAATGAACCCTAATTGAGGTCCTGACATTAATTTTTACATCCAAAATTGAGCTTTGTCGAAGCAATATTGCTTCTCAGCTCAACTTGATGAATAATGTGCTTTTACTTTTTGCCATGGACATAATGATTTATGAAAAGCATATGCCAGTTGTAGTCCACATACCCATCACAGCTGCCATACCAATTATTGTTGAGACAAAATGCTGTTTATGAATGGCAGGATTTATTTATAAGTCAAATTTTCCCATCAGCTATATCTCAATGGTTTTTCAGGTACGATGTCGCTTCCTTTCTCACCTTCAGGGTCCTTTGTACCGGTGAACTTGTAAGGTTCTTCTACTTTTAACTAGTCTCCTGTCTTAGTGTGTTATTTGGATCTTTGTTGCTCCCGCACTAGAAATGCCAGTTGTCAAGCTCCTTTTCTATCAGACAACACAATCCTACTGTCATTGGCAAGCACTGAGCTTGCCAAATCCACTTGAACTGTTTTGGCTCAAGTTGATGCTGTTGCTTGGATAATTACTTACTATTATCACCAAACACATAATTTTGTCAAGTGACTGTATTGCATCTGTTTCCAAGATGGCATGCTTATAATAAGAATGGAAGTTTTGTAGAGCTCCCGCAGAAAGATGGTGTGATGGGATCTCAGTGGTTCATCACCTCGCCATAACTGAGGCTCCATGGCAAGGAATCAAATAGGGGGACAATAGGAGCCGCTTCAAAAGGCACTCTAATATTCCTAAAGAAATCACAACTCCAGCCAAGCAATTTTATTATCCTCTACTGTATCATGTGCAAACATTTTGAAGTTCATGCCTGCTATGAGGCACTCTCCGTAATATGACAGCCGCTAGGCCTGCACTCCTGATTGTTTCAACATGCATGTGGCAGCAATTTAAAACCTTCCATGGGGATGATAATTCAAGATATATGCCCTCTTTTTATGCATTATGCCCACATGGCCTAGGGAACACATCAATGGAGTGGAGAGGCATCGATTGGGGGTTCCTAGATATAACTTCTTATGCTTTACAGGAAGCTCGTGTACGATTTGCTGGGTTTGGAAAAGAGGAAGATGAATGGGTCAATGTGAGGAAGGGCATCAGGGAGCGATCTATCCCTTTAGAACCTTCGGAGTGCCACCGAATCAATACTGGAGATCTTGTTCTGTGCTTTCAGGTACCGCTTATCTTTGAATTGACAATATTTTTTATTACCCTAAAAAGGCTTTATCGCGTGCTCATTACTGTAAGTCTGCAAGTTCAAGAGAACTTCACAATGACAAATTTAGAGCTTGTGGTGCTGATCCATTGTTATGCGAGGAATTAACACCCCAACAAGAAAAGTCTTTTAATTTTGGTTTCTGGAGTGTCTGTGTTGACCTGTGATTATGTACAGGAGCGATTAAATCAAGCAGTCTATTGTGATGCCCATATTATGGAAATTCAGAGAAAACCACACGATGCCAGCAGTTGCACCTGCGACTTCATTGTCCGTTACGACCATGATTTCAGTCAGGTGAGTGCTAAACAAAGCCTTGTGAACATTCTTTAAATGGGTCTGTCGTTGACGTCAGCTTTTCTGGACATCTGGCTCCAGCATCTCCAAAAAACTAGGTTATGTCGTGCATGGTCTCTCCATGCATTCAATTTAAGCATATCATGACTTCTCATCTCGGCTAATTTGTGGTTCAGGAAATGGTTGAGCTGAGCAGATTGTGTTGCCGGCCGAGGCAAGAAGAGTGCCCACAGCTTTCCGAGGAAAATCAGTATGAAACTGCCTTGAGCATCTCAGCCCGTAGCTTGTGGGAGTAGCCACGCCTTGCTTCGGAATGTCTGAGAATAACTGAATTAGGGGGCGTGGGGATTTCTAATTTTCTTTGCTTGTTCTGAATTTGATAGAAGAACAAAACCTGCGAAATCAAAGAGGATGAACAGTATGTCCAGTACATCGCAAGATGCGATAGAGGTAGGCATGTGAAGTTGGTTTTTAATGGAATTCTTCCAGAAGAGGATAGACGTAGCATGTCGAACTCGCAGCCAGGCGAACCATTGGATTAACAACCCGCTGATTAATGAATGATCTGCACTTCCCCGAATTTTATCACGATCTAGTTCAGACCATTTATTATGAAGAAAAAACTTACGTTTTACCTGTATATGATTTATTAGTGAGGTTACAGAATGGCCAATTTTCGGGGAAGTATCCAGTCTCAACATCTTCTATGGTTGAATCGGTTCTCTATAGTTTTCTGCCTACTGATTTCCGTTCCATCTCTACACGAGGGCTCAGACGCCGCACCTGCAGTATGACGCAAATATGAGCGCACAAATTTGCCACACAAATGTAATATCCGGGTTTCGCCGGACCTCCGAAACCCTCGAATACGTAACGGTTCGTGATGGATCAAATTTGTTGTCGAACTACGTCGTTGGCACCATTCAACGACACCATTTGTGAATGTTGTTTCGTTATTACCATCATTGTGTCGAGACGTCACGTATTGTCACGTTCTCACGATGACATCTCATCGAAAAATTTCTTCAATATCTCGCCACTCTGATAATGAACATCTTTCGCAATTGTACCTTACGGAAATAAGCTTTTCGTACATGAAAAGCTTTCGTAATTGCGACCGCGACAAGATGCTTCTTCTCCACATGACCGGGAAAATTGCCATGCGCGGCCATGCAATCACGCCAACCTTGTCTCCTCCATACGACCCACTAAGGCATACGCGCATGGAATGATCCCAGAGTTGGCCGACAATCCAGATGAGTTGACTCACGTAGTCAACTAATGAGAAGCTACGTCCGCTGCCCATGCATGCAAGGAGGGAGGACTTGACCGTCGCTACAGCTGTAACGCGGATGAAGTGGGGAGGGGCAAGTGGCGGAGGGAGACGCTGGCTGAGGGACACGGCTTGTCCGTGTGTTCTTCCCTCACGCAGCCACGAGGAGGCGAAAAGGGTTGACTAATCGGTCAACTAAATGAGGCCTTCTTCGGTGACACGTCCGCCCACGCGTCCTCCGTTGAAGCTACGCATCCCTTGAGTGTCGACCACCAAACCCACCGCAGCAAGCTGAGAGAGAATTCTTCTCTTCCCCGGCATTCCACCACCATCGATCATCTCCTTCGTCCAAATCCAGAGAATTCCCAGTCCAAATCAAGGCGCCGTTTTGCTCAAGCCAGGCTGCCGATCGCCGCCGCTGACCGCACCACCATGTCACCGGCCACCTCTCTGTCCCACAGCTCGCCTCACGAACCGCTACGTATTCGAAGTCCGGCGAAATCCGGATATCACAACAAATCCAAGTATTAACATCATAAGCCAGGGGAGTTCCTGCTCGGTGAATGTTGCTTTAAAAATTAATCTTACCATACGAGATCACTTGCATCAGGCACAAATGTTAAGCACTTCTACCTCTTATTAATGGGGGAATTGGACTAAGTACTTATAAAATGAAGAATTTCGATGCTGGTAAAGCAAACACAACCGCCTCAATGAGAGAGAGAGAGAGAGAGAGAGAGAGTACCAGTAAAGACCCCCAACTATATTAAGGATATCGAGCAGGACAATCATCAATCTACAAAGAGATCCGACAATGCAAAGCACTCCTTTGGGCCTTGACTGATCAAGAACATTAACTAGAGTACGTAAAATTTCCTACAACTACGGGCAAAGCTGACTAATACAGAAGCTGCACAACTTAACAGATAGCCAAAGCTTTTCTATCATCGGGAGACTTCTCTTAGCTCCAGAAATGCCAAGACTACGAGAGAGCAAAATAAGGAGCACTCCGCCGTCTCTTTAGAGCTCCAATGGACTCAAGAAACTGTTCTTCCATAGCACATGGATGCAATATAAAGATTCTTTGCCCACTTTTCCTGCATGACAAAAACAGAGTGTCAACCTCAAGGTATAAAAAATACTGGGGCAAGTGACTTCAATAATCTAATGCCGTGAAGTACGCACCTTGACATGTGTGCTTGGGAAAGCAGAAGTTCGCAGAGTCTCCTGGGTCTCATCCGTTGGCCTTCTCCTTGGTACACTAAGAACAAATGCAGCTTGGTCCCACGTCGCAGCAGTTGCCGTGATTCGATACCCACAGTCCCATCTCCGATGTATGCCTTCGCTTGGGTAAAGGAAATCCAATTCAACGACCTGAAATTGATGGTTGAATGGTGAGTTCTCCAAAACCATCAGTAAATGGATGTAAAGAAGACACTAAATCCAGTACCTGGTCTGAAAAGCCCGCACCACGAGACATTACAATGGCCCATCTACTTCCCGATGTGGCCATTGCAGTTACGTAAAAACCCTCTTTCCATTTTTTGTTAATCCATTTGAATGGAAAAGAATCGCTCACTTTGTAAGACTGTTGAAGATACTGGGTTCCTGTGGGTCAAGATATTAGCATTAGAAGAATGCAGACATCAGCAGGCACATGATACCCAAAGTAGGGGAAGTACCTTTCGACATCACCACTAACGAGCTCCCATTAGTGGCTCCAGCTATTGCACTGATGTAATAGTTCTTTTCCCACTGATCCATTATCCATTCCTTCAATCACACATAACATGTCAGCATCTAACAATTTAGAACAAAGTAAAAGTTGCTTTTTTACACTGGCACTTTGGGATTACCAAGGCCAAACCTACATATTTACAGCCTAAATGACCAGGCTTTTTGAGGAGTACCTCTACTTAACCTAAAAAGGAAGATTCCTTAATTTGGCATGCACACATGACTGGCAATTTGATGTCTCGCAAAAATGTGGAAAGAGCATACAATTCTCAAACCACTCAAACATGGAGATCTGTGGACTTAGCGAAGTACCTTGTGAAGAAAATAAGGAGAGAGTTCATAAACTTGTGAAGTAAATCCAGTGCCAGCGTCCATAATAAGGGCCCAGAGATTTTGACATGAGGCCACGCTGCTGATGAACAAGCCATCATCATTTCCTTTCTCAATGTGTTGATTGAGCCTTGTATCCGCCACATTATAGTGATACCTATGAAGCAAATAATAATTTAGCTATGTTAACCGTTAACACCAACCAATCATAATTAAATCAAGCATTTAGCAAAGTTGCTGAGGATAATGCAAGACGGACAAGTTTATTGCGAAAACAATAGGGCCAACCGCGGAAAAATCCAAATTACTTCATAAAATAATCTGAGACCACATCATATTAGTACCTTTGCTTCATAGGGCGGCGAGCATTGTAAACACTTATCCACTGAGTCGCTGGCATACCCAAGCGGATCTTCTTCTTTGGTTGTCCATCATCATCTTCATCGTCTTCCTCCATTGTCAAGCGTCCTCTCTTATGACCAACCTGAATGATGAGCTTTTCATGACAAAACATAAAATCCAAGTCAGCTCCAAACACATTTTCCAAAGGATAACTAAAGTCGAATAATATATTTGTTAATAATTGCAAAAGGAGAGAACCATCTTCGGTACCTTCTGAGCACCCTCTGTGTTAATTGGTCTAATATCCGGGTTTGGACCAATAATCCCATCGAAAAAGGAAATATATTTCGCATATTTAGGTTCCTCATCAAACTTCAAATTCACTACATGTTCAACGAACTGTCGAAATGGTTGTGGACAGAAACAACAAAGAGTTTCAGGAGATGTAGCCATCTTCTTCTTGCAAACAAGAAAACCTTTATTCTCTCCCTGCAATGTGATTAGAAGCATAAAGATCAAGTCAATACTGTTGACATTTGACAACACTTTATAAGCAATTTGCTAATACCAACCTGATAACCCTGCCAGGGTAAACGACCTCGGAGAAGGAAAATCAGTGTGTAAGCAAGGGATTCAAGATCATCTCTCCTGCTACCGATTCTCCCCAAATGAGCATGGACACTAGCATAACGCACTGTTCCCCTATGACAAAGAAGCCAAACAAGAGCAGCTAGTGTTACAAAATGTCTTGTGGAAAGAACCACGGCAATGAGAACAAAGAGAAAACTTCTTGTTAAAAATATTTTAAACAAAATGCAGACACCTGAAAACATCTGGCCGTTGATCATACTCAACATGCAGACCAGTTGAATTGTCCCGCCATTTAGTCGCTGACGGATGAGAACAGATAACAATTCAATGTGAGACCTCTACCAGCTTCGCAAATAGAACCATCCATAATGTAAACAAAAAATTACCTAATCCGAGGTCAACCAAGAAAAGTTTCTTCTCATCAGGAGTCCCGGGTGGGCCAAGTAAAAAATTCTCTGGCTTTACATCCCCATGTACATATCTGACAAAGGTTTTTTTTTTTTTTTTTGGTAAGGATATCTGACAAAGTTTCGTAATATATATATGTATAAAAAACAAGTGAGTGACATATAGCTTAATTATTCCAAGGAGGGGCAATTAAAACTGCTCTCAATCATTAAAGAAGATAGCATCTAATTCTCAATACGTGACAATGATATTCTCCTATAATTGTTTCTTTATAAGAGTAAATAAATGCTAAAACTTACATTAATATGGGTATACTAAACTAAGTCCTTCATACTAGGCCTATACTGTGAACGATTAATGAATCTCATCAGAGACAAGGAAGGAAATCGGTCAGACAAGTCGCACGAGAAAGATCAATCACTCAACCCGAAATTTAAAAAAGATCTGCAAATGTAATAGCAGAAGTACCCTTTAGAGTGCATTTTCTCCAATATGGAAATTGCTTCAATGGCAATGCATGCAACCATTTCAGTTGACATTCTGCATAAACAACAAGTTTTTAAGCACTTAATAAGTATAAAGCAAAAAGCATCAAGGGCCACAACAGTGTACCCCAAACTTACGTGTGAGAATTGTTATTCCAAACATCCCACAGGCTTGGCCCCAAAATATCCATAACCTGCAGGAAGTATGATCTGTCAAAGACCTATTATAATGCCAAAACCTAGGAAAAATCTACTTCAATAATTGCAAAAAAAATGCATACCATGACATAGTAGTCACCTTGCCGACCCTTGAAGTGTACCCGGGGTACACCATGACTACCGCCTAGAGTGCTGCACACATGATACAAGAGTAAGCGATGATACAACACTGACAAACAGAATAATGCAAGGAGATAAAAGCATACTCACTTGTAGACCTGCCATTCGTATGGGGGTCCATAATTACATCCTTTGCTACTTCTATGCTCAAACTTCAAGGCCACCTGAGGGACACACTTATTTAATATTGTACATAAAGGAATCATAGATACATGATATAATGGAAGTGAAGCATAAACTAAAAACCAGTATACCTCCGCTGGCCCATTTGTATTAATAGCAGAAACACGTCGACCGACATAAACTTGACCAAAGCCGCCCTTTCCCAATTTCCTGTCTATTCTATACACAGGGGACCCACCAACCTGGACCTGCAATAAAGTATTCAGCGAATCATATTCCAAATAAAGCAAATTACCACCAAGAGAGCAATCCATTAGTTACTTTGTCATACAGGAAAGGAAACTCAGCAGGCTGTAACCGGCATAATGACGCTCACAATGCTATAGTGACACATCACAAACTTGTACCAAACTCAGAAAGCCCCTAAAGTTATGAGATCACTCAAGGCACGAAAGCATTTAGGCCATCCATAGTGGCAAAGAGGCTTGCAAAGATGACTTAAGAATTGAAAATCTAGAGCGAACGAAATTTTTAGGCATTAAAAAGGTTCATGGTGGTTGTGCTGCCACTTCGCCGTGACAACTGTACAATTTCATCAGATGCAGTTAACATGTCATATGTGGAACCATCAGCTTTTAAAGATGCATGCACATCACAATTAAGGTATTTACTAGATAAAGAGAGCTCAGAAAACCTATCCAAGACATGCAAAAGTTCTGACTAAATAATACCCACAAGTAAAGCATGCTAAAAGCAGAATATGTGGAACAAATATTCATAGCACAGGCACAGCTGGAAATGTTTTGCCTAGATGTGAAAAAAAATGCAATGGGCAAGCCGTGGCTAAAAGCAGAATATGAGCAATAAATAGCTGAGCTGGAATTATAATCAAATAGAAATGAATTGAATTGTCATGGACAAACTGCAAAAACAACAAATTTAACAACTATTTCACTGCATTTACTTTCTCAGTATATACTACCATCTTGTAAGCTCTTTGCTCCATGAATAACCCTAATCGAATGCACGCTAAGATGAATGGCAAATTCAAGATAAGAAACTCCCATTACATTCTCCCAGATGCTAAAATAATTCTGACCGCCAGTAAAGTCAATAGCTCAAAGATAGGACTAACATGCCTTAGTGCTCTATTGATGCCCCAACAAGGAGTTCTTTTTTTTTTCCCCAACTTAAACACGGAATTATTTTCCAATAAAGAAAAAACCTCTATGATGCAATCTTTACCGTCACCCCCGAAATAAAAAATTGTCAAAACATATTAAGCTAGAGATTATACTGTAGAGCTAGGTCAGACTTAGGGTTGCTCTTCCCATGGCTTTAAAATTGTAGTCCTGCCATGCCAAGGAAAAAAAAGAAACCAAACAAAGCTAAATTGAAGAAACATGCGGCATCAAAGAAATTCTTTCCCCTCTTGCATTCATTTTTTTTTTTTTTCAATAAATGGCCATCCTGATGTCACCAGAACAGCATATACCTGGGGAGTTTCACCATCATGTGGTTAATTATCAAGTGAAATTGTTCCTTTAGATCATGATAGATAGGTGACATGGACCCATACAAATGACATGCCAAGAAATATTTTAATAGATAAAAAATTATTTCCAAATTTCAACCTTACTCAATGGCATTCCTTGATTCCTTTTCTAAGCTAGGACACCAGATAGAACAGAATAAGAAGTCGAGCATTAATTCTACTTAAACCATCCACTACATTTGTTGGACGAAACCTTCATTTCAATGTTGAAGTTTCCACGAAGACGTATAAGTAATTTTAAATTGAAGCTTGACTAAACACAAGGATAAAGAGGAAAATTAATAGCATACAGAGGTTCAGCCAGTCATGTCACACGGGGGTAATCACATATTTTAAGACAAACCATGTCTAAACAATCAATGAGTCAAATCTATCAAGAAGTTGAAAAATTAGTTGAATCGTCTTCTCCTTTGTCATCTTCTCCGCTACAAGATTTGCTGTGACAATCATCTGGACAGTGTAATGTTACGGTCTCATGCTTCTTTGAATATCACAGACATGAAACAACATTTCATCTCTTCTGCTTTACTTTCTTCCCCCCATTTCCCTGTTAGTTCTTCCTTTTTCCATATATCTTTTACAAAAGAGATAAAATGGCACCAACGACTACCACTACCAAGCTAATCTCAACTTGTCTCAAAGGATACAATGATGTAACATATGACTGATAGTAGTCCGGAACACATTAATCCATACCAATATATTGCAAAATAATTAGATTGGTGAGCACCAATACCATATTTCCATCACCACCAAAATCATTTAACAAGCAACAAATGATTAAGGAACCAAATAATTTAAGAGGCATCTAAAATTAGTAGACATCAAGAAATTATGGAACGATGAATAAGACATGTAACAATAAACAAACACACCAGTCTTCCCAATTAGTAATTCAACAATTGACAGCCAACAGACAGACTTCATCCTCAGTTTGAGGTTATGCACTCTGGGTAATTCTCTAAATCAGATAAATATAGAAAGCCAGCAATTTAATTCAACAGTTGACACATGTAACCATTAACAAGCACATCGGTCTTTCCAGTTAATAATTTAACAATTAACAGCTAACAGACATTCATCAACCTCAGGTCGAGGTTATGCACTCTGGATAATTCTTTCAATCAGATAAACATAAAAAGCCAGTAAAATGATTGTGTAATATGAGAGTACACTTAATTTCTAAGCACAATCCCAACTTCTTTAGTCTAACTTCTACTTTTGGAGCATATACTATAAGGAGGCTCTAGATTGTCATAATTTCATAATCAGAGAAAAGAAACATAGCTGCCTCAAAGCATAAGATACATAGTTTGAGACCATATAAAACTTAACATGATGCAAGAAAGTTATCCACAATATTCCTCAATTGATAGTCAAGAGCACACCCAGCCTCATTATCACATGATTTACTCTACAAAGTACAGAAGTAAAATCACATATTTCATGATGTCCAGGATAGGGTACTTCCCTGGACAATCTACTAGCCCCAATTGATATACAGTGGGAAGCAGACCGCGAGGCCTTCCAATAAGTAAATATTTCATCCTGGTAAATTGTCCTAATGCATTTCAACCATTGGTTTTAAAGAACAAGGCATACATTTCAACCATTGTATTTAAGGAACAAGATGTGCAATCATTAACAGTTTCATGCATCCAACGGCTCAAATGCACTGAGAGCACCATAAAAGTCCCCTCCAACCCCCGAAAGAGAACACACCATGCGCACAGCGCGCACAAACAGAGAGAGAGAGAGAGAGAGAGACTTCACCTCAATAATGTGGATTGCTATTAGAGTTTCTTCTACAACCAAAGTCAACTACTCGGGGTTACGTAGTCAATAATTTCTTCGAGTAACAAACACTTAAACAACAACAACAACAACGATGCTCAACACTACCACAATAATTCATCTTTTCACTGCCTTTAACTCAATTTAGCAAGAAAGATCACACAAATTCGTGAACCAACCGCCCACTGTCATTCTCCACGATAACCAGCCACCACATTCATCCCTTACGGAACACAAAAAATAAAGCATGTCCAGTTCAATGACAATCATTAAAAGTTAAAACCACAGAAAACTTCAAGCAATAAGAAAGAAGACAGATGCCAACAGTGACGACAAGACGACGGCAACAACAGAAACAAAAATAGTGATAATCGTATACTAAGAGCACAAACCTTCTCGGGAAGGGGAGCCGTGCTCCCCTCGTCTTCCCCGGCGTGTCCCCCGTTGCTGCGGCCCGGCCCACTGTCAAAATCGTCCATCGGCTTCTCTCCCACACCTTCCTTCTGCAATGCAGGTGGGGACGCTCCCAAACCCTCCTCCAAAATCACCCGGCGACCTTCCCCTCCCTCCGCTTTCCCCTCCTCTGCCTCCGCCGCCTCCGCGACCACGTTCCCCTCGACGGCCTTCTCCTCCCGCCCTCGCTCGTTATCCGCCGGCACAGCTCCGGTCGCCGCCGCAGCCACCGCACGCCGCCTCCGCGTCCTGGTCGCGATCGCGCCCCCGGCGGCGTCGACTGGTCCCTGTCGGTTGACTCCCCGTGCGGCTCGGCCCTTGCGCGCGCCACTACGGCGTACTGGCATCGTTCATTGTCCAATCATCATCCCCGGAATCGAGAAGGAAATGGACAAAACCCCAGCCTTTCTCTGCTCTCACTCCGATCGACGACTGAACAGTCCCCCAAAAAGGCCCCCCCACCAAAAAAAAAAAAAAAAAAAAAAAAACACAACGAATCGGCCAAAGAGTCGCCGATCTGAAGTCGCCGATCTCCAGCTGATGATCAAGGCTCTCTCGCGCTCGACCGAAGCACGCCGAACGGAACGGCGACGAGCCGGAGCGGGGGAAAGAAATGGGAGAAAACCGTCGCGATTCAGCTGGGGCCGAGTGTCGCCGGAAAAGAATGTGGCGTGCGGCGGAAGCTAAGAAACCGGCCGCCGGAGCGCGTCGGGAAGTAGGAAGAAATGAACGAACGCGATCGTCGATGGTCAAGCTTCTCAAGAATCTCCGAACGCTCGAGCGAGAAAGAGAGAGAGAGAGAGAGAGAGAGAGAAGAGAGTGAAAACAACGGAATAAATTATTTTCCTTCTTCTTCTTTTTTTCGCATCTCTAGGTTAAACAATTTATAGAAACGAGGAATTTATCACGTGGAGAGATGGGGACCGTCGAAACCAGAACATCGACCGCGATACGCGCTCCACGTGCGAATGAGGTTTAATTTTTTCCCGTTATGGAAAATGGAAAAAAGAGGGCGTCGCGTTTTTGCGTTTTTCTTTTTTTATTTCTATTTTCTTTTGTTTTCCTGTTATTTCCCTTCTCGTTCGAGATCGGGAGATGATCCGGACAGGAGCTGGGCTCAGGACGCACGGATGCGAGGAGGGAGGGATGAGGCGCGGGGCGGCGCACGGTTGCTGCGGTGAGGAGCGAATCTGCACCGTTCGATCTCGGAAGGGGAGGTGCGATATTTCTGTTCTGTTCTGTTCTGTTTTCCCCGTCGTGCGGGAACGACGACTTTGTTGCGCGTCTGCGAGGGAGGGAATTGTTGCGCGTCTGGGAGGGAGGGACGATGATCTTTCCTTGAAGTCTGCGTTGACTTCTGTTATGTTGGTCAGACATGAATTCGGTTCGAGGGAGGGAAAAAAGGGGAAAAGGACAACAAAAAAAGGAAGTATGAACATAAGTGGAGCTCGGTCAATGTGAGGACGTGTTTCTTAAAATAACAAAAAAAAAATATATATATATATATATATATATTAATAAGTGAACTAAAAATCTTAAAATTTATGGCAAAAGTACGATTAAAGTTATAAACCTTATAACAAATATAATTACATATTAAAACTTATCAAATTCGTGCAATTAAACATATTCATTGTTCAACTTGTAAAAAATGATGATGGGGTCATCTAGTCTCGAATAGTAGCTAGTGACCCTTGTCAGTCGAAAACCAAGCTCTCTCTTTCTCTATCTCGTTTTAAAATTTTAACTTATTTTTAATTTAATTTAAATAAAAATCACATTAAAATTTGTATTTTGACCAAAACACCTTGGATTAAGCCTTGCATTTCATATCTTAGCCACATCATAACTATGTAAGAGAGAAAAAGTATTTTAAAAAGTCATGTTGATATTTTTCGTTAATTGAGTTAAATAAAATTAATGGAATGATTTGATTACATCATATCGATAAGTTTTACGAATTAATTGAAATTTTTGTAACTTTTAAAACTTAATTGCACTTTCATAATAAGTTTGAAGATTTATAGTATACTTATTAAAAAAAGAACAAGAATTCATAAAATGTGTTGTTATTCGAGGTGAATGCATGCATGTATAAACGCTCAGTTTAGATGGAGTGATTAGTAAAAAGCAAAGGATTAGAAAAAAGCCTAGAGAAAAGAAGGCACGAGATTTGAATGGGTTATATAAAAGGAAAAAAAAAAATACATTGTGATAGTCTAATTTTTATGTATATAAAACATGGGCGTAAATGAAAAGGTAGAATAAATGCACAGGAAAAACAATATCGATAGGAGCGATCTCCCCGAAACTCTCCTAGTTATTTCTCTTGGCCTTTTAAGAACATTCTCTCTTCCCTCCAAATATCTCCTATCAAAATATAATCTAAAGGTTTGATACTTTGATAGATAAGACTTCAAGGAATCTAGATGGCAAGAAACAGTTTAAACCTAATGAAAATCAATGTATAAAGAGGAACATACGATATATTGGTGAAGGCAAATACGGGCAATGAGCATCTCTAACTATAAACACTAAAACGAATTATTACATTATGGAGGTACGAATGAGAAAACGGGTCAATCCCATTCGGGTCACTCAATTCGAAAGTCATGGCCCGTCGTGCAAATCCAGATGCGTACTTGATTTTGTCGATATGGGCCGAATGGGCCCCTTATGTGGGCGGGCTGCAGCTTGAAATGACCCGACATGAAAGCCCGAAAGTAATCATCTGGACTCATCGAAGCGACAGGAGGCGTTAGAATAGCCTAATGGGCCCATTTTGGCCCATATCGATCGGATCCACAACCGCATCTCGAACGGCCCAATAGATGCTAAGAACGTCAAGCCCCAACTTTCCCTTCTACTGCTTCAGCTCGCTTTATTCCCTCCTCCTAGAAAGCAGTTCGTACTAAGATAATCTTTTGAAAGACGAAATTCATGCCTATGGTTTCGTCTGGTCGCTTGTAGAAGCCAGCCAACGTCGTGATTCGAGTTTCATGCCAGAGGAAAAAATTAATGAGGAATGATAAGGATGCTACAGACTTATGTGATTCGGTTCAGCTGTTGGTTTATTCTCCACAAGAAAGGCTAGCCGCCAATAGCTCGAGTGTTTCCCGGGTCTAGTTCACACCCAAAACAATACCTACAAGTGTATATCGCAACCTTTCATAGAAAACTCATAAAAAGAAAAACCTATAACTCCATTTGTGTTGTTCTAGTGTGTAATAAGCGAGTAGGAATCCATCTTTTTAAGTAAATATCCAAAACCTTTTATAAAAATCACTTGAATTAGAAAACCGATTAAATTAGAAACTCTATTCAAACTAGGAAAACAGGAAAAGTACCTAGGCTCGGTGAGTCCACCTTGGCTCGGGTGAGGCCAACCCTTGCTCATTACAAACGATGGTGACCCTACCCGAGCGAGGCTAGCCCTCGTCTGCCATCAATCAACAAAAAAGGAAAAAAGGATTAAAATAAAAAAGAAAAATTATAAAAAGAAAAATTAATCTCAATGCCAATGGTGTCATAAAAAATCACTGGTATCATCATAGCAATTTCTCGCCTAAAATAATCATATAAACTCAATTGGAAATCATGAAAAGATTTATAACTAAATTGGTATCAATGTAATAGGTTCAATTTTTTTTTGTTACCTTTCCCCTAGTAAAACTATTTGGTTTGGTTTTCTGTACGAACTTTAACTTGAGACATTCTCGACACCACATATAATTTGTCTTTTATCTAGTGCCAAACAAACTAAAAAGAACTTTTAATATTCACAAATATCACCATGTAAAGATCTTTTCACATCTTTTCGAGAATTTTCTTTCTTCTTTCTTTTCGTTTCCCAAAGTATGAGAGGGACATCAAGACAATCGACCCCAAGTAAAGCTTCGAGAGAAGAAATTAACTGTGCATGAATTCTCCTGCGTATAATAATAGCCACAAGCTCGGATCGGATCTCTCGACTTGCCGCCTATCGTCCCTACAAAGTTCCCAAGCAAGTTTTAAAAAAACATCTTAAAGCTAATCGCGGATTTGCACGCCAAGATTTAGAGCAAGATACTTATCGGCCTTTTCTATATATAAGTAAAATACTCTCGAGTTAACTTTCCTGGATTATTATGTTTTGTCTGCCAATAATTCGACACGTCAAAAAAGCAACGAGCACTTGTCGAGTTGACAAAATTTGCAAGACAAGGATTAATGGGGAAATTAGCCCGTTCGATGAAGTTAAAGGTGCCCTCTTAACCCCCTTTTGCCATTGCTCGATTAGATTAATCACGAAGCAAATTTAAAAAAGTTCCTAGCTCTAATGCGGTGGCACGTGTCTCTTTTGATGGAGTGCCACGCGTCTGGGATCAGATGGACTTCATGCGCAATGAGCTTTTTTAATCTGCATATAGAGTTGTAACATGTCTGTGTTCACATATACCAGCATGTAGGTACGTGTTCAATATGAGATAATTGTTGTTTTTTGCATAATTGAAATTTAAAGTAGTTAACGACGTGCGTGTGGGGCAAATATAGTGTTGTTGAAAACTATTTTTCGTAAAAGTTATTTTCAGAGATAATTCATTTATTTTCAGTTACTTACTATCTTTTTAGACAGGGTCGATATCTTTTTCGCGTATTTATTAGCAAAAGAGTGGTTCAGCCACTAGATATTGGGGACTAGGGACACCGATTTGGCCATCGTGCATCCGAGCCTAGAGCCAAAGGTCCCCGAGGGCTCGGGTTGAGTCGAAATAGGTTGACAGCGACAGTAGAGTTGAAATTGATCACCCGAAAAGCAACTTTCAATTCTTAAAAGGTGTAAATTGCTTTTTTTCGAATTTCACACACTATCGTATTTATTAACCTCCTAAACGATGCTTAAGTTTCAAAGATGGCGTCAAGCAATAGAAAACATGGAAGATATCATCCGAGATCTTTTTTCTCCCCTAAAGCAAGTGGACCCATACAAAAAGAAAAAGATTGATGAGAACTAATACACACGAAATGACTAATTTAGAAAGGTATTTGCTAAGAAAGTTAATTTAGAAGATCCAGAGGCGCCAACCAACGGCCAAAAAGATCAAGGAAGAGGTAACAAATAAGTCATATGGTCCAATGTGATGGAGACTTGGCATTATCTTAAGATAGATTAGTAGATAATTAGCCCATTTTATTCAAAGTGAAAAGATGGCCTCTTAACCCTCCTTTGCCTTTGCACGATTAGATTGATTGCAAAGTAAAAACAGAAAAAAGGAGTGATCGGATCGTGCCATGCTAGATCGACCTGCAAATGGAGCTTCCCCTCTTTCAAAGAAGCATCGTGTCAGAGATCGAATGGAGACGAAACTATTGGACATGAGCATCGGGAAAAAAGAAGAAGACAGGCTCCTCAATCCGACCAAAGATATCTCCTCCTCACGTAAATACATCGTGATATAGCTTTTATAAAGCGAAAACTGCACCGACACGTATCAACGTTCTTGATCTTCGAAAGAGAGAGTCCTCAATTATTAAAACGTCACTCATGCGCCAATTACCTCTCTCTCTCTCTCTCTCGTAAATAAATAGTGATTTAGCTTTTATAAAGCGAAAACTGCACCGATACGTATCAACGTCCTTGAATTTTCGAAAGAGAGTCCTCAATTATTAAAACGTCACTCATGCGCCAATTACCCCCTCTCTCTCTCTCTCTCTCTCTATCTCTATCTCTCTCTATCTCTCTACAGGGTCTTTGTCAATGGTGGCTTTTGCAATTGTGCACCACGGCCTGAAAAAGGAGGAGGAATTCACTTCTTTGCCATCGTTTCGTGCCAACGTTAATCAAAAAAGGAGCCCATTCACGCGAACTCGGAATTCATGTAGGCAGAGAACGTGTCGCGATGAGGATATTCAATTCGAAAAGCAGCATCGCATGATCAGCGCCTTGGCATGCATTTAAATATCCGTTTATTCTAAGGGAAAAGCCCATTAGTAACGAGAGATTAGTTCTTCTTGCTTTTTTCATTTGTCACGTTTCATGTAGCCTAAGGAAACTTAGTACGTAAGGTATAATAGAACCAGCACATATATTTTGAGTCGGCATGTCTTGTTATAGACCGAATAATCAAATCAATCAGGTTGACAATTGAAGTATACCTTTTAGATGCATCCACCGGGACTATAATTATGGGAGAGCTTTTTTAAGAGTATGAGGAAATTACTCAAAGAGTTTTAGACATATTACATTTGTACCAATTCGGTTATTAACTATTTAATTTCGCTTTTTTAGTCCTACACCTTTTCCGATGTTCTATTCTTAGCCAATTTTATCTAGAAATCACTGACGTGGATGGTGGTCTTTCTACGTAACATGACCAGCGTTAACATAAACAATTATTTAATAACTTTTTAATTCATAAAAAAAATTATTTATATTTTTCCTTCTGAGATCAGCGAGGGTGAGGGTCGTGACTCTTGCTTAGATTTGTTGAGGGCCATGAAGCCCCACTAGTCACAGGCCAAGGTCCCAACCCTCGCCCAAACACCCACTAGGCAAGGGCTGCAAAGTCCTTATTGGTCACAAACGAGGGCCATGACCCTCATCCAATGCTGGCTAAGGCTTTGTGATCCTCGCCTAATGGACAGCTAGGGTCACCGGTCCTCGCTTATGGTCCGTGAAAGTCGACTAGCGAAACTTGGTAAGGAAAAGAAAAAAAAACAAAAACAAAAAATTATAAAAAAAAAAATTATTCACATTAGCACCGGCTGTCCTACATGGCATTATCAACATCCAAGTCAATAATTTCCAATCAAAATTGAGTAAAATGATTATATTGAAATATCGTTGACCAAACTAAAAAATTTAAAACTAAAGTGATACAAGTGCAACAAATTTAAAACTTTTTTAGTAATTTTTCCTAAAAGTATCGATTGTGCTCAATGGGCCACTCTCCTTTCTTTGAAGGCCGGTAGGTTGAAAGAAAGTCCGGGCACTCTTCAATACGGATACATTAACGACCGTAGCGATCTCGGACGCCTCCGTTTGCTAGGACGTGCTTCCTTGTGTCCGTGAAAAAGCATGCTCCTCGTTCATATCATCTCTCTCTCTCTCCCTCTTTCTTTGTTAGTGGGAGGAAACGAGTGAAAGCATGCCATTAAAGAAAATGAACTTTTGGCATGTTAAGCTTTTGCTTTTCCCACCCTCCCCACTTCATGAAGACAACCCCTTCTTTAACGCTCTAAGCTTTTTGGTTCTTTTCCTGAGACTTTATTTTACATGGAGAGAGCACCTGGTTTTCTCTGGAGTTCCAAGGTCCTCGAGTTGAAAATTGATTGGGCAATGCTTTTTCTTAGGTAGGCTCAGGTAGGCTCAGAGCTGAAGAAAAGTCACTGATCTTGTGTATCGTCATTTTCCTTGGCTGCAGATGTTGACTTTGCTTTGATACGCATCTTTGCTGTACCCTAGGCTTGTTTTCCAGTCATTACACGAGGATATATGTATAATATATACCCTATGTAAGTTATTGAAAGCACATATATAACACTTCATCATAGGAAGATGTAAATAAGTGTCCTCATTACACTGGTTAAACACCCAAATAAGAAATATTTGTGATTCTCAATACAACTGTCTCTCCCGTCCTATGAGTAATTAGAACATGAGAATCGTTTGATTATTAATACGCTCGTTATTGACAAGTCCCTTTAATAATATTGATTACACTTTTCGTGCGCGAAACGAAAAGTCTCATTTGTTTTTAGTTCGATCTAAATATCGATATCTATGCATATAATTTTCAACATCTAAACTTTGATTGATGGGCCAGTGCCATATCTAGATTTAGTACTTGTTAGGGTTTATTGGCGGAAAAACAAATACTGGACAAATAGTTTTTCCCGAGAGAAATCAGGATTAGGGAGATAATGACAGGCTCAGGGAACAAGTAATTAATCTATTGAATCGTTAGCGTGGAAATCATGAAAGTAGTCCAATAATTGATCTGAAATCTGAGATGATCCTATATACTAAAGAGAAATAAATTCAAAATTGGAAAACCATGCACACGTTGCATGCAGAGAAATCAGAAATTCAAAACCTTTGATTTCTGTCATGTCAATGCGTGGGGCCGAAATTAGATGTCTACATCAATCGATATGGGCTGTATACCTGATTTATTTAGCAATACCTTTTAAGAAATAAATGCTGCATGCATGTCCATTTAAGAATTTGCTTTGTTAGGGCAAGGCCTAGCACCAATCAAAGCAAACCAACGGCTAGGAATTTTCCTTTACAGTTAAGTTCGTATGTTTATGTGTGAAAAGTACCACTTAAAATCAAGTCAATAGATTGCTCCCGTGAGCAGAAGATGGGAGTGTTAAAATGCTGCAAGATCATATACAAATCGGAGCGAAAAAAACAACACACTCTCGATCGAGACAGAGTCATAGGTGCTCTTGAAGCATGGTATTCTTATGCATCTTGATCCAAAAGTGTTGTTACTTTCAGGACGTTTTGTGAGTCATTTCAAATTTTATAAGAGAAATTTAAAATAGTTCGTATCGCTTGTCTCAATAACTTAGATGAACTTTATAGGCACGAGGCTTTCTGATATAAAATAAACGAAATTAGGTAATAACACGCTGAGTGTCAGGCGATTTCAATAATTATGAAACGTTGTTTTCCTTGTCAGTGCACGAAACGAATTATTGCCCGTAAAAAAAGAAGCTTTGGTTTTTCCATTACCAAAGGGAGAGGAAGATCACGCAACCCTCTGGCATTACACGTGAAGCTCGTCCAAGAAAAGCCAAAGAGGAGTTCAAAAAGCGACATATGTCCCGCTGTTCGCCATTGTCTTTTCACCTTCACCTAACGCTTCACCTAAAACTTTGGCTTTGAGCCTCTTTTCGCATCGTCACCTTGCATCATCGCTTGGGAAAAAGTTGGAAGCCCCAGCTGTGACAGCATCTTGCCAAGAACGACGAGGGTTCACTCCTTTCCCCAGCTTAATTTCACGTATTATTCGATTTAATACGAGGAATCAAGAGCAAGAATATGAAAAAAAACATGCGTAGGTTTACTTGACTCGAATAATAAGTGAACATCAAACCAGTTTAGCCCTAGATCTATTGGCATAACTCTATATTTTTAGGGAACGGGTCCTATCTAGTTTAATTTCACACCGTCAGTTCCTCTTATTACTTAATTTTTTAATCTTTATCAAAGAGATCGAGAATATTATTTGATCTCTCAAGCCACGTAATTTTATTATTTTGATTTCGATATATTAACATCGTGATGGCATAATATGTTATTCGGATGGCAGCCCGGCATTTTGAAATCGAGCATTATACTGTTAATTTGAATGGTAGGAATAGAACTCCGGAGAGATCGTGCATGATACAGGAAACTTCTTCTTGTCATGTTCGATTAATCATGAGCTCCTGTTGGAACATCAGGCGGGAGGGGACAATGACATTTGGCTTAATGTCGTGCAAGGAAAAAGAAATTGAAAATTCTGACACAAAGGTATTCAAGGCCCTCGTTTTCATGTTTTCTAATAAAATAAACATGACTTATTCAAATCGTACATGTTCTAATCATCCTTTCTTGATTCTTTTTTCAAAACTAATATGAAATGATATCATAGAGAATATGTGTTGCGGTATGTACCATGTACGAAAGAGAACTCTCGCTACTACAAGAGAAATCTCGATTGGTGCATAATATCCTCAATCATGAGCTCCTGTCGAAACATTAGGCGAGAGGGGAGGATGACATTTGGCTTAATGTCATGCAAGGAAAAAGAAATTGAAAATTCTGACATAAAGGTATTCAAGGCCATCGTTTTCATGTTTTCGAATAAAATAAACATGACTTACTCAAGTCATATATATTCTAATCATCTTTTCTTGATTGCTTTTTTCAAAACTAATATGAACTGGCATCGTAGAGAGTACGTGTTGCAATATGCACCATGTACGAAAGAACTCTCCTTGCGAGATACTACAAGAGAAATCTCAATTGGTGCATAATATCCTCGATCATGAGCTCCTATCGAAACATCAGGCGAGAGGGGAGGATGACATTTGGCTTTATGTCATGCAAGGAAAAAGAAATTGAAAATTCTGACATAAAGGTATTCAAGGCCCTCGTTTTCATGTTTTCGAATAAAATAAACATGACTTACTCAAGTCATACATGTTCTGATCATCATTTTTTGATTGCTTTTTTCAAAACTAATATGAATTGGTATCATAGGGATTACGTGTTGTAGACTTGTAATATGCACCATGTACGAAAGAACTCTCCTTGCGAGATATCATGAGAGAAATCTCGATTGGCGTATAATATCCTCAATCTGTAGGTTTACTTAGCTATGGGAATATGCCATTTTTATTTATTTATTTACATTATGTCATTGTCAATGTCGATAAATTTCTTTAGGCCTCTCGCTACCAATGATTTGAAAGTGACCTTGTTACAATCTGGGTTCACCAGTGAAATTTTAGGGAGAGAGATGACCATCATCAACCACTCGTAAACGAAAATTTTAATATTATATATTTTGTAGAAAATGAATCCGAATCCGTAATGCAACTTTTTAGTATTTTCATTGGAAAAAAACTTGTTATAATTGACTTTTCTTATGAGGAAATAATTCTCCTTACACATTTTACATTTTTTTCCACACCGGAGAATTCACTAAGTAATGTCTTTTTATTTTCCCCTGTTAAAACCTCTCTTGGAATAATATTTTTTGAATGTTGAAAAGGTAGAAAGGAATGATCAACATGAGTGACCCTTTGTGGGCATTACCATGTGGTCCCACACCCACTACGGAATTCTTTATTTAAATCCTAGCTACTTAGCACTACCTGCAACTCAATAGTCCGAGGTTAGTAAATCTGTTAATCTCACTAAGGTGTTAGTAATCAAAATATTTTTCCATACAGGTAATGCCGTAGGAGTTTAGAAATCCTTTCTCGATGTCCTCGGTAAAGAATAATGCCATTCACATCGCGCCATGAGAATACCTCTATTTTTCACCAACACACCATCCTCCAACTAGCAATAACCAAAATACCCTCCTCAAAAGACAACTTTTTTAATCAAAATGCTTCAATTTATTGCAATGATTATTGCTGGGACCGTGAGTGGGCAGTTCAAAATTTTGGCAAAGGTAACTCGTTGACAACCAAAAAGAGAGAGAGAGAGGGAGAGGGAGAGAAGGAGAGAGAGAGAGAGAGGAGGAAGTTTCCCATTAAACCAGCTCCAACTTTAGAAGTCAGTTGAATCATTAAATAGAAAAAAAGAAAGATAGAAAGAAAGAATAGGAAAAGGAAAAGCAGGGTGGGGAAGAAGAAAAATAAAGCTTAGTTGTATTTTGCAGAGGGGGCCAGCTAGTAGATTCACTTTTTCATGTAGTGGAATCGCATTAGGACATGTTAGTGGGAAAAATAAAAATAAAAATGAGGTCTCGAAAAGCTTGATTTTCCCCATAGAGAAATAGAATCATGGATGGTGCTTTTTCCAGGAGGGCCATCGGAGTATATACAACCATATGCTACCAAAGTTTCATCATGGCCTTGCCTAACTATAGCTAATTGAATAATTGAATCTTGCATCTTTTTACATGTAGGAAAGATTTGTGTTACATACATGGCTGGTGGAAGATATCTTCTCCATCTCTGTCTGATAGACAAGATTGACAATTGAATTAGGGTAAAGTCTTCTTTCATATTTGGTGGAAATTGCGCCGTATTTTCCAGTTAAGTTTGCGTATAGGTAATGTCCATGTTTCGTAATACGTGAATCGGAAGTCTTCTTGAAGGAAGGGACGGAGGTAATACGGATCACCGTATGGAGCACAGATCTATGCGGGGAGCTGATGCTTGAGGTGGAGCTTCGAGGGCCTTGATGAAGTTTACGCTAATTCCGCAGTTCCGCAGATTTTGATGGCGACATTATTAGCTTATTGTTTATAGGATGACACCACTAATATACTCTCGTAAAGAGACTAATCGCATCAATTAACCTGGATCAAAGATTTTTGCAGTTAATTACTAAAAAGTGAACTCTCTTGATCCTTCATTAGATAATACCGTCCCCTTAATTTGTCATCGAGAATATGCCTAATGTTCTAGGATAGGCCTTTAAATTCTTTAGAATATACACTACTTATTTCCACAGACTTCTTGATGAACAAATAGGAAGAAAATTAAAGGACAGAAATAGCTATTTGGGCAACGTAATCTCCCGGTATCATTATTTTCATCAACGGCATGAACATCCTCTTCATCGAGGAGAGTTTTCCAGCACCCCCACAAACGTTAACTAAAATCAACTACACAAAATATCAAAAGGGGAAATTGCTGCAACAAGATTTTTATGCATGGGCATGGCTATTTCAGCCGTGCATTCACTTTTGTTGCCTCAAATCCTTGTAGAAATTCTCTATGAACTCGGTCGCCGCCTTGTCCACGCCTTTGTCGTCGTCCTCCTCCTCCTCCAACGGGTAGGGCGAGTCCGTGATCCTCAGCGGCCGCACCAGCGGGGTCTGGCCGAACCCCGGCAACATCGGCGACGCCTCCACCACCTCCCTTTGGTTGTTCAGCATCTCCATTAACGTATCAAAGTCGAACGCGCCCACGATTTCGTCATCTAAGGTCGGGGGCGGGTGAACGCACGTGAAGAGGTTGTGGAGGTGGTGGTTCAGTTGGTTGCACCTGCGCTTGTTGGCGTGGAGGTTGGGGAAATTGTGCGGGAAGGCGGGGCTGTTGTTGCAGCTGAACTCGTACTCGAGTGGCCCTGATGAGGAAGACGAGGAATGGCTGTCATGGGAGCGGCGCCCAGACGCGGAGGCGTGGTGGTGGTGGGAGAACATGAGGTTGCCGATGGCCTTGCCGGCGATCTTGCCGCGCTTCATCATCATGTTGAGATCCGTCATGATTTTCCTCTTGGATATTTCTTTCCTCAGCATGAAGAACACCGCGTGTACTATGCTCCATATCTTCTTAGCCGCCAAAGGCATATTATGTTCCATGTCTTTCTTTCTTTCTTTCTTTCTTTCTTTCTTGAGAGAGAGAGAGAGAGAGAGAGATGAAGCTTTAGTTGGTGAAGATGGGTAAAAGAGTGGGGGAGAGGGGGGGTATATAAAGAGGGGAGTAAGGAGGAAGAAGACGCAAAGTTAAAGTGGTGTGGGCAGGTCCCTTCTGTAGATTAAGTTAAGTTTACATTGAACTCAAAATGGCTGTGGGTGCATAAGATATTTCGCTGGTTAAGGGTCGCTTTCGTGCATTTTAATCTCATCTATTCAATAATTGGAGGGAGAGGAAGATCAGATCTTGGAGCCAAAGCAGTCGTGCTTGGAATGGCAAGTCGTATCATTTCTTTGACTGACACCACCTTTGCCTTTTTCCGGTTTGTTAATTGCCGTCTCCGTGCTTCGATGTCTGCGGCAGGAGGAAATCATGCGAAGACGAGAGACTCTTAGCAACGAAGGAAGAGCATGGCGATCTTTGGGACATGGGCCTATGTTCTTTGCCTGCGTGGGCTGGTCTCTCTGCATCGCCTTTTTCGTGCTCAAGAACGGAATCTTCGTGCCCTAAAATAAACAAAAGCTGACTGCCCGCCTACTGAGATGCATGTCGAAAGGAAAGCAGTGGTAGGGCTTCACATCCTGCCAAGGACATGACCAACGCTAGAGGAGGGAGATTTTGACGCTTTATTTGGCAAGAGGTCGTTTAATTAAATGGAACTTGTGCGAGGCGTACGAAGGTTCCTATCCACTCCGATCGTCCCTTCCAGCGTACTTTAGGGTCCCTAATTCTTTTTTATTATCCCCTACTATTATAAATACCCGTACTTTATTCTCATTGAATTTATTTAATGGTTTTGAGGGACGAATGTGTTTGGAAGTTAGAGAAATGACATGGATTTGTTTTTTCATATACGTCCGTTTGACTCATGTCTTATTCGATTCATAAAGTCGTTGTAGGATATTTCATTGAACGGAAAGTTAGTTATATTTTTTTTGTGTGTTTCCTTGTTATCCGAAAACAAAAATACCTACAATTCTTAAAAGGCATAGTTAATTAATTCCTTTCATTGTTGATATTCTTTATGAAATTAGGAAAGCATTAATTGGTTATATGGTATAATAATTTATCCACGTATAAAACAAGTGATTGGCTACCGATGTAATTTTGCGAGATCATTTAGGCCTTAATTCACTATCACGGAGGGAGTGAGAATGGATCCAATTGACTATAAATGAATGAGAAATAGTCCATTAATAAGGTAACTTCTTGTAAATAGAGCTTGGTACAATCAAGATTTCATTTTGGCAATCTTTTACTAAAAGGAGTTGCTGTAGTGAGTGCATTGCACGAGTTTATTGCTCTCTTTTTTTTGTCGTTATATTTTACAACCACGAAATTCGAAACATTCATGCAATTCCATGGTGTTATCAAGCAAGATAATCAAAGATTAACTCCTTCCAATCACATTCATGCAATTCCTAGAGATGCCTTTCTTCTAATGCTTGGACAAGTACCAAGCCGATCCCCTTATAAGCTGAGCAAAGCCCACGAGACATCGGCATCCCAATCTCCAGTTGATCCAGAAATCAAGTAGTGCTGCAGAAATGGGATTTCCAAATTGGTTTCGTGTGTTCTTGATTCCATTTTTAATATTAGTGAAAACTAAAGTGTGACACCCACGGGACTTTTTCTTGATAATTTAATTTAGGGCCTGATTGTATGGAACAGAAAAAAGAAAAAAAAGTAAAAGTCCACCAAAACTTATAATACCATTCAAGTTTTAGAGAATTATAAAGAAATCGATATTTGCAAATTTACGTGTCAACATTTAATTATTGTGGAAGTTTAGTTTTTTTTTTTTTATCCTTTTTTGTGAAATTTTTGTACGTAATCCATATTAGAAAAAATTCAAAATGTTAGTGTAGTAGTCCAATTAGATTGACACGGCAACTCACGCTCATGTTAATGCCAAAAGTTTTTGCTGGATCACTTAAGTGTCAAATTAGAGAAAAAAATGATAACTTAAGTGCCAACCGTAAGAAATTTTGGCGAAAATTAATACGTGGCATTTTTTAATTTAAATTTCAATATAAGGCAGCATTTTTTTATTAAAAAAAAAACCAGTCCACGCGGTATTTCCATGTGTACATTTCTCCTCCTCTCCCTACACGTCATTTTTTTTTTCTTTTTCTATTTTTTTCTTTCCTTTTCTCCTTCCGCGCCTTGCTGCTTCTTGTCTCGACCAACCCGGCCGCCAATCACCAGACCACCGCCACCAAAACATCACGCCAGGCACCATTTTCGCCGGCTACTACAACAGCCTCGAACCGTTTTAAAACGTAAACTTCGGACTTGATTTCAACGTATTTCTCAGCCTAAACATAGTATGCAGCGTCTTAAATCATCTCTATATGTCACGAATCCATCTCATTCAGTCACGATTCGCTCACGATTTAACTTTGAATCCAACGGTTGAACTCGGTGATAGCAATTCCCGAGAAACAAGGAAAAGCTGGGCAAAATTAAAGAGCAATACTTCTCCTCCACCATCCTCTCCACCACCGCCCACCACGCCAAGCATTGCCATCCTTTTCACTGAGATTACAAGATCGAAGACAACACGTCGGCGTTGCCTTACACACACAAAGATCTGATGGAATCTCAAGGGAAAGAGAGAGAAAAATCCGCCAAAGCGGAAGACCGAATTCTAGCCGTCAGATCCATTTGTGGGATGCAGTGACGTGTTCCAATCGCAAGGGACCAGCCACGTGACCGCGAGCTCAGATTCTGGAACTCAGAGCTTGATCCCACCCGATTCGCAGAGAACGAACTACGCAAATGGGGGGTCGAGCGAGAAAGAAGAGCAACGGAAGGACGAAGCTAGTTAAACGAAGTAGTTTTGAGTTGTACATAGGAAAAAGAAACTAGTTAAGCGACATTATTTTAGGTTTTTTTATGCTAATTTAGATTTCTGATGAGCTACGTCAACTGAAGATATTAATAAAAAAGAAATGTCACATCAAATTTCCTGTCAAATAGATCAGAGTTGGCTTTGAAAAAATCTTTTTTTTTTAAAAATAAATTTGGTATTTAAGTGATCCGACGAAAACTTTTAGTATTAAAGTAAGCGCGGTACACAATTTATAATCCTTCTAGTATCCTTCATAGACAATTTATAACACTTCCAGTGTCATTCTCTCGAAAAAATTATATGAAGGACTATACTGTTTACATTAAAGTCAAGGGACCTCATTGAATATTTTAGAAAAGTTTAGAGACCGCTGATGCTTGATTCATGTAACTCCAATTTGATGAAGTTTAGTTCACCACCAATAGAGAGAGAGAGAGAGAGAGAGAGAGAGAGAGAGATTCTTAATTAAGAGTACATTAATATTCTTAATTTGATACAGCGATGAATAAAGCAAAGACGGTCAAAGACCAGATAGCCAACCAGCTCCTAATCAAACAAAAAGGGCTAATACAAAATAAAGATCGAAATCAGCTACAGCTACACTAGATGGGCAAAAAAAGGCACGTCTGTAACCTTAAAGCACCATCAAACGTCTGCTCTATTTTCGACTAGTTGAAGGTTTGATAACTTAACAAGGACAGCAACCTTCAAAAACCTTCATTTTGGAAGGTAAACAACGAAAGGGCTGTCCACCAAGTTATCATTACAAGTAGGGTTCAGCAGGATACATGAGGACTTGTTAGCTTAGAGAAAAAATCCTAAATAAATGGTGCACATGGTTGATGAAATATGAAGCCATGTACACCGAAAATCTGGATCTTTGTAGCTAGAGAGAGCTTCTTCTTTCTCGGAAAGAAAAATTCAGTTGGCCAGATTAAGGTCATTCAAGTCCTTGGTGATGGCGGGAATGCAGCTCGAACTCCTCGTGATCATACCGACTCTCTTTAGTCCTTCCGGGTCCCTAGGGCTTAGGGACTTGCCCCTCACGGAGCTCTTCTTCAAGATCTCCCTCATGGCGTTGGCCTGGAACAACGCCGGGTACGCCCGGATCTTCTTGAACTTGGCGCACGTGCTCATGTGCGTCATCAGCGCCTCATCCCGCCTCCCGCCATTCTTTTCCGCCTCCTCCTTCACCGCCTCGGCGCACAGCCCGCATATCCACCTCCCTGAGAACCTCTTGCGCACCCGCTCTATGTACTCCGGCGTGCACTCCTCACTCATGCCGCAGCACTCGCACTTGGTGTCCTCAACCTCCGATATTGGTGGGAGAGCCGCTGCCGACATTTTCAAGTGATCTGCCGCTGCCTCTTTCATCAGCTCGAACGACATGTCTGACTTGGTTCGATGGAGTTTGTCAGTCGATAGCCTCGGTGGCTTGGAGGAGGCACCCATGGCCTTGCTAGCAGCAGGATTGGAGTAGGAGTTCGAAATAGCCTCTCCATGTGGTGCCATGAGGGTCTAAAAATTTGGCACGACGAGTTCAAGAATTTTCGAAATTATGTCGAAATTGATCAAGATCAATGAGAGCAAAGAAAATAACCCCGAAAAGGAGAGTAAGCACAATTGATGGCTAGAAGATTATTTCAAGCTGGGGAGACACAGGTGCAATGTACACATATTTATAATGCTAGAGAGGCCTCTCTCATGACATGAATCCGTGTGTTTGTGTGTGCGTGAATCGTTTGAGATATTGTATGGACCATGATGAGTCTCGTGTCGGGTATCATCGACTCAGGAATTGCCGTGAACGGGCTAGATTTTTCAGGAAAGATACGGCTGAGAAAGAGCAAGTTGCTCCAACTTTTATTTCAAGTGTTATCATCAATGAGAGAAGCAATGCATTTATTTCCAAGAGAACACTATCTAACTGTTTCTTTTCCTTTCTCTTTTGGCTTTGAACTGATGATGACGATGACGAAGACAATGCGTTAACGTGAGTGTGAGCTGCACATTGCACAGTTTTCGTATCTTTTCATGATCTTCTATTCTTTTCTTTTCTCTTGTTCCGTTGCTTTCGTTTGGAGGGAAGTCAGAGAGAGATTGGGAAGAAACAAATGTAAGGGGGATCATCTACTTACTTTATTTTGCGTTTACATACAATAAAGGTAGGAATTGGAAAGAAGGATCCAAAACATGGAACGTTATGTTTCTTCTGTGGAGATTTTGCTTTTCTCCGAAATCAGGACTCAAGTGAATTGATGATAGTGTGGTTTTTCAGTCTTGATATATATATATATATATAAGCTGGCAAGATCTCGATGGAACTTCGAGTTTGGATCTAACATTTACTGAAACTCTCGCCATTAACCAAAAAAGTAAATGGCTATAGTGTTCTTGCTGGATACCAGACTAAGATAACTGTTTTAAGATTGGATCAAATATTTTTCATATCTTTGTGCACGTATTAAGCGAAATAAGTCTACAGTCATATGCTCTAGATGCGTCTGTATACATGTAGAGCATAACATGATTCAAGCTAATTACAGAGTGTGTATTTTCCTAACATAATTATTATGCAGCAATAAGGCAACATAAATTGAAGTTAATTTTGTGGTCTGCAATGTTATTAGATAAAGCTGGAAGTAGAAGACCTTAAGAAAGAGATTTCGGCTGGACATCGATACCATCTTAGGAGTCAAGTGTTCATGCTAGTTACAAGAAAGAGATACATTGCAGGAAGAGAGGACCATATATGACAACATACATGTTCACGCTCGCAAACGAAATACGTCCATATATTCACATGTTCATAAATAGTTTATTTGATCCTAGGCATAAGTTTACTAGTTCAAATGAAGCGGCGATATCTCGGGAGCATCTGTTGACAAAAGGATTGCCCTACCATGATCATCAGAGCTACTTCCTTCTCATTGCGTCCTTTCTTCAATATATCGGTACATAACATAATTATATTACCCTTACCAAAAAAAAAACATAATTATATTATATTATTACCCTTACCAAAAAAAACATAATTATATTATTATTGCACACGCGATTAGGCAACATAAATTAGGGCTATTCATGTGGTCCATAATCCTGCATAAAGCTAGACCGTTGAAGACCTTAAGAAAGTGACATCTTCCACGCAAAGTGGAAGAACTTCACGTGTGGGACTAAAACTAACATACATGCACTTGTGCTAAAAATCTCTTCTTTTTATGTCTCCTCTTTCTTTTTCTCAATCTCGTAAAAGCATAAAAGAAAGTGACTGCTGCGTAGCTTGCCCCCACACAGAATCGCCATAACTTCACGAGCTGCGAAATCATATCGTGAGCCTGAAACTTTCATAAATGAGCAAGAAAGGTGGTTGAGGTTTGTTGTCACGAGGAGAGGAGGGATATTAACTTTGAAAAGAAAGTATTTATGAGTTGTAGTTATCTTACGCTGTCGAGAAGGTTGAGGAATTAGCTTTCGTTGCGTGGGTGGTGTTGGACGACAATCGCGAAACCCTAGCTTACCTATAAAGATGTGTTTTACCCTCAAGGAAATTAATTTCGAAGTCTTTTGATTATTTCTTTTCCCTTTCTGTCTAACTTGTAATCTCTAGAAGAATCAAGAATTCGAATGTGTGAAAGTTAGATGTAGGACGGATGTTTGTGGTTCAGTTCGCAGAAATTTAGAGGAATGAGAATACATTATTTCTCAAATCGAGCATTTTTTTAACTACTTGATTCCTAATGGACGAAACCACATTATTGTAAGCACCTCTTGTCCCACGTACGCTTGATAACTCGCATAAATGTGATCTACTTTGCTTAGTGAAGTAATAAAGAAGGTGTCAAGCTTCACCTAGTTTGTAAAATTTTGTATTTTGAATTGTAAATTTGGACTATAAACAACCAGAGACATGATAGGTGATAATTTGTGCTCTCTATCTTGCTCCACGTCTAGTTAGAACTTAGAATATACCGCAATTGCACTCTCTTAGGGTCATTCTCATGAGAAGAAGACCTCTATGCTTCTGTTAACTATTTGATTAGAAAGGCGATCAAAGAATTCCAGACACTCCATTATTAATGAAAAATTAGTATGTTACGCACGCTTCGTGGGACAATTTTTTAATCAGGAATATCCTATCATCCTTTTATTTAATTGGACGTAAAAACCAAACAATAACAATAAAGTAAGATGGTCTGTTATATTTGTCAATTAGAACATAGTCAAAACGCATCATAATGACCTCATCTGGAATTTGGTTGAACTCATTGAGCGAAATAATTAGGAATCAATGAAGTCTTTACTTGAGAGAATGACATGACTTCATTTTAATTTGATAACAACCATCATTAGATCTAAATATATCCTAATGGTTTCATAAAAATTAGGATTAATAGATTGATAAATAATTAAAAAACGAAATGTATAAATTTAGGATATGATATATGCGAGCAAAGAATGGACATTATCCATTTATAATTCAGAAGGAAATCAATTTTTTCATGGTAGGCTTTATTTGTAATTATCTTGAAGAGAAAGAATCTCATAAAAAAAATATTAAAAGATCGAATAATAAAGGAATAATGTAGATTTACATATCTTTTTTAACGTAAAAGTAGAATAATTAGATTTATTCAATAAAAAGTGGACCAAAATGTAATGATCCTGATGTTAACACATGAAATACAAAAAGAAAGGAGAGAAAATTAAATTTGGCACTTTAACAGTAAGACTGAAAAAATAAAAATGTTAAATATATAGGAGGAAAAGGGGGAGAGCGTGATATGGGAGGATTTTCTTCATGTAGAACAAAAAGCCAAGAAAAGGAGGAAAGGGAGGTAGGCGTGACACGTGTCCTCCCAAATCCCTCCTTTCACATATTGTATAGACATAGATATAAATTAGCTTTCATGTTCAAGTGCTTACCGGCCAGCCAGAGGCAAGAGGTACTGATTAGACGTGCCAATTCTAGATATTGTGCTAACTAGCAAGAAGCAAGCTTTCAACAGAGGTTTCCATCGATAGTTCGATAACTTGACACCTAACCTTGATGCATTCCTTGTTTTAACATATTAATGCTCGCACACCCTATTCCACAATTGGAGAAAAAACATTTCTTCCATTGACCTTGGGAATACCCCTAAATTTTACGTCCCAAAATTTAGACGAAGCAGTTTGAGGACATACTTAAGTCCAAGCATATTGCATAGATATAGATATAAATTAGTTTTCATGTTGTATCCCTTCCAAGCGCTTGGGAATACCCTATTTCACAATTGGAGAAAAAAAATTTCTTCCATTGACCTTGGGAATACCCCAAATTTTACGTCCCAAAATTCAGACGAAGCAGTTTTAGGACATACTTAAGTCCAAGCATATTGTATAAATATAGATATAAATTAGTTTTCATGTTGTATCCCTTCCAAGCGCTTACACTTTGTTCAAGAATGTATTAGTAATTTACCATAGGTTAAATGTTGGGAGGGATAATAGACTATAAATACATGCACGCACGAGAGAGAGAAAGAGAGAGAGAGAGAGGATGTAGGAGGTGAGTGAGACAAGTAAGAGTAGCTTAGAGGAGAGAGGGCATGGTGGTGCGAGCTTGAAAGACGCTGTAATGAAATGTATTTGTGAATTGTGTTAGACTAGACTCACGTTGGAAAATTAGTATAGTGCAAAGCAGTTAATACACCATAGTTAGCTCATGACAATTTTCTTTTGTCTTTTGTGACTGAAGGTAGATCTAATTAGATATACTAATGAGTTCAGACTTGGCCTCTCTACACGCTCCTAACAAATGGTAAATATTTCAATGGAGGGTTGATAGGTTACCCACTCCTAATGTGTATTGATGTTTAGTGATGTGGATCAAATGCATCAAATGTCCACTACATGACCTTGATGACACCCAATTGTAGTTGGCAAGCTGTGTTGATGATTTTGGTTTGTTTAGTGGGGGAGAAATTATCCAATCAATTCCAAACTTATTGTGCAAATATCAATTCGATCTTAAACTACGAAATTTTAATGTAATCCTTCCGACCAATTTGATCAAAAATGTTAGTCTGATGACGTAACATATAAGATAATCAGCAATGATTGAACCGTCACACCAATGATTTCTACATATTTCTACATTTAAGAGAAGATGGGGAGTTTCCATCTTGGAACTTTTTAGAAGATGGGGAGTCTCCCTCTTTGAACTTTTTAAAAGATGGGGAGTTTCCATCTTTGAATTTTTTGATGTATACATAACAGGGAAACACCCCTTCCTAATAGAGGAATGAGTGTTCATCATCAGACTCGTTGCAACCTTGGAAACAAAGGGATAAGAAATGATGAGCCATTGGTCCTTTACAGTTCATTGAGTGCACGACTGCAGCCAGCGGTACATTCGCATGCAATCATTACTCCATGTACCAACTTAATAGGGGCTAACAACGTCAGTCCCACGAAATTCTTTTCTTTTTTCTTCGGAACATGCGCTGCACAAAACGTCAAAAGAATAATGCCGTAACGAATTGCATACAGGTATGTCCTTAGTGGCCACCACGACAACGAAGTGGAAGTCGGACCGTGTAATAGTGGAAGTCGAACCGTGTAATTCACTCTTCTTCCGGTTTTTCTACTAGTTTCTGGCTGTACAACACATCAATCTGGCTCTTCATTGGACCGCTCGTGGAAATCACAAGAGAGGGATATACCACAAGCACGAGGATGTGAGCCTCGAGTCGGTCCTAGTTCAACACAACACTACTGATTGTGCAAAATATCCCGAAAACCTTCAATCGATGCACTTAGTTCGGTTGCAGTCATCACTTTTCTACCAGAAACTCAATTCATCTCCAACTAGAACAAAGTAATGTCCACATCTACAGCACGACAATGATATTCAACCACTTCCAAGCATAACATCCACGTCCATTCATAACCACTACACAGACATGGCAAAAGAGTCGACATCGACCAGGCGTCCACATGACGAACGTCTAAACAAGAGAGGACACATCAGTTCTAAGGTTCACAGACCAAAGGAGTTTGAAGTAGCAGTCACTAGATGAAGAGTCATTCTTCACAACTTACATAGCTTAATACCTTAGTTTCTGCAACAGAAATCACACAAAAGACCAGTTGATGAACATAAAGCAGATGCAGTGGGCATTCTCTTCCTCATTCATAACTTTCCACGCCACTGCCCTTTCGTACGACACTGGTCGTCCCATGCTCGAGAGGCAGATCCCACCTTGAAGACAAGCAAAACCCTGCAAGAAAACTCAAGCAGCTCAGTCTGTAGAACCTACTGGGGTTTCAACAAATCTGACAGATGCAGAGATCACTTTTCAAAGGATAACGGTTCAAGTTCAAATGCTAATGCAATCAATTACAATGAGATCCCATTGAAGCAGCTAAATAAAACAGAAATGTCATCAACAAGCAAAGAGCTCAATTTAGGTGGCCTCTTTTGCATCTAGTCCTAGCTCTCTGCCATAGGAATACTTCTGGCTGAACCCATTTGATCAGAAGCTTTTCCTAAAAATTCCTGTCTTGGGTTAGAAGAATGTGGGAAGAAGTTACAGACCTGTTGCATGATTTGTGGGAACTCTGAACACAGAGTCTTTCGGCCATGATCATCGAATATCTTTTCCAGGGTTATGTCTTGCAGCGCCACCAAGGTGGTTTCGAGCATGTCCAGACCTGCCTGATTTGCAAAGGTGAATACGGGTAAGGCCTGCAAGGAAGAGGGGTTTTAGGTTATAGGTCATATTGCAAAATGGAGGGTGTTCCTGCATAATACAAGAACAGCACAGAAACAACATATAGAGATGAACTACAGTATTATTGCAGAGCTGTGACGCACAGTATTCACTTGTAAGTCCATTTATACGAGATGCATCATGAACAGTAGCAAATAAGTTGTGCTGAAATTTAAGTTCACAAAACCAGCGACCTTAATTTAAATGTTCTGAAGGAGATCGCTGCTTTGGCAATTTGAGAGGCAGATCTGTTTTCCGTAGTAAAGGAACGATTTCCTTGTGTCATTTTTCATAGATATCCTAAGAAAGGGAGTAAGAGTGCACCTTAAGAGAGCAGCACATAATAGCATCTGAGTGATGCCACAGGTTCTTGAGAATCGATTCACTTCCTTCATTGCTCGACTTGAGAAGATCCACCCCCAAGTAGCACCTGCAATTATTGCAGAGATGGTCCATCAGACACACAAGATGACATTCACACATCAATCAAAATTACTGTCCAAACATAAGTTATCAGCTATGTACCAAAATCAGAGGAACTTATATAACTGCCAACAGTGAGAATATACGTGCGTCAACAAAAGACCAACACGCTTTGCGCAACACCTCTTCTCTTAACAAAAGATTGTTTTTAAACTTAAAAGTAAATTCCAATAGCCTCATGATTTTTTTCTTTTTATTGGAGAACGTATCATGACCCTTTCACATTATTAATGAAAATAAAGAGTGGCAGACCTATAACTGTGGCAAATCCAGCGAGCAAGTGTTTGGGCTTCAGGAGTGCCAAGAGGTGTACGCAGACCAGCATGTGAACCGAGATTGGAAGGAGAGAGTGCCAATGCCACTCTCTGCACCGAGGATATTATACTACGCACATATTGGCGGGCCATAGAGGCCACATGTTCCTGCATGTGGCTTTCGAATGCAAACTCAAATGCGATAGTCATCACTGATCTCGTACAACCAGAATTAGCATTAATATCATTAAAACTCCTATTTCCAGCTGGCCCGATCTCAAGAGAAGAGGCAAGGTCCAGCGTGCGATTAGGGCTAGAAGCTTCCTGCAGCGCAACACAATAATCAATGCAACAGTAAAGAAATTGCAGGAATCAAGGGTTAGTATGAATTGATTACCAATATAGTAGTGTGAAGTGATGCTGACTAATGTAAGTTTAAGCCTCACCTTTACTGAATCAAGAGGAATGATACGAAACCCAGAAGGAAGAAGAGGTGCATCATCAGCAAAGGAAGCATCAATTGGAGCAAATATCAATTCGGCAAATGTTCCCACAGCATTTTCATCCACTCCACTGCACATCTGGAAATATTAAAAAAGTAAAAAGAGAGATTAACCAAAAACGTCAAGAAAACCACGGCACATATATGCGTGCGCGCACACGCGCAAGAGAGTGAGAGGAGCATACATCAGATGATTCTAGTCTCTACATTAACTAAAATATCAGCGGTCTGCACGAAAATCGTGACTGATGAAGCCAAAAATATTGCTTCCTACATTTAATAGAATAGTCAAGAATACAAGCAAAGCAGAAATAATACTTACTTGCAGGAAGAATATATCTCTAGGCATTAAGGCATCTTCTGGAGAGTGGGCCATACCTTCTAATTTGATGACCTCCAAGAACTTAAAAAGCACAAGAGAAGATATGGATCAACCAAAAATAGATAATCACAATTGAGTTGCACAAAATAGAAGGATGGTGCAAGAGGGTGTCAGATATGGTATTTAGCCATCCATCATACCTCTTCATGCTCAATAGTATGAGCAAGTGGAAGTATAACCTGACCCCCGAAACTCCCAATACGTGATCCAGGTAAAGCACAGGAACCAACTTTCACTGCTGCGGCTGAGTATGCATCGATACTGTTGTCAGCCCATTCTGACCTGTGCTCACGGAGGAAGCGAAGGAGGACTGCAGGAGGCACATTCTGATGAAAAAAAAGGATCAAGCCAGGACAATGAGATTAGAAATAGAGACATAAAAGAGTAATCGAAACAAACACTAAGGTAAGTCATTCAGAAGAATGCTTCAACCCAGATTGAACTGAAGGAACTTCCTAAAGGATACTCTTTTATTCTTCTATTTATGGCCAGGGTGGGTGGCTTTTTTTGGAATTTGACAACTAAATCATCAGAATGTAGGTTGCACACTATTTGCACAGAGTGTACAAAATAACAAATATGGGAGTGTCGCTTACAGAAAAATCTGTAAGCCATTCAATGCACTAAAAACAATTTATGAGCATGCTTCTTTAGAGAACAGATGTAAAGAGTAGTACTAGCTCCATCACAACCCACAAAAAACAAAATTAAACTAAAAGATGACACTAAGTAGAATAGCCTTCAACGGTTAGCCTATAAACCATACTTATATTTAGTAGGATCATGAATCCACATGGTGATTGCTTAGCAAAATTTTTTTCTAAATCGACTTGGCAAAAAAAGACGATTAGCATTCTCACCTGCAAGAGCATAGAGGCCCTAGCACATAGAACAGCGTTGCTCACAGCTGGGAATCCATTTGAAAACGAAAGATTCAATCCCATTAGCTTGTCAGGGGATGAATTCACGAGAATAGTGACATCATCAATGCCATCATTCCCCATGATTGACCATCCTTCATCAGTAAATCCATTAAGAGCCTCATTAAATCCCCTGCACATCATTGTTTATCAGTTCAAAGCAGCAGCAAGAAACCATCAGCAATCAAATCATGAGCTGAACTTTTGAAGATGATTTTCACCTGCTTAACCTCTGGCTAAGAGCTCTAAGTGCTGCAGGTCGCCTTCCCCAGCCAGAAACATTAGGCTGTGAAACTTCCTGAGCTATCTGCCTCAGCTGTCGCAGAGCCTGATCTCATAGATGGGGAAAAAATGGTGGATCAGAAAACCCCCTCCAACTAATATGAAACTCACCGTGTTAAAGTAAAAGTTAATAGAACACTTAGATATGCTAAAAAATGTTGAGTCTAAATATAGCCACGATTCATGTTTAACTCACTGCCATTGTTGTCTTCTGAGCAAGCATTGTGGAGGACTCATACAATGGTCGCAGTACTTCAGGCACACTCCATGGCTGCAAGATGCTCAAGTTAGTACTATTGAACAGCAAGATATAATTCAAGCAAGATCATTGAAGATACTTCAAAATTTTTACCTCTAGATCCAAGTGATCAACAATGCGTATGATTGAACCACCACCTTCACATGGACGTACCAAGTAGCCACTAGGGAGCATCTCTGCTCGGACAAAAGGCTGTACTGGAGGCATGCTTGGACCATTTTGTGTATTTTTAAGTGACCTCTCACACACCTAAATGTCATATTTATCAATATAATGACAATGATAATTAACCAAAGACATAGTAGACATAGCTGATATGGCAAAGGTGTTTATATGACATCTTCTGAAGAAAAGAAGTAGGGGAAAAAACAATATTTCCTAGTCTAAACAAGAATACCAAACTAGCCAGCCAGTTTTTGACCAACATACCACGAGACTCCCATCTTCCAGAACAGAAGTATAACGCAGCAACCAGAAGTCACGGGCTGGCGCCAAGGTTGTTGGCGCATAGAGCTGAATAATGAACAGAACCATGAGAAACATTCTACATTCTACATCCTAGAGTAGCAAAACAATTCACAGTATATATTATCACCTGCATGTAGAGCAGCTCAATGGTTCCACCATTTGCTGTTGGCAACACGTTCAAAACATCCACGGCTCGACAGTCACGGAACCATGACGGTCGATCCTTTAGGATTTCTGCAACCTGAATCAGTTTCCAAGTCACATTTATGAACAAATTGGAACAAGCTCCAAATACAAATTGGACAGAATGGTTCTGAAACGCTTACTCTTGTAGGTTCAAGACCCACGAGTCCGCATGCTCGTGCTGCCACGCCAGCGCAACCATGAGAAATAGCAACGATTCCAATGGAATCCGGACCAGGCTAAACAAATTAACAGACATCTTTGTCAATTTCCAAATTAGAAACAAAAAAATACAAATACTCTTGCATATTGCTGCAATCGAATAGAGCTCAAAAATAGAACTGATTGTTCCGCATTTCTATGAAAACCAATTTTTACAACAAAGTAAAAAGCTCTCCAGGTTTTGTCTCGATATTTATGCCAAATACTGAAAAAGAAAATAAGTCCAAAGATACCTTCATTCCAGGCATTTGGACCCACTCCACAGCGGTTCCAGTGGCCTTTGAAAGAAACTCTGCTAAAGTCTCTTCTGCAATGGACAAAAGCCTGCAAACACAAAATTATTAAATTATTAAAAAAGACAAGGAAAGAACCAGAACGTTGTTTTTAACAGCGAAAGGAGACAAAAACAAAAGAAAAGGATCGAAAGGGCATTTTAAATGACAGAAAGTGACACCACAACCACATCCCCACTAACCCTGCAGGACTAGCATCCCTGGGAGGATGCTGAGATGTCAACTGGTGTTGACCGCTCGTCACCACCGATTCACAGCTTGTGTCTTTGGTTGCAAGCGTCGTCTGTAAGAAACAATTTCACCACCATGTCTTAATCCAAAAAACTCATATCACACAAAACACTCATGAAACTAACAAGAAACAAAACCCTTGTCATTTGCTAACTATCAGAATCACAACGCGAAAACTAAGAACTCGAAATGAAGAAATGATCTTCCACTGCTATATGTCCAAATCAAATCTACGAGTATTTCACAGCGTTCAATAGCAGAGATATACAAAAGGAAAAGAGAAAGTACGTTCTGGGTGTGTTGGCGGAAATAGCCATTCTCATACACCAGCTGAGAAACTTGCTTCTGCAACCTATCATTCTCCTCCATCAATAACTTGTTCATGGCAGTGAGCTTCCTGTTCACAGCTTGCAAACGGGAAGCTTCTTTCCTCTGCTTCTCCCTGCATCTGCAATCAGCAAAAGCACACGGGTACAGGCATGTGACTACATATATTGCTTTAGGGAAATGCCTATTTGTACCGAGTCATCGTACTGGTTAACACTAACTTCGACAACACGCTTCGCATTACTCGTAACACTGGAGCAACTACTTAACACAGGGCACCGCTTCCCAAAATCTAAGAAAGAACAGATTCTCTTCAAGCCTTTACCAACCAAATAATTAGAGCAATGAGGACACAACACCCTTCAACTACAAGAAAGAAGAAAACCAACGGAACTTCATGAACTGACGCGCTTGCCATGTATTCTTGCTTCAAAAAAAGCATCTTCGCACCGTCGCAGTAACCCAAAAGGAGAAAGGGACATGGACATACCTTCGGTTCTGGAACCAGACCTTGATTTGCTTGGGCTCAATATTGGAGAGAATGGGACACTCCCTGATCAGCTGCTGGCGACGGAGTGAACTGGGCTTCGGACACTCGTGGTAGAGCCTCTCGAGGGCCTCAACCTGCTCAGGCGTGTACCTCACATATTTCCCATTGTCCAAGCTATTGCTGCTGTTGCTGTGCCCGAGTTTACCGTCTTTGCAGGAGGTTGCCATCTCCAGAAAAATTCAATTCAATCACCCTCACTTTCCAGGAAAATTTCTCACTTTCCAGGAAAAGAAACGGCAGAACTTCTCAGGAAATAGTCCACAGTGCCTGGCCCCAAAGCACCCCTCCTTTTCTTTTCTCGCCTCTTTAGAGCTCTCACCCACATGCAAAATGCCAAATACCCAAGATTTCAGTGCAATCTTGAGAACTGCTTGATACAAACAACAAAGCAAATACTATCCCCGGTCTAATTACGCAGTCTCATCCCTTGTTGTCCCATTGAGAAGCATCACCGAACACAAGACGAACAGTGAAAAATCTCTCTCTAGAGATCAGCGCTTTTTCAACCTAAAACCTTTCACAATCGCAAGCTTCATACATAACACCAACACCCTTTTGCCTATTATTCAAGAATCGGAGCTCAACTCTTCAGGGTCACATGATCCGAGCGAGTCAACGAGTCAACTCAGCGGCGAGTCCTTCGGCATGCATATAAAGTCGCGAACTTTGCTCCCACCCAGATCCGAATTTCAGCTCCAGGAGCAACAAATGGCCGAAGAGGAAGCGGCAACAGAAGCTTTTCTCTTCTCCTTCTCACCGATCTTCATCGCGCCAATAAAGATTCTTCTGAATCCACTGTTCATCTGCTCGTCCACACATCTTTAATGGGGGGTTTTCACGAAAAGGATATACAATCCAAAAACTTTCGAGGAAGACCCATTAAATGAGGAGAGAGAGAGGCGGCGAGGGAGGGGGAGAGATGATGGTTTGGGCTGGGAGAGAAGTTTGGAGTCAAAAACAGGAGATCTCAGATATGGTGATAATTATTCCCTGCCCCTGCAAAATGGAGAAAAAGCAATACAATTCATTGAATTTGAGTAAAGAGAGTTGGGGAGAGAGAGAGAGAGAGAGAGAGAGAGACTTAAAGAGACCAAAAGGAAGGCTTTGTTATTTGCACAGGAAAGTGGTTCTACTTTGGTTTTTGCTCTACCCCTCTTCTGTTCTGTGCGCGTTCGTGCTTTCATTGGCTCGTCACTTTCGGCTCAGAACAGGGTCCGTCGCCCAAAAAACAAAAAATTTTATTTCTGAACACAGCAGTGTCTCCCTCGCTTCACCGGGCGCAACAACAACACAACAGAGCAACAAATTAATATGAGTATATAATTTTTCCCCATCTATGGTTTGCTTTCCAAAATTCATTAATGAGTTTCTCTGCCTAGTGAGGCGAGGTGTGAGGTCCAGTAATGCCCTTCGAGACAGACAAAAGGGATAAAAGATATTCCTGCAAAAAGTCAAATCTATGAGAGGTGGTAAACCACATTTGTCCCCCCTCTCTCCTTGCGGATCTTCGTGAACAGTGTAGCGTAATCTTTAATGATTTTGTACTCAGAGAAAAGAAGCTAATCTCTGCACAAATCTATCTAATAGGGCAGTTAATGCAGGATTGCAAGGACTTGCCGAAGGATTCACATGACAACTCCTTTTGCTTTAGCCCTTCTAGGATTGGAAACAAAAAATGCGGGAGGAAGGGATCTCTGGAAATACTATCTATTTGCGGTGAGACAGAGAATACAATGCGAGATGTATTTGGATTAAGGTCATCATTTGATGCGTTAAATAAAGTTGAAGTACTCATCAACACAAGTACCTAAACATGAGCTGATAACGAGCAAGAATGAGAGCAATACGTACTCGGTTTCCTGATAAGAATACTTTTTTCCCTCCCCAAGAGAATCCACCAATTTTTTTTTTATGGGAATTTTTGGGAATCGGAAAACGATGCTAAAGAAGGGAAAGATTAACTCATTAACCATTAAAATCGCTGTCAAGAAACTGAGGATGCACGTAACAAATTTGCCATCTTCGCCTAGTGAATCCACAGAACCTGCTAAGTGCTAACCAGACTCTGTCCAAAAGATCCCAAAATGCCAGATTCAAAGAACTGCGATTCGGATTCGGAACTATCGTATCCCTACACGACTATTCTTGGACCTTCCCGTTCCTGGCAAATTCTGCCCATCAAGATTTTTACCCCAACAAGGCCACTCCCCTGTGGAATGGCAAAGTTGGTAAGTAACAGCAATCAAAAGGGGCAATTCAAGAGACAGAGCGCGCTTGCATCAGAAACTTATAAAATACTCTTTTATAGAGCACGAGAGAGAGAGAGAGAGAGAGAGAGAGAGAGGAGAGAGGAGAGGCCTGGCGTGGGACACAGAGAACACCATCATGAGTTCTCTTGCATGCGTCTCGGATTTTAAAGCTGAAAAACCCCATAAAGAAAGAGAGCCCAAAAAAAAGAAAGGGGGCAACTCATTTCTTTTGAATTTATTGTTCTTTGGCTCGTAAGCAGGAATTGGTTTTCATGAGGCTACGTCATGATCGCAACGCCCTCCGTGTCCGTATGCTGCAACATCGCCATTCGGACATACCGACGCTCACGTACGCATACACATGTTTAATATATTTATATATATATATAATGTATATAATACAATATAATATATATATTCCCTCGAGTGACGGGACGTGATGAGACGTGAAAACGAAAGGGGTGGGTGTGTGATGTAATAGATATTGAGGGATTGTAGGGACAAGGAGAGGAGAGGAGAGGAGGGGTGTTAGCTGGACTCTTATCGTTGGATTTGTCTGGTTGGGCTTTGGTCTCACTCTCACCAGGGAGGGAGGAAGGAAGGAAGGAGGAGAGAGTCATATGCAAGTGTGTTGCTGCCGGATGGGGCCGTGATTTGCGATCAGATTTGACACCTAATCTTTACCAATTCACAGAGAGTGAAGTCACGGTTTACAGTGCTTGCACAGTGATCTTGGATTTCTTTCTTTTCTTTTTTTTTCTCCTTTTTCTCTTTTTTGCACATTTCATTTCTTGCTTGTGAAAACTTTGCCCGCCCTTGTACTTTAACCTTTTCTTTCTTTTTCAATCCAAAACGCCTAAAATATGTGTGATGTGTAAAAATTGAACCGTGAATTATCGTGTAATTCTCTTCTTCTTTCTTTGTAAAAATTTATTGACATAAAATGTAACTACCATTTTTTTTATTAACAGCAAATAAAGTCCTAAGATCGTATTTGGTTATTGTTATAGTTTACAATCATGTTCGTGCAATCTCTATCATTAATATCGACATATTCAATCGCAATCTTTGATATTTTCAAACGAGTGATTGAGTGTCCTCTAACATGCTCGAGCTATTACACTGCTTTAGGATAAAAGAGGGTATCATTTCTATGCTTTGTCTTGCTTTCGAAGTCGAGAGCGATTTTACTTATTTAAAGCAGGTTTCTTCATTGAAATGGAAGAAATTTCAGGGAAAATAATAAAATGCATAGAGTGACATGTCGCTTTTCAAAACCCATCGTGATGAATAACTAAAAATTCCAAAATGCAAAACTAAGTGACTTGGATTCGTGGGGTGTGCATGAAGTTCCTGGCCCGACTCTTCATCCTTCGTGTTAAGAGTTCGATTCTCCTAGGCGACTTGTCAGCGTCATGCTCGACGCTCCCGAGGATGGGATGATTTGCCTACCATCTTTTCTGTTTTACCCAACGTAAGACTAAGACCTGTACAGCTCATCGGTCTTTCTAGATTAATACAGAGGATAATTCCATCTTTTGACCTTTATATAACTTTTGTAGTTGAGTTAAATGTCAATGCGCATTTTATATATATATACACGGGCCAGAATGAAAGAAAGCAAGGAGGGCAACATATTTGTTTTATGGGAAAAACCATAGAAACGTCTTTCAAGTGTAACGAGAATACCAATTAAGGACTTATTTGGTAACACTTTCGAGAATGACTAATTTTATCTTTTTATTTTCTGGAACAAAAAAGAAAGATGTAAATCCATTTGGTGAATTTTTGTATTCCCAAGAATAAAAATCCTTTTTTTTTCCTGAAAATAGATTTGAAATAGAATTATGAAAAAAAAAAAGAGTTACTTATTGCTCTCATAAATAATTCCTATAATCAAGTCCCACTTTTATTATTTTCTCTTCTCTTTCCTCTTCTTCCCTCTTCCTTTTCTTCTTCTTCTTTTTCCTTTTGGCCGATTGTTGAGGTTGCCAGCCTCGGCCATGGCCAGCGACTGGTCAAATGAGGGTCAACAACCTCGCTAGAGGGTCGCCGACCCCTGACAAGGTTCGTCGGCCACTCACCGGTGACTGGACGAGCTCAACCCGAGGCCTAGCCTTGCCAATGGCCAAGTGAGGCTCACGGTGGCCAGGCAAGCTCGTCAAGCCGATCGCAGGCCACAGAGAATGAGGAAGAAGAAGAGAAAATAAAATTAAAAAATGAAAAAGAAAAAAAAGAGAGAAAAAATATGAAAATTTATTAAAATTTGTAAAGAAACAAAAAAAAAATTGACCGTATTTCTATTACGAGAATACAAGTTTTGGGTAGTTACCATATCCCTTTAAAAACTCATAAATTGTTCTTGAAAATAGAATAAAAAAATTATTTATAAGAGTGTGAATTATCATTTATTGATTTTAGATAATAAATTAAATAATAAGACACAACACGAAAGTACGAACATAGAGAACAATTGTTATCTACAGTGTAAACCGCATAAGATATAAAATAAAGATAATTTTGCAAAAGACCATCTAGTTTTGGAATTAATTGGGATCATTTATAAATAATGTACTTAGGGATACTTATAACTCAAAATCGATGGTTACGCAAACGGTTATCGAACTTAAACCAACAAATAATTTCCTAATTTCATATGCGATTATTAGAGGTTACATTATGTCTAATATCTTAATGATTACATCATCCGCTATATCGACGGTTTTTACTCCAACACTAAACTATTTTTCGTTGAAACTTCTGTCGACTAAACCGAGTCTTCTTGTCGATTAGTTGCACCATGTCAACTAATTGTTATTAGCACGACTATTTATGCTCCTACAATAACTCTAATAGGTTTTGTTGACCAAACTGTCAACTACGGGCCATATTTCTCGTGTCAACGATACTTAATTTTTTTAAGCTAAATTATGTGAAGTTAAATTATTTCTTCAATGACGTCCTTCATTATACGCACGTAACGCCGGCGGCACAATTATGCAATGTTAAAATAAAAGGACAAATCATTAGAAAAGGGAAAAAAAAAGGTTAAAAAAGAAGGGGACAAAAGGTCGCAAATAACTAAAATAATTATGAAACGGACAGTTATAACTCGTGGCAACACCAAAAAAAAAACACAATTATATGATGTGGGATATTAGCAAATTCACTTAAAAGATTAAGAATTTATTACGAGAGACATTATAGATTGCATTCGATGATCGGGATACAACTTATAAGATGAGAATTAGTCTTATCCAAGCACTTAATGACTGCACTAGAAGGCTTGGTTGGCATTATAATAAATAAATAAATAAAACCTATTATACAAATGTTAATTCAGTTACTAACTTTTTGACTATTTATCAAATTAATTTTAAACTCTTCAATTGTGCAAATTTAATTGTAAATCTCTAATGATTGTCAATTTAGTCATAAACATTTTGATTATTTACCAATTTAGTTTTTTCGTACAATTTTGCCGGGCATCATTAACGTGGATATTGTTGTGTGACACGCGGGAAGACAAATCGTTGACATTGACACAGACATTGACAACTTTTGCATTTTTTATTTTATTTTATTTTTTCTCTAAGTCTAGGCCGCAAGGTCAAAAGAAAGAGAAAGTTAAAAAATAAAAAAATCCATAATAATTTTAAATAATTAAAATAATTGTTAACATCAATGCTGATCATATTATGTAGGCCAGTTGGCACTAATTAGATCACCATACCTAATAACTAAATTAGCAAATCATCAAAATATTTACGGTTAAATTAACATAATTAAAATATTTAATATTGAATCAGCTATTGTACAATAGGTTTAGACTTTTTCTACAATATTTACATGTGTCGTTATTACCACAAAATTCACAACTCAAAACACTCTTATATTTTTTCTCTCTACTTTTCGTACTTCGCCTTCTTCGAAAAATATTTAAAGATATAAAGCGAGTGAATTATTTGGCAAACGTGTCATCCGAACCTCAAAAAGAAAACATTGTATTCGAATCCTTAAATTTGACGGGACTTACATGAAACTCACTAGAAATAATGATCTTTCTTTCATACGACGAGGCATGGTTGGCTGTGATCGGAGATTTATGCGGCCGCGCCACCGGGGCGAGGCCCCGCAAAGTATCGGGCTCGTTTTGGCAAATACGATAGAGTCCCGGGGGGGCTTTTTATATATCCGGTGCAAAAAAAAATGAACACGTGGCGTTGAATTTTGAAAATTGAGGCGGAAGGAGCTGCGGAAAAAGGGAAAAAGGAAACACTCGATGTGTGTAATTATTATGTCAATTACCTGCTCCTCCTCTTTCCTTTCCTTTTTTTTTTTTTTTTGCAATCTGTCGTTGGCCAACAAAATCACGAACGAAACGGCGACAATTGGGCGGACGCTCGTCAATTACCCCAAAAAACATAAAACGACAGGAGGAGAAGTGCACTACATATTACTCGAATGATTAAAGATGAAAAGCGCGTTTATTATACGAAAAATGAACTATCTAAAAAAAATATTTTTAGAAAAATAATCATTTATATTATTTGTAAAAATTATTTAACGATTAAAATTTCCGTCATTCAGAAAAACATTTTATACATATTGTAATTGATAATAAAAAAAATTTCATTATTGAATTATTTTTAAAGATATAAACGATTATTTATAGAAAAATATTTTTATCTAATTATTCATTTTTGTGAAAAAAAAAAAACAATGTCAAAAAGTGCAATCTTAGCATGACTTAGCTTCGTCGAAGGAGGGGACTGATTGAAGGTAGGCAATCGATAGGGCGAGTTCATCGCCACCTTGGAGAGCAATGATGGCCATCGCCTCCTTGAGATAGGAACCCCAATTCCCAATGGACTCCAGCTTTCTTTACTTTACTTCTTCTTTTTCTTTTGTCTTTCAATTTTAAGTATATTGGTGATAATATTTGGTAAAAAGAAGCAAATATGTCTAAGGAAAATAACCAGCCCGACCAAATCCACGTCCCAAAACGCGAGGTTCAAAATGACCACAATCTGCTATGAAGGTCGGAGATTTCAGAACACAAACTCTAAAATGATTTCCGACAGACATTAGTCTCGTATATTATTCATCCCAAGGCACGCGAATGTGGCTATGGAGAGATATTTTGGGCCCAGAAAGAGGCCCACCTTCGCTGTCATCGTGGGCCTTCTGGCCCATACGGGTTTCCCGGATAGCAGGACGGGCGTGAGGAAAGCCCAATTCGCGGCCGAAATTGGAGCTAGAATGCCGTCCTCGTATGACCATATCTAAGTTAGATAATCTAACCAGTCATTAGATCTTCCGACTGCTGTTGCCTAGATATGCTAGGGAGCAGGCATCTACGCAGCCATCATTGTAATTGTAGCGTCTGTCTAGAAGCGCAGCTATATGTCAACATTTGTCGTCAAAAAGACATTTCAGCAAATGAACTTACTCACTAGTCACTACACGCCAGAAATTTTCACGTTTTCACTTTTATTCGTACTTTTATTCTATTCAATTTGACCGGAACAAAATGAGCACAAGTTACTTTAAAATAAAATTTTTACTTTTCGACCCTATACTTTTTGCTCATTTTTTGGTCAAGTCCATGTAATTTCCCATTTTTCTAATCTTTCTATTTTGCGGGAAATTTCTGATGAAGTCCTCTCCGCACAAAACCCGACCAAATCTAATTGGTGTGACCGATGGAGGTTGCCAGAACGTAACATGGATTAAACGTTATCTACATGAAAACCCAATATGGATAGTGAATGGTCAGGAAAAGGAAAAAATAAAATAGAAACTTCATCCCTTCACTTTCCATGCTCCTCGAATGTCCACTTAGGCAGCGCTTAATCTGCTCAAACTCCAGCATACTTCGACGACCACATCAGCTGGAATTAGTCGAATTCTGTGTTGAGAGATTTAGTTACATAATTTGTAAGTGAAAGAGTCCCACTTAAAAAAACTTCTAAGTAGTGTAATTCATTTTTTTCTTTCGGTCATAAAGTAGTGTAATTCGTTTAAAAAGTTAAAAATGTACCGACATTAAAATTGATTTTTCCTAATACTAAGGCTCTGTTTGTTTTATAGAAAATTTAACATTTTGAAAAATGTTTTACTGGAAATCATTTTTCCGAGAAAATGATATTATTTTCCAATACTCGACTTAAATTTAGACATGAATTTGAAATTATTTGTTGTTGTTAAAAAGGGATATCTGCTTTTGTTTTTCTAGAGAGACATCAACTACTCGGTTTCTTACCTTTTACCAAAAAAAAAAAACTACTCGGATGCTAGTAACTTGGGCACAGGTACTAGGGTCCTATACTCGGCTTCTGTGAAACTAGGTCTAGCCTAGATGGGCCTAGGGTTGGGCACGGGTCTTGGGTCCATAGAAATTGGGCCAAGATTCCGGTGCTCGGGGCCAGGGACCCCAACACTCGTGCCTTGTTTCATGGAGGTTGAGCTTGGGACATTGGTGCCTATGCATGGACCTGCATCCAATCAGGTAGGGCTTGGTCCATGAAGGCTAGGCCTGAGATCTCAATGGGCATATTAGGATCTTGGTGCTCGAGCACCATGTGGGGGTCCTCAACACGTAGGTTTGAGACCTTGAAAGTGTTCCATACTCAAGCTTGATGAACTCAGGTCTAGGTGTTGGGGATCTTGGCCTAGACATCGGGATCTTGGGCCAACTTCGATGGGTTCGGGGTACCAACATAAAAGGACTCAAGCATAGGCACCGGGTCCTATGCCTTGCCTCATTCAAACTTGGTTGTTGAGACCTAGGCTTGAGAATTGGAAGTCCTAGCTCTAGCCTTAATAAACCCAAGCTTGACTTTGATGAACTCGTGCTCGAGTGCCGCAATTTGAAGCACAAGCATTGAGGGTCATGAGGAAGGCCTCCATAGACTTGAGCCTAGGTGTCAAGGATGCACACCTAGCCTCTTTGGTCGAGGAGCCTAGCTTCGATGGACTCGAAAACTAGCGCTAAGGTTCTCATGCCCAATTGTAGAATATTTTATTCAAGTACTGATATTTAGCCATATATTATAAAATGATTCTAACTTTTGAAAAATGAAAATGAATTTTCCGAATTTAAGTATAATTTTTTTGTTGATTTTTTTAGGTAATTCAAAAACTGGAAAATGTTTTTCCAAAATTATTTTTTCATAAAATAAGCAGAGTTGAAAAATTGAGCGACCAAAACCTATAACAGCTCTATAAAGACAAATTCGGCGGGTGGAATGTGTGCCCTGTGATCGTTTTTACCCATGTTTTTCTGTTTATTTCGGGTCTAGACAATTGCCAAGGCGACGATTCCAATTGTCCTGTGCACTCACGGGGTTTCCCGTTTGCCTCCAAACCACCGCATTCTGCCACGTGTCACGCTGCCCATGGCGGGATCGGCCGTGGGCCCGGGAGTTGCCGGTTCCTGAATTTTGATTATGGTGAAATTAATCGACATTTTCCCGCTGGAAAACAGGAATATCGCAAGAACGAAAATTTTCTCATCTTCCTGTGGCCAATTGACATGGCATATAAATATAGCAGAATACCGTGAATCTATGATTTCACGTAGAACAACAAAAATGCTCCAAATCAGAGACTAATGGTAAGTGCATAATGGCTGCTAGTTCGTCAAAAAATAATCGAAGACTATATAGTCTTACGCTCGTGCCGATCATATAATATCACACTTTTTTGGAAACATTTAAAAGCTCATAGATTAGGGGTAGGTAATTAACTAAAACCTCACTATTTCCCATGTGACTAAGATGACATTTGATACGGTATTAAATGGTTGGTTGATGCAAGATCATTTCATACTGTCGTCGCCGGATATGCTTCAAATTTCACACAGGTCAATTGTGACCTCCACCACCCAACACTTGTGGTTGGCCTCGACGAGGTAAAGGACTGAGTTTGTGTAATGTGAGGGCTTAATATGACAAGATGAGTTTATACAATGCTCGCTCGTTTTTTAATCATTAGACTTGGTGCATAATCCATGAGACCTTAAAGGTCCCACGTAGGATCCACATGATCCGACGGATCCCTTTACATCGGGCTTATATGATCAAGGTGCAATGAATAATTGTCCATAGATATCGATTAAAAAAATATTATTTTTATTTTTTCGAACAAGACAGTTGCCCGTGGAATTTCTTTAAAAATATTCCTGGAAAGATTAGCATACATAGGCTGTGTTAAAATCTGGTTCAAACTTGTCTTGACGGTATACAAAAGTCTTGTAATCAATCTAAAGTAAACAGGAGTTGCTACCTAAGCTTACTCTCTTTGCCCTTCTTTTAAACACTCCCAAACTCCGTCTCTCTCTCTCTCTCCGTCTCTCCCAAAAACACAGACACGCACACAACAGAGTCCCCACACCACCGCCATTATTTCTTCACGGAGAGAGAGAGAGAGAGAGAGAGAGAGATGTTCAACGGACAGAAGCTGACGCAACCAGAGGCGGCCATGCAGCTGCCGGAGACAAAAGTGGCGGCCGATCGCCAAGGCGCGACGATGAACGGGTCCCTTGAGCCGGCGGGGGCACCACGCCCAAAAGGCGCTGGCCGGAAAGCCGACGTCACGCACGCGATCCTGAGGGCGATGTGCATGGCGGCTTCCCTGACAGCGTTCTCGTTCATGGTCACTGCCAAACAGCACAGCCTTCTCGTCGTCTACGGCTTCCAGTTCCCCGTTCACTCCAAATGGTCCTTCTCCAACTCCTTCGAGTACGTCTCTCTCTCTTCTTGATTGCGGGTATCCATGTTGGTATAGTGAGCGAAAGGTTTCGATTTTTGCTACTCCAGCATCACTAGATAAAGCTTAATATATTACCGCGTGCAGGAAAAAAAAAATCCATGGGGGGTCCATACCCTTTACATACGGGTTGAGTTGTAGGTCACTATCTTTCTTAATGCAACGCAAAGGATCTAAACAGAAATGATTTCGAGCAACATCTCCTCCCAGATCAATTTTCCAATAGTCATACACTGTAGTCTCGGTTGAGTTTCGTCTCGTTTTTTTATTCTTCTTGGTAAGATGTCTCAATCACCGTCCCAAACCACTGCTGGTTACGTCCAAAACGCAACAGTTCTTGCACGCTTATTCCTCTCTCTCTCTCTCTCTCTCTCTCTCTCTCTCTCTCTTTTCTCTCTTCGTTTCTGGTTCTTTGAACTGGGATTCTGCGAGGAACTGGACGGGCCGAACCGGAGAAATTTGTCCTGCTTCATTTTGTCATGTTGCGACCTGTGAGGCTGTGCCGTCAATCAGCTGAAGAAAGGTACTCCTTAAGAATAAGGTGTCAAGGACTAGCAAAGGGAACCCGTGACCAACAAGCGTCCCTACCTTGGGACATCTTGTCCTCTCTCTGGAAAAAAGCCAGAGAAAGAGAAAGAAAAAGGAGAACATCTTTGGCTTCCACTCATGTCGATGACCCAACAGAAAATTTTCGTACTGTTGATTCATTCGTACAGTGCTGACCATGTTGGGCGACGATAGCTCACTAAATTAGCGTTGCTACTTTCTTTTTCTTTCTTGGCAGAAATTTGTAACAGCTCTTCCATTTGTTGACATATGCATGATTAGGAAGTCCGTTGAAATTTCTTTTCCTGAAAGGCGGAATTCAGAACTGATATTCATCGGTTTACATTGCAAATTTATCTTAGTCGGATAACCTCTTAGCATTGAGGATACCGCATTGCTACTCCGAGTCCAAGTCGATTTACTTGTGATACTGATTCAGGTACTTGGTCGGTGTTTCGGGGGCGGTCGCGATTCACTCGTTTCTGCAGCTGCTCATTTGCGTCTCAAGATTGCTCAGGAAATCATCGGCAATTCCCTCCAGGAACTACGGGTGGCTCGTGTTTGCTGGAGACCAGGTGCTTGCGTACGCGCTGATGAGCGCCGGATCAGCCTCCTCCGGGGTCACCAACCTGAACCGCACTGGGATAAGGCACACGGCGCTCCCCAACTTCTGCAAGCCTCTCCACAGCTTCTGCGACCATGTCACCATCTCGATCGCCTTCACTTTCTTCAGCTGCATCTTGCTCGCGACCTCGGTCGTCCTGGATGTCATCTGGCTAACCAAATATTAACTCATCAGCTCCCCATTTTCTCCTTCCTTAGTTTAAAAACGGTAGTTTAATTTGCTTTGCGCGCCCTCGCGAACGATCGAATTGGCCCAAGCGATCTTCCCTTGTGAAGCATATGTACTTTCCTGGAGCTATCTCTCTTAGTAAATTTTATGGATCTTGCTTGTTTTGTATGTGGGATGAAATTACAGATATATGAGTGGATCTTCCTATCACTGACCAGCACATATTAGGATGTAACACAGGCACAGGGATATAAAGATCATATGCAATTGCTTTGCAAAAGAACGTGGTAACCTGAAATCCAAAATTTAAGTAAGTGGATCATACTCAAGAATTCAGTGGAATATAATATCATTTTACAAAGCGATTTTCCACACAAGTCCTTGGATTAATTAAGAGTTTTGACACCACTCCTACACTGATCTCCTGTCTTTGTATACAAGTCCTTGTGTCGTCATCAAACAATTTTCATCTTATTCAGGTAATGAAAACAGAGAAATTCATTTTCAGCTAGAAATTGATACTTAGAATAGAATGGTTATTATTCGTGCCCTTAATTATCACATTTGTTTGAAGTGTCCATTTATCACTCAACCAAAGACAATGCTAGGTCACCATCTCTTGAATTTCATCCCTTCTCCTTCAGCCGCTCCCAAGGCTCCATGCTTTTGAATCTTCATTAGGTTCCATAGGTTCAAAGCTAATTTTTGATGAAAATCTATGTGTGTGCTTTTTGTACGGTTCTTACTTTGTTTCTTACACTTATCTCATCTAGGGGTAAGTATGGTTTGTGTGGGAACCGTAGAATCAAGAATCACCCACTAAAGATTGGTTCCGAAAAATTGAAATTGGGAATCACCCGTTGGTTCCATGGATCCACCCTAAGGTCTGATTTCAAGGTGGATCCATCGAACCGGTCCCACCAAGCTTCACCACTTAGGGCCATGTTTTCTAGCAAGTCAAAGTAAAGCAAAAAAAAAAAACAACTTTTAAATGCAATATCAATAAAAAAAATTGGGCTCATATTGAAAGTTTAGAGTCGAGGCCGTGAGTCGATGGGTGTTGACCTTGAGAGTTGAGGTCGTGAGCGAAAATAGAGAGACAACTTAGATGAGACAAGCACTTGGTCATATCAGGGATTTGTATTTTTCTTAATTTTTTTAATTGGAAATTTTTCTTAGAAAAATTATATATATATTTATTATCGATCTTATGGTGGTGGGTGGGTGGGTGGGTTCACACTTAAACTCTGGATCGACCAAGACTACCAGCTTCATAAATTGGAATAAGGAATCGGAACGATCTCCTTGGCAACTGCTGGTTTTGGGCGGTTTGAGCAATTTTTGATTTCTTTGCACATCCCTAATCTCTTCACACTTTAAAGGAAAATTGCTTTCATCGACATGGTTGTAAATATTAAATCACTTATGGGTCATTTAGAACTTCGTGAGATCAATTCACGAGTCCCAGGTCCCTCATGCACTAAGAAATCTTAGTACGACTTATCTTTTTTATTTGCATATCTATCTCAAATTACAGTGACATATAGGACAAGATAGATCTTTTAATTTTTTTTTCTCTAGTGAGCGGACAATGCGAGTGCTTGACTTGTTTTCATTTTCTTCTGATTTATATTCATAAGAACATCTTCTTGAATAATGATTGATGTCCCACATCGAGAGTAATCATGTATTGAGGTCTATTCAATTTGCGCAAGTTTCATTAAATGATCTTTGAATTGCTGCTGTCTGGAAGCAAAACCGTTCGCAAGAGCGTGAGCATTGCTTGTCATCCGAGCAAGATTCACCACCCTTAGCCTCATCGCCACCTTTATGCCCTCATTCATAACTAGACTCCAAACCTGTCACATAAGTGTCCTTATTTGTTAGTGTGGCGCACACCCATGTCTCTATGTTATTTATGTGTCATGTGAAGCCTTGACTCATAAGTGAATTTGATAATTTAAAAGATCCGAAAAACAGTAGAGGGCTGAAAGTTAACAATTTCCATTCTTTTCTTGACACATTCATTTTGCAAATTGAGGATCTCTCTCCAAAATTCTTCTTTTATTGTCCCCCTGGGAATCGGATTCCAACGGCTAGTTGCTTAACGGGTCAGGCGTCTCGTCTACCATTTGAAGGCGATGTTAGTGACGCTCTCGGACCTGCTGGATCCAAATCCAACGGTTCGATCGCGACGACGAATTGGTCTGACCCGACCCGATTTGGAGCCACGCTATGGACCTCCATCACAAGCCATCTTGGGCCGGCCCAACTTGCCGTGCCCGTGGCCCACGAGCGGGCGTGGCACGACCCCGTCATGGGCCAGCTCAGCACGGCCGATCGGAAACCCGCCCCCGGGTCGCTGCCGTTCACCTCATGAAACGACACGTGGACACGGGAAGAAGAAAGAAACCTCCCTCCTCCCTTCTTGACTGACGAAGCTGCCTCTGACCACCCTCCCCACGACCAACCGCCACCAACCGCCACGTCCCCTGCCCTCGCTTCCACGTTCGTCGGCGGAGAGAAAAAACCGAACCCGCTTATAAAATCGTCCCTCTCCTTTCGCTCGCTCCAGACGGGACGAACCTCTCATGCACGTTACTCCTCTCGTGGTCGTTATTCTCTCGCCCGCTTCGTGCAAGAGTCGCATCAAAATGGCGCCTGTTCGGGGGCTTTGCAACTGGGTCGTCGCTGTTTTCGCCGCTCTTGTTCTCGTCGGAGGAGTCTCCATGGTGGCGAAGGTCGAAGCCGCGAGGGAGTTCAGAGTGGGCGGCGCCGAAGGTTGGCATGATCCTGCCGAACTCAACTCCTCGCTTTACTCCGACTGGGCTACGAGGAACAGGTTCCGCGTTGGAGATTCTCTCAGTGAGTCTTCTCTCTTCCTTCTCCTTTTCTTTTGGACAATGACAATGTGGGGTTGTTACTCGTGTGAGTGACGAACGTAGGGGAAGATTCAGATAAATGGAAGAGATTTGAATGTAGAAAAATCTGAGTGGATTTGCAGATGTTAGAACTAGGGTTTTCAAAGCTAATCCTGAACTCTTGTTCATGCAAATTTCTTGACGAGCTTTCAAATGTACTTACCATATGATAAAAGGTCTTTAGCATTACCTGAACCTGAAGGGATGAAATTTTTTTGTTCAATAGATCTCACTTGTTATTACTTAAAAAGGTGCAAACTTCAGTGCGAAATCCGGACATATGGCTATAACAACTTTGAACTCCAGAAAAGAATGCTCGTCGTTTGCAAAGCATTTCTAGTCGAAATTTCGTTCTGTCAGATTCTATATTATAAAATGAGTAGCACATGAGTACGCATGGAGCTGTTGCCTCTAAAGTTTGGTGGAGGTTAATATTGCTTCGTCGTTGACTGATCGGTTTCTCATAATATGAAGATTTCGAGTACAAGAACGACTCGGTTCTGGTGGTGGACAAATGGAGCTACTACCACTGCAACACAAGCAACCCCATCGCGGCCTTCAACAACGGGAACAGCACGTTCACCCTCGACCACCCCGGTTTCTTTTACTTCATAAGCGGGACGACCAATCACTGCAAGAATGGCCAGCGCTTAATCGTTGACGTGATGTCTCCTCACCGAATCCCTCGCTCCACTCCTCCCTTCACCGCCAACCCTCCACAGGCTGGCGTGGGCGGCCTCTCTCCTTATGCTTCCCCGCTCTCGAGTGCTTCCTCAGGAGCAGCAACGGGAACCTCATCAGTTGCGGTTGCGGCTTTCATGAGTCCATTGGCTATGGCTTCTTTTGCAGCAATGATGCATTTTTATTACTAGCGTCAGGAGGATTTGGTGTTTTAAGCGACTTAAGAAGTTGGATTATTTAGTTTCCACTCGTCATTTAATCATGGTGGTTTAATTTTTACTGCTTTAATTTGTTGAATTTGGTTGATTTGTTAGGTATTCTATGTTTGTTTGATGAGCATTTGTATTTGCTTCTATGAAATTCGAGACATATTTGGAGGTTGCCCACTATTCTGTAATATGTTATGTTGCCATGCCTTAATTAATTTACAGCGTGTGCCACAACTATTAAGAAAAATTGTATGCCTTCTTGGGAATTGGCCATCGAGATTCGACGAACCACATTGTACCATTTTAGCGTCCCTTTGAAGTGTTGTCCCTGAGAAGTAGACAATCTAGCATAATTTCTAGTTGTCTTCGAAGGAATCTGCATGGAGAATAAAATTTTGTACATATATTAAGTGATGTAGTAGATTACAAGTGGCATCATCTAGCAAGTGCTCGTTAAAAAAGAAAAAAAAGCTTGTCATATCAAACGTCTTATAACAATTGATGGCATCGCTTGGTATATCAATTTCACAAAGCTGTATTGGTATATGGATCATTTCTCAAACAAGTGGGGAATAACCAAAATATAAGTGTAGTAAAGAGTGAATAGCACAGGCGTGTAAACAATTCCAATAATGACATTCCCTACTTGCCCAGATTTTATGAGGTTGCAATTTAGTTTGGAGATTCAGACCATTGGGGTGATTTTGAGTCTAAAAACCTGCAACAGATTTGGGATTCAGAAGACACGCGTTCACAAAAAGTTGAACTTAACTAATCATGATACACAAAAACAACGATACAGATTTTTTCTTTTTCCATGTTGGCTAATTCCAACAAATCATTGGTAAATGTCGAAAAACTGTTAATGCGAAAAATACCGAGTGACTTCTTTCCAGGTAACTTGCAAGCAATTTCAAATTACTTTTGAAGGTTTGCAAATTAAAAAAATCTGCACTCATTTACAAAATTTTATTTATATAATTTACAAACGCTTTAATTCTTTAGCTATTCTATAGAAATACCAACCTAAATTAAAGTGACTTAACAACCTTTGTATGTGAAGTTACCCATTAGTATTGGGCTATCAACTCTTATAAGTTGTTTACCAAGGTTAAATTGTGCTTTTAATTTACCGACTTTCTATTGAGTTACCTTTGTTACCAAATCGTTATATTTACTAACGCGTTAGAGATTACTAACCTCAAAAAAGAGAGAGAGAGAGAGAGAAAAAGGAAAAAGAAAAAGAAAAAAGGTAAAGAAGGCAAATAAAAGAAAATAAGAGGAAAAAGAAAAGAATTTTTTTTAAAATTAATAAAAAATTCAAAAAAATATTGATGACATTATCAAAAATTGTCCATGTCAGCCCTAGCTACGCCATGTAGAATGGGCAGCTTCTGCTTCAATAATTTTTGCAAAAATTGATCATATTGACTTAATTAACAAAATGTGAAATGATTTATGATTCAATTGGCATAATTAAAATGTTTAAGATTGAATTGACAAAAATGGAATAGCTTTAGGAATTTTTAGACAATTTTTTCATAATTTAACCTATGAAAATTCATATCCATTTAGTTCTCTTTAAGCTCTTCATGTGTATATATGATTTGGATAATCTCTATTTCGACTATAAGATATTAAAAAATTAGCTTTCAACATTGCATAAAATTTTCAATTTTTGTATTGATTCACAATAAAGAATAAGAGAAAATTAGTACTTGGTAGTGAAGAAAATAACCAAGAGGAGTTGACATTTTAATTAAATAGAAGTAATTTATTGAATAAGATGATTTATGCTAACGAAGAATTGCAATGATAAGAACTATTATTAAAATATTGCATAAAATTAACAATGCCAAATGCAACAAAGGAAAGATATACTTCAATAAATATCCTATAACTAATAGACGGAACTTATAAGATTAATGAAAATAAAAATAATGGGGAAAAATAGAAGCCATCTTGATATTTTTTTATAAAGGTGGATTTGGGCCCACCAAGACTTTTCTAAACTTGGAACAATCCAAAGAGTCTATTATTTTCTCATAGAGGTTGAAGAGAAAGTCATGGAGGGTTTGGATAAACTTTGAACTCATTTTACACCCATATTTTTGGGTTTTGCCATTCTAAACTCATTTATAATGCATTTATTCAATAATTAACCTATATAATGACTTAGCCTATTATATATTAATTAAGAAATGGATTTACAATGCATTTTGATAGGTCTAGGAACCGTAGAATTGTCCTAGCATGTTTACATCTTTTTGTTCATAACATTTAGCTACAAAATATAACTGAGATGGGTTCTCCCTGATTTATCAGTGTAGGCTTTGTACAGGTTATTAGCCTCAAGCCTACCCGAATGTTGCTGTTGTAAAACATCTAGTGAACAAGCATCACACATCTAATTTCTATTTATCGACGTCCACCGGTGTGATTTATGATTTTGACATTAGCGTTGAGTCCTGGAAGTTTGGTTAAAGATCTCAAATTTATTACAAACTAGATAAGGCACAATATCAATCACAATGCACAATCAAGGTTCCATCGAGTCATTTTCCGTTGGGAGCTGAGTAATGAGATTGGGAAACGTGATTAACCTATGTAATCCGACAATGCAAGGCATTTCTCGTGCAGCTGTGTCCCCCCATGGTGGACTCTTGAGGGAAGACATCACTTGTTACTTTCATAATTTAATATAGTACGATATATGAAAAGAAACGATGTGATATTAGCTATATCTCTAGATTTTTAGAACACGAAGCATTGTCATCTCGTGGCTATCTCCAAGTGATATTTATGCGAGGTGTGCAGGTTCGGGGTGGGAAGGATTCCTTGAACCTATTATAGGTTCTTGGAACCTCCTTAGAACTTGTAGCACCGCAAGTACAATGAACTTCCCCCGAAAAAGGTTTTCATCGGATAAAAAATTTGTCCCGGTTCAAGTTATTAAGACATTGACCATTCAACACAAAACATATGGATTATATAGTAAAATATGTTCATGTCTAATAGAAACATAATCTTACAATGATTATAACGTCAAAAGTATATATAAAAAAAAGAAATAAATCAGCTTCCACACCTCATTTGAATATGAGTTTCCATGAAAGTCAATCCCACCATGGACTATATTGTATCCTCATTTACATAGCCAAGCTCGTCATAGTGAGAGGGAGGGTGAAATGGGGTTAACAGATTTGTCTTTTCTAATGGGATTGGAGATCGTTGGACTGTTAGGGCTTTCACAATTACTATTTCATTGAGAAAAAGAGAGTCATTTATAATTAAGTATTATCATATTTAACCAAGGAATAGATACTAGTACCTTGTACCTTTCTACAGGATACATATATAATTAAGCACCCACGTATCTAACTAAGGAATAGATACATGGTACCTTGTAACTTTCTATAGGGTACCCCAATATGGGGTACATCGTGCGGGATGTACAGTGGTTAAAAGCTGGTACTGTTTCAAAATTTCAGACTCTGAAATCTATCCCATGAGCTCTAACACCCGCATCAGAAGCTACCCGACCGTGATGACTTTGCAAGGTCCGCAAGTTGCATGGGCTCTCCGACACACCCTTTGTATTCACATTGCTTGCCATTGATTATTCATTTCGTTTCCTTTTGCATGTCTTTTGGTATACTCCAATGGCTTTGTTAATTAAACATGAAAAGATTTAGAATTCAATTGGCACAATCAAATAGTTTAAGACTGAAATGGCAAAAAAGCAATATGTTTAAGACTTTTTGGATAATTTTCTCGTAATCCAACCTATAAAAATCCATATTCATTTAGTTCACTTTAAGCCCTTCATGTGTATATATTATTTGGAAAAGTCTCTATATTGACTATAAGATGCTAAAAAATTAGTTTTCGGTATTGTGTAAAATTTTCAATTTTCGTATTGATTAGCAATAAAGAATAAGAGAAAATTAGTACTTGGTAGTGAATTTATAAAATCACAACAACAAATAACGTGGAGGAATTGAAAGTTTAATTCAATAGAAGTAAGATATTGAATAAGATGATTTATGCTAACCATGAATTGCAATGACAAGAACTAAGACAAGAATATTGCATAAAAATAACAATGCCAAAGAAAAAGAAAAGAAAAGGGAAAGTTATACTGAAATAACTATCCAATAACTAATAGATGAAACTTACAAGATTAATAAAATAAAAAATAATGGGGAAAAACAAAATTTGTCTTGATATTTTTAATAAGGGTGAATTTGGGCCCATCTTGTAACCTATTGAGACTTCTCACTTGGAACAATCCAAAAAGTCAATTATTTTCTAATAGAGGCCGAAGAGAATATCACGAAGTGGATTGGATTTGAATAAACTGTGAACTCATTTAATATCTATACTTTTTGGGCTTTGTCATTTTAAATTCGTTTATAACCCATTTATTGAATATGACTAACCCATATAATAACTTAACCCATCATATATGGGTAGGAAATAGGTCTACGACGCATTTTGATAGGTCTAGAAATCGTAGAATCATCCTAGCATTTTTATATCTGTTTGTTCATAACATTTAGCCACAAAATGTAACCGAGATGGGTTTAGGAGATATTCACCATTTATAAATGTAGGCTTCATGCAGGGCATCGGGCTCAAGCCCACCCCAACATCGTTGCTGATGAAACATCTAGTGAACGGGCATCACACATCCAATTTATATTTATCAATGTCTGTCGGTGTGATTTACGATTTTGAATTTAGGCCGAAAGTTTGGTTAGTGATCTCAAGTTTATTACGAACTAGATAAGGCACAATATCAATCACAATGCACAATCAAGGTTCCATCGAGTCTTTTTCCGCGGGGAGCTGACTAATGAGATTGGGAAACGTGATTAGCCTATGTAATCCCATAACGCAAAGCATTTCTCGTGCAGCTGTGTCCCCTCTGGTTCGACTCTTGTGGGAAGACAAATCACTTGTTACTTGCCATATGTGAAATGAAACGATGTGATATTAGCTATATCTCTAGATTCTTAGAACACGAAGCATTGTCATCTCGTGGCTATATACAAGCGGTATATATTCGAGTGGTGCAGGATCTAGGGTGGGAAGGGTCTTTATCCCCCGTACTTATTATAGCTTTTTGGAATCTCTTTAGAACCTGTAGAATCGACAAGTACATCGAACTTCCCCGTATTTTTCTCAAAAGAAAAGGTTTTCATTGGCTAAAAATTTGTCCCGGTTCTAGTTATTAATACATTGAGCATTCAACATATGGAGTACATAGTAAAATACGTTCATGTCTAACAGTAACATAATCTTATAATGATTATAACGTCAAAAGTATTAAAAAATAAAAGAGAGAGAAAGAAACAAATCAGCTTCCACCCCTAATTTGAATATAAGTTTCCATGAAAGTCAATTTCACTTCATTGAGCGCATGGACTATATTGTAACCTCATGTACATAGCCAAGCTAGTCATAGAGAGGGAGCGTGAAATGGAGCTGGGGATTTGTCTTTTCTAATGGGATTGGAGGTCGTTGGTTAATTATGCTTTCACAATTACTATTTCATAGAGACAAGGAGAGAATCATTTATAATTAAGAACCCTTAACCAAGGAATAGATACATGTTATCTTGTACCTTTTTACACGGTATCCCTATATAGTGTACATCGCACTGGGTGTACGGTGGCTCTAGGGTAATATGACGCGTTTTGAATTTTTGGATTCTAAAATCTATCCCACGAGCTCTAATACTTGCATAGGAAGCTATCCGACCATTATGATTTTGCAGGGTCGGCAAGTTCCTCGGGCTCTCCCGTACACCCTTTGTAATTATATACCTTGCCGTCAATTATTAATTTTGGTTTCCTTCTGCATGTCTTTGGGGACACTCCACTGGCTTTGTCAACAAGAGCATGACTAGTTATCGTACCCTAAAAAACAAAAGGAAACGAAGTGTCAGTATCGCCGATGCTAAAACAAGTTAATCCCACAGCGTCACGCATCATGTCGTGCGTTAACTATTATCACAAGATTATCAATAAAAAAATAAGTATGGAGAAGCAGCAGGATTTCCACTTTGCCGTCGGTCTTTCCTTTTCAAAACCCAAGTTGTCTTCCTGCTTTAAGGAAGAAAAACCATCATATCAATCATTGAAACTAAGTAGACAAGAACTGCATCTGCTACGCAAACCTTTGTTGACATTAGAAATCAAGCCAATCCAATAGAAAAAGGCGGGTTTCCAATAATTTAATCGGGTTATCCAATCCTAGAACGAGATGAAAATGATTAAAGTAGGATCATAAACAGGGTCGAACTCCAAAGAGACATGCTCAAACCTTTCGCGCCGTTTCATAAAAAAAGTGCAGCGGGATCGAACGCGAATCTTATAGCTACACAAGGTCTTTTGTTAATCATAAGCGGAAGTGCGGAAACTCGATGCTACAGAAACACAAAGTCTGCATACCATCTGGATATGCGTTTTTAACAAGTCCATGCTAGTTTTTGTGGAATCGTCGGAGATTTAAGCCGGTAAAAATGCTTTCTATTTCCCATGATTCTTTTTCTAGCCCAGCATCAATCGATTTTTGCACGTTCATTTAGGTGTCTAATCTGTAGATGTGTACATACCATTGTAAATATCCGGGCGATGTGACCTGACGTTATTCATCACTTCTCTAAGCCGTCTTTTGTTTATTTCTGGGACGAGTCGTGCGTCAATTGTACCAATGCAACGGCTGCGTTGTCCAATAGGCGTTGTTGATATCTCAAAAACTGGAGATGCCAGGATTTCACAATCAAATTGATTGAGATGACTCATAATGACCTGATCTAATCTGTGTTTCTGTTTAGTTTCCTCTCCCAGCAGCAACATCTGCCCAATAATTGAAGAAACCTTCAACTAAGGGAAGATGACTTGATTTAGGCATCGACATGACCTCTATAATAGTAGTGATGCGCTGATAAAGTGGACTGTATGATTAAGTTCCTAATTGTGGGCAAAAGAACCGTGGCACCAATACAATTTCTCAGCACACAGCACAAGGAAGCAATTCAATGTCCTTTAGTCCTAACTTGCATGTGGCGTGTCACCAAAAATGAAAAGAATATGTTTCATGTCGTTTTTAAGGTTCTGAGATGGTGAGTTGGTCCATCATAACGCAAGTTTTATCATAGCAATTTATGTTACGTGTCTTAGGTTCATTATCTATTAAGTTGTCTCCTTACAAAAGTACTAACATCCTATAATCCTTATTAGGGTGGAGGTTACTTTCTTATCTGCTGTTGCAACCACGTGTATCCCTTAGTGCACAGGAGCGAGCGATGATGCTGAGTAATTCAGGTTTCTATGCGCCATCTTTACAGCACTCTCACTTTCAGCACTTGATTATTATACATGCGGGTGTCATCGTTGTGATGATTGACAGTGCGTTTGCTTTTCTTGTCTTTTGGCCTGTGGGGAAGATTCTTGGGAGATACAGACAAATTTTCAAGTGAGTAGATGTGTCTAATCAATGGCGGTCAACATCGTCATCACTTTATCTGTGGTTTTTGCGTATTCAAGAACGACTCCACGGGCTAACTAGCCTCGCGTCCTGAATGAACTCTATTCATCTTATCCCTTTTGGGGGAAAAGATGGAGCTTCAGCAGCATCTTAGCTTTAGGACACCAACATTAAAGCTAGCATTTTTACTTCTTTTCCCTGGCGAGCCGTGACATGTTCTTGACATGCAAATCCGGGTTCTTGCCTTGTTGGCAACTCATTAATCTTTGCCATAAGTAAACAGAATCCTCCCCCCAAACTTCAAACCCTAGTTTTCAACCAATATCGCCATCCAAGTTCACGTAACTTTAAAGAGAACTACCTTGGTTTGTAATTAGAGAGTGATCTAAAAATTTAAAAGATAAGTAATGAAAGTTTTAAAATTTATTATCGAAATGCAATTGGATCCTAAAACTTTTAGAAAGTGTAATCAAGTTTTAAAAATAGTGAAATTTATTGTCATCAATTTTTTCCGTTAACTTCGTCCAACTTGATTAAAGAAAAATGCTGATGTGACTTTTTTTTTATTATTTTCATTTTTACATGGCATTGATGTGAGTAAAACCTGAAGGATAAGGGCCAAAACGACATCGTTTTGATTCAAATATGATTTTTCATCTAAATGTTATTTAAATTAGATTTGAAAACTAGAAAAAGAGAAAGGCAAATGAGAGCGAGGGCCAATAGGGCTCTCATCGTCGATGCCTCACTATCGTCGAAGAGGACCAGCAAGGGTCGGTTGAAATGCCAAGCCCTGGTCGATGGCTAGCGACCTTGTTTGATTGTAGGCAAGGGCCGCCACTAGTAGGGTGGGCTAGCAACCCTCGCCCCACCATTGGTTGCTGTTTTCGGCAATGGTGGGGCAGTGGCGACAAGGGCACTTCTCGCCCTCTTTTGCCTTCCTCTTTATTTATTTATTTTTTAATCTAATGTAAATAATATTTTGATTAAAAATCAAATTTAGTCTCATCCTTCATGTTTTAGCCACATAAGAGAGAAAAATAATAATAAAAAAGGCACGTCAATGTTTTCCATTAATTTGATTAAATATAATTAAGGAAAGAGTTTGATTGTACAAATTTAACAAGTTTTAGGACTAAATTGTATTTTTTGAAAATTTTAGGATTCAATTATATTTTCTTGATAAGTTCTAGAACTTTTAATATATTTTTCCTTTAATTTAGCTTGATATTTTCAAGTTACATGACTTTCTACCAAAAGAGAGTAGTGGACTACAAGACTTTCGTATGATTCCTTAATCTCAATTCGTCCATCATTGCGATTTACCTAAAATGCAAAGTGTACTTTATTATGTAAGTAAGTTGTCATAATTCTTCTGATGACTTTTTGTGTTTTCTTTTTTCTCCTTTTGTTAAGACTTGTGGTGATAAGTACGTGGAAAATGAGGATCACGTTAAGTTATCATGCCTCTTATGGCCTGGGCGATGCACATGCTGACAATTATTAGTGATTTTGACTTCATACGGGCTCTTTGGACTAAGATTTTCCAATTAGATTAGTTATCTCTTACTTGTAGCACAACTGAGAGAGCGATTTAACTGAATGATTGTATCCAAACTTGCCAAAATTTTGGCTCTTCCATCAAATTTGCTCAATCGAGTCTGTACGGGCTCATGGGCCACTGGCCTATGATTAGGTTTCTCCACAGTTAAAATAGCTTGCAATAGGTTTTAGAAACACATCGCACCTAATTTTAAGGTGTCGCGACGTTAAAACATAACTAATCGAATACAAAATTGACGGTGACAATGCAATCCAATTACAACGTAGCAACGATTCCATTACATAAAACTTTACATACGGGGAGGAATAATCTCCTATTTCTATTTCCATATTAGTCTATTCCATAAAAGCTCATGCCTACTACAACATGAATAGTAATCTTATACTACAAGTTTACGGACGAATTAATAATTTAAAAATGTCAACAAAACTATCATAACATCTCAAATAATCAAAGCACACGTTGATGTTTTTAATTCTAAGAAATATATATTTTTTATTGCTAGTACAAGTAGGTCAAACCTTTACTTAATTACTAGGGTTGAGGATCGGAGCCTCTTGCAGCAATCCACTAATCCTCCACCGAATCAAAACTCCTAACGTCTGTCTCAATCGGCAATTATTGTACTAGGGTTGAGAAACAACATTGATGCTCGCGTATGGACTTCATCCACTCATTGACCCAGCGAGAAAATATCGGTTTCTAACTTTCTATGAAAGAAATCCTTAGATTTTAAGGTGAGTTTGTTTCGTGAAAAAATGAACGATTTTAGACAATATTTCCTTTAAAATGATTGCTTGTATTGTTTACAAAAATGAATGAACAATGAATGAATAATAAATATTTTCATTATTTACGAAAATATTTAGATATAAATTATTGTTAGAAATAAAAATATTTTTCATTGATTAATTATTTTAAGTGATACAAGCGATCATTTTCATGACGGTATTTTTTAAATTATTTACTTTTAAGCGAATAAACTGAGCCTTAACTAAGAAGACGCGTTCATTTTTGGTAAGTTCTCAGTAGGCATTGCGGCTTGCACTCATTGGAAGCTGCAAGATTTGATATCTTCATTACGAGAAATCAAACTGATTAAGCTTCCTAACCACCATATCACGAATAATCCCTTTTTATTTGAGTTCTAGTTGTCGTGAATGTTAGATCCGAGGAAAAGCATTGAGCCAACTTTTGCAACATATGTTCTTCCAGATATCAAATGTTTTCTACCAACTTAATTATATTAGTTGGAGGCGTGCATGACCTGCTGATCTTTCCTTCCCTACGTTCAAATTTTGTGGACCACTGTACCATCAAATAATTCCGAGCTTATTTTATACCCCCTCTTTCTTGCCAAGACAAGACGGAAACTAATCAAACAAGGAGAAATGCTGCGTTTATTAAGGATCCGTTTGTTGGAAGGAGAATTGTTTCCAGGAAATTATTTTTTCGACTTTCTGATGTTTGGATGATGGAAAACTGTTCAATCGACGGAAAACATTTTTCATAGATCAAAAATAACAAACTTAAATTAGGGGAAAACGATTTCTCTTTTTGATTAGAAGGAAATCATTTTCCCTAAATTATCAAATAAATGAAGATTAGCATGCAAAATATTTTTATTTACTGTAAAATTTTCAGTGAAATGCACTATATAAGTATATTACATTGTACGACCAGTTGTTAATGGTTATTGAATATGGCTCACTTATTTAATTGACCACTTATAATTGGTCACATGATATATAATACGCTATGCTCTCAACCTAATAATTTTGATCAAGGAATTTTTTTCAAAAAGTCCTAAACTTATTGTACGACGGCCTCTTAAGCCTTTTGATAACTTGCCCATTTATTTTTAAACTTTTTAATGACTTGTCAATTCAGTCCTAAACATTTTCACAATTTATTTAATCATTCTTGCTAATTTTAACAGGAAATCACTAACATGATAGTATAGTTGGCTCTGCCTCTCTTATGTGGTATAGCCGATATTGACTTGGACAATTTTTATAATTCCATGATTTTTTTCCCTCCATTGGTCTAAGGCGATGGCCGCTCAACTCATTGATTTGAGTTGTCAAAAGGTTTAGAATTAATTGGTAAAACTGAAATGTTTAGGATTGAATTGATCGTCGTATAATATGTTCAAGAATTTTTATGCAATTTTTTTCCTTTTGATTGTCGACACATCATTAAACCTAAAGGGGTCCCATGTGACCCATGCAACTGTTCACTTAAATGCTGCAGCGGCCCCATCGAGGACACGATGACGAATAACTTTGTGTCGCTTTAGCTCTAATTTCTCCACATTTTCACTTTAGTGGCATCAAATCACATGCTCAACCACCTCAAAAGGATAAGCCATCATCACAAGGGCAGACCAAGTGTATGATCAGAGTCTTCTTCACTATCAGATTAATTCAATGTAAGAAAAGCCAACTATCATGCCAGATTCAGATCGAAAAAAGCACCCAAAAAAGTTCTAAACTTATCATACGAATATGATTTTAGTCTTAAACCTTTCAATTTAGTTTATTTAGCCATAAAGCTCTTGATAATTCGTTAATCTAGTCTTTTTGGCTTATTTTGTTAAAAAATTACTGACGTGGATGCTAACTGTTTTACAAGGCACAACCAATGCTGACGAGGATAATTTTTGTAATTTTTTTTGTGGGTGAGGCTATCCTCACCTACCCTGACCATCGCAATAAAAAAAAATGAAAATGGATAAAAATGAAAAAGATTCAAGTAATTTTTAAAAAAATTGCAAAAATTATTTTTATCACTATAAATTGTCTTGCACATAAAATGATCGACATTCACATAAAGAATTTCTAGATAAAATTGGCTGTGATAACTAAATTGTCAAATTGTCAAAAATTTTATGAATTAATTAATCAAATTAAAATGTTTATGACTAAATTGGCATCATATGATAGATTTATGACTTCTTTGTTTTTTGGTTAATTATCCCAACTCATGGTTGAAAATGGGAGACACGTCTCTTCAACATGTCCAAGAACGACGTAAGGATGTGTCTCGAATCGAGATTTTTCTCGTCGCTCAACAAACAATTGTTATCTAACCACGTGATGTTGCTTACGCGCCAGGAACGCTAGGTTATATCAATCCTCCCGAGTGTTACAGAACCAGCCTCCCTTCTGCGAACTTGGAAAAGTCCAGTAGAAAACTTGCCCTCTCAAAACTTAAACAACGACTCTCCGTTGCTTCACTCCATCGTCAAACAACTACCCTCATTATAGTATTCAATTCTGCACCGGTAGAACTAGAAAAAAATTACACGGATTTGACCCTCGAACCAGTAGCAAAGATCCCAAGACTTGGTTTTCCCTTCACGACAGATCTTTCGGGTATGGGAGTCATTCACGAGGAAAGTTCCTGCAGAAGAGGAGAGAGTTGCCGAGAAAGCGAAGCCGAGCGATGCCAAGACGAAGCGTCGCTGTCGACCACACAAGACGAAGCGTCGCTGTCTCCTTGTCTATTAACTGCGAAGTCCCACCGATGTCTCCCAAAAGCAAAACCCTCAGAGCTTCTTAGGCCATGGCGTTTCAACGTGGACATGTCACGAACCGAGCTCGAGCTAACTTGGCATGTGTGGACGAGAGAGTGTCAATGGAGTTCCAGGGAGGACATGTACTGATTGGCGCTGGTGCGGCCCCATCGGGTAATGTCCTCTGGGAATGTGCAGAGGGCACGCTTACCTGTAGGAATAATGCCCCCTCGTTCTCCTTGCCACTTTCGTTTTCCCATTTATTATGCGAAGTTGTACCGTGTGCCCTTTCACTTCTCTCTCATCGAAGTTATTATTAACTACCTCTTCCTGCTATATTGAAATGACCGCTCTTACAAGAGAAAACGCCGTACATTGAACGGCAAGGTACCATATGCTATTCCTCACCCTGATACCGCCGACCCAATATATATAATATTAGTTTTACCAGTCATGGGCGAGCCTACACCTAGGCAATAAGTTAGGCTTGCTTTGAGGGCCCGGTTTGGTCTAAACCCGTCTATTGATTGCTACAACTTACTATTAATGACATCGATTGTTCTGATTGTAGCTCACTCAAACCCCTATTGCAATTAAAGCATGTCGCGCCTAATTTGGATTGAGCTAGACTTATTTAACGATGCGAATTCTGGCACGGGTGTTGGGGGATCAAGAATATGAATATGTGCAATAATGTCTTCATATGCATGTGTTTTTTGTTTGGCATTACAACAGTTCTCAAACAACTCTCCAATGAATTTGAGTGGGAGATCCCGTGATGGAGATTCAGAGCGTCTCCTAATTTCTTTACCACTCATAGTAGATTTCCGCCCTAGTAACATTAAGCCCACACACAAGTCTATATAATCAAAGATTACTACATTCATGTGCCTGAATAATTAGGATCAAACAATCGAGCAAGTGTAACTATACAACAAGAGCACGTACAAATACCAAGTAATCGTGTGGGGGCTGTTAGAATAATTAAATATTAAACCACGTATTCGTTTAAAAACTCAAGTTTTTAAAATATTTGGTTATGATCCCACAAAAATCTTATAGGGTATTAGAGTTGGAGGTTCTGAGTTCGAATCCAAGTCTCATCTGTCTCCGCAATTAAATTTTCACTTGTGAGGAGAAGTGTTAGAATATTTAAATAATAAATCACGCTTTCATCGAACAGTTTAAGCTTTTAGAATAGTTGAGAATGGTTTCGCAAAATTTCACATTAAATAATAAGGATTTCTTGTTTGATTCACACTTGACGCGACTACCTAGAGAATCTGGCCATAAAAATAAAAAACGACGACGTGGATCGCCGATTTCTGACGTGGATGGCTTACCTTATATTCAATTGAAGGAGTGAATTCGATGCGGCATCTACAACGACCGTCCCAAGAAATACTTTATAGTATCCGAAGGAAAACAAAGACCGTCCCACGCATCACTTTTGAAAACGCCAACGTGGTGTTGCGTTCCCACTTCCCACCCCACATTTCAAAATCGAGTGTCCGTTGGACCGCACGCTTTCAGTGGGGTTGAAATTTCGGACACCCCGGCGAAGACGATCGCATCCCTCCTCCACATCTCATTGGACCATCTGCTCGGGACCCTTCGTGTCAACATCGCATGACGAGAGCCCCCCGCTGCAATGATTCATCGAGAAAAACGCTTCGAGGGTCGATTTCCCTGATTAGATTTCGGGGCCAATCGCAAGTCGAGCATGGTCCTTGCTCCAGCGAGTGCTGTCGTCAGCCGCGCCCACACAACGGTGGCCAGGAAGTCGGAGGGGAAGCTGGCCCCGCCCTCTTAAACTTTGACAATGTCTTTCCACGATTGCGATGGAGAAAACGATGCCGAGACCTGTAAAAAGATTGGAATTTTTCACTGGAGGAGGATGGGCTTCGGACAGTCACCATGCGACCGTTGCGGTTTCTCGCCAGGCAAAAGACGATTCTCGTTACGTCATTTCGTGATCGAAAGGGAATGATTCCATGAACGATTTTTTGAGAGGAGGGGGTGGGGGGGGGGGTTGGAATGTATGGGGCTACGTTGTAATTAGAACGTACTCCGGGGGAAGGAGAGTTAGTAAAAGGTGAACTTATTTATTATTATTATTTTTTATGACTGAGAAATCGCCGGAAATCACCATTCGGAGATCATACGACCCTCCGGTGCTCGGTAACACCGTTAGGTCTCGTCGCAAACTGCTATTTAGACGTAAAATGTGGACTTATTATTACCTACTCTTTTGAGGATGACACTGGAAGTACAATTGATTGACGAGATCCGCGATAACAATAGTACATATTACGCAGCTTAGCATGATGATGGGCCTTTGAATAGAACTCCATAAAAAATTGAAATTTCTTTTATGAATTTCCTAACACGGTAATATCCCATGCATATATAGCTTTAATTTACGGGCTTCATCTAGATGCATAGCTTTGATTTCATGATAATCACCGATGATTTTAGGAGGAGCTCTCACTAGCTTCAACTTGAGTAGTTTTCGTATATGTATTTTGGATTCTAAAGAAAATCTTTTATAAAATGATTTTGCCTAGGAATAGATCATTCGAACGGTACACCCTCGCAAAAAAATCGCAACAGCCCATGCAACCTCCTCAATTAAAAAAAAAACAATCGGCTTTTTTTATAATTTTTTTTATTTAAACAAGACGACGGGTATGGTTAAGCCCAAAATAAAATGGGTGCTTGAAAAAGGAAGGCCACCATCTTTTTCCTACACGATACAAAGTTGCTTGAGTGACATCCACCTTATGAATTTTGCATCATAGGATTCAATTTTTGTCACTAGCGTTGTCCGCTAGTCAAGTATTATCTCGATAGCGAAGTATAATGCAACGGCACAATTCTCTCTCTTGTGGGGGAATAAAATCCAAAGACCATCGGACGGCTTCATTTATTAGATTTTAGGCCCATTTTCATGCAAACGGAAACAATTGGAAACTATCCTGAGGAAGCATCGAAAGTTAATTATCGTATGAGATTCGAACGGAGAAAAGCACCGGATTTAGGAAAAGGAAAAAAAAAACTTTTTCCCGGGATCGAACCCCAAAGAAAAAGGAAAAGACAAGAAAAAAGCGGAGGAACCGCAATAATAGTCTCCTTAGAAGAGCGATGACGAGTTGTGACCCTCAACTTGTGCTGCGAAAAACCACTCCTCGGGCTCTCGACCATTTTTTTCTTTTTTTTTTTTGCTAGTTAGGGACAAAAGAAAGGGCTAATTTACATTTGAGCACGGCGAGAAGACTGCTACAAGACAAACTCACGATTGCAATGGGAAGGGTGCTGTATTGTTCAAGTATATCATATGACTAATTTACATTGATCCAAGAAGACGAGTTAGCTATATAGCTAGTAGCTAGGGACAGACACGAGACTTATTCGTATAGAGGAGAAAACTACGTAGTGTTTATATGGTTTCCCAAGGAATTTAAAAATTCAAAAAAGAAAAAGAAAAAGGAGAAGCACCTAAAATAATCAGCCGCAATTAATCCCGCACGAGCGCTTCGAATTCCGGAGGGTAATTACTGTCGGCCGCCAAAAACCGATGAAGAAACTCCGCCCCGAAGTCGGCGTCTCCGCTCTCGATCAGCCACCGCGGCTGATCCTCCACCCAGCCATAGTCCAACGTGTCGGCCAACAGCACGTCGCCCGACGACGACGACCCCGATGGCCCGAACCCGAAGCCGGAGCCGAACCCGAAACCGCCTTCTATATTAGGCAGCTCGATGATCTCGCTCAGCTCCTCGGGCTCCGCGCCCTCGGAGCAGGAAGAAGGCGGCGGGGGCGGCGGCGGCGGCGGCGGCGGAGGTGACGATACCGCCGATCCCGGCGTCGCCGGGTCGACGTCCATCGCGGCCGCCCTAGTCGCGGCGGCCCGGACGTCGCGGGGCGCGAGGGACGCGGGCCGGGGCAGGAGCTCGGCGAGGCGCGGGAAGTTCAGCACGGCCGACGCGCCCTTGATGCTCAGTGCGGCCACGTCGTGGGCGCGGGCCGCCATCTCCGCGGTGGGGAAGGTGCCGAGCCAAATGCGCGACTTCTTGCGGGGCTCGCGGATCTCCGACACCCACTTGCCCCAGCTCCGCATCCGGACCCCTCTGTACACCGGGTGCTTGCTGCCCTCGTCCCGGGCTCGCTTGGCCGGCGCCGGCGCCGGCGCCGGGCGGCCCTCGCCCTTCCGAGCCGCGGCTCTTGCTTTCGACTTGTCACGGGAAGGCTCGGGGTTCGACACGTAGGACGAGCCGGAGGAGGAAGACGGGGAGGCGGGCGATGGGATCGGGGAGCTGCTGGCGGCGGCGGCCTCGGCGTCCGCCGTGAGAGGTGGCTCCGGCATTGGTGGTTTGCCTTGAATCGGGGGTTGAGAATGTGCTAGAAAGAGAGAGAGAGATGGGGTGGGTTTCTGTAGAGAGTGGGCACGCTCCAGCAAAGCGACCCATAACCTACCATTTATATGTCCAGGATGACAAAAGTATACTAACAGAGGAGAGAGAAAAGGGCAGGAAAATGGGGGGAAATAATAATGAGAAAATAATTTTAAAATGTCAAAGCTTAGAGTTAAGTCAATTGCTTCGAAAATCGAACGTTAGGGTTAGTTGTTGTCTTTCCATCAGCCCATCGTGTACACCTCACCCCTTTCATCTTTGTCAATTCATTTAGTAACAATGCGTGCTCGAGCGACTCTATATTTATCAAAGAAACTGGATAGAACAAAAAAGGGGTGGAATGGAACTACTATGCGGGGCCCTTTTGTTGAGGAGATTAATGAATGGGAAATTCTACCTAAGTTCTCGCATTCTTTTATGCCTTAGTTTTCCGGTCAACTCTCTATTCTTTTAATTTATCTCGAAGGGTTTTCTAATTAAGTCGTCTCGACACCAGATTCAACCAAATCCAATTGATGCGGTCGTCAGACGATGTTGTAGTGCAAAGTGAGTGAAATTTTCTCTAATGTGAACGTTCACTCGAGCGGTGTCAGCTGAGTTTTATCCACGTCATATTTTGATATTTTCTGCACACACTTTCACGTGGGCATTTGCATAATTTTTTAGTATCATATTTACATGGGCATTTGCATAATTTTTTAGTATCATATTTTGGCATTGTGCGAATACTACATCACCCAAATTTGGTCAGGATTTGTTGTCGGAATAACTTGATTAGAAAATTTGGAAGGTAAAAAGAGCTAATTAGACAAATTAAACCTACAAATACTTAATTAGGAAAAACATGAAAATACGAGGAGCATCAGTGAAAGCTTTCTCTAGATGCATCGCATGGTATCTATCAAAGGATATATTTTCTTTTCCAAAAAGAAATAGAGAAAATCTAAAATTATTTGGATTCGCCACGCTCGGATACCATCTAAAATTTAAACTGTTAAGAAATAGATGGTCGAAAAAATTGAACACATTGTCCTAATTAGAAAACATATATGACAAAAGATTAGGAAATGGAGTAGTTACTGGACTCGAATAATTAATAGCATGATTTGATGGATTTCTAATTCTCCCTCTTCTAATGTACAATCTTGTACTACCAAACACTAGATAAACAACATGTCTTTGGAACCATTTGATCCATGTATAGAAGAAAGGTCCCAAAACAGAAAAGGTAAAAATCAACAAGAAAGAAAGAAGGAAGAAAGCCAAAAAACATTGAGGCGTGGACCCTTTGATGGGCATGTGGCGGTGGTACAAAATTGTTCCTAAGCAACACTAGTACCCTTCATTGAAATTTCTGGTGCATCCGCATCCACTCTCTCTGCCCCCAATTATTGTCCTTTTAGAGTTCAGTCGTACTTTGCCAGCAGCAACGTAAGCTCTTATCGCATGGAGCCGGATGCCTTTTCTTGGGTCATTTGTCTGAAAAACAACAAGAGAATCCAGCTTGTTCGCCTCTGTTCGAAACTCACGTTTCAGCCATGACAAAACGAAATGACTTTGACCCGGGGTATCCCTCTCTCTTTCTTAGCATGTGTTTGATTTCTCCAAGCCCAGCTCTGGCTATCTGATGGGATTTTTCGCGTGGACAAAGATGAGTTATGACCCATGTTATTGCACAATTTTTATTTTATTTTATATTTTATATTGAAAAGAGATTTCGAAATTACATTCAGGAAAATCTCTTTTTTGAATGTTTAGGTTTTCGAACTGAATCGCATAATTTACTAAGAGAAAATGATATTTAGATGTACCTATGTAACTCCTCCTCTGATGCTTCTTTTCCCTTTTAATAAAAAATAATCTCTCTAAACCCTAGTATACTTGGAAACTCCCGCTCTTCGGAAAAAAAGAAGAAGAAATTTCCGGAGGTAGGTTTATTATATATCCTTTTAACCGACATTAATATTTCTTTACAACGAATTACAGCATGTATTCTCGATGTAATTTTATTTACTGCAATGCAAAATTTTAGGGACAAAATGCTTATCTATCGATGAAAAGAGGTGTAAAAAGCTAGCTTCTTTATTCGTTCCAAGTTCCGACAGCAATTTGCGCTATGTTTATTGTTGCATGCCTTAAATATTCGCATTTAATTAAAGATAATAAATTCTAAGTTGGCGGCCAACCAATAAGATCAGGCCAGGCATGAAATAAAGCAACCGGGGGAAGGGAGGGGGGACATAAAGATCTGACCATATTACATTATAAATTGTGTAATAATTGATGCTAATGTGTCCTTCACACCGAACTTTTGCCGGTTCAATGCAGAGAATAAAAATGAAATAATGCACGTTGCGCTCTCACATGCGCAAAATAGATTAGACGACACAGAATCGCTCGTTGCCCTCCTTGTGGGTTTATTTAATCAATTACCAAAAAATAAAAGTAGAAAGAAGGATCTTTTACATAATATTCTACCTGAATAATTCTTTTTTTCTTTTAGTCTCAAAAGGTGCAAATTATATTTGTATTAAAATATATAAGATCAATTGACCTATGCAGACATTAACATCTCAACTAATCAGTGGAGAACTACGAAAAAATGATCTGCAATTTGCCTCATTGGCAATTTCGGAGCCCGTTGATTTTATTTTCCATTTCATGGGAGCGCATGGTTAATAGCAACTAATTTAGATTTTTTTTTCTATTTTTTTTTCTAATTTGCTGGTCTCTTCCAATGTTTATGTTCAGAAAGAAAATATTTGAACCCAAAAATCAGCAATTTATCACATGACTGAACTAATAAAGGGGCCCGTCTCCTTTAACTTATTCCTTTAAAAAAGATAAATTACTGCCTACTATTATTGTTGGAGAATAACTGCTTTATTGACAAAAAAGATAGAAAGGTCGATACTCATCTTTCTCGTGATGTGTTAAAAATAAATATTCATACCTCTTTAGTCCACCGATAACTTTTTTTTTGTCAGAAGTCCACCAATAATTGAATTAGTCAGCACATGTGCAATTTGATATTCCAACATTTTTTTTTTTTAAATTATCAAAAGGTGGTCCAATAGAAGTAAAGTAGACTCGTCCACTCCAAACTTCGCACGAATATATTCAGAATTCCAGGTCAACTATGCTTTAACGACAAAAATATTTTGGTTGGAATGAATAAGGAAAGCATTGTAGATTAAAGTAATCTCAACGTGGTTAAGCAAGAATATTCAGTCAAAAAAGCTCCGAGGATTGTTTGTGTCCCTCTTGCATCGTTGCCAAGCCATGACAGGAATCGACAAGATTAGAGTCGATATGATCACGCCCGAATGGAAACGCGAATTATTGGTTGTTGGTATGCAATTGAAAGAAATTATATTTCCACCAACTGTCTGGAAATTTCGGGATAAATTAAATGTTGCAGGACCTATTTATCTTTACGCGGGACAGAAGCTACCTAGCTCCTACACTCTTTGTGGTTATTTTGCATTTTGTCATAGGATATGATCTTCCTTTGCAAATTTAGCTTATTGTTTATCAGATTTACAAATTTGATACTTTAGATGACTTTTGCTTAAATCTCTCTAAAGATTGAATTTATAGATTAACTATATGGGGAAAATTGTCCAAAAAATCATAAATCTATTGAAAGATGGTCAATTCAATTCTAAACCTTTTAATTATGTTAATTTAGTCTTAAATATTTTGACGATTTTTTAGTATAGTCTTTCCAATTAATTTTGGCTAGAAATCGCCAACGTAGATGTTAGCTGTCATACATGGTGCTATAGGGTGCTAGCGAGAATAACTTTTGCAATTTTTTTCTTCTATGATTATTTTCTTTATATTTTATTTTTCTATTCTTTTTTGTTCTTTTTATTGTCAAAAGTGCCGCTAAGAATCCATTTATATTGCATAAAATGAATGATTTGAAAAATAATTTTTAAAAAATTATCACTTTTGTTGCTTATAAAAATGAATGAACCAAAAATATTTCCATCGTCCATGAAATTATTCAAACATAAATTGTTGTTCATAATGAAATTATTTTTCATTAAGTACTTATTTCTAGGGTTTTAAAAGGTTTTTTTTATGAGAATATTATTTAAATTATTATTTTTTGAAAACAAACAGAGTTTAAATGTAAGCTTTGGTCTAGTGGTTGCATATATCAGTCTTGTGGTTATTAATAGTGCATTCTTTGATAATAAAAAAAATCATTTGCCAATCATTGTGCCTTGCCCTAGTGGGCATCATTCCCTTGTGCAAGTTCGAAACTCCCCTCCTCCAAATAGAGTGATTTGCGGCCCATCAAGAATACAACTGGCCGACAAATAAAAAAATAAAAAATCATTTTGCTTTCTGCCTGCCACTCCTGCTTCTCTTCCTCTATTGGTATGATGTATATTGAGGATTTATTCCTCAATTCATATTTCGTGGATCAATCCTTCCTAATTCACATCTTTAAATAACAATGGGGAACATTACTTCAGAAATTCAATCGAATATTTGCGCCAGTATACTGAAGAAATGGGTTTAATCTAATTTCCAAAATTATTTTCGGATATCACCCATACGCTACATGGAAAGGACTACGAGTTTGACTATATAACATGACAAGGGCTGGAGTTGCCAGGAGGTCACGAAGCAAATGACGAACTGAAGGAGGGCCCGACCAAAAGGGCCGGAGAGAGATCATGGGCCTGAATTTATGGGCCCTGTTTCCAATCACAGATATCTCTATGGGCCAGAATATCTTTGAAGGCCCATTTTCCATCCCCACCCCGAAACCCAAGTTGAAGCTAAATAATGTTCTTGGGTTGATACCTGATCTGCCGGGGAGCCCATGGTTTGCCATAGCCGCGTCTCACATTATGCAATTTCATCAGCTCCGCCGCACCCCCCACCACCGTGCGGTGGTGTGCCGGCCCGGAACTCATCGCGTTAGGTATTCTCGAGTTTCAACCAGTGAATGGAGTGACGATCGAAGTCCCGAAAAGTGGATAGGGCCGGGAAGGAACTTGGTGAGACAAGTTCCTCCTCTTGAAGGTGGAAAAGCTTGGTGACGATCGATTGTATATAATCCGGGTGACTTAGGCTTGAGGAAGCATTTAATCTGAGCTTGTAATCTCCTTTGCTTGTAGTGGATTCTTGGACTCTGGCGTTCAGATCGAATCATATAAATTGTGGCGCATTATTTCTTTTGTCCTTGCTTTTATTCCTCTGCTAATCTTGCCGTCGGTGATCGATCGCATGGTTACTTGTTGCGACACTTGAAATACATCGAGTCACTATGGATTGTATAAATACATCGAGGTTGACGGGGAAAACAAGGGGGACAGAGAAATAATAGTTTCAAGCTGTTGAAGATGGAGTAGGATTGAAGGGGGAACTAGTTCACGGTGTTGAGTTTGTTCACCTAATGTGCGTTGATCATGTATGGATGGACAGCTCCCCAAGAACTTCCTAACGAGTCCAATTACAGGACATTGCGTGATGATTTCCAGTGTGGTTGTTGGTCCGATGGATCGACGCATACATTCCCTCCTTCCATCATAACTTGGTACGAAACTGCCATGTTTTGTGTTAGGTTGTTCAACCTTTCTGTTTTGGTCTTTTCTATACTTGAATATGCAGAATTAAAAAAAGAAGGTAGAATAGACCATTGAGATAGTCAAAGCTAGGGGTAACCGGTTTAAGATTTCAAAAATTAGGCCTGGAACCTATTTTGCATACCAAGGGATCTAAAACTTATCTCGTGTTTAGGGTCTAATTAAGTTCTAGTTGTACTTTTAATTGAATGATTGTAATAAATCTTCACTTATAATGATAATCATTTGTTACTATTCACTGACGAAGATTACGAAATATTAAAGAAATAAAGTCAATCATGAATATCGTCAAAAATAGAAATATTGATTAGCAAGTTTGGATTATATTTTCATCATTGAATGTTATAAAATGTGATAGGATTAAACAAAGATATAAAATAAGAAAAATATAAAAACGTGTTCCAAATTTCCAATTTTACATAGAATCTAAAACTTACTTGTTAGAACAGATTTTTCAATTTTTGGAATCTAAAGCCTATCTTGTATATTGTAAAATTAGGAATCTAATACTCAGATTCCTAGAAGATACTTATTCCTAATAAAAAGCCATGTTGCCCCCTTATTTCTAAATCACTAAAGGAACATCCATGGCGAGCAGGTAATCGACATACTAGACAACTAAACCGTGCCGCCGTCACGCACTACAACCTTGGAAAGTCCACGCTTGCTATCAGGCGCTCGAGACATTGCTCTATGGTCATGGAAACTGCATTTGCACGCACGATTTACATGCGCATTCGAATTCCCGTCGCCGCAACAAGTACGTGGGGGGGTCGAGCCGAGGGCTCGGAACGGACATTCGATCCATGTGCCCTGCGTTTGTTTTCTTGGAGCACCGCCGCGCGGGAGAAACAACGGAACGATCTTTGAATGAGCACAAAGTTGGTGCGTGGCGCGTGCGCCCAGAACCGGCCCTGAAATCGGGGAGAGCACGGCCGAGGTGGGTTTCGTTGAACCATCCGACGTCGTCTCTGGCAACAAAAAAAGCCAGGAAAGAGAAAAATGAAAAAAAGAAAATTGAAAAGAATAAAATAAAGTACATGACGCCATCTCGCACTTATATCCACTAACTACATCATCCCATAAAAAAAATGAGCAAATAATTTTTTCTCCTTATTAAATTCGGGAACACTCACTCCGATATTATAATTTTAATATACTCAAAACATTGATCTTCTGATTTTATTTAGATAATAGATATGTGGCAAGTTGAGGATACGATCATACCGATAAATAAAAAAAATGGGTTTTTCATGGTTGAAGCTAAAAATCCAATATTTTTTTTTGCAGAAAACGAGGATCGTTTTCGAAATATAATTCTGTTCGAGATGATTTCCTATAATTCTGTATATTCTAACTAGAATATCGCCGTTTTGAAAATGGAAAATCGAATTTTCTTTTTCTCGTCTCCGTGCGGAGCCCAAATCGAATTGCACGAGCCGACACGTGGAGCGCGTGTCAACCGTATGAGACTATAAATAGCCCGCATGCGATCCTCTCTCTCTCTCTCTCTCGCTCCCTCTGCAACTGAAAGTCTGAAAGGCGGGTGCCGGAAACACACGCTCATCACCGTCGTCGTCGTCGCCGTCGCCGTCGCCGGCTCCAGTCGGCATAAGGGTCCGCCGGAGATGGACGCGGCGCCGTACCGTCTCGGCCTCGACGAGTCCTACCGGCCGCTGCCTTCGGTGTACCTGGCCTTCCTCGCGATCTGGGTCGTCTCCGCTTGCTCTTGGACCTTCAACACCTACCGCAACGCCCACTTTCAGGTCCTGCTTCTCTCTCTCTCTCACTCCGTCGATCGGTCTGTCGTTTCGTTAGCTGGGTTCAGGTGGGTTCGCTGTGTTCGAGTGGGGGAATTGATTGTTCTGTTTCTCGTCAGTAGTTGCGGTCATCGCCGGAAATGTTTTCCTCGCCGTCCTATTTGTTGAAAGAGCTCCGGTTGAGGTGAATCCATTGTCCGTCAAAACTTCGTCTTTGCGCATCTTTGTGTTTTGTCTTAAGTCTGGCTGAACTTAGTGAAGAACGTCATTCGTTTTGAACACTTTCGTAGATTCCATGTCACGCTCTCTGTTTCTTTGTGAGCATATTAGCTAGCATATCGAAGAAGGTCGATGTTCCATCTTGAAGTCCAGGCATGTCTTATCTTGTTTTTCTTCTTCTTCTTCTTCTCCTGTTTCCTTTCTTTTTTATTCTTTGGGTTGTGGGGGGGTGGTTGTTATTTTACATGAAAGCTATTTCTTTTCGTGAAGAGATATCTTTTCCTTTTCTTTTTCCTCGAAAGTGATTTTGATTTTGTCTTCCGTTGTCTATTTTTATCCTAGAGCAGACGAGTAATTTGCAGTGGACGCTGGCATCCGTTCCTTTGATCAAGGCTTTGCAGCTCATGCTCTCCTTCCTTTTCTGGTAAGCTTAATTTATTTTTATTTTATTTTTTTGGTAGGAGGTTGGCTATTTTTAAAAGTTTTATCTATGGAAGATGCAGCAGAGCGGAGTTGGTTGAAATTTTGATGAGTTGGGTACCAAAATGGACCTTCTTTGTTTCCTCCTTGGGACATCGTGATCTGTTCCGGTTCTGCAAACTCTGCATTGTCAATACAATGTCATGCTTTTCACTTCAAATAATGTAACCAAGATTTAAAATTGTTCGAACAATGGAGTTGTAGGTATTCACGTACATGTCTGAACAAGGATTGTTTGTTTATATTAAGTTGTTGATTAATATGCACATGTATTTATGTTTCCCACGTTAATTGCTATGGATAAATATTGTAGACAGGAATAGCTTTATACCTTTCTAGAGCAGTTGATACATGATGTGCTTACAATGCCAAGAAGTGTAATGGGAACTCATGTTAAATCCTGGAGTGGCACTGGTTGCTGTTTCAGTTTGTGGTGAAAGATTACCCAGTGTAAATGCCCATTCTTCTGTAAACAGTAGTTACCAACTGCCTCTTTTTCTGAATAGTTGATCCAGCAAATATGGTGCCTTTTGCAGGTATTCGTGCTTTTATCTTCAGAGGTGTTCTCTGTGGATGTCTTTTGGGGTCTATGTAACTGGAGTACTCTTTCAGACAGCTTCTTTTATATCCTTCTTGCTTATTTCTCACGGATACTGTATCACCTGTGAGCACCTATCTGTGAAAGAGCGCCGTACAACAGCTGCACTTGGGAGTGTGTTTTATCTGACTCTTGTTGGTTACAGAGCATCGGTTCCTTATTTTACGGTGAGCTTCATGAAGCTAGTGCGTGTTGGTTTCAATTTTTGATTGCCCAGCAATTGTTTATGCGTGTCTTTATTGGGGATATGCATCTCTTCCTGGGTGGAACTTGTGACATATAATGCATTCTGGTGCAGGGGCTTCTGTTGATTAATTATTTTGTATCGTTCTATACAATATTTTACCACATATCTCAAAATCTATCAACGCTTAGGGAGCAGTTGAACTATATACAAGACGAGGATGTTCATGCCATGCATGATGCTGTATATACGAAGTACATCATGTTCAAGTACGTGGTGCTCTATCTGTCTTTAACCCCAGTCCTGTGAGCATTGTTGGTTTTTTTCCCCTCTTTTGCACTACCAAATATTGAATTTGATATACTCTTCTTTGGTCCATACAGGAAATTTCAGGGTGCAATGCAAATTGTGGCCATGGCTGAAATAGTGGCAAGTATACTATATATCTGCGTCAATATTATGATCTTTTTTTATGGGCAAGGTAGGGAGTATAATTTCTAAGACGGTGTGGCCTTCATTTCCAGATTTATGTAAACATTGACGACTCATCACATAATTACTGGCTTCGACTGTTATTTCGAGAATGGGCAATATTCTGCATATTTTTGTACATTGGGTAAGTGATCTGCTAGTTTATGAAGGTTTCCCTTATCAAATTTGCCTTTTCTGCGCCCATGAAGGCCTTGCGTAAGAATCGGAAATACTTCTTCAACTACATGGAATTGCTGATTCTGCTCATGTTCATTATAGGTGGACTTTCAGATCACAAGACCTAGCACCCCGCTTCACAGTCATGCCATCTGTAAAATCTAAAGACAGCACAGTTATTCCTCCTATATACAGTATCGTAAGTCATCTCATTTCGGAGACAATTGTGATTACTCTAATGCTACGTTGTATTTGGATTCATTTCATTAAAGGAAATCGATGATTCTTTAGTTGCAATACAATTTTTCTGGGCCAAAGGTGTACTGCTTTTTGTTTCTTGTCACATAGTTGGCCTTAGTTCTGTAGTTTCTGTTCAATTAAACGTTGGTGCCAAAGTTTCAATTGATGGTGAGAAACACATAAGATGTTTACCTCAACATAAATGTGGGAATATCTTGGCTTTTCTCTCCTTAAAAACTTGAGGATTATTGTTCACCACGAGAACCTTTTAAAGGTTTTGCTTCCTCATTACATTAACTTCTATTTAAACTGTACATTCTTAATCTTATCAAAAGAGAGATGCAAATAGTTCAAATGCTCTCATTGTTTGGTTGGTTCCCTCAACCTTGTATCTCATGTCCTCAACTCAGATGTATCATCTGCACGCTTCCTGGAAGTTAGGGACATCTCTTTCCCCAATTAACTGAGCCCCTCTTTTGTTTTTTAAGCCTTGCTTGACTGTTGATTAATGCGACACCTTCTCAGCTAATGCATTAACACTTGTTCCAGGAAATGGATGCAGCTACTTTTAAAGATTTCAGTCGTAACAAGTGGCACATTGGAATAGTAAGCAGCTCAAACTTGACAACATAGCCAAGTCTTTAAACATGTGCTTATTTGGATTTGGTCTAGCTGATATGAACAGTGTGTTTTCTGGGTTTTGTTCTAGCTTACGATGAATATTTGTATGTGCCTTTTTTCCCCCCCCTTAGTGAAGTCTTCCCCCTTCAACTCTTAGCTGGCCCTTTTGAAAATTGGTAAAGATTATACGATGTTCTTCCTACTGACCAAGTATGTCTGCGTTAATGTAGCCAACTTCCCCTTGTGGCGACAACAGCTCTGGGGATTCGATTCTTGTCGTGATTCAGCATCCCCACCAACACAGGCTTACAAATCCCAACAAGCCTTTGCAAGCTCAGGCATTTTAGCGACTTCAAGCAACCGAGTCCTTGAGAACTCGTCTGAAAAGATTAGCGTTCTGCACAAATTGCCATAGTTCAAGCAGGGTGTTTATATTAGTGTATAGGGAACACTTCGCCGCAGCCGAATTTTTCTTCATTCCCTTCTATAGAAGAGCAGAGAGGAAGGGGCCAAGAACCGGCGCGTCCTTTAGGCGACTCGCGGTCGTCCCCTGATGTAGCTAAATGCAGCCCAATCATGGAAACTGTATATTCTTACTTTTCTTTTTCTGATTTTACCTGACTAGAGTTACGTATGTAGAGCATAAAGCAGCCTTATCTCTCATCATCTCTTTTTACCGTGTGCCGAGCTCTCCATACTTTGGCTACAAGATTTCATTCCCTTTTATTTGATAGACACAATTTTTACACGGATCTTAATTTCACAATGAACAGTTTGGGTCGAGTCAAAAATGGTCAAACCCATATTGACCTATTTAATTCATATTAACCCATAACCCAGAGTGGGTTGGGTCGACTCATTCATAAAACTTGTCATGTGATTGAACTTGGTCACGTGAAATAACATAATCTATCAATAAAACATTCAAAAGTGCGAGGCTAATTTGTTCGACAGGAACGGTGCCTGATGAAGTCTAGGACCAGTCGACTGTCTTGTACGATTTGCATCCATTACGGGCCTCGAACCGGACCGAAGGGTGGGGTGTAATTTTGGGTCGGGCCATTCCATTGGCCCGGTCGAGCGGGCGGGGCAGAGAGTTCTCGATCTGCACTTTCCCTATGCTCTGCCAATTCCGTCGTCGCGCCGACGTGGGGAACCGATCTGCCAAGCTCCGGCGGACCCCCAAGTTTTGGACACACTCGCAATGAGCGCAGGTAACGTCATCCTCGATTCTCACGAGCATTTTTCCGGCGGGATTCTGCGATCGAGCTTTTGAAGGGACGTGATTCCAATCTTTCTTCCTACCACCTTCAATTTCTGTAGTTTCCTCCGTTGCTTTTTCAGTGGTTTAATCTGTTTCCATGGGATGAAATGAATCATCATTTGTGAGCGAATTGAGCCCATGTTTTTACCTTTGTGAGCCTGTTGCATGAACTATTTCACCTGGGCCGTGAGAAAGGAAGCTAACTTGGGAATTAGTTTAGAAGTGCCGGTGCCTGCTCCTTGGTGGGTGGGTAGTTAGTCTTCTCGAATCACTCTAAAATGGTGATAAGTAGTTCAGGTCCTTTCACATATATCTTCTATACAGTCAATGGAGATCACTGACCCATATGGCGTCGTCTTCTGAAACAAGCAGTAGTGGGGGGAATGGTGTTAGCAGTTGGTGGGATGTCATGAGTATTAATGGTGGTAGAGGCGATGGAGGGAGCGGCAGCGAGTAGGAGTAGGATAGTACTTGCAAGCTGGCATGATGAGTGCATTCATCCGTGACTTGCAATCCTCGCAGGCGGTGCATTTGGAGGGAACAGGGGATTGCGACCGGTACCTCCGGAGAAAGGCATCTTCCCCTTGGATCACATGCACGAATGTGACCTGGTACTTCTTCCGTGGTTTTCACAAGAAAGAGATCCCAGAATCCTATACCACTTGGGAATGTTTGAGCGACAGTTGGGTGTGTTTTCAACTTTCTTTCGGTTTGTTTTTAATCATGTTCGTGGCTCATTCTACTTCAGGAGAAGAAGGATTATCTCAATTGCCTCAAATCTTCGAGTCATCAATCGGAAAAATGTAGACAGTTCTCCAAAAAGTATTTGGAGTGTCGAATGGCAAAGTGAGTACACCTTGCAGCTGTAGCTTTCGAATGGATCACTTTTGTGTTGTTGTATATCTGCTGTTGTTTGCAAAGTATCCAAATTGTTCGTTGAAGATATCATAGTTTAAGCATGTAGCACGGCCGTCAAAACAAATTTGATGGGATGGATGAATGTGGTAGAGGTGCATAACTGCGAGAAATCTCGTGGAACGTTGCTTTTCACTGTGTTATAATCTGCTTTTTCTCAGTTTCCTTGAAATCTAACGTGAATGAGGGGCTTCTGTCTGTTTTTGTAGTTCTTTGAACCGCTTCAACGTATGCATATGAAAGAGTAGACACGAAAACAGATTTATATGGTCATCATGAGTTGCTTTATCTGAATTAAACTAAATGTATTATCCAGCTATGTGATTGAATAAAAGGTTCTTGAAGGGGTATTGCTATGTCACTTGAATAATATCATTCATGAGTTTAAGAATTACAAGCTACTCGAAATGCCTCACGAGTAAGTCAACTTGTCCCGACCACTAAGCAAGATTCTCCCAAGACCGATTTCCCTTGAGGACTCAAGACTGAGCAGCACACGACCAATTAGATTGCACAAAGGATTGTAATGTGTGGTATAAGTATGTTCCTGATGGTGCGGAGATGGAGTGGATGTCTATAGATGTGGTTTTCATGTAATGTGTAGTCATATGTTGAGCTCACGAGTGTGCCATTTGCATTCTTTAGGAACTTGATGGCAAGGCAAGACATGTCCGAACTAGGATTCGGAAAGGAAACTGAAGCCGAAGCTCTGGTAGAGAATGAATCTAAGAGGATCAATGGGTGATTTTTCAGTTGCCAGCTTATGGATAGAATATACAGCTACCGAAAGGAACATTTGCTCAAGTTGGCGACACCAGCCAAAGTCCTTGGGAAACTGAAGCAGCGAACAATGCTGTTTCTCTTTATTCGGTTGACTGCATCAGTGAATGGAAAAGAAAAAAAATGAAATCAATCAACAGCACATATAGAGGGATCTTGCTTCTTAGACTTCGACAGGATAATTTTGAAGCTGTACTTTATTCAGTTTCTCTCTGAACAACTGATCTACAATTGAAAGTCGATGAGACAACAATGGGAAATTTTACGCGGGGGTGCTTGTTAACTCTTTTTTTTAACAGTTTTTATTGGATGATGGGAATGCTGAGCTGATTCTTAGCAATTCTCTTTGGGAATGGTAGGTGCTGTGAGCCAGTGAGTGTCTCCCACCCTCAATCCTGACTACAAACCGAGTCGTAGCATGTTCTGATTGCTATGATTTCCAGTCAAACAGATGACTTTCTTTTGTGAATCAGCTTTTAGTTTGGGAACCCCCCACTGAGTATAAGTGTTTCCACATTCGGTCACCTATCTTGTAGCTGAATTTTCTCATACGCGAGACTTTCCCACAACCAAGAAGTGGGTGGGTATGCAATTGTGGGGTCAAGTATTTGGAACAATAACGAAGATCCGGGCAATATACTCGAGAAGTTTTCCTATATCATGTGAAGACAAGTGCTAGCTCTGAAAAGAGAGAAAATCTATGCGTGATAAACAATTCATCAATGAACGAGTTCCCAAATCTTCTCGAACATCAAATAACACATGCTAACACCAAGACTTCTTTGCCAGAACATCTTGTAAAGCTGAGAACTTGATGACAGACGAAACCGGTCGAGTCTCTTTCTTTTTGCCTTTGCTTTCCAGTTGTCGTTTATTTTGAAGTCCTAGGAGGGACCAACAAGACCCAAATTGCTTTTTCCTCGAGAATTCACTCTCTTGGTCCTTCTTCTTTTCTTTTTTTTTTTGTGGGAACTTTTGGTTTTTCCTTGTCGACTTTCGGAGTATCAAACACATGGACAAGGTTTGACAAGTGTGATGGATGACCCTACATGGAGTTCCCTATGCTGCAGTAGCTCATCTCATGACGAGGCATGTGGAACCCAGGTGGCATACATAAACATTAATTCAACACGGGCACTGAACAGCGTCCACATCCGCGGATAAGTCATTCCTTGTCATCTAGTTCAAAAACAAAAAAAATGGAAATGGTCTTGGTTTTGGATCATAGTGTTATATAAAACTAATATATTATATTCCAAAGTCTTGGAACACAAAGCAGCCGGCGGATGTTTTTTTTTGGTAAGGTAAGTAATATTAAGGGGAAAGTCAAAATGTACAGACAAACAGCCGGCGGATGTTTAACTCCTAGAAAGACCCGATTTTTAAGCAAAAAAGAAAATAATTTTCTAATTGTATTGGTACCTCGATGGCTTCGCTGAGGCAAATCCTTGTCGTATATATTGGGGAGACTCTACAATGTTTGCTCTTCTTTGTCTACTTCGTGTTCTTTAATGGCTTCTCATTTGTCTCTGCAACATCCCAGGCCTCTCGACAATTCGTAAGCTCTCTCACTTTGATTATCTTCGTTGGATGCCATTGTACCGATGCTGTTGCATGAGGCATATTTGGCATAAGAAGCATGTGCATGAGTAGATAGCTTTTGATGTGATTATGGACAAGAAGGAAGAAAGAAGGAAAGGAAAAGAAAGGAAATGTGATGTGAACCATGTGATGATGTTGGTGACTGGTTAAATACTATTCCATGTGTTTAAAGAAAACATTGTAGAGGTGGATAATACTTGGGTGACTGCTTGTTTTGCCTATGGGACTTTAGTATCCTAAAAAGTTTTGGACTTGAAGGCTGACGTTATCGGGGTTGATGTGGCTTTCTCATGCTGAACATTCGTCCTGTTTTTTTACTGTTCATGATGGAAATCATGTTGTTTGTGACTGGTACAGATCTCGATTTTTGTTTTGGTTTTCCTTTTTGAGTTTCTGCAGAAAATCTCTTGGTGCTGATAAGAAACAAAAGATTAAGGCCATTGCATTGAATCCGTCGAAATTAATTAGGAAGGATCGCGAGAGTTATGGTTGCTCATACAACTTCAGTTCTTCGAAATTCTTCCTGGCATACAACCCTTCCCCACGGGAGTATTCCTTGGGGGCACTATTACCTATGGCTTCTTTGTTCACTGATGAGACCATTATTGAGAACTGGGGTCACATTGTCAAGAGTCATAGTAAGAAAATGGAGTTCAACCGTGTAAATTGTCTCGTGTGGGTGCTCCACGAATCTGCTAAGAGCTTCTCCGCTGCGATTGAATTACTCGAATTAGCGGGAAGCAGCGCCGAGATTTCGATGGCTTGGCTCGGGAAGGATGTGCACCAGTGGCATAAAAGGATTTCTTATCAGGTATCTGCAGACAGCTTATTAATGTTCCCTATGATTATTGTGATGTGGTCTTTTAGTGTATATAAACTATCACCCATCAATTTCCTCAACAAGTTTTTGGAAATGGTGGTTTGGTTGGACGAGAGGCGCATTCTTTGCAAGGATCATCATTTGTAAATCTCATACAGGTGGCAGTATATGCTATGTTAAAGACGGCCGTCGAGGTGGAGTTTTTGCTCTCTCATGAGCGTAGCAACAACCCTTCAGTTGTCAGGGAGATGTGAGTCTTGATTCTTTCAGCTTCATGCCACCATGCTTTACCATACTTCTATAGAGTAAAAGGGGAGTAGAAATGTAAAGTTTCAGGTCCTAAAATAAAGCCGAACCAGTATGTTTGCGGTCGATGGAAGCCTAATATTGCCCTTGCTAGTCCACCATGTGTTTCTCTCAAATGAGATCTTGTCTAGTTGTTAAAGCCAGTTTGTCTCCAAAGAATCTTTCTTTTAGTGAATGATACAGTAGTGTGAAGATATTATTCTAAAAAATCGTTTAAAAAATATATATTGCGCCGTTAGTCCAGTATCTGACTTTTACTTCTCACATCCATCAGCTTGAGCCCGAGGCTGGACTTAATGAAGGAGTACATAGAAAGTCAATTGAGCGAAAGGCAAACCGGACTGCTAGGATGGTTCAGGGAGGTAGAATTGCCACGGATAGCTGGATTTTTCATTCCTCTATTGAAGAGGTGGTCTATGGAATATGCAGGAAGGTTTGTGCAAAAAATCTTAAGTGTCCCCTTTCCTGTCTACTTCTTGAGAATCTGAAGCTTCTTTGTATAAAACTGTCTCCGATTTAAAAACGTACTGTAACTCCACTCTTATATCTGCATACTAAGAGAAAGTGTCACAATGTTCTCCTAAGCATGCTTCCATTATTGCACAACTTTTCTCCAGATATCTATAAATAATATTAAAAAGAAAAAAAAAAGCCCTTGAAAAGGGGCTATACTATGAAGCTAAAATATGATCCTAAAAGATAATTCTCCAGTGGTGTGGCAGGAATTGTTGTCGCAATAAGTTGCTGTTCAGCGGTGGCGAAATTAGGTCCTCGGCAGTCAAGCTGCCGCATGCTTTCAGTGTCCATTGATGCTATTTTGCTTGAGCTCATGGAACTTTCACACGGCCTTGTGTCAGTGGACAAAGGGCATCAATTAGCAACTGAGGCTGGATTTGAGCTGGACTTCCTGACACATTTTGGGAGGAAGTTCCCCCCCAGCGAGGAGAGTGAAGAGCTTGAATTTTGGATTGGTCTTGCTCAAAAGAAGCTCTCACTTGCATTTCAGAAAGAGCCTCTTGTCTCGTGCATGGAAGATTCTCCAGACAAGGTTAGCTCTCCAATTTCATAGATAACTTTGAAACGGGGACCACTATTTTTAGGTTGAGTGGCGGTAGCTTCAGTAACATTATCCATCTCTGTCTCAATATGATTCTAGGAAAGTTCTTAGTGATGGAAACTATAACTATGATATTCTAAAACCTGGGTTGGTGAACAGTGTCAGTCCCTTTGAAAATGAGTCTCATACTTGAGAATGAAAATCGGGCTTGGTTCATAACAACATGGCAGGTCAAAGCTGAGAGTTTAGCTATTCTTGGACTATTTGCATACTTGGGAAGAAGAACTAGACTACACTTGTCAAAAATGGGCATAAGAGAAGTGGATGAGCAGGTTAAGGATTTTCTCAGGTATGTGTCGCTTCACTCGAAAGCTATAGCATCATCTTCACTTGCTTCTTGGCATTAACCTTTAAGGTGATTTCATATCTGTGAAGTTTCTTGGAGTGTGGTATCATCTTCATATACCCTGAATTTTCTTCGGTACCGATGTATCAGATGTTTATGGAGGTCAGATTCCTTAATCCCTAGTTCAGAATGGGATGAGATATTCATTTCAATGTTTGAAATCTCTCTCTTGTTTCTCCAGATGATAATTGATGAAATTGGATGGCTCGACTTTTATGCTTCACAAACCGCAAGCTGTACAGACAGGAAAAGGTCCAAGCAGCATGTCATCCAAGCGGAGACAGAGATTATTCTGTCTCGGGTCTTCACCACTTGCTATGATGTTTTCTCTGGCTTTGCTCATTTCAGCCGTTCAACATTGCAACCCTTGGATTCAGAAGTGCTGGCATTTCTACTCAGGAGGTAATCTAGATCAGCGAATCTGTCATTTCGAGTTCTTGCTTTTCTTCCTAAATTTCTGGTGATAAACCAATCTTGAAGTTGTCTCTGACTAATTTTGCAGCCAAAGCCTGCTTAGTGTTTGTCTAGAAGATTATTGGGTGGTTTATGATAGATCAGGGTAAGCTATATATTCTACTGGTCATGTTTGTTATTTCTTGAAGCAAATGAAACTGCTTATTTTTAAAAATCTTGTATGTGCGTCAGTGAATCTCTTAAGACAGCAGAAACTGGTGCTTTGGACGCCACATTGGCTGCGGCAGCTAAGTGGAAGGCTAAGCGCTCTATAGCCCTGGAGGCACAGCATAAAGCAAGTGTCTCAATGGCGCAAGAACGTTTTGAGAACACGTCTCAGCATGTGCCTAAATTGACAAACGTATGCCCTATCCCTTGAATTAACAGTCAAACTTGTCTTTACTTCCTTTTTCCTATCCAAAGATCTCAAGATGTCCATAGTAAGGAAGTGATTTCATTGATTGAGATTCTTCTGACAATCCATGAGGGTCAGTGGAGAGTAAATTCTCTCATTGTTGCGGTTATGAAAGTAGTCCAATCAGCCAGCATAACAACATCTTGGCCAAACAAAAAGAAGCCAAGATTCAACATATAACGTTGATTAGAAAATGTCGACAAACTGAATGGTGCAGAAGCTTATCAGACAAGAAAAGATGTAATACTTGGAATATATTTTACTGTTTGCAATAAGGTGGCATCATTTCCTTTGGAAGCGGCACTGGACTGGTTATCTAAGTCTCTCTCTGATACTCTTAAAGATATTTTTTCCTTAAAATACCATATCTGGATTGATATGGAAACTTTTAGTTGGCTTAACGATCATTGTAACATGATGTTGACTTCAGCTTGCCGTGTATGGCTTCACTGTACTTCCGGATTCCAACATTACCTCATTGACATCACCATCCCAGTTTATATACCTGTCTTTACCACAAATTGCAGGATACTAGTGCAAACACGATGGTTGCCCTAGCCACTGTCAACAGGGCTGGAGATGCTAAATCCGATGCCCAGGATGAAGGCTTATGCAGGAAGTTCAGCATCAAGTTAGTCTCTGCCGGTAATGTAAGCCCCATGATACCTAAGCAAAACTTATCATCGTGAACATACACTTTCTGACATAATCTCATGCTTGCTGGCAGAACATATGTATGGGCACCCAACTGCTGTGGATAGACATCGTGGTGTCGCTCGAGCTTCTCCTTAAGCAAATGCGGGGTCACAATATCACACACAGAGAGAGGAAGAAGTTAAAGAGAACGTTACATGACATCGCAACGCTCATTCCAGTCACCATACTGATGCTACTTCCAGTGAGTACCGACTCAGTTCTCTGCTCTTTCTCCTCTGCATGAAATTGTGAGCTGAGCGCTGTATTCCAGGTTACACACTGGAATCCGAGAGGGAAGGAGACTCCACTGCCTTCATTCCTTATACATCAGCTCGTGCATCATTTACTACTTATGAAAAGCTATTATAGATTACCATAAGCAGCATAACGTTCTCATATATAAGTCGAAGATTTGTATAATGCGCACAACGCGCATATACATGCATGCACTGGGCTCCTACACTCTCAGGCGGCCATCCTATTTGTTTAAATTGGAGTGCTAAAGAAGGATTTGCCACACTTCCGCCGCTATTGCTATGTCTGAACTCGGCCTGAACATACAAACGATAGGCTGTTTCCCACCATCTGTATGACATGAATAATCGCACAAAGGGAAATGCCGTTGAGATTTTGGTCATTTCTTCCATATATCTTCTAATCACCCACTCACTCCAGTGTAACATAGCCTTTTTCTTTTCTTTTTTTTTTTGAATTGGTCCTGACTTGTGTCTTACTAGGTATCTGCTGTTGGTCATGCTGCCATGATAGCAGCCATCAAGAAGTACATGCCTTCACTGGTAAAGCATACCCATCTTTCTCATCGTGACAGTCTCTCTGCTAATCTCTCTTATCATTCATGTTGCATCATTATATGCCTTCTTTTTCCATGCTCTGATGTTTTCAATTGCTGTGACTAGATCCCTTCTCCATATTCAAAAGAACGTCAGGACATTGTGAAGCAATTAAATAGGACTAAGAAGATGGAAGTCCGTCTGTGGAGCAACCTTGAAGACTCTTCCTTCAGAATAACATAGGATGTTTACTTTCTGCACCAACCGTGCCGCTGCGCAAATGCTGTATATGCCACACATAAAACAGGAATAATCTGAAATAATGTACAGGCATAGCACAAGTTCATCAAGGCTAATGCTACTTCCACGGAGTTACATAATCTCTCATCTCATAACATCTACATGCATCCATGCATCCAAAAGGCAACGCGGTAGCAAAGATTTCATGCCGTGCCAAACCAATGTTGTGACCCATTTTTTTGTTAGAATGCTGCCTTCTGTATCGTGCTTTTGCATATCCAGCGGCATAAGACGATGAGAACATGAATCTTTCGTCAGGTAGGTATGCAACTTCTTAGGAAATAAATACAAAAAATTTGAGAAAAGAGAGAACGAAACCAACCAATGACTCGAGAGAGGTTCCGCTATTGGTTTGACGCAGAGAAATGTAATGGTACAAGAAGGACCGACTCAAACGCACAATTGGGCAATCCACCGGCACAGCATAGACGATTTGTACTTGATCATGGATGTACCGAAGAAGCATTACGACCTTGACAAGTCAATAATCGCAATAGATGACCCATGCCTTTCACGCTGAAGAATCGACAGAAAAAACCGCGATTTTACATTACAAACTACGCAAGCAATTTGAAAGAACTCCTCTGTGGTCATTCTGCTAGTGACTTCCTTTCAAATCCGTCACCGAGTTGCACGCACGTTCAAGTTATTCCAACGAAAGGGATGTATGACCATCTCTATTAATGAATAGTTGCTTCGGTCACCTTCCCAAACTTAACACGGCAATTTTGATGTGTCGGCAAATGCTTTATAACAAACATTAAGCTAAAAAAACTTAGACTATCCTTTTCGAATCACGAGCTGCAGCAAGATGATCCTGCAAGAGAAGACACAAGCACATGACCATTTAAAAACTTATCCCTAATTTGAAATCTCCAGCATGAAGAGAATAAGTCAAAGCAGCTCAACTAAAATTTACTTGGGGAACCTATCCCAAATTATTAAAAAAAAATTGGGGAAGATTTTGTGTCGCAATAATCTTAACCATAGAATAAACCACCAGGCCTACTAAGAATCCACCTTCACTATCCAAAATATGACTTTAACATGCGTACGATTTCCTCTCACTCAGACATTTCAAGGTCAAAGTAAGTAGCTAGTCAATGACAATTATTGTCAAGCAGATCATATGAGAAAAAAGACTTACCAAGATAAAATCAAATGCTTTTGTCTCCTCCTTCTTTAAGTCGCTCCCCATCAAATTAGGAGCCTGAGTGGGAAAATTTGCCTGGAAAATATCAGGGATGGGTGATGAATGACTGCCGTTAGTTCCAGTAACATAACTGGAGCCGACACTCTGAGCATTCATATTCCCATTAAGTTGGAAGTTAGACATGTTCGCTAGAAGTTGCTGCTGAGCAAGAAAATTACTCATCGCAACATAATTTATGGGTGGCGATGGAAAAGCAGGATTAAACATCATCCCAGGAGGTATGCTAAATGGCAGGCTGCTGGAGAGAGGCATGGCATTGGGACTGATCCCAGTCACTTGAGATCCAACCATTCCGTTCAACGTATCATTAGTGACCTGATAGCCAGGATTGCTTTTTAAATCTGACAATATGGCTTCAGACGGCGTTGCAGGAGTTCCTTTCACCTCACTCTCATTTACAGACAAGCCAGCCATTAAAGCATTGACATCATTTCTCTGATTTACCTGCTCTGAAGGGATGTCAGAAGACCCAAAAATATCAAATAAGTCAGGCCTACTTTCATTGATTGTTACATGGTTTTGATTAGCATCAGGCTTATCATCAATAGTCAACCCCTTAAAGATATCATCAGTAGAGTCTGGACCTTGACCACTGTGAAAAGAGACATCAGCAAAGGGATCATCATCATTTCTTTCTTCACTGATGCTCACACCAGACCCAAAATTATCTCCAAGCAAATCATAAATGGAAGGGATTGCCTCTTTCGTTGAGCTTCCAGTGTTTTCAGCACCTTGCGTATGCGTTGAATCATTTGTTCCATTGATGTAATCAGAGTCGCCGGTATCTATTAGATCAGGCATCTGAACTGCAGTAGCAGTCTCAGCCTTCACTGACTTACCTGAATCAATTGCTATAGTACCTGCCTGTTCTCCATCTAAAAAGCTAAGGACCTGTCCGCAACAGGGCAAGCATACATTATACATCAGGATCTTACCACTCATTCGACAGAGCTTTAACAATTAAAACACACTTCAGAGTACAGTGTTACAGAAACCAAAAAAAATCTGGTTCTTCAAAATTGAAAAAGAGGATGAATGAAATAAACTATATGACGAGATAAAAGATTTGTATAATTAACCGCTGGCCATATTTGTCGATAAGAATGAAATTAATGCCTCATGAGGTACTTGACAGTTGCAAATCTGATGGAGATAAGATATTGCTTTTGCAGATAACTAGGTATTTACCATTATGGTAGCAATCTACAAAGACCAACGAAAATTAGACGTGTTCTCAAATTCTATGATTTTATGGAAGCATGATAGGGTTTTCTCAAATTCTATGATTTGATCAAAGCATGATCGGACATATGGAAAATGAAATTGCACATCCCTTATTATAGTACTCCTTCTATACCAGGTTGAAACTATATGAAAGCATGCTTTCAATAGTGCGTGTGTGAAGAAAAGCCACAACGCCACTATATCTCAGCTATTTACTAAATTATGCATACTTACATGTAAATAGATGGTTTCATTGTAAAGGAAACGTGCCAAGCTATCAATCTCATAATGTAGAAGTTTTTGGGCTAAACATATAAAAGGTGGCAAAAGAAGTTGCAAGAATCTAGATGTAAGGAGGATGTGTGCCACCTCATATATCTTTGGAGTCCACAAATTAATTTGACAAATATATTATTGAAAATCAATATCAATATTGGAAATAACATTAAAAAAGCACTGGAATTGTCCCCATATGGAATGAAGCAGTAAAAGATAGTGAATAAGCCTAGTAGTACATTCTCTTCTCTTAGGATCATACTCATAAAAAAATAAGTGGCGTTTGAAATTTTTCATCATCCAAATGAGATTAATAGTCATGATAAAACCAAAAGGAGTAAGAAGCACTCCTGATACATGTTGAGCTTTCATAATCATTATGTGAAGAAATATTGTTTTCATTGAACTTGCTAAAAGAAGCATCACTTCACCCTCACAATTTACTCAAGAGGTTTGTCTATACGGAGTCTACAACTTTCCACTGCCTCTCATCTCACTCTACAGAGCTTTAGCTCAACACGTATGACCCCTAATAAAGATTTTCGTACCAAATAGATCAACCACAATGCACATGATGACACCACAAGTAAATGATCATTTTTTTACTTCCCATCACTCAACACCACATACATGGAAATAAATTACAGAAGATCTCAAAATAGTAGAAGGATGGGTACCTTATTAGCCTTTTCCCTCAAAGAAGCTTGCGGAGACAAAGAACATCTAATCAAAAGTTCTTTGTTTTCATTGAAATAAGAAGCCACAATTGAGAAGGGCTCATTGTCCTTTCTCCTCACAATGGAGTCCAATACGCAGACAGCTCTTACACGAACCTGAAAAATGACTAATTCGTGTAGTATATTAAGATGAAAGTATAATTTGTCTTTTTGGCAGCCAGATGAAAAAAAAGGCCATTTATATGCTGGAAAAAGAATTATCATTTATAGCTTTTTCTTTTTTTTTTTGGTCGGTTTAATCATTTATAGCTGAGTGGTAGTTTTTGTTGCTCATGTCTTACAGCCTGTTGAACAGCCTTCATGGGCCACACCCATGTTTCAACATCCAGGATTCATGAAGCTAACAAGATTAATTGATAGTCCGATAATGAGAGATCCCTGCATGCTCCAGACTCGAGACTAGACCCGACGCGCTCTATACACTTTTGGGTCATCCAATATTCAGGTATTTTTAAGCCAATATTCTTCTAGATGGCTGTTTTAAGATTACAACTACGGGAAATTAATTTTTTACTGTGGCCATCAGTGGTTTCCTACATCTCTAATTCTTACTGCCTTAACGAATTGAAAATAATAATCCAAAATGAATTACCTGCCACTGAGGAGACTGAAGCTTTGTTTCAAGGGCCCGGCTTATGGCCATCGGATCCAATTTTGCTGCCTCCACAAGAAAAACATGAATAGCATCTCGCGTGGGTTGTAGACGAACACCACCGGATGTTACGATAGTTTCCAACAACCGCTCTTCACGAGTCTTGCTCTTGGTATGACTGGAAGTGGAATTTCCATTGGTCCATTCTGTACTTGCCACTCTAACATCTGGATTCCAGGAACCACTAGCCTGTTTTGTTGAGATCCCCCACCGAGACTCATTGCCTATTTCAACTGGTTCATACTTATTTGTGTTATCACTTTCTATAGTCAAAGATCTCTGAAGATTTGGACCTTTATAGCTGCCATTTTCATTCTTTCTAAATGACTGCCCCTGAGTGAAACTATTGAGTCCTTGCTTGATGGATGCACTTCCAAGCCCAACTACCTCACTCAGAAACGATTTCTTATCTTCTGACGGCATTTCAAAATTCGTGTTTCCAAATCCTTGAATTCTTGTATTAACATCCTCAGTGGGTGCTGCTTTATTGTCCTGTTCAGAGAAGATGGCAGAAATTACCTCATGAGCTGTGTCCCTTACAGCCTTATTCAAAGCATCCCCCTTAAGACGATCTGGATGCCCCTTGTAATGAAATAATTGTCGAACTGCAGCAGAATGTCTTTGCATCTCCCTGCGAAACTCCAAACCAGATTTTCCAACTGCATATTTGATTAACCTAAGAGCCTGCAGAAGCCATTGGACTGGTCATTCATCTGTGTCCAAGTTAAAACTTCCTATATGCTATTTATCAGATGCACAGAAGTCAGAAATAGCCGCTCCTATACATTTGAAGGCAGTTTGGATAATTTATCACCTCACCGAGTATGTTGGACTAGGAAAAGAAATGAAACAGCTCCAAACTAAATCTCAAGATATACACAAAGCTGCAGACAGACAAGTTCCTTCCAATATTAACCTGCACAAGAGACATGCCTATTTGCAGGAACATACCGTAATAAATCTGAGTTGACAGATTTTTTATATGCAGGGCTCGAAATCATGTCCGTAGAGAAAGAATGGGGCGCTGTGCAGATGTTATTCATTGTTAACCTAGTTCTGATTTTTATGAGTTAGCTATAAAAATATGAGGAACAACACAGCGTGATAACAGAGCTGGTTGAGCTGACTCTGCTCCAGCATGCTGGCTTAACAATACACATATAAGCTCCTTACTTCTAAGAAACACCCATAAATTCATACTGAAAAATGAACATCCTGATTGCAGTTCGCTGTGTTCAATAATCCAGCACTCTCATAGTCAGTCAAAAGATTCAACACGAGAAATTCCCTTTGTTCTCATATTTATCCATACCTTCATAATCTTTTGTTTTTGGATAAGGTAGACAATTTTTATTGCTCAAGACTTCAAAACGGCCGTGGGAGGACCACACCCATTACATGCCCTTCAGCATTACAAATTTAGGAGCACTATCATACTCACAGCAACAACCATCACTCAAACCAGGAGAACCAACTAGTAAACATTTCCCCAGAAAACAAGCTTAGGAAGACATATCCCAAGAAGCTAATAAGCAAACCAATAGCGCAACTCAGGTACTAAACAATCCTCCATTGCTCACAAAGAAGTGGTCTATCCGAATAAAAAAGATGGCCCCTTCCATGTATCGGCATCTGCATCCTAACTCAAACTCCAAACATGATGTTTTGGAATTACTTCATACATCATTTCTCTCTTTCCAGACCAATATCAAAGGTGTCCTCACAAAATGCTTTATCTTTCAACCGTCGTGAACCCAAAGAAACTAAAAGCTCCAACCAACAACTATCAGAACTCCACTTTAGTTCAGCTACTTCGAACCCCCTCCCCCCTCTCTCTCTCTCTCTCTCTCTCTCTCTCTCTCTCTCAGACACACACACACACACACTCAAGTTTAGCAAAAGAGCATGCAAAATATAGATGCACCCTAATCTCTTGAGCCAATCCACCTTTATAAATATAAGATATATATGTGTAGTGTAATCTTCAGACATGTACTCAGTTGTGTAGTATCACAGAATTTAAATCAGGAGACCCAGTATTCATTTCTTTATATGCATGCTCGTTTCCAATTCACTTCCCCAAGATGATCCATTTCAACCATTTTTTTTTCTCTTCACTCACGCGAAACAAGGTTCCTTCCAGATTCGGGCTCTCACTGATTCCGCAGATCATCTCCCCGCACGCAAAACGCCACACGGCACGAAAGCAAAACCAATCGGAAAAGCACCACTCCATCACCGACCTTCTGCTTGACGACGGGGCTCTTGTGATCGAGCCGCTTCAGTATGAACTCCGAGACCTCCTTGACGATGCTGACGTGGGAAGAACGCAGGAGCTCGCAGATTTCCTCGAGCTTGTAGACGGGCGCGACCTTGTCCTCGTCGGAGGTCGCGGCGTCGATCATCCGCGATCTCCAGTACGACTGCACCGCTCTCCTGCTCGTATCCATCGCACCTCAATCCCTCCAAGGTCCGAAGGAACCACGAACCGAATTCACGCCGAATCAATCAGCGAAATCCGATCTCGCGAGCAGGGGGGAATCCGGCGGATCGTCGAGAGGGAGGGAGAGAGAGAGAGAGAGCGCCGCCGCGATCGCGGCGAGCGATGGAAGACGGAGAAGAAGGACAACAGGTGGGCGGTGAGCGCAGGGAGCCGACGACGCGTGTGGACCCCGTTTGGAGCTGGAGATTCCGAACCGGCTACAGCCGCGCGCTCACCTCCACGTTAGCGGACGGCCGGTACATGGTGCGGGCCCGGGTCGGTGACCGTGGCTGAAATAGAGTACTAAACCGATGAGGACATAAATGATCGTTTGAATTTTAATCCAATATACATTAACATTTTGAAAATTTTAATTTATTCGATGCGACATTAAATTTCAGTTTTATGTTTAATGTAGTCTTTAAAATTTTAATTTATCCAAAATCCTTAAATTACATGAAAATGTTCAATATAATCATTTTATTAATTTAAAATCATGAAAAAAAAACATTGAATATGTGATTGGGATTAAATTGAATAAATTAAAAATTCATGGATTATATTATATATTGATTTTAGATATTATGTTGAATAAATTAAAATTTTACGGATTACATTATATATTTAATCAATTTTCAATTTTTGAGAATTGTGTCATTTTCTCAATCCTAAAAGTCGGCCCGTGATGGGCCCTAACCGGCAAGACCTCCCATCATTTTTCTGAAAAAGTGATGCGATCTTTTAAAAATTTTATTTTGACAAATACTTTGTACTCCACCAAGTCTTCTAACTAAGGCTCTAATTCACTGCTGCGAACTAAAGATTACATGCTTAAATAAAACTTGTAAGTTAAGGCAATAAGGCGAATGCCAGGTACTTAATCCAGTCAAGTTCTTACTATAAGTATATATATATGACAAATCAATTCCTACCATTTTTTTTTTTTAAAATCGCCTACACGTGGCTTGTAGTTGCTTTTTTTGATAATTTAATACTCAATTATACTCTTGAGTAAAAGCTTAGGAGTTTGATCGCATGAATCAAAAGATTTCCGACTCGATTGAACTCAAATAAATGAAGGTTAGTATCTCAAAAGATGTAGATAAAATGTTGGTAGTTTGTTGGCTAAAGTTGAAGTTAGAAAATTCCATCTCAATTGGAGCCAAATATTGTTCAATTTAATAAACTTATTCAGGGTAGCGAAGTAAGGACCCCAATTACGCATCTAACAAACCAATTTAAAACCGATGCGCATGTTAGGCGAATTCAAACTTCTTGAAAGCTCGAATCACTTGAGCTCAAGCTTATAAAATACCATTAAATTTTAGATATTAAAACTTCGAATTAACATAATGAAAATTCTCAAACTAGTATATTTGTAATTAATTTACTAAAAATTAATTTTTTTTATAATGAAAAACTTTGAAAAGATACATTTGTGGTAATTTTATCTCAAACTATTTTTTTGATTACCAAAAAAACCTTAAATTTGTACATTCTTAACAAATTTACCATTTGTTAATTTTCGTTAATTTGGATTATGCCACAATAACCATAAATTAGTATATCTGTGATAAATAGATAGTAAAACTCCAAACTGATACATCCGTCAATTATCACATATTATCTAATTCAGCAATTTAATGGTAAAATTTAACAAAAATTACCGAATCATAAATTTATGTATTGGTTTGAGGATTTTAATAGTAAAAAAATTACTTTGGAATAAATTTTATTACATGTGCATTAATTTCAAGCCGTCTCGCCTATTGTAAAAACTTCCTTATTAGGGTGCCAATGAAGTATCGATTTTCCAATGGGCGAGCCAATCATCGTGGACTCCACCACGATGCCGGTGGAGAGACCGGCGATACACTTGAAGCCCGAGCCCGAGCCCGAGCCCGAGCCCGAGCAGTAAAAAACTTTAACTAGGACACTGTTGGTGTCGAATGTAGAAACCAGATTTGTCGTTACCTCGTATTCCCCAAGTTTTTTGCATTGGATAAGGCCAACAACGATTATCACCACAAAACCCAAAACCAATATCTCCATGCAAATGTCAAGAAGAGGACCCCAAGCAGTCGGAGAACCCTTTTCGTCCTTCTTCAAGAAATGGGCAGTGTCCAACTGAACTCATCCCATCTAGCTTCCTTCTCGCTCACTCCCAGCTTCAGCCATCGCTCACGCACTCGCCGAGCTCACCTCAGACCTTTCCGGAGCCAAACGAGCTTCTCAAGAAGCAGGATCAGAGCAGTCGGAACCGTCCCCGGGAGCGGCTCCGAAACCGCAGCTGCAGAGGAACCGCCGTGTGTGAACTTCGCATTTGTCAGTGTAAGTCCCAAAAGGAAAAAAGGAAATTGGACAGACTCACATTTTCTAAGGTGGTTTGTTTTTTTTCGGTTAAGTTGAGAACTTGAGGTTGCCCGTTTGAGGTTGAATGTATTCTGGTGCGGACTTTGTTCAGTCGGTTCTGCTTCCTGATGGGACTCCGGACGTTCATCTTCGCACGGCATGTGGCGGGCAAAAACTGAGGGACATCATGCTGGATTCCGACGTTGAGTTGTATGGTCCCTATGTAAGCATTACTGGAATTAATTTTGGCAAATGTTCCGGCTTTTTTATGTGTTCGTGCCTGGACTGATCTGACGATGGTGTTTTGGGATGATCTTCAGGCTAGACCTTTGTTGAATTGTGCTGGGGGAGGAACTTGTGCGACTTGTTTAGTTGAGGTCAGTTTTTTCTTCGCATTTCTTTCCGTAGGTTATGGTTTCTGAAAACAGTTTTACAGGTTCGAGTTTGGTTACAGAAAAATACTGAATTGTATAGACTGGAGAACTGAAAGGAGTAAAAACTCAAAAAGGGTCGAATGAATTATCAATACTAATACATTTCTTGCTGTAATGCCTTATAGATGCTTGTCTCCGGTCCTAATGTTTACTAGTCCATAAGTTGTTTGGACTAGCTTTCCATTCAATAAGTCTCCTTGGTGAGATAGAGCTTGAGGATGTGAACTAGTTCTCTGCAATTGTCACCTCCTGAACGTTGCTTACTTTCAAAATGAGATCGAGAAAGTTTAATGGAAGTATGCCCATTTTGCACAATTCAAGTGGACTCATTTAAGGTGATGAAGAAACAGAATTCTTGACAATGAATTTTGGGTTCTCATGGTAGGTTGTTCAAGGAAAAGAGCTACTGAGCCCTCTCACGGACAAAGAGAAGGAAAAACTTAAAAAGGTAAGCAATTTGTGTTCCGATTGTTTAGATAAGCAACTTGCTAAAGCAGCATTTACAGTCGGCAGCAACTAATTCATTGTGGCCAAATGGCACCAGCTGTAGCACTCAAATCACAAATCACTGGAATTCCAGCGTTTGAGCCCCTATTAAACATAATTCGAAAAAATGAAATAAGCATCTCCCTCGTTCTTCATTGTTTTTCTGACTTCTGTACTAGGACTAGAAGCTATTTCTATGCTTAATGGGACTTTATTTCAAGTGTTGTGTCCTGTTCAATGAGGCTAGAGAGAAGCATCCATGAATCCTTAAGAGACTTTGAGCTGTTTTTTCTTGTTTTGGTGGATTAAATGTAATTACCGGATGAATTTTCTGATTTGATCGTTGTTCTGATGCTTGTTGTCATGGATTTTCTGCAGAAGCCAAAAAATTATAGGCTTGCATGTCAAACAACAGTTGGTAAACCAGATTCTAGAGGGCTGGTAAACATGTCTTTCCTTATATTTTCTACACTTGGAGACACTCCTTTCAAAAGTTTCACCGTCTTATGAACTACTCTTTTCTCAGATCTTCATATGAACAAAATTGGTCCTCTTTCTATCTCTCGTAGGTTGTCATACAACAATTGCCCGAGTGGAAGGCTCATGAATGGAAATTTGAGAAAGTGTCACCTTCGGAGTCTTTATGATACACATTTTGTATGTACTGCATTGTGAATGGACAGGCTCGATTCTTTTTTCCTTTTCTTTTTTTTATGAGACTATGAGAGAGTTCCTCGCAATCTACTGTATTGAAATGAATTTTCTGTAGCAGTTAATATAATTTGGGTTCATAAGTCTGCAAAAGGTTAATAGTTAGGTAGAAAAGTAACAATTTTAATTTATACGCCGTACATAATCTAAAGACTAGTTAATCTAATCAGCAGAACTCTTCCCCGTACAAAGGGGATTAACGAAAAGTTCAACTTATGCATCTTCGGCTTCTCCAATGTGTGAACTAATGAGAGGAAGTGCAAAAAGACTATAGCGACGATCTTCCATAATCTTAGTTGTCCAGCCATTAATGTCTTTAGTGTTGTGGGATAAGTGAGATGAATAATTATCTGATAAAATCTTTACTAAGTATAACCAAAATGCACCTTGTTTTATGAGGACAGATGCTCCTCCATTCTTACTTCGGATCGATCAATGTTCACTCAAAGGGAGAAAAAAAGAGAAAAAAGAAAAAAGGTCTCATCGCAAGAAACTAGGAACGTCCTAGGTCTCAAAAGCTGTCAACTCCATCAATAATTAGCATGCGTCCAAACCATGTGAAGCCATTCTTTCACAGAGGGTCTCACCCACCATTATCACAAGCAAAAGGAAATAAAAAAGCAAGTCACAAAAGGAAGGCACGCCGTTTCAACAACTCACCAACTCCATTCATTTTCTTGATGACATAGTGGACCACCACACAAGGCTTTACAACAGCGAAATCAGAGAAAACTGAAAACAAAGAAAGGAAAAGAAAGAGCAGCAGAATCTACTCCTCTCTCTTTTATTACAAGAGCAAAAGGATTGTGAGTGAAAACATGGTTTGATTTGATCATAACTTAGAACTCGTTGACAAGAGGTGCATGGTCCGAGTGCATGAACACGTTTCCGTAGATGAGCCCTGCCAGGCCACCTCCGATGAGGGGTCCGACCCAGTAGATCCAGTTGTCATGGAAGTCTCCACTGACCACGGCGGGCCCAAAGGAACGGGCCGGGTTCATGGAACCGCCAGAGAACGGGCCGGCGGCCAAGATGTTGGCACCGACGATGAAGCCGATCGCAATGGGGGCAACTATTCCCAATGAGCCCTTCTTTGGGTCAGCTGCTGTGGCGTACACAGTGTAGACCAATGCGAAGGTGATTATGATCTCCATGACCACCCCTTCGATTGCTCCAACTCCAGCTGCAAGACTGTGAACAGGGACCGCCTGCAAAATAATTTAAAGCAATGTAAAAAAACAAATCAGTTAAACCGAACATGAATCATTCGCTTGCGCTGGCCTATAAAGGGTACATTTTTGGCTTTACAGAAAACAGTGAAAGTTCATCTTAAAGAAAGAAATGGTACAAGCTAGTCTTCTTGCAGAAACTGCTTTCGTGATGATTGTGTCCGGAAAGAAACTCCCTCCAAAAGCACAAAAATTAAAAATTAAAAAAAAATGAAAGAAGAAAACTATACAACAGGAGACAATGAATATAACACGTGATTAAGTTATCAAGCCAAATAATCTCAAAATTAACACGACTCTGCCTAGTTTGAGGACATTGAGGACAATATTCACGACACAACCAGTCAAATGCACTTTCGTTAGGTTAATTTTACGGGTCCAAACCATATGCAAGTGAAAATATGTATGATCAGGACTTTGGGACAAAAAAAACTCCAAGATCAGACGACATAATTACCAGTCCTCCAGTGACAACTTTGAGGAGCAAGCAAGCAACTATGGCGCCAACAAGCTGGGCAATCCAGTAGAAGATGCCAGTGAGGATGGTGATCTGGCCACCCAGAGCCAGTCCGAAAGTGACAGCTGGATTGACATGGCCACCGGAGATATTTGCACCTACTGCAACTGCAACAAAGAGGGCAAACGCATGGCAAATTGCTATTGCCACTAGCCCAGATGGATCAAGAGCAGCATCTGATGTCAACTTCCCTGTAACAGCACAATCCAAAACAGAACATGTTATTTCAACTCAAGAACAAGAAAAGGCCAGAACGTCACTTGTTTGTTGTGCACTTCTTCAGTTTTTACAATGTTTTTCCAACTGGATCATTTTCTTTTTAGGGTATCTTGACCTTGTAATTGCCAAGCTAGATTTGGTGCCTCAAGTCCAAGGCAAAAAAGGAAGCTTTTACATGGAAGAAATGAGATTAAGTAAAGCTTTTGGAAGAGGGTCAAGTGTCACTGACCATAAGCAATGGCTGAGCCAACACCAGCAAACACAAAGAGCAAGGTGGAGATGAACTCAGCCAAGTAGGCCTTGAGGGAGCCTAAGCTGAACGAATCATCAAAGCGTCCAAATGCAATCCCCCCCATATTTCTTACGAGCGTGAAGAGAGAGCTAAATCAAAAGGAGAGAGAGTGAGGTGAACGAGGAGGGAAGGAAGTGAAAGCTGATGCTTCAGAGTAGCACAAAAAGGTCGTTCTCCAGGCCACATATATATAACACCTTGAGCACATATGGTGCATTAATGAGCATAAAACAAGCTTTATTGAATGGAGAACGAGTTTTTACATAAACCCATGCTTTTGCATAATGCAAAGGTGAATAAAAGGAATATGCCCATACATACGTGTCCATGCATATCCAAATTTTATATTTTTCCTTGTATTTTTCATATTTTGGCTTAAATATTTGCTATGCACATTATCCTCGCTGTCATCAACAAGCTTTGATGGAACTGTCGCGAAGCTCATCAATGATTCTCCCATGTGACTGGCCAAACCCTTGCACCAGACATCGATGGGGTCGTGGGTGAAGAGGGGCAAAAGAAAAAAAATGAAAAAGAGAGAAAGAAGAATGATAAAGAAAAGACGGTGATAGGAGCAAGACAGTGAGTTTGGTCCACATGATGCACCGACCATGGATTAGCATACAAATCATGATGGTATCGTGTCTGTCGTTGATGTTTGAATTGTGTGGATAGAATTGCTAGGTCACGTTTTTTAGTTTTGTGGGGTTGTCTTTATCGACCTAACTCATCATTCTATATAATAATCCGTTCTTTGCCACCAACCCTTTCCTTCCTAGTTTATACTTATACAAAAATGGGATCGAGATCGAATGCACGATATTTGGCTGGCATAGTAGAGATCAGGTAGAGAGGAATCTTGGAGATTATCTTGGCTTGTTTCGGCATTCAAAGCAGACCAGCTTTCCGCAAATGACGATGATGATCATGAGCCCTTTTCTCCATTATGACTGCACCATTGTTTATAGCTTTAACCTTTTGTTTGATTTTTCAAATCGATGATTAAGATCTGAATTATTTGTTTCTTTCTTCTATCTCGCCACGTACTTCTAGTTCTTACGAAAGTGGGAATGGGGTGTGGGATTAATTAGGACATAAATAGTGGGTCGGAAGGTATTTTGAGGGGTGTGGGATTAATTAGCCCATACATGTTTTCTATAGTATGATAAGCTTAATCCAATAATCAAGAATAAAATGATTTTATGCGAGCTCTTTCCTATTATTTTCAAATCACTAGTCGTAACTCTGAGTTTGGAGAAAGCAATATGATGCTAAGGTAATAAGGAGCTGCCTTAGTAGAAGAACCTCATCCCACTTTTCGACAATAATTTAGGGAAAATGATGTATGAGTGACGAAAAATATTCACTTGATCGACCTAAATTTCACAGTTGAAGATTGATACACTAATGACATTTCAATTTTCCTACAACGAAAGAGAGGAAAAGTCGTGGAGTGACACTAAGTGATGACTTGCGCTATAAAAATTGCCTACGTCACCATTGATTGTGTCTGTAGGACATTCAGTGTCTACGTTAGTAATTTTCAATGAAAATTGACAAAACATGAAAATATTTAGTATTCAATTGGTAAATTTAAAAGATTTAAAATCGAATTGACAAAAATGTAATAAATTTAAAAAATTTTGAACAATTTTCTTCAAACTCCGCTACCTTACTTTTAGGTACAAGTCTTATTACGAGGAAAAGAGTATAAAGTTGACTAGATTATTATTATTATTATTATTATTATTATTATTATTATTATTATTATGGATGAATGTCCCTATCATGATGTCCAGTTTCATCTTACCAGATGTCAACATCATATCTCTAAGGAATCAAATTATTCATGGCGATGAACGCAGACAATTCTATCCAATATCCTGCGGTGCTTGAGGCGTTTTTTGTGTTTGTCGAAATGGAAATATATTAATTAGCTCGAAAGCCTGAGGACAAAAAGACTTGAATTTGAACAAAATAAAGCTTACAAGAGTTCCGAAGAGTTGGACAATCAGTTGAGAGGGAGTGAGTGATCCATTACAATAAAGCCCTTGCAAATCAGTCCGCAACCCGGTTGGCTTCCCTACTGCAATGGGCCAGCTTTAGTTCTTTGAAGCCCAACAGCAGATTTTTGGCCTCGCTGATCAGGGTCCCTAGTTCCCACGAGCAGCTAGTCTCTCCTTTTTTAAGTGTTTTAACAAGAAGTGAACAGTTTGACTCCAACTAAAGCTTCTGTTCAGATGTGCTTGAAAGTACTTTAGGGTTTTGACCATTGCAATTATCTCCATCTGCTCAGCCAAGGTCGATCTCACTCATCTCACAAGATCATCCACCAATTCTCCATCTTTATTCTGGCACACACCGCGGTTCTTGAGGGCAGACATATTGCTTATGGAATGAGTTAAATTTATAAATGTATTGGCAATATTGATCCGGTTAAATATGGGTCACCAATTTTGTATTGCATAGAAATTGATCAAAACAGGTTAAACGGGTTAATTTGGGTCGGACCATTTTTTACTCAACTCAACCTATTTGTTGGGTCTGAATTTTGATGTCGCCAACATGGAAAAGAATTTTGTCCTGGATGAATCTCTCTCTCTCTCTTCCTCCTTCCTATAAGTTGTTTAGTAACTCATTTATAGGCTTAACTCCTTGAATAAATCTCAAACTTTAAGTCCAATCTCAATTCCATCCATTTTCTTTGTCTAAAATAAAGAATTGCAAACTTTCACTATAATTCTAAATCTACCCTGTATCCAAACATTGCCACTAGTTTCTTGAAAATTATCAATATTAGAGCAAGTAAAAGGTTCATCGTCAGAGTCTGCATTTCTACCAACACCCTCACCTTTATATGAACAACGACAACATCCTCATGCTAATTGATAATCTTCCAATGGTGATTTATGGATGCAAGGTAGATTTGGGATTAGAGTAAAAATTGGTAATTTTTTTTAGACAAAATAATAATCCGAAACGGTCAAATCTAAAGTTGGTGTTTTTTTTTTATTTTTTTAGGGAAAGAGGCCCCGTTCATCGGCGGGCCTCAAAATTTTGGCAGCTTGGTTCGCTTTAGGGACTTGAAGAAAACCCAAAGGCTACTCTACCCGATTGGCCTTTTAGCTGATTTCTTGAACAACACGAAGTTTTGATCCCCTCAACTCAGCCCAAACCCAATTGGCAATACTTACTCCCTAAAAATCACTGACTCACGAGTCACGAGTCAAGTAGGCAAACCGTGCCATCAACTAAGTAGCACCGACACGCAACACGGACACGCGACACGACACAACACGTCATTTATAAAAAATAGAGAATTTTGACACGTTGCGACACACGTTATATATTAAATTAATATTTTTATTTTTAATTAATCTGATTCAAATTCATAAATAAATAATTAATTAAAAAAAGAGCCTATAATAAATTTACACTAATAATATTAATAAATCAATTCATTTGAAATTCGAAAGATATATTCATAGTTAATGCGAAACATGTTTTTAACTTTAACAAAAATTATTGATGAAATTAATAATTAATAAGAAATTAGAATCAATTTATTTAAATAAATCCATAATTTTCTACAATTACCAAAATTTATCATTATTCAAAATTCAATACTTTTATTTTTCAAAATTGTTTTTTAATTTTATTTATTTAATTTTCCAATTAAAAAAATTTCCCAAAATCCACCGCTTCTTTCCTTCGTCCTTTTCCCGCCACCCCAAATTTATTTCTCTTTTTTCCCTCCCCCAACCACTTGACAGCGATAGGTAATCTGTCACTTCCCCTTCCTCTCACGCCATCAAGATCTCATTTCTTAATTTTTTTGGATTTCTTTATCAAAAATCTAGCAAGCTCTCCTTTTCCTATTCCTCCTTGCCGCTCGCTGCACGACCCCCTTCCCTCCTCTCCTCTTCCTCTCGACCCTTCTCCTCCTCCTCCTCTCCGCACGACTCCCTTCCTCTCCTCTTCCTCGTCACCGATCCATCGCAACAGTGGCGGCCCTCACCGCTCTCTTTGGCTATCTCTCGCCGTTGCGATGGTCCGTTCGTGGCTTCGTCTTGCCGGCGCTCGCGGCCTCTGCTCCCTCGCCTCCACCCTCCATCAGTCTTCTAGACACGCATCGACACGCGTGTTGAGAAAAGTTGACCGTGTGTCGGAAAATACGCTCCGACCCGTGTCGGACACGACGCGGAAGCACAGGCAACATAGGCCATCAATAATCTTTATCTTTATGAGATTCAAATTCATTCTAGGACGGGGTCATTGTCATCGTGCTTTGGCGTATGATTTAATTGGATCGTTGAACTTCACATCTGATCATTACTATTATTTATTACTCCCAACCTTCGCGGAGAATAGCCTTAGCCATCGCCTCCCACTTATGATCCGCAAGCTACCCTCAGTCCTTGATGCTGCTTGGTAGTTGGCAACGTCATCGCCTCCCACTTATGATCCGCAAGCTACCCTCAGTCCTTGATGCTGCTTGGTAGTTGGCAACGTCATCGCCTCCCACTTATGATCCACAAGCTACCCTCAGTCCTTGATGCTGCTTGGTAGTTGGCAACGTCATGTCATTGGCCACTAGAAAATGCTGAGTTGATCTGTAAATTTATCACCAGAAAACGCTTGCAAAGTACTGCCTTTGCTTTAGTGATTACAGCACGATGCTTGCATTGGTTACCTTAACGAGCAGGTGCAGCACCGTTGGTGCAAACGGAGATCCCGAGGAAATATGAATTTGCCGACGAGCAGTGAAAGGAATTGTTCTCCATCCGGTGGCGGTCGGCTGTCTCTCTTTCCTCTGAATGAGTGCTTTGGTTACTGTCCATGTCCGAAAATGAAGTGAAACTAGAGACACTGAGGGTGCTTTTGATAACTATTTTGTTCTCGATAATAATTTCTGATCAGAAGTGATTATTTTTTATTCTATTTTGACGAATAATTTTTAAGCATTTTAAGCCGCTTGATAATTGTCTAAAATTTTATTTCTGGAATAGAATTGTGTTTGATACCATTCCGAAAATTTCTAATCCAAATCATTTTTTTTAATTTTTAATAATTTTATTATTTTTTCTTTTCTTTTCTTGTCTTCTTTTTTAAGGTTTGCCAGTCGCCAGCCTTGGGATGATCAACGACTGGCTAGACGAGGACCGGCAACCTCGTCGGAGCATCGCTAGCCCTCGGCGTCGGCCGAGCCTTGGTTAGGCGAGTGGCCTTGCCTAGATTTGGCGAGGCCGAGCTCATCCAGCCACTGGCGGGGCTCAACCTCGCCAGGCCACCATGAGGTCGACGTCACCCCGTCATGGTTGGGCCAAACATTGCCTTGCCAGGCAAGGCTGACCGCTGCCGGCGATCGGCGGCGGAGGATGGCGGCAATAGTGGTTGAAGAAGAAGAGAGAAGGAAGAAGAACAAGAAGAAAAAAGAGAAAAAAAAATAGATTGGTTTTGATTCTGGAATTATTCCTAGAAATAAAGAATCAACTTTTTTTTTTTTATTTCTCAATTTACCAAACGGATTTCTATTTCATATCTATTTCCGGAAAGACATTTTTACTGTTTGACCGGTTACCAAACGCGCCCTGAGTGGCCTCCTAATGTAGTTGTCTAGTGACTATTTTCCCTTGTAAATAAGTGGTAGGTTCCACCATAATTTGATTAGAAGAGAAGTCGGTAAAAAGATGAAACCAGGCCTTAAAGATGCTGCCTTCACGCACACCTTCCCACTTCAATGTTTCAGCTTTCACAAAGCTTTCAGGGTTTGAAATCAGCCTTCTCATTCCATATCGGTATGGAATTCCACGAGAAAACAAAGCAATGGAGCTTCATGGATGAAGAAGCAAACAAAGTCGAGAAACCTACTCTTCTCTGCGTTGTTAACCACCGCTGCTCGAGTGAACGCGATGATATGCAGTTTTCCGCTGTTAGAATCTCTGCTGCTTCTGCAACATCAATCCCGGTACGGCCTATGAGCCCCGAGACGCCGTGGATGCTATCACCCGTTCGCACGTCTCCTTCACAACCTCTTCTCTACCATTGCCTAGTCTCCCTCCATCGCCACGAAGGCAGCATCCTTTCTCTCGCAGTATCTAAAGACTTCATATTCACGGGAACCAAGAGTTGTAGGATCCATGCATGGACGCGCCCAGATTGCACGGAAGCGGGTCACATAAAAGCTAACTCAGGAGAGGTTCGGGCGATCTTAGCTCGTGGGAGGATCTTGATCACTGCCCACGGCGACCACAGAGTTCGCGTGTGGGATGTTTCAGCCATGGACAATTTTCGGCCGAAGAAAATCGCCACGCTACCCCCGAAGAACTCGTTTTTCATCTTTCCAAGGAAGAGTTCGTATCAGAAACATAAAGACTACATCTCGTGTCTAGCTTACAACCACGAAGAGAAGCTCTTGTACACTGGCTCGTGGGACAAAACAGTCAAAGCGTGGAAAATCCTGGAAAACCGGTGTGTTGATTCGTTTGTGGCCCATGAAAGCCACGTCCACGCCATCGCGATCAACCAAGAAGATGGTTGCGTCTTCACCTGCTCCTCAGATGCTTCGGTGAAGATATGGAGGAGGGTTTTCGGCGAGAGCTCGCACATTCTCACCATGACACTGAAGTTCCAACTCTCGCCGGTTAATGCCTTGGCATTGTCTTCATCGCCGAGCACGTGTATCCTCTACTCCGGTTCGTCCGATGGGCTCATAAACTTCTGGGAGAAGGAAAAGACCTCGGGGAGGTTCAACCACAGAGGTTTCCTGCAGGGTCACCATTTCGCCGTTCTATGCTTAGCCGCCGTAGCAGATTTGATCTTCAGCGGCTCCGAAGATGCAACCATCAGGGTCTGGAGGAGAGAGGAAGGGAACTGCCTTCACACTTGTCTCGCGGTCATGGATGGCCATCACGGACCGGTGAAATGCTTAGCAGCGACTCTGGATAGGGAGGCCACAGGGAGGGGCCTGCTGGTTTACAGTGCCAGCTTGGATCAGACATTCAAGGTTTGGAGAGTCAAGGTTAATCCCGCAGAGACGGTGAGTCTGCATCACTCGGCTACGGAGGATCAGCAGATGGATGGTGTGGATTTTGAGACTAGTCCAGTGTTGTCGCCGTCATGGGTGGCGAAGAAGCTTCAGGTTTGATTTAGAATAAGCCTACATGAAGATTGTTGTCTAAACTTTCTATGTCATTCCCATTGTCGAATTTGGGATGTCTGCTCTCTGGTTCAAGTCCCGTCCACATGACTTCGCGTTATAAATGTTCAGGACCGATTGATAGCATGTTGATACATCATTTTAGAACTTCTAGCCTAATGTTTATTTTTCCATATGCGTACTTTTAACAACTGAAACTCGTCTTCTCCTTTCTAGCCCCAGATGGAGAAAACTGATTTTACATGAATTCCATGGATTAAGTGTAGTCTACAGCGAATTTCGTACATTTCCTCATGTACTTCTAGTTCAACAATTTAGTTTTCACGTGTTCGATAGAATCATTCTCGTTATGAGAATCAAGAGCTCGGCAATCACAAGCCAAGTTACACAACTTCATTACATGAAACAATTTCATAAAGCATCCTTTTAATAGACTTGAATGATCTTGAGCAGATTCTCGAATTCATCTCGGTAAGAAAAATCTTCACAGCATGAGGAGTGTGAAATCATCTGAACTTTTCCATCTGTTTACGGCCGTGAAATGTATATTGTATGAATCGCAACTTCCTAAGTCCAATTGCAGCGAACCCTTATGTCTGCTCACGCAGCTCTCTTAGAGGGGACCAACTAGAATATTAAGATCATCTTGTGAAGTTTAAAACGAAAGGGCTACTTCCACTTATCCAGAAACGAGTGAATGGATTTTCAACAGCTACGTATTCTACATTAAGTCAAAGAAAAGCTACAATTCAGAGTATCATACACAGCGAAACTAAAACAAATGAGCGAACAAAATGCCAAACCACCAAAAATCATTAGCTCTCTCATCTCCTAATGGAATGAATTATCAGTTATACAAAGGAGGTAAATCAGTCCAACTGCATGCTTTCTGGGAAGGGAATCGAAGCACAACAGTGATAATAACTGTTCTCATCAAACACAAACCTTTGTGAAAGATGAGCTTCATGGAGGAGATAATCCCCCCATTCCTCAGATCCATACTGTTTGAATATCCCTCTTGCGTCAAATGAATCTGCCTTTCTAGTCCTCTTCTTGCTGAATTAACACCAAATAGACACATTAGCAAACGATGCGGCGGTGTATAAGTCAGATATAGTCAACAAAATGATGCCATTAAACTTATGAAAGGAAAGGGGAAAAGAAAAAGGATGACAGGCGCACCACCTTTTCCTGTGCCTGGCATTCATGACGGTGGCGTGCAGCTGCAATTCAAGGAAGCAAGCGCATTAAGACTCCGCACTCATGGGATAAGCCACATAGAATTTAACAGCTCTATGACTTGCAGTATGTTTTTGGAGACTCTTCTCAAATGCTTAAACCCTCTACAAACTCAAGTAACTTTCTACGGACGTCTGACTCTGATGAAGCATTGTAATATTGCAGAGATCATCATGCCACCACACTCCCGAAACATACAGAAGAAAAGTAAAGGCCATAGAGAGTACCTTTAACTTCTGTTTAGCATCTTTCTCTAACACAAGTCCTACTTCAGTATAGGCATCAATAATAACTTCTAAGAATTGTTAAGGAATACAAAAAATTTCTGTTCCAAACAATCAATCAAAACATCTAGCTGGCTGCAAAATTTACCCCCATGCATTTCCTAAGGCCATAGATATAGGAAATAATATTGATAGCTCTCAGACACATCAGAGGAGGATACGACAAGCACGTAAAAGTCTGCCCTCATTGCCGATCTCTTCTATAGGAGCATATAGAACACGGGCTTTGGCTGCAGAACCTCTCATGCAGTCCTACAAGGAACCAAAAGAACAGGTTCTCCATGATCGTGTAGTTCAAACACCAAAAAAAGGGTTAAAACTTGCAAAATATATTCCACAACGTTTCGTGTTCAAGTGCATATATCTGAGCAGGCATGCAACATCAGTTGTCGCTCTGTTATTGCAATAGTATAAATATTCTTAACTTTACATCAAGCAAGCTACCAACAGCATAAATAATTAAATAGGCTTTGTAGAAAGATTTTGATATATCAATTAAGACATGAGTAGATGCTTTTGACTGAAGGGACCTGTGAAAACGTTGGAAGAATTGTTGAAAGCATATTATTATGTTGGGCTTCATAACTGACCATTCCAATTTCAAATGAACCTTACCAGTCCCTTAAGCCTTATGAAGATAGGACGGTTATCCAATGCATCTCTCACTTTTGAAGAGATATTCTGCATAGAAAATGGAGTGATTTACTTGGGCACATCAACTGAAGAGACAACATTGTAAATATTCTAGAATCTTTCAAAGAATCAACTGAAGAGACAACATTGTAAATATTCTAGAATCTTTCAAAGAAAGGGGGACAGAGAATTAATAAAAACTACATCTTTACTCAATAGACTTTATTAAAGTGTACATAACATGACTCTATTTATAAAGCCCAACAGACACCCAAACCCTATATACCTTAATTAAATTCATCTACTATCCACTAGCTAATATAATTAGTTCAACACTCCCCCTCAAGATGGATCATTTAGCTCACAAATAACAAGTGCAACTTCCTTCAGACATCTGTGACTAAAGGTTTGTGTAAGCCAAACCTTACACTACATAACAGATGTGGATGTCTTGAACTGGATTTGAGACAATGACAATTGTGTAAGCCAGATTTTACATGACATTGAACGTAATCCACATAGACTTGATAGAAGCACTGAAGTGACAAATTGAATAAAGGAACTTGACACCTTTCTCTTCCTCAAGCAACGAAGATAATATCATGTGAGAACCCGACTGCATGAATTGTGGCAAACTGAATTGAATCACCTCACGGTGTTCGACTCAGGCTGCTCGATGAAGTGTGCTGGACTTCAGCGCTCACAACAGCTCCACTCACCAACAATGCTCACAATTGGAGATGGATGATATTCATAGTAGAGGTTGTTGAGGTTTCGACAGGTTAAAATTGGGAGATTTTGCTGAAGGCAAGTTCCTGTAGCTTCTTATAATGAATTGAAAACAGCTGAGCCTAAACAAACCAACCACGCATGAAAACAAATAGCTTCACAGTTACGACAGAAGGGAGCTCAACCAGCAGAGGAGTCGTGAACAGAGAGGAGCAAACAACTCCTCTTGATGACGAACGGCAATGTCTTCACCAACTCCATGGGAGAAAGGCTGACGATGACCAACGATGAGGCATGTATTGGGCTCCACAAGGACGCTAGAAACTTGATACAAAAAAACATTGCAAAGAGGGGGGCCAAGCTGGCCCGAACAAAGGTGGAGGATGAGCTTTCCAAGACACCAGAAAGCAGATGGACATGACGGAGAATAGTGGCTGGCAAGAGAGAAGTGGAAAGAGCTCATGAGTGACAGAGAAAGGTCGGGCAATGGATGGCGAGCATCAAAGGACTACTTGAACCTGATGATGACAAACAGAGGAGGAGGTGCAACTCTCCAGGTCTGGGTGACCTGAGGATAGATGATGACGGTGACATGACTAACTCAGACGGAGAAGTAATAGCTGAGAGCATGGTGGGTTGATCTTGAGTTGATTGAAACCCTAGAATGACGAGGGAGATTGTGGTGGACAATGAGCCGTGACCTTAGAAAGCAGGAGACAGGAGGCACGGTGATGATGGCGTTGACCGAGGAAGGTGGAACCAGGAGCACGACATTAATTGACTCTTTTTTCTTTTGTTTACTGACGACAAGAAGAAACAGAACTAGGATTTTGAGTTGGGTCCTCTCTCTCAAAGGCTTTGATACCATGTATGTACTAAAGGATTTTCAAGAAAGAGGGAGAGAGAGAGAGACTCGATAAAGACTACATCTTTACTCAATTGACTTGATAAAGGAGTACATAAGATGGCTCCATATAAAGAGCATAAGAGAGACCCAAAACCCCAATTACCTTGTTAAACTCACCTACTAACCACTAACGAATATCAATGTACTTTAGCAAACAATATGTTGGATTATATGATATACCTGCAAAACCTCAGCAGCTGCAGCAACCCGATCTTTGTTCCACAACTTCAACATGAGTACAGTTAAGTGGAATGTTTTTGGCTTAATAAATATGGATTTGTCAATTCCTAAGTCTGAAAAATTAGCTCAAAGTGAGTATAATTATAGAGGGAAACATATAGGGAAATGAGGAAGAGTAAAAAAATTTATAGACAAAAGTATGATCACTTGAAGAAGATGCATGTAAGACTCAGTATTCTACACTAGTGTAAAAATCAGTAAATTTTCACGATTAATAATGAAAGTTAGCAGTACTTCAAACATCCCCCCCAACCCCAACGCCACAAGGGAGATAGGGGTCTGAGAGTCTCTGGGCGTACATGTATGAATATGTGCATTTTAACATGAGGAGCCAATAATCACAACAAAACCCAACAAAAGGCCAACTCAAACTGCTGAGACCCTTGAGCATAAGAGTGGCAGGCTCTACCAGATAATGAGGAAGATGCTGTTGCTTTTGGGGGGTAACTAACAATTGGTATGCTGGCGATGTCAACCTTAACTTGTTCCTTTCTATCTGCAACTTCAAGCTTGACTGCAACATTCCTCGACTCCTGCTCACTGTCTTCCCCTTCAGAGCTGTCTTCACTTGAATCCCTATCTACGATCTCAACGGCAGAAGAACTGCTGGTACCCAGTATACAGTTTTGAAAGTTGAAAAGCTTGTCAACCAAACCAGGGTGTATTGCCAAAGGAAGTGAAACAAAATGAGAGTAATCGAGACTTGGGCTTTCAACTGCCTGCAATTTGGGAATGTCAGGAGATATCAAAGATCATCAAGTGCTTAGTTAGTGGTCATAAGAAAAAAGGTTCAAATGTGCAAGGTCCCATAACAAAAATTTCTCTGTATTCATAGAAAAATTTAACACATGACCATGCCAACTCATTGGACCACACATTTTCAAAAACAGAATAATGGGATGATCAATTGCATCAACGGAGATGGATCTATACAAAGTCTACGGACTAACTTACACATTTGGGTACTAAGACACTAACTATCTATAAAATAGAACTGAGGAAAGTAATTTTAATTGAGATGGACTAGCAAATAAACGTCAGAAAGTTCAAGAATGTGTAGCTTTTTCACTGAGGAACTATTAATAAACATTCAAGACAAAGCACTGTTTCATCACTTGGAGTTGAAGATTACATCCATTGAAATGGAGAACTGAATTATGTTCACACTTCACAGATTTTCTCAAGTCACAAAAACTAAGTTCTTTGAGGACCAGTGGCATAATGCATAGGCCCATAAAGCTACTGCCGGAAGTACATCACCTGCTAATGGAACTAATAATCAAAACTTTTACAGCTAATTTGGCAGTCAACTTCAATAAAACTGATCCAACTGTCTGCTATAAGGTTTCCTTTCTTTTCTTTTTTTTGGGTTGAAATTCTGCTATAAGTTTGAGAGTGCTAGTTAGAGGCAAAACTTGGATATTTTCAATAGATGCTACTTTCATGGATTAGTTACTAAGGAATATAATTATACTGAAAAAATTCAAAACTCTGTTAGAATCACCGCAACAACTCACCTCACCAATTATTCCCTGAATCTTCTCCAATGCACTATCCACAGCTTCTCTGGATTCTCCTTCAATGGCTGTATCAAATAACCTTGTGGAATTACCAAAGATTGTAAAGCAAAGCATAATTAAATGACAATAAGTATTCACAATCACGAAATGCATTCTGAGACAGAATCACTCAATGAGAAGTCTAAAACTTGATCAGGTTATTGCACCCAAAATAATAAAGATAAGTATCTCTTTGAGAGCTCAAGGAAGTATGAACATGGTTGTGCATTTATTCTATCTAGAACCAAAATCTTACCAATGTGATCATCCTTCCTTGATGAAGGAAATATAATTTTAACTTTCATCTCCTCCTCAATCTTCTTCTGAGTAGATCCCCTGATGAATGAAATACAAAATCCTAAGGGACTAAGGCCATGAGTTCAGTTTGAAACAATCATGCATCATAAATCTATACCCTTTTCCTTTTACAAAACGCATTAGTGAAGAACCCACCTGCACAGAAAACGTAAAGATGAGATGACATGTCAAAGTAAAAGACAAATGGCTACAAGATCTTTAGACGCATGTTCTCAGACAAACTAACATGACCGACGGTGATATCACCGACTAAATCAGCTTAAAAGAAGAATCTTCCTGACTACATGAAGTCAAACAGGTATCTTTCTTCGACCTTAGCTTTGTCATGACTGACAGACGTATTTTTATAATTTGTCAAATGCAAAGCTTTGACGTTGTATATGATAATTGTGCAGGCCCTCACTTAACCCCAAGCTAAATCATAGATGTTATGATTAAGATATAACCTTCAAAGGTATAAACGTCTGGAGTCACCTTGATGGCAATGGATCACCGGGAACATTTTATTGCACTCATGGGCAACTCTTGTACCTGGGACTCTGCTGTCATGAAAATTACCCCCCCCCCCCCCCCCCCGGCCAAAAAAAAAAAAAAAAACCCACCCAAAAAAAAAAAAAGAAAAAGAAAAATTTGTTCCCATGTTAAGTTTGGGTTCACCAAATAATAATACCACAGACAAACAACTCTTGTAAGAAATTTTACATACAAGGCGTTTCATTTTTTTGCTGCACTAAGGAAAATGATCATGCAGCCAACCTCATCTAATAAAATAGACTAGGTTGTTGTAAGAACCATTACTACTCCCTAAAACTATAGTCTAATACAACGTTTTCAAACTTGGACTAAACTGGCCGGTTCAACCAGTTGAACAGGGAACCAGACTAGCCCAGTTGGTCGCAACCAGTGTTGACCCAGTTCTAATGTTCAACCGGGTGAACTAGCCACATTATTCAACCAGCTATTTGACCAATTTATTGACTTGAAAAAAATATAAAGTGTTCAGCCCCCTGACCTTTCGTAGGAAACAGAATACCTTATCCACTGGAGAAGGCATTGCTGTCAGTGTAAAAAGGCATAACTAATATATCATGTTATCAATTTCTTTGTAAATGTTTCTAACTTTATAGACCTGAAAGTGTGAAAGACAAAATATGCCTTGCAAAGATCAGAGCTAATTAACAAAGCTTACCTCAACTGAAATACTATACTTTTCTGAATAAGGTACAGGCTCTATATCTGCACCAACACCGGGAATACTAGAGCTGGTAGCTGATTCAGTTATATCAATTTCGGCTTCAGATACATCCTTCTCAGCAATTGAAGCTTGGGCAATTATGCTTTCACGTACTTCTTGAACTTGAGTAGTGCCCTCCGACTTGATTGCCACATCTTTAACTGTGAATTCAGGCAGATGAGCACCGACAAAGATTGTCAGTACTACCTTGAGAGCCTACTCCCCACTAAATCGTAGTAAATACACATGCTAAGCGTTATGTGCTGATATTTTTGTAAAGGGGTTTTGGCAACATAATCAAATTATCATGCAACTGTTCAAGCAAGAATGGTGCACACTTTGAGTAAGGAAAACTTTAGTAAATGGTAACCACATTAACATAATGGTTGGAAAGAGTTGCAAAGGACAAGTCGATTCTGATTACTTTTGAAAACCAAAGGTTCTTCATTTTCAAAAGGTTCTTCATTCAGCTTATCCAAAACCAAATCAAACATAGCATACTAGTACAAACAGAACGAATTTTCCCGTAAAGAACCAACCTTCAAAACAAGTAGCTCGAGTAGAAATTGGTCTCCATGCGAGGTCAACTTTTTTCCGCTTCTTTTTCTGCTCCACAGAACTCTGTGCATCCTTTTTGTCCATTTTCCAGTTGCAACTCACACCATGATAAGCATACTGTACATAATGCCATCAATTGGCATTAGAGACTGTTTAAGAATTGCGGCAGAGAAAGATAGATTTCCCAGAACATAAAATGATAAGCAAGATGCGGCAAACAAAAACTAAATCGGAAATGAAAAAGTATATAACTTCTGTATACATAAGTGCCCATGCCTCAATCATGGACATAACCTTCAACATTTCCATGCGCACAATTGGGTAAAGCAGAAATTTAGTTAACATAGGCCAATTCATTTACCAACCAAAACAAGGTAACTGAACATAAAATAGTACAATTCCTGCAGTTCCGTTGACAGAACTTTTGTCCCGAGTAACATTGACAAACGGACATCTCAAAGACTCTGCAGCAACAAATGTTACTGCTTGTGAAATTCACTCCCCACTATTAGTTAAAAATAACAAATGTTACTGCTTGTGAAATTCACTCCCTACCATTAGTTAAAAATAATCGACCACTATCCAGCTCCGGTCAAGCATCATAACTTTTTCCCCCAATATCAAGGAACATATAAAGAGTCAAGACTTTTTTTTACCTGAAAACCATTCACAGGACGTGATACCACATACGAGCCCGCAAGCTTTAGCGCGCGATCCAATCTGTGGAAACGGAAGATAAATCATGTACAGAGCTTTCAAATAGATGAAGTGGAGAGGGCACAGCTGGAACTGTCGAGTAATCAAGCACAAAATGAAGAAACTCCACTCCCACTCGAATGCAGCACTTACCCACATCCAGCTATAAGGCGAAAAACAAAAATCCAAGAGAAACGTTTATTATTCCTCATTCAAATCCATTGTCAAACGTACGTGGGACTGAACTTAGCAGAGTGAAACTCCTCCATTAACTATCATTCGACGACATAAAGATCGCATTTTTCCGGTCAAGAATAACGTGGGTCGGTCCTACTTTCACCGAAAATCATGAGATGGGAGAAGGCGAAGAAGGAGAAGAAGGGGAAATGATTAATTACCGAAAGAGTGGGAGAGACCTGGAACAGCAAGCGATCATTCGCGGAGTCCTCTTTGCCTTCCTCTGCGACTTGGAAAGAAGGCAAGGCAGGAGGCGGAGGAGGAGGAGGAGGATGAGGATGATGAGGGTGGCCGCCGGTCTGTCGCTCACGTGCCCCGTCCGAACGATTTTCGTTGCCGTTTTGATTTTGCGACTTCGGACTGTGACGTAGACAAAGAAAACTTGTACAAAAAGCCTTAAATATGTTACAATATTTTCAATTCAATCACAATTTTTTTAATTTTATGAGTCCAATTCTAAAAATTTTCGCATTTTATTAATTAAGTCTATTTGATCGATTTTGATGAGAATTTGCTGGCGAAATGCTGGCGATGTCACATAAAATAATCTGTGTTAGTATCGACAATTTTTAATAATTTTTTTTAAATTTCTATTATTTTTTCTAATTTCTTCTTTTTATTTTCTTTTGTTAGTAATTGGCCATGACTTGACCGGGTAAGGGCGAGCCCTACCTAGCCAAGACCAGCTAGGGTCAGCCTCATCTAGACGAAGGCGGCGAGGTTGCCCATTGGCAGAAGAACACCAAACAAAAAAAGGGAAAGAAAAGAAGAGAGGATTCGGCCGTCTCTTTGCATCAGTATATTACTATTGAACTTCGAGAAGTGCAATTCCCAGAATCACCATACTGATTCCATCTGATTGATGAATAGTATGATTAATCTTGAATAACAAGTGATTATAATTCAAGTATCAATAAATCTACTTTTCAATTATTTGTGGCAAATAACTAATTTTTTTATTATGGTCAATAGATTACCCTTCATGAATGATAATATTATTACTCAATCACTGACGATTATGAATTATATTTAAGAAATATCCAATTTTTTTTATAATGCAAGAACGGTGTAAAACAAGTTTACTAAAAAATTCGCACTAATTCTTACTCCTACAAAAAAATTTCTTACAACCAAACACAAGAATCACCATTCCATTTCATTTCATTCTCTTTTCAATTTTATTTTATTTCACTATGCAAAACACAACACTACTATTTAAGACAAATTATGAATTGTCTACCCACCGATAGATTCTCTTTTTCAGATCACTACTAACGTTTAATCCGCTCCAAACGACCTATCTCGAGTTCTTATCGAGGTGAAAAATCGCATTTTTCTACTCGAGTTCCGCAAACGGGTTCAACTCATCTCACACACTCATGGAAATTTCGATTAAAATGCTTGGTTAGAGATGAAGCTTTTCAGAAAATGCTGGTAATATCTTCAATAAGAAATGGAGTCGAAATGTTAAAAGAAATACGAATTCTCGTCCAGGTATGCGATTTAGATAAAATCCAGGGTTTTGATTATAATTTAGATAAAGATAATTGCTACGTTCTAGAGAGAGAGAGAGAGAGAGAGAGAGAGAGATGGACTTGTAACATCATTTTTAGCTGTGAACGCCGTGTCACTCGCTCACTCGCATCGCTCACTTCTCGTTCCCTATGCTCGAGCGAGTCCTCTCCATGCGCAGACCCCCGCCGCACACCGACGACGGCGACGGCGGCGGCGGCGGCGGCGACGGGGATGCCGCCTCCCTCGCCGCCGACGAGTCCAAGACCAAGAAGCACAACCACGTCTCCATCCTCGTCGCCCGCGCCGCCCACCACTTCTCCAAGCTCAACCACGTCTGCCCCTGGCCCTGCCTCCTCCTCTGCCTCGTCCTCCTCTTCCTCATCCCCTCCGCGATCCGCCACTCCCGCAACATCGTCTGCATCTCCGACCCCTACGACCCCGTCTCCCGCGCCCGCTTCTTCGGATTCGACGGCCTCGAGTCCGATTTCGGCTCCCTCGGCGTTCCCTGGTGTAAGTCTCTCGCTTTCCATGGATTCTAGCCTCGTGAGGGGGACGCGATTCGGGGGGAAACTGCGGGATCGGATCTGGTTTGTTTGAATTTGGATCGATTCTTGCCTCGGTCTCGTGTTTGAGCTGAAGTGTGATTTGGTTTTGTTGGCTTTTCACTTTTTTAGTGGAAACGTAGGGATTGGTTAATACACGATTTTTTGGTCTCAATTTGTGTGTGTATGTGGAGCGAACATCGCCATTTTCTCTGAGTGAGCTCAATTTGATTGGATAATGCCCTTCCTCCCAAGGCGTTCTTGGTAAATTGTTTTCGGAATTTGCGAAATGCGGAAGATGATAGAGAAATGAATTGTTGAAATTTCCTAGTGATGCCCCTGGTCGTTGAACTGCAATTTGAGTGTTATGGACTAAAATGTGGTTTAACGCGTTGCCTCCGTTGTTTTCTCATTATAAATCTGGTGCCTAAGGGTTTTTTTTTTTTTCTGTGCACACATGGGAAATGTGGGAGATTTGGTCTCGATTACTTGCATGTCTGCAATATCTACCGTCATAACATCTAAACTGAACTTAATTAGGTTATTTTGATCTGCTGAGGTTTTCCTGAATTTGATGTGTTTGAAGTTTTTGATGAAATTTGTTTTGGTGTGCTAGCTCCACTGCAGTTTAATTATGAATCCCATGCTTGGTCTTATTGTGCAGTATTGGATGTCGTGTAGTAAACACCACCATTCCGTTTTTGCTGAATTTGGTAAATAAATTTTTATGTCAAGGTTTATATGAGTTAATTATGATGAGAACAATCAAGGTGCTGCTCCTTTCTGCTGCTTACTGCTCAGGAGCTTCTAAAGAATTTATTGATGAAGTGAGAAGATGTCATCCTCAGCATTGACTTTAGTGCAGTTCTGGCATTTGATGGAATATGCAAAACTGGATTTTATGATATATAAGGTCTATGCTGCCAGTCTGTTATTATGTATCAGTAGTCATCTGTAAACCTGCATCTCTTCCCACACATTCACACGAAATACTGGCACTTTAAGGGAAATTTATAAATAGACATAAGTTCGCTCGATGAACATCTTGTGCAATAAGCTCACCTGTATTGCACTTAAATTGGTTAAATTAAGCTGGGATTAAGGAAACCCAGATCTGCTATTTTCATTTTCAGCTTTTGAGTTCTATTAACTCAATCTTTGATGTCCCACTGCTAGCAGTTTGATAATTTGTCGATTCATAGATGAATTTAGTCGGAGTACCTAGTCATTTGATTTTTCTACTTGGTAAAAGGCAGATCGAAACATGGAAAAAATGTTGAATGGACATCCAAGGATTTGCTCAAGGGCTTGGAGGATTTTGTACCTATATATGAAACCCGGCCAATCAAGAACAACATGTATGGAATGGGCTTTGATCACAGCTTTGGCTTGTGGTTCATTGCACGGTGGCTGAAACCAGATCTCATGATAGAGAGTGGTGCTTTTAAGGGTCATTCAACTTGGGTCTTGCGGCAAGCAATGCCAGATACTCCAATTATTTCACTTTCTCCCCGACACCCTGAGAAGTACCTAAAGAAGGGCCCCGCTTACGTTGATGGTAACTGCACGTACTTTGCTGGGAAGGACTTCGTTGATTTTGGAAGTATGGACTGGAAAACTGTGATGAAGAAACACAGGATCACTGATCTCAGTCGTGTTCTTATTTTTTTCGACGATCATCAAAATGAGTTGAAAAGGTGTAGTGTGACCTATTTCATTTGAATCCCTATCCTTTTGGTTCCATTCATGCGAGAGAAGCTAACTCTTATTAACTGTTATTGCTCTTGTACCAATCTTTCAATTGTAGGCTCAAGCAAGCACTGAGAGCTGGCTTCAGGCATCTTGTTTTTGAGGACAATTACGATACCGGGACTGGAGATCATTATTCTTTAAGGCAGATCTGTGACCAATTTTATATTACAGGTGCTACACCTCTCCTATTTCTGTTAAAGAACTAGAGAATTAGGGTTCTCTTCTTTTTTGGGATAATCAGGATTAGTTGTTGATTCCCTTTGTTGTGCAATTTGTTTCAGGGGGTGGCCACAGCTGCTTCAAGTTTAGCGATGAAGCCAGAATTAGAGCGAAGAGAAAGAAGTTCTGGGAGAAGTCAGTTGATACAGATGAATTATGTGGTCCTGGTGAAGCTTGGTGGGGCGTTCGAGGCATTATGCGCGATAACTTCAACCACAGTAATGAACCTATCTCCTACACACAGCACTTTCAAAACAGCCGATTCCTCGAGTCAGTGCTTGATGTATATTGGGAGCTCCCTCCCGTTGCCGGCCCTTCTCTCACACATCAATCCCGATATGATCCCGCTCGCACCAGCCCTCCGATTGTGGAAGATGGTCGGTTTCGCTTGTTTCAGCGGCTTGGCTTGGCAGGATTGGATCGTTCTGTATTTAACGGATATACTCAGATGGTATATGTTGAGGTATCAAAACAATAGTCCTAACACTGATGAGAGAATACGTCGTGACGCCACCTTGCCTTCTGGCCTTCTCTCTCAAGACTCGACTCATGTTAATACTAGTTAGGCCTGGTTTTTTCACGTTGCTGCAGTGTTGCTATTAGGTTCACTTTACTTCTGTTGTATTCTCTATTTCCGGTTTTTCCGAATGATCTGCTGCAATGAAATGCTTTAACATTCTTTCACTGGCTTGTTGGTGCTGTGGATCTCGGCGACGCCCGACAATTTTACACTTGAGTATGATGGCCTTGATCCTTGATCAAGGCAGTAGATATGAGGATAGTGCCGATACAGAGAAAAGTGTTAAAAAAGTCATGATTTTTTTACATTTGTTTCAATTTAGTCCTTATCCTTTTCATGTAATGCCAATTTGGTCCTTTCCAGCTAATTTTGGCTAGATTTTGCTGATTGGGCGCCGGTCAACTGACGTGGCACGATTGGTGGTAACGTGTCAAACTTTTAATAATATTTTAATATTTTTGATTTTTTTTTTTTTCTTGAGGTCGACCTTATCGGCCTGAGGAAGGAGGAGGAGATGGAAAAATAAAAAATTTAAAAATATTATTAAAAATTATACACATTAATGATGATCATGTCGTGTGAGTCTGCGGCGTTCGATTCTTAAAAATGCGGCGAAAATTAAAAAAAAAGATAAAATTGGCACCAAAGTTAAAAGGTTTAAAACTAAATTAACTTTAAAAAAATTTGGATTAAATTGACATAAATATAAAAAATTTATGACTTTTTTAATAATTTTTTCGGATAATATACTCAAAGGAACCATTGAATTGAATAATTGGAACATTAAATGGAGGTAGTCAAAACGACACTGAACTCTTCTGATTCTCCACTCGAACGGAACATGTATTTCCGTGGAAATGTCAGTAGTTACTATCTAAACAGTAAAATGGTACAATCTAGAATCCAGACCTTGTGTACGTATATATATATTTTTTGGGGACGAAGTTGTGTGCGTCTTCTAAACACTAGTGACAGAGACACAGAAGACTTCAGCCTTCAAGACTTGGCCCTTCGCCTTCAGTGATGCGGGTGAGAATCAAAACCTCTCCATTCTAATCCTTATCGAGATGGGTTTCAGAAATCGGGAACCGTCTTCCGAAACAGGAGGTAGAAATTGGGAGAGAAGGACCGGCGTGCGAATTGAATTCGGACTTATTCAAATGGCAATCGAAACCTGAGGAAGTGGTCAATGAAGTCAACTAGTGGATGCGAAGTGGAAAAAATGTGGACTCGGTCGACCCAAGTGTGAGGATATGGTCGGTAGACAAAAGCCGATCTCATTTCACAAATCAAATCAGGTAAGCCCATGTAATTTTCAAAGCCATGTGTAAGTCTCATGATTCTTGATGTATGATGAACCAGGAAACTCATAGGGTAGATACTGGATAGAGACTAGAGAGAGAGAGAGAGAGAGAGTCATAAGCAGCAAGCAGACCATTTACATCAACAGGAATTCGGACACACAACATCTTAGGAACCGGAAAAACAAACATATCATCTAGACACGATTCAAATGAAAAACTTCCATTCGAGGAAACTTTCCAACGCTTCAAAGGACAATTAGCAACATACATAGGAATTCAATAAAATTATGACTCAAAATCCTTTTTAGAGGAAGTCTTTAGAGCGCCACGCACGCTAATCCCGGCTCTTGCACTTCTCTGTGGCCCTCGGAGCTGCGTGCAAAGAATTGGCCAGTGACATTAGGTCAGAGTAAATGAATTGCCTGGTTGATAAAAAATTGTACATGCTGCAAAGAATCAGTACCTAGACCAATTGCCTCAGAGCTCTTCATGATCCTTAGTCTCCTACATGTGTCGGTGAACATCCTGAAGACGGCGCACATAGAGAGGATTCAGAAGAAAGAAAAACAGGCTTTTTGATAACTTGGATCTTCCTTATTTCAAGAACTAAAAATTGAGTTATGCCGCAGAATAATCATGTCCTTAGTGAAAATGGTCATGTGTGAATTTTAGGAGAAGTGCTTACTCCCAGGGAACATCACCCACGAGCATCCAGTCGCCGTCCTTATCTTCGTATGTGAGAACATATTCAGAACCATTGAGAAGGTCTGCCAAACGGCTTTCACTCAGGCTTTCTTGCCCCAGAGGCCCACGAGAATCGCAATGCCCTGATACTGCCATTTGCAATACGAGTCAAGGCATGGATAATCTTAGCACCTTCTGAAATGAAGGCATTTTGCATCCACATAATGAGACATGAAAACTCACTGATAATTCTAAAGAACAAAGATTTTTCAAAAGTTAAGTTGTACAGAGTGTACACATAGACAACAAGATGTGGAAGACGGTGAAGTTAACGCATTCATAATTGAAACGGGCGTCACTGTGTTCGTCTTGTAAAAATCTTTTGAAGTGGGTGTGCAGAGTGAGTTTCTCTGCTCGAGTCCCTAAATGAAACGGGTTCGAAATTTTACCGATGGTGAAGCAGCTAAACATTTTCTCAAGAGCAGTGGAGAGTTCCGAATAGCTGCCGTAGGTTCTTAGGTCGACCTTCCTCAGATAGGGAGCTCCATCCATGCTAACCTTCACGTAGAGGCATTTGCCTTCCGCATCGTCGCAGTTCTTCGCCAAAGTAGAGGCCGTGGTGTTCTTGCGAAACGATCGAATTGGTGGCCATCCCACTACCTGTGCCCTGTTAAATTGCATGCGCACTTGCACGTCAGCACCCACTTAAACTAAAAACTAAAATCTCCAAAGGAGATGGGCATATCTCAGTGAATGAATACAGTATGACCAGCCTCCAATTTCTAATTTTTAGACTATTTAAGGAAGGTTTTTAATTCTCTTCTTGTAATTACTAACAAAGACCCAAATGGTGCACACAAGAATGAACTTCGACGAACCAAGGGTTGATCCCAAAACAAGCTCAGGCATACATGCAGATAACTGAGAAAATTCAATACTCTTTAAGCTTAAACGCAGCAAAACCCGAAAAAGAAGAAGATCACGGGTCTGGGTATCAGCCCTGGTTAAGATGAATCCTTTCCATAATTACTGCACAAACAAACAAACCTAAAAACAAAACAAAAAAAATTGCAGAAAGCATGGAGATAAGCTTATTCCTCTTCAATCATCACAACATCACGTAACTCCAAAAACACTTTTAAAAAAACTTGAGAAAAGAGATCAAGAAAAAACCAAAAAGCTGGGCATGGCTCCAAAAAAAGAGCCAAGAGTGAAGCTTACTTTGCAGCTGGAGCAGAGCCATGCTCACTCCCACCAGCACCTTGATTCTTCCTCTCCTCTTGCTCGGGCTTCGGAGATTGAGGAACACCACCAAGACCCTCTGTCATGGCAGGTTTGGGCACACAAGATTGCAGGGCGTTAACCCCATTATCACTCTCCTTGCCACTTCTCGGAGACGACAAAACAGGACCTCCCTTGGTCAAATCCACCTCAGATTTACCGTTGCTCGCGGAGAACACCCATTTGCTGGGACACTCGTCAATGGCATCGCAGAACACTCTCTTGGCCCCCGAAACCGAGTTCTTGGAAGGGCTCAGAGCAAAACCCAAGACGCCGCTCTTGCTCTCCAAATCTTTCCCGAACAGAGAGACGCCAAGAGCTTGCTTCCTCTCCGGGGACAGAGAACCAGGCAAGCCGAGCCTTAACTCGGTTTCTCTGAGGTTGAGAGCGGATTTCTTCTCACCTTCGCCTGGCGAAGATGAGGGTAAGGCCTTCTCAGAGCTTCTTGACATTAAAGAAGCCTCTTTTAAGCCTATGTAATCATGTTCCAACGGCGTAGACATCAAAGTTACTCAAAATGAAAAGGAGCTCCAAGTTCGCAGAGATGAAAGTTGGGAGAGATATGTGAGGGAGAAGCAGAGACGGGACCGTCGCGAGAGAGAGAGAGAGAGAGAGAGAGAGAGAGGAGTGAGAAGTCACTCAGGTTAGCTCAACAGAGAGAGAGAGAGCTGGTTTTGCTCTGTTAATACAGAAAAGAAGCTTCTTTGACCTTTCTATAGCACCCCTTTCTCTTTTGCATTGTTTTTTTTATTTTTCCTTTCATTATGGAAAACTTTTTTTATATTAGTTTATTAGTCTATGTTTTTGCTTAGCACTTGCATCAAAAGACGGATGAATTTTGTTCTAGGACAAGAAGTTGCACCTGGCTCAAGATGTACTGTCAAATGCCAATGGTATCATGAATCAAGGCAAAAGAATGTCCTTAAAGAAACGGAGAGACCACATAAAAAAAGAAATGGGGGAAAAGAATGTCGTGGAGATATGACTATTCTAACATGAATCGAATATTATTAACTGCAAATGAAATGACTATTCTTTTGCTCGAGATACAAAGAGAGTGATATCAAGAATATAAAAGATAGATAGTGATTCGATAAAAATATAAATGAATTTTGCATTGAAAATCATCTGGTTACTTGATAAATTCTCTCTCTCTCGAGAAAATATGGAGTTTAGGATTGGACTTTGCATTTATAGAAAGTAAAAAGTGTAATATGTAAAGAAGGATCATATGTCTTAGCGTCATTCATCGTCCTGAATCAATTTTTGCCATCTTACAAAAGGTGCATGACTTTTGATCTAGAGTTTGGTCATGCGTTTCAATGGTTATCAAAATCTTTTCCAAAGGCCGAATTGAAAAAGGAAAAAAAAAGATCCGGGGAGAACCGTAGATCTTGGAATTAAATTTTAAAAATTTCAAGGCGAACATTGATCAAGTTATTAGATTTAACCCATCAAGTAATTCCTTAAAATAAATCAACGAGTGATATTCAAGAAAATCAGCAACGTCGAATTGCATGCTGGAGAATCAAATTACCAATGTGCACTGACAAATGAAGCAGAAGCAATGTCATCGTTTAGTTGATTCATTTGCTAAAGATCTTTGAAATTCGTACAAGAGCAACACACCACCGACAGCCCGCTCGGCATCATTTCTCAGCCATTATTACCCCGTTGAACCAAAGATGTGCCACTCAGCCCACTGAGAACTTCCCCACCCATCTTTTTATATATGAATTAGAATTTTTTTAACAAAATGACATTAATGCAAAATAAGTTATAACCATAGAGAGGAATAATTATGTATTTGGTATCGTTGTGACTTTTGTCTTTTAACCCTTGCTTTTTGACTTTAGTATTTCACATGTAGTCTCCAAAATACATAGATTATGTACGCTCAAATTCGTTTGTGCTTTTCTTAATTAAGAAAAGGTTACGTTCACAATGGAACCGTAATCAAAGAAACACAATATAGCGTAAGAGCAGTTATCTTGGAAAAAAGTTAATCGAACCGATAACAATGGGTAACTCAAATACACGATTGGTATAGTATAACAAGCAAATCACGATCGTTGTTGTTGAGTACGATTGATATGGCAAAATGCATTCCTTATGTCGAGAGTGGTGCTTGTAACGAACTAATGACGATAATTATTGATTAGGGAGACTTTAGAGTTTTTCATTTTTTGCACAAAATGTTGGTTAGGAAGACAAGTATATGATTGCCTCAAAAGTCGTTTGCGCAGGTTGTGCGCTCTAAGGCAATATTTGTACCCGAACAAACAGTATTAAGGCCCCTATAATTTAACTACGACGTGGTATCGAAATAGTATTTTTTTTTTTTTTGGTGGTCAAGAATGCATCACCTTGATCATGATTTGTCCATAAATTGTAATCGTGAGCGCATAGATAGCTGACGGGAAGCCTTATAAACATTTCTCATCCCACGAAACGACGCATCGAGTGCACATTGACCCAACTTTTTATTTCTTAACCTATGGCTTCCATCTTTTTTATTTTTAACAATTTCAACAAAAAAAAAAAAAAAAAAACTCGTACCAAAAACTTCTTGCTATAAGCATGCAAACCCTAGCGATTACAAGAAATCAGAGTACATCGCCTGAATTCATGTTTTGGACTACGGAAAAGAGGGGGTAGTAGAGACATAGAGAGAGATGGAGAGAAAAGTGCAGCACACCACGGAAAGGGATTGAACAAAAAGGAGCGACTTTCCATGGCAGATGATGATCGACTCAGTGACAAAAACCCAGATCTGTCATCGAAAGATTTTTACCATCAGTCGTTGCGTTTTACGTGCAGAGATGGTCCACCACATTAGATAATCAATGTTGCTGCTGGTGGGTGGGGGAAGAAAGGAGGGAGGGAGGGAGAGCCCCATTGAAGATGACAGCATGAAAACAAAACCCTAGAAAGTCGAGAGGGAGGGAGGAAAGCTTCTGACATGGAACAATCACGGTTCACATAGGAAAAATAAAGGCATCCGACAGTTCGCGGTCAGAACGTTGTCCAAAGGGCCATCGAAATGGAAGGGAACGGTCCTTGGGCAATGAAGGGTCTTCCATCGTTCTCTGGCCAAGCAACCGGCCCTGGTCTCTCATTCATCCTTGGCTAAACAGAGACAGAGCTTTCAATTGAGCTTTGTACCCTTCTAACATCATGAACTTTGGTTTTACTCCATTTAGATTATCAAGAAACGAGAAAGGACTTATAGTAGATTACGTTTTTTCCTTATTTAAACTGGCCAGATTATCTTCTTGCTCTTTTAAGTAATGACATTCATTTCTTGGCCCCAACAAGACCTAGCACAAGTGCAATAGAAAAGTTTCTTTGCCAAAAAAAGAAAAAGAAAGAGCCGAACTGGATTTTCCATGGCAGATCTTAAACTCGACTCGACTCGCTATTGGTCTTTAGAATACCAAAAGTTTGATTTTGTCCACTGCTGAATTGGAAAATCCCAATCTCCCTTACACAGTTGTCGTTGCCCTAACATCTGGGCCTTGACAATAGGTTTCTCGTAATTCAAATTGTTCATTGGAAATTGAGAAACAGATAATCGAACTAAATATATGTATTCAATTTATTAGTTTTTTTATTAGACAATTTATTGATTGATTGTTTATTTTTTTTATTTGTACCATTAGAACATATTTGACCAGGAATGCCCCAATTATGACGAAGGAATCTATGAAGTACATAGAGAGTTCTTGGCTTCTTCTCATTTGGAAGACAATATGGCAAATCACACTTAACACTTTTAGCTTCAAATTGATCTTTTCTAAGTCGAATCTAATTGACCAACCGATGATGCTAATCACCTTTTTCAAATTAGCTTTTTACTTGTTATTCGCCGAAAAAAAATGTTTTCTCTACCGTAAATAGATTTAGGCTTCACCCAATAGATATCCTTTTGTTTCCATTTTAAAATATACCTTTTTCATAGGTTTTAAATAGATTCACAAACTAAATTTAGTGTGAATATTGATACACATCAAATTCACGATTTTCTAGGTTTGACTTGGTAGTGTTCTATTATCAATTTCATTTCATAAAGCTAATTCATAATGCCTTGTAATAGCTATTGAGCTATGAATGGAATGCTAACGGTTTGAAAGTGAACCGAATTGATAATATGATTAATATCGTAAATCCCAAATCGGTACCCGTCATATATATAACAAAAACAAAATTTTCATCTAGAAAAAATTCCTAACTAGTACCCTATGCCAATTTTAAATAACTTTCATCTTACAAAAAATTTCAAATCGTTCTTCCTCTTAATTTTGGTTCAATGTACCATGGAAGCTAGTTTAAGTTTTTTAATAGTATTAATCTTGACAATAATGAGTTTGGATTGGAGCCGAAGTTTTCGTAAATTGGCCAGTGTGATTTGGATTGAAATATGGAATTAACCGAACAAATAACCGTGAGCACCAAAAAATCTGTGAATAGACAATATAGTCAGGAAGAAAAGAAAAACCAGAAACATAAATAAAAAAATAGAAATAAAAACATAAACAAAGACAAAAGGTACGATGCATATGGTAAAATTTCCCATCTGTCAAAATTGACAAGAAAAAGGTTCCTTGCTTTTAACTGATCATTGTGTTTTTACTGGGCGAGTGCAGGGATGTGTCGGGCCTCTGTAATTAAAATTATTATTATTATTATTTATACAATTGTTTCTTTTTCTTTTTCTTTTTTTTTTGGTCGGGTGAATCTTTTTTCGACCATGCCTGAATCTTGACGTAATTATTTTGCCAATCCCGCTGTTGAAAAAAGGGAGGAAAAGTGGAAAAAACGGGTCGCGTGCTCCGGATCGGACGGCACGCGTGCCCCCCCTGCAGTTCAACGGGCCTGATTCGACCGTCGCGTCAAAGGAAGGTTTTGCCGTTTGGTAGGATGCCCGCACGGGCGGGGGGCACAGCGGCGACAGCCGTTGGAGTTGACCGGAGCGGGACTCCGTTGACTCGTTGACCGGACATTTTGGTCGGGTCGGGTACGTTGGGTAATTATCCACATCCGCATGCCATTTTCCGATTTTTATACTATAGTCAGCATGGCCTTTGCATATGTACTCAAAAGAACTAAGCTAAAATACCGCAAGCCATTCCCTTGCTTATGAATTAAGAAAAGAATTTTAATTCGAACATTAATTGGTCATTCTCATATTATGTAATATACATATCATGTTGCTTCCCCATTAATTAAAAAGAACATGTCGTGTTGCAAATGACACCGTCTTCCATAAATTCACGAAGTTCAAATTATATTGCGAGAGAATATCTAGTTATTTCAACTTAAGTCGGACTTTCGCTATCTCATCAAGAGATACTTGTACTGGCTATCGGCAATGCTAATGAGGCCACAGACCTGCAGTGACAAGTTCATACACTTACGGATAAATTGAATTGTTACGAACATAAGAGCTTGTAGAAGGGTTATTGAGAGAAAACTCGATATTTCTTCCTCTTCTCAAAATTTCCTCCCAATCACTATGCATTTTAAAATTTCGGAAAAAAATAATATCTATACTAAACATCCTATATTAGTTCCTAACAGCTTGTGAGTCTCGGAAGAGTAAGATGCTCGTTTTTTCTTTTAACAATTCGAGATGCAAAGCGTGGTACAAGAAGAAATTAAAATGATTTAATTATGAAATTTTAAATAATACTTTACGTACTGTAAAGTCCAAAAATAAAAAATAAAAAATCAATAGGATCGTGCGGCCTAGCCGCGCACATCTCGTGATCGGCGCATCCCGAGATCAAAACTTAGAGAACCCAAGTGGTCTTTTGATCGCAAGTCGTACTAATTGGGGGTCTAAGGGGTTCTAATAGAAAAACTAAAATCTGCAAAAGGGTACACAGAATGGGTTTCAGATTGCCTAACCCAAAAGAGCATACGATGTATTAGTTGATAAGCAACGCGAAACAATATTTCAAATACCATTCTCATGTGCAAGCTAGATCATAAGTAGCAAGTGGAATTTGACCAATAGAGGGTAGATGCACATATGCAAAAGAGATAACATTGGCTCGGGATAATTACAAAAAAAAATTTAAGCTTATTGTACGAATGCCAATTCCATCACAATCATTTTAATTTGGTCAATTTAGTTTTAAATATTTTGACGACTTGCTAATGGAGTCCTTCCGACCAATTTTGATTATAAATTACCGATATAAACTCTAGTTATTCTACGTGGCGTAGCAAGCCATTGTTGGGCATTGGCAAGGGCCTTGGTGAGGCCTTCGTGACTCGTCGATTGGGGGCAAGGCAGCCCTCCCCTTTCTTTTAGCAAGGGCTTGGGTTGCAACCTTGGCCAGTGGCCGACGAGAGCTTGTAGGCCCTTATTGTCGCCAGTCACATTGAAAATACAATTATTATAAAAGATTCATAAATTATTTTATAATTGCAAAAGTTGTTCATATTAATGCCGACCGTGTCCCATAAAATGACAAATATCTACATTAGTGATTTCCTACCGAAATTAGCCAAAATGACTACATTAGCAAAAAATTTATGACTAAATTGACATCCGCACGATAGGTTTGAGGTTTTTTCATGCTAATTTTCGTGCATTTACTCGATACCATTTCAATTGATCAAACCTAAAAATTTAAACTAATAGATAAAAGGAGATTGTATGAATATAAAAAGTATTATGACCCATATTCAAGCGAGGTGGAACATCATTTCAATAATGGGATCCACTTCTATTCAATCGACATTTTGAGGGTCGATACGTTGCATCATTGCAATCGTGCACCACCATCGGCGCGTGACGAATTATAACGTTACTCTCGAGATATAAATATTCTACGAGGGCGACTTCCTCAAAAAGATGATATCGTGTTTGAATTTAGTTAGAGCATGAGGGCAAACAATATATCGTATAATATCATTTAATCGGATCCCTAAGGCATGGGTCTGCCGGTAATATATTACTTAAATACACCCTGCACGCTTCGCCTATTCTCCACATCCCAGATATGCTGTCAAATCCACGAGCAAGAGCGAGGCTGAGACGAGAACGGATGGATCGATTAGGTCTTTTTCTATTGGTAAAACCCCCACGTTGGAGATGATAAGATAGGGATTGGATTCTTGTCTCTCCACGACACAAGGTTTCGACGGCGTGGTGATGCCGATCGGATCATCAGCCCAACATTAGGGTTTCGATACAAACATAAGCGTAACATGATAAAAGCGAATCTCTCGTTTTATCTCGAATTTGAACAAATATCAAATCGAAATTATTTACTTTTGTGCTGAAAATTAAAAAAGAATTGTGTTCAAATCTATAAGTTAATATAAGCCTAGTTTAAAAAGTTCCGAAATTATAAAAAAAAAAAAAAATTTATTACATTCGTGTCAATTCAGGTCATAAATTTTTCAATTTGACAATTTAATCATAAATCTTTAAACAAGTTAGCAGTTTAGTCCATTCGGTTGGACGGAAATTAATAATGTGGATCTCAACTATTCTGTATGGTACGGGCAACTTTAATGTGAAAATCTTTTGAATTTTTTCTTTTAAATTTTGATTGTCAAGAGGTGGCGGTAGGCTACTAGGCAAGGGCTTACGAACCCTTGCATCGAAGCATGGACATATCTCACTATGCTCAGCCATCTAACTGGCCTCAGCTAAGCATTCTTGAGGGAGGGCCATGACCCTCGCTCTATGGCCAGCCAAGGCTCACAAAGTTTGCCAAGGCTCAATGACCCTCCCTAGCCACTTGGCGAGGGCCTAGGAGCCCTTGTCATTTGCGGATGAGGGCTGCAAAACCTTGGCTGGAGGGTAGCAATCCTCATCCACACTAGTTGTTGGGTGAGGGTCGTTGCTCTCGCTTGTGGTCGGTAGGGGCCACCGAGCCTTGGGCAAAGGGTTGGTAGCCCCCTACTAGCCCTTAACAAAAAAAAAGAAAAAAAATTAATAAAAGTTCCATAAAAATTCAAAAATATAAAAAAGGTTTCATGTTAGTGGCGGCAAATCATGAAGGATGTTCTACGTCTATGTTGTTGATTTTGCCTAAAATTAACTGAATGGACTATATAACTATTAAAAAATTTAGACTAAATCGACTAAAGTGAAAAATTTAAAATTGAATCGACATAAATATGATTGGGTTGACGTCTTTTTTTGACAATTCTCCCAATTAGGTTTAGAGCAATTTGCCTGCGACCGTACACCTCACGTCCACACGCTGGAATATGCTCACTCGGAAAGGTTCGATTTTCCCATTTTTGTTGGAGTCTAGTTACTTAAAAAAGCAAAAATCAAATAATATGGTGTCAGGTTGAGAATTTTCTTACGCTACATCTGCAATTAAAAGGTTACGATGCTCTCTACTCGATTGCTTCAGTGGTGGAGCCACTAAAGAACCGATTTCAATTGACTTGAATAAAAACCCTAATGGCCCCCACTTGTTCCCCACGCCATGTATAAAGAATTAAAGTTCCCCTTTGAGAGACTGCACTTTATTAATTACTAAGAACAAAACTGGCCCCCCTTCGAATTCCCCTTTTTCTTTAATTTTTCAATTTGCTTTTTTGGAACAGGTAAAAGGATTCGTAGCGCATATAATCAACTCCTGAAATGTATGTGGATGCTTCTATAAAACAGGAATATTTGGATAATTCATGCTCGAGGAGTGCTCTCAAACCTAAAATTCGGTCTTTAACGCGACCCTTTATTTATGGTATTTGATTTTAATCTACATCTAGGATTAATTGCTCGAAGTCTTGAACTAGTTCTCGGACATGGGAATGCATTCGACGACCTTTTATTTGTTTAACAAGCATCTCGAAATGTTATTTGTTTTTAACAATCTTGCTAGGCTAATCCTGTGGAGGTTTATAGGAAAATTCGACGAAAAGTATAACCCCTCTGATGAAAGGGAAATTAGAGGGAGAACTTAATTGAATAAGAAAATTAATAGCCATAACGGTTACCCTGGCGATGTAAGGCTTACTCTCGAGTGGTTTGGCGCATTCTAGTCACATATCGAAAACCCCCTAATCACTCCTCAGCCTGAGGAAGCCTTGATCAGTATGTGCTTAGATTCGACTGTGTCATAACGTAGGATAATCCTAAGTTTACTCCACTAGAATCGTAGTGGGGTGATAATGACGAGCCCGCTCAAAATGAAAATTAGCTACAATTATTTTGGTGCGGGTTTAGAATTTCTATAGAAATGGCCAAGAGGATCACCAACAACTAGAGAAAATGATCAAAAATGTCATAAATTTATCATAATTATGTCAATTTAACTCTAAACATTTTTTATGCAAAATAAAAATAAATAATTTTAATAAATAAATATTAAATTATATTAAAATTATTCATATTAATATTGATGTCACTAGGATATTGACAAGTTAAAATTGACTGAATAAATCGAATTGATATAACTGTAAAATATTTTATTTAGTCAAAAAAAAAGTCCATGGCTTTTCTCATAATTTTCCCTCAATATGAGTTAAACCTAACCCGTGCCTTTTTTTCATTGGTAGAAAGAAAAAGGGAATGGGACTGTGGGTGACTCGCTCTAGGATGAGACGTTAGATTACGGAAAAAGATCGATGAGTAATCTACTGAATAATTTGACCAAGAGCTCAATATGCTAAGTAATATCCCGAACGCGTCCACGTGGCAATATGCTTAGCCACAGGATGGCGGGTCCCCTCACAAAAGTTTAATCAAATCGGTCACGCTCTCTCTATCTCTCTCTCTATCAGAGCAAGTGTTTCTTTTCTTTTTTCCCCTTCCTCTTGATTATGATGGCACGAAGAAGAAAGGCCCCCAAGCGCGCTTCCCCAATCAATCTGCACAGGCTGTTCGATCGGTCGAAAACGCACACGTTTCGTTTCGATTCGAGCCGCGTCTCGTGGATTCCCACTAACGCAACCCCCCGAGTGCAAAGTTGCTAATCCGATAAGCCCCCATGGCACTCCTCCACCTCCTCCTCCTCCTCCTCCTCCTCCTCCCCTGAGAAAAGAAAAAGGGATTCCTTCTGTCCCTCAAAGTTTGACACTGGAAATCGGGGTCTCTGTCATGGTGCTGGTGACATTCGACCACATCCCTTCGTCGGATTGAAAATCGCACGGAGACGTGTAGAACTTTATGCATAGAGAGGTTCTTGGAATGTCGGGACACTATCTACGGCTACTCCAATAGAAAATTACGGATGAAGTCTTTAAGCTATATCTTCAGTTCAACCAATTTGATCTTAAACTATTTGAAATTTATTAACGTAGTCATTCAAGTCAACTTTAACTAGAAATCGCTAACGTAAACGTCGACCATCCTCGATACTTTTGTGTTGGAGTATGTACAGCTTTTGCTTCACACTCGAAGCCCCAACTAAGTTGGTAAACTACTGAAGTTTCTAGGGTTTCTGTATGTTGTGCAATTGTTATATCTAATGTCTAGATGTCGGAATCTAGCAATGGACCATATATATACACACACGCACATATTCATGTACATATACTATATACATATACATAAAAAATATAATTTCGGAAGTAGTGTTTATATTGATACGGTGTATTCAAAATGTTTGTCTCGAGCTACAGCTAGTGGGACATCTTTTAAGATCTCCTCTGTAATTTTGATGCGCTTGTTTGCTGAATAAATTGCAATCATTACTCGAGGAATAATTAGGCTTATCTCGTACATGATTGTGAGACGAGCTACATATTTTCCGTAGATTCATCAGGTTTGTCTTACTATACCAATGTAATAAGTCTATCTAGTAATTATGTCAGATGTTATAAGTGGTGGTGCTCCGTACACAATACTTCCAAGGAGAGTTTTAGCTTCCTTCTTCATTAGATTCGACGGTGCATTGACATCCTCAAGTTTCGTTATGCCATCTTAAAAACAACGTGGGGTGCAACCATAAAACCCCACGTCAACGCAAGTCGTCTAACAAGACAACCGTAACGTAGTGAGGTCTTATATATGCATGAAATCCATCATGTGATACTGTACGATGCAGTGTCTACAATGTTGTCCTTTTAATCTCCTCCGCTTAAATGCATCGACCACTGATAAATCGTGTGTCGACAGCATATGAAACTCGCCCAGAATTGCATCCGATGTGCGGTCGCCATCGATTCTTTATCACGTTTTGATTAAGTCCAAAGGGGTCGAATCTCGAACTCTTATCGCTGTCACTTCTAGCTCGAAACAGTGATTTTCCATTCAGCTGGAATCTGGCAATTTCCTCTCCCTCCTTTTCTTTTCCCCACGCTCGATGGCGACTTCTCAGGAACGCAGAGCTTTCAGCCTACATGAGAAGAAAGCAATGATATCGAACTGGGTTGGATCGACATGGTGGTCAAATTTATGTAGCGGCATCGCCAATGAAAGGATGTACTGGAGTCACCTACACATTGCCGATTTAAACCCTAAAATCACCACTAGCTCTTTCAAAATTATCGATATTTGGAAGTTGTTACTCTTCCATATGAAGGTGAGAGCATTAGCGAAGATGCCGATTCCAATAATGATCCTCTAACTAGCCCCCGATGTTGATGATTTTGAAGAAAATAGTGGCGGTTTTTGGACGCGGTAGCATTATTTGAAATTATAGTGAAAGTTCGGAGCAAAATTAGAGTTGGACTTAAAGTTAAGAATTTTGGAAGAGGAATTAAGCCTATTGCTAACTGCGCATGTTGTTCCTATCAAAATACCGTGCCTACCTCTAATACCGCGTCATTTTTATTTTCCTCGTGTTTAAGTTTTCGATTTGAAAATAACTTTTTTCCGACTAGGCGTGCTGCTAATCTCGACCGCTCGAACTTACGATTCTGCAAATTTGAGATATCTCTCCCATCTTTTTGCGACCAGTTTCTGGGAAAGACTAGAGTACTTTTTTAATCAACAACAAAACCCATTGCCTTGCTTGTCCGGATTAAGGGGGCGATTGATGTTCAAAGGTTGGAAAAGAGAAGAAAAGACAAGGAAACAATGATCACGAGAGAGAGAGAGAGAGAGAGAAAGAGAGAGAGAGAGAGAGAGATTGGGGCAGATGATGCTCATGAGAGAGCCAAAGTTTCAGCGGTTGACATATCCCATGATTCGCGATAATTGCACGACTCTCTGAAACAAGAACAGCTTGCCTGTCTAGTATTGTTTCCGTGCGTACACTCTCATTCATGGATTGCATGCATGCATGCTAATCTGTGGTCGGAGAAAAAGTGAAATAAAATAAATAAATAATAAACCTGAGAAATTATATAGTTTGTCATGAGGCCATATATACATATGACTTTCTATTCCATACGACACTATTGGAATCAGCTCATGAGGTATACCTAAAGAAACGAGAGTGGATTTGACACAAATTATTCCTAACTTTAATTTAATATGAAATGTAGTTCATAAATTTATAATTTGTTCAATACGGTCCTCAGACTTTTAGTATATGTTCGCTCCTAAACTATATAAGAATGTTTGATGTTATTATTCTATTAATTCAAGTTCAAGGATAACAAAAGAAATGAGAAGGGAAATAAATAATAAACTTAAGAATAGTTTGTCGTATATATACAAACGCGCCTATGACTTTCTAGTTCTATACGAGAGTATCGGAATTGGTTGGTGAGGTATACCTAAAGAAATGATAAGGAATAATAACACAAATAGTCCTTAAATTTTTTAATTTGTTTAATTTGATCTTTGATTTTTTGTACATATTTAATTCTAAGCTCTATGAAAATTGTTAATATTGTTCTTCCATTAATTCAAGTTCAAAGATAAATTCATATAGTTCATGGAGTAAATTAAACATATATAAAAAGTCACGAATCACATTAAATAAATTAAAAGTTGATAAATCACATTTCACATTGGCCTTCAATTTAAGGACTGTATTAAATAAATTAAAAGTTCAGAGATCATATTGTACATTATGTCAAAGTTCAAGAACCTATTGTGTTATTTTCTCGAACGAGGAAAAAGAAAGGAGAAGGGTTAAATACATCATAATGTCTTTCATGCGTGAATTTTTTAAGATCGAGTCTAGAGTATTTAATGAGAACTGAGTTGATGAGAATGAAGAAGAAGAAGAAGAATCAAAATAAAAAATTTCATGAGCACCCGTACTTTAGATTACAAACGACCGCTATTTTATATATGCTATCTTTATGGACTAATTCTAAGTCTTCCCCCCTTTTTTATTTGCACTTATGCGTGTACTCTCCTGGTAATAACATTATAGTACCGTAATATCCTCCAACTATACAAAGCTTTATAACATATTAGAACAACGCAGTGGCCCGAGGGCCCAAACATTTGGGCTGGGCTGAGCATGATTTCTCCTTTTTCTTTTTTAATTTAGTAGGAACCAATTCTAAATTCTCTCCCATAAAATTCAAAAGAAGAAGAAGAAAGAAACCATAGCCTGAGATAAACTATGAAATTGTAACTTCATGAATTTGTATTTTGCGGCAAGAAGTCAGTTTTCACGGACTAGTCCTTTCTAATAATAGGCTATATTTTCCTTCGTTCTCCACAAAAAGTCAATTTTTGATAACTCTTTTCCTTATAATAAGAGGTTATATTTCTTTCCGACCTTAATAAAAAGAAGTTAGATATACATAATATCTAGTAGAACTAACACCATGGGCTCTATCAATCGAGGATCGAGAATTTTATGCTGGGATGAGACATGTTAACTAATCTTTTTAAGCACGAAGTTCCTATTTTTATCCCTCAAAAAACAAATTCCCATTAGCATTTTAAAGAAAATTTTGGAACCTAGGGGTGTCTACCATTTACGGTAAAATAAGACGTTGGTCGGGCTCCCTTAGCATGTTTCATGGGAAAATTATCGAAAAAGTCCTAAGACTTATTTTATGAAAAGAGGCTAATTTAGATATAAACGTTTTAATTGTCCTACAAATTTTAATGATCATTTAGTCCTAAACATTTTGATGATTTGTCAATTTAGTTCTAAATCTTTTAACGGTTTGTCAATGTAATCATTCAGGCCACACATCCAAATACCAGATTTAAGATTAAATTGATAAATTTTCAAAACTTTTAGGATTAATTTGGGAAGTCGTTTAAAAGTTTGTGAGTCAATTACCACAATTAAAATGTTCATAAATGAATTGATCGACTTACAATAGATTTAGGACTTTGTAAATAATTATTTTCATGTTGTCCCACTGAGAAAATTTCAGAAACGATAATCTCGATTGTAGGGCTACAATTAGAGCTGATTAGTGTTGGGGTATTTGTGCACTATATTGCATCATTAAACTTGGATTATTGGTTATAATACATAGAATAATGGTGGTGGTGGGTGGGAAATTGAGAAGAATTTGGAGCACGCTTCCTCTCCACTGACGAGGAGAAAGTGGGCAAGGGCACATCAAAGGCAACAACGTGAAATCCGTTTCTTTTATAATTCCAAGTGCTCGATTTCTCCACAGGCCTTCAAGATTCAATTGACCAAAGCAAAAATCGTGTGGCCCCCTCCTCGAAAAGGGCTGCTTTCACAACCTTTTCATTTTAATTTTACGCCAACTTTTCAATAATTCGAATGATTTTGGAAGCATAAACCCATCACCGAAAAAAAAAAAAAAACTATTATTTTGGTCCCTCTCTTTGGGCTCTAGAAATGGTCTCGCGATTGGGCTTGACCCATCATTTTTGAGTCGAACGGTTGAAACCATCTTTCTTGGACGACTTCAAATTATTATTGAAGCGAACTAATGCGCATTATATGATTTACTTGACCTAGGAGTTTGTAATTATGTACATTGGTTTTTTTTTTTTTAGTGAGAAATGGTATGCATAATTATAATGTTATGTTCCAATTAAATGGAAACCTTATCATGATTCACGGGCAACATGGAGAAGCCTGGACCATATATAATTATGTAATATAAACACTTTCACACGATTCTTCACCATAGCGTCGATATGTCCGAGTGGTTAAGGAGACAGACTCGAAATCTGTTGGGCTTTGCCTGCGCAGGTTCGAATCCTGCTGTCGACGCCTTTCCCTTCCCATTTTTATCTTTTATCTTTTTAATTTAGTTTTGATCAACTCTGTTTTATTATGTCAGCGTTGCTCACATTGAGTATACGAAATAAGCCGCTATCATCGGTTTGAAAAATATACAGACCCATAGAAATTTTAGAGGAGGTCGAGTCTGATGGTTGGTTATGCGTAATTGTACTCTTAATTTTCAGCTCTCTCACCAAATTGGATGTGTTAAATTGTTTAGGTTTAGGTACGCAACATCTTTTTTACTTTCTTTTTTTTCGATTGACAAGCTCTAGCCGTATACCTTTACTTTACTAGAAACCCTGATCTTACCGACAAAGCTCAATATGTAGAACAAAACATAAACATTCAATAACACTTTAAGGTCTGGAACATCCCACACATTGTTAATATGATAGATACTTACTTACTTGACTCGTGACTTAGAAAATTACCGAAATTTGACTACTCTTTAGAGTATTTTAACATATCATGCGTGCCAAATTGGAGGCAATTGCTGCTCTACTTTCCTAAAAATGTGGCTTTTCCACCATTTCCTCGTTCGGTTTATTCAAATGCACTCTAATGATACGATCTGCTAGGGTGATTGAACAACAATCAACAATTTTGCTACTTCACCGTTAGATAGGTCAAATTTGTGGAAGAACCAATGGGGTTTTGTAAACGTAGATTATAATATTATTTTCAATCCCGAGTTAAATACATCAATTGACATGCCTTTTAACTTGATTTTTCACTTTGCAAGATACATGTGTCCGATAATTCAATGGACCTTATTCGTGGGATGAAACTATTGGCATGTTGATGTTGCCCTAGGAGGCAGAAAACACTCGATATGTCAATGTACTTGTTATATACAAACGCTATAGTAGCACATTGCCCTACCTCAAAAGAATAAGATACCACGAAAACAATCCCGAGGCATGCCAACCCCCCGGATTAAGGGGTAAGGCTCCTAGGGATAAAATCATTATTTTATTGCCCACCCACCATCTTTTGTGCCCCCACGCGAAAAAGAAGAAGAAGAAGAAGAAGAAGCTAAGAATAAATAAATCAACACCCCAAATGAGTGAAGGAGGGAAAGGGCAGGAAGGATAAAATATGGGTTAAATATTAAAGAAAATGCTAAAGCCTTTCCCTCAACCCTAAACACTGTTTATAAAAATTCTCTTGGAGGTCATAGGCTCGAGGTGTTTCTCCAACCTAATCTGAGGAAAGCAAATAGTATTCTCTCGAAAAGCTTCAAACCCACAAAAGAGTTGTTTGGATGCATGAACAGGGAAAGAAATACATGACACGGGGTGAAGAGAAAGTGAAGGGAAAAGGAGGCAGGGAGGGAGATTTTTTTGGCCTTGGTCTTTTGGGTTTTTAACCTCTCCTCTCTTTAGAAGGTCGTGAGTAGAGGAGGGAGCGAGAGAGAGAAGGGAGAGAGATCATAAGTTCACTTCACTAACAAATGATGGCAGGAAACCCTAACTGGTGGAACATGCATCCACCATCTTATCATCATCACCACCATCATCAGCCTCCTACCAGTTTGTTTCATCCTCAGTTTGTCGTTGGATCTCAGAATTCTCTTGCTGATAATCACACCCAGGAACATCCTCAGTCTTGGAGTCAACTTCTCCTGTACTCTCTCTGTCTCTCTCTCTCAGTGTGGGTGTGTGTGTGTTTTTTTTTCTGCTGTGAGAGAGAGGGAGAGAGAGAGAACTGATTTTTCAGCTTTTTCCAGTCAAATCTGGAACCTATTTTGCTGGTATATGTCACTCTTCTTGACCCTCTCTTACTCTGTGTTTCTTCTGTTTTTCTTTTCCAGGGGAGGATTGTGCAGTGAAGAAGATAACTACAAGTATGGTGCGAGTCACTTTCAGGAAAAAAAGTTGGAGAACTGGGAAGAGCTACAAATGGTGAACAACCCATCTTTAGGTGTACACGTTGTTCATCATCCTCATCCTCAGCTTATAGATGTTAAACAAGAGGTGTCTCAAACAAGCGGTGACTTGTTGTACAGCCATGGAGTCCATGAAGAGTTGTTCCTGGCACCAAGCAATGTCAATAATAAGCCTGCTTGGCCAAATAGTAGTAACACCATCATGCCTGTGTCTTCTCCTACCTCATGTGTCACCACTTTGAACAATAACAACAGCATGTTGGACTTCTCTAGCACCAACGCTGATAGCAATAAGAACAGCAATAATCAATTGCGCCCAGATCATTCATCTGAGGTTGGTGAAATCTTTTTCCAGTTTTCCATTTCCCTTTTCTTCTTTTTGTGTGTTTGTGTAAGTGGGTTTGTATTTTAAAATGGTCATAATACTCTGGGGTCAAGATCTTTTAGGTGAAGTTCCTGTAGCACAACTGGAGCTGGTTTGGGTGTTCTTGCAATAGATGCATGTTTGAGCCTTAACCTGCAACTTTTTTTTCCTTTAGTGTAATAGCGCAGCCACTGGGGGGGCATGTAAGAAGGCTAGGGTTCATCCCTCTTCGAGCCAATTACCTCTCAAGGTTAACTCTGAACACTCTCTCTCTCTCTCTCTCTCTCTCTCTCTCAAGCATATAACCTGGAGAGATAAAATTTGAGATGATTTTGGGCATTCAATGAGGCATGCAGGTGAGGAAGGAGAAGCTAGGCGATAGAATAACAGCACTCCACCAGCTTGTTTCCCCTTTTGGAAAGGTAAACTTAATTTGAAAACTCTTCTGCTTGTTCATCTCCATGCCGACACATATTGATGAACAGAAAGGAGATATCTGCATAAGGTGATTTTTATATGAATTAAGCCCATAAAAAGCAGAATTTCCTTCTGCCAAAACTTCCCCTTCTTTGCTCCTTTATTTGGTTTTTCACATTCTCCTATATATGCTCTCCTTTTAGCATTAAAGAAGGACCAGAAAGTTAACTTAGGGTTTTGTGTTAATTGTGTAATGTGTTCTTTTTTTTTTTTTTTGCAGACTGACACTGCTTCTGTCTTGTTAGAAGCCATTGGGTATATCAGATTCCTTCAGGGTCAAATTGAGGTGATGTTTATTTGCTCTCACATTTTTATATACGTGTGTGAGCTCTCTGCAAGAAAACAAGCTTAGAATCAGCGAAGGGCATGCACTTAAAAACTATAAAAGTTCCATACCTTGATAACTTTTCTGAAACAATCGGGTAATCGCAGTGTGCATAGAATATTTTTCATTTTTGTTTTACATGAATAATGCAGGCTCTTAGCTCTCCGTACTTGCGCAATAATGGATCTGGAAATATGAGGAACCACCAGTCTGTAAGTACTTGGCCACAGTATACATTACACTTCATATCCAAACAGAAAAGACTAATATCATTGGAAAATCTCTGAATTAGTTTTTGAAGAAGTAGAACATGACAACACTGATAAAAGATTACCTCATTACTTTAGTGAATCAATCTCTATTTTCAGTGTGGCCATTATGCGACACAAAATTTGGTGTATGCATCTTAGATTCTAAATGTATTTAATTAACAACCTAACTGAAACACGATTGACTAGCTGAAAACCATAGCCAACATTAGACAAGTGGCTACATGTACTAAGTGTCTCCTGCCTCTCTCTCTCTCTCTCTCTCTCTCTCTCTCTCACACACACACACACACACACACACACACACACACAAAAGACACATATATAGTGGAAGTTAACAGTTTGTTGTTGTTAAAACTATAGTTATGTTGGTAAATTCACGAGAGGAAATCTTTTGTCAGGTTCAAGGAGAAGGGAATTTTGCATTTCCTGGAGACACCAGCTTGCAGGTATATAATTGTGCTTTATTGGATCTGTCGTCCTCTTAAATGAGCAAAAGCAAGTAGCTAGAGAGAGAGAGCAGACTTTGTTTATTGGACCAAGCATCTAAGTCTCCTCTTTTAGATGGGAAGAGAGCTTTTGCGAACAAGGTTCTCACAATTTATACGCCTTTACCCTCATAAAGTCATCAAAAGCATAATATATATAACCAAGACTCGACACTAGCTTGGAATCCTAAAACGCTTTTTGCTAGGATATGATAAAAGTTCTCTTGTCTTTCTTTTTCCATTATTTTCACTCCATAGCTCTTCGAGGACACCTGCCCAATCACAAAAGCAAGCCCTAACAAAGGTCCACCACTTTACCATTAATTTAACAAATATAAAATCCTCTCCATTTGATTCCTTGGTATTTTGTAGGATAACCTATTTCACCACCATCATTGTTATCATCATTTAGATCATCATTATTGCTCTAATTTGATTATCCTAAGAAACAAGTGCGCGCATTGAGGATAATTTTATTTCATGGCCATAGTGGTGGATCGAATGATTTAGATTTGTATATGTACGTTTTTGGTTTCTCAGGAAAACCAAGATAATCCGAAGGACCTGAAGAGTAGAGGCCTATGCTTGGTTCCTGTCTCTTGCACAATGCAAGTCGGAAATGAAAGCGGAGCCGACTATTGGGCTCCGGGACTCGGCGGCGGCTTTTGACGGGGACTGATCAAGACGGTGGGCAATAACATTGATGGAGCAAGCTCCCATGGAATGACATAATATCATGAGCAGTCACTCTGCTTAAACCTAAGGCTGACTGCTCATGATGCTATGCATTCTTAGAGTAGCATCGACTTGATTGTTAATTTGTTCGGGTATTTGATCGATTGGAGAACTTTAGCTGTTGTATTTCTATGAAGTTCATGGATGATAAGGCACAATATAGAATGGGTTTAGGTAGTAATCATCGATCCTTCGTTATTAAATGAAATCAAAATCCAAGTTAAGTCCCTCCAACATTTTCACACAAAAGCGTGTGTATCCAATTTTTCCATTCTTTTTTCCGCTTTTCCAATGCCTGTTCATGATAATGACTTAATTGAAAATATGGGGTTTACAATCTTGGGTTTGAGAGAAAATAGTAAGTTCTCAAACAATTTATGAGATTACCAACTTTACTCTCGTGCCTCCTCTTCACCAATAAAAATTGATGGATTTTAGAAAGGTCGATAATTCAGAAATGATTGATAAGTGAGTCAAATAAGAGTTGATAATCTAAAAGTAATCAATAATTCATCATGAAACATTGTTAATTAACACAAATAATATTGTTAAGAGTTGGTTACTTCAATGAAAGTTGGTAATCTGGGAACTATAAAATAGATGTTGGTACATAACTCAAAGGCAATGGGTAATTTTGTTTAAAAGTTGTCGACTTCATCAAAAATTGGTAAGTTACTAGAAGAATTGGTAAGTAGTACAAAAAAAGTTAATAAATTTTGAAATAATAGTTAGTAACCTGAAACTAGCAATAACTGAATGGAAAAAAGTTGGTAAGTCACTTGAACTAAAGTTGTTAATTTTGTATAAAAAGTTGGTAATTTTAAAAAAGTTTATAGACAACACAAACAAGAAGTGATAATACATTACAACAGGTCATAACTTTGCACTAGTCACACACACACACACACACACATATATATATATTGGTAAGTTAGGACAGATGTTGGTTAATTAGCAAGTTACCACACAAACAATAATTAACCAATCACATTTTTCTTAAAATGTGCCTACACCATTTGTAATTAACCAACATGGAAAATTATTCCATTTTTTTTAGCATACCAAAAATTAGGACATGCAATGTGATCGACCAACGAGAACCTTTCCACCTCATGCTTTAGATTAAAGTTGTAATCGAGCCGAGCCAAGTTTGTACAATGCCAGGTTTGAGCTTGACTTGACTATTTGGGACTCGAAACTCCACTCGAACTAGATCGAGTATCAAAACTTAGGCTCAAGCTTGACTAGGTTTAAGCTTGAGTTTTAAGATCTCAAACATTCACTATGTGTATATTTATATGAAGATTAAATATGTAATTTCACTTGTGTCTCTCTCTTTTTCTTTTTCTTTTTTGTAATTGCAAAATAACTTTAGAAAAAAATAATTGAAGCTCAATAATAAGGCTTAAGAGAGCTTGTCCAGTTGACTATTGGTAAGCTCGAACTCAACTTGATAAGATATTCTAGTAAATTGAGCTCAATTCAAACTCAGACTAGTTGATCTCAAATAATTGTTGGATCATCTTCTAACTGCTCAAGATTAGCTTGACTCAATTTTACCCTCACATCACACTAAAACATGCTTTTTGGGCTTGACTTCTAAGACATGAACGGCCTCTCGAAATAAATCGAGTGAACAATAACATAAGATGTTGCCAAAAAAAAAAAAACTATAATGATGGTGTATAGTCACACCATTTCAAATGTTGCAGCAACAAACAACGCATACTCTGTTCCAAGATGTGATGTTTTTGTGCAGGACAGACTTTGAAGAGTGTCTTTCAAGACTTCAAACATTGCACAGCTCCACCTCCTTCCCCATCCATCCTGTCACCAGCAGTGACTCTAACGCATTCCCCTCCCCTTTTTCTTTATGGGACCTTTTCATGAGTACTTATTATAGCAATCCATTTCTCGGTTGTCCAAAGACTACCCCATCTTCTTAACTGGAAAGTAGAGAGAGAAAGTTGAGAGAGAGAGAGAGATTCATGTGGGCTGACCCGAATATGCCATCGTGGTTCCCCTCCATTCGGGTCTTTCTTTCCAGGCCAGGCTTTATCGGATTGTACTCGAGTGAATTAAAGAAATTGCCGTATAACACAAGATAGAAAATTCAATATAGAAAGTAATGGGAGGGCCACTCGCGCCCATTTCAAATCCGCTCCTGCAGCGACCAAAGTAGTGGATGCATGACTCAATCCTGTCGTAACTCATACATCATAGGCTGCATCACCTCCACTCCGCTTTAGAAAAATATATTTCTTTATCTCTCTGCCCTCGTTTTCCTTTCCCTGGCCGACTTTCCGTGCTCTCGTAGAAAATTCCATCCTAATTATGTATGCTTAAGCAGGCCTACGTGATGATGATCTTAGTGGGTCTTTCCTTGCTTGAACCTTTTTATCTATTGTATTGTCGTTTCGATCTTGTTTCGATCTGGACAAATCTTGCAAGTTTTGTTAGGAATATGAAGGTGGGGCTATCACTTGGTGAAGGCCACTGTAGTAGAGCATTAGATCCCCCCTATCCAGGTCTCCCCCTTCCTCATCTTTCATTTCCCAGTTTTAGTCTGACAATAGAAAGGGCAAAATAAAGATATGCTTTGAGAATAAGAGAATCTGAGGGAGGGATCGATACTTATTTCCTACTGATCATTCATTGCTTTTGAAGCTAGGTTATCTTGATGTGATCTATACTTGTTTCTTGACGGTTCTTTCCTTCTAATTTTCCCAAGGAAAGAAACCAGTTTTCTAATTTTTTTTCTTTTTGGCTTTCAGGGTCACGTTTGGATTTGGCATAATGATAGGTTTGCCAGGTTCATTTGGGGCTTTTTGGTTCTCTGCAAATATGCAGGTCATGCGAGGGCAGATGCGCACAGAGAGAGAGAGAGAGAGAGAGAGAGAGAGAGAGAGAGAGCAGAAGCTAACAAAAGCATGCAGCTACCCATGCCATGCCTCTCCAGTGATCATTTCGACCTGAAAAAGTTATTACAAAGACCTGAACACTTATCACTCATTGCACTCAAAATCCTTTGTCTCTGCTTAAATCCAAAAAAACAAGAATGTCTCGTTTCTTCTTGTTCACACATCCTGCGGAGTTTGTTCTCGCATGTCCCAACAAACACGGGTATAATTTTCACCATCCAAAAATAAGAAAAAACTAGGAGCAGAAGAAGGAGACGAAGAAGTGAAAACCCATTAAGTTATATGCCGAGTAATGTTGAAATTGGAGGCAAGATGGAGATGCCGTAAATCAAGCATTGGTGGTTGTGGAGGGACCGTACTAGGGCATTTGACTAAAACGTGATGTGTAATTTCGTTCATACGTCCTAATCTTAAATTCAAAAAGTGTACTATAGCTATTATGTTTGCTTAGACTCCATTTGGTTAAACTTTGAACTAAGTTCGAGTTGACTCTCATTAGTCTTTATTTTCAAAGTTGAGCTTGAGTTGTGTTATTATAGCACAAATGCTTGGTTAGGATAATCAGCTGTGGGAGTCGAATATTGACTAAAATCCCAAGCGCATCGATTTCACGCTCGAAATCATGAAGAATTTAGTGGGCTGTGATGGCTGATGACCAGACCGAGATTTGTAAAAAGCCCACTTTGAAAATGGGCCGAAGCTGGAAATCCGCAGCCCTTTCCATGGAAATTGATCCATAGATTCAAGCCCTTTCCATGGAAATCCGCGATCACCATATAATAGTAATCGAACATGTCATGAGACCGATGATGTATATGCTAGGAAAATCGCGTTACTAATGATCGAAAGAAGATGAAAGCCTTTTAATTTTTGCGAAACTTGAGTCATTTCTCGGACGTCAACAACTTCGAACTCATCGTAATCACCTTCAAAGTGGCCTAATCATTGGGGGAATCGTCGCTTTGATTCTTGGGTTTCGATGTGTCGACATCCCGTCATGAATGCTTTAAAGCTCCGTCAAGATTGAAGATGACTAAGGGTGCAATACAAATACCGAAAGTCAAAACCCTTTAGGAAAATCCAAATTACTTTTAGTAAAAACTCTTTTGCAAAACAACTTCGATAAAGTAGATTTTGGTATAAAAAAAAATTGCAAAGAGCTTTAACATTAATTTTTCTTTTTTTTATTAAAAGGAAATCAAACTCTTTGCGGCCCCAGCAAAAGGTTCAGGCCACGGACGACTGATAGCCGAGGTCACATGATCTTCGGCAACCCTTGGCGAAGGCCGCTTGACCTAGGCGAGGGCCGCTAAGGTCTCGTGACCTAGGTCATGGTCACCTGAGGTGGTGTGACCTTAAGCAATCGTCGCATGGGGTCACAGAACCTCAAGCAACCCTTGTTAAGGCTGTGTGACCCTAGGCGGCAAGGCTTGAGGCTGTGCAACCCAGGCAATTGTTGTTTGGGCAATTACGTGACCTTTTCAACTCCTTGCCAGCTCTTCGCCAATTAGATCTAATCTCATTGGCCCTCACCAACCGCCCTCACAAATAAAATGAACAGTAGCAACTAGTGTTGAATTTGACGAGGTCCAGCCCATTTATGTGGATCATTAGGTAAGTTATTTAATATTTGATATGTACCCAATTTAGTTAAATATATTATGGACAACATATTGTGACATCTAATTAAGCATGTATAATCCATATCTTAAACTTTAATGGAAGGCTAAGATTTGATAGCTGTAGGGTTGGTCCCATTACTCCCTCAATATAAGATCCGTTTTCGATGGAGATTGTATGAATTCCATCATCACACTTTTGTTATTTCCACAAAAACACACACCCATCACAATCATTATAGAGGAGAGTACTAAAGATTCATACCAACGGGAAGACATCTTCTCGCTTGTTGGATCACTTGTGACTACATTTGATCTAGGTATGCTATATTTATTAATTTTATATCATGTTCATATGATTGAAAGATCGTATTATTCTAACAAGTAGGGGCAAAATCAGAAAAATGAAGAATTTATAAGGGTAGCTTTAAAAAAAAATCATTCAATCCTTTCGAAAAGTCAGTCCCTACTTGCTTTAGGCTTTCAGCATTCCGAAAGTCGACATTTGGCCGAAACCTACCTTAAAAGGTTCGCAAAACATCCTAGCATTTTTTTAATGGGTTTTGGAGGTCTAAAGCCCTTTGAAAAAATTAAACCAAATGCATCCTAATCAAGCACATACAATTGCTCGCCAAATTACCCCATAATCACGTTTGGACACGTTAATTATGTTTGGGTCTCGTGTGATGGGAAGGTCGGATGGCTGAATGAACAAAAATGCTGGAATCGGTTGATACGAGGATTCCAAGCAGTTCAGGCTGTCATCAATTGTAGTCAACACATGGAGCCGAAAACTGCTCGTTAGCACATTCGGGCTGCGCATCACGATTGCAGGGATCCCTAAACAAATCGCAGTAATTGCTTGGAAAAACGCACAGGACAGGATACTAAATGGGGGGTGGGAATCCTCATGCTGCTCGCCCAGTAAAGCCTCCCCATTGGAAACTCCCAAGTTCCAACTGCCTAAAATTCAATTTGCAGGTTTTTTAAAATGAGGAGGAGGAGGAGGAGGAGGAAGAGAGAGGATGGGGAAACGAAGGAGATGTACTGTAGCTGGAGCCACAGAGGAGGATGTGTACTGTGGCTCTGGCTCATCATCTCTTGCAATAATTGCTTGGAAAAACGCACTAGAGATCTCCTCTGGTCAGAGCCTCCACGGAAATGGATTGCTCGCCACGCCACAACAACACAATCAGGACAAGTTAGCACCGATCGTATCGGCCACCTTCCTTCCTGTCAATCAGCCCTGAGCGCCCCCACACTATGCCCTGCCCTGCACTAAAACTAGTCTGCTTCTTGTGCACAGAAAATTATTCTTGTTTTACGTGCATGTCATTTATTTATCTGCTCTTTTTTCACACGCAAAGTCATCCCTCTCTCTCTCTCTCTGCGCCAAGCCCCACTGACACCTGAGGAGAAAAGAAAGAAGAAAAAAGACCTTTCTTTTCAGTACATATTTTGCCATCTCAAGGCCTCTGCGATCTTCTTTATATTCAGTGCCAGTACAAGAAAAACCAAACCCACTTCGGACTCGCGACTAAGAACCCCAACTTTGCTCTCGCTTCTGTATTGCATCTCGAGAAGGAAGAAGATGAATCGCCAAGAAGAAGAAACTCCGGAGCCGGCAAAGGGCGGCCTCATTACCATGCCCTTCATCATAGGTTCAGCACTACTGCATTGCTGTGATCTGTGTGGTTCTTGAATTTCCCCCTTTTCTTCTTTGGGGTCCTTGTCGTGCTCGAAATGCTGAGTCTTTGAGTCGATTTCAATCGCAGCCAACGAAGCGTTTGAGAAGGTGGCGAGCTATGGGCTCTTGCCCAACATGATTCTCTACTTGATGAGGGACTACCATTTCGGAGTGGCCAAAGGGACGAACTTGATCTTCTTCTGGTCGGCCGCTACTAACTTCATGCCGCTGCCTGGGGCTTTCATCGCCGATTCTTATCTGGGTCGATTCCTCACCATCGCTCTGGGCTCCATCTCGAGCCTCTCGGTAATTAATTATTGTCAACTTTTCTTAAACTTTTTGTTGTTTAACTTGCTTAGGCATCGTGGGTCTTCCAGTCTTACCTCGAGTTTTTTGAAGATACCTTTGTTTCACTATCAGATCTGGAAATTATTTGGGGGATGGCTTTAATTATTTGGCTGCCGATACTTACCTCTCAGCCGTCGCTTTCTGCTTTTTCTTTTTGAGTTTCCTTCTTCCTGATGTGGAGAGCTCCTACTTTCTGACTTTGTGGCGCTTTCTCAATTATGTCCTAATCAGTGTTCCTGCTGTCGTCGCCTCCTTTCTGGTGGACCTAAAAAGTTTGAAAAGACTTCAATCAGGATAGACAAGAGTAAATTTTTTTAGCAGCAAGTAATGTGATGTGGTCAAAGATCAAACTTAAATCGTCAGCATCTGGGTAAAGTCAGTGTGGACTCTATAGTTCTTCTTCAGGAATAGGTGTTCGATAATTTTGGCAGAAAGAATGCAGTTGGTTTTTCATAGCAAAATCAACATTCTCCTTCATTTATGCGGAGAGAAACACCATCAACTAAAGAACACTCACACATTGTAGGGAATGATACTGTTGTGGTTAACAGCAATGATACCACGGGCAAGGCCTCCTCCCTGCGACCAGTCTACAAATACCTGCGAATCCACGAGCACACCCCAAATGATCCTTCTGATCTCAGCCTTTGCCCTCATCTCCATCGGAGCCGGAGGGATCCGGCCCTGTTCATTGGCATTTGGTGCTGATCAATTGGACAGAAAAGAGAACCCGAACAATAAGAGGGTCCTAGAGAGTTACTTCAATTGGTACTATGCCTCAGCCTTTATTTCCGTCCTCGTGGCCTTGACGGGCATAGTTTATACACAGGATCACTTGGGGTGGAAGGTCGGTTTCGGGATTCCCGCTATTCTCATGTTCTTCTCGGCATTCTTGTTTGTTCTCGCTTCGCCTTTTTATGTTAAACAGAAGGCGAACAAGAGCTTGTTCACTGGGCTTGCGCAAGTAATTGTTGTTGCTTATAAGAACAGGAAACTCGATTTCCCGAGCCAGGATTTAGACGGCTTTCGGTGCTACCATCAGAAGAAGGGTTCAGAGTCCGTCCTGCCAACCAATAAACTAAGGTAACTTTTCAAAAAAGCCAGTGCCTCAAAGTCATGTGAAGTGAAGTAAATATGTTTAGCTATATAATTGCAGGTTTTTGAACAAGGCATGCGTCATTAAGGATCCAGAAAATGATATAACTCCTGATGGATTGGCTTCAGATCCCTGGAGTCTGTGCACGGTCCAGCAAGTGGAAGAGCTGAAAGCACTGATTAAAGTCATACCACTGTGGTCTACCGGGATCATGCTGTCCATCAACGTGAGCCAAACCACTTTCCCATTGCTCCAAGCAAGCTCCATGGACCGACACATTACTTCGAGCTTCCAAATCCCAGCAGGATCTTTTGGCACGTTCACAATCATTACGCTCTCAATATGGGTCATCCTGTATGATCGTGTTGTCCTTCCCTTAGCGTCAAAAGTCAGGGGAAAGCCTGTACGTCTCGGTGTGAAACTGCGGATGGGAATTGGGCTACTCTTATCATGTATGGCCATGGTTGTTTCAGCAATAGTCGAGCACGTTCGAAGGAAAAGAGCTTTAGAAGAAGGGTTGCGAGAAAATCCACGTGCCGTGGTTGGAATGTCTGCAATGTGGCTTGTGCCACAGTATTGTCTGAACGGGTTTGCCGAAGCCTTCACTGCGATTGGCCAAACCGAGTTCTACTATTCTGAATTCCCTAGATCCATGTCCAGTATCGCAGCTTGCTTGTTCGGGCTGGGGATGGCCGTGGCAAACTTGTTAGCAAGTGCTATAGTGAGTGCCGTGGACGGTCTAACCTCCGGAACGACAAGAATAAGCTGGGTATCGAGTAACATAAACGAGGGTCGCTATGACAATTACTACTGGCTCCTCGCCATCATGAGTCTGTTGAACATAGTCTATTTCCTGTTCTGTAGTTGGATGTATGGACCCTGCACGGGTAGCGGCATCAATGTCCAAGAACAGGGGATCAGCTCCAGGAAGGAACCGGAAGTGTGTAAAGTAGAAAAGAAACTCAAGGATGAGTTAGATGAAAGAGAGGAAGGAAAGAAGGATCCTGATCTCAAGAAATAGGGGGACTGTGTCGTGTAGTTTGGATCAAAATAATCATTTTGTAAGGATTGACAGTGTGAAAGTCACTATCCAAAGACTCTGAAGATATGGATTGTATAGAGCTTGCAGTATTTTTTGGAGATGCATGTAGAGTGATGCGCTCAAAGGAATGAACTGCTACAAGTGCTACTACAATCGAGGAATCCAGGGTAAAAAACTCTGGTGTATAGGACTTATGTGTGATTTTAAAAGATTGTATTTTCGAGTGTATCTAAGATGAGTATTTGGTGCTTTGACTTGTGCTGGGTGTTGACAAGCAGTGTAAGATCCCATTGTAAGCAATTTTTCTATTGCCAAGGCCGGAGTTACTGGCCTGGCCATGTGCTGTTTTGGCATTGAAAATTATAAGATGAGACTATTGTCATGGACAGATTTCTGCTTAGTGGGAAAATGAACTTGATCCTTCATTAGACTTCAGTCACTTCACAGACAGATTGAAGTCCCAGTCTCAGCCCTAACAGTGAAAGCTGAGGAACAGTTTCTTTCTGCTCTCAAAGTTCACTAGTAGCCTCGTGCATGCACAAAGCAATGGTCAGGAAAGATTCACAGAAGTGGATAAAGAGGCAATGAGGGTGCAGAATATGTTTGCATTTGCCATTCTTAAATGGGTGAATAATGGATTCCTTATTTTCCTTTTTCTTTTTTACTTTATCTACTAGTTCTTTTTTGGATAATCATTTATTTCCTTTCCATCTAAGTGGACATGGCTTCATTATGTTGTTTGATTTTATTTGGCTCTACCATTTATGTTTTGCGCATGAAGGTCAATTTTATAGCCAAGCTTATCTTACTAAAGTTCATATGTACATTAACAAGTATTGTTCATCTTGAAACTGTTATTTTCAATCAGCTACGCACAAAATAACTATACAAGAAACACAGTGTAAGGTCTTGGTCATTATAACACGTCGAGAAATGTTGATATTTGAAAATTTAAAAGTAAAATGCGCTGCAAAGCATGGCCTGTTCACTAGGTGGTATCTATGGGGAGATCATAGTAAAAATGTGATATTTTGCACTTGTGCACGAAAAAGAAAGTTATCGAGACACTTTACAAGCTATATTATATAATTGTTCAAAAAGTTTCGAATTCTAGATATGGTAAGGAATCTCTGACTTGAATGCACGCAAATGGTCCCAAGCAAGCGTCAAAGCTTGCTCTTAAGTTGGTCGCCAGTCAAATTGACAGAAGCCAACCACTGCTTAGCCAAGGCAATCAACTTGCCACTGTTTTTCCTCCTAACTTCCACCACCACCATTGCCAGCTTTCCCTTTGACCCGGCACCTACCAACTTTGACTCTATCTCTACTTCTTCCTGCCACACATGCCACACATGCCACACATGCCACACAAAGAAAGCTCCAATTATTGCTCCATGATGTCATCTCCAGATTTCTTTCTTTTTTGGGAAAATTGACATTTGGGGATTGATTATTCATCCTATTTTCGATGGTTTATAGGAATATGTTTGGTATGTAAATATTTTGATATTAGTGGGGAGAGTAATTGCATAGTTCAAAGGGTGCATTTGATTTCTAAAGCTATTTCTAGTTTTGATTTATTCCAATAATTCTCAACAAAAGAATTTATGTCGGCTTTAAAATTGAAAGTTTTATTAAAAAGAAAAAAAGAAAACCGATGAAAACATGAAAAAAGGGGTTTCAAGTAATTTCAATTTTCTTTTCAAATCCAACTACAGAAAAATGGTGAAAACAGCTCTTAACAAAAACAGAAAACTGAAAGATAAAACAAAGAGATTTTCCAGTCACCGAACGGCATTTTGGCGCCTCAAAGACGCCGAACGTCGCAAGTATCGACGGCGAGAGAGAGAGAGAGAGAGAGAGAGAGGGCCGTACTTGGATCTTCACCGTGGAAAGGTAGGATACGCAGAAGTCGAGGGTGGCCTTGACATTGCCGGTGGCGCAGTACGCCGTCGCAGCTCCAATGTCGTCGATCAGTGTCGCCATCGCTCCCGGGTGCCAATTGCCGTCCCTGTCCTGCGGTATCCACGTCAAGTAGAGAGAAAAGATCAATTTCGACGTCGCCAGGAAGAAAGAAAGCCGACGGATTGATTGGGCGAACGGCGAGAGCGAACCGAGAGCCGGATCGGGGATTTACCGATAGCCGATCAGGGACGACAAAGGTGCAGAGGAAGGAGTCCTTCCGGGCGCGGACGACTCGGAGGCCTTGCAACGTCAGGAAATCGAATTCGCTGTCTAGGACGCCATTGGAGAGGTCCTCAAGCCATCTCACGGTTCTCTCTACCTCATTGTCCTCCTCGTCTTCCATCTCTCTCTGTCTCTCTAAGAAGACATTGCTCAATGTAAATTGTAAGTGCTCTCTCTTTAGTCTTTACGCAATTAAATATAAATGCACCGGCCTACACTGTAAGTATGTGCGGCTTTTATATATCTTGAGAAAATGACATACCATTGTATTATCATCATTATTAAGGTTAATGACTTTAGTTACGTATGCATGCATTATTAAATCTTGAGTGATCCTTGCTTGGATTATCGGTTAAAGACACATTTGTCATCGTTGGTTTCCTCGCCCGTAACTTTTAACACATAACACGCACAACAAAATGATACGCCATTTTCCCCTTGATCGAGGTATTAGGTCACTTTACTGATTAAAAAAGTTTAAACTTTTGATCGGTACATAAGATTTGCGGGATAGTGCATGTACCTCCTACCCGTGTTCTTACACCCTCTATCTCTAGATTATAAAAAAGGAAAAATGACATAAATAATTCCTAAAGTGCAATATGGTATTCGGACTTTTAATTTTTTCAATGTGATCTCCGAATTTTGGTCTAACATGTAATATTTTTTTTTTTGAATTTTGAATTTATAAATATGGTCTTTGAACTATTAGTAAAGGCTTAATATAATCTCTGAACTTTGATCTAATATTTTTTAGTTTTTAATTTGTTTAATGTGGTCTTTGAACTATTAGTAAAAGCTTAATTGTTGGAAAATATGACTTCGAATTGGATAAAAGAATCAAGTCGAACTATGAGGCATGAAATCATTTTCTTTAGGAATTTATTTGCCTCATAATATTACTAATGGTCATTGGCAAATATCCTCCAAGATACAATAAAGTCTCAAATGAGAATACTATATAATAATTCTAATATTTCTCTATGATCTCTCCAATTAATTTTTTTTGATGAATTATAATTAACAATTGAAACTAACATATATATAAATACCGAACTTAAAGAACATAGGGAACACTTCGGGAAATGTTGCAAATTAAACAAAGGCAACCCTTCGGGAAGGGTTAATTGTTTGGAAAATATCATAGGGAACACTTCGGGAAATGTTGCAAATTAAACAAAGGCAACCCTTCGGGAAGGGTTAATTGTTTGGAAAATATCATCACGCACCATATGCGGGTATTGTAGGGTCTAGCCTACATCCTAACCATTTCTTTGTACACAATAGAAAAATCTCATGCTTATAAAGTGATCCATCTTCTCCCAAGTTTCCTATGTGGGACAAGAGAAAGCACATTTTGTTTGTTTGTAACAAACAAACAACCAACATTAACATAGTCCCCTGGGATAAAAAAAAATGATGTCCCTGAATTATATATAAATATTATAAAAATTCATGGACAACATTAAATATTGAACCAAAGTTTAGGGATTATATTAAACAAATTAAAAGTTCATGAACAATATTATACATTAAACTAATGTTCGAATGCCACATTGAACAAATTAAAAGTATAAGAACTGTATTATATATTGTGCCAAAGTTTAAGGATTATTTATATTATTATCCACAAAAAATGATACATCACACAATAATGTCTTGAGAACTGCGGTGCATCTGCATAGGCAAGAAGGTACTATTTTGACCTAGCCACAGCGCAAAAGTTTCGAGACTTCTAGCATTTCAAGACATAAAAATTCATAGGATCGCTTCTAGGTGTTTCGAAAAATATAGAATAAAATGTTCTTATTTTACCGTTTGAGTACTTTTAACACTACGTCATCCTACGCACGCACGCGCGTACACGCACACACATATATAATTGGCCTCGACCTAAGATTGACGTATGGAAAATAATCATAAATAAGGAGGCGAATTCTACAATCGTATACGGTAGTTTAAGTTACCAATCCTCAACAATGGACTCTTCATATAGGTATCGCAATACTTTTATATTAGAAAAGGGGTAGAAAATTGGGCAAGATGAAACAAGGGGGTTGTTGTCGTAAAGGTCGAGCCTAGACTCGTCCGCCATAGACGGCAAATTAATTAAGCAGACGATGGCTATTGAAAGCTCCATCCTCCATTAAACAACAATCAAAGATGACTGTTTAATCTGATCTTAGACGATGGATGACGACGGATGAAAGGAAGATAAATCTCTTCTTCTATCATCCGAAGAATGTGGAAAACCTCGTTTACCTCTGCAAGACTGTAATGATGTTTTATATCTAGATTTTTCTCATGGTTCTTTCATGTATTTCAGATTCAGAACTAAGTCAAACGCACCATATCTAATTGCATCCCCATCGCCAAAGTTAAATTCTCTAAGTCCAAATATATGTTCCCATTTCATATCTTATAATAGTAAGTGATGAGCATCTTATGTATTCGTATGCAAGCGACAGAATTTTGTGAGTATTGACATTCCCCAATCACATCTTGCACTTTCAAAGGGTCCTCTGACTGATATGCCAGAAGGATGTAAACCCTTTTCGTTCTTGGCCAGCGCATGAAACATAAGGCCTTTGAATGCAATAATTTTTTAGGGGAAAGTAGACTAGAAGTGTCAAAAGTTGTGTATGACGCTCACTTTAGTGCCAAAAGTTTCAGTCGAATCACTTAAATGTCAAATCGGAGAAAAAACGATCACTTTAGTACCACTAGTGAAAAATTCCAGCTAAATTGATTAGGTGACTTTTATATTTAAAAAAAAAAAAAGTTGACTTGGCTTTTAAATGACGTCGTTTTTTGTCCTCCTTAAGAAACGATGTCATTTTGCCGTCATACGTGGATCACCTCATAAAAACGACGCCGCATAGCTCATATGTGGACTAAAATTAGGGTTCTTTGTCCAATCCTCGCCCAACACCGACCATAGCTCGCTCAGCCACCGTTGCTCGCCCGCCATCGCTCGGCCACTATCATAGTTGCTCGACTAGGTGAGCAAGGAGAGTCTGAGGTTGTTGCTCGAGCAAGAAGCAGCGAGAAGAATAGTAGGCGAGGGCAGAGGAGAAGGAGGAGGAAGAAGGGGGGCCAAAGGTGGAGAGAGCAAAGACAAAGAGGGTGAGGGAGACAAGGAGGGTGCAAATGGAGATGGTGGATTGGGTTCTGCTCAAAGAGCATCTGAAGTGGGTTCTTCTGAAGGGGGAAAGAAAAAGAGGAGGAGGGCCTTGTTGACAATGTCGGACGAACCGGAGGCAAACTTGTGCTGGTGCTGATGCCGATGCCAGTGCCGCTGTTGGTGCCACTACTGGTGCTAGTGCTAATGCTGGTGTTGTTCTTCGGGGAAGAAGACGAGGAGAAAGCCCATGCTATCTCTCTTTCTCAATTTGGGGATTTAGGGTTCTTACTTTGGGGAAAAACGCCAAACAATGTCATTTTGTTATTTGGATGCTGACTGTACTCTCCAACGAGCCATGTCAGTTTCAAAAATTAATAAAAAAGTGTCACATCCAATTTCCGGTTAATCAGATCGGCATTGACATTAAAACAATCGTTTTTTAAACTTTTTGGCATTTAAGTGATCCAAAATAAACTTTTGGCACTAAAGTTAATGTCGTACATAACTTTTGACACTTCTAGTGTCCTTATCATAATTTTTAAGCAATACAAGTGATACTAAGATTTTACTAATCGTTTTGTAAGGACTGGATCAAAATAATCATTTTGTAAGGATTGACGGAAAATATGGATTGTATAGAGCTTGCAGTATTTTTTGGAGACGCATGTAGAGTGATGCAGCTGAAAGGAATGAACTGCTACAAGTGCTACAATCAAGGAATCTGGGGTAAAAAACTCTAGTGTATAGGACTTATGTGTGATTTTAAAAGATTGTATTTTTTAGTGTATCTAAGATGAGTATTTGGTGCCTTGACTTGTGCTAGGTGTTGACAAGCAGTGTAAGATCCCATTGTAAGTAATTTTTCTATGGCCAAGGCCGGAGTTACTGGCCTGGCATTTGCTGTTTTGGCATTGAAAATTATAAGATGAGACTATTGTCATGTACAGATTTCTGCATAGTGGGAAACTGAACTTGACCCTTCATTAGACTTCAGTCACTTCAGAGACAAGTTGAAGTTCTCGTCTCTGCTCTAACAGTGAATACTGAAGGAACAGTTTCTTTCTGCTCTCAAAGTTCACTAGTAGCCTCATGCGTGCAAAAAGCAATGGTCAGGAAAGATTCAGAGAAGTAGATAAAAAGGCAACGAGGGTACAGAATATGTTTGCATTCGCCATTCTTAAATGGGTGAATAATGGATTCCTTGTTTTATTTTATTTTTTGCTTTTTTCTTTTACTTCTATTATATCCTTTTGTTTACTATTTTTTTTTTTGGATAATCATTTCTTTCCTTTTCACCAAAGAGGACATAGCTTGATTATGTTGTTTGATCTTATCTGGCTCTACCATTTAAGCATGAAGGTCAATTGTATAGCCAAGCTCATCTTACTAAAGTTCATATGTACGTTATCGTGTCTTGTTCATCTTATAACTGTAATTTTCAATCAGCAACAAAAACAAAATAACTATACATGAAATACATTGTAAGGTTTTGGTCATTAGAGAAATGTTGATAATTGAAAATTTAAAAATAGAATGCGCTGCAAAGCATGGTCTGTTCACTAGCTGGTAATAATAGGGAGACCATAGTAAAAATGTGACATTTGCGTTTGTGTACGGAAAAGAAAGTCGTCGAAACACTTCACAAGCCATATAAAGTAATTGTTCAAAGTTTCGAATTTTAGAAATGGTACGGAATTTCTGACATGAATACACGCAAAGCAAGTGTCAAAGCTTGCTCTTAAGTTCATCACCGGTCAAATTGACAGAAGCCAACCACTGCTTAGCCAAGGCAATTAACTTGCCACTGTCTTTCCTCCTAACTTCCACCACCACCATTGCAAGCTTTCCCTTTGACCCTGCCCCTAGCACCTTTGACTCTATCTCTACTTCTTCCTGCCACACACAAAGAAAGCTCCAATTGTTGCTCCAAGATGTCATCTCCAGATTTCTTTCTTTTTGGGAAAATTGACATTTGGGAAATGATCATCCATGTTATTTTCGCCTATTTAATCATGAACTTATTTTTTTTACCAATTGAGTCCTAAAATTTTTACAATTATTCTCAATCAGACCATTCGGCCAAAATTGGCCGGCTAGCGCTAATGTGGCAGTCGGCTGGCGTCGATAAGTTTTTTTTAATAATATTTTATTTTTTAATATTTTTTTTAATATTTTTTCTTTTTTCCTCTTTTTTTCCCTCCTCCTTCCTTTGGCTCTAGCGGGGCGAGGCAAGCCCTAGCCGATTCGGCGAGGACTCGCCACTGCCGTCGGCGGGCGCGAGCTCGCCAACAAGCGAGGCGAGCCCGCCAAAGCCAAAGGAAGGAGGGAAAAAAAGAGGAAAAATGAAAAAAAAATATATATATATATATATATATATATATATATATATATATATATATATATATATTATTAAAAAAAAGCTCACCGCGCCGGCCGGCTGCCACGTTAGCATTAGCCGGCCAATTTTGGCCGAATGAACTGATCGGGAATAATTGTAAAAGGTTTAGGACTCCATTGGTCAAAAAAATAAGTTTAAGACTGAATTGGTACAATTGCAATAGGTTTATGACTTTTTTGGTAATTTCTCGCTATACGTTTGGTATGCAAATATTTCGATATAGGGGAAAGAGTAACTACATAGTTTAAAGGGTGCATTTGATTCCTAAAGTTATTTTTCGTTTCAGTTTACATTGATAATTCTCAAAAGGAGAATTTATATCCGCCTTAAATTTGAAAGTTCAATAAAAAAAATGAAACCGATGAAAACGTGAGAGGTGTTTCGAGTAATTTCAATTTTCTTTTCAAATCCAGCGAGAGAAACATGGTGAAAACAGCTTTTCACGAAAACATAAAGCTGAAAAATAAAACAAAGAGATTTTCCAATCACCAAACAAAATTTTGGCGCTTCAAAGGCACCAACCGTCGCAAGTACCGACGGCGAGATAGAGAGAGAGAGAGAGAGAGGGAGAGGGAGGGAGGGAGGGAGACTGTACTTGGATCTTCGCCGTGGAAAGATAGGAGACGCAGAAGTCGAGGGTGGCCTTGAGTTTGCCGGTGGCGGAGTACGCCATCGCAGCTCCGACATCGTCGATCAGCGTCGCCATCGCTCCCACGTGCCAATTCCCATCCATGTCCTGAACGCATCGCCGTGCGCGGGCGATCATGTAATCGCGACAAGCAGAGAAAAGCTCAATTCCAACGTCACGAGAAAGAAAGAAAGAAAGGTGATGGATCAATCGGGCAAACAGCGAGAGCGAACCGAGCCGGAATGGGATTTACCGATAGACGATCGGGGACGACGAAGGTGCAGAGGAGGGAGTCCTTCCGGGCGCGGACGACTCGGAGGCCTTGCAACGTCAGGAAATCGAATTCGCGGTTCAGGACGCCATTGGAGAGGTCTTCCAGCCATCTCACGGTTCTCTCTACCTCATCCTCGTCCTCGTCCTCGTCCTCCATCTTTCTCTCTCTCTCTCTCTCTCTCTCTCTCTCTCTCTCTCTAAGAAGACAACGCTCTATGTAAATTTGTAAGTGCTCTCTCTTCAGTCTTTACGCAATTAAATATAAACGCACCGGCGTACACCGTACGTATGTGCGGCTTTTATTTATCTTGAGAAAATGACATACCATTACATTATCATCATTTATTAAGGTAAATAACTTTAGCTACGTATGCATGCGTTATTAAATCTCGAGTGATCCTTGCTTGGCATCGGTTTTAGACACATTTGTCACCGTTGGTTCTGTCGCCCGTGACTTTTAACCGTAGTCGGGAGTAGGGGCAACACATAATGCGCCCGGCAAAATGATACGTCATTTTCCCCTTCATTGGGTATTAGGTCGCTTTACTGATAAAAAAGTTTAGCCTTTACATTTGTGGCTTAGTGCATGTACCTCCTAGCCGTGTTCCTGCACCCTCTATCTCTAAATTATAAGAAAGGAAAAATGACACAAATGGTATTTAAAGTGCAACGTGGTCTTCGAACTTTTAAATTGTTTAATGCAATTCCCATTTTTTGATCTAATGTCTAATATTATATTTGAATTTTTAATTTGTTCAATGTGATCTTTGAACTATTAATAAATGCTTAATTATTGGAAAATATAACTTTGAATTGGATAGAGCAATCAAATTAGACTTTAAGGCGTGATATCATTTTCTTAAAAGATTTATTTGCCTCACATTATTGCTAATGGTCATCAGTAAATATCATTCAGGATATAACGAAGTCTCAAATGAGAATATTAGATATCAATTATAGTATTTCTCAATGATCTTTCTAAATTATAATTGTAATGATGGCTGTAGTTCTGGAAAGAATACTCAAATTGACTTAATTTTCATTCATGCCAAAACCGATATATATATAAGAACATAGGCAACTTTTCGGAAAATGTTGCAAAGTGAGCAAAGGCAACCCTTTAGGAAAGATTGCAAAGTGAACAAATGCAACATTTTAGGAAAAGTTGGAAACTAAACAAGTATAATTTCAAAGGTTATCTTGAAAAGACACATATAAAATTTGCAATAATAAAAATAATAATTTTTTTTAAAATTTTTAAAATAAAATTCCAAATTTTATAATTTCCATAAATATTGATTGAATAAACAAATACAACTTTCAACTAATAAAGGTTAACAAGATAACCATACGAAATAAAATTAAAAATAAAAAGAAAGAGGCTAGTGCTAATTAAAGCGTGGGCGCGCACGCGTGTCAAGTACATCTAATAATCGTGTACCTGCAGGTCTAGCCCACATCCTGACCCTTTCTTTGAACATGCTAGAAAATGCTCATACTTATAAAGTGGCCCATATCCTCTTAACTTTCCTAAAAGGCAAAACACATTTTGTTTGGTAAACAAACAACCAACATTAATGTAGTCCTCGAATAATATAAAAAGATTATAAAAGGTAGGGACCACATTAAATATTGGACTAAAGTTTAGGGATTATACTGAACAAATTAAAAATTCATAGATAACATTACACATTAAACTATTGCTTGAAGGCCGCATTAAATAAATGGGATATGTTCAGCAGAAGTCCTAAAACTTGTCAAGAAAGTGCAATTGAGTCCTAAAACTTACAAAAAGTTCAATCAAGTCCTAAAACTTGTCAATTTGATTCAATTCGATCCTAAAGTTAACACCGTTAGCCTTTTCCGTTAAAAATGCTGACGTGGCCTTTTAAATAATTTTTTATTTTCCACATGGATTTTTTAATAATTTTTTATTCATCCTTTTAAAAAAATTAAATTTAAAAACTAAAAAATTAGATTTATTCATTTTATCTTATTTTCACAAAAAACTAAAAAGAAAAGTTAAAAAATTTATTTTTAAAAAAAATGGGCGTTCTTCTCCCCCGCCCTCCGCCGCCGCCGCCGCCCATCGCCGGAGGGGCCGAGCGGCGGTTGTCGGCCACAGGCGGGGTGGCCGGCCCTCGCCGGCCCGGGCGAGGGACGGCGGCCGTCGCCCGCCACAGGCGAGCCTCGTCGGCCCTCGCCGGCCCCGAGCGAGGGCCGACGAGGCCTCGCCCGAGCGAGGGCCGGCCACCCCGCCCGGGGCCGGCGGCCGTCGCCGGCCCCTCCGGCGATGGGCGGCGGCGGAAGTCCGCGGTGCCTTTTTTTTTTTTTTTGAATAGTTTTGTTTTTTAAATAAATTTAGATTTTCCTTTTTAGTTTTTAATCTAATTTTTAAAGATTTTGAATAAAAAATAATTTTAAAAAGCTATTTGAAAAATAAAAAAAATCATTTAAAATGTGACGTCAGCGCCACGTCAGCAATTTCCGTTAACTTTCTTGACGGTGTTAACTTTAGGACTGAATTGAACCAAGTTGACAAGTTTTAGGACTTAATTGCACTTTTTGTAAGTTTTAGGACTCAATTGCACTTCCTTGACAAGTTTTAGGACTTGTGCTGAACATATCCCTAAATAAATTAAAAACATAACAACTATAACTTGAATGATCATTTATATTATTATCCCCAAAAAATAATACACGTCACACGATAATGTCTCGAGAGCCGCGGTGCATCTGCATAGACAAGAAGGTACTATTTTGACCTAGCCACGGTGCAAAAGTTTAGAGACTTCTAGCATTTGGGTACATAAAAATTCAAAGGATTGCTTCTAGGTTTTTCGGAAAAAAATAAAATAAAATGTCCCTATTTTACCGTTCGAGTACTCTTAACACAACGTCATCCTGCACATATGTACACTCACCCTCGACCTAAGATTGACGTGTGGAAAATAATCATAAAAAAGGAGGTGAATTCTATGATAATATACGATAGTTTAAGTTACGAATCCTCAACAATCGAGTCTTTATATAGATATCGCAATACCTTTTTCTTAAAAAAGGAGTAGAAAATTAGGCAAGATGAAACGTGGGGTTTGTTGTCGCCAGGGTCGAGTCTAGAGTCGTCCGCCATAGACGGCAAATTAATTAAGCAGACGATAGCTATTGAAAGCTCCGTCCTCGTTTAAACAATAATCTAGGATGACTGTTTAATCTTGTCTTAGACGATAGATGACAGGAAGATGAGTTTCTTCTCCTATCATCCGAAGAATGTGGAACATCTTGTTTACTTCTGCAATGATGTTTTATACCAAGATTTTTCCCATGGTTCTTTCATGTATTTCAGATTCAGAACTTATCAAATGCACCACATCTAATCGCATACCCATCGCCAAAGTCAAATTCTTTAAGTCCAAACATATGTTCCCATTTCATATCTTAACTTAGTAAGTAATAAGCATCTTATGTATTCGTATGCAAACGACAGAATTTCGAAGTCTTAACATTCCTTAATCACATTTTGCACTTTCAAAGGGCCCTCATAACTGATATACAAGATAGAAGTAAACCGTTTTTGTTGTTGGCCAGCGCATGAAATATAAGCCCTTTGGATGCAAGAATTTTTAAGCAATACCGCCGCTACTAAGATTTTACTAATCGTGCCCTATCGAACGAGGTACTGCAGGATACATGCGACAACATTCGACTGGGATTTGCCAAGATATAGAGGTCGGTGCCAAGGTGAGATCGACGACTTCATTTAACAGCTCCTGCTCTAGCAAATAATTGAATGTTTCTGGAGACGGGCACGGTCACGCATCATACCTAGAGCAGGATCAGAGCCCTTCATTCTTGAGCTCTTTGTACTCTCGACAGAGGGCGACGGAGGCAAAACGGGTGGGAGAGGGTGTCACCGCGGGTTTCTTTCAGTAACTGCTAAGGCCTCCTCGACTTTCTTCGTAGGTCGAGCTTATCATCCGCTGAGAGCAGAGGAGAGGCGTCGCCACAAGGTAGAGAGAACAGAACGCCACACATCCTGCATTTCACCGGTAAAAGGACCAGAGCCGCTGTAATTAGTAAAGGGCGAAGGGACTAAAACTTGACGAGATGCGATCGGACGTACATAGCGAGAATTTAGGAAAGGCTGTGTCTTTTGAGCATGGTGATCAGAGTAACGAGACTTGATAACCTACGGTATAATGGCCATGAGGCCTTACTCGGCGACAATCCCCTGTCGAGGGCTTCAACGATCTGTCCGAATGTTACACAAGGAAAGAGCACAGACATCATGGCTGCGTGAGTGATCAAGGAAGAAGAAAATAGCTCAGATGGGTTTCTTTCTGTGCCGTGAATTGAACTTCATCTTAAATGCCATCGGACTTCAGTTCTCTCACCCAAAATGGCACAATTTCATCTGTAATTTTGTCAGGGAAAGGCCTCCTAAGATTATTCGTTCCAGTGAGAAATATGAATGATATGCGAAATAGAGTAATTGTGTATATTTCAATATATCATGATGAAGACTTCATCAATTTATTTATAAGCTTTATGAAATGATCAAATAAAATAACAAATCAATCAAAATATACACAATCTTAAGAGATACATAAAACTATCAGAATTATCATAAATATCTCTAACATCCCCTTAAACTCAATATGCATTGAAGATGTCAACTTGAACTTTAATACAAGTCTGAACAATATTTAACGGTTGAGACGAGGTGGATGAAGTAGCATTTGGTAGCTATTCATGAGGAAACTTCCAGATCTAGCTGGTCTAAGAGCGGCGAATCTGGTGGTGGTGTTGCTTCTTGAAATGACATGAAATGTCAAAAACCAGAGGGGAATTGACAAGCAGCCGATGCAGTAGCTTGCGAAATAGTAATTGAGCACGCAGCCTATACGGGTGGCTTGGGAAATTAGTTAATGAACAATGTGACCTCTACGGCTGGCATTAAAGGAAACAAAAAAAAAAGCCAGCTCAGTGAAAGGCTAAATTGGGTGATGCGGCCATTATGGTTGACATTGAAACACGATCATTATGAAATGGACTTGACTAAGTGCTTCCTCATTTGAGAGGGCTCTACAGACTATGCAACAAAAGTACATTGGCTATTGGAGGAGATGAATAATGTTGAAATCAATGTTCTTGAGGATATTAAGATTTAGTGGAAAAAAGATGACAAGAAGCAAAATTAGCTCTAGATGGTGCACTTGAAGATCAACTAACTCTAAATGCAAGTCAAATTTTGGTGGGACTACTGTTATTTATTCTAAAAGCTTAAGTCGTTAGATGAATGTATATTTTGTTATTTAAATATTCTAACATTTCCCATTACGTTTCGTCTAAAAAATTTAATGTGAAAGCAAATGGGACCTTAAAAAATTCAAATTCTGAATATCCAATTCGGTAACCACGTGAGATTTTGTGAAACCACTTTTTGTTGCTTAAACCATGAGATTTGCTAGTTGCTAGAGAGCTTCTCCAATCAAACTTAAGCATACTCCCACTCGCCATCTATAGTTGCAACCGTTCCGCGCCATCACCAGAGAGCAGAACAAAACAGCATCTCGGGAGAGTTGTCGGCCTCTGCTGTCCAGATTAGCTAACCCGAGAACCCGAATCCACGGATAGATATGATGATGATCGACCTTCCGAAATTCATCAGAAAACTTGTAACAGTCTTGACGAGCGAAACAGAGTCATGCTATACACTGGTGATGCTTCGCAATTTAACAGGGACAGCTCAATGCGGAAGAGTGCAGGATTTTCTTGAAAGATGACCCATCAATGTCCCTCCATAGATTCATATCTACATTGCGCATCGCAGACATTGCAGCAGACCAGTAAAGCCCCGGGAACGAAATCGAGACAAGCCACTGAAGAAAATAGTACCATTGGGGCGTGTCGGCGTGGCAGTCGCATGGTAATGATCGCCTTGAGCAGTGGGAATGAAGTTCTTCGTGCCAACAGTAGCAGACTAAGCTTACCTTATAAAATGTTTTTTTTTTTTTTTGTGCCGGAGGAACCACTTTGGCCGACAGCCGCCACGTAAACTCCCAGGTGACGCTAGCCCAGGACCCACCACCAGGGCGCCACGCATAATACACCTAATGGTCTGCCAGCCTCCCTGCAACTTGCGTTGCAGGAGCTTCGAACACCTGACATTTCCCTTCAAAGGCAGAAGCCTACCTAGCAGAGCCACCACGGCCGGTGGTTACCTTATAAAATGTTCTTATCTACATTATCAAGTAAATCTTCCGGGAAAATTTACCAAAACAAAGTTGTAAATTTATTGTCGGGTAACCAATTTTTAAATCATTTGATTATACCAATTTTGTGACAATCCTAAATTAACTCACTCAAATGAATATGTTAAAATCACAAAAAAAAAAATGGAAAAGACCACCAAAAACCTCAAATTTTATCCAAAGTGACAACTTTACCCCCAAATTTTTTTTATGACATGAAAAACCTTAAACTTTATCAACCGTGACACATTTATCCCAAACTTTTTTTTTTGGTGACCTAGGGAACCCCCATGCGCCACTTCGCGGTGGAGTAAACCCTGGGGGGAAGTAGAGTCACCACCACCCTTGCATCCCCGGGTAAATTGTGGGTTCCTTTCTCACAAGGCAGACGACGCAGAGATTCGAACACTGGACCTCTCGTGAAAGGAACCAGCGCCCAACCACTATGCCATCACCACGGGTGGTTATCCCAAACTTTTTTTCGTGACACAAAAAACCATAAATTTGTATCCATGTCACACATTTACCCTAAATTATAGGGCTTTTGGTCTTTTACTTTTTTTTTTTTTTATTCTTCTTCTCTCTTCCCTTCGTCAGCCATGGCGGAGCCGACTAAGGGAAGCCGGAGTCAGGCGAGGGCGACCCTCGCCAGATCTAGCGAGGGAGGCCCTCGCCTAACCCAGCCAAGGGCCGCCCTCGCCTGACTCCGACTTCCCTCCGCCATGGCCAACGGAGGGGAGAGAGAAGAAAAATAAAAAATAAAAACATAAAGAATAAGACGAAAATGTCCTTGGTAGGGTAAATGTATCACGGTTTGTAAAATTTGGAATTTCTCATGTCACAAAAAAATGTTTGGAGTAAATTTGTCACTTTGGACAAAATTTGAGATTTTTGGTGGTCTTTTCCCAAAAAAAGAATTGACAATTCTGAAAATTTGGAACGAGGAACAGATTAGGGGGAGAAATGGTTCTTAGAATATCTTTTTGGTGGCCTCTGCCAATCTACAACACTCACCTTCCATCTTTATATAATAGAGAACACTAAATTACAATAGAGATGAAGACTAACATAGCACACATGAATTCCTCAACGCTCCTTCTGACAACATTAAAGTGAAACTACAAATGTCAACAAGGCTAAAAGAAAAACACACAAACAATAAATGATAGCAACAGCGTCCGCAAGACAAATCTCTGCAGCAGCAACGGCGCCCTCCAATTTTCATGGCATGCACATGCATGTGCACACATTAATGATGGAGAGAAGAAAATGGCTGTTCATGAACCCTTCTTTCCTCTTTGTCCGATCCATGCAATGAATGAAAGAGGACAAATGAAGCCCACAATTTTTACTTGCCAATTTTTCTTGCAACTCCTCCCTCTCTTCATTTATGTTGCCCCTTTTCTTTCGACTTTCTTATTCAGCTGACAATCTTAAATGAAAGCCATGCGCAATCTTCTTCTTCTTTTGAAACTAAATCTAGAGTTCAATAACTAACTTACTCAAATCGTCAATCAATTTTATATAATTCTAACAACCTCCCTTAAAATTGATTTTTGAATTCGACAACACCAAGCATTGTCTTTAATTTTTCAAACAAATCCACCTTCAATAGTCTCGTCAAAATATCTACAATTTAATCTCCTGATAGGTAGAAATTAAGCTTAATCTCACCATTTTTAACTTGCTCATAAATATAGTGATATTTGATGTTGATGTGTTTGCTCTTGCCATGAAAAACTGGATTCTTAGCTAATGCAATAGCTGACTTATTGTCACACATAATTTTGGTAGGACCTATTTATTTATGTTTCAATTCACGAATCATCTTACAAGGCCATATCTCTTGACATGCCACCGCAAAGAGCGCAACGACTTGCTATTTCTTTGAGGATTAGGAAATTACTCCTGATCCAAGAAAGAAAGCATATTTGGAAGTGCTCTTCCAAGTCTCAATGTCATCTGTACCCCGCTAGATTGAAATTGTTAGTATAAGAATATAAAATTTCATGATCACGAGTTCCATTGATATACTATAAAATTCTTTTTGCCGCCTACAAATGTGATTGGTACGGCTTTTCCATGAACCTACTAATAATTCCCACTCCATAGGTAATATCCGGCCTAGTAGAGGTCAGATATTTTAGACCGCCAACAATGCTTTTGAAATAAGTGTGATTTACCAATTCACTAGTTCTTTCTTTCTTCAACTCCAACCGTTCCACTATAGGGGTCCGGATTGATTTGAGCAATTCCATTTTCAATCGCTTCAAAATATCATTAGCATATTTACTATGAAATAAATATGCCATCATTTGTCTGCTTCACTTCAGGGCCAAGAAAATAGTACATCAATCCTAGATCCGTCATCTCAAACTGGCTAGTCATATCTTTCCTAAATTCAACGAACATCTTTTTACAGCTCCCTGTAGATATCAAGTCATCAACATAAAGGCACACAATTATTATGTCACCGTTAATATTTGACTTGACATACAATGTATGCTCATGCGGGCACTTTTGAAAACCATGCTCTAATAGGTACGCGTCGATCTATGTGTACCAAGCATGGGGTGCCTATTTTAGCATTACAATGCCTTCTTCAGCTTGTAAACTCGGTTTTCACGCCCTTTCTTCTCATAATCTTGTGGTTGCTCCACATATACTTCCTCTTCAAGGACACCATTAGGAAATGTTAATTTCACATCCATTTGATGAATCCTCCAACAATTTTGATGTGCAAGTGCTGAGGTCATTTGAATGGTATCCATTCAAGCCAACGGTGCAAATACTTCAAAATAATCAATACTTGGCTTTTGCTTATAGCCCTTTACAATTATTCTGGCTTTATAACGGTCCACCTGACCATTGGGTTTGTACTTCGTCTTATACACTCACTTGACACCAATGGGCTTCTTACCATGAGGTAAAGAATTTAGCACCATGTGTCATTCTTCTCAATGGAGTAGAATTCTTCATCCATTGCTTGGATTCACTTCTCATCTATAGCTGCTTCACCATAGGATACAGGGTCATCGACAAATAAACAAAAATTTACCATAGTTTCATCAATGATCCCGTCACTATCACTATCATTGTCTCTTGTGACCACATAATCCCTAAACCTTGCTTGAGTCTCTCGTAATCGTTGCAAACGACAATGGTGATTCTGAAGTTGCTGTTGGTAAAGGAGATGCATCACCAATCAAAGATGATGAGAAGAAGCACCACTTACTGAAGATAATGGAGGCTTTTCTGTATCCCCCTCTTATGGTTCATCTTTAATGGTAATGCTTTTCCGGTCACCATTTTGGTTCTAGTCCCAAGCTTCATCTTCTAGAAACTAGACTTCCCTACTAATGATTACCTTTTATATAGTTTATAACCATTAATTATGTCACTATAGCCAAGAAAGATGCACTTCTCGTTTTTGTCATCCAACTTCTTCCTTCGTTCATCTGATATATGGGAATATGCCATGCACCCAAATACTTGTAGGAACGAAACATCTAACTTGTTGCTGCTTCAAGCCTTTTATGGGGTTCTTGCAAGAGTACTCTTTGTTGGACACCTGTTCAACACAAATACAACACATACAATGGTTTCTACCCAAAATTTCTTAGGTAAATTTTTAGCTTTTAGCATATATCTTGCCATTTCAAAAATTATCATTTTCTTTCCACAATACCATTTTGCTGAGGAGTATAGCTAGTGGTCAACTAACATTTCATTCCATGAATTTTAAAATATTAGTCATATTCATTTGAGGTAAATTCTCCCCTTCTATTTGATCTTAATGTCTTCAAATTAAAGCCATTGTGTTTTTCGACATAGGCTTTAAATTATTTAAACTCACCAAAAGCTTTAGATTTTTCTTTCAAGAAATATACCCAAGTTTTCTAGTAAAATCATCCACATAAATTATCATGTACCTTTTTTTTGTCCGAATGATTCCATCTCAACAAGGCCACAAATATCTATATGTACCAACTCCAATGGTTGTTTTGCTCTTCTGGCTTTTCTAACTGGAAAAGAATCTCAATGTGGTTTCCCAACTAGACATCCTTCACATAGACGATCTGAATAGTCAATCAATAGCATGCTGGTCACCATCTTTTTCTAGACCAATAATTTTAGTCCACGAAAATTTAGATGCCCAAACCGGAGATGCCACAACCAGTTGTTGTCTTTCATCCCTTGAAAACTCAAGAGATTCTTTGTTTGAAGAGTCAAGGGAAACATCTAGTTCTTCATCATTTGCACTATCATGATCAACTTGTTGTCAACTCCATTTTCGATATGAAATTTGTGGCCATTTTCATGAAGTTGCCAACACTTAGCAAATTCTAAAAAAGTATTGGCACAAAGTAAACGTCTACAATAGTAATATTAGTACCATCTTTTGACCTAATATTAATGTTGCCTTGGCCTATCATGAGAATTTTTTATTTATTCTTGAAGTTGACTTCACCACGACTCGTCTCGTCTAACTGCGAGAATAACTCCTTTCGACCAGACATATGATCGTTGCAACCACTATCCAGGTACCATATGTTGGTGTCTATAGTGCTTGAGTCATCCTTCTTACATGCTTGCATCATATATTCCTCAACATCGGTGGCATGTGCGTGTTCCGCCTACTCGTACATGACCTTTGCTTGGCATTCAGATTTATAATGTTCGAATTTATTGCACTTAATACACTTGAATTTTGATTTGTCACATGTTTTGATTTTTCTGGTGAAATTTGAATTTCCACCTCTACCTCAACCTCCTTCACAACCTCGACTGCTTTGATAGCCTCCTCGATTTGATGAAGCAACCCGATTATGCAATGCTTGCTTGGGATTTGAACCAATGGACTTTTGATTCATTCTTTACTCATGCAAGCACAATGAACCCATCAACCGCTCCAATGTTGGGGTTGACACATCTTGCCCTTCCTCGATCGCTGCGACGATGTAGTCAAATCTTTCAGTCAAAGACCTCGAGTTTTTCTACAACTCGTACATCTTGGAGTTCTTCACCATTAACCCTTAGTTGGTTAACGATGGTTTGACACAATCAAAATATACCAAGATTGATTCAAAGTCGTTCATGTGTAAAGACTCAAAACCACCTCGAAGTGTTTGAAACCGCAACTGTTGAACACGGTCATCGCCTTTGTAGGATTTTTGCAAAATATCCCATGCTTCTTTCGCTGTCTCCACACTTGATATTTTTCAATTATCGTTTCCTCCACTGCTTGAAAGATCACATACAATGCTCTATGATCTTTCTTTCGAGACTCCACCAAAGCATCTTTTTCCTTCTTTCTTAAAGCCTTAAATGCTTCGGCATCAGCCCCTTTGATGTAGCCATTTTCTACTAGATTCCACAAATCTTGCGATTTGAAGGGAACCTTCATCTGGACAAATCAGTTGCTGAAATTCTTTCCATTCAACTTTGGAAGTTGCAATTGAATAGAACTGGTAGATATCTAGCTCTGATACCAAATGTTGGAACCAAAAAGTAAGGGCAATGCTAGGAATTTGGAACGAGGCATGAGTTGGAGGGAGAAATAGTTCTTAGAATACTTTTTTGGTGACCTTTGCCAATCTATAAAACTTGTCACTAGTTAGTGACTATAGGTAGATCATCTTCGTGCAATAGTGCGACATTTGTGTCGACACCCGGATTTTGCCTTTGAGCCCGATAGTCCATGAATGTCCATGTTTCAATTTGCATAGGGCATCTGTACATCATATGATGATTGAGGATTGAATTCGTCGATAAAGGCGTAATTCGACCCCTTGTTGAAAGTTTTATCATTTCATCTATCCATGAACCAAAATTTGGGCCGACGGAGGCTCGGGAGTTGACCAATGCCGCCGGTCCGATCCGATTTTATGGTAAACCTCAATTGGGCTTTTTAGCCCAATTAGGGCCCATTAAGCTTAATTTCTTGGTCTACCAAACTCCCTAACCAAGCCCAGAATAGAATAGGAAAACTGAGGACAGCACGGGCTTCAAAAGCTCAGGCCGGCCCGAACGAGCCCTTCCAAGCCCGGCGCCCACTCTCTCCACTTTCTCTCCATTTCCTAGTCAAACTATAAGTCAAAACCCTCATTTCCCAAGGTCTCATATATCTCCCCAATCTTATTTGTATTCACTTGTTTTAGGCAAAAAGAAACATACATGCGGGGGACAAGGTGTGTCCCTCTCCTATGGTGAGTGTAAAGCCTCTCAATCTCGAGAAAATATCCAGTAATATTAAAGTGTCATATCAGCAATAACGTAGTGTGCATTTATTTAGTTAGGTCCCACATGTAAAGAGTATTTGACAATTAAACAAAGCTATACGAAAAAGTTGACTGCTCACCATAAATGCTAGCCATAAATGCATGTGGCAGCTTTTTACACACAAGATATTTGAACGCCCCGCTCAAATTTTCTCTTCTTCAACCGTCTTTTGCTTTTCTCTTCAAAGCGAATTGCATTGGAGAAACGCCGCCCCGTTTTCCTTTAGTATCGAAGACCTTCATCCTCGCTTGACCGCCGTTTTCGCTTTGAAGACCGCCAACCACCATTTCAAAGGAGGTCGGGTCCAGAGCTGTCCGCCATAGACAGGCAAATTAAATAAGCAGACAATGGCTATTGAAAGGTCCGTCCTTGATTAAAAAGCAATCAAGGATGACTGTTCAATCTTATCTTGGACGATGGATGAAAGGAAGAGGAAACTCTTCTTCAATCATCCGAAGAACATTCATCCTCACAATGTTTGACATTCTGGTCAATAGCTCTAGCGACTTTGCAATAGTATCGCAGGTTCGAAAAGACCACGTAATGTACCTGGCTATGACGTCCAGAATACAGAGTGCTCGGAGCTTTTAGAGAATAGAAAGCGTTCTGTTTTGGCTTATGACATATGAATCAGTCACGGTTAACCCGCTTTGTGCTTCCGAGATGAAGAAACTTGACAAACAAAAGTGCATTTGAACCAAACCCAACCAAACGTAGGACAGAACAAACTTTGGGTCAGCTTCGTTGGGAACAAATATCATTCACCGAGTCATGGACTAATCTGGAGGAGGTGCTGTCGTTTGGCGATCGCCGTTTTGTCTCGCCTTTTGTGCGACGATGCCCTTCCATCCTACAAATGAAAACTTCAGTGTCGTATCAAATGATTCCTTAATTAGCAGTACTTCAATGCGTAGAAACCTAAAATCCAAGAATCAACCAGGAAGTCGGTCGTATAACAAACTCGTGCGACAAGATTACCGTAAAATGAGCAAATTTCGCAAAAGTTTGATCTCACAGACAAGTGATTAGCAGTGAACAAAAAGAACGTTGACGTTGAGCTGAAACAAGTACCCAAAGCGGCTTCTCTTTGCATGTCCCTGAGTGTTCTGTATTCCTGACAGATCGCAACAATGGCAACAGAGATGAGTTGTGGCATCATTGTATCGAGCTTCTTCAAAACAGAGGTCATCGCTCGGTACTTTTCGGTAACACGCTGCTAACACACATAGCGAGCACAAATAGGGAAACATCACAAGTTAAACGAAACTGGCCACAAAACTTGCTGCATTTCGTGTATTAGCCCAATTAGGAACCTGTTATACAGAATGTAGCATTTAATTCGATACTGACGTTGATCAGTAAGGAATAGATATATATATTTGATGCAAACGTGAAGTTGTTAGCTTGACACTTAAGAAATAGCAAGGGCTTACGGATTTTTCCTTGCTTGAGCGATCCGGCATTTAGTCTGAACATCAAGCAAGGGCAAACTGCTGTCAAGATTGCAGCCCAAATCATATCCAGATGAACATTCCGTTATCAAGAGCCTGGATAAGATGTATTAGCCCAATTGGTGTATGATTTCTGGGCGCTTGATCAAGATAAAGTACAATTCTTTTTTCAGCAGAGGTTGTCGGCATACATGATTCCTTTGCTGCAAGATTTGGATCTACAGATTAATAAAGTCTCGCAGGAACTTTCTTTGTGATTGGATTGGTTAACAAGTCTGAATAGACCAAGTATTTTGATCAGTTGACTTTTCGAGAGAAAAGGCAGATATACTTACCCAAAACTGAAAAAAGGCGAAAAATCTGAAGTCTGCAATGTACGCATGTGTGCGTGTCTTTAGAGCGCGTATAGAATATATTCAGACACATGCAATTTTCCACAATTCACATTGTTTCTGAAGGAAGATGGGAGATACAAATAGATTATCTTTTGCACTAGCTCAAAGGATTATCTTGGAAAATACTTACTCTCTCAACGACAGAAATTTAATCATCAATGCTGCGCTGATATTTACAGGATATGAAGAAACGGACTGTGCTAAGGTCAGAGGTTTGGTCACTCTGGTCGGTCTTTAAGTTTGTTGTTAAGCTTTCGAACCTGTAATCACTTCTCATTAAATGGGTCTTTCTGAAGGCCAAGTTCGAGGGGTTCCTGTGAATACGTAATTTGAATTGCACTGTGACAGGTCTACCCATTTATAGGAGTGGCGACATATGAATCAAGCAAAGATTCAGAAGTTCTCTGTTCCATAAACTGTTTCTAAGTTATATCGGTATTTTATTGTTGCACTTGATATAAGCATGCTGATTCCATTCTGGTTTTTACCGTAATCGGCCTAAGTGACTTCGATCGCTTCAGCCATCCCTGTGGGAATACATAAAGGGAGAGTCAATCCAAGAGAAAGTACAGGGGCTTACATGCTTTTCATGCAAATACAGACCGAAATTTGGTCATAAACATTGATTAGTCCTCTATTTTGCAAAAGGCTACCATGACCACAGGTTGCAAGAAACTCGAAAATCTTAAGGCTATTCATTCAAGAAGATATTTCTAGGACAAATGGCTCCACAACATAAAAATTGAACAACTTGCAGGTTCCGACTGGTTTTGTTTCTTCACCGAGTCATAAATTGACTTGGAGGAGGATTCTCCATTTGCTGCTCGTGTATCCATCTCCAACCTGCAAGCGACATTCATGCAGCTTTCTTAAAACACTTGTGACGTGCAAAGTTGAAACAAATACCATGGATACTGAAATCTATCAATCAAGCGAAGGATTAAAGCCGCTTTTGAGTTCAAATGATGGAGGCGCTTGATACCTAGAGAGGGATCGAGGCCTCTCTTCTTGAGCTCACGGAACTCTTGAGCGAGGGCACAACAGGGACAGAAGATATGAGAAACCGTGCCAGGAAAAGGAGCTTCCACTAAATTGTACTTCCTCCTCAGCTTCGCTCTGTACTTGGATCCCATTAGCCAGTGAGAACACAGGGTCGGCATCATTGCCAAGTAAATATAACTGCCCAATGCACACTCTGAAATTTTCAAATTTGGAAATGTATTTAGTCGTTAGAGAGAACCACTTATCAAATCGAGGAGCCAAGAACTCAGGATAAAGTCTAATTTATCTGAACCTTACGGCATTTCAAATGGGATGTGTTGACAAAAGTTTTGAGCTGAGGACTTATTCATTTCTCCTTCATCCAAGACTTCAGCAATCTGACCAAACGTGACACATGGTAGATATGCTGTAATAATAGCTGCAAAGTTCATTGGAGGAACGATCAGTGTCTCATCCTTAGGAACAGTTGAAGAATATGATGTCATTTGCGAAACATTACCGAGTAACTTTTTTATACTACTCCACACTTAATGTTTGGTGAGCGAAGGATTTGCTTTATCGTTCCAGGAAGAAAGTTTAGCCGACTTTACCATTTGTTGGATTTTGGAAACAGTAAAAAAAACCCAGTGTTCCATGGTTCTCCGACATCCAGATTGTTGAGCACCTGACCAGTTGAATGCTCAACCGAGGTACCATTAGGAGCATTTGGCTGATCTTGGGGTGGTTGCATGAAAGTCGTCGGGGCTAATGAATGCTGCAGCGGCTGCATCATCACCTCAGGGGTTTGATGCACCATTCCAGATGGTTGCTGCATCACGTTGGGCTGTTGCTGCACCATCCCAGTCAGTTGGTGCACCACCCCAGATGGTTGCGGCATCATCATCTCAGGCGGTGGCTGCACCATGCTGGGATGTTGCTGCACCATTCCAGATGGTTGCTGCACCGTCCCATCTGCCTCAATAGTTTCGAGCTTAGCCATTTGATGGAGTGGAAGCCCGAAAACTTGGTTGTGGCCGATTTCCCTTTCCTGTGATTTCCTATAACCTACTCTTCGTTAAAGCATTTTATATTGTGACCCAGTTTGTCTTTGTCAAGACATCGCAGCGGATAAATCAAGCATAGAGCCAGAGGTCACAAGGTTAACAATGAAAGGAACGACCAAACACGATAGACTTGTTGAGGCCACAGAAGTTGCCAGATTTCAGTTTGTGGGACAGTGGAGCTGAAAATGCACTTCAGTCATTTTTATTGGCTAATTTTCCATTGTTTTTCACCTGCATCATTACCTGGTTGTTTACGATGACAACACCAAAATGTTAGATTATTCCTGTTTGCCATCCCTTCGCACTGATTGTTTGTCTGAGGGCCCTGCAAGCTGTTTAAAAATGGCACATAGAGTTCCTCTCGAAAGGCAAAACACTTCAACTATGGAGGATCATTTATTGCATCCACAAAACTATACTGAGGCATGAACTAAATACTTTCGTGCATCATCCACTTCTCTCACAAAATTATCAAAAGCCCTCTAACTAATAATTCGAGAAAACATTCAATTATAGTAGAACTTTCATCTTTGGACAAGAAAGAATCTAAAATAGACTTCCCATGAGAATGTAAACATACTACCATTGCAAAGATAACAGTTAAAAGCGGGATGATACAAATCATTGGCCAAGCCACCTCTTCCACCACGAGGATGGAGCTCCTCGTGGAGAGGGAGGTGGTGTGAGAAGATCAAGCATGGTTTCCTTCTCCTTTGGTGTCAGTGGAACTCCTCTAACAAGGTTTAGAGCCATGATGTGAACATTTGTCCTTTGCCTGTGCTTATTGTAAGCCCATACGCCAGCAGCAGCACCTGCCATTAGTAGCTGCAGCAGATAATCCAAGTCACAGTATGGACAAATTCAGGCAAAAGGTATAATCATTAAGAATATTATCTTTAGGTTCTTTCTACACTAACCGGTGACAGCCACAAGGCTGCAGTCTGCATATCAAACTTTGGGGCGTAAAGAACTGTCTCTCCATAATCCTCCTCAAGCTTCTTAAAAATCTCTTTGTCAGTTTTGCCAGATTGGATCTCATCGCGAATCAACTACACAGCAAAAATTGTAGAAGTTGTATTTTAGCAAAGGTCTAAGAGAGATTTGTTGAAGAGAAGGCTTTTAGTTAGGAAGGGAAACCTAGATGGCAAACAGAAGTTCAAAACACACAGTTCTTTTAATGCATCCCGATTTGTCATAAAGGCTAAAAAGAAAAATATTCCACATGTTACACGCCTTCATCATGTTTATTTAACAAGCATCTTCAGGAATAAGCCCTGCATGCATGAGGGAACAAAGCAAGAACAATTATAAGCTCTTAGCGTCATCTCTGTTTTTTTCTAACTTCTTCCACTTGTCATCTGTAAAACCTTTTTGCATCCCTGAAAAAATATCCGAGCATTTGGCCAAGGAACACCCTAGCCTTGCATATTCACAAAAAGAAACAACAAGCAATTGGAATAGAAATTCAAAACCACAACATTAATCTCAGAATACATATGGCGAAACCTACAATTCAAAAGCAAATCGCATCCTCACAGAAAACAATCTGAAAACAGGGGAAAAGAATCACCTTTCTCAATAAAATAGCAATATCAGCTTGAGAATCTTCGATCGACTGGCTGCCGCACTCGGTGCAGCGCACATTATGACTGATGTTCCTTGCCCTGGCTTCGATCACGCGTCTCTCCTTCACTTCCTCATCCTCACCCTCCATCTTCAATTCACTTCCTCAAGATACCCCACATTTGAACAAGAGAATGTCAGCAACATAGCCCCAGAGAGGGAAAAAGATTGGATTTGCGGAGCCAATCACGGTTCAGGCAATTCAACAAACAGCTGCTTCGCAAGGATGAAAAAAACAAAAACCCACATAGCAGCCAAGATTCTTTCGTTCAGCGAGACCCAGTAACGAATAAGCTATCACCTTCATGATGGTGATGGTGCAGGCAAAGATGAGAGCACGACCACGAGTGCACAATGAACAACAAGCTATCACCTTTCACTGATCAAACATGCGGCTTCCAACAGCTATAAACCGTAAAGAAGAACAAGTGCTTACGAGTGATTGATGGATCGCAAGATGATGATGATGATGATGTGGCTGTCGCCTCACGATGTGTGGAGTAAACGGTGATTATGCCTGAAGAGTTTGCGACTTGCGAGGGTGATCGGTGTTTTATAAACTCTTTCTCCCTCCCGGAAACTTGGGTATAGAGAGAGAGAGAGAGAGAGAGAGAGAGAGAGAGAGAGAGAGAGAGAGAGCTGCTTTTTGGAAAATATTTTATTTTTCTTTTATTATTCTCAAGTTCTCTCCGAAAAGTAGAATCATGCGTTTGTCTGAAAACCGTTGAAAAGAAAACCGGTTTCTTTGCTTCCGTATTAGAGTAAGAAAACTTAACTATATTGAAGAACTTTTATGTTGAATGGATTCAAAAGCTTAATTAGAGCAGAAAAACTGAAATAATTTAAATTGCTTCTTACAAACGTGGGGAGAGCACATTTTTTTATTTTTTCTGCTTTCATTGAAATTGATTTCTGAGAGAAAAAAAAAAGACTCTTTAGAGGTGGAAGAAAATAAGTCGTTTAATTGGGTTTTGTCGGGAGTTTGGTTTCAAAACATAGGCTGGTCTAGCGAGAGATCTTGAGAGATAAAACTTACAAGGTAATTTAGAAAGTCCAACGCGAAAAAGGAACAAAACTCCAACACTCTCTGTAACGATTACAAGGATTTTCTTTTCCATTAAAAGCAGGTAAATAAGTGTCAATTAGAATCAATTTCTAGTTAAATCTCCACCACATTGGAATCGGGTTTGATTTGTGTCGTAAGCTTTGTCAAAATTGCCGGCCTCACTTCAATTGGAGAACCCAGCAAATCACTTGTCAAATTCACTAATTTACTCAAGAGGATGACACAGCGAATAGTATCAAACATGGCTAGACCGCTTCATTTCGGAAACTTCTGTTTATCACTTGACCTTGCTCGATACAATACACGGAATATAACGCGGTGTCTTAGTTTGCCAAAATCAAAAATTGTCTTATGGTAGTCTTTCCATACTCCAAACCGTTACCCATGGATTCGCCATTTAAGCCTGCATGAGGAGAGCGAGGCATTTTTCGTAGTCCAAGGTCGACCACAACAGCCTCTTCAATTAGGTCGGTCGTGTTTAATGTGGTGCCTAAAATTGGAACCGCATGCTGAGACAGGCAAACAGCTTCGCCGATTGCCGAAGCAGTGAATAAATATGACAAGTTCTCTTCCGGAGGAAAGATTGATTTGAGGACCACAATGAGTTCGTGCACATGAATATATATCACCATAGACCGAGTAAATACCAAACTATATTTGCCCTCTAGTTACGGATTCAAAACTGTTGCCCATGCTCTTTAGATGTTACGTACTCTCATCAAGATCAGCAGGAGACTGCGACTTCCTGAAGTTCCACATTTACGTGATGCAGAACTGATGCAAGAATGGCTGTCTAATGAGGCAGCCTGTCTCGACCTGACTCGTGTCTGGGATTGAAACCGGAGCTTGAGAATTAAGCAACATAATCACCAGGGTAGTTTTCCAATGAAGGTAATCACCATACTAAGCTTGTGGTAAGATACTTTCTGAACATCTCGCAGAAGCACAAACAGTCGAGGTGCCTTTATTCTTGTGGAAGAAGAGCAATCTCGATTTCCTGCAGTGATTTTCCTTTTGTTTCCACGACATTCCTCTTTACAAAAGCCGCCCCTATCAAGCAAAAGGTGGCGAAAATTGTGTATAGGACCTGTGGCCCTAATTGCTCCAGCAATTGCAAGAACAACAAGCCAACGAAAAAGTTAATCACCTGATGAAAATGGAACATATATTAGCAGTGACTACCATAGCACGAAATTTGATGGAAGCAGGTAAAAACACAACAGGTAGATCTATTTGGCATAGCATGAACAATAAAAAATATCAAGTTAAATGGATTAACTAGGTGCAGAAAAGTTCAATCAGACGACCATTCTGTCTAATGACAAATCAGAACTTCTCATGTAATCTAAAAATCTCTGGCCGAATGTAGAAAAGTAATTTGAATGTCCGTTCTTGTTACCAAGACCAATGCAATCATCTTTATTTGCCATCGGCAAATTGCAACAGGTTTCATACACTTCGACCATGAATTAACCTAAGAGTTTAACAATATTTATTATATCTCCAAGTCAAGAGCTCGAAACAAATTTGCATCAGGTCATGCAATCTAATGATATATGTGGAACAAATATCGTTTGAAATAACCAAAGAAAACATCTAAAGCAATGAAAGTATTGGACCAAAAAAAAAAAAAAAAAACAAGACAGTATCCAAATTGATGGATTCTTTAACCGAACTATACAGACATCAATTCAGCTATCGTCAAACTTGGGATTATGCCATCAATGGGGCATGACCCACCGTAGTAATAAATTGGGGGCTAAGCCACATCTTTATACCACACTTTTGAAATAATTCCACAGGCCCACTGAGATACCAATTGTGGCAGAGCATAGAAAGTTGATTACAGCATGTCCTCAGTAGAGGAACCAATGGCTCTTGTAGCTATAATCAGGAGTTAAAGCTAAATGATCAAGGAGGAAGAACCCAGAACTCACCGAGACAGCACAAAGTTGCCAGAATCTCAGCAAAATAGGTCATCTTTACAAGTTTCAAGCATAAAGTTTAGAGAATAGTGCGGGACCTAATACCAACCCCGCTAAAAGTTTAAAGATGTTATGTAATATTTAAATACTCAAATATCTCCTCATCATGTGTGGACTGGGATTTGACATGGAACTGATGGGAGCAAGTAGAGTATAATTGAGGAAATGAGTAAAAATTCAAGTACAAGACCTCCAGCTCTAACTACATAGAATTTTAGCCAATCTATCCAAAAGACTGTAGATGTGAAGCACGGTTTGATTTTGAGAGACGCGCTGACAACTTGACAATTTCAAAGGGTCAATGCATGAACTTGTGGCAAGCATCCAAACAGAAAACTAAACATAAACCCAAGTCTCACAGGCATGGAGTCAAACGTTAGCTCCTATCAAAACATATAGCGGCAAAAGTGAAGCACTAATCGCTGAAGAAAAAGCATGAGATGGAAAAAAAATATTACCCAGTGCACAGCCATACAAAACGCCATTGCCTTAGCCCTGATTCTACTAGGAAATATTTCTGACAACAGAAGGCCAGGGACTGGACCAGCACCAAGAGAGAATGCCAAGACAACCCTGCCCATCCAAACCAAGGTTTAGCCAATTTGAAACCATATCCACACACAGCAAGTTTCTCATTTCATTTGCAACCACAATGTTTATTTCTTGCAAGTTTTGCCATATTTCAATGGACTAGTCAGTATTTGACCCTACATGCTGCCATAATTTATGCAGAACCTAATCACTTCATCTGGATCAAAGGTTTCTTAAAATTTCCCTCTCCAAACTTCAGAGGATACTCACAGCAGCATGCCAGCAGCTGACATATATGATGATACAGAGCCTGAAGCAAAGGAACTTGCAGCAGCCACTTGAATACCCAATGACACTGCCTGGAACAACCAAGGATGAAAGTAAAAGTCAGACGGTATGTAAATTATTACAAAGGTCAAAATGATTCAATTATCAGTTCAGTAATTTGTATTGCCTAGTTATTTGAGGTTTGCTGTAATCACTCTCAAAACAAACAGGCAGTCATGCGTTTCCCTATGGACAACCAGCAACAGACACACACCTTGAACCAATGCAACCAAAGGAGCAGATACAAAATAAGGATCCTGAAATAACTACTAATGGAATTGTAGTGTCTTATGTTTGCTAAGATTCCAATGGTCCACCACAAATACAATGACCTCACAAAATCACAGTAGGGTCACTTTTCAAAGTGTGAGAAATATTAAATAAGACAAGTGCAGTCTTCCCAAGGGTTCCGTGGAACTCACCATTCCTATAAAACTCCCAAAAAGCAGCACCTTCCTTCCTAACTTATCCATCAGGATCATTGCTATGACTGACCCTGATTAATTAGCAAGCAGCATGAGGAAGTATGTCAAGACCCAACTCAGATTTCACAAAAAGGAAGCTTGGAAGCGTACCTGACAAATTTGATATTCCTACACAAATGTTTGCAATGTCTGAAGGTATGCCAGCACTTTTAAAAACAGAAGAAGAGAAGTAGAAGACAGCATTTATTCCTGAAAGCTGTTGTAAGGCAAAAAGGACAGAGCCAATGAAAATCACTGCAAGGTAATTAATAAAGCCACTTAGCGTAAAGAGATGCTGATAACATAATGAGGAAGTGGGAAAAAATTTAAGAAGCATACTTCTAAAATAGCGACCGTAGAGTAACTCGGAGAGTTTTACGGTATCTACTTCATCTCCCCTGTCAGCCTTCGACAACTCTGCCATTGCAGATTTTACATATACTCCACCCAGAATTTTTTCAAATTCAGTTTCTGCTTCAGCAGCTCTTCCTCTCTGAAACAAGTCAAGAGCACTGTAAGCACCATCTATGAGATTCACCTACAATAACTCAACCGCAGGAAAGAGCTCAAGTGAAAAATAACAGAAGAAAAGTAGTAGGAACTACATGAGGAGCAAGTCAATAAAAGGGTAACAACATTGCACCACACATAAGCTAAGAACCACGGACTTACAACACCAAAGCTTGTGGCATCTATTGTAAACAACTTCTTATCAGAAGGAGAATCCATTAAACTACTGCTAAAACAAGATCAATGCATCTGCATTCACTCAGAGACAAGTGCTGTCATTCATATCATTAAAAATTTTCCATAACTCAAAACCAAGTTCTCCGCAAGATCATACGCAGCCAAGAAAAGTTTCTTTTTTTCTTTCTTTTTGGATCAGTTAGCTTAAAAATTATACATTCAGCCGCCAAACATTATCCAAATATAGCCAAACATCAACACGAATCCGACAAATTCCATAATGCACCAAGGCACTATCAAAAAATCATCTAGAAGCACCGAGATTTGAAGATATGGATGCGACGACGATTCATTTAGTCGATAAAGAAAAGAATTACCTCTATCCTCTTTCTTAATAGATGTATGATTGTTTATCCAGTTGTCCGTGACAGCATGTACAGAGTGTGTGTATGTGCACATAAGCTAGTGAAAGTATGTCTTATCCATGCACATATCACATGTTGCACACGCATAACTTGGCCCATAATTGCGGAGGCATGTCGAATGGGGATATGACTAATGTTAGGAAAACTCGAAATATTATCTATCCAGTTTGATCTGCCTTAAGCTCAAACCGCTCAACCAGCTTAAAAATCACTAATAATCCTAAAAGAAGAGGTCAACTATAATATAACCGTGACCACTACAAAGGGAGAAGAACAAAACCTTGAAAAGCCAATGAGGACTTTCTGCGCAGAACTGCATTAAAAGAGCAAGTGCTACTGCAGGAATAACGGACACCACAAAGCAAACTCGCCACCTAAAAAAGATAAAAAAAAACCATCACCATTCTCCTCTCAAACACCCTCGAACTTTCAACTCTGATATTTGCATAACAGAGACACAAACATGCACAGACAATATATTTATGAGGCAAGGCATACCAGTTTGCGACTTCCTTGGCTGGAATTCCAATGAAAAGAGACCCCATTAGTCCAAGACAAGTTGCAATTTGGGTGAAGCTCCCAAAGGTACCCCTTACACTGGTAGGTGAGACCTATTTATGGTAAAAGCAAAATTAACTCAGGCAGGTAGGCGAGAGAAGTTGATCAAAGTACTGTCGTCTTATTGCCGTTCTACTAATTAGAAATAGAAACAAGCCGATGGCAGTGCAGAAAATAATGAAGCAGTCAGTGCATTATACCTCTGCAACATAGAGAGCAGCAACAGGAGGGCCAAGACCCATTCCAGTTCCCACAAATAATCTTCCTAAAAGCATACCCCACAAATCATTTGTTGCGGCACTGCAAAATCACATTGGAGTTTAAGGTACACAAATATATATGCTCCCGGCATGAACGCTGGATTATTTCATTCACCTTATTTGACAACCTGTTTTCAGATTTAGTCATGAAAACTTATCACTGGATATAAGCTCTAGCCTGTGAATGAGCCTATTTGTGAGAAAAAGCTGAAAATAAAGGCTGAAAACCATGTCGCTTGAACACATCAAGCACTTAACATGACCAATCAGAGTGTAAATAGAAGTAGGAAGCTACTCACTGTTAACATATAGGCAGCGTATATGATTTATTCATTGCTGCCACCAGTATAAATAAAGCCTAGTACTAATGTGCTTGAGAATAAAAAAGAAAAAAGTGACTACATATTACCAGGACATTATACATAACATAGGGTCACACCAGCAAGGTACTCACCTCATGATGAACAAGACAAACTATTCTTGGACAGCTCCAAGCACACAATGGTAACAATGCAAATATGCAGAAGTATTGCAAGTGTTTACCTCATTAAGGCCCCAATGATCATGGGCAGGGCACATAGCTGAAATGCCCTTCGGCGCCCAACACCATCTGCAATCCAACCACTAAACAGGGATCCAACAAATGCCCCTCCTAGACACGTACTCACCACTAGACCTTTATTAATCAAACATAGCATGTCAATACACTTTCTCACAAGCATGTACAAAAGATCAGCGGCATGTTGATGGTAGTACCTTCAGCCATTGCATTTCCATTGAAGCCTAGGTCCAAGGAGATGCTCTCGAGTGTCTCATTAACTACCCTGCATCATATAACCAAAAAAAAAAAAAAGAAGTGATTCTTCTTATGCTTGTTGAATTCGGCACAGGAAACAACAATCAAGACCTTCATGTGCACACCCGAGATGGTAACCGAACAGCAAGGAAGAAAGAGCTGCCACAAGGACATGTGGCAAAGAACGCCTCCATGAAGGGTTTCCGAGATCTTTACCGACTCCATTTAGTAAATGTTCTGAAAAACAATGTTAAATTAGTTGAGCTATCAGTAGTATGCACAAACCCAATGGAAGCAACAAATCAGGAGAAGGTACTATGGTGCATGCTCATTTTAATCTTAAACCAAAAGAATTAGGGGACAACTTTTCTTTGTTGAATTAAGTAAATGCAGCTTTCTAGTCAGGGGATCAAATCCCAAATGACAAAGGCATCTCTAAAAGCAAGTGCATAACAATCGGCACATTCAGGTGATGCACCTTCATGTCAGCAGGTTTTCATGTGGCAATCAACTCGCATAAACAAATGACTGCACGCCTAAACTTCATTGCAATGTTTCTTCGTTTCTTCTTTGTCAGCTTTAATTTACACATCTTCTCTCTTCATTCTATTTTCGAACATCTTAATCTTGTTACAGAGGAAGAGCAGTGGCAAGCCAAATGCAGAGAGCTCACGTTCAATGGATTTTCAAATATAAAAAAGTCCTTGGATCAAGGCCAGGAAAGCAAAAATTCGACTGAGGACAAACTTTTTGCTTTGGCTACATAGCTAAAACTAGAAGCAGTTGACAATTGATATTAAACCACTGACACTTGAGCAATGACACTTATACTAACCGGAGGCACCATCCTTGTTAAAATTAACATAATCCCTAAGCACGTTGCGCTTGTACGTCGAGAAGGCATCCCCATGTCGCCCTCGCATGGTTAAATCACTCCCGCCCATCTGCAACATCATAAAGCCGAAGAGCCTCAGCAGAGCCCAACGCAGTTAGCGAACGAAATAGAGCCGCGAAACCTCAAGAAAATCCAAACAATCAACGCGATCAAAGATCCCATTTTTAACCAGAAAAAGGGAGCGCTGGCTCTGCCGAATGACAGGTACAAAGGAGAATGGACAGTGGCGTCACTTCAATACTTTCCAAAAGTAGTTCAGAGACGCCAGACGTCGTAAGAAACGTCCTCACCCACGTGCATGACCACAAGCATGAAATCGCCGGATGCACAAAACATGGAGGTCTACACACAGCACGATCGAGACTCGCATCGCGTCGTCTCGTTCTTCTTTCATTTCCTCTTTTCCCTCCTAATTTTCTAATCGAGAACCATGCACATCTCGAAGAACAAATTTAAAAAATCGACCCGAGATCCACATCTAGAACAACCGCATCCCGCCGGATTCTAGCCTAACGGCGGGGGTTTCCGACATTCATCGACGAACGAACGAACGACGAAGCCGCGGAGAGATCGCGAGCTCCGAAAGATCCCAGAAAACGAGCGCTCGCACATTTTCGCCGCAAAGGCGTCCGGCGAAACAGGAAAAAGCGGCGACACTTCGAAATGCACGCACCGGAGCAGCGGAATACGCGCGACGGAGCTGGGAATACGAAGTCTGCGAGATGCAGAGGAGGAGGAAGGGGAGGAGGAGGAGGAGAGGTCGGTCGATTATCCGGTACCTTCGCGGGATGGCGGAGGCAATCGCGGTGGCGCCTTCGCGGAAACACAGAGAGAGAGAGAGAGAGAGAGAGAGAGAGAGTGGAAACGCGGAGAAATGGCGATGGCGATGGTGAAGGCGAAGGCGGAGGGGATATACGTATTACGGGTGGCTAACATGCGCGGGAGGGAGCGTTAATTGCGCCCAAACCATATTTGTCCATCATTTGTCAGCTTGTCGCTCACTCAGAACACAGAGAGAGAGAGAGAGAGAGTATATCAGGTTTTAAGTGGGGACGAGGAAATCTGAGCGCGTCGTTATGATTTTGTAAACATCGTTTTGTTATTTAGAGAGAGAGAGAGAGAGAGAGAGGGAGAGGGAGAGTATTTTGAAAATATAATAATTTAAATGGCGATTATTATCTTTCTCAAATTCTTTTTCGGAGGAAAAAGATTCGCTTTATTCTTTTCTTGATATCACTCGTAAATTATATAAGTTCGCCGATCATTTCTTGAATTAATGATGCTTTTCTTAATTCATCATTTTGACTGAAATAATAATTGGATTCTTGATCCCCTTGATTTCAAAAAATTTAATTAGAGCGATGATTGGCACTCTCAAAAAGCCTAAGGTGAGTGATCTTTTATGAGTTGGAGTTTCGAGATTAAATATTATGTACAAACCAAATATAAGACCATGATAAGGTCAAAATATTGATATCAAGAGAGCCTCATGCTAGAACTTCGCACTTTTAGTTGGCACGTTACATCAGGATTGGAGATCAAGGGATCTTGATTTGGCAAATCTCGAGCTTGCAGATACCATTGAGAAAACAAGATTAATTTAGAGATGAATTGCGTATTTATTACTTGTTCTGTTATTGAAAAACTTTAAAAATTATATCCTTAGAAATTATGTCATATTTATTTTCGACAATGGGGTCATCTTTAAAGTTATGATATTCGAAATTTTGATGGAAATGTTACCTTAATTCATAAGATTAGTGTGGTTTTTTTTTTTTGTCGAACTTAAAATCACTTTAGCAAGAGAATGATATCATATCTGCTAAAATCGAAAATATAAAGTTAATCTATTGAGTGCGTAGACGAGGCAGCCTTTCTACTGGAAAGCATGATAAAATCAAAGAAAATAGTCAATCTCTAACAACTTTACTGTCCTGGGCACGTATTGTAATCATTGGGATTAGAATGTATTTCATCGTGTGTATATCATGGCAATTATTTGGTGCTAACGTGCGCCCAGGGGAGGCGTCAGGCCAAACAGTTGGATCCGAAGTGTTGTGTAAAGAAGCAGCAAAGTTAGAGAGAGAGAGAGAGAGAGAAGGATCTGGAGGGTTCCTACTTCGAGAGTTGCTCAGAGGCAAACACGTGTGTCCTCTGATCTCATTAAGAATTTCCCCCAACGTCCTGGGGATTCGGATCGGCTGTCTCTCAAACTACGCGCGCGCGGTCTGCGCCGACCAATCATAGGGCGACATTAGCTGTTGGGATCAGGTGGGTTGGAATGCACAACAGGGAGGCACGTGTTTCTGACCCTACGCTTCCGATGTCCGATGGACCATCGGATTTGTCGTTCCCTTTTTCTTTTTCTTTTTCTTTTTTACCAGAAGCACGGAGGCTTTAGATCCAAGAATCTCATGGATTAGCCGGGATGCGACCCATCACCAAATCGATAATCATAGGTAAATGCGGCCCTAATCAAATCAATTTGCCTTTTTTTTATTATTTAATCCAAGCAATTTGTCGACCGAAAGGATGGTTCGCCTTCTCGCTCGTGCACATGCATGCCTTTATCGGGGGACTGACACTGACAGAGATCTCTAAATAAGACCATTTCAATTCTCAAGATAGTTATCACGACATCAAACGAGAAAACAAATGCATTTAAAGTTGCAAAATTTCCCTAATTACTCAGTTAGCCGATGTTCGATTAAGAAGCATCTCCCATCAACCAGACAATGAACGAATACACTTTCTCGTCACACACTCCCTATCACACAGCAATACACTTGCACGATTATGTTTCATCGGCATTGGTTCATTTCAACGCAAAAAATTATGAGCGACAAAGTTATTACTCTCGCAAAATTGGGAAATCAATCAGAAGTCTTCTAGGAAACAAGAAAAATCGTACACTCCGTAACTTCAATTACACATTGCTTTCGTCTATGGAAATCTGTCACTTTTCCTCTATACAGGAGTAAATCCCGACTGCACGCTTGCAGTCTCAAGACACTTCTCATCAGAAGATCGCTCCACAGATTTTCGCTCCCTGAGCCAAGGAGAACAAAGAAATTCTAAGGTCACAACGAGTCAGGAAAGGAAGAACAAAATAAGATAACATCAAAGCGATGGATGATGACTCCATGCATGCGCAATGGTTCTGTATCCATACCGTGGAGCCAATGGATGAGAACGGGATGTCCCAATTGAGATATCAAGCGGCACGCATCGATGAACCCAATGTCTGGATCTGTGCTCGAAAAAGGTAGAATGTATCAACAACGGCCAAGTTAATGTACCTTCCCATATAGAAGCTGCTGAAATATTCATACCTGATTCACAAGCAAGTTCACTTGCTCCCTGTACATCTCTTTCAAATCCACAATATCAGCGCGAAGCTCCTCCAGCTAGAAATGTGCAAAAGCATCAGGGCGTAATGTTCTTAAGGAAGTACATATATAAAACAATCTTTGTGATTCCCCAATCTAACATTTGCTACATTGACCATCAGGCTCTTTTCAACATGTCCATTAAAAAAAAATAATGGCAGTACCAGCACATATCAATTCATTTTTGCGCTGAGTTTCATTGACGGAAGCAATATAAGTTTTGAGCATGAAATTTGCATCCACGATAAAATCGCTTTTGTTCTCTTTGCAGTGTAAGTGGAAATTCCATGCTGATAGCTCCCATCACAAAAATAAGGACATGCCCAATTTCGTAGTGGACGATGTGAGTGAAGGTCTTATGGAATTAATGCATTACCTCCTCGTCACGTTCACCCATAAGCTCCAGTGCAGCAGAGTGCCGCCGCCTCAGTGCTTCAAGCTCTGCACGAATCCCAGGGACTGTTGCTGCCTCTGAACGTAACTTTTCACACTGTAGCGGCATAAAGCAAATTTAGTCTCACCAGATTTTAAAGAACTAATAGATTGACCATCCAAACTCACCTGTGCTGTCAAATTTACTAATTCTTCGGCAAGAGAATCGCGAATAGATTCCATTGATGCCTAAAGTGAGCAAGCAAACAGTGCTTTCAGTACAAAATCAAAAGGAGTACTATTAAATTATACAGGTCCAGAAAAACCCAATAAAAACCAATCATTTGACATGAGATGTAAGAGCAGAATAGAGTTGGAAAACCAATGCACAAGTTAGAAAACTAAGTTTACATTCCAAACAAAAAGTATCATAGAAAAAGTCCGCACCAGACGAGACATGTATGATGCAAGCTCACCCTCCTTCTGACGAAGGGTAGCTTCAAAAGCACTGGGTGTCATGCTCTTCATGTAGTATGGACTCATACTAGTCTCCCCAGCATTTCTCCTCTCGGACATACTATCAGATGAGTCCAAAGATGCTCGTAGGAAATCACTCTCCTCCATGCTGCCCAGGCTGCTGGCGCTTGAAAGCTTTCGGGTCAAAATTCCTGCACATATTTCCAGTAAGATAGAAAAGTAACACAGATACAACCAAGTCAAAAGTTCTGACTGAAGGTTCAAACCATTGTCAAGACCAGGCTTTGTTTTCGGATCAGATACCGCACTAGGAGGAATACGTGATGTCCTTTCCAATTCCAGACGGGCAGTTTTCTCCCTTTCCAATTCCTGCCAGATACAACGTGACTGATTCAGAAAACTAATCGTGAGGTAGACATATGTACAAATTTCGGGAAGATGAGACCTGTTGTAAAAGTTCCCTATGCATTAGAGCCTCCTGCAACTCTTGTTTGTGTTTACGTTTCAATTCCCTTATTTCGTCTTCAAGCTGGGTTGCACGACCTTCTAGAGTATCTGCTTCCTCCTTTGCTGCAAGGTATTCCTGCCTATTTTCAGCCGCTCTCTGCCTCTCCTTTTCAAGGGACCTACTTTGCTGAGTCTGCTCTGCTCGTAGGCAGGAAATCTGGACGATGAAAGGATAATCAGCGCTCACGTATAGGTTAGAGTAAGAGCACATCGTTCCTTAAAAGCTAACCTGAGCTTCCAGCACATTAATCCGCGACAAGGTCTGGGATAAACGCTCATTTATAGATCTGGCTCTCTCCTCAGCAGCTGCAGCTTTGGCTTCTTCCTCCTGCAGGTCCCCAATTCCCACCCATTGGAGCAATTAAATTTGCATAATCAAGTGAATGTATGATAAAGACTGTATAAAAAAAGGCAAATACCTGAAGACGAGAATTCAAGGACCTCTCAACAGCAGCCCATGCCTCTGCTTTCCTGGAAGCTGCTTCCTGTCACAAATTCAGGATGCCATAACCATGAACTGCATGCTTGGACAAAAGAAAATCTACAGACTAGTGTCTATTATAAGATCATCTCTCAACCTGTATAGCTTCAATCTGCCTTAATAGAGGCCTTGTAGATTCAGGAACTTGTGAAATCAATTCCTCGCATCGTCGTTCACTTTCCTACACACAATTGGAGATATTAAAGTCATGAAAGAAATCTACTACTATGAAAACGGTCAAAATTAATTGCTACACAATTCTAAGAATTTGGACATACTTGGTAGCGTTTCTGGAGATCTTCAATATCCCTGCGAAGCATGTCTTCTCTGAAAACTGACTGCAAGATCAACAGATGCTGACAGGGTCAATGAAATAATATTTCCTGGAAATTCAACTTGATAAAGCCACAAACAAAGTTTGAATATTTTGAGGACCTGCTGTTCCTTTCTACTTAAAGTCTGCCTTAATTCCTCCAGTGTCTGAACTAGCATAGCTTCACGTTCCTCAGCCTCTCTCAGGCGACTCTCCAATTCGATCCTGGCTTCACTGTTAGCACGGGTCTCAGCCAAGGCTTCAGCCTCCTTGGCCGCATTAAGAGCACTAGTATAAAATTCTTTTTGCACAGACAATTCAGCTTGGTGCTTTTCCATCGTCTCTTGTAGCAATTTCTCTGTTGCTGCCTTGTCCCTCTTTAAGATTTCTGCTTTATTTTCTTCTACCTAAAGGTCAAACAAGTGCAAACGCTTTTACATCAAGCCAGAGAACAAAAGAAGTAATGGTTCATGAGATCCTTTTTGGTGTTATTTTACGTGTCCCACCACTTCCACAAAAATTGATTCAGATAGCATGATCAGGAATTTCAAATATGTAGACAAAAATTGAACTTTCATTAGCTAATGAAAAAATCACTAATTGATTCCACGACAACCAACATAAGCATTGACAGAAATCTTGACACATTCTCTAAGATAAGAGAGGGTGTGGTAGACATATGAGTCTTCAGCATGAGAAAAGTTTCCCAACATACAAAGCTGTGGCCTGTGAAGGAGTGACAAAGTTTATACAAACACAAACAAACTAAATGACACTTTTAAAGTACCTGAAGCTTTGTAGTCAATCCTTTCTTCTCTTCTTCAAACTCTCGGATCTAGCTTACAGAATAAAAAGGAAAGGAAGTAAAAATATAACTTGGAACTTTTTAACAAAAATGATTAGACAGATGATTAAAAAAAAGAACATGATTTTGGAACTTTTCAGTATTACAAAATGACTGCTCACCTGAGCCCTTAATTTTCTGATTGTAGATTCTTGAGCAGCTTGTTTTTTGGAAAGCTCTTCACCTGGTAAATAAAAAGGGTCTCTGTGTATGTCATTTATGTATATACTTGCTAAAAACAGAGAAGACTGCAATAGGAATCATCAGAAGATCAAAATGTATAATAGAACTGAGATCGAAATTAAAAGTCGGTAATCATCATTACTCCCACAAGAGAGAGAGAGAGAGAGAGAGAGAGAGAGAGAGAGAGAGAGAGAAAGAGAGATCTTAATGGATGACTTCGCATAGGAAGTTTTTTTCCCAACTCTGCAGCAATCATTTTCTGTTCAAGGTTATGAATCTACTAATCACCCTAGACAGTTTTTTCAAAATCATATACATATAGTAGAGAAGGTAGTTTGATTAACCTCATTTATAAGCGGAAGAAGCAAATACCACAAATGCATTCCAAAATCACCGAGATTTAATCTTTATTTCTCTCATCAAACTTCATTCAGATTGAGATGCACATAAATTACAATAACAGTAGACTATAAAAATAGCCGAAATGAACATCTAGCCCAAGAAGATCCCCATGTTCAATCCTTTACTAAATGGCATTTGAAGTTCTTCAAACCCATACCTTCAGCCATAACTTGATTGATAATTTCATCTTTTTCCTTGAGAAGAGCGGCAGCATCACTTTTTTTGCTCTGCTCTCTCCTAAGAGTATCTCTTTCTTTAGTCAAAGCATAGACCTGTAATCAAAATGTGACAACATCCAATAAAGCATAAACCACACCATGCTTTGACAATTACATGTATCTCGGCGAAATATATTACAGAACATACATCTAACTCTGGAAAACTACACTACTACATGCAATTTTCCGATGTAGCGAGATTAGGACTGACAAATAGAGAAGAAGAAGAATAATATGATGCTGGTGTTTTGACTTTATTCTGCCGTTTCATGTACAAGACGTGTTGTTATTGCAACTAACCACATTTCTACTTTCACTTTATTCAATAACTAGACTTGTCTCAACCATGGCAAACCTTGATAATGATGCTAAAGTTCCTCAAAGACTTGATGGAAAACCTTTCTCTATGCATCTTATTAAGTATATCATGCTGGTGTTTCAACTTTAGTCTGCCATTACATGTGAGACGAGTTGTCATTACAACCAACCAGATTTCTACTTTCACTTCTATTCAATAACCAGACATTGTCTCAGCCACATCAAACCTTGAAAATATTGTTAAAGTGCCTCAAAAACTTGATGGAAAATCTCTCTCTGCATCATATTAAGTTTACTTCTTCGTAAACAAGAGAAACCATTAGCTTCCACATCTGCTAGCATGTGAAAGGTACTACATTTTAGAAAAATCCACATCAGCTCTGTTGCGAAGGTATATGCGTAGATAATCATTACCATAAGTTTTCAATACAAAGTTTTGAACTTATGATTCAGCTATGCAATGACAAAATTTTGACTATGCACATGAATAGGACCCATCTTTTTAACATCAATGACAAATGGAAGACACACCTTTCTTTCAAGAGTTGAAACACGTTGGTGGTATTCCTCTCGCAAAGTCTCAACTTCAGCGTCATTTGATTTCCTCTGATCCACATTTATCAACAGTTAGAGTATAAGAAGTAGAACAAATGAAGAGATGGAGATTATGTTACCAAGGACCAAATCCTCTTACTTAATGCAGTTCAGCATCACATGGGCAAATGGAATGTCGTGCATCAAACTGATTGCAGTGATAAAGTTACGTAATATCTAAAGACTAGACCAAGTTGTATTTTTCTATTTATAAAATACCTCTCACTGCTGAACCTTTTTGCTCTTTATCACATTTGAGTCCATTCTACACATAATTTTACTCAAACACAATTCATGATCAAATGGAAGTCTGAAAAAACTTTCCCAGTTTTTTTAGTATAAGGTAAATTTATGGAGGCAGACAGAGAACATCACCTTGGTGGATTTAAACCATAACTCCAAGCTATATATCAAAAAGCTATGTGATGGCTACAATTGAAAAGTTACATCTGACGCATGCTATCCACCCCCACAGTAAGATATGGATAAGTAGTATCTTGAAAATATTTTCTTCAAAGCATGGCAGTATGCTTGCAATGATACTCAAGTGGGGGCCTCAGAAATCAATGTACCTTTAGATCATCGATAAGAGCTTTTAATTGCTCATTTTCATTCATCAACTTTGCAATCTCATCTGCTTTTGCCTGGAAAAAGAACAATAGAAACCGGTATAAATCTCCGAAGGTATGTAGAAAGAATAATAGTCCCGCAAAATTCTCATTGCAGATTTTAAAAGAGGCAGACATTGGAAAAATTTACAAGCAAACAACTTGATCATCAGACATTAAAGAAAATCAGCAAGTTGATGACTTGAGTCACTAAAGAAAAAGGCCCACTGTACACTTATCATCTAAAAAGACTTGAAAAGCCTCCAAGAAAAAACCTTTGATACCCAGAAGTTCACACTCAAAGCAGCTATGGACAATTGAGTCCTTAAACCTTCCCAAAAGAGGCATCTCCTTGGTGCCTCCACATAAATGGGCTGCCCATGCCCATTACTTTTCCTGTTATTGCCTCATTAATGGCCTTCTTAACAACTTCAATGAACATACCATGATCCAAAAATCACAGAACAGTATAAAAAAATTTGCAGCATTAGTCATCAAAAACCACTTCATGGCGATGAATTTGATAACAGTACGAAGAAAGCAGCAAGGTGATTCGTGAAAGAAATCAGCTTAAAAGAACTAAACTCGATTTGCAATTCACAACATCGCCTCTATGCCAAAGCAATTCATAGGTTTTCAAAATGTTTCTCCATACAAGCGTAATTGCAAATTAAATCAGCAACTCTAAAGTCATGTGAAAACAAATAACTAAAGAAGATGTCATCATCAATATTCATTCATAGAGTATTAAGCTTCACCTAATTAAAATGAAAGGAGCCAAAGAATCCTGATGAGATGGCTCTGCTCCCCACTAAACAACCACGAGAAACCACTCACAAAGCTCACAATTCAAACAAGCAAGCAGAAAAAAGAAGTGCTTAACTATGAGGTGAACTTGCCCTATATCTTACAATCAAAGATCCAAAGGGACACAGGGGATACAGATTCTTTACAAGCAGGCTATGAGTTTCACTTCTAACACAAAATGATTAATCACCCACATAAATCATTCATGTAGCAATTATTGATGATGTACCTGAGCTTGCCTTGCAGCACCTTGCAATGCTGTCTCCATCATCTTCATCTCCCTTTTCACCGTCTCTAATTCTTGTGCAGCATCTAAAGTGTCAGGAACATTTGAAACTGAGCTTAAACGTTGTTCTTGGATGTCAGTTTCACGAGCATGAGCACTATTCAGTTGTTGAATCGCTTCAACTGAATCATCGACTCCAGATGGTTTCTCAGGCATAGTTTCAGCCGTTGAAACAATCCCATCCTTATCATGAGAGACCATCTGTGAACTGTCTTCTGAAGCAAGTACATTAGGTGAGTAATCCCTGGAAATTTCACCAGCACTACCAAACTCATCTGCAGATACAATTGGCAAGCCAGATAGCTCAGGCCCACCTTTCGCAGGGGTATCAATTGTCCCTGATTGATCTAACGAATTCTTCTCCATAATATCTTCTGCCCGTGTTTTATCTGTGCCAACAACCTCATGCGAATCAACAGCCTCAGATGATTCATCTGCTACAGGAGGACTACCCTCAGCTTGATCTGCTTCCAGGTTTTCCACTATGGCTTCTGCCCTTACTGGACTTCCAGAAGCATTTGTTTCTAGGCTCTCCTTCTGTTCTACATTATCAACCGCTTTTGATGTCTCAAGATTCTCAGCATTATGCAGTTCATCATGCGGCGGTGCTGATACAGATACAACTTCTTCATGATCTGATGTCGTCTTTTCTGTTTCCTCCATTGTCTCTGAATGTTCATCATGCTTCTTCAGCTTGAGCTCTTCCTTTACATCTTCAGCAAGCACAGTATTTTCCACCTGTCTATCCAGCGACCCATCAATTTCAGCTGTCTCTTCCTCCTCACCTTTAGATTGATGCTCTGGAGATCCTGATTGTTTTGGTGATTCTGCAGTGGCATCCTCACTTCTTTGCCCCATAAAAGAGATGACAGGTTCAAATAATGCCTTTCCGTCAGTGGCTGATGTCCATGTACCTGAGGCTGATGGACCTGTCGAAAGGTTTCAACTTTAAAATAGCTGCAAAATCTTTCAAAAGTTTTAAGAAAATCCATGTCTATATTATGTCCAATTACAAGATCAACTGTAGGAAGATGGAGTTTTGTCTTCATGATACATAAATGCATCAGCATTGTGATATAGTCCTATGCCCAAAGGTTGGATGCTACAAGCAACAAGGTTACCAGAATTCTCGCAGTAAAGGCCTTAGTTTGAAACTTCACTAAAGGCCCTTGAATCCACATGCCTTGCAATAATAGACAGTGCACAATTCACACAAGAATCACATGACCAAGCAACATGAGTAGACAATTTTTCATAACTCTTTCATTTCATTCCTAATATTGTTCTGTCCTCTCTGTCAGCATGTTACTGGAGCTTCTAAAACTGGAAGTACAGGAAAACTTGAACTTCAAAACTAAGAGAACAATTCTCAAAGTCTCTAAACAAATGCAAATACTTTCTAGTTTCTCAATTCCCATGAAATGAATCTGAAGTGACAGCCAAACTTTCTGGATCGCATTCCAGACTAGCAAAATTATCAATTGCAAATGACATGCCAAGGTCTATCGCGCCAGGCGAGCAAAATGTCTAACCTTTCAGCAACTTAAGATGATAAGCGAGAAAAAAGAACAATGTCGCATGGTGAATACCTTCATTGCTCGACTCCGACTTCTCCTCGAATCCCAAAGCATTGTCGAAATTCTTCTCAATGTTCTTCACACTCTCGCTGAGCTTATTCACCGCACCCGCTAAATCGGGGAAGTTCCCCAATGAGACCCTCCCACTGAACCATGCCATCTCCGATTACTAACTAAAAAGCAAGCGCCCCAGACTCCGAGCAGCCAGTCCAGACACATCAACAGCCCTGGCATTCACAGTACACCATGATCACGCGATGCGACGTAATCCATAGCGGCAGCCCGAGGCCATTACCGAACGCAACTGAGACTCGAACTGAAAAATCAATCACCGACGTCCCTAAATCAGCTCGCCGAATCCAACAACGCAAAAAAAAAAAAAAATCCCAAAGAACGGAAATGACATCACGAGGAACGATCGAGAACTGAAACGACAACTTTCTCGGGCCAAACGCGACCGACTCCGGACACACGCGAACGCGGGATAACCGAATCGGACGACGCGATTCCTCGAACTCGCGGCGGCGGGCGGATTGGAAATCGAGCATTACCGTGCCAAGATCAGCTCGCGGAATTCGGCGACGACGGGAGGGAGAAGATCGACGTCGCGGAAGCACGCCGGCCGACGGGAGGAGGAGTCCCCGATCCCTCCTCGGAGATGCGGGCCGCCGCTAAATCTGGATCGAGCGGCTCCGTTCCATCGGGTTTCGCGATCGAACTCGGCGATTCCCTCCGCGGATTTCAGGGGGGCAGAGAGGGAGCGATCGCAGTCGAGTGGAAGGACGGGAAATGATTCGAAACGAGGCAGGACGGGGTCGATCTGACTCGGAGAGGTCGAAAATGAAATCGTGCGGTAAAAAATTTCTTCATTTTATTCGGAATGCCAAAAATGCAAGAGCAAATGAAAATAAAATAAAAGGAGAAAATTATATCTAATTTTGATGTATCCGCACCACCAAATTAGAGGCATTGTCAAATTCAGCGATTGATATTCGTGTTCCGGTTTAATAATTCGGTCCACCAGTCATCTTCTATGTCCATTGAATATTACTGTTCTCTATTTCAATTTTGTGAAAAAGTTAAATTGTAAATTCTCGAGTGCAAATTATAGGATATGGTAAACTCAAAAGTTCCATCGTACTTTCTGCAATCCATCTTGTAATGATTATAAAAGATAGATTAAAGGATAAAGCTTCGTTTCTTTTATGAAAATTAATTTATCTGAAAAATATTTTGTTAAAAATGTTTGCTTCCATCACTTAGAATAATTAGTCAATTAAAAATATTTTTATTAGTGATAATAATTTATATTTAAATATCTTCGGAAAAGATGAGAATATTTTTCATTCATTTGTTTTTATAAGTAATATAATTAATCTTTTTTGGAAAAATATTTTTTAAATCATTATTTTTTCACAAAATAAATAAAGTCTAAGTTTAAGTGTCGTGAAAGCTTCTTGAAGCAGTGTCGAGGGATGAGGACATGATTTGCAAATTAATAAATTCTGTCTATCTTTATACACGTATCTTTTGGCAAATGAACTTGATACATTAAACTATTCGGTGAAAATTATAGTTGGATTGACAGAGACCACAGAAAAATGTCCCCCCGCTCCTATATCATGTACCAAGGTTATGTTTGGTTGGTAGCGTAAGAACGAGGTTATTATATATATAATGATATAAATGATTTATAAACTTTGACTTAATAATCTTTGAATTTTTAATTCACTAATGAGATCCGAAACTTTAACTTGATGTGCAATGCGATTTATGTATTATTAATTTATTCAATGTGATTTTTTTATTGTTATATTAAACATTTTAATATGATTCGGGACTATATTGGATATGAATGAAAAGTCTAAGGACTACACCGAATAAATTAAAATTTTGAAAATTATATTGTACATTGAGCCAAAATTCAATAACCATTTATGTCACTTTCCCTAAACTATAAGATAAGATGGGATATGGAGTCCCCCAAATCGTTGAGCGTTTTGTACATCGAGGTTGGGATTGCAAGCAATAAGAAGTTCAATTAAGCCTTTTTTTTATAGAAAAAATACTTTTAAAATTGAGAATGGGGACAAAAAAATACTAAGGGCACATTTACTATTTAGGGCTTGTTTGTTAAAAACAATTTTTGTTTACTGGAACAAAAATTTCCATTTTTTTGTTCCAGGTAACGAAAAAAAAAATAGAAATGTATTTGGTAAAACTTTTGTTCCCGAAAATAGATTTGAAATAGAAACAAGAAGTAGAAAAAAGTAGTTTATTATTCCCGGAAACAATTTATAGAATTAATTTTTCTTTGTCTTGTTTTTTATTCTCTTTTCTTCTTCTATTTATTTTCTTCATCTTCTTCTTCCTTTTGCCGGTCCCCAGCCTTGGCCATGGTCGGCGCCGGCAACCGACCAGACGAGGGCCGGCGAACTTGCCAGAGCGTCGCCGACCCCCGGAGAAGCCAAGCCATGGCGAGGCTCGTTAACTCGAGCCTCACCGTGGCCGAGCTCACCCAGCTTGCCGTCCTGGAGGTGGCCCAACGAGCTCGGCCTCGCCAGATCTAGGCGAGGTCAAGCCTCACACAGCCATGGCGAGGCTTGGCCTCCCCAGCCAACGCGAGGCCAGGCCTCACCCAGATTGGACGAGGCCAAGGCTCGCTGGGGCTAGGCTGGCTTTCGGTGAGCACGTCAGAAATTGCCCAACCGGTTGCTGGCCACAGCGGCCGGCGACTAGCCAAAGAAAAAAAGAATAAAGAATAATAAAAGAATTAAAAAATTAAAAGAAATAAACAAATCTAAGAATTTTACCAAATGTATTTCTATTCAAATAATATAAATTTTGGTAAGTTATTAAACGCATTCTTTTCTTCGAAATTGATCTTAATAATAGAAATAGAAAATGACGTGAAATTTCTTTTAGTTTTAATAATTTTTTGAGATTTTTCTTCTTTTTTTATTCTTCTTCTTCATTTTCTAGCCAGTTGCTCACCATCACCAAGCCCATGCGAGTAGCTAGAGGAGGAAGAACGGGGAAAAAGAAAAAGGAAATGGTTTGAATCTATAATTGTTTTTGGGAACAGATAAGTAACTTTTTTTATACTTTTTGATTTTGTTACAAATCTATTCTCTGATCTGTTATTGATAATTGAAAAATTAACTGACGTTACCTAATAGATTTACGTTCTTTTATGTTATTGGGAACAAAAGAATAGAAGTAACCTTAAATTGGCCAGTTATCAAATATGGTCTAAACGGACAACAACGGAGCTCAAGTGCAGTTGCGATTGTCGTGTCCCGTGCTCAGCATGCCAAGCTTGGGCCCGGCACCAGATTTTCCCGTGCCTAGATTGGGTACGATTGGCCTTGGCCCAAATTTTTATCCATAAAAACAAATTTGTTTTCGATATTACAATACAAGCACATTTCAAGAAATTTGGAAAATAAAAATAAACGAATGATGCCCAGATAACGATAGCACACGAATTATACCCAAGAGAATGTCGAACAAAGTCGGCGTCGAACAAATTTGATGTCGCTGTTCTCCTGTTCACTCTGGGCATGTTTGTCTAGAGCAATTCTCGCAAAAACAGCTATGCCCTCCACATCCACTTATAGATTTTTCTTTGACAAGTTGCACTTGTCTTCCCAAATCCATTGTCTAGCATTGGACATTGGCTCCAATGGTATCTAGATCCCGGTGGGGTTAATAGGTCATGACCCATGATGGAAAGAATCGGAAAATTAATTACGCTTCATTTTCGCTATTTTAGAACATTGACACTGTATTCACCAATGCTATGGATATGTTCGGAGATGGTATTCAAAATAGTTTATTCCCAAGCATGAATCCTACTCATTTGTATATGAAACAAAAGGCCTAGCAAGAGGTAGTAAGTATTTTTCTTCTTATGAAGCACGAATTATATAAATTATGAAAACTGCTCGATGAGGATACCATCTCCATCCATAAGACGGAACTTGTGCATCGAATCAAGTAGCATATGTATCACGCATATTCCAAAGCCAATTCATCACCATTGATAATATCTGTCTCCTCACTTTATTTCAAATTTTTCGCTACATAGAACATAGAGTTTCGACCCCCTCCAAGTTGAACATTTGTTCCAAGATGGTAGACAAAACAAACAAACAGAATGTCCATGTAATATTTTTTGCCTTCACGACCAGTAATAGTTTCGTCGAAGAAGGGATAACCCCTCTTTTACCGATTTTAATTGACATCTTGTAAAGAAACGGAACGGTTCGATTAATTGACAAATAATCGCTTGTGCCCAAAGTATATATTGCATCACGAAGAACCTACAAGAAATCTCTAGACTTTAGCAACCCTCCAAAATTGTTGTGTGAATATCGAAAAATTAGCACTTCCACGAGTGGAGTAGAGTGCGGGCACACTCATTTTCTCACATGCCTTATTCAACATCTCGTACATTGAATTCTACCCCGTTCTCATGTCAAGATGGAGTTTTCAGGCTGTCTTTTTTTTTTTTTTTGGTCGAATTCCAGCCTGTCTTTGATGTGGATATAATGTCCAACTTTTTTATGCTGAAAATGAATGTAATGTTTTGAACAGGATCATAAAATTGACAAGACAATCTTGCTAGTAGCCAGAGAAAAAGAATAATGATTTAAGGGCGAAAGACACTGAAAAAGTGATCACTTTCTTATTAGTAGCATACATTTTCCAAAATTATCATAATGTCCATTATTAAAAAAGGAGAGAGGTAACCCTTTGAAATTGTAAATTTTCTATTTGATTGTTTAATAAATATCTTAATCATAAACCACAAAAGGAAAGGAAAAGCAAAGCATGTTATTCGGTTGCCTTGTGATAAAAAACACAAAACAAACTCGAATTTTTCCAGATACTCTGGTCAACTATGAACGAGTCTGATTTTTTAATTTTTTTCAGAAGTCCTCTATTTTTAACCTTTTTCTTTATAAATTAAAGGGCTCCCGTAATTTAACCTTATCCACGCGCAAAACAATTAAAATCAATATATATTTTCAATAATAATGTTTTTCGAAACTTAGAAACGATTCTTCGTTTTCAAATTCCGGCCGGGAATTGTTTATTAAATTAACTTTTCGCGGCAATAAATTCGACGGGGCGCCGTGCTTTAAATAGCAAAGGACGCGGCGACGAGGCTCTCACGATCAAATTCCAGAGTCCTAAAGAGTTCTCTCCGCGTCACGGTTCGTCCCCTTCGACGGCGAAACTTGGCGGGAGGTCGGAGGTCGGAAGCGCTCGAGCGCGCAGGACCTCGGCTCTCGGTCTCGCTCCGCCGACGATCGCTCGATCGCGACGGCGCAAGCTCGAGACACGAAGCCTCCGGCGCGGCTCCAGATCCATCCTCTCGCTTTTCCGCCTCGCCGCGTACGCGGGCGGCGTTCACCCGCTTCTCCGGCCGGGCGCGTGCGGTTTTTCTCGATGACGACCTCCCGCGCTAGCGTTAGGTTCGGATTTGGTTTCGCCCGAGGGGGGAGCGCGTATCGCGAGAGTGGAGGAGGGGGTTCTGTTTTGGAGCGGAAAGCTTGGGAGTAAGTTGACTCGAGAGAGAATTTTCGGCGTTCTTTCCGATTCGGGCGTGTGTTTTGTTACGATGCGTTAGCGCTCGCTCTGTTAGGCGATGCATCGATCGTTTCCCGAGAGCCTTGCGACTTCTGATGGTTTTGTTCGGAGTGATGTGGAGTCTAACCGTTTGATTCCAAAGTGCAAAACCGTGCGGAATTGTGTTCGATAATTTGTCGGAATGTTTTGAATGTCGTTGAAAATTCATTAGCAGATGTTTGAATAAAGGTTTCGACTGACATATGGGCCTTTGGCTTCTAAACTCTTGCTTCTGGTTGGAAAGTTTGAATTCATTCTTTTCGAGGTTTGCTCAGGTTCCCTGGGAAGAGTAAAACGTCACTCCACGCACAATGGTTTCGAAAAGACTTAATTAAACATAGGGTGTTTACTACACCCAACATTATGGTAGAATCATGATAGGGCCTTATATTATCTCTGTTTGATTTGGTGGTAGTAGCTGTTCGATTCTTTCGTGAAATGTTGCCATTTTTCAGACAATCTATATTAGGACAAGAAAATGTGGCAAGAAAATGTGGGTAATTTTTGTCTATTTGATAAATCATTCACTTTTTTTATGGTTAGAATAGTTTAATGTTTCAATGCTGTTCTGATATTGGTATGAAACCTAGATGCTGCTTCTGCGTGATGTAGCCATATCTGTTTCATATGGTCAAGACTGAATAATTACAGAGTGAGGCTTAGAAACAGCAATGGGAGGATACATATAAAAAAATTCTCAGTCATTTTAGTTCTCTTATATTCTTGTCTTTGGCGGTTCTTGTTACAAAACCTTACTAGAGCAGAAACTAATGAGGATTATGCCCATCTGTATAAACTCTCCACACTGGATTCCCCAAAATTCGGAAGTGAAAACTTCTGATCTTGTACCCCTTCCTAAGCTCTGTGAGCCCGATTTTTCTTGAATGAAGAATATTACAGGTAACTAGATGGCACGCCAGCTAATAACTTAATATGAGATGCCAAAGAGAAATATGATTGATGTGAATTTTTGGAAATGAGGTTCAAGTATCAGTTTATTGAAATGGAAAAATGGATAGGTGCAATTATTTGAATACCACAAGTTTAATGATTTTTTTGGAAACAGAGATTATGTGTACTCCTCCAATATCTATTCTCAGGAAGCCGAGAAAACAATGTAGAACCTCTAAATTCAAATCTTGCATCGCCTTCCTAAGCTCCACAAGCCATTCCCCTTTCTTGCATGTGTAGATTGCCAGGCCAGCAGATGACATACCAGTTGATAGTTGAGTCCTTTTTACAATGGTTGCATAAAATTTGGCTACCTTGGCCACTGAGCCCTGATATGGGAGGTCATTCCTTTTGCAGATCCTGGGTCTGCAAAAACGTCCCCAACTGTCCAGCAATTTGACAGAGCTACGAGCTACACCATTGAAGAAGATAAATAAACTGTTTTGGGTTTTGACCAGAGTATGGAAGAGGACTCTCATTAATGGAACTAGGATTTCCTTTAGTAGTTGGAACTATGAAGAGCTTACCTCTTCATGAGGACATTTTCTGTAGAAAGAGATTGCAAACATTTTCAGTCCCCTGGTAAAAAAAATTTCAAAGGAGTTCTTCATCTTGCTTGATTAGAAATTTAAGATGATAGGGATGTCTGATGATTATTGAATTTTGATTTACTTGGGCACACAGATTCAGTTTGTGCATTTTAATGAAAAATGTGCACTGGAAAGTGCACAAGTCCTTACACTGGGTGTTGCTTATGTGGCAGTTTGAGAGGGTGAAATGTCGGAAAAATCAGAGAGATTTTGATTTGAAGGATTTGATTGACCTTTTTCAAAAAGATTTAGACTTGATTGTATCAATTGAAATATATAGGATTTGATTGCATTTTACATGTGAAGCTTAGGATTTTGGCGATAATTTTTCTGATTTTTGACATAGCCAAGCCTCTCTCTAGAATAAAGGATGATAATAAGCTTTTGCTATGACTATAGATTGATGTAGCATGCTTCAGTTGTGATGGCACCAGATGAAGATGGAACTGTAAATTGTTTTGAATCAGAAGCTAGGAAGTAATAGAAAATTCTAATGACAGATTAGTTAAGTTAGATGAGTTATCTCCTGTAATTGCTATGTGTTTGATGCTCTAGGGAGTCATTACAGGAAAAAGAAAGTTTTTTGCATTATAATTAAAAGATTCGAGGCTTCCATGTGATTTATAACTAGTTTAGTTAAGTGAGATGTGATTTATAACTGAAATTCCTTTAGTTTAAGTTAGAAGAGAGTCTAGGATGTGAATGCATATCGTGTGTGAAGCTTACAAATGTTGGTGCAATTTTCTTGATTTTCGACATTGTCAACCTTTTTTTAAAATAAATGAATTCTAATAAGCTTTTGCTATAACCATAATGTTGCATGCTTCAATTGTAATGGATGAAGTTGGAACTGGGAATTGCTTAGAATCAAAATCTAGGAAGTATTAGAAACTGTTAATGACAGATTAGTTAAGTTAGATGAGTTTTTCTCCTGTGATTGCTATCTTCTGCTGGTTTGAAGGTCTTTGATGCTCTAGGAAGTCAGTACAAAATAAAATTTCTGCATCATTAATCAACAGATATGAAGCTTCCATGTGATTTATAACTAGATTAGTTAAGTTAGATGTGATTTATGACTAGAATTCCTTTAGTTAAGTTAGATGAGAGTTTGCGATCTGAATGCATAAGCTTAGGATTTTTGGTGCAATTTTCCCGATTTTCGACATGGTTAAACCTCTCCCTAGAAAGTAAGGAATTCTAATAGGCTTTTGCTATTGCTATGATGTTGCATGCTTCAATTGTAATGGCACCAGATGAAGCTGGAACTGTAAATTGCTTAGAATCAGAAGCTAGGAAGTAATAGAAAATGCTAATGACAGATTAGTTAAGTTAGACGAGAGTTTATGTCCTGTAATTGCTGTCTTCTGCTGGTTTGAAGGTGTTTGATGCTCTAGGAAGTCTTTACAGAAAAAATTCTACATCGTCACTAACAGAGTCGAGGCACCCATGTGATTTATAACTAGATTAGTCAAGTTAGATGAGAGTTTATCTCCTGTAATTGCTATCTTCTTCTGGTTTGGAGGTGGTTGATGCTATAGGAAGTTATTACGAACAGGAAATTTCTGCATCAGACTTCCATGTGATTTATAACTGTTCATTGGTATGTTAGGCATTAGGGGTGATCGTTCTGTTCCTGATTGTGCCTAGCAGAGAAACTTTTGCAATATGACTTAGATTTAATGGCCATAACTAACTTAATTTCAATTTAATTAATGGACAGCTATGAAACTGTACTCCATAATGTTCTCCTGGCATCTCATCCTCTGTTATTCTATTTTACTGTGTCAAAGATTTTAAAAGTCATTATACAAAAAGAATTATGTTTTTTTTTTTTAATTTAGATTGACAGCCATTGCTATTTAAAAACTTAGATATCTCCAAGGTACCTTCTTGTAAAACTGACTGATCTTCACGCCAAATTAAAATGTTGTAAGCCAAGTAGGATTTTGGTGCAACTCGGTGTCTCTTACCAGATCTATTGCCATCCTGCCTTCAGGTAGAATATTGAATGCGATGGGGCCTTCCCAGGGCTCCCTGCATTTCCAAGATTCATTCTTAGCTGGATTAAAAAAAAAACAGAACCTTAAAAGTAGATTAAGCTGAAAGTCAAGTTGCTGAGTTAGCTGTAATCATCTGTCTACTATAAGGTTGTAATTTTTCTGTACTGGATTTTCAGTTATCAAATTTCTATATTATTGTTTCGTACATTCAGCTCCTTGAATGATTTAAACTTTTAACGAGACAGCTTTTTCCTGTAAAGTATAGCCTGTGGGGCAGCTTGTGGATGCGATAAGATTATCAGATGACACAGTAAATCCAGTGGAGGCTCGTTTCTTATTTTTTAAGCTATAACCTTAGGACCAACCTGAAACTTTAAATAAAAATATGTACAGGACCCATATTATAGAGTTAGTTTTGGACTGGTAGTTGTTACTTCTTTTCTTTTTTCCCGCTATAGGAGTTTTGAGTCATTATAACTCCTGCAGTTTCTTTTATGTGGAAACTATAATGCCTTACGGGAGATGATTGAGTTTTGTAATAGAAGAATAACTTTCATGGGCGGAACCTTATCCTGTGAACCGTCCTATCTACAAAATGTTTGAACAGTTGCAGTATATAGTGGATTCACTAATTATGTCATTGAAATGTCAAGATTCATGATGGATGGTTTGTGAAGAAATGCGATTGCTGTTCATAATCGGTATTACATATACTGAACATTAAAATTTCTGAAATTTTACTCATCAAGGTGATGCTGCGATGCAGTCAGAGTAACTGCAGTGTTCAGTGTTTGGAGTGTTAAGAGTAACATAAAACACAGATGTTCTTGTTTAGAGGGATATGGAAGGCTCAAAGCAGAACATGACATCCTTACCCTGAATGGATGCTAAAGTGGATGATTTGCTCATGTCAAGGGACGTGAACTGATTGAGACATACAGGATGGCAATAGAACAGTGGTACATGGTACACGTTTACATTCCCTAACCTCAATATTGGTTGATAGATTTATGTTCTATGAAAGACAGGCACTATTAATCATTAGAACGTTAGTCTTATTTTAATAATACCTATAGTCTCTCTCTCTCCCCCTCCCCAAACAGATGTGGGTCATTTCATTTCAATTCCCGACACTTGTTTTGGCAAGTTATTAACTTGTGCTCACCTCTTCCCTTTCTCACATGCAGAGAACACACGGAGAGAAAATTTCTTGTCATAGTTCAATTACCATTGGGGGACAAAGCAAAGTGGAGAGTCCATTTTCCCCTTAAAGGTTGAATGACCTTTAGGTGAAGCGCGAAGCATTCATGAATGAGTGACACTAAAGTGTATGTACACTCTTCAGATCTCCTTAAAGAATAACCTACTCCACAAAATTTGTTAGCATTTATTCCATCTCATTATATTGCATTATTTGGTCCTGCATGGCAATCTGTGGTAGTAGCTTTTCACCTGCTGTCCAAAACAACCATTTCATCTACTCTTCAATAACTACCTGTCTCCCAAAGTTGGATAGGTTCTAAGGAGCTTTTGTCTGAAGCATGATCCCACAAACTTCCTGAAAACATTGCTAATACGGATTGCTGTGCCATCCTTATTTGACTCGATTTTCGGTGAAACAGCATTGAAATTGGATGATCTTTCCACATGTCGTGGGCCCAATGGCTCCTTTGGTGTTCCAGTTACCTTCCCGTTGCGTGTCGTGTTTGGATTTTTTTATCAGCTTGTTGATTGGAAATTTCTAATTGAATATTTTGTTATTAACATCAGACATGACCAATTACTTTACCAGAAAACTTATATGTGTAAGTACAAATTCTTGTGTAAACATGGTTTTGGCTTCATGGAAGACCCCCGCTTGAATAAGCAAAATCTTGTTACGTAATAGGTTATGACTTCTTTTTTTTTGTTGGTTTCGCCAGAATTTTCAACAAAAGTTTCATATAAGGTTTATGGAACTAAGGTTGCGTGCTCTTCTTCGATTCCGTCATGTCTCTATTAAGGTGCTGGCCACCTTCTCTGCGATTTTTCTGTACTTATATTGTAGACGACTGATTATTCCTGTGCACGCTTCTCTTAGAATGACATAATTCTGAAATGGCTATGCAGTACCGTCTAGAAGGACAAAGGGAATGAATACAGCCATGGTGCATGAAGAAAGACCATACATGGAGATCAAAATTGACCAAACTTTAATTGAACCTCTCTCTCTCTGGTGTGCATGCGGGCACTTGAATTTGTGCTTGTGGCCATGGTGGGGCGATGCGTACAGAGTGCTTGTTTTGCAATTGGAAATTGAGTCTTAATGTGCCCATGTTCTTGCTTAAGTATGCGAGATATTTGCTATATAAGTAAGGATTGACATTCAGCTCTGCGATTGATCCATTTTCACCCATGCTTTTTCTTGCCTAGGAGTTTGCAGGATGCACTCGCACATCGGTTACCTTCAAAAGTGGAATTGTATTACTCTGGGGAAGCACCATTTTGGTTCATTAGTTACATCATTAATGCTTCTTTGAAGGCCGACCTCTGCTTTCTGCTCGTAGGCTTTTTGAGTTCTATCCTAGGCCTCCAATTTCCATTACCTAACTCAGTAGAATTTTAGCTCAGATAGTTAATTCTTCCATTTTATGTGAATATTCCGTATTTTGAGTTTCGCAAACTGCAAGCACAACTGGGTAGACAACTACAAGGGATTAGAAAAAGACTTGAACATAAAGAAAGCGAAGATACCCCTTTTCTGGCAGATTTCTGGGCTGCTCTCTTTTTTTTTTCCCCCTTTTGTTGACAGGTGATGCTTTTTCTTAGGATGGATAAAGTGGAGGGGGAATTTCAAAAGAAACTCCAATCAACCAGTACTATTATTGCTACTAGGTTTTGCTTGGCTCATGTGATTGCTTCATAGTATCTACCATTCCTAACTACCTTTTCCCCCGGAGCATGTGGGAAATGAAGACAAGCAATTTATGAGGCGGTGATTTGAATTGCGGATCAAATTAATCATAACCCATATGGCACCAAAACTTTAATTATGGATGGTGATGGATCATGATGGCGGGGGTGAATTCTTTTATTGTCCAGTTGTATGAGCAATATCGATGTCAATAATAAGGAAACAAAAGGAAATGAGAATCTCCATCCTTCAAGAAAGATTATTACTAAGTCTACGTCGCAGTACTATAATTTCTTATGCAGAAGCTTTTATTTTATCATTTTTTTTTTTTGGAAATTAGGATCTTTTATTTGACGGTCCACTGCGTGCTTCACTAATTGTTATTCACATGAAGCTGAGATCCACCAAAATCTGAACATGGAGATGAGAAATGGGGGGGGGGGGGGGACAGCGTTTAGCATTTACACTGGTTCTGCTGTTTCCTGACACCCAAAGCTTGCCAGTCAACCACGAAGTATGTATTCTAGTATTTTTTTTTTCCGTTCTGTTTGTTACGTATGTGTTTGTCTTGAATGGGGGAGGGATATATATTTTAGGGGGAAGAAGTTGCTGCTTGAATCTGCTGGTGATTCTAATTAAAGGGCGGCAATTCGTACCATGTCATGTAATTAACGTTGACTATTCATGTTATTCTGTGTTGTCATCGAAATGCTTTATTGCGATGACAAAGTGTTTTTCTTTTCCTTTCTTTTTGACAAGTCAGTTTGCCTTTTCATTTCAACTAGAGAAAATGGGAGGACTAGATCCCATTACAAGTCCACACCCGAGCGCACTCTTCATTAAAAGCCACCATCCTAGCAGCACAACGAAACAGCTACTCATTGAATCAACAACTCCATAAAACAACAAATTGCAAGCTAAGTATTTGCTGACTATCGAGGTAGCGCACATTCCAACTCAAGAAAAAGCTATTTACAAAATGTTTTTCATATTCATTTATGTCAATTTGGAGTTAGGTCGTATCGTGTTGGATTAGGGCTTTTTCTTAGTAAACCTAAGTGTCAGATTAGGAATAGCCACCCTTAATTTTCAATCCCCATCTCTTAAGTTTTAGTCCATGAGACTAATCCCTAAGGCCTATCCCATTTTCTGGGCACCCAAATGCGTAATATTCATCTTGTACCATGCTTTTAGAAAGAGAGTGTGAAAATAGAAATCCATGAATTTGCTTAGACGGAGTCAGCTTGGAATATTCGAAACTTCGAAGCTCTGCAATTTCCCAAAAGGGATGAGATTAGACACGCCAATGGGATGACTTGCATGTAATTTACTTGCCGCAATAAGCTTCCTTAAACAAAGGCAAACACATCGCTTTCATCGAGCTTATTTCAGCTATTATAATCTAATGCTAATGGGAATCTTGTAAAATCACTCCTGGAATGAAAATTCAATACCTTTGGAGTCTATTTCCTTTTTGTGCAGATGATGTCACTGTGGAATATTATATTGGTTATATATATTGCTCCTGGAGGATTGACTTATCCCCATCTCGTGAAGGAATTCTTTAAATTCGTGAAAAGCTTGGAGGCAAATACATTAATTGCATTCACTTCTTTCAACCCTTTAAATGATATGAAGACACGAAGAAATATAAACAATGGTTATCGAACTGGAGACCACACATTTTTCACACACCACAATGCATCGGTCAATCTTGACCTTTCATTCAAAAACGAAACCCGCGAGCTGCTTTTCAATGCGGCTCGGCTCGGGCATTGAGCTGCTGCAGCTGACTCTATTCATGCTCTTGCTCTTTCTTTTTTCTTTTTTTTTTCCATCCTTCGTCACGCAGTAGTCATACGTAAGAGAAACGTCTTGGCAATACGAGAAGCAGCCTAGCAGTCACAACGGGAAGTAGGACAAAAAAGAACGTGATTATCCATCAGTTTAATGAGAATAATCCTTGGATTATCCATTATTCAAAGCTAATCACGTTCGGTGAAGACATTGAATATTCTGCACCGGTGCAATGTTGAAGGACTTTGCTGATATGTATGTAGATATAGATGATTAATATATCTTCATTAATCATCTTCAAAAGCGTAAAGCGATTGCTGTTGGAGAAGATTGACCCGCATCTCTTCGATGGTTGATCTTCAAAGTAGGGTAAAGGAATCCGTCGCGGTACAGTATCAAGAAGCATGGACGATTGTTTTGAGCATGTTTTGAGGCGGCAATCCAATGTTCATGTTGACGTTAGGAGTTGTGCATATGCACAGGAACGTTATGACCATTAGGTATGAATAAGTGGGGGCAAAAAGATAATGAGCAGCATCTTAGCAGCAATGCACTCAAGGGTTACTTCAACTGAAAAGAAAAGAATGCCGAAAGCCGCCTTCAATAGGGAAAGAATCATCACCTGTGAGAAACATGTCGCTCGCGTGAACGTTCTCGTCGTGAATCGTGGGTCTGCAAATTGCTTCAACTTGAAGTTAAATAATCCCCATATTAAGATCTACTGGTCTCTCTTGGTAAGCTACTGGTCTCTCTAGGTGAACTACGACAGATAACACAGTTCAAAGATAGTTAGGCGTATCCATTACATACTCTGAAGCAGCTTGGATGGCCGGAAGGATTTTCCAAGTTCCCTTCGTCGTTTTATTCCCTTTAAGGTTTTCTTGCTTCTCAGCTGAATCAGCAGGTTAACTTTACTCCATTCTTGGGCAATTTCTGTTTCTGATGCTAAAACTGTGCATTGATAGACTTTATCGATCCAAAAGTCCGACCTTCTGTTTAGTTATAACAAGAAGATGACGACCTCGAGGCATTTCAACAGTAAAGGACAAGTAAGCTTTTGAGTTGAATTCTGAGAGGCTTACATCAAGTATGTCCTGTCCTGAGGGAATTTCACGCATTCCACAGCACAAAGTGCACTAGAGAACTGATTAGATCCTCTCGACAACTAGATACTGAAAAAGAGATGAGCATTACAATAGAATTTGAGCAACGTAAATCGAATTAAAATAATTAAGAGATCCTAATTCTTACGTCGAAATATGAAAGCTCTTTGGTGATACATGTCTCGAATAGGGGAAGTCCCTATTATCACCTTACATCTATTCCACCCCAAAGTACTTGCCCTCTTTTCTAATGGAAAAAAGTTTTCTTCTAGTTGTAGAATATTTTGTATGTGAGGGGAAATTGTCTCATCCGCCCTATATCTATTGTGTGGATGTCAATTTATTCCTAAACTTTTCAATTTTTATCAACTTATTACTATAACTTTCCAAAAATAATGTGGCGGTGCAATTATCATCAATAGTTTAGGATAAAATTGACAAAGTTGAAAAGTTTATGATTGCATTGGCATTCATATAATTTTGCCTTGTGTGTGATGAAGAGAGAATCCAAATGCAATTGCATGGAACATCAAGGTTTGTTCTTTTCTGCAATATCTAGTATAAACTTTCACATGATTTTACACTGTAATTGAAAATACCATCTAAACCACAAGAATCTCTCCATGTGATAATATACATTTCATATCACAATTTTTTATTTCAAATACATAACATTGGAATTCCTTTTCCAAACCTTTACAATGAGATGGAAAGGGCCATCTAGAATCACATAAATCAAGTTATTTTAATCAAGAACTTTTAGCCATCCTATTTGGAGAAGTATCCAAGTTCATTTTGCTATCTCAGCCCTTGATCCATCGTTCAATATATCACGCTTTTGAATTTTATACGCAAATTTACCCTCTCCAAATTATTGAGTCAACAGAATTAGATAGTCCAAAATTGACAAAACTCACCGACATACACACGCACACACGCAACCAAATCCTAATACCAAAAAATTAAAATTTTAATTTACACTCTTGGAGAAGATCATAGAAAAGAAATAAAATCTCAAAACACATCTCAGCCACTCAACAATTAAAAAAGTTGACTTGGTACTCATTCAGAATTAAATGAACTCCCTAAACTTAAAGAAAAGTTTGGCTTTTTTTGCGTGAAATGCCAAATCTCATGATTTTTGGAGCTTCGAAATTATCTAATTCACTTATGCTTATATTCATTTTGATGCTATGAGTACTTAGGAAAATTTAGAATACAAGTTGAGGGTCATAATTTCATTCTACAGGAGAACATCCCATTCCGAGGAAGTTTGACCCTCAACTTGTGCTCTAAACTTTCCGAAGTGCTTATTATATCAAAATCAACATAATTGTAAGGAGAATAGATAGTATGGAAGCTCCAAAAACCAATAGATGTAGCATTTTACCCAAAAAGAGCCAAACTTTCTTAGAATATGATGTTCTTCTATTAAAATGAAATTATGGCCCTCAATCTGTGCTCTAAACTTTCCAAATACTAATAACATCAAATTGAACACAATTATAAGTAAATTAGATAATTCTAAAGCTTAAAAAATCATAAAATTGAGCATTTCGCGCAAAAAGAAGTCAAACTTTTTTAAAATGGGAAGTTCTTACAAACCGAAAAACGCAAAGTGTTGAAGAGGCGGCCATGGTACAGTTACCTCATTAGAATAATTGTTAACCTAGTTTAGATATAAATACGCGATTCATGACTTTCACATCGTTCATTATATCTATCCATTTGTAATAACGTCGATCAATTTCCTATATACTAAACATACTCAAAGAATTGACAATCGAAAATAATATCACAACCCAGGCATCACAAAATCCTCTAGACCAGCAATCACAAAGTCGGGAATTTCGACTGACCAATTCAAGTACTTTTACTCCGAGAAGGACGGTGGTGATGTCTGTCTAGCGACCTCACGACCTTATTCCACGGGCGGACACGCTAGCCGCCTGCAGTACGACCGTGACTCGAACGCGGCACGCCTGGGAATCCGGTCCTAAACCCAAACGCATTTGGCCAGGAATACCCAGAATTTTCATTCCCATCCAAAGAAACCAAGCCGGCTAGCCGAAGCCGAGCGGGCTTGGAGCCACGACCGGAGCCGCGAAACGGGCGGGGGGGGGGGAAAATTGAACAATTGAACTGAAAATACCGTTGTAGTTGGGGATTCAACCGCATAAAGTTAGTTGCATGTCCTCTTCCCGCTTCTCTCTCTCCCTCCTTCTCTCTCTCCCTCTCCTTCTCAGCTGTTCCCTAATATCTAACAGTCAACTCCTAACAGCCCTCCTTCTCTCTCTCTCTCTCTCTCTCTCTCTCTCTCAGACACAACCCACACAAGCATAACCTAAGCAAAGCAAAGTAAAGAAGGAAGAAAGAGAGAGAGAGAGAGAGAGAGAGAGAGCCCTCATCCTCCACTTCGTTTTGTTTTATATCCTTAAATCTGTCAGACCCCACTCTCTCTCTCTCTCTCTCTCTCTCTCTCTCTCTCTAGAGCGCAACGAATGTTCATCGCCACCACCATTGGCGTCTAACATGTTGCCTCCTCCATAAAACAAAACCAGCCCCCCCCCACAACCTATCCCTTCCCTCAAGACTGCCATGGGCGTCGTCGACATGTCGAATAACAATCCTCCCACCTCTCGCACCAAGGACTTCTTCGCCTCTCCCGCTCTCTCCCTCAGCCTCGTAAGACCTCCTTCCTCTCTCTCTCTCTCTCTTGCACGCATTCGTCTTCAACGTGCACGTGTCTGGCTGCTGCTGCTTCTTCTTCTTCTTCTTCTTCTTCTTCTGCTGTTTGATTGTATTGGTTATGATTTATGTTTGCTTCTATTTGGATTAGGCCGGGATTTTTCGGGATGCCGGGGCGGCGGCGGCGGCCTCGGCCAGCATGGACGTGGAGGAGGGGGACGAGGGGAGCGGAGGAGGAGGAGGGAGGAGGGAGGATACGGTCGAGATCAGCAGCGAGAACTCGGGCCCCGCAAGGTCGAGATCGGATGACGAGTTCGATCCGGACGGGGACAACGACGAGGACGGCGGCGGCGGCGACGGCGACAAGAGCAAGAAGAAGAAGCGGAAGAAGTACCACCGCCACACGGCCGAGCAGATCCGCGAAATGGAAGCGTACGTGCTCTCTGATAACCGACAGTTTTTCCTATATACTCCAATACGTTTGTTATAGACCAGAAAGAAACATCAAGATCATATGATCAATCGAGACCACAACAATTGGTTAACGCCTTAATCTGAAATTGTCAATAATAAATAATTTCTGCAAGTTCTAGGCAATAAATTATGGTGGTTGGTCGTACAATGATACTCAAGTTTTAGGTTGTCTCGAGACCATACAAGACTGGGGAAATGACTCGGTCTAGGCGCATTGGTTAGCGTGTAAAATCTTTTGGCGATACGGAAGTATAGTACTTCTCCATGTAATCTTGTACCTTATTTATATATATATATGTACATGGAAAACTTATTATAAAAAGAAAAGGGAAAAAAATTAGTGACGTGCATGCATGCTTTCTTGGAACTAAAGAAGCAACAAAAGAAACTATTCTTGACCTGCTTTTTGTTCTTTGTTTGCATTTAGAAGTTCCCGAAAATGGCTATGGCCATGCAGCATGCACTGACCATCTTGTTTTCTATTGCTCCTGAGTACGATTGCCACCGAGATTTGTATTTACATATAGAGGTGTTCAAGCTCATTGGGTGTTTGTGCTTGCACTCGGCTCACGAAAATAGCTTGAATTCATCTTTGCATTTTAGTTGACATGGGTTTGATGGGGGAATTTTCAAAAGGTTGTTCAAGGAGTCGCCCCATCCCGATGAGAAGCAAAGGCAGCAACTGAGCAAACAGCTGGGACTCGCTCCTAGGCAAGTGAAGTTCTGGTTCCAGAATCGCAGAACGCAGCTCAAGGTTCGTTACTGTCGTGATTCTTTCTTTCCATTAGGTCCATCTGATTCGATTCCAAGTGCCCATTTTGATCGATTTCCATCATCGGAGAATTTTGGGGTTTTTCGAAACAATTTTTTGCCCATTGTCATTGTTCTCAAGGTTGTTTTAGCGTTCGAATTTGTAGCGGTCCTTATAAGATCAAAAGAAAACTTGAATTTTCGTGGTTTCTCTCTCTTGTGACGGGACTTTTGGAAATGGCATGAAAAATTGCAGGCAATTCAGGAGCGCCATGAGAATTCTCTGTTGAAAACAGAAATGGAGAAGCTCAGAGATGAAAACAAAGCCATGAGAGACACCGTACAGAAATCTTGCTGCCCCAATTGTGGCTCAGCCACCACAAGCAGAGATACCGCCTTGACAACTCAGGAGCAGCAACTCCGAATTGAAAATGCTCGACTGAAAGCCGAGGTTTTGAAATTTTCTGCCTTTTAGTCATCAAATTCTCTGTGGATCAATGCAATTTGCGCATCTTCCTCGACATGTTGAGCCCATCTTCTGTATATTGTTTGTAGGTCGAGAAGCTCCGAACAGCTCTAGGAAAGTACACTCCAGGGACGGCATCGCCTTCTTGCTCAGCCGGGAACGACCAAGAGAACAAGAGCTCCTTGGATTTCTACACCGGAATCTTTGGGCTCGACAAGTCGAAGATCATGGAGTTGGTGAACCAAGCGATGGAAGAGCTCAAGAAGATGGCTACTGCTGGAGAGCCGCTTTGGATCAGGAGCGTTGAGACCGGCCGTGAGATACTTAACTATGACGAGTACGTGAAGGAGTTCAAAGTCGAAGCCCCGAGTGAGGGCCGGCCCAAGAGATCTATCGAAGCCTCGAGAGAGACTGGGGTCGTGTTCGTCGACCTCCCCCGCCTCGTGCAAAGTTTCATGGACGTGGTAAGCCAACAACGCTGATTATGGTTTCCTAGTTTTGAATGAGTACAATGAAAATCGAGTAATGCATCAATACAGTAGTAAAAATCACCCCTCATTTTCTGTTTCCCTGGCGTTTTGACTGATATTCTTTCTCTGTTTTCTAGAATCAATGGAAGGAAATGTTTCCTTGCATGATCTCAAAGGCAGCAACTGTGGATGTGGTTTGCAGCGGTGAAGGTCCCAACAGAAACGGCGCCGTGCAATTGGTGAGTTACGTAGAAAATACAGAGGATAATACATTGTTTTTCCTCTGATTTTGAGCTTGGTTGGGCCAATTTCTCTTCAATGGAGAAATTTACCATTTGAAGAGATGCCAGTCCCTCGGATATATCCCTTCTCTGTCCTCTTTTCATGTGGTCCGGTCACATAAATAACAGCTAACAAAGTAAATATTGCTCATATTAACTTTTTCCTGTTGCAACCAAGCTCAACTGAAGTTCAAAAGCCACCTTTGTAAATCTACGGAGTTCGAAAATAAATTTCTGTATTTGGACTAGAAAATAGAGCCCTTTTGGAGAATTTTTCTCCAGGACTAGAACAATGGAGAAGAAAGAAGAAATTTTGCCTCTTTGACTGTCTTTTCTCCACCTCTCCATTCTCGTTACGACTTTGGCAAAAGCCTCTGTGGCTGCTAGAAATTGTTTGTACGTTGTTGACTCGTGGTCAAGAATCTTCCAAGAGAAGAGAGTGATGGGTCGGATGAGATGAGATCCCGGTTTTTACCGTGAAAAGTTTTGCAGATGTTTGCAGAGCTGCAAATGCTAACGCCAATGGTGCCCACGAGGGAGGTGTACTTCATCAGATACTGCAAGCAGCTCAGCGCAGAGCAGTGGGCCTTAGTTGATGTCTCCATCGAAAAAGTCGAAGATAACATCGACGCCTCTCTTGTGAAATGTAGGAAACGCCCCTCCGGCTGCATCATCGAGGATAAATCCAACGGCCATTGTAAGGTAAGACAGAAAGATCAAGCATTTATCAGCTACTTTCTCGTCAATTTACAGCAATAGTCGAGTGCCAGATGCTAGAAGATGAAACTTTGGTGTTTCCTCGATTAGATATGAACGATTTCGTACAATCTTGTGGTTTTTTCAGGTAATCTGGGTAGAACACTTGGAGTGCCAGAAAACCACCGTTCATCCCATGTACCGTACCATCGTTAACAGTGGCCTAGCCTTTGGCGCAAGACACTGGATGACGACACTGCAACTTCAGTGCGAGCGGCTCGTTTTCTTTATGGCGACTAATGTTCCAACCAAAGATTCAAATGGTAAGCATTAATGCACTTGCGCACCATTACTGATCCAAGCGGGTAAGTTTGTTAATCAAGACTTTCTTGCAGGTGTCGCCACACTTGCAGGAAGGAAGAGCATTTTGAGGCTGGCACAGAGGATGACACAGAGCTTTTGTCAGGCCATTGGAGCATCGAGCTATCACAGCTGGACCAAGGTCCCAACTAAAACAGGAGAGGACATTAGGGTGGCTTCTAGGAAGAATCTGAATGATCCTGGAGAGCCTCTTGGGGTGATCCTATGCGCAGTTTCCTCCGTACTATTGCCAGTCTCACCCCACGTACTGTTCGACTTCCTCAGAGACGAATCTCGCCGTAGCGAGGTTTAACCACAAGAACCTTTACAAATCCTAATTTAAGTCTGCATGAAATGTCAGGCATAAATTGACTAAAAGTTCTGTCTCGTGAATTTCAGTGGGATATCATGGCGAGTGGAAGCCCGGTACAGTCCATTGCTAACTTAGCAAAAGGGCAAGATCGCGGCAATGCAGTCAACATCCAAGTAAGTTTCTTTAGTTAGTTTGACTCTTTCCTAATCAAGAGTTGATCGGCTAGTTTCTAATTCTTCAAATTATCTGCTTCGCAATTGCAGACAATGAAAAATAAAGACAACAGCATGTGGGTACTCCAGGATTGCTGTACAAATGCTTACGAATCTATGGTGGTCTATGCTCCGGTGGATATCACAGGAATGCAGGCAGTGATGACCGGCTGCGACTCTAGCAACATAACCGCACTGCCATCCGGTTTCTCAATCCTGCCCGATGGGATCGAGTCGAGGCCTCTAGTCATCAGCTCAAGGCACGAGGAGAAGAGCTCAGAAGGAGGATCACTGCTCACAATAGCTTTTCAAATCCTAACAAATACCTCTCCCACAGCCAAGTTAACTGTGGAATCTGTGGAGTCTGTCAACACTCTCATATCCTGTACATTGCGGAATATTAGAACGAGCTTGCAATGTGAGGATGGATGACGACTTAAGTTTTATTTAAAGTAGATAGGGATAATTAACTGTACAACTAATAGGGTGGAGAAAAATTAGCAGTTTCAAAAGCAATGGCTTTTTTTCATTTGTTCTTTGGTTGGATTGGAAGGCTTGGCTTGGTTTTAAGCATGTTTTTATGCAGAATGTGGTGACTGGCGGGCAAGAGAGAGAAGAATTTTTGTTATTTGGGATCTGTTAAATCAACAGTGCAACATTATATTCTTCCTGTATATATAACTGCTGTTGATATTGTATGGTTCAGGGATTTTTCATCCTTTCTTTCGGGGTTTCTTGAGATGCAGGATAAGCTACTTAATCCAAACCCCGGCATCATCGACAGCTACTCACCGCTTTACAATGACACAGAATTGTATTATTATATGTAATCCTGAAACATCATAGGCTTTGAAAGTGTCGGAAGATACAATGCAATCGGTTGCTTTCTATGTGATAATACACATTCCGATGAACTACAACAGGACATTAGCACAAAAAATTAAAGGAGTACCAAGAAAACCAACTCCTCAAGGTATATTATTCTTGTGATTTGCAATCCCTGCCGACACTATGCCAGTGACTACACTATCATTATGGAATAACAGGGCAAATAAATTCTTCTGTAGGGACATTTTTGTTGCTTACGCAGTGCTCCTATAAACAAACAAAACCGAATGACCAAATCACAAGAATGATCCTATTCAGGTTACAAACACTGTCCCGTCGGCATTTCATCAAACACTTGCGTCACTTTTCCTCCTGAAGGAGGTAAACGTACCGTAACCATTGCAAGTTCGGGCCACCAGGTGGATCGTACAGGCACTAACCCCTTGATGAACACCACTTCAGCTATGAAAAGAAGGCACAAAAGTGGTAGATGCCAGAATCTTATTTTTAATCCTTATCCAAATAACGTCTAGCTCAGTTGTTACGCAACTCGTTCGAAAGTTCAGCGACGACAGAGTTCCAGAATCCACTATGCTCAATCATGAAGTTCGTCGAAATACAATTCAACCCATTACAGATAACGGGAATCCGAAGAAAAGGCAAGAAAGAATTCATACTTAAGAAGCAAGAATTTCCAACAACGAACCCCGAATTTCAACCCTCCTGCTGACCCTGCGACTCCAACGGCAGGCCAAGCTCGCCCTCCCCATCGCCCCCGCTCTTGCTCGCCGCCTTCGACTTCCTGGCTGCGACCGGGACGGCGATGAAGGTCTTGGTCTTGCTGATGGGTCGGCTCTTCTCGAGCTGGACGAGGTCGCCGACCTGGAACCGGTTCTCCGGGTCGTGGGCCTGGAACTTCTTCTTCTTCCTCACGCGGCGCTTGTACTTGGGGTGGGGGGCGAGGCGCGTGACCTCGACGGCGACGGTCTTGTCGCTGGTGGCGCAGACGACGCGGCCCTGCAGGGAGCGCATCGCCCGGATGGCGGGCAGGGAAGTGGCGGGCCGGCGAGGGGCGGGGAGGGAGACGGCGGCGGGCTTCGCGAGGAGGGAGAGCGGGGCGGTCCCACGGAGGAACGTCGAGGAGCCGCCGCCGCCGCCGCCGCCGGCGGTGGTGGAGAGCTTGAGGGAGTGGAGAGGGTGGAGGAGAGAGGAGGCGAGAGACATGGTCGCTGGTTGTTCGATTGCAGAGGAAGAGTGGATGAAGAAGATGATAAGAGGGAGGTGCTCTTCCAACATTTTTTCTTTTTTAATTCTTTAAATTTTTCCAAATGGGCTTGCAAGGGCCCGATCCAATAAAGGCCCATTAAATGCATATGGACCTGGACCAAGGGCTCGAGGCGGATCTTGGATCCGATCGATGGGGCGGGCCGGGTTTTAGGATCACGGGAGGATCGTCGGATGGATAAGGCTTATCCAGCTCCGGTCGTCCTGGCACCACACAGGGGCGACCTCGTATCTCTCCCGGACGAGCTGCTCTCGCCACGTGGCGCCCCGGGGCTCCAGCAGGCGACGAAGATTTCAGCTAAAAAGGCAGAAATGTTTTCGCCGCGAGATCGAGAAGAGAACCAGAGATGGCGTCGTCGCTCGCAACCTTAGCTGCCGTTCAGCCGGTCGCGGTCAAGGGTCTCGGCGGCAGCTCCCTCGCCGGGACGAAGCTCCACGTGAAGCCCGCTCGCCGGAGCTTCAGACCCAGAAGCGTCAAGTAAACGAACTGCTCAAAAGAGTCCATCGTTGCTTATCGGTCGAGCTGGTTTTTAGCACGTCCCTCGTCGGGTTATAACCCTTTTCGCTTCTTTTCTTGATGAAGGAGCGGCGGAGTGGTGGCCAAGTACGGAGACAAGAGCGTGTACTTCGACTTGGAAGATCTGGGCAACACCACCGGCCAGTGGGACTTGTATGGATCCGACGCTCCTTCCCCTTACAACCCTCTTCAGGTTCGGCTCTCTACCTCGCGCCGATCCCATCGATCTCTCTTTGTTATCATCTCGTGTTTTCTCTTGGGGAGTTTAATAATAATGTATGCTGGCGACATGTGAATGACGATCCTTGTGAAGACTCGGATAATCAATGGTGAACCCTGGTGATGATCTCCGGTGACAATGCATTTCTCTCTCTCTCATGTAAAAGACACGGCGAGTAGACAGACTTGTTCTAATGGCGTGATGCAATGGACATGACTCATATAAGTTCATAAAACGTAGGAGAACTAGTGTTCTTGCAAGACAGAGTGTTAGTTGAGCAGTTTCGTGATACATGATTGATCTGATCTTGTATGATGAGTAACGGCATTATATATAGCGAGTCGATGTTGTGTGCAAACTTCACATTTAGGCTTAAACGGCATTGTTGCGATTGTAATGTTTTGTCGCTTCCCTTATATAGCTTTGCAATGTATTGTGTAATTTAGCTCATGTCACGTTCCTCCGATATTGCAGAGCAAATTCTTCGAGACATTCGCGGGTCCATTCACCAAGAGAGGCCTGCTGCTTAAGTTCTTGATCCTGGGGGGCGGTTCTACCCTCGCTTACCTCAGCGCCACGGCTTCGGGCGACATCTTGCCAATCAAGAAGGGCCCACAACTCCCGCCAAAGCTGGGGCCACGCGGCAAGATCTGATTTCGGTTCGAGATTTTGATCTTTCTTCAGTGTATGTATCCTTTGTACACTTCTGAAATTCGTAGGCCGCCCTATGTGATCATTAAGAATTGTCTCATTGATATGTAACATGTAATGCCATGGAATTTTTAAGCATGACAAGGTTTCCCTTCTGTCTATGCCAACCGATGTTTTTACTTCCTGGTTATAGTTCTGCAACATTACAAGTGTTGGATTGCCTTGTAATGTTTCCGTCTATGGCTGCGTCAAGTTATCCTAGAGGCGCCATTGCCAATAACTTTGGCAAAGTACCTCTCTTGTGTTGCTGTAGTTAGGAGAGAAATCATAAACTATTGCATGCCGAGAGTGCAGGCGGCAATGATTAAGAGATCCGACTGCTCGTAGGAACAACTCGCAAAAGCTAAACAAAAGGGTTCATTAAGTAGGCAGGCCACAAAGTTACACGGCTGCTTTGCTCATAATGCCAAGCATGTAGTTTGCTGTTTTCTATTTACATGAAGAAGAAAATTATCTAATAGCTACTCTCAAACCCGTTCAGGGTCCTGACACAGACAGATTGCCGGTTCTATTTACTCTCCGATGTCTCTCTTTTTTCTCTGTGCTTGTCCCTAACCTTCTCTCTTCCTACAAGTATCACTAATGCCGTGCGGTCGGGCTTCTTAAACCCCCGGCGCGCTCAAGCTTTTCTATGTAAGAAAACTTCTTGGGCGTACCTGCATTAGATAATTTATTCATATGCTTTCCATCGCTGTCTTTTAGCAACTCATCGCCTCCTAGGTCCTTCTTCAAATTGGCGTCTCCTTGATCCAAACTCCACCCCATGAAATCTGATAGAGTCATCGAAGACGGTGTCCTTGGAGAAGCAAGTTTCTGCGCATCTTCTCTTGGCGAGGAGAAGTTCTCCGACTCCTTGAGCGGGGAAGAATCTCTGAACCCATTCTCCGTGGCCGTCGCTTGTGATGGATTTTGTGCGACATAGTCAGCGTGTAGGACCTCTTCGACCCTCGACATGACTGTGAAGGCCAAGCTTTCGAGTACCCTCGAATAGCTCTCCAAAATAGCTTGACCTACATCCTGTAAAAACCACCCCTATCAGGTGATGAATATAATTGGATGTCGTGATAATTTGGAAGCATATAAACATATCCGATAAACAGGTAGCGGAATTTTACCCTGTTATATTGGATTTTGCTGATGTCGAGGGCCGACTGGGGAAGTCCCGGGAACAGTTGCTTGAGGAGGAGTAAGATGGTCTCGGCTCTTTCCTCGAAGAGCTCTCTCTTCTCCAAGCTCACAGCCGAGCCCCAAGATGATTTCCCGTCCTTGTTGGTCATCTTCCTCTTCCATATCACGATTGAAGCCTCGATCCTGTTCTTAAGGTCTAGAATCTTGTGTTCGGACGTTAAATCCATCGATGAGAGGAACAGATCGGGGTCAAAGAATTCCACCGTAATGCTCCTATAGATTGAATCTCCAAGGCTTGCCCTTCCATTCTATAGACCAAAAGCACCAGGGAGGATTAGTAAACCGATACAGGGTCGTACTTTCTTAAGTTCGCGTTTGAGTTTCTCTAGCAACATATCTCTGCATTAGTTACCTTGGGTAAGGATTCGATGTAGCTATCAGGAATTTCCATCTCGGACAGAACTTGTGCGTTTATGGCCATGGCTGCTTTGAGCACCTGATTCACAGAATCTTTTTGAGACTGTAACCATTTCCGTGACGCTTCGGGGAGGCCCTCTGGAGGAACTTTGACTGTAGGAAGCCACCATTTGTCGTCCATCGTCTCTTTCTCGGATTGGTCTACATCTTTGGAGACGTAATAGAACTCAGTTTGGTTTAGGAAGTTGTCTAGACAATCCTGCACCACATGAAGCCATTTTTTATCATTGAAGGAAGGTGTCACTGGCAATTTTAGAGATAGAATAATCGACGAAATGAAACCTTAAAAGCATTTCCACTCACAATGAGCATGGCGTCCAATTTGCGCAGCGCGGGGATGTTCATTTGCAGATCCGTACGCTGCTTCGTGACCATTATCTAATAAACGAAAGAAAAAGGATTTTCATTGTGTTAATATGGGAGAGACAGAGGGAAAGTGGAAAGAGAGGGTGAGAAAGATTGTGATCGTCACCTCCATATTCATCCCATTCGTTTTCTGTTGAGAAGGAACGAATTCGACAATGTGGTCGGTGACCGATAATAGCCAATTGATTTCCTTCTTCCACCTTGCTCTTGTTTCGGGCGACATTGGCTCGAGACGTTTTTGCTCACCAAACACAGAAGCTGTTGCATATTAAAACAGGATCAACATCAGACTATTCGATCCTAACAAATTGCAGAACTGAGAATAACGGAGGGAAAGTCATTGGCTTTTTTATTTTGCATTCTGCTTTTTAACATTGTCATCGATTCTTAGTGAAGATTATCATCATAATTTGGCAAGACAAACAAGGGAGCGAAACCAACTAACATATTTACCTGCAAGATTGGTGATGGCATTTGATAATGCCAAAGCTGAAGAAACACCTTTGCCTCCACCAGACATGTCCTCTCCCAAAAGCAACTTGGCAAATCTTTCCTTCATCAGTTCCATGTCTGAAAAAAGAAGAGCGAAATTCATGAAAAAACTTCAATAAACATATAGTTCAAATCACGGCGATTTGCAAACTGAATGTGCGAAATTCTTCTCAAAACAGCAGTCCTAATCTCAAAACTCACCTGAAGGGTGCTTGTCCTTCCCGTCTTCATGGGACAACCGTGACTTGGCAACCTTATCATTGGTCCGATGGAGCGACCAATCCCCGTTGGTGTGTTCGACGCTCATAGTCCTGGTGTGGTGGCCCGTGGCTTCGCGTGTCCCTTTGTGATGGAACAGCCTAGACCTATAGATCTCTTGCTCTTGCTCAATGGCCCTGACCATCTTTATCAGAGAGAAAATTCAACCTCGGATCAGGATGAGCTGGGGAAACTTTGAGAAGTGGGGTGTTGTTGAGTTGAATTTGAGGAAGGATACAACCATGGAAATTGTCAAACCCTTTCAAGAATTGAACAACTTCTTAAGTTGTGGGAGGGATATAAGTTTAGGGCAGGAGGCCAAGACCGACACAATGCGTGATGAGAGAGAGAGAGACTAGGATCTGTGGGGATTTTTTGGGGGAGAGTTGACAGGAAATGGAGATGATTACCCTTTTTTTTTGGGGGGGTTTTTTCTTTTAATGTTTGACTTCGAACGTGGGGTGCATGTTGGGAGGATTTGGGATGTTTGAGGAGATGTGCATGACTTTTGGTGCATTACTCTGATTCGGTTTTTTCTCTCTATTCCGAGAATGTTTCTCCACTGCCGTTCTATATTCTATAGATAGGGGAACCAATTTTTAAGGACACGAGAGGAATTCGGCGAAGACATGCATGCCTGACCACACCCCCCTCTCTCTCTCTCTCTCTCTCTACTTAGTTGATAGAAACTCCCCTAAAAATAAGGTGACGACTTTTTGAAAGGGACGTCGCAGCGAATGCTTCCGAAAGGTTCTTCCAAGCTTAGAGAAGACATGGGGGAGAGCCACTCAAGACAGTAAATAAAATCTTGTAACCACATCGCCTTCACAGCCATAACCGAATCCGACTCGACTTATCGATCATTCAGTGAATGTAATTTGTTTTTAGGAAGGAAAAAAACCGGCTAGAAGTGTTGGTTGTTCAGACTGTTGAGATATCAATGGTAATTCGATTTAGGACATAATAATTTTCAGTTTAAAAAGGAGTTGGCTAGGTAGACAAATCGAACATGTGAATGCATAAATGTAAATAAAACATTCTCTACTTCTACTTGGAGAAGCGGAAACCGATGCTTTTGACTTCTAGGTGATGAAATACTTGTGCCTAGAAAAGGGGAAGGGAAGAAAATCAAACAATAGAGAAGTGGGAGAAGGAGATGCACCATATACATGTGTATGTATTCTCTCTTCTTTTTTTTGTGGGGGGGGGGGTTGGGGATGGTCTAAAGTATGTACTCTTCTTCGTTCCAATTAAATATTGCCTTTTTTGCATCATGGAGTTTCTAAACTTACAATTTGCACCTCTGAGTTCTACTTATGCTTGGGGTATAGATTGGACCGAACCGAGTACTGGACGCAAAATTTCTTATTTTAATTTATGACACAATCGAAAGACAAATACCACAAAAAAAAAAAAAAACCTTTCCAAACTATGCCAATTGTGACTTTTTTATATTGCCAAAAATCTTAAATTTGCCCACTATGACATAAATATTCCATTTTTTTTTGTGTCACGAAAAAACCCAAATTTGTATTAGTGTAACATATTTATCTTCTATTTTAGTTTCATACAAGGTATATTCTTCATTCTTACATAAGTTTACAAAATATTAAAAAAAAAAAAGAGGTAATATCATAATGGGAAAATTTATGATTTTTAGTGACACAAAAAAAAGTTCGGCTATTCACGTTATAATAGATATAGTTTGGGATTTTTTGTGGCTTGGGTGGGCCGCATTTGAAGAGGCAATTGCTTGCCCAGGCCCACCCTTTTTGTCCTACAAGGCGAACCAAGCCCAGGCGAGCAGCTCGATCCGGTCCAATTTTGCTACTTCAGCTCAAGCGGCGCCCCTTCGTACAGTCAACCTCAAGAAAGTTAGATAACGATTGTTGGGTCGGTGTCGGGTTCGGATCTCCCCGGACCTGAAATTGCAGCTGTATAACTTATATTATTGGGGTTGTTTTGGAATTATCAACAGATTGACTCCGGAAAGGAACTATAATATTCGGTAATGGGCATGTGAATTGGGAGGATTGTCCAAAATACTCTAAATTTATCGTGTTTTTTTGTCAATTTAATTTTAAATCTTTTAATTATGTCAATTGATTGCTCAATATTTTCATGTTTTATCAACCGAGACTTATTCCATCAATTTTCACTAAAAATTAATGTAGTTTATTTTTAATGATATTTTAATTTTTTCTTTCCCGCACCTTTTGTAGCTTTTAGGAGCGAGGGTCGGCAAAGGCTTAGCGGCCCTCGCACAGTATCAGCGAGGGTCACTGTTCATCGCTCCAAAAATAAAAAAGAAGAAGTAAAGCAAAAGGGAAAAACCGTAAAAATTTCAATGAATAATTAGAATATTATTAAAAAGAATGTTTGTAATTTTTGGATAAAATTGACCTAAAAGATTTAAGACTTTTTGATAAAATTTCTTTGGCGCACGCCTAAAAGATTGGACCCACGGGAGGCAATGACAAAACCTATAAGTTAAAGAAATCGAAAAAGCTACTGGGACGTTGTCGAAGTGCATTTTTTCAAGAATCTCTTGCGATGCCATCGCCGGCTGACATTTGTCATTTTCTGCTCCACGACACGAGCATCCAACATGGAGACCCAACGATGATCATGCCACATGAAGCCACCGTAATTTTTAGTACTGCCTAAAAGATTTAAGACTTTATTCATAATATTTTTTGCAGGCACGCCTAAAAGATTGGAAATCTCTTGCAATGCCCCGCACCGGTTGACGTTTGTCATTTTCCGGTCCACGACATGGGCACCCGACAATGAGGCTTATCATATAAAACAATTGACGTATGTAATTTCTAATTAAAAATAGCCTAAAAAATTTGAAATTTTTTTAATAGTTTTTTTGCACACATGCTTGAGCGAATAATAACTATTATGGCCATAAATTGATTTATGAAATAGAAATATAAAAAAATATTTTTATTTTTAGATGAGTTTCTAAACAAAAATATCGTTTAATAACGATACAAAATTTATATTCCAAAAATAAATTTGTTTGATAACAACATAAATTTTTTTTTCTTAAGTGACGACAAATGTCGGGAGGTGGCCAATGGCAACCAATGGTAAGCAGCGACCGGCGGCAATGATCAATGGAGGTGACGAGTGACAATTGGTAAGAGATTGCGGTAGACGGCGACCAGTGATAGGCAATGGTAGGTGGGCGTCCGACTAGTAGCGAAGGTAAATTATAAGAAAATATTTTATTTCTCAATTCTATTTCAGAAATATAAAATGATTGAAAAGTTTTACCTCTCATTTTTTTTCCAAAACTATTTCAAGATCAAAAATTTGTTTCAGAAATAAAAATAAAAATTAAGTTATCGAATGAATTTCTGTTAAGATAAAAATAGTTATAAAATAAAAATATAATGATTATTTTACGTGCCCTAAAAAGGGAAATGATGATAAAATCTGAAGGTTAAAGTAATCGAAAAAGCTAATGAAACGACGTCCGAGTGCATTTTTTTTAGGGGCAATGCCACGCACGCATCGCCGGTCGACGTTTGTCATTTTCCGCTCCCCGACACGGGCACCGGACAAGGAGAGTCGTTGAACGAACGCAGAAGAACGATCGGCAGCCACAGAACAGCAACCCTTCCAAGCATATAGGAACGCCATAGTCGCTTCGCCCGAACCTCTTCGTCCAAATCCACCGCATACCCAGAAGCCAGAAACGCCCCAATCCGCCGAAAAACCCTAACTTGCTTCGACCCACATCGACCATGGACTCGATCGGCGTCCTCATGGCCTGCCCGATGAACGCCTACCTCGAGCAGGAGCTCGAGAAACGCTTCCGCCTCTTCAGGTTCTGGCAGTTCCCCCAGAAGCCCCAGTTCCTCAAGGAGCACGCCGCCTCCATCCGCGCCGTCGTCGGCAGCTCCGTGGCCGGCGCCGACGCCGAGCTGATCGAGGCCCTCCCCAGGCTGGAGATCGTCGCCAGCTTCAGCGTCGGGCTGGACAAGATCGACCTGGGGAAGTGCCGGGAGAAGGGGATCCGGGTCACCAACACCCCCGACGTGCTGACGGAGGACGTGGCCGACCTGACGATCGGGCTGTGCCTGGCCGTGCTGAGGAGGATTTGCGCCAGCGATAAGTACGTGAGGAGTGGCAAATGGAAGAAGGGGGACTTCAGGTTGACCACCAAGGTTCGTTCCTTAATGAAACTTTGGCATTTCTTGTGTGGGTGGCAGCTTATTGGGTTGACTCTGATGGCGTGAGGTTTGAGGGATGGATTGCTGTGGTTCTTGGCGTGTCATTGCGATCGCGTATGCGTCGAAAACATTGTTGATTTGATTGATGAGATAGCGGAAATGGCCCAGATGGTGCTATTTGATTTTTCCTTCACTTTGATTGCGCGGGAGTGCTTGCTGCGTAGTGCTGAGAGATATTGATGCTTTTGGGTTAGCAGGCATTCTGGTGTTTTCTGTCGGGTCCTAAGTTGTTTCTCTTTCTGCTGACTTTCTAGGTACTTCTGATTCAACTTTACACACGAGCCGCATACTCTTATCTGGAGTTGGTTGATGATGAGTCTGGTTGATTTGCCTCTTATCTCTAGTATGCTTGTTTCTTTAGCATTTATTACATGGCTTGGCCCTTCTCTTAGTTTGTTCTGTTAAATGCGAGCACGGAGTTTATTGGGACGTGTGTTGCCTTGGGCTGTAAAAGGATTGGTTAGGAGATTGTGGAGACTGGCACAATATGCTCATGTTCAAGGTTCATTGTGATTTTCACCAGAATTACTTGGCCTTGTCATTTCAGTTGTCAATTAAAATTATATGGACATTTTTCCTTTGGAAGTTGATTACTTATGCAAGTGGAGTTCATGTACTTAATATGCAAGTTTTCTGTGCTGTTTCTGGGCATTTAACCACTGGTCCCCCTATGTGCGCAGCTAATTTTTGTGCATGCGTATTCTTGTGGACTTGCCTGATGGAATAGGTTCAAGGAATATTGTGTTCTATCAAAACGTAGAAGTAAAAAAAAATTTCCATCATTCCGTTGATTGATTGATCGTTTTGGGTGTTCAAGATAATCCAATGGAGTTACGAGGTCATCTAAATCTCTAAAGTGCAATGTTTCTCCATTTCACGCCCTTCCTTATGTGTGTTTGAAATCTCTTGATCTTTTTGTGTAATGAAGATATATAGCTGGATTCATGAGTAATATGTGGACTTATTTTTTTTCAGTTCACTGGAAAAACAGTTGGAATCATTGGATTGGGCAGGATAGGCACAGCAGTAGCCAAGAGAGCCGAAGCATTCAACTGTCCGATCAGTTACTACTCCAGAACAGAGAAACCAGATTGCAAATACAAATACTATCCTAGTGTAGTCGAATTGGCCTCCAATTGCCATATCCTTGTTGTTGCATGCCCTCTCACGCCGGAGACACGCCACATCATCAATCGCGAGGTCATCGATGCATTAGGCCCCAAGGGTGTTCTCATCAACATTGGTCGTGGCCCACATGTTGATGAACCTGAGCTCGTATCAGCGCTGGTCGAAGGCCGACTGGGTGGGGCTGGGCTCGATGTATTTGAACATGAGCCTGAAGTGCCTGAAGAGCTATTTGGGCTCGAGAATGTCGTTCTCTTGCCTCATGTTGGAAGTGCCACGGTGGAGACTCGCAATGCCATGGCTGACCTTGTCCTTGGAAACCTTGAAGCTCATTTCACGAACAAACCGCTTTTGACTCCGGTTGTTTAACTGCCATCAAAGGTATGTGGATACCGAGATTATTGTGGCGTTCTATTTACTGCTTGCACTCCATAATTGATTGTTCCCCCTGGCAAATTGAGGGGGAAATGCTTGTTGGGGTAACTATTGTATGCTTTCCAACCACGGATTGGAGGTTCAAACTATGGTTCCATTAGTGCTTTATTAGATATGTCGACTTGCTCGTTTCGATTGCGCTCTTACCACCGACTAGTGTGTCCCAATGATTCTGGAGTTACTGTAAGTTGGCTTCAGTGTTGTAATAAATAGGAATCTTCTCATTCTGTCCGTCGCTAGTGGCAAAAGTAGTATGTTCTATCACAGAAAGATGCTTTGACAATGGACATGGTGCTGCTGAAATCAAGGTAGTTATCAATTGTCCCAAATAGATTTTGATTGCCCATGTCTGGTGTGTTCATAGGATAATATGGACTGTCAAAATTACCTTTTTCCAGTGCATTGGAGAGAATTAAAATCACTTTGGTCTTGGCTTATGAGTATATAGGATCAATGCTTATCTGGTGATCAATTTTGGCATGATTTTTTTGATTGCATGAGCTTGGGGAGTATGTTTTCTCTCCATGCACAGGATGAAGTCCCGGAAAATCGTTGCACCATGGCAAGGATCTGACTATAAACCTCTGGATATTGATATCGCTGTATGTTTTTGGATATTGCAAATGCATGATGCCCTTTAGTTTGAGCATGGTTATATCCTCGAGGTGCCATGGCAAAATCCATGGGGGAGGGAAGTACCGAAACCGTCAGACTAAGAATCCATCCTGCCGTTACACAATCCTCAATTTTGGTGGAAATGTGGTTCTGAATTGATTCTAGACTTTCACTTGATTAAAAGAAATTAGAAGAACATAAGGAGGCTAAAAATTCTTATTCTGTGTTAACTGTCTTACATAAATCTTTGCGATCCAGATGACGAAGCAGATGATCTCGTGTTTGTATCTCGAAATAGTGCCGATTTGGTTTCAATAATGAGTCAATTCCTCGTGGTCATTCAAGGTTGAATGAAGACCAGTACAACTCTAGAATCGAAAATACATCGTACGTAATGCTTCTTTTAACGTATAACACGTAAAATTTAGTGGATGTATTTGTGTAGAAACTGAATATCTAGAGGTTTGGTAATGTGTGCTTTAATGGGCTGACGAACAGGTTAAAAGGGTGTCCACCATTTTCAACTTATACAGCAGTCCTTCTGCGTTTCTGCGCTTCTTCTAAACATTATAAAACTTAAAAAGCATGTGCGACGTTGCTTGCCCCTCCTCCCCAAAGAGAAAAGAAATACTCATGAAAGAGAGAGAAACAAAAAAAGGCGCATTTTGCAAGGTGGGTCTCGGTTCATTCCGACTTTTGTGGAAGTGAAACGCGTCTGGCCTTACATCAGACGTTATCCGAAAGCTTCAAGAAACTAAACCAGCTCACCAGTGAGCCACAAACAAATCTTGAATAGCTTTCTTCTCCTTGGACATTACATTGTCGTCGTCGACACTTCATCAGTAGCGGAAACCAATCAATTGGACAGGGTGAAAGATCATTTCCCAGAAAAATATCATCTGGAAAGGTCTACCCATCCTTTTCATTTCTCAGAGAGATACACACAAAAAGCACAGCTCAGATGCTCCTCCAAAAGTTCAAAAAGCATCTAAAGCCCATCTCTTTTTCTCCTCTCTCTCTCTCTCTCTCTTCTGAAGAAGATAGCTAACAAAAAGAAAAGGTTTAAGCTATTTGACACCTTGAGATTGATGTACCAATGGCACCTTTCTCCCACTCCCAAGGATCTCATGATGCAACAGCATGAGCACACAAGGCTCAAGAAGAAGCGCCTTTGAAGATGAGGAAGTCGATGGTCTCCAAAGTGAAATATATGAAAGTCCCTTTGGAATGAGTGAAGAAACACCCAAAGTTTGAGCCCACCACACATTGCCATCCTCCCCCATATCTTGTATCAAACTCCTGTCATATTTTTCGAACGCACGAGACCCAGAATTTAAAATAAGATTAAAAAAACCAGGAAAACGCAAAAAGCTGCCCGAAACTCTCTCCTCCCATCTTCTTCATCACTCTTGAGCAAATGGCACCGGCACGACCTGTGGAAAAAGAAAAAGGAAGTACCTTTTTAATGTGGGCTGCGATGGATTTGTAGTCAAAGACGTCATGCAGATCCAGAGCCTGAGAAGCGCAAGCCATGGCTTGGATCTGCATCTTCACCGGCATATCCGTGTCCTCGATCAGAGCCTTCCCTTCCAACATCTTCGCGACTATCTTTTCCCCTTCGCTTCTTCGTTTGAGGCTGCTGCTCCTTCCTTCCAATATCTTTCTCTGAACCCAGAAGAAGGACGATAAAAATCTCTTCTTTTTTTGAGGGTCGCAGAGTCTCGATACTTTGCCGAATCAAATGGGTATTTACGGCGTTGGGAGAAGAGCTTGCCTAGAACGTTTCCAAGTGTAATTGAGTCATAAAAGGGCAACTTTAGCTGGCACATGCTCCAACTCGACTCCTCCTTTTCTCTTCGTATTTATCTAAACTTTTTCCTCTCCTGACTTTATGGGCATTTTTCTATTTTATTCCCTTGATTCTCCACTCTGCTCCGTACTGCGTCTGATCCGACGTCATGTTCACGAGGATAACGATGGGTCAGGCTCAGCGCCATTGCAAGGGGAATCATCTCCGTGAGGATCCGGGCTTTCTTGGGGTTTTCTGATTTTATCTATAACAGCAATCGAAAATTTGTTTGTTGTTATTTCTGTTTTTGGATGAAGAGGATATTGATTAATTTGGTGGGTTGCTCTTTTTTTTTTTTTAATATATATAAAAATTCAGCTTTTTATTTTAACTCAGATCTGATAATTGACAACTGTTTATTTTTTTTTTCATTTCCTTGAACTGAAGTTAATTTCCCATTAGATTGTTGTTTTTGGAATTTTTTTCCAAGCAAAATGACACGATCGTCTACGAAGGACGAGCAATGAATGATTGCTGAAAATATGTCGAAGGTATCCTAATTTGAGCATTTTCTAATTTGAGTAATTTCGTTGATTTGAGTTGTTTTCCTAATCATAATTTCTTATTTTGGATACAGATATAATGAGACAAAGCATGTTTATTTTGGGTGTAATTTAGAGCTGGCATACACTTAAGCAAATGCACCAACACTCGGATCGAAATACAAAAATTTATGGTGTTTAATTGCTCTTCTCACTTTACACTTGAATTGCGACATCCATTAACTTTCACTTTATTTCACAACAATGATTTGTAGAATTTTAAACATTATTTGGGAAGAATATGAAGAAGAAATGAAGTATGCATATGAATAAAATAAATCACTTTTTTCGCAAATAATTTCTTTCGGAAAAAATAAAAATTGAATCGAACAGATTATCTTGATTCTAACACATCTTTTAAGGTAGACAGCTGTGGATGTCGGATGGCATGTAATGTACTCTCAATATCTGAAGTTTGAATGTTCGTATCATGTTATATTCAATGCATTCCATCTTGAAGATGACATTTAATAGATTTCTGACTCTTTTGCATGTTAGTATACATGCATGCACGACGTTTGCCTGCTTCCATATTAAAATTTGGAAGCACAACTGAATAACAATAAATATTTAAAAAATAACAAACCTAGTTAAGCCAAGATAATAATAATCTTGTAAGATTCTCAAAATCATCGCTTCAGTTGCTACCTCGTGCCAAATGATTCCTTGTGATTAAAAACCTTTGTGGCACCAGACAAATTAGCAAAAATGTTTTTTTTTTCTCTCTTATATGTAAATTTTTTTCCAAGGATATGATCGCCATAAATTCAATGTTTTGAATAAATAACTAAAAATTCAATTAGGCGATTAATTACAAGATAAAGAGATTATAAATAGGTAACAGTAGCTATTCATGTTGGAATCCTCTATTGGATGTAGTTCTTATTTAATGATGAATCATGATAAATCTTGTATTTCGATTTCTCTTTTTCGTCTTCACTTTCAATTTCGTTGTGTTTGTGCGCTGAATCATAATGTTTGGTATTGGAACTGATAGTTAATTGGTGACCGACTCTTAGTGTGTATTAATGTTTGGAGAAGATCTCGAGAAATGAATTTGGTGGTTAGTGTGGTTTTCGGGTAGGTGGAAATTTTGGCGTAGCAACGCAGATTCGATGGCAAACTTCCAAGTTCAATTTGGAGGAAAACATTAGAAATGAAGTAGGGTGTTGATGGAGGAGATAAGTTGATCCACAATGAGGCAAAAAACAAGGGGGAGCAAACTTAATATCTAAGCTCGCGAGGAGGGAGAGATTGTTTTGATGTATGCGCGTTAAAGAATTATACTCAAGAGAATTGGTGTGTTGTTAAACAATTAATATATCATAATTTGCTTATATCTTATCGGTTTTAACTTTTGACTGAAGAAGAGTCAAATTGAATATATCGATGAGCTCAATTTAAGCTCTTTCGAATAAATATATTGGACTTATGCTGTGCACTCTTAATAAATTTCACATAAGTTCACTTTCATAATTACTGTAAAAAGAGCACTTGCATCTTGTGGAAAGAGAAATAGTAAAAAGAAAATACCAAATAATAAAATAATATATTAAGATCTCAGTTAAATTTTATTATGATTTTCATATAAGAAAAGACATGTGGCTTATGAAACACTTGACAATTATTTTGAATTCAAATTTAGAAAGTAAGAGATCCATTGAGTACTTGCAAATCATCTCGATTTTCTTACATTATACTTTTGTCCATTTATATTTAGGCGTGGTCATTGCGTACTTTAAACATATGCATGGGTTTTTTATGGGACATTTTTTCTTCTTTTTGTAAAATTTTAATGTTGAAATGGCCATTGAGTTTGCCTATTAATAGAGGCAGACCTTCAAAATGGCATTGAGCGATTTCGTGGGGTTTTTTTTTTCTTGGCATATCCTCGTTGAATAAGTTATTCTCTTTAATAATGACTATCCGATTTCTTAAGTGTAACAGATTCTCTTTAATAAGATTAATTGATCTTAATATGGAATTTCAAAACAAATTGACGGAAAAATCAGATTTAGTTTAATTACACGTTTGACATATGTCCATCTGATTTATTACATTTACGTACGGCCAAGAAATTTCCATATATATATAAATAAAGCGTCTTTCTTCACTTCCTTATTTTTCTTTTTTCGTTCTTCCTTACGTGACTACCGGGGATACTTAGAGACGTGGGCATCGAGACCCAAGATGGGATTAATTAGTTCATCTCATTCACTTTAACATACTGCTTAGATTAGGCATCGAGACCCAAGATGGGATTAATTAGTTCATCTCATTCACTTTAACATACTGCTTAGATTATAGGATAACGACCACTACTTTTATTTAAATCTATCTTTTACTTTTAATCAAAGAAATTATTGATTGCTTTTCTCATGATAAGTGCGTCGATTAACTATCAATTGAGGAATTTTATGTAGATTGGATGGGAAATTAGTTAAGTTTTGCGGTAATGTGCCAACAATACTCAAAATTATAAGCTACAAATTGAAATACAAACAAATGAAATATTTCCTTATGTAAAAGAAAAATATATATTTAACAACATAGATATTCTTATGAGAAAATTATCTAAAATTTTTTAAACTGGCAATCTATTTAGATCTAAACATTTCAATTTTGCGAATTTAGTTGTGAACCTTTTAAAGATTTTCGATATAATTATTACATCAACTTTGGTTGAACATCGCTAACATAAATGTCGAGTGTCTCACATTGCATGATTAGAGTTGACTTAGACAATTTTTATAATTTTTTTTCTTTTCTCTTATTTATTGATTCCAAAGCCTAGTCATTAGAGACCCTTGTCTGGTCAGGGCAAGGGCGTCGTGGCCAAGGGTCATTTGGCGACCTTGCATAGCTAAAAGTTGAAAATGGAATAGAAAAAAAAAATTATCCACATTAATGCTTGGCTGTACCACAATGGCCAGAGCCCACATTGCCAATTTCTAACTTAAATTGGTTTGAAAGATTGTATTAATAACTTGTCAAAAGGTTTACAATCATATTGACTCTTCGTTTGGGAACTACTTCCCAAAGCTCATTGGGGGTCCAAAGCCCCTTGGGCAAATGCAAGTCTGTTTGGCATTTGTTTTTGGGTTTGCATTCACCAAATGCCAGCTTCACAAGGCTGAAAGCCCAAGGCAGGTTGGGGGCTGCCTTGGGCTTTTAGCTTACTAAAAATGCTGAGCTTGAGGGACTAAAATTTTTTTTTCTTCCCAAATTATCCTCACTAATTTTTCGTTTGTCCAGTTTTGCCCACACTATTCATCGTCTTCTTCTTCTTCTTCTTCCGTGAGCTTCTTCTTCTTTTGTGAGTAGTCGCCCAGACGACCGTCGTCGAGGGGTGGCGCGACCGACGCCAGGGGGTGGCGCGACCGCCGTGCCATTTGGGTTGCGGCGAGGTCTGGGTCGCCGCGACCCAGATCTGGGGCGGTAGGGTTGCGGGAGGACCTTGCCGCCCCCGATCTGGGTCACGCAACCTCGCTGCCCCCGGATCTGGGTCGTGGCGGCGTCACGCGACCTCCCGCGACCCAGATCCGGGGCGGCGAGGTCCTCCTGCGACCTCGATGCCCTAGATCTAGGTCGCCGGAGGTTAAGGCGGCATTGTGCGACCTTGCCACCCCAGATCCGGGGTCGCCAAAGGTCGCGACGGCGTCGCGCGACCTCGCCGCCCCAGATTCGAGGTCGCCGGCAGCCGCTGCCCTTGCCGGTCAATTTTTTTTAATTTTTCTTTTGATAATTTTTTTTTATCACAAAGATCCTTTGTAAATGTAATTACCCAAACACCATTTTGCTCAAAATACTTCACAAAGGGTTTTCAAAGTACAATTTATCAAACACAATTGCATTTTGGAAAACACATTTAACTCAAAGGTCTTTGTATTTTCCTAAAGTCTTTTCCCAAAAGTCTTCCCAAACGCACCATGAAAAACTTGAAAATATTTAGAATTTAATTGGCGTCCTATCATATATTTGATTTTTACTATTTTTTCTGAATTATAATATGATTAATATCATGAAAAATCCTACACCAATATAACAAATTTATCCTAAATTAATTTTTTTACCACAAAGATCTTAAACTTATATATTTATAACAAATTTACCCTCATTTAGTTTATGTAAAATTAAATTAATATTACGAAAAACCACAAACTTAAACACTTATGATAAACGGAGGATAAAATCTCAAACCTAAGTACTTCACATGTCCTACATCTCAATAATTTGATGGGAAAATTTAATGGAAACTCACAAACAAAGCGTATATCAATTTGAGATTTTAATGATAAATAAATTTATTCGAGATAAATTTGTATAGTCCACTTTAATGCAATTTCGCAGATACCTTCTTGCCAACTCCAAGTAGCTCTCGCGTCGCACTTTCGTCCTCGTTCCTCCGTACTCAGCTCTCAGTACCCCGGTCCTGAGTGACCCCCATTTTGGGCTCCATTTGGCCGACGACGGCGGCGGCGGCGGCGGCGGCTTCCGACCGAAGGCTTCGATCAATCAAGCTATAGAGTGCACCGAAGCTTCAAATGGGTGAGCGTGTTTTCGAAACAGCGTCTTGGGTAGTTAGTGAACTCCTCGTTTGACATGATTTCGGGGGGAAAGTGGGACTTTCTTTGTTGTTTCGGTTCGTGCTTAATCCCAGTGGATGCGTGTAAATAGTTTTCTGATTGTTGCGCAAGTGTTTGATGTCCTTTGGAAATCGAATTGCAACTGCCCATGTAGTAATTTGGTGGTGGATTTGAAGGAGGAGGGAGGGGGAGGGATTTGTCAAAATCTCAGCTTTAGTTGGGGGGAGACATACGGATTTTACTTCGAATTGGGTTTATGAAAATTGTATCGAACACATTTTAGTGGCCGTGGGTCGGCAGGCAGGCGGCCACCACCAGCCCCGGTTGTGTGGGCAATCTCTTTTTATCATGGAGTTGCTCGTCATGCTTCTTGGGTTGGCACTAATGATTGTACTCCGAACTTTCGAGTGCAGTGTGCTTCCTGATGAATGTCTTCAAGCAGTTATTACCGGCCAAACATGATATCGGCGGTGCCTTCAAGTATGGTGCAGGTGAATTCCTACTTCTAGTTGTGGCTGGGATTTTGAGAGAATGATTTTTCCAGATAGTCTAATGCGTTGCCACGAAAATTTTTCTTGATTTCACGTTTGTCATTGTATGCTTTGTGTTGGAAGAAGAAGAGAAGTTCAACCTGATTGATTGTCGCGCTAATCGGCTCTTCCCAGATGATAGGTTGCTGACTTAAAGTGTCTTTAGTTTTATAATATTATTTTTGGTTGCCTAATGCCTTTTATAATCTGTAAGTACTGGAAATTCTCTGCTAATCGGCGATCCTCAATCTAAATGTGTAACCTGGCACATATGCTCGTAACAGAAGCTCTCATCTCGGAAATAAGCATGCAGTGCACGGCACTTGTTGATTGTATATTTTCTGGTTGATTTCCTCATCATGACTTTCTTTGCAGCATTCTCCTTATGCTTCCGCCGCTTATCCTCTGATACTGTCATGGAGGTTCATTCTCAAGAGCAGGAAGTTGTAATCGCTCTAGGCAGCAATGTGGGTGACAGACTGAACAATTTCAATGAAGCTTTGGACTTGATGAAGAAGTCTGGCATACACATTACAAGGCACGGCTGTTTGTACGAGACAGCGCCTGCTTATGTCACTGATCAACCTCAGTTTCTGAACTCCGCTGTGAGAGCGGTCACAACTCTCGGGCCCCATGAATTACTACACCAACTTAAGACAATTGAAAAGGACATGGGTCGCACGAATGGGATCAGGTATGGCCCGAGGCCAATTGACTTGGATATATTGTTCTATGGGAAGTTTAGAATTAACTCTGACACACTTGTAGTCCCTCACGAGAGAATATGGGAGAGACCGTTTGTGATGGCTCCGCTGATGGATTTGATTGGATCAACTGTTGACAGTGATGTAGTGGCGTCTTGGCATTCTCTGTCGATACATTCAGGTAGTCTTTGTGAATCGTGGAATAAACTGGGTGGTGAATCTTTGATTGGAAAGGAAGGACTCAAAAGAGTTTTACCCATCAGAAATGACCTCCTTTGGGACTGGTCAGCGAGAACGTTTGTTATGGGTGTTCTCAACCTAACACCAGATAGTTTTAGTGATGGAGGGAAGTTCCAAAGTGTGGAAGCTGCGATTTCCCAGGTCCGTTTGATGATTTCGGAGGGGACAGATATAATTGATCTTGGGGCCCAATCTACTAGGCCTAGGGCAGATTGGATTTCTCCTAGAGAAGAACTAGAGAGATTGATTCCAATTTTAGAAGCTGTCCTGGAAATGCCTGAGATGGAGGGGAAGCTTGTCTCCATTGACACATTTCACTCAGAAGTCGCTTCAGAAGCAGTGAGGAAGGGGGCACATATTGTAAATGATGTATCTGCAGGGAAATTGGATGACAATATGATTCCTGTTGTTGCTGATCTTAAGGTTCCTTATGTTGCGATGCACATGAGGGGGGATCCATCTACTATGCAAAATAGAGAAAACCTCCAATACGACGATGTGTGTAAGCAGATTGCATCTGAGTTGTTTACTAGAGTGAAAGATGCCGAGTTATCTGGTATACCAGCTTGGAGAATAATCTTGGACCCAGGAATTGGATTCTCAAAGAACATTGAACATAATGTGGACATTCTTGGGGGATTACCAGCCATTCGAGAAGAACTCGCGAGAAAAACCTTGGCTCTCTCTCATGCTCCTTTACTGATAGGACCTTCTAGAAAAAGATTTCTAGGTGACATTTGTGCTCGTCCGATTGCCATGGAGCGTGATGCGGCAACAGTTGCTGCTGTCACTGCCGGAGTACTTGGCGGCGCAAATATTGTAAGGGTTCATAATGTCAGAGATAACTCAGATGCTGTGAAGCTTTGTGATGTGATGCTGAAAAGGAGGAGCTCCACTGCATAGTACATCTGGCCTGCTGTTGTCCATTGGCTTAGGGTGTATTTGTTTCGGGAAAAACCTCATGATAATGGCAAATGTTTTTCGGGAAACCAATTTTTGGGAAAAGTTTTCCCCTTTTCAGGTAGGGATATCATTTCACTAACTTTAAGCATGCATATTTTCTCTGACATTAAATGACTTTCTGATGATTGATCATCTTCAGCAAATCAAGCACGTGAAAGTCCTGAAAGCTAAATTCAGAAAATTCTTTCACTCAACCAACACGGGAATGGGCTATTGTACAACCCAGAGGTGTTAGTTAGCTAAGGTCACACTGTGCAATGGATACTTCAGTGTTCAAGCAAGTTGAATAAAGAACTCTGTATACGTATTGTTTTTCTGAATTAAGTTGAATTGCTTTGTTCTTTATAATGCAGCTCATTGTTAAGAAGTCATTGATTTTCAGGGAAGTCTATTGCCAATTTCGCTGCGCTAAAGAGAAAGAAACAGATTGCCTTGCAATCGCTGCTGAAGGCTTTAGTTAAGAACATGGCCTGTGATATAGTAGCAGTGCATTTGCATGAGCAACTGTCGGACAGTTAAAGAAACATCTTCTTCACAAATCAATATTCTCTACGTGGTTTTTGTCACACTACAAGGCTCCGTGTTGGCAATAGCTTCAGGATTACCGTTTTCAAACTTTTCTTCAGCCGAGGACTTTCCCTCCAGTGGATCTTCAAGATTGTCAGAAGCTGAACTTCAATGTGATGATCCAGTTGCTGAGTTCAGTACAAAAGCGTATAAGGTACCCCCTTGAATGCTACTTGAACTTTCACGACATATTGATCTGCTACAGAGCACTGGACGCTCCACTGCAGTTATTGGGATTAGTGGGAGTGCATTACACAACATTATCAGTCACATGTATGAATTTTGGGAAACTTACTTTCATTAAGGGCACCTTTTCATTCATTGTAATTGTGTTGGAATGATCATTTGAGTGCCAACACTAAATGGTCTTCTTGTCCTCAACAACTACCATGACTATAGTCATCAAGAAATTGATGAATCATCAGACACTACAAATTGATCCTATCTTTTGATGCTCGGAAGTCGTGGTCAATCTGAATTTGCTAAAATTAATTGCATCGAAACAAAGGTTTCTCGATGAGTATGCTTTGATACCATGACAATCAATTGAAAGCTAGAGTCCAAATGGTAGATTCACACGCATGAGTATGAATGGACCATTTTCAGTTAGAAAATGCGGGCTTGAGGACGCTCCAGTTCAAGGTGACTCATGAGTTGCGACTCAACTCACTGTGGTCTAAAGATCTAAAATTCCTTAACTTCGTTTCTTTGCTAAGAAAACAAAAGTACTTGAATGTAAACGGAAAGAGACGAGCCTTTGCTGCTTTTAATTGGTTTTGCACGCGAAATCAGATGTCATCGTCAGCCCGACCTAGGCATTGGAAGTCCTCTATGTCTCCTGCAAAACGCTTTCCCGAAAGCTAAGCTGGGGATAAAATTAACGTCTTTGGTTATCAATTGAATCCTGGTCAATTGTTCAATTGACACAGACCCAACATAATTCACCGAACTCCAAGATGACAAGTCTTTGACTTTTAGATGGCGTGACAAGGGCAACGATGAAGGAAAATTCTCTCTCTCTCTCTCTCTCTCTCTTTTCAGTATCGAGTGGTCTATATGACAACGAATGGGTAACCTGGTTTGGCAATCTCCACTCAAGAGCGACTCTAATAAAACAATGGTCTTTTAAAGAAGCAATGATGCATGGGCCACACCCAATAGCTCCGCTTCCTCGAGCCTGGCTGTGGCCGATTGGCCCTAGCTCTCTGGTAAAGCGTGCGGGAAAATCAGCAAGTGTGTGTGGCGACTGAGGTTGAGGGTGGTCCACCTCTTGCTGTCAAGCCTTGTCCTCATCTCTCCGTCATTGTCACCCCGCGCCTTTTGAGGTTTGATCTAGAAGTGAACCCACTTCCACCTGGATCCATCTTCCCTATGTCGTCATTTCCTTCTGTGGCCTTTAGCTCAGTGCGGTAAAAGAATTTGGATGCGATTGGAATCACTCCGAGGAAAAGCTTTTGAAAAAATATACAAAAACTTTAGGTAAACAGATTTGTTTTAAAAAGCAAATAGTATTTAATAAAGTTTATTTTAAAAACATATTAAAAAATAATTTTAATTTACCTTTCGAATACTTTGCAAATGATCTTTCCTATTTTTTATTTTTTATTAAAAAATTTCAAACTATTTACCATCATAATTCGATTGCTGTTGAGCCAAATGGATCGCCAATCAGCCATCGATGGCCAAATCTAGTCGCTGGCCATTGTCACTCGAGGTCGTGCAACCTTAGGTGCAATCTCGAGAGAGGCTGTCTAAGGTTGTGTGACCTCAAGTATTGCCTCGGGCCACGTGACCAAGGCGACCTTGAGCCAGGCTAGCCCCCACCAAACTGGTTTGCTGGTAGCCAGATTTGCCCTTGCGAAAGCTTGAACCCTTGCTAGCGATGTTGCATGAGGTGGGGACATTTACGGAATTATGAAAGTTCAGCAAAAGCAAAATCGAAAGAATTTTTTATTTTATTTTATTTGCATGCTAGAAATGCTCAAAGTTTAAAACAACTCTAGACCTTCCTTGAGCCAAAGGCGTCTTTGGAAATGTAATTGCATTTTCCCATTTTCCAAAAATTTTGTCGAACTGTATTTGCATTTGCTCAGAAACGTTGGATACGTTGGAGCCTAAAGTGCCTTGACAAAGCAAGTTCGAAACGCGCCCTTTGTCCATGTGGTAAGCGATAAGGGAAAAGCCATGGCAAATATTATGTGCTGAAATGGAGGAGGAAGGGCTGATTAAGAAGGGATAAAGTCATTTATTCATCAATTTTAGATAGATTTCATTAGCATACAGGCTGTATAAGCTGTGTTTTTCACGCATGTCTCGTTCATTAATGAAGACGGGAAGTTATGTCTTAAGCAATTATCCATTGTCCAAATCAACGGCGATAGAGATAGCTTGTATTAGTTAGGCACCATGTTACATAGTCTTAAACTTCTATTCACATTATGGAATTTCATAATTCCTAATAATTAAGAAAATGAAAACTCATCTACCTAGTGAATATAGGTTAGGATGTGGGCCCCATAGCTATATAAGTAAGCAAAAAAATTGCTGCATCGACGCCCCCACAGATATACAATTATCATGCAAATAATTTTAAAGGGATTCCCAACAGATGTAATCCCACAAGATAAACAACTTTATCTATTTGTCTAATGGCAGCACACTTCTTTTAAGTTGCCAAAATATCTATATAAAATTCTTCATCAAGACCTAAAGTAGCTAGGGAAATTGCACATCCATGCATATTCATTATTGGCATTTATAGAGTGCGGAAATTGTATAATAAGTTCTAAACTTGTTATATGAATGTCAATTCGGTCCAACACTTTTTAATTTTGCCAATTGAACTCTAAAATTTAGCATTTAAATTATAATGTACTTCTTCCATCAATTTTCACCGGAAGGTTTGCGATTTCCGGCGAAAATTGGCCAGAAATACCACATGATCCAATTGGCAAAATCGAAAAAGTTTAGAATCGAATTTACATCTTTACAATAGTGCCACGTAGGATCAATTGGGTAATTTTCGCTGCACAAGGTACCAATAAGGTGCCAAAGACAACTAATTAATATAAGTGGTGGACCAGAATCGAGTTTAGGTGCTCCATCAAAGTCTCAACTGCACAATAATGCCATGGAAATGCAGATTTCTATGATTTTCCCGTGCCAAATTTCAGAAGCTAGTCCAAATCACACGAAATAAATAATAAAAAGAGATTGGCGATTAAGGACACCATTTCAGCATTTTCCATATTGTCAAGCTGCCGACACTCGGTCCGGGGCCTCCACGCTGACGTAGGCTCGGAGTCCGGGCCTGAGGCGGATGCTGTGCAACTGTTGCTGCTTTCTCTACAAAGCGTTACGTGCGACTCTGTATTCTTTGGCCGTTGAGAGAAAAGCTCTCTCCCAGCTCTCATGCACAACACATTCAGCGAGAGAGAGAGAGTGAGAGAGAGAGAGAGTTGAATTGTTGTCGCTCTTGACGCCCTCTTCTGTACCTCTTGTCCTTATTATCATCAGCCTCTGGCTCAAGAAATCTGGAGCATGATGAGGTGATGCGTCGGTAGTTTTTCGGAAGGGAATTTGGTTGAATCATGTGGTAATGATTTGCTGTTCTCTCTCTCTATCTTCTCGTTTTTCTTGTACGTTTCTTTGTGGAGGATGTGTCCCCTTCTCGTGCGTTTCTTGTTTTTTGTGGTGCTTCAAGCCACTTCAAGAAACATCTTGTACGCTTTCTTGAATTCGACCCCTGAGGAATTTCGCTCTTTTATGATCTAATCCTTTCAAGTTCTTGGCTTGGCATGGATACAAATCATTTCCGGTCGAATAGTCTAGAAGACCAGTGCGTTAACTACTGACTTTTAGCTGGATTCGGAAATTTAATTTCTTGCAGCTGTTGTGAATGCAAAGTGGTGAAGGCCCCCAACACCATCTCGAGTCTTTCTGCAGTTTTCTGAGCTGATTCATCCATACTTACAAAGCCCTAGATTACAATACGAAGATGATGCTCTCAACAAAGTCAGAGTCTGACATAACAAGTTTAGCGCCGTCCTCGCCTTCGAGGTCGCCAAAACGTCCTGTGTACTATGTCCAAAGCCCTTCGAGGGACTCTCATGATGGGGACAAGTCCTCATCAATGCACGCCACTCCGATGTCACATAGCCCCATGGAGTCCCCCTCACACCCCTCGTTTGGGCGGCACTCGAGGAATTCTTCGTACAGTCGTTTCTCGGGGATTTTCAGGTCCTCTTCGGGGAGGAAAGGAGGCAGGAAGAGGAACGATAAGGGTTGGCCTGAGTGTAATGTGATTTTGGAAGAGGGGTCTTATGATGAGTTAGAGGACAAGGCATTTATGAGGCGGTTCCAGGCCTTAATTGCTCTGTTCAGCTTCGTGGTTCTGTTCACCGTGTTCTGTCTGATCATCTGGGGGGCGAGTCGGCCTTACAAAGCAGAGATCACTGTCAAGGTATAGTTTCAATTTTCCTCTCTTAATTTGACATGGATTTTTGTCTGGCTATATATCGAGTGGAGCCAGAAATTTTGCTCTTGCCACTGTCCTAAATGAATGAGATTATGGTGAGGAACCTGCATATGTGATCACGAGTATGCGAATGAGCATGAGCAATTTGGAGAGCAAGCTTATTGCCTAGACAAGTTACTTCCACTTTCCCACAAAACATGCATGGTGTTCACATTGTCAAGTGAGAGACGGTTGTTTGTGAAGCATAAATAGCATCTAGAGCTTCTAAAGCAATCACGGCCTGTTTCTCTAGTTAAAGAAAAAGTGCTGATGGATCTGCATTTTTTACCTCTGAAGTTGTGTAATTGGATCTACTTTATCACGCTGGGAAGTATTCGGAAAACCTTTGCAATTTGGTTCCCCTGTTCTCACCCTTAGATAATGGGAAATGCTGAACAGGGAGAAATGGAAAATACTTGGGATCTTTTGAACATAAAATTCACGTACAGAACAATGAAAAAATTTCCAACAGCTCAAAGCTAATGATTCACAGTATCTATCGCATGGTGGTGGTATGTCACTCCCTTCCTTGTTCATGAGTTCTTGCAGTTGAGATATATACCCCCAACATAGTATTGCCATAGATGTCTTAGAGTCATAGTTCATATCTCATAGAGCTGGAATCGTTCTTTATTTTCTTCCACATGCTTCTTGTCTAGGTTGCCATTGTCGACATGATGAGGAGAAAAAATAAATTTACTTTTTTGAGTCAGAATTCTCCTTAAACACAATGTTAACTCTAAATAATTCTGAATTTTGTCCTTATAAGAAGGCCGTCTGAGTCGACAGTTGTTATTCCAGAATCTCTAATTCTACTTGTAGACTCATCTTCTATTTAGAAAAAGAACTAAAGTAAATAGCAGCATGCGTGATAACTGAGAAAGGTAAAACATATCCACCGCCAAAAGACTAGTACGGGGAAATGATTAAAAGGTCCGTATGCACAGACTGCAAAGTTGGGGAGAATTAGAGAAGTGATGATATGCTGGCTTTTACTTCCTTTGCAGAGCTTGGCGGTGAGTAACTTCTACGTTGGGGAGGGTTCAGATTTCTCTGGGGTTGCGACCAAGATGTTGACCTTCAATGGATCTCTGAGGATGAGTGTCTACAATCCGGCGCCGTTATTTGGCATCCATGTGAGCTCTACACCTATCAATCTCGAGTACTTGGAGATCACCGTTGCCACTGGACAGGTGAAAACCTTCTCCATCACCTGCTTCTTTATATGTCTGAAATGCGAGACTACAAGACTGATCAGCTAAATTGGTTCTAGAGTTATATTGAGCCAGGCTACTCACAAACTGCTTGAGCTTAACTTGTTGTTGAACTTGTGCTCGATTAAAATCTTTATTTTGCTTGAGTAGCTCGAGGAGTAAGTTTAGTTTGAGGTTCGTAACACTTTGACTTTCATGTCGAATTATGTTTGGATATGAAACTGGAGTTAAAGCCTGATTTCCAGTTTGAGCCCTACTTTAGAATAGTCTACAGTTTTGTCTTGGATAATCATGCCGAAGTTGAGTAAAGCTTGACCGTGTCGAGCACCTAATTGAGTTGACCTCAAGTTCTGATGAATCAAGGATTAGTCAAGCGCTTCTTTTGAGCAGTGAATTATGTCGACTCGATTTAAATACACTTTTTGCTGATATCATGACTTGTGAGCTATTAAGCACAGGCCAAAGGAAGATATCGATCTATTTGATTAGAACTACCCAAGTTCCATGGCAATACCATGAAAGCGGAATTTGCTTGAATGAATTGATCTGCTACAACCCATCGCAATTGTTGACTTTCTTCAAAAGTGCCAAATTCTCATCTTCGAGGCTATCTAGATCGATTGTGTCAGTTAAACTCTAACTGCCACTTGACTTGCATGGTTGCAGCTGAAGAAGTATTATCAACCTAGAAAGAGTCGTCGGTCTGTACTGGTGAACTTGGAAGGCACCAAGGTCCCTCTGTATGGGGCTGGATCCAGCTTGACGATTTCGCCAAATGGAGCTGAGGTGGTCCCGTTCACACTACAGTTTGAGATCCATTCGCGAGGTGATGTGGTCGGGAAGCTTGTGAGGACGAGGCACCGAAAGCGAATCACTTGTCCGGTCACCATCGACTCCACCAGTACCAAGCCCATAAAATTCAAGAAAGATTCCTGCACATACAGTTGATGCCTGTTGCCTCTACGAATCTATATGAATGCCACAACATTCCGGGCCGCATATCTTGCCTCGCAAGTTGCGGTTGCCGAGCGTCGAATGGCTTACGTTTATAAGAGAACGTTTTCATGTTAAGAATTGCTGTCGTATTTTTCCTTGTAAGGTGCTTGACATCGCAAACTGGCAATGACATGAGAGATCGTTGAGATGTGTAGATCTGTGTCGACCTTGTCCTCCTTTCTATGGAAGTAATGAAACTCTTCCTGGCATACTCCCTAAATCCGTAAAAGCTACCTGATTAGAACCATGTCTCTAATTAACAGTTCACTAATTACGGGCATAACCTATTTGCGAAATTAACTAATTATGAACGGAAATAATGTTTGTGTTTGTAAACTCAAATTAAAAACTGATCGTGAAAAAGAAAAAAACACGGATCATTCGAAAAGTCTGACTAACACCAAACCTAGAATAATAAGCTCGAATTTTCGATATTTTGACGATACTTACATTATTCTCTTCAGGAACATGATAGACAATAATATATCTTATTAAGGATTAATTATTAGATGATATATTTAGGTTTTTTCACTGTATATTGGTTAATGTGTTTTAAGTAATTTGATGAATATGAGCAAGCAAATCTTCGTAATTAGCTAATATAGGCATGCCGTCCTCATCCAAGACAAGAAAACCTACGATAAGTTACTGTTTTGAACACTAGCTAATTAGGCAAGAACCGCTGTTCTACCATATATATTCTTACATGTTCACATGGCAAGTGACTCGCCATCTACAGACCGACAGCACGAAATAATTCTCTCTCCCTGATAAAGAATCGCTAATCGCGCCTTTTCCTGCGCTTCTAACGCCAACGGACATTGTCGTTTCGGCACAAAAAGCTCTCCAAGAAAGTCTCTGAACTTCATCACGTTCCAATCTCTCCCCGCCGTCCCCCCCCCCCCCCCCCCTCTCTCTCTCTCTCTCCTTCTTGCTTCTACACTGATCTGCAAGATCTTAAACCCTGAAGACGGGGTCAAGATCTCATTTTTCCCTTGAGTTTGCCCCGAGTTCGTGAAAAAGCAATGATCTTGGGAAAACCCATTTGGAGATTCGCCCTTCTGGCGCTGACCATTCTGCTGTTACTCAGTCTCGCGATCTCCGAACCCACGGAGAAAGAGATCTTGGACGATGAGGATTCGGAGGGGATTGAGGAACTGTTGGCTGTAGATGACGAGGCGGAGCAGGAGCAAGAAACGCACGGGAAATTCTCCGATGCCGAGGTACTGACAAGAGCGCAGAGGATAGTGCTCGAGCTCAACAGTGACAGTGCGAAGAGACTAATCGAGCAAAACGAGTATGTTCTGGTTCTGGGGTATGCTCCGTGGTGCGCGCGGAGTGCGGAATTGATGCCGCAGTTCGCGGAAGCGGCGAACACATTAAAAGCATTGGGTAGTTCGGTCGTGTTGGCCAAGCTCGATGCCGAGAGATACCCAAAAGCGGCTTCGGGTCTCGAGATCAAAGGCTTTCCCACCTTGCTTTTGTTTGTCAATGGGACTTCTCAGGCTTACACTGGTGGATACTCTGCGTAAGTGTTTTTTCCAGTTCATTCCTAGCTGTTGTTTGGACATTGGTAATATGTGGTAAAGCCTTGTGTGATACCATGTGTGCGTGGATGGTCTGCCTTTGATCCGACCTGATTTATAGTCCTAGTCAGGTGTAAGTCATGATTTTACCTCACTGTGATATGAAAAGGAAGAGGAGAACAAAGAATTTTCTTTGTGGAAATTAGTTTAGGCCCCCCACTTCGTTTCTGTTTGTTCTAAATTATTTCAGAGTTGATTGAAGGTTCACCTTAGTTGAAGTGCACTACATGATCTTTCTCTTTGTTTATTTATTTACTTGTTTATATATTCAGTTTGACTTGTGATAGGATTTGCAATCATACTGGCTAATGTCACTGATGATGTTCTTTTTCTTTTTATCTTGCTGTGTTAATATGTTGGTGGAATTGGCCTCAGTTACTAAATTATATAGCTGGAAATATACATCAATAAAGTGTTTCTCTTGATTGTTGCAATCATTGCATGGCGATTATATTGAGCTATCTGAATTTATTATGGAACAGGGAAGAAATAGTGATCTGGGCAAGGAAAAAGACTGGTGTGCCCGTTATTAGGGTAAACTCAGTGACTGAAGCAGAAGAGTTTCTTAAGAAGCATCATATGTTCGCCGTTGGTGTTTTTAAGAAGTTTGAGGTACATATGTGTCTATTTTATTTTTATGGATGTGATTGGTTGCTTTACAAAACAGACTGTTTGACATATGGAAGTAAATTTGACTGCGGCTAGTCCATTTTTGCGCTTTTTATTCTTTCACCTAATGCCATCTTTTCTCCTATAAGGTGCAATTTAGTATCTGATCTTTGAACTTTGTTTAATCATACTATTGACTCAACTTGAGGTTTCATGGATGCCACATTGAAAGTTGTAGCCCATTGGTTTGCTTGGTTTGGCTGCATATGTGCCAGTCCTTAGTTTGAATTCACCTTGAACAGGAAAGCTCTATGTTAATATGTATTCATATGTGTTGATGCTTTGCAACATATCTAATTCTTGTCTGTGATTGACTGGCCTGATAGTTAAAAATCCCTCGTTACCTTCACTCACCCAGAATAAAATTCTCTACAGGGCCCTGTTTATGAAGAATTTGTTAAAACAGCGACAGCCAACAATGAAGTCCAATTTGTAGAAGTTAGCAACATTGAGGCTGCACGTGTTCTTTACCCTGATATTGAATCTTCCGGCTTTTTCCTGGGCATTGTCAAAAGTGAGCCTGAAAGATATGCTGGATATGGTAGGTAGCTAACTTACTTTTACGGTTTAGTTCTGAATGTTCAATCTGCTGTGGTGTTCCTATAAAGGCTTAACGCATGTATGGTTGCGTTTATGGGGTGCCTGCAATGTTAATAAAAAAGTGGACATGCAAAACAAAGCTCGATCCCCTTTTTTTCTGACAATGGTAACCAAACCTCACAAGTACATTAAAATTTGATTATGCAGAAGGAGCCTTTGAAATGGAAAAGCTGCTGCAGTTTTTGGACCATAACAAATTTCCGTTAGTTACCAAATTGACTGAGCTTAATTCCGTCAGAGTTTACTCCAGTCCCATAAAACTCCAGGTGCTGTTTTACAAGGACTGGAATATGCCTTTTCTTAACCTTTCTATATCTTGGTTTATTTCCATTTATGAAGTACGTGTCATTTGAAAATTTGGATAGTTTGATGTGCCATGTTTTTTTCCTTTTTTCCTGGGTTCTTGGTTTATCCCATTGCATCAGTTCTTAATACAATATTCAGTATCAACAGCACTGATTGATATCTTAACATAAGCTCTTAAGCTTTGCACATGGTATCAGAAAATAACCGCAGAGAATTTCTCTTTCAATTCACCAGTGACATATATCTGTTTTCCAGCTTTTTGTGTTCGCTAAGGCTGAAGACTTCACGGATCTTCATGAGCCTCTTCAAGATGTGGCAAGAAAATTCAAGTCAAAGGTATACAATCCGACTGATATATATTGTCATGACTTGTTTGCACAGCATGACATGAGGCAAAGCACCGAATACAAAGAGAAAAGCTATTTTGACATGACACAATACACAACACTTAGTCCGATTCAAGTTAACAATTCCACCTAAAGTCAAACAATCTAACTTGTTAAATAAAGGTAAAAGGTTTTGATGCTAATATGGATGGACATGAATCACAAGCATGTTTATGACATACTGACATGTATCACCAAGCCTACTATTGAGTGACCATAATCTACAGAAATTAAACTTTTTCCTCTGGTGGCAATGGTTGTCTAACTCCATTTTGGGATATAGATAATGTTTATCTATATCGACATTGCAGACGAAAACCTAGCAAAACCCTTCTTAACTCTTTATGGACTTGAAGACACAGAGGACACCGTGGTTAGTTTACTATTACTTCACGGTCAATTCTAAGGACCTTTGTTGTGGATCGACAAGTTAATGGAATTTTGTTTTCTATGCCTAACTAGGTGGCTGCTTTTGATAACCAAATCAGCTCCAAGTATTTGTTACAGACAGATCCAACACCAGCCAATATAGAAGTAACCTCCTTGTTTCTTCTGGTTGTTCTCTTGGAAAATGTTCCTTACCTACTGGACTAAGAAGTTTGTCTGGATTTGCTTTCATAGGATTTCAGCTCAAAATTTCTCCAGGGTTCATTATCTCCTTACTTCAAGTCTCAGCCAGTACCAGACAACGTGAGTATGCTTATTTAATATGAGCAAGAAGCTATGGCAAAGTCTGCCCATGCATCAGTACTCTAACGTTATTTGCACTAGTCTCTTATCTACTTGATGTCTATAATACTCTTGGGGCCTGATAGCATAAAGTTTGCATAAGCCATTTGCAATTGCATGTATCAATTAGACTACTGCAATTGTCTTTGGATGCAAAACCAGCTGAAGCTAGGATGAAGAATAACACAATCAGCTGCCAACTTTGTAGTTCTTCTCTTCCTTCACATTGTTTCCATTTTTTTGTTCTGTTACTTTTGCAATATCCTGCTCTGATGATCATGCATAAATGCATCAACACTTATGCAAGCATCATGAAAAGTGAATATCTTTTTCTGTATGTTTTATGTATAGTAATCAGTCAACAATTTATTATAAAAGTACTAAAGGTTAATTTGTATGCCGCCATTGGCTCACTCGGCATTGTAGGTGTGCGTTTGTTTTTTTCTAATAATTTAATAGTATTATTCATGCTTTCAATTTTGCAAATAGCAGCAAGAGACAAGCATCCAGGTCGATGTGGGAAAGACATTTGATGACATAGTTTTGAACAGTCCCAAAAATGTTCTTTTTTAATAATTTAATAATGTTTAATTCGTGCTTTCAATTTTGCAAATAGCAGAAAGAGGCAAGCATCCAGGTCGTTGTGGGAAAGACATTTGATGACAAGTTTGAACAGTTCGAAAAATGTTCTTTTCTAATAACTTGATAATATTTAATTTATTCTTTCAATCTTGCAAATAGCAGAAAGAGGCAAGCATCCAGGTTATTGTGGGAAAGATATTTGATGACATAGTTTTGAACAGTCCTGAAAATGTTCTTTTTTTAATAATTTAATAATATTTAATTCATGCTTTCAATCTTGCAAATAGCAGAAAGAGGCAAGCGGAAAGACATTTGATGACATAGTTTGAACAGTCCCAAAAATGTTATTTTCTAATAATATAATAATATTTAATTTATGCTTTCAATCTTGCAAATAGCAGAAAGAGGCAAGCATCCAGGTCGTTGTGGGAAAGACATTTGATGACATAGTTTTGAACAGTCCGAAAAATGTCTTTCTTGAGGTACGTTTTCTTCATCTTTCACAGCTTAGTTTAATTCACTCATTTGGATAGCTTATCTAGTGATGATCTGGCTGTGTAAGAATCACATATCTTATGCTAGCTACAAGTCCCAACAACTGCTTTTTAGTTGTATAGAGTTTATGAAAGTCACCTACACCATTTTGAAATATGATCCAGTCAAATATTCTTCTTCTTTATTAACCAGTATGAAACAGCCACAGCAAGCAAATCTAACATTGCTGTAAAAATCTCCTTCCACAGGTTCACACGCCTTGGTGCATCGACTGTGAGACTACAAGCAAGCAAGTAGAGAAGTTAGCTAAGCACTTCAAAGATTTGAATAATTTGGTTTTTGCAAGGATCGATGCTTCTGCAAATGAACATCCAAAGTTACAGGTACTTACTGACCAAAAAAAAAAAAAAAGTTACAGATACTTAACATGTTCTTGTCATGATGTTTAGAATTTACTTGCCTTTCAAAGGATACATCAAAGTTAGTGAATTTTCTTTTTAAGTATTGGAAATTTACATATCGAGTTATTGATGAAGTGCATTTATAGTATCATGCTTGGAATCAAAACCTTTTTGGCTGCCAGATGAGATGGCTGATGTCTTGATAGACAAATGATGATTGTAAAAAGTGGCTTGTCCTTATAAAGCAAAGAGAGTTCAAACTTTTGTGACGGTGTGGGGCGTTACTTAACATTAGTGATGTAATAACGAAAGGAGCAACCACACTTTATTGGAAAGTTGCATAATTATAGTATATTTGTCTCAGCAGGTGGTTGACTATCCGACGCTCCTATTTTACCTTGCAAGTGACAAAGCCAATCCGGTAATTTATGTCCCCGAAAGAGTTTACTAATTAGTTTTGCTGCTTCAAGACATCTGACGCATGATATGCTGTTTTTGCAGATAAAGGTTTCTGCGAAATCAAGCTTGAAAAACATGGCAAAGGTCATCTCGAAACATCTGAGGTCCAGTGATGACGGCCCTAAAGATGAATTGTAATTATATGTGGTGATGAAGGTATAGAAATTAGAAATGGAGGGTTCTTAAATAGTTCTGATCTTTTCCTTTTTTTGAAAAGAAGACAGTTTTATCATCCGTTCTATCATTTAAACCGACGGATAGAGTGCGTTGTTGCATTTGAGATGCATAGGTCATAGTACTTTACACCTTACGCAGATGCGAGGATTCTTTAGTCCTCTGATTATCTTCGGCAAGAATTTGTCTGAGAGAAATCAAATGTCATGATTAGTGAATTACATAGTTTACAAGAAAGTCTCTGTAATGCTGAGTATTTCTTAGGCATTTGAGTTGTGCCTTGGAATGCAATCGACTTGGATAAACCCAAAGAAGAGATTTAGAAGGGCTTACACTTGTGGGTCAGACCTTTCGTGAAGCATGAACATGCTCATTTTCTCTGTAGAACCTAATACCATTAAAGAAACGTTGCTAAATTGTGGTATCAAGAATTAATCCACCGGTATTTCAGAACTGTGTTGCAACTGTTGTTCAACGGGTGTTCTGGCTTACGTACTTTTCCCTTTTTTGTCGTTTCGATTGTATAGGTCCTTTGAACCTAGCCTGACGGTCGATGTCAATGGCGGCTTCACTTCCTCTCTCTTTTTTGGCTAAGTGACCACATTTAGCTTGTAATAATAAGTAGGGATAATTTCTCAAATGATCCATGAATTTCGGCTAAACGTACAATGTTATCACTAAATTTTTAATTTATTCAATGTGATTTATGAAGTTTAGCAAATTTTAATTTGGTTAATATGATTCATAATTTTTTTGTATATGTTTAATCCGGTCCTGAAACTATATTAAAATATCAAATGTTATTATTTTATTAATTCAAATTTAAAGACAATATCAATATATATAGTTTGAGGACTAAATTGAACACGTATTTTAAAGTTTAGAAATCATATTAAACAAATTAAAAATTTAAAAACGAAATTGTATGTTCAGAAACGACATTACATATTAAATAATGTCACTTTACCTCCTAATTGCTAGGAGTGATGATTTAACTAGACACGGCTTTTAGTTTAACTGATTCATAAAAACTGATAATGATTGACACATAATTGTACAATCAGATGGACAAAGAGCATCATGGGACAAAGATCTACTCAGTACGCCATTTATGTCACCAATGAGGTCAGCCTCAATCAATCAACCACCTAACAGAAATTATTGTTGTATATGGCCGGCACAGAGTTATCTAGCCGTTAAACCGCAGTGGTCAACAGAAAGTTCCACGGTCAACTAGAAAGCTACATGTAATTGTCCTGAATGGCCAAAATCCATAGCAAATGACGAGACAACAAGTTTTCACTTCAGAAAAGAACGGTAGAATACTGAAAAAGAAGAAGAACAAAAATTATAGTTGTATCAAGAATCCGCTGAGCACAGGTCCTCGAATCCCATGTACTCTTTATTCTCTATGTCCTCGATCATGTCCACTATGCCGACCCCACCTGTCCAAACAAAGAGGAATGAGTCACAACAGAAACATTGGATAAATTTGCAGATGGAATGGGGACATTTATCCTAGTAATCTCAAAATCAGAACAGAATTTGAATCGCAAGCCAAACAATTAGCGGCGTCTAATGTGAGGTACATACCTAGTGATATCGCACTCACGAAAATTGTGAAGGCGAGGATGAAAATAATCAAAGATGCTCGCCCTAGAATGGCTATTATCTTTCTGACAACGTGTTGCCCAGTGAAGGCAGCAATTGTTGCCACTGCCACAAAGTAGAGAGCTGCAAAGAACAACCAAAGATTAGCATTTTTAAATTTCAATGAGCAGATCTCCCAGGATGTATTCGTAGTAATGCCGTTCGGCATTTGAAACAATCCATACCATAGGGAACTGGAAAACGTTTCAGGAGATAATATTCTACAACGGACATGGATGAGGAAAATGTCATGGCAAAAGTGGCTGTGGCGCTTGAGACCTGCCGGACAGACAGAAGAAATTTCAATTGAGAAGTCATAAAAACATGATAGAATGAATCGACTAATGATCTATAAGAAGCATATATCTGAAGAAAATTCCTTTGCATTTTCTCTCAGATGTCTCTCTACTAGCTTGCTTCTCAAAGTGGAATATTTTACTCAAGAATCACTCATCTTTCATGAATATCTGAAGAATATTAATTAGATTAAATGATTCTCTATGGAACCAAAATACCGCAACTTGGACATGTTTCATGATAAGAAAGTAGTAGTGACCTGAGGAGGGATTCCTAGCTCAAGAAAAAGTGGCCCCAAAATGAATCCTCCACCAAGACCAAGCAATCCACCAACCATACCCGCTGCTATGCCAAAGCCACAATACAGGACTAGCTGGCGTATTTTCCAGTTAGCCGCCACTTCACCCCTGGAAGCTATCACTCTCTTCCCTGTGTACAAGTTATATGCCTCATACCCAGAAACTCCAAAAGCGACCGGTATCTGAAAAGCAAAATATTGACTTGGTTAAGAAATCTCATCTGGAAGGAAAACCTAAAAATTTGCACCTGTTCATGTATTGTGGGCCTTTACTTACCTGCAGAAGATTTAAAACCCAGTATAGAGCTGAACAGGTGGTTGTGTAATTCTGTTCCCAACATAGAAGCACCGCATCAGTCATGGTCTTTAAGTGCAAAAAAACACAGTATAACATTGACAGCTTAATCGGATAAAATTTGGAACCTTTCCGATTTCCAATGCAAGTATGGCGACCCAGACAAGTACGAGAAGCCCCAGTTCCTTCCAGTATACATTCTCCCGAATAGGAGCCTGGATTGCAATAAAATTCAGTTGTAGACCAGTTACCTATAGGAAATAATGATCGGAATTCTTACCTCAGTTCTTTTGGTTTCCTTGCTTTCTGGGCCATTATCTGGCTCTCCTGGTAGAGGGCTGTACTCCGCTTCCTCAGCTGCATTACCTATTGAAAAACAGATCACCAGCATTTTAGGTTCTAATGTGTCACGTACAAGAATGGTATGAACCAGAAAATGCTTTTTCACCTTTTAACCATTGATTTTGTTTCATAAGTGAAATGTTCTTACAGATGAGATGAGATTAAAATAAGATGCTAGATCAACTCACCGTTTGTTTCCAGTCGTCTAGCAGCCTCCTGAAAATCAAAGATAAGCAATGATTAGTTGGAGGAGATTGAATAATTAATAGCAAACTACTCAAATAAGCTGGTCAAGGATAAAGATGATGGGACGTAGATCACCTTCTTGAGTATTGTTTCTTTTTTCCAAGTTTCCACACCTTTCAAGAACGCTTTTGTTGAGGTGCCTGCATATAAATATTGTTAATTACAACACTCACGCCCGAAGAGAATATCTATAGAAGGTTGAACACAAGACGAGCACTACCTAAGAAAAGAATGATTAACAAAACTGTGATCATCCAGTCAGCAAATATGACATTGAAGGCGACTCCAATGCTGATTCCAAGCACCAACATTGGCTGGAAAAGAAGTGCCAAGTCATAGTCAATGATTGGCAGTTCAAGTGTGGGATGCCTCAACTTAAGGTTGTAGTAAACGGTAGATGCTGCTGCACCCATGATCATACCTGATCAGACAAAAACAATAGTATTAGTTTGGGATATTAAATTAAACAGAACACCTCCTGAGATGTATCAGTACAACTCTTATTTTTATTCTCATCCTTTGACAAAATATATAACAAGTAAATCATCTGGACATGTCTATCCAACCAACGCCATTGACCTGTGATCATTCATACGCCTCGTGGAATGAAGGTAAAGACATCGACCGATCTGATGATACAACTCAGACCGGTGCATTTCCAAATGTAATCTTGGGATTTAAAATGAACGAGAAAAATCTCGGAAAGAGCTTGGCCAGCAAAAACTAAAAATTTCGGTGCAAGCATGATCCTGGATAGTTTGAATCTTAGGAACCACTGACCTTGTCACATGGTAAGACAAATTCTGCAAAATTAAGAAACTCATGCTCAAAGAATTTGTCCCACTTCATTCAAAAGAAGCAATCAATGTCTTACATTTTGAAATAGCTGTTGACGACTTGGCATCGAAACCAATGATCAAAGTGAGCATGGGAACAAAAATGCCACCGCCCCCAACTCCCCCCACACTCCCAAATGCTGCTCCCAAAAATCCAATTATCGTTCCGACCACAATCTTCCAGCCAAATTCCATTTCCTGTGGAGACAATGCAACAATTTAGGGAGATTGTCAGTTCATAAATGGCTTTAAATCAGGAATCCACGATCTTAACTGATTAAAAAGAACACGACAGAATTTGCATATTGCTGTGGATGCATTTTAACTCTTCTTTGGCTACTCCTTTTTCTTTCCGAATCAAGAAGAACAGAACAAGAATAAAGGCATATCGGCTAAGGTTTCCTTCCAGATATCAACATAAATTCCTGGCTAACTCGAATAGAACAAAAGAAAGAGTCGACCAATTCAACCGACCAAAAGATCCATCCCAAAATATACTAATCTCACTGAATAAGCTTTCAGCAAAAGCTGAATATTTCATAATTTCCTTTCCAGTATTCTCCCTTTGCTTCCCGCATTTTTCCAAGATCCTAACAACGAAACAACCAAATCCAATCCAAATTAAGTAAGGAAGAATTTGCCTTACCGGCCAAACACGCGTATAACCCAATTTTCCCTTTTGCCATAAGAAATTGAGTACAGTCTTGGCGAGATCCATTTTAGATTCTCTCTTTCTGCTACTTGGACCTTCTTTTCTCCCATCTTCTTTTGCCGAAACAAAGACTGAAGCTCCAACAAGAGATATAATCACTACCATGGCAAAACATCTCCAACCCCACCATTCTTTTCCAGTCCCAGCCATCACACTCCCACTAAAATCTCAAAATTCTATAATCCCAAAATTCTCTGTAATTTGTTCCCAAGAACCCAAAACCAAATTACCCAAAAGGAATGCAGAAAATGAGAATCAAGAAAAGAATCTGCGGAACAACTACAAATGCAAACTCGAGACTAGCCCACCATTTTTCTACAGCTCTCTTCCATCAAGAGCAGACTAAAACCCCACCAAAATCCCCCCACCTTGTTCACCCAGCTGTGCAGAATGCGCAATAAAACAAAGAAGAGAGAATTATTTCCTCTCTCTCTCTCTTCAAGTGAGAAACTTCTCACTGAGAATGCCGGGAAGAAACCACGACCTCAAGCTTGAAGCGAGACCCACTTGCTCTTTCTTGAGTAAAGTAGATATAAGATCTTCTGGAAAATCTTTTCGAGGTGGGTTTCGCTCCAGACAAGACGATAATGAGACTTAGCATATGCAAGAATCCAGGACGATCTCGCCCGTCATCTTTATTGCAGAAGGACCTCCCCGAGTCCTCCTCTCTCTCTCTCTCTCTCTCTCTCTCTCTAGTTCTAGCTCTACCAGTCGTTCCTCGGTCCCCCAGTTTATTCCAAATTTATAGGCGGAATCCACATGGAAACCCGCCAACCCGATTGGATGAAACGGATCTGGTCATGTAAATCACTCGGGTTTTTCTTCAACTTCTTTTTACTTCTTCTTCTTCTTCGAATTGGACATCGGCCCCTCTGTTTCAAACGTTTAGGTATAAGATAGGGTGAACGACTATTATTACTATTATATCTCTTTTGTCAATCTCTGGAAATTTGGTTTGGTCGTCCACTCTTGACATTCAATCGAGCTTATCATCACGGGTAGGCTTTTGAATAGGACAAAATATTTCGAAAGGTATAAACGAATGTCTTGATAAACTTATAATTATATTATTTCTTGAAACTAAATGATGTGTGCACATTCTACCGAAAGCTAAGGTACGTACAAAAGTGTAATCTTTGGTAATATATAACGCACTTGTTGTAAAAAAGAAAAAATGCATAAATGAAGAACAATTGGCCCAACATTGTCATGATAAATGAAAATGTATAAGCTAATTTTGCCTGACTTAATAATTAGATGTCATTTCAACATCGTCCACGATCTTACATGTCCTTTGTGAAATAAAATTAACTGGTGTCAAAACATCTCACATCGTCTGTTGACAGGATTTACATACTCTTTATATATCTGTAGTTTCTCTTCGAAAGTTTTGATTTGGACATTCTACAACGGTGTTAGAGTCGAGTACTATCATTTTTATAAACATGTGGTCTCCCTCTTATTAGTTCAAACTTTTGGATTAAAACAAATCAATTTTCCACTTTTTTTTTCTTCAAATAATTTATAGCTTGTTTCACAATCGAAAGAAAGATTCAACAATCATCATGTGAGGACCACGTCAAGCTTAAATGGTCCACCAATTTATGGAATGCCGTATGCTACAACAAAAAGACATCAAACTTATCGGATGTTAAATCCCAATCGGGAGAAAAAACAACACGTGGTCGTAAGAATGCGTGGTCGCAGTATTTACGTGTGAACATCTGCATATGACCAAAGCATTAATAAGGAACTCACTCTTCCTCCTCCAAAACACCATATTGATCCAACAAGTAGCGTGGTTTCTTGCACTCCAGCACCCCAGTGCCGAGGCCCTCCGACATTGACCTCCAGAACAATGAGACAACAAAGGGTTGGTTGAGCTTTAGAAGAGTCGTAGCAAACGCGGCCGTGCCGGTTAAGCTTTTTGACGCTGACTACCCGCCGGCACCAGGGCCACCAAATTCGATATTACTTAAATTCTTGGATCGCGGTTCAGCCAAGCATCAGCATCCATCTGTAACATGCACCCGCCAGACTCTTCCACGTACACAACGCCAGTCTAGTTCCCTACGTGAGAACAAATCCCATGATTGGAGGCTGCTTTGATTGCTCACGAACGGTCCCGAGGGGGTTCGTGAATCACGCGGCGCTAATACACGACCTCCTGACGTCTCGCCAAGAGCATTTAAGCCTTCGACAGTTCACACCCACGTTGCTCAAAACATCGAACGTGATTCCTCCTCTCGTGGGTGTAAGTTTTTCACATACTGTTGCTTTTGCGGCCTCTGTGGGGCATATTCCAAGGAGGGGTTTCATGAATCATGTGGAAGGAGGAGACGCTGCGCACTGTGCATGCAAGCCTTCGCGCCCCTGCTTTGCTGGAACTAGAATTTCTTTCTCATTCGGCCAAGTGATTCCTTTTCAATCCCGTGCCGGAGGTCGAGTCGAAGCTGATTACTCGCGTATCTTTGCGAGGACCCTCGATCGAGGAGGTCAAGATTCTCGTCTCCTATAAGAGGCAACAGATGTAGATGCATTTAATAATTGAGATACCGAGCGTAACTTTGCGTAAAATCAGATGGAGCAATGACCTTGAGTGTGGACCTTTCTCCAACACATGTCCACACCAGCTCACATCAATTACTCTAATTAGCTTAGCGTTTGAACGGGACAACTAGAGCTGGTTTTGACAAGAGTTGTCCGCAAACCATTTCTTGCAGTGGTTGATAATTGCGTTTAGACTTCAACTTGGTTGTCTGCGTTCGGATTGATTGCCCAAAAAGGCAGTGTATTATTTCTTAAACGAGGGGCGAAAGATATATCATCACATGAACCAAATCCAAACTTCTTTAATCAGCTATATCAGATCCAATCCACGAGGATGAGATAAGTCAGATCCGGTCCACGAGGAGAGCTGATCAATAAGGGCCATGGGGTTTGAGATCTTGACTGTTAGTTGGAGAGGTGCACATGCATAATGCAGCACCGGCCAGACATCACCAGCATGAAATTGACGATCAGCAATCGGACCCCGCTGAAAATTCTACATGTGGTTGTGGAGTCTCTAAAGAGGATCAAGCTTTCGAGCAGCATGGGATACCTAGAGGCATTTAATGTGAATTAAAATGTTGTTTCCATGGCACCAAGGAATAAATGAACCCACATGCAATCAAATCGATTGGTTTGGCCATTCAATAGTGATGCGTGCGTTTGGTTATTGACATCAGTGAGTGCAAACAACGTTATGTTCGGACAGTTATCTAGTATCTTTGTTCATGTATCACCTCATCTATATAATTGGTGAGGTATTTCATGCGTCATTGATTTGCTCGTATAAAGCGAGCTCCCTCATCAAATAATTAAATGAAATAAGCATGTCAATGATGCAATTGAGGGATAGATTATTGAAGAAACAGGATCCAGTGTATATCATAAATGTTGGTCTCTGCATGTCTCACTAACAGCTACTCCCAGCTAAGTGGCAGGAATTGACAATTGACATCGTTTGGATTATGTGCATGAACATCAAGCTGGGATCCATATGCACTGATAAAATATGAGATTTTAGCGTAGCAGGTGCTTTAATGTCAGCAAATAGATCTAAGTCCAGGTCCATTATAAGTTAAATGATCTAATCGAACCACCACAGCCAATTGTCAACCCATCCATGTGTTCTTTTTGTCGTACAATGCATTTTTAATCCACTAAACAATTAGAAGATGCGCATCAGATGAAAGTGTCTTAGCTGTGAAATCCCATTGCCTCGGGTTGCGGGTTGCGAGTATGATCCGACGAGGCGCGTAACTAATCCTTCATTTGAATATCCCCACGTGCTCGCTTCGAACACAAGGTACTCGAGCACTTCATCAGTGATCCTGAATGCAAAACTTATTATCTACAGAAAAGTACTACAGGAAACATGGGTTTCTTCGGAAGGAAGCCCCAAATTCAATTTCCTGTGGCAAAATACTGAGCGTTACAGTGTAAGAGCATCCGTTGTCCACACAGCAGAGCCAGAAGTTTGGAAAGATTTCGCTGTGGCTATCGATGCTAATTCGACAACTCACCAGCTCTTATCATGTAGTGTCGTACACTGTCAGCTGAAAGGGACTGACCCATTTGAAGAGAGATGATGTCCATCATGCCTAGCTGGCGAAGGGTGGGGTCCAAAGCCTAGTTTAAGTAGAGAGAAAAAAAGAAAGTAGAAAACATCTCCCATGACCATCTCAAACGTACATACATAAGCTGTCTCGTCCCTCTCAAGAGTCAAGACCACGTGAAATTGTCCTGGGCATGTTCCCACCGAACACTGAACACACACGTACGTATCAGTTATCACCAGCCTGGCTCCAAAAAAGGTTATCAATTATCATCGTCCTCGTCCCATCGCGACGATGCTATGATGCACGTGCTAAAAGTACGAAGACTTGATTATATAAGACCCTTAAGCTGGGCCTGAAGAAAACACATGGGACGGATTACCCCCATTTAACCAGGCTATAACGAGATGAAAGTGTGTCGTTCCAGATGCAGTTTCCAGCATGAGAACTGAAAAGGCAAACCCGACAATTAGTGGGAAGTACATTGCAACCTCCATTTTGGACCTTCAACATCTTGATTGGCCTAAAGGGGTGAAGAAAAATCTTCCCCTGGAGTTCTTTCCTAATGGGTAAAGAGAGATACACGATAGAGCACCAAGTGGGTCATCCTCATAACTAAAGGAGCAAAAGAACCGAAACAGTACTCATATGTAAGATAAAGCGTTTACAATTTCGATCAGCATAAGCACATCCACCACTGTAGCAAAGGCTAAACTAGTTTTCAGGAAAAAAAGGCTAGAAGTCTGCTCTTCTTCAAAGGCTCACCCGTTCTGCTATTTTCAAATCAGCCAAAATAGAGAGTACAAATTACCATGCAATTTAAAAAGGAAGGTACAACCAGAAAAGTACTCCAAGAGTTTATTTACCTCATACCACTCCATCCCAAATCCTTTTTTCCAATGGGAGAAGTCTGCTTAACCCCAAAATTCTCGCTGAGTGTTCTACAAATGTGACTATTGATGCGTTGCTATCAATCTTATAGCTCATTTCTGGGCAGTGTATAGCTATTCAGAACAAAGGATACTACAGATTATTTAATCAAAGGTATTATCACCAATTTTACTTGCTCCAGAATTGTCATCTATTTCAAATGATCATCAGCAGTCTTATCAATCCACAAGAGAAAGTTTATGCAGTAAAGCTCTGCACAGCTAGGAAATCCAAGGTTGATATTTGAACCTGGCCTAACAGAGCTAGATGCAGGTGAATTAGATACATATAAGCAGAGAAACATTGAACAATTATCCCATTTGGGACTCCTCCCCATAGGCTTTAAGCAACGTGCATAACGAGAGATAATAATAATAACTACAATGAAAGTGTTGGTGGTGATGATGATGATAAGAACCAAAGGGGAAAACAAAAGAGAGTTCGTCTTTCAACATGAAAATTTTTTGGGCATGTAGAGGACCATTCTAGACCAATATTACAAATCCAAGAGCAACTTGGCACTTTAAAAACATCAAGCCTAATCAGGCCTTAAGCATGTAGCAGTTAAAATGTCATTCATTTCCTGTTGAACAAAACAGCCCTGCATCAGTCAAGCAATTTAGCCAATTAACTAGCTGTAGGACAATTTTGAAGACCCCTAAAAGAACTGTGGAGACTGAAAAACGTTTCTGCCAACCCCGTGGTGCATTTGTTAATGCAAACATGTTTTGTTGCCAGGTTTCCTCCCAAGAAATAGTTTAAATCCAACCAAGCTACCCAAAATGACCGTTTCCTTGTTTTGTTTTTCCCCCCTTAAAGCACATTTGGTAACATATCTAAGAGTCAATATCTTCGACAAATGAACCATAGGGTTGCTTTTTCTCGATGTTGTGTGGACTGAGGTAATATATATTTCTTTAATTAAGATAAACTGAAAAAAACATCAAATTTGGCTGTGGAAAGCCTCTATCCTTAAATCTCAAGTACAAACTAAGAAGCTACATGAAGCATATTCATCAACATGAATGCATCAGATTGCACAAATGAATCAACATACTATTACTTACCAATCAGTGGTGGAATTCCATTTCTGGATGTAAAATAGCAGCACCTGCTAATTCAATTACAAGAAGGTAGTACGATAAAGCAACGCCTCGATCACCAATTATCATTGCGAAATCCATTAGCAATCATCATCACGCCTTCTTTTTCTACCTAGCATGTAAATTGAACTGACCCAATGGATTGATCACCGGCTATCATCACCAGATACATAGGAAGGGAACAAAGAACGGGACACCAGCACGGGGCAGAGGACTTTTCTCACTTACAAGAACGACACAAAATGCTTCATCGAGAAGAACGAGCTCCGCAACTCTACAATCGCAGCACCGCCACAGAGCCCTTTCCGCCCTCATCGCGAAGATTTCAAATCGGACACGCTCTTCCCAATCTCCAACTTCTGCATTTCCTGCACCGGCGAACCCTCCGCCCCGTCCGCGCGCCCCTCCACCTCGCCCCCGTCACCTCTCGAATAAGGACCCGCCGCGTCATCCCCGGGTCCGTCGGGCTCGGACAGAGCCCCAGCAGCCACGACACCGGAGTCGCCGTTGGCGAAGGGGCGCGGGCCGTCGAGGCGATCGTCGCCTCCGGGAGCGTCGGATCCGTCGTCGTCGTCGTCAGCGGCGGCGGCGGCGGCGGCTTTGAGGAATGCTAGCTGGATGGATTCGAGAGGCAGCGCGCAGTCTTCGAGGCCCGCGTCTTCGAGGCGTGGAGGAACGAGTTCGTCCGGCTTGAGAGATGGCGAGGGTTCTGCTCCATCATCGTCCCCCGCGTCCATGGCGACTGGTTCGGGCAATTGTCGCGCTCCGAGCTGATTGGTGCTCTACTCTCCAAGAAGGTGAAGACGGCGTGGGAATTACCGAATCGAGACGAGGTAAAAAGAAAGTCGCATGTTTGGTCCCTGAAGTTGCACTATGTTTTCAGCATGGTCCTCTAATTTGCAAAATTTTACAATTGTAATCCTTCGTTTTGTGCAGAATTCCTCTAATCAAATCCATCCGTGAAAGAGGTGATAAGTTCCCGGATGGACCAACATCCTCGGCCTAGAACTGAGAACCAACCCCTCCGGTTTCTAGTTCTAAAATTTTGGACCGATAAGGACCGCTACGGTTTTGGGGACCAAAGCTATGCATAGATGTCCACCTTTTGTTCTCTAAATGGTTTTAAAGTACAGCTAAAAAAAGAAAAGACAGGTTTTATTCCTTGTGCACACCTTGTCGAGATGACTAAAAGTATAAAAAAAAAAAAAAAAAAAAAAAAAAAAAAAAAAAAAAAAAAAAAAAAAAAAAACAAAGCACAATTGTGAGATCCCACGTCAATTTGCAAATCCATGACATACCCAGGCCATTTTAGTAAAATAGACAAAAGTTAAGTATTAAACAATATCGGATTGATCCAATTCCACTCCATAATCAAGGAACCAGACCAAATATTGCCGATTCTATATAATTCAAATTAGAATTAGTTCAATTTCGGAAACGAAACTAGTGCTCACCTCTACTCCATGGTTAGTTCCGATCAAGTGAAGCTAATGCGTCCACATTTACTGACCGGACGTTGAAATAATCAATTACAAGTTGATTGTGAGTTCTAAGTGTTGTGACACCATTTTCCATAACATACTTTTGGCTTTTATTAACAAATGCATCAACTTTGATTTACTAGAATCTAAGATTAAATGACTTGATTGCAAAAAAATCTACATAATCAAAGCCTTGATCGCACCAATTAAAATATGATATCATATTAAAACAACAATAAAAAGGTTATATATATTTTTTCCATTAGATAAACAAATAGTAAAATGGCATCCGTTACTTACCTAACCCCCAAATTCTTTTCTATTTTTCTTACATCTCCATTTTCAATTTCCGTGTGATTACTCCATCCACTGTTTGACGTACTAAAACAAAACTAACCTCGAATAATATAGTTCATCAAAGTCAAATATGGTAATTTGCAATAATAAAAATTAAACTAGACTTGATCGTAAGACACAGTTTAAAGTGAGTGTAACTATCACTAGACTAAAAGGGTTATAGCCAACGGTCTATTTGGTAATACTCTCGGGAACAACTAATTTTATTCTTTTGTTTCCGAAAAAAAAAAAAGAATAGAAAAGGGCGTTAGGTAAAACTAATGATAACCATTTTCAAGATGCTACAATGAGAGTTGCATTTAGGGCTGGCTCAAACACCTGCCTCAAAGCTAAGAGAGAGAGAGAACAAGAGAGAGGATGCTTGGTATATTCCCGTTGCAACCAAACGCCCAGTGTGTCCATTCTTAAGGTCTTATTATTTACGATTGTTGCACAGGTGCACGTCGGTTACCCGCCGTGAGCTACCTCCCGGAAAGCATAATGAGGCAGCTCAGAGATCATGCAGGTTACATACCGAAAAGCTCCACCAAAAAGTCATCCAATAACATACTTCAAAGCAACCTCATACCCAAGAATACATGTCCAAACAAATTATACTTGTAAACTACTACTTGTAAACTACTAACATTAGAAGAGGGAACCGATAAGACCAAGGAACAGTCTTCCTTGATCTACTAATGATACATGATGAGAGTTTGATCTGGTCGCCTACATTAGTCTCTTACGTAATAGTTATTGAGCAATGAATCACGATAAATCGGTTCCACTGTATTTCCATTCCCAGGAAAAAGTAGCCAATTAATTCTCTTCAACATTCACAGCCAGTAGATCTCTGCTGCCGTCCTCCACCAGTGACGTCAATGGTGTCGGGAAGGTATCTTTGAAAAAACATAAGAAGACATTACAACAATTTCACAAGATATTATTATGCGGAGAAATATCTGAAGCTTAAACAAAAAGCCGAAAAAGTTTTCGAACAAAAAAAGAAAAAAAAAAAAAGAGTAAGTAGAGTTAATCAAACGGAAGCATTTGAAGCTTTGCTACAGTCATAAGAATGTCATGCATTAGCGTTCAGTCCTACAAGCATACTACCATATCCTCTTAAAATTAATAACGATAACTATAACGAGTAAAATTAAAATTTCTTTGACCACAGAGTGCATTGAAAACATCTATTTTTACTTGCTTCTGTGGAAGCCGAATAACTATTTTGACAGCTAAATTTTTATAATGCCAGCATCCACAAAATGAAAAGGCACTTAATGATAAAGTTAACTCCAATTACAATTTCTGCTTTGCTGATGCACAGCACCATTTCTTATATCAGAGGCAAAGACTTCGAAATTCTCTAGGTTTTGAGGTAAAGCTAACATTTTCTATTAAATTGCTATCCATAATTTATTGTATACAAATTGCTCTGCATGATATGTTCACACTTTACATGAACTTCATTTATCTTTGGAAATGTCTGTTTGGCATTTAGCTATGATCACGCCAACAATGCTTAATTCAGTCATAGATAACTCGGCATGTGAAAGAATACTTACATTTCTTCTTCAGGTTCATTCTTCAAAGCATTTTTAGCTATACACTCAAATGCAGCCTCCACGTTGAATCCTTCTTTTGCAGATGTCTCGAAATAAGGGATGTTTCCCTTAGAAGCACACCAAGCCTTTGCTTTCTTTTCAGAAACCTACAGCAAGAATTTTTAAGACAAAAATGAAGCACACATAAGCTGCACATCAGTGAATCAGCAGATAATCCCTCCAAATTAGGTTCCTGCAATAAAAGCCGGAAAACGAAAATCTTACCACACGACTGTTACCACCATCAACATCTATCTTGTTCCCCAACACGACAAATGGAAAGTTTTCAGGGTCTGATGGGCTGGCCTGTACATCAATGGAAAACAAAAATTACACCCATTCACAGCTTCCATAGCAATAAAATCAAAGATATTTCTTCGTAAACATAAATCATATCACCTGAAGTAGAAACTCTTCCCTCCAGTTGTTAAGATTATCAAATGATTTCATGACATTCACATCATAAACAAGGACGCAGCAGTCTGCACCTCGGTAAAAAGCCACACCAAGACTCTGGAACCTTTCTTGCCCAGCAGTATCCCATATCTGCAGACATCAAAAATAGCACGTCTACCATTAACACCAGCTTCTCAAAGTAACCAAAACTCAGTATGATTCCACGATTCAAAATTAGTCACGTTCACTCTAATTCTCGATTTATCCACCAAAACCACCAATTGTGATTACCACTTAGCAGCATTAAAACTTCATGAAATAAAGAGAACAGACGCTTCATTTTCCTGTCGAGCACTCAGTGTCTCTAGAAACAGCAGGAAAAGAAGGAGAACATGCCGATAAGTCCCCCAAAACAGATCGCGTGGGGCAAGCGAAAGTTTCAGCACAATTTTTTACAACTCAAAATCTACATATCCTACAGAGTTCTTCAAAAAGTATTATTTGCCGATGGCATGGCCAATCTAACCCGCAATTAATACACGAAACCATCAAAATTCAGTTTGAAGATCAAATAACAACATACATACACAGCCCAATACACCTCCACTGATTGTCCAATGAACGCTCGTCTCATCAAAGAGGCTGGAATTGATCCTACCAGCAAATCACAGCAAAAACATCACTAACCTGCAATGTGAACAGCCGATCTTCAAACTGAACTTCCTTCGTCAAGAAATCAGCTCCAATGGTCGCCTTGTACTGGTTACTGAACTTGCGGTTGACGTACCTGCCCCACAAATCCACAACAACAACAACAACAACAACAACCAAGTCAATTCCTCCAAAAAAACACCCGAATCCATGAAAACGAAATCACCGTCCAGGTCTGAGGAGAGGTACTGGTTCATGAGAGACGTCTTCCCGACCCTAACAAAGCACCGCGAAACAGAAAAGGGGATCAGCGCAAGCGATCGGCACAGGGGGAAAATACGCAATTCGACAACCGCCCAATCTGCTCAGGCATTGATCGGATCGCGAAGGCAAAAGAAGGAGCTTACCCGCTGTCGCCGAGGATGATGACCTTGAGCAGCATGCGCCTGCGAGATGCCATGGAGAGGAGGGCGGCGAGGAGAGATCTGCGACGGATCGAGATGCGGAGAATTAGGGTTTTGGATTTGGGGGAAAAACGTGGGGTCCTTGATCCAGAGAATTTGAAACGGATTGGGGATCTTACGAAATTTTTGAACCTTGGTTTTAATTTTTGGAGGTCCTCCGTTTTTAGCTTTTAGCTGGTGTTCAGCAAATTGGACCCGGCGAAAGGCGAGGATCTTTTTTGTTCTGCGTCCGTCCTTCGAAAGACAGCGAGGATGCCGCCCGCGAACTTCTCGAAATGCCCTTGATGCGGTTCACTTTTTTCAAACGTTATCCCGCTACCCGCCAGCTAAATGTCGGCTCCCCACGTAAATGCGTAAAGAAATTAGGACAGAAATATCATTTACATGACCCGCGTTTGCCTTACATCTAAATTCTAGGATACATTTCGTTGCATTTTAGGATTAACCCATGTTATATGGAATCAGAGGCTAAGTTAATGAGTAACTGGGAGAAATTCGTGATCACAAAAAAGGACCTTGGAACCGGGAAATATATTAAAAAGGATCTGAAGTTGAAACAGTTTCTCCAAAAAAGATTTGAAGTACATATCGTCTTGAATAAAAATCCGAAGTAGTCAATTTAGTCTCAAGCAATGACCTAAGTTCACCAGCCTAAGGGCATTTTTGTCCAAAAATATTCTTTTTCATTCTTTCTCATTTTCTTTTCCATGTTCATCTTCTTCTTCATTCTTCTCTAGCCGTGCTTTAAAGGGAATGGACATTAAGATCACCAATGATTCAACCAATTAAGTGTTTCTTGAAAGTATACTCTTATGTAGGGGTGAGTATGATTTTAGGATAGAATCAGGAAATCGGTCCAATTCCAGATTCTGATGAGACGTGGTTCAATTCCACATTTTTAAGAATCTCCAATTCCCGGTTTTCGGTAGAACTAGATCAAGAACTGAACCAAGAATCTACTAAAACCTTAAATGAGAAATAAATAATTATATGCAGTGTATGTGTGATGTACAAGTATACATATATATGCATGAAGTTGAGCCACACGGTACATAATAGTAATGTGGTGAAATTGTTTTGGAGCATGTTATGAGTTTAATGGGTGATGGGCTTTCAAATGGTCTTTGTAACATAAAGAAAGTTGAGAAAGCCAAGAAATGGAATAATTAGAAATCCCGAGTAATTGTCTCATATTGGTGCATTCCAGACTTATCATAATTTAGCTGACAAAGACGTATATTGGTATTACTTATTAATTAAATGGAAATTCATAGGATTGTGATTTCAGAAACACCTCATGTCCTTCTTATAAGTTGTGCTCTTTTTTAGATGGTTGTCATTTTCTATTGGATTAAGATTTTGTTGAAGATCGTTGTTTTTAACAACAATATGATGAAAAGTTATGAGTAACTTGCAAAGACATTGAAGAATTTATGACAGATAGATTTATAACCTGTGCTCCCATTAAGTAGAAACTTAGCCATGGAAAACTACTTGGAAACAAAGGTAGTGATGGCAACGTCAGCACTTCTATTCTATCATCAAGATGATCACCAAACTAAATATAGTATATTCTTTGAAGCACTTCTATTTTATCATTTTACCTAACTGTTTATTGTTCATTTTATTTTGCATGTTCATATTTTATAAATTGTTGCTATTGACATTATGAAAAATTTGCATTTTTGTTGTTACGTTTTTTATTTTGCTTAAGTAAAAATGGAAAAATAAAACAAATTGATCAATTTCTAGGTAGACTTGAAACCTACCACAGAACATGTGACAACTTCAAATTCAGTAGTAGCAACTTCGAATGTAAGTATAACTGTGAGATTCAATTGGAATATAAGTTGCGTATTAATCTTAGACATCATCTTTTTAGTGAATAACCATTTGTGCCCACTTAGTGATTCATTAGCTTTCAATTGCGACAAATCAGTACTACTAACCTACACTCTATGCCAAGTCTAATCCCGAGACTTGCTCTTTGTGCTAATCAAGTCCCTAAAACCCTAATTCTGTCTAATCTAGGTTCATGTATCTGTCAATACTCCAAAAAGTATAGTGCGGGGCTCGATTATCAATCAATTTGTGCCAACCCAAGAACAAGAGTTCAAGACAAATTTCAGTGGCTTTTCATTCCCGGATGGCCCTGATAATTTGGACATGGAGATCGAGATGGCATGATCCACACAAATCAGCTCCAACTTGTCCAAATTGTCGACAAAGTAACTTAGATCGTAAAGTTTCTGCAAATTAAAAAAACTTAATAATATGAATTATAATTACAGGGACCATATTGGGTGAATGTAATTTCTGGAACATGTCATAATTATAGTTCTCGCGTGCACAAATATATATATTTTTTAAATTAAGTAATCGAGCTCTTATAATTGACTCAATGTGGTACGTAATTAAATCAACATAGTTAGCTGATGCATCTTTTGTCATTAGGCCGATGTTAGCTGGTGCAAGCCATAAATCGAACAGGAGAGATGCATCCACTTCACTCTCTTCTCGCAAGACCTGGTTTTTTCCCCTCCAAAAATCAACCGCCACTCTTCAGTCTTCACCATCATCGCCACTGGATTGAGCACTATTGAGCACTAGCAACACTGCCAACCTTGACAGCCACTAGTAGCTCGCACCACGACCCAAACTAACATTATCACTAATTTAAAAGTTTATACTTTTACAATAGTTATTTGTGGTCCCATAACATTTTACTTGGTATTAGAGTTAGAGGCCCTGAATTCGAATCTTTTCAAGTCCAATTTGCCTATCTCAATTAAATTTTGATGCTAAAGACCAAATTAGGCATGAAGATGATTGTTGGAATCACGCGTTCATTTAATAGCTTAAAATTTTAGAACAATTGGTTATGATTTTAAGAATAATCACCAACCACAACACCATCCCTTCCTCCCACCACCATGAATCTCCTTCATTTGGGTCGTGGGATCTCCTTTTGTGAGTGGTCATCAAGGGAGCGCGCGTGCAGAGAGAGAGAGAGAGAGAGAGAGAGAGAGAGAGGTTGGGAGTCGAGAGCGGATATGGCGACGATGATGATGGCGGGCAGTAGCAAATACAAACGTTGACAATGGCAAGAATGGGTGGCAAGGGCCAATTACAAATGAAGGAAGATGAAGAAAAATAGAAAAATAAAGGATAAATGACATAAATGGTCTTGAATTTTGGTTCAATATGTAATGTCATATTTGAATTTTTAATTTATTCAATATGAATTATGAACTTTGACATAATATACAATGTCGACTTTAAATTTTTGATTTGATGGATTTTTGAACTTTTAAACATTTTCATATATCATATAGATTATGTCGAATATTTACCAATAGTTCGATTATTATAAATTGAGGAACAATATTGTAAATTGAGCTAAAATTCATGGATTCCATTAACTTAATTAGAAAATAATGGTGAAATTTACCATATAGACAAATCAAAAATTTAGGGAGGACATTACATGTTAGATTACAGTTTAGAATTATACGTGTGACTATCCTAGAAAGAAAAATGAAAATAAAACAAAGAAAGTTTGTTGATCTTAGAGCGGAAAAAGAGTAATTATGTGGCGGTCCGCTTTGTCCAACAATAGTTGATTTAGCACTGCACGCCAAAAAAGAAAAACGTGTCGTGTCGGTTAATGTAATGGAAAAAGAGTGCTCACGTGGAGCCTTTTCCCTGAAATAGATACTTGATTAAAAATAAAAATTTAGGAAAATTTCATACCACTCCCGGAAATTTCACCATTGTGATTTCCTTATGCATGTGGAGGTGCCCATATCGGCTTCCCATGCGTTGGAAGATAACAGTCCCCAAAATTAAATTCCACTGATTTTATTTTTCTTCAGACAATCAAGTGTGAAAATTATAGGGGAAAGAAATAGTTAATATTATCAAATGAATTTTTAATTTTTTCTATTTCGGGAAAAACAAAATGATTATCAGGTCGAAGTAGCAAACAGCAACAGCGTCTTGGATCTGCAAATCTGCTCACAGCAGCATATCTTCTTCCCTCCAAGCTCTATCAATGGCGGCCACCCCAACCGGTCGGATATTTAAGAGCAGGGTCACGTGGCTTACATACAGTGCACATCGTCTAGCAGTAGCTCAAACGCTCGATCATCCTCGTCGCCATCATCATCACCGTAAAGCACAATGAGTACCTATCTGTCTCCTAATTCCAATAAAAAAAGAAAGTTAGTATACTAAATTCTGCCTCTTATTTTCTATTTTTGTTTTTCTTCCTTCTATTTTTTTTTTCATTAATTTAAACCTGGTTTAAGAGCCGAATTACTCGTGCCCTTATCAATGGAATGATTTTACAATACATTCATGAATAATGTGAAATTGTGTGAAATCATTATTAATTATTTTGAAAATATTTTGCAATTAATATTTTAGTAATGCTATTTTCTGAACTATGCCACCTAATACAAATGAAATTATACATCACCAATTACATTTCGAGCGATGTTAGAGATGACGATACTTATCTAGAAATATGAAAATGTCGAATGATGGAATGCTTAAAAAAGAAGCAAAGTTAACGAGCGTGATAGAGACAAGAATGCTTCATTCATGTGAGCCTTTTAGGCATGCCTCGATGTGCATTGTAAGCGCAATGCTGCTGAGAAGGATTTGCAAAAGCATCTAATGAAACAGAGCTCGATTCGTTCTTAAGTCACAAGTTCAATCGTTGAAGTGGGGTAACTCTACATGAGGAGGTTAATTTCGGTGGCACTTACTGGTGGTAGCCGAGCATGGTGTTCTGATGATGTTCTCAGTTTGCAATGATGATGGTTGAGTTTGCAGTGAGTGGCATCGATCTTCAAAATCGAGATAAGAAGAATCGATTTATCGATTGTTGAAACAGAAAATAGAAAATTACAATATTGAAAAACATATTTGTTGATATCGAGTTATCAGTAACTTTTTATTGAAATATCAAGTCTACACAATTAACAAGAGTTTGACATTGAGCTGCTATTTTAAATTCGAGGTATTCAACACTAAAAACTAGGGTAAATGATAAAAATAGTCATTAAAAGCTTTGATTCGATATAAAATGTAATAATTGAAGTTGAGCCTTCACGTGTGATGTCGTCAATGAATTTTTATTATACAATACATGGATTAAATTGGACATATATTAAAAATCCAAAGATTATATTGAAGAAATTAATTATATATCGGGTTAACTCCCATTAGGGTATCTGTAGCACGAGGGAAAGGACTGTACTATCCAATATCCATCCAGCAAAATGCGAAGGAATTTGAGGAAAACAAAGGTCCGGTTGAATAATATCCAGCCGGTCGCTCTGAAAAAAAGGGAAGAGAAAATAAAAAGAAAGAGGATCGAAGAGAGAAACGAAACGCAGCCACGCCCAGAAAAGTGTCCAAGAGAAAGGGGCTCCCCCAGTGTGCGAGCGAGAGCGAGAGAGAATTTTTTATACTCTTTCATCAATCAATCTCATGCGATTCGCTCTCCAGCTCTTGACCTAACAGTCTCTCCCCCATCCCCTCCCGTTCAACCGCCTCGTCGTCGTCGCCGCCTTCCTCCTCCTCATCTCGCGACTTCCTTTCTTCGCCTCGGTGTTGCGTCGTCCATTGTTAGAAGCTTCTGCTGCCGAGCGTCCGTTCTTCGTTCCTCCGGCCGCGCATTGCGCGATCCTGCTCGGGAATTCGTCGCTTCTCCGAGCTGTTTTTGGGAGGGGGTTCGGGATGGGAGTTCTTTTGCGGCGATCGGCGGTGGAAATGAGAATCGAGACGGCGGGCCTCGACTCCTGAGTTTTTTGTTGTTTCGATTCGGGCGTCGGATTTCTCTGGGAATCGTGTCGGCTGATGAGCGTCGCGGGGTGGAGTTGATTGCGGATCGGCGCCTCGATCGCGCGCGGGCTCGCGTCGGCGGTTCACGCCTCCGCATTGCGCGGTCCTGCTCGTGAGTTGCTCGGTTCCTCAGCCGTTCGAGGCCTTTCGCATGGGTTTCGTTGTGATCGGTAGCCGAAATGAGCCGGAGGCGGTTCTGTTTTGAGGCGTTTATTGATTCCGTTCGGGATTTGGCGCGGCGTCTGTTGATGAGGTTTGTGGCGTCGAGGTGATTGGGCAGAATGAGTTCGTCGAGGCAGGTGACAGCGAGAGACCTGGCTGAGGAAGCCAAGAAGCGGATTGTTTTTCTGGCAATATGCGTCATTGGGCTGTCATACCTCATGTCCTGTAAGCCTTGCGCGTTGTTATTATGAAATTCGATCGATTTGTTTGTACGTCGTTGTTGATTCGTTCCCTTTTTCAATCAATTTTGGCTGTGCGTACGCATTATGAGTTGCAATATTGAGTATTTTGTGGCTTGATTTGCTAAAACACCTCCTCTACTGGAATTGCAACTTTCCATTGGTGGGTGGCTGTACTCTCTTATATATGTTTCATTCGTCTACTTTTGTGTTTCCGTATAGTAACTGTCTCTTGGCTACTTTTAATCATGAAAAACTGTTATGCAGTGTGAATCTTGCATGATATAAAATTTGATTGGGGGAAAGGACAGAACACGGTGTTCTGGATTGGTTCAGGGACGCATCATCAGATGTCTCAATGAATGGATGAATCAATAATTTGATTCTGTACTCTAACTGTGTAAGTGTGAGCTGGTATCCAATTTTAGCTAGAATAGAAATGTAGGTCTGAAGGGAAGGAGTAGTAATAATTTTTAAATCGGCATGATAATGGAGTTGTAGGAAAAAATATTTATCGAAAGCTTCTTTGCATCGAGTAAATTTTCCAGGTTGTTGATGCTAACTTATGCTATTCTACTCTCTCGTAGTTCCATCTTGATCATCTGTAATAATCTTTGAAATAAAACCCCAGCTATTAATTTGCTCTATTTTGGTGGATGATTCGCCGGCATTGTCAATCATATGAAAGAGTGAGATTGAAACTCTTTTTCACTCTGGCAATGGGAATAAAGAGAGCAACGATTCTTTTCTTTTTTCATTATTTTTGGCCAGAATGCATCAGACTTAATCTTTATTGCTTTAGAGTTCAGAGTACGACCTCTCAACAGAGATCAAAACTAATATTCTTGTCTAACAAAGTTGTCAATGAAAGAGATGGATGAGTAATTCACCCTCGAGGACATAGACCCTTCCTAACTTGTTTAGCTTACCCAATTAGCATAGTAATTAAGAGAGCAAAGACTTGGCACTATCTTGGGCCTCAACCAATAACATTAAAAAGAAAGATAAGCTTAAGTAACTTTTACAGTTAGCAAATATCTTGCTAGGATTATCTTTTGCTTCGTATCTTCATTTCCACCCATTTCAACAAAGATAGCATTTTTGTCCTTGTTGCTGTTGGTGCATCAAAGTTTGAGGAGTATTGGAAAAATCAGGTCTTGCGATTTTGTGCGAAACTTTGATGTGTTCTCATAATTTGAAAATTTGTTAAACTGAAGGTATTGTTGAAAATCTATGTCCTGTGATTCTTTCTGCTATTATTTGCTGTTTGCTGAATCTCCATGCTTATGATGGGACATTCACTGATCTTATCTCTGTTTCCAGTGACAAGCTCTTCTGTGTGGGTTAACTTACCTGCTGCTGCAACATTGATCATTGCCCTTCGCTATTTTTCAATGGATTTTGATATGCGAAGGAAAGCTGCAGTATATAACAGCAAAAACCCTGCAAGCACCACTGCATCTCTGAAGAAACCTGTTCAAACTCCTAAAGTTGTTACAAAGTCAAACTGGAGAAGAAAAGTGGATTCTCCTGTAGTTGAAGATGCAATGGATTGCTTTACCAGGCATCTAGTATCCGAGTGGGTCACAGGTCTTTGGTACTCTCGTTTAACACCTGATAGAGAAGGTCCAGAGGAATTGGTGCGCATCATCAATGATGTTCTTGCAGAATTTTCAGATCGCGTGAGGAGCATTAACCTAATCGACCTTCTTACAAGGTATTCTCATCATGATATTCTTCATCTTTTTTCTGTATGATCATTGTTTTCAAAAATCTGGTTTTTGAGGTCATTGACCTTATTAACTGATGCAGGGACATTGTTGGTCTCATCTGCACACATTTGGAGATCTTTCGCATGACACGAGCAAAGATTGAAAAGCAACAGTTTGAACATCTCACTGTTCAGCAACTAGATGGTGAACTAAGACGTATCTTGGCTTCTGAAAATAAATTGCACCCAGCATTATTTTCCACTGAAGCTGAGCACAAGGTTGCTTTCTTGTTATGTCTTCTACATAGACGTGCTTGTGCTCCTTGCTATTCTCATGCCCTTTTTTTTTTGCATGGCACAGGTTTTACAACATCTAATGGATGGACTTATCTCTTTTACCTTCAAGCCTGAAGATCTGCAATGCTCATTTTTCAGATGCATTGTCAGGGAGCTTCTTGCGTGTGCAGTGATGAGACCAGTCCTGAACTTAGCTAACCCAAGGCAACTATCTCTTACCTTTCATTAATATACGGCCCCTATTTTTGCCTGTTATTCATTTTCTATGGAAATTCTTTGTAGGTTTATCAATGAAAGGATTGAGTCTTTTGTCATTTCTAAAGCCAAGGCTAATAAAGGTGCAATTGCAGCTCATGAGGCATCGCCATCTAAAAATGGGACAAGGGTCTCATCTGATCATTTCTCCAGATTCTTAGATCCTACAGTAACTGGTGTTGAGCTTGTCCAGTTAAAAACAAGTCCAACCAAAAGTGCTTCTAGCGCACATAATGCAAAAGACATCAATGGAAGATTTCTTTCCAAAGATCCATTGCTTTCTAGGGACACGCAATGCTCCCGTTCATGGAATTCTTTGCCTGCAGAGTCCCAAAATGGTGATGATAAAGGTATTTTGCGACACCGCTCTGGAGGTGAGTGGGGAGAAATGCTGGATGTGATGTCTCGTAGAAAAGCTCAAGCCCTTGCTCCTGAACATTTTGAAAACATGTGGGCCAAAGGGAGAAACTACAGAAAGAAGGAGGGAGAAAATCGGTTGATCGAACAGGCTCCACAGCAGTCTTCAGTGAATAAGGCCGTTGTCAGTGATCATTCTAGATCTGTGTCCAAACCCAAAGGAAAGGGTCAAATGGTTAACAACAATCTCCCTGGAGGTGGCACCTCTTCTGCTGTAGAGAGTCCCTCCATCCAACCAAGCAAGAACTTGTCAGGTCACTCACTGATGTCTGTAACTGAAGAAGATGATGACCAGAGTCTCATGCGTTTGGAGGAGGCTGAATCAGGGAGCAGTTCATATACTTCTGACGATGAAGAAGCTGAGACAATTACTGGTCTTGACTCTCCTGGAACTAAAGTTTGGGATGGCAAGAGTAAGAGAAATGTTGGAGTTACTCCCATCCATCATCCGCTGGAAACTTTTGAAGGAAGTAGCAGAAGGAAGACTAGCAAAGGACATCCTCGCTATCAAAGATTTTCTGGTACCCGTTCAGGCAGGAAAAGGTCTAGAGTAAACAGCACAAAGGTGCCTGTTTGGCAGGAAATTGAGAGAACAAGCTTCTTATCTGGAGATGGACAGGACATACTTAATACTTCAAAAGGCTATGGGACTGACGACGCCTCTAGTGATGACTCTGAGAATGAAATTTTAGGTAGAGCCAACAGTGGTGCAGCTGCTTCTTCCTCTGCACCCGCAGTATCCCTGCCAGAATGTCGTACTTCGAATACTACCACTGTGCCAAATTCCTTGGTTGTGGATTCTTTTCTGAAGTTAAGATGTGAGGTACTCATTAAGTCTGGTTGTGTATGTTGGCATGCTGTGGTTTTGTTTTCTCCCATATTTTTAAGTATAGGAAAGGCATGTAAGCACATGTTTCATTGTAGGTACTGGGTGCGAATATTGTGAAAAGTGGCTCTAAAACCTTCGCTGTATATTCCATATCTGTCACAGATGTAAATAACAATAGCTGGTCAATCAAAAGAAGGTACTAATAATTTCGCCCTGAACTTTGTGTTAATTTTTGTAAACTCATTATCTTCTTAAATAAAAAAGAACTCATTATCTTATGCCTATGCTACCCTCAACTTGATTATCTCTACATAGCATCGTTTTCTGATCTAATTTGTCAATTTATGCTTGTTCTGGTGTCTCTATCTATATTTGACTGACGTTTGCCATAGGTTTCGGCATTTTGAGGAGTTGCATCGTCGTCTTAAAGAGTTTCCAGAGTATAATCTTCATTTGCCACCTAAGCATTTTCTCTCGACCGGCTTGGACATATTTGTGATTCAAGAAAGATGTAAATTGCTCGATAAATATATAAAGGTCAAAATTCTTTCTCCCCAGCTTTCATTTTCTTTTAAGCTACAATGGTAGAAGCGGCTGGTATCTGGAATTTGAATGAAGTGCTTCATCTATAGGTTGTCTGTTGTCTTATTCTATTTTATATTATTTCATCAGAATTTTGGTTTTTGATCTTTCTCAATGATGATCTCAGCAACTAATTGTTGGTACATGGTTGAAGCTTTATGCTATTTTAAGTGTTCTATTCTGAACCTTCTATCAAATCCGTTATCCTTTGTGATTAAATGAACTGAGCTTCGTTGTTAGTTATATACAGTAGTACTTGCACAGTCATTCAGTATCTTACTTTAGGTTAGTTTCATTGTAAAGAGCCATTTCTCTTTTTCGTGGTTTTATGTCTTACATAAATATGTTTATGTTGTTCAGAAGCTCATGCAGCTTCCAACAATTTCGGGCTCGATTGAAGTTTGGGACTTTCTAAGTATTGATTCTCAGGTCTGACCATCATTTCCATGCACTACTGTTACTTCATAACCCTTTCCTAGGGCTCTTCAGCCTTTTTTTTGGGGTGTTTCGTGCTTCTCTCTCTCTCTCTCTCTCTCTCTTGCTGTCTGTGGGGTTTAGGGGGTGGGGGTCAGAACTTAGAATGGTGAATTGATTCCTTTCCTCTTTTTTCCTTTTTGTTTCCGTCCTCTCTATTTGATTAAAAAACTAAATAGATAAATATTTTTTTGATGCAGACATATTACTTCTCAAGTTCTTTTTCCATCATTGAAACTCTATCAGGTGTATTTATCTCTTCTTTTCCTTTTCATTTCTGTCAATTGGTTGTGCTTTTGTGACGATTTTTTCTACCGCATTTTAATCAACTCTGCATTATCCATCTGGTGCTTGACTTTCTAGTTGACCTAGAGGATAAGCCCTCTCAAAAGAGCAAAAGGGTTTCAAGTTTTCTTGGGCCAACCAGCAATCCCTTGTCATCCAGAAGAGATAATACAGTTCCCGATAACAAGGAGACACCATTGCAGATGAAGCATGATCCTGTGGTGGATCATTCCAGGCTGAATGCGCAAGATAAAACTGCCAATAGTGGGGGGAGTGATGCCATTGAAGAGACATCTGAGGCACTTCTTGATGCTGCCACTGACCCAACCCTTCCTTCAGAGGTACTGACTAAAGCCATGCTCATTTTCAAGATGATAGATTGCGGTTTGATATAATCCCCCACATTCTCATTCTTGTAGTGGGTCCCTCCGAATCTCAGTGTCCCATTGTTAGATTTGGTTGATGTCATTTTCCAACTCCAAGATGGTGGATGGATACGGTACTTTCCAGTTGCTTAATTGTTTTCCTTCGTGAAATCTTCCAACCCCCCCCCCCCCCAAAAAAAAAAAAAAAAAGAAAAAAGATGGAAAACCCCATCATTCATCGGAGCTAAATGTTGATGTTAAACTATATCACAGGAGGAAGGCATTTTGGGTGGCCAAACAGATTTTGCAACTAGGGATGGGTGATGCCTTTGATGACTGGTTGATAGAGAAAATTCAGCTTCTTCGGAAGGGAGCGGTTGTTGCTTCCGGAATCAAACGTCTCGAGCAGGTAGTTGAACTACCACATGTTTTTTGAGAATCTGGGAAAAGGTGTTGCCTTTCTTGTGCGAAGCTAAACTATTGATGTTGAAGAAGTCCTTCTGATTCTTCCATGGACTACTTTGGATTATAGAATAATCAAATTTGTTGTCTAAGCCTTTCCTGGTCCACAGTTACAGTTGCAGGGATTAGCTTTCTGATTTTTCTCAATTATGTAAATAGCCTTAACAACTTAAGGCTGTGAGCAATAGACAGAATGCTAAACCTTTTACGAGTGATGGGCAATATCTTGATGTGTTTTAACTCAGTGTTGCTTGAATTAGCTTCATGAATCATGCACTCAGCTGCTTAAATGAATGTGGCATTGACTCATTCCAAGTTGCTGTATGATTGAAACAGATTCTTTGGCCTGATGGAATTTTTATAACCAAGCATCCAAAGCGACGACGTGCTCCAGCTGTCAGTCCATCGCAAAGTTCACCACGTGCCCAGCAGTCCCCTGAAATGTCTTCACCTAGACAGAGTGATGAGCAGCAGCAACTGGAAGCAGAACAACGCGCGAAGTTCGTATATGATATAATGATTGGTAAAAGTTTGCCTTGATATTTTTGTACAGAGTCTGAGTTGATCCATATGATGTCATACAGTATACAGCTGCCTGATGTTTAGGACCATAAGCAAACTTTTCTGGTAATGCAGATAAAGCACCAGCCACTATTGTCAGTCTTGTTGGTCGCAAGGAGTATGAACAGTGTGCGAAGGATCTCTATTTCTTTCTTCAGGTAACCGTATTGCAAATTTCTGATCATTGTCGTAGTAGTTCAGTATTCAGTATCCTTACTATTTAAACATGCTTGCATTTTCATTGAATGTGCTTCCATCTAAAATGGTTGGCTCGTCAATTTTAGACATTCTTGTGGACTTTCTTCTCCTTTATTGATTATTTGTGGTCATATTTTTTAGGAGGGACACGTCTCATTATTTTATGAAGTATCTGATGAGTCCCCCCCAAAAAAGAAAAATGAACTATCATGCATGAACATAAAAGATGTGGCATAATCGAAAGAGTCGCATGCATTGGCATGCTTTTTTTAGATACAAGTTCTTGGCATATATTGCAATGAGACTTGACTCTGGTATGTGTGTGCAGTCATCCGTGAGTCTGAAAATGTTGGCTTTCGACCTCCTCGAGTTGCTCCTCTTATCAGCATTTCCGGAGCTTGATTTGGTCTTTAAGCAGGTATTTGACGAGAAACATAAATTTGGCGAATACAGAGAAAATTAGGAGAATTTTATGCACAAGGTTAGTTATGGGATCGAGTAAAGATTCGGCTTCTTAGGCTGTTATACTCTCACCTTTCTAGTCTTCTAAGTTCATTTCATATCTCTTTTACACCAGAGTTTTTTTCTTTTCCCACTCGACCATGTGAGTGAAGTGTATACCTTGCAAAGGTCTGAATTTTTGTTTCTAGTTTCTTACTTGTCATCGTGAGGGAAATCAGTCTCCTGTAAATTACGATGTTACTTCAACATGTACAGTATTATAAATGTAAAGCTTCTTGTTTTCCCTTCCAGAATTCCCTTCCTTGAAACTTTCTTCAGTTGAAGTGGGTTATGGCAGTATGGCTCGATAGAGCCCTTTTTTTTTATCGACGTCTCTATTGAAAATCTCGGGACACGTGTCTTGCTCTCTACTGGGCTGAGGCTCCGAAGGACTGCAATGAAATGTTGTATGAGTGATGAGAATTCAGCATTGCGACTGGTCCTTAAAAGAGTCCTCGCTGTGACAGTTTGTGGTTAAACAGGATTCCTTAACCAACCAAACCGTTGGAATTTTCGTGTAAGAGAATTAAGGATTTGAGAACACGAGTAATTTCAACTTGAAACGCTAAAAGAAATGGCTTTACCAAATCTAACCCGCCAATGTTGATGTTGAAAGCACTCAAGTGGCCTGAGCTTTTTGAAGTGATTCGTTCTCATGTACACCATAACCCCTGTTAAGGTGCGTTTGGCAACTTACCAAATAATAATTGATTTAACTATTGGAATTTCACCTTTTCATGTTGGAAAGAGGAGGTGGGGGGTTCGAATCCCCACATTCTTAAGAGGTTAGGGTGGGGATGATTTAATTTCAAATGTAGATTTTGACTCTCACGCCCTGCAAGAGACAGTGCAAAAATTTAAGAATGAAAGTTAGAGTAAGAATAAAGTAAGACTGACAAAAAAAAAAAGTAATTGATTTTATTCTTTTGTTCTGAAAAATATATTTCAAACAACAATTTATTTGGTAAATTTTGTATTCTCGAGAACAAATTTGTTCTTGAAAATAAATTGTAAGAAAATTGAAAAGTTAAAAAGTTCTTTTTTCTTGGAAACAATTTTAGAATTAAGCCAATCCTAATTTTTTTCTTTTTTTTCTCTTCTTATTTTCTTCTTGTTCTTCTTCGTTTTCTCTTCTTCCATCATCGCCTTACCTAGCTCGCAACCAAGACTCGACCAAGCTACCAAGCCGCCACCACAAGGTCAACATCACCTAGTGGGGCAAGGCAAGCTTAGTCAAGCCAGATCTGGGCTAGGCTCCTTGCCTAGCCAAGGCTTGACTAAGCCTCGCCCAATTGCCGACAGGCTCGACCAATGAGGCGTGGCCTCGTCGGGGGCCAGCAACTCTAACTCCAACGTGGTCGTTGGCCCTCATCTGGCTAATCGTTGAACATTCTAAGGCTCGACATCCGGCCAAAGCTAGAAAAAGAAGAGACAGAAAAGAAAAAAAAAAGTTGAGAAAAAAAGTACCAAAATTATTTAAAAATTAAAAGAAAATGATTTGATTTAGAAATTTTAAGAACAGTAACAAATGCAATTTTATTCCGAAAATAAAAATTTTGGACAAATACTAAACACCTTCAAATACTTAGAAATTATAAACAAAATAAAAATAAAATTATTTATAATCAGAAATTGTTTCTAGGAACCAAATAATTATCAAACACACCCTAAGAACGCAAACAGACCTATCGCATACATAATGTCCGGTCATGTTGCAGTAAACTATAGAAGACAGTCAATGCAACTTCTGTAAATTTACAGCTTTACTGGTCTTAGAGAACAAAGTACCAAAGGCACAGAAACTTGTTCGTAACCAAATTGATTTTGTCACGCTCAGTAATTGGAGCTATGTTGGTTTGCGAAGGAGGAAGGTTTGGCACCTTCTTTACTATCAACCTTGTAGGACTAAATCTAGAAGGATGATAATCAGCTAGAAAACCGACGATGATGCAATTGCAATCATAATGACCCAAGTCCAAACAACACCAAAAACCTCAAACTCTTATCGGATATTGGGTCACTCTCATGCTACCGTCTCACGAATCACTAAGCTACAAGTGCAAAGGAGCTGCTCTGCTCTACAATTATCAACTCCCAATCTCATGGAAACATAAGTAGTTTCGATGGCAAAGTGGAGACGTCTCAACATAGAAAACAAAGCCTGTAGGAACCGTGAGAATCGAGATCATAGAGCGATTACATCAAAGTTCGAATCTCACTCTCACTCAACAAGAATAGAGTTCATGTCAATGGATCAGCGGGTAGAAGATCTATCGCACCAAAGCTAGACAGTTTGATCATGTGCGATCAATTCATAAATATAGAAGCCAGCTGCCTAACTTTTTTTATCATACAAGGTAGATATTTAATGAAGGTGCAACATCTCCTCCTTTAAGAAGCAACATAGCTCCAACCACAGTGTGACTCAATAAAACATGTAATTTCGCACTCCTTCACCTCAACCAAACGGTTCCACCATCATAAACAAGTAATTTTGCTTCCCCATTGAAGCCATGTCAACTGCAGATGTAACCGGGACAGCAAGTAACAACAATAACAAGATGAACCACTCACACTTATGCAGAAAATAAGAGATGTTCATACCGGCACAGCCGTCTGGGGACATGAAGTGATAGAAAATTTCTGTAAGTTTCCCATCCTCAGACTCAAATCCAACTACAGAAGGAACAACTAAAAACATAACCTCAACAATTTATCGGCAAAGCGATTGTTCTCAAAATTTTAACTTGTCCAAATGCGAATAGCAACTTAAATCTACGGCTGAGGTACCCAAATTTCGCCCGAACGACGATCACCCGACACCTCAAGCAGAAGCTGCAGCTGCCTGCTTCCTCGGCGCAGCTTGAGTACCTAGGGAATTCAAACCACAGAGCATCTTGTCGAATTAGCTAAAGCATTTACACAGGTAGAAAATGAAAATGAAACGGAAACGAGCGATTGGCCATTGAATCGGCGGACTTTGAAAACTCCCCATTACCTTCTCTGAATCCGCTCTTGAACCTGCGAGGCAGGTGGCGGAGGTACTTCATCCTCCCGGTCCCGGTGGTCTTCCTCCGGATCGCCTTCACACTCCAGTTATCTGAGCACGCATCAAGCTCAAGCTCAAACGAAAATCCACAGGAACTTGAACAACGCCAAGAAACGACCCGAACAAAACATGAGAGAGAGAGGGTGGGGCTTACACTTCCTCTTGCGAGCGGACGGGAAGCCGCAGGCACCGCAACGGCTCTTCTGGAGGTGGAAACTGCGGCGGCCACACCGCACGCACAGCGTGTGCGTCTTGTTCCTCCTCTTACCGAAGCTTCCCGTTCCCTTACCCTGCAATCAAGCGTTTTTCGCAACGCGCATCGGACCATGTGAGCACGCAACTTCACGCAGATTGAACAGAAGAAAACAACCATTTCAGAGGGAGGCAGAGAGATGGAGTTTCACCATTGAAGCAGGCGGAGAAGAAACCCTAGCTGCAGCAGAGGAGAAGAAGAGAGGAGCGGCTGAAGGTGGAGAATTTATACGAGGGAAAGAAAATCGAAGGGGTTTAGGGTTTGGGCTTGGGCTTGAGGCCCATGATTTGGGCATCCACTAAGCGACTTGTTAAGGTCTTACGGGCTTCGGCCCCTAATGGTTGGGCCCTTTTGCCATCCTATTTGTCATGCTTAATTTTGGATATGATTGTTTCGCGGAATATTAACAATGTTGAAAAATATTTTCCTAAAACATTTATTTTTTGTGAAATAAATAATGCTTTGTTTGTTTCATGAAAAAGTGACATTTCAAGAAAAAAATTTCTAGAAAGCCATTTTTAAAAATATAATAATATTTTTCGATGTTTAATTAAAAACCTAAAAATAAACTAAAACATATTTTCCATTGATTGGTAAAGAAAATTTAATTTGATTATCTCAAGCACAGTCATGGAGTCTCAAGCCTAGTCTGAATGGACTCGAGCTTGAGCACCGAGGTTCGGGCATGGGCATGTGGTCTTGAGCCCAACCTCAATGGACTTGAGCGCAAGTGCTATGCCACAAGTGCTATGGACCTAGGCATAGGCATGGGGTTCCCGAGCCCAAGCATGAAAAACCTAATCCTAGGAGCCAGGGTCTATGCTTGGCTCTTGAGCCTAACTTCGATGGACCCAAGCGTGATGTTAGGGATTCAAGCATGAGCACTGACGTCTTGGGCTTGGCTTTTATGGACCTTGGCTAGGGCGCTGGGGAGCTAAGTAAAGGTACTGGGCTCCAAACGCTACTATCTAATCGGATTTCGAAAAATGATTTACAATCTTTTAAAAAGGAAGTGATTGAGAAAAAGGGTTTTTTACTGACAAAAAAAATATATTTTATGTTCACTCATTTTCCTAACCAATGCAAACACTGGAAAATAAGGCAAGCTTGCGAAATAAATAGAGGCTAATATTCCTAGTATTCATACTGGTCCTAGAGCTATCAAGATCAAACCATCAAAGCATGCAACTCAGGAAGGAGATTGGAACCCTTTGACATTCATTGAGTGGAAAGCGCAAGACAAAGCCAGGAAGAGCATTGTATGGTGGTGTGCGTGACAGTATAAGCAGGGAGACGAAAAGCGAGGCAAAGGACAAAGAAGCTCGTTGGACTTGCAGTGCCTCTGTTCCCTGGTTAACTTTTGCAAACTCGTGCTGTCACTCTCTTATCCGTATACGCAGATCACCATCTGCAGAAGAAGCAGAGATGAATCCAAACGGATTGGGGTCGGAAACTGTTCTCGCCAATGGTGACACCGAGGCGAGCGTCATCACAGTACAACAGCCACAAGAGCCACAAAATGCTAACGCTAGGAATTCTATCTGATAAACCCCGTGATTCTTCTCCGACGGAAACGGGCTATTTTAACAGAACCTGATGAGGGCGTGAACTTCAATCTTAGATGAAGCAGAGAAATGGAGAAGAGCCCGATGCGACCCAACCATGCTGGGAGCTTCATGAAATTCGGGAACCACGGTCCCGGCAACAGGAGGTGGGAACAAGAAGGGAAGGTTGAGAAACCAGTTGCTTCGCATTTGGTGAAATCTGAAGGACATTCGAGTCCGCGAGATGAGGACGGAGGATATCTGGTCTTGGCAGAGAAGATGAAAGAGTTGGAGCTGATGGATTTGGGCGACGTGGAACATCTCCAGGACCTTGAGGAGGCTCTCCATTACTACTCCCACCTCACGAGCCCGGTGTTCCTGGACATAGTCCACAAGTTCTTCATGGAGATTTACTCCGAGTTCTCCATGGCGCGGGAGCCCATCAGGATGAACAACTCGAAGAGGAGATTCGGCTCCATGGAGTTCTAGATGGATCTATCTGCGATGGCTTCGTGTTGTTGTTCTTCCTGTGGTCGTCTGTACTCTCCTTGATGGATTTGCAGTCATCCCGACTGGATTTTTATTTTCCAATCCATTCTGTAACTACTTGAGTTTGGCAAATCTTGAATGAACTTGAAGTTCTTACTTCTTACTGAGTTTGACTATGCTCTCTCGGACATTGCCATGTCATCCCTTGTTTTCTTAAATTAGCTCAAATCTAGACCTTTATCATCCTGAAAGTTAGGTACTAATCCATTGTCTTCAATTAAAAAAGCTTGCCACGATAGACGTCGATGCTAAGAACAGAAAAATTTTGTGGTGCATTATGTCCCAGCTCCGAAATCTGCCACGATAAGGCATACTTAGCCTGGCAAAGCTGAGAAGAGATCCTAGAACCATGACATCTCGGAGAATACAAGAGCTATTATTGGTACAATTGCAAGTGAAAAGACGTCTTCACTAGAGGATTCATTCGAGCACCTATATTCTGTCATTTACAATCTGCATTCCCGGCATCAGAAAGAGCAAAACTCAGGCACATTCAGTATGATGCAAGCTGGCAGTGCGGAAAAAGCACCATTCTTCCGTCTTCTCTTCCTCAAGCAACCTTTGAACAACTGTGTCGAACCTGACCATTAGGAGCAGTTAGGACTTGGAGGTTCGACAGCTTCATCATGGTCTCAGCAAAATCTCTGCGAAACAAAGAGACATCTGAGGCGTATGCTCTGACCCAACTCCCGGTTTCTTCTCCCACCATGAGCTGTTGATCCGCATAGAGAACCCCTTTACCTTGCAGCAGCCTATGGTAGTACAGAGTCCCGAAACCAGAACTCGGCCCCTCATAGTTCATCACTACACCGGGCTCTTCAGATGTCAAACTCGAGAAGTCAAACGAGCTTTGGGATGATGATGGAGCCGGAGACAGCGATGGAGACGCTGAGACACTCTTGCTGCATTTGGATCTCATTAGGTCGAGGAATCCAACATCTAGAGATGGGTCAGGCTCGTTAGTCCCGGAAAAATTGTAGAGACGACTCTGGAACGATTTGCAGTGAATCACTCCGATGCTGTGAGCTCCTGAAAAATATCAAATTTGAGTTAATCCAGTGCAACCATTGATTGCATCCACATAAATGCTAGTTTCAGAAATTGGCCACTTCACAGTAAGGAGTTACTAAGCTTGAAAACATTTATTACGCGAGCAAAAAAATCAAGATAAGCAAGATACCGAGCAGATTGACAATCTCTCTTTCATCGAATCCTCTTGATCCAAAAGATGCGATTGTGTCGGAGAGATCTCCATATGGTGAAGGAAGCTGATAAGTCGCTAGATCTGCGTATGAATGCGTGCTGTCTCTTCTACCAGTGCTCAGGGGATAGAATGGACCTCCAGCCTGAAATTCCACAACTCAATACGCAAAAATCTCAAATTTGGACTCCGTCAGAAAATTGAATGACGTTTTATCACATTTGTGGAGATGTGCACGTTGCAGTATCCTGGTGGAGAGAATTACCATGAGAAGGCCTTCTCTGGCCGCCAAAACAAGAATGTCCGCGCACGATACGACACTGGGGCAGACCTCTTCGATCTCGGCCTTGATGACGTCGATGACATCAAAACCCTTCAGTGTCTCATTTGGAGGCGTATCTTTCTCTGCGTTCATCACTTCGGTCGAGTCCAACAAAACAGAAGCATCGCATCCCTGCGTCAGTTTCGTCTCGGCAGGAGATATTACAAATGTCAGATGGTCACGTCTACGATCAAAGGAATGAATTGAAGAAAACCAAAAATCAACAGGAAAGCAATATGAAGATTCATGAAAAAGACACCCAACAGGAGTGGAATTTCCAATAGCTGCAACTATACCCGAATCGCTAAAGAAACACAGCGATATAAACATGGAGCAAAACCCCACTATTTACTTCACAGTCAGTATCTAAAACACCAAATACGGGCAACAACATAAAGATAGACAATAGCATTATGAAAGAATTCTTTGAAACACAGTAATTAGAACTCGCGACCAGGAACATACTAAGATACTACAATCAAATTAACAAAGAAATTAGAGGCCCTAACCCCTTTTGGCTGACAATGACATATCAGAATGGCAATCACCTTGATAAAGCAGTCGTGAAAGACAAGCCGCAACAGAGCGGGAGCGACACCCGAATGAACACCGTAAATTTGCCGGACTGTCTCTCGGATGATCTTTTCGGCTTGTGGGCACGACTCGCGATAGTAATCGTACTTGAGCGACTCAGCTGAGTCACGCGTCGCCGAGTCGACTCCATTGAGGTTGCCGTCATACGGTTGAGGCCATGACATCAACCGAGACGAGAGATTCCTAGTGAAGCGCGAGGGAGGCGGGAACCAGAGAACCGAGGGTGAGTTCTTCCTCATGGTATCGGCATTCGGGTTGGTGAGGGCAATGTAGATGCAGAGCAAGACCGTGAGGAGGCTCAGTTTCTTGATGCAGTCCATTTTTTTCGTCTTCTTTCTTCGGTTCTCTCTTTGAACCCTTTAAATGGAGGGTTGGTGGGGATTTTTCTGCTCTTCTTCTATCTCTTCTTGATTCTCTGTTATGCAGCTTCTTGATCATGGGTCATGCACAGAGAGAGAGAGAGAGAGAGAGAGAGAGAGAGAGAGAGAATTTGAGTACGTTGAATTTAGCGGGAAGGGAAGTGAGAAAAATGGCGTCCTTAACTAGAAGTTCGTTAAAAGAAGTTGTGTTGGATTTGATGCGACAATTAAATTCTGATCTTCTATCTCATGTATTGAAATTCCAAAACTTCCCATCTCATGTACTTTCTTTAATCTAATCTTTCCATAACTCAGTCAATTCTCAATGAACAGAAAATGCTTTTCCTTTTTATTCAGTTCTATGTGGCCATAATTATAAAAAAAGAAAAAAGAAAGAAAGAAAAAGAGAGAGACAGATGTGAATTTCCTTAATAAAACTTAATAAAAATAATGGAAAAATCAAAATTATCAACCGCCAAAAATTTTAGGACGTAAAAACATAGAAATAAAAGTTTTGGGGTTGAAGTACATTATCATAATTATACTGATAGAGATGGATGGTGTTTGGTGACAGATGCAGTACTCATCATTAGATCCTGCTTTAAGATCGTTCTCATCACGTGAATTGACCCTGCGCCTTTTTTCTTCAGCTTGCATTTTGTGCCTATCAACTTTTCTCTATTCCCTTTTTCATTTTTTATTAATTTGAATCTTCATTTTTCGTGGATAATATGGACATTGGCATGAAATCTGGATTATTAAGGTAAAATAAGTTCGAAAACTTTGGTTATCCAAATTAGGGCAAAAACTAAGATTGAACCATGACTGTGATCATATAAAATAATAACTAGAAGTGATTAAACAATGATACATGTTAAATAGTCCAATTCAGGGTCCAATGACTAAAACTGTAAATGACATAAAGCTAAATGACTAAACTATATCCTTAGAAAATTTTAAAATTTTGGAATAAAGAATCACAAAGAACATCCCCTTGATCTCCTTAGTAAAGGCGCCTTTGTAACTGTCCTCGTTGGTAAAAATTGCCATTTTTAAGGAACGTGTAACATCGAAAATCAATAAGGCCAATTATTCATGTTCTCTTCAAATGCTCATGCCCACTCATCATCTCAAAATCTTATGCATTGGTGCATTGGTGCATTGTTCAATGAAAAATGAAAAACATACAGGAAATATAGTCACTAAAGCTTGTTGTGCTTTATTTTTTTCATATGAGATATTTACATAATTGATCTCTAAATTTTATTTCAATGTGCAAAGTGGAGCCCTTAAATTTTTAATTTGTTCAATTTGATTATTGAAATTTAGTTCAATGTGTATTATGGTTCTTAAACTTTTAATAAATATTCAATTTAGTCCATGAATTATTATATCATTTGCTTCAATCTAGACCATATATTGTCTAGTCTAGGGACCAAATTGAATACGTATTCAAAAATTTCAAGAACTAAATTGAACAAGTTAGAAGTTCAAGAATTATATTACACATATTAAAAAAGTTCATGGACTATTCGTGTCATTTTTCTTTATATTATGTATCAGTTTTGCAAGATCTTTTAGATCTAGCCAGTTGTTAGGCCCGTGCTCAATCCCCGCCCATTGACCATGCCCAACCACAACATCATCCATTTGCAGCATGTACATTATCCATTTACTTTCTATCCAAACAAAGTCGAAATTCTCCAAAAAGCATGTTCAGAAAACACATTCGTTCCCAATCGTGGGGGAAAAGTGTACCGACCGCATTTTTCCCTTCCTGCGAAGGAAAACAGAAGTAAATGAACTGAACGTATTAGGTAAGATATTAGAAGCATCTTCTTGACTTCATAGATGTGCAAAGAACTCATGCCTTACCCGGTGGCGGTAAAGAATTAAACGAACTGGAATGGCAAAGACGAGAGGGAGAGAGAATATGCCATGGAAATGGGGAGTGGATACCAACAAACAGTCCGGAGAGATTGAAGGTGACTTCCTCCATGGATGGCCCCACACGCCTCAACACGGTCATGCCCCCTCACGCCTGCTCCGTCGTCGTCGAACCAGACTGGGAGCTCTCGCGCATGCCCGATCCTTCCGTGATCAAGGACGTCAAGCGCGCCGTCTCGATCCCGATCGTTGCGCGGGCCCGCGTCGGGCATTTCGTGGAGGCCCAGATTCTGGAGGCCGTCGGGGTCGATTACATTGACGAGAGCGAGACCCTCGGGATCGCCGACAGGGACAATTACATCAACAAGCACAACTTCCGGAGCCCCTTCGTCTGCGGGGGTCGGAATCTCGGAGAGGCGTTGAGGAGGGTGAGCGAAGGTGCGGCCATGATCAGGACAAAGGTCGTAAGGCATTACAGTTATGGGGATTTGGCCGAGACAGTCAAGAATGTGAGGTCAGTGATTGGGGAGATGAGGGTCTTGAACAACATGGACGATGATGAAGTCTTTGCGTTCGCAAAGAAGATCAAGGCGCCTTACGATCTCGTGGCGCAGACCAAGCAAATGGGTCGCCTCCCCGTCGTGCATTTTGCGGCCGGAAAGATCGTAACTCCAGCCGACGCGGCGCTGATGATGCAATTGGGATGCGACGGCGTATTTGTGGGTTCGGAGGTTTACGATTGCTCGGATCCATATAAGCGCATGCAGGGCATCGTCCTCGGCGTAAGGCATTACACGGATCCACACGTGTTGGCAGAGACGTGCTGCGAGCTTGACGACTGAATGGCGGGGCTCCATCTCGGTCATGAGAGGATCGAAGAGTCTGAGGCCAGGGATGTGTAGTAACTGAGTTTTTCTTGCCAAAAGTATATGCGTACTCTGTTGCTGAGGTACTGGGGCTTTTACAGGTCCAGGTAAATTTGTGTGATATCCCGAAATTTGGTCATATTTCGAAATATATAAAATGGTTAGTTCATCGATGAATTATGGTTATTTTACTTTGAGCTGATCACTCACGAATTAACTAATCTATTGGATGAGACCGTAAAGGTTAAAATACGAAAAATCAGAGAATTCGATCAGAAATAAACCGCTCGACTAGAATCGACAAGTGTCAATACTATATTGTATAAATCAATTAGCGAACGGATATGATTCGATTCGACGGAGGTATGTAGTTGGTTCACAGGTGATTCCGCAAAATTACGATATTCGGATCGAATGACAATAAACCGATTTTCTATTAATATTATATTCAGAGTACGTAATTGAATTCTCATGATTACATGACAACTGAGGGTCGTCTACGATTCGAAGATGCACAAACATGGATTGAAAATTATCGACCGTGGGTCAACTGTGCGAAAACCCTAAAAACTACATGATAGATTAAGTCGTAGTAAAGTCGCATTCGATCAATTTTTAATTATGAAATTTAATTCTATTTCGGATATTGAACTTTCGAGGATTTCGAGATTAAATTATTGGACGTCACCTTATCGCTCGTCGAATTATTGGCCAGTTCGAAATTTTCGAAAAGAAATTATCAGATGAAAAATCGGGAATGAAAAAAAGAAAAAGAAAAAGAAAAAGAAAAAGAAATAGGAAGAAAAAAAAATAATAAAAATAATAATTTTTTTTTCTCTATCTCTCTTCTTTCTCCGCCCCCTCACGCCAACCCCTTCTGCCACAATTTCCCCCCAACTTCCTCTTCATTTTCTTATTGTTTCTCTCTCTCTCCCCTCCCCCTTCCTCCTCACGCCAACCCCAAGCAGCCCCTCCCATCTTCGTTTCTTTCCCTCTTTCTTCTCTTTTTCTCTTCTCTGCCTCACTCTTTCACCCTTTTTTTATCTCACGCAATTTCTTCCCCATCTCTCTCACCTCTCTACCGATCCTCCCTCCTCTTTTGCTTCCATTTTTGCCTCAAGCCTCTTCATTTTCTTCACCATCTTCTTCTTCTTTTATTTATTTTTTTCACCAACACCACCACCCGCATCACCATCTCCATTGCCAAGCTTTCGAGTCGCCATTGAGCCGTCGTCCGCCCAAGCCGAACCCCCCTTGGCCGTGAGCTCAACTTCGCCAAACCGCTGTCGTTTGTGTCACCATTCGAGCCACAAGCGTCACATTCTGGACGCCGTTGCACCATCATCACCGCGAGCTCTCCGTCGCCGTAAACCATGAGTTAACTTCCTAATTGTGGATTAGGGTGTTAATTACGTTTAAGGGGTGGTTAGATTAATATTAATGACGGATAGTATTTGTTAATTTTAATTTAGCCTTAATTACGATTAAGGATGGTTTAGATTAAATTTAAGTGCAATTAGTTTAAATACTTATGATTAGATTAAATCGTGGTTAGATTAATTAATTGAGTTTAATTAGTCGTAATTTATTTATTTAATTAATCATAATTATTTTAGTTAATGTCGATTAATATTTTATTTAATTATAGTTAGGCTAATTAATTGATTTTAGTTTAATTAAAATTAATTAGCCTAATTAATCGTGATAGTTTAATTAATGACGGATTAGCCGTTAAGTAGAATTTTATACCCGTTTTTCTGGATGAGTTTGTGCATAATTTTGATTGTTTGCACGTGTGATGCTATGATATTGCCTGCTTAATTATAGATTTTTATTTACTATTTCAAAGGAGGTTTTATGGGCAAGAAAATAGAAAAATATGATGTGTTCGGTTTTGATGCCGAATTTTACATGCTAAATAAAACGATGGGGTTTTAAAATAAAAGTGTGTAAAGTTTGATCAGTTGAAATCAAATACGTGACCACATACGAATATTTTACTAAGATTTTTAAATAGGAAAAATTGTCAAAATTGATTATTTGAAAATGAACTATTTTGTTCTTGGCTAATTAATGGCAATAAGAATCGGCTTAATTGATGGTGTGCTTGAGTGGTCATTTAATTGAACCCGTCACCTAACGAGAGTTTGGTAGCGATGCCCGATTTTTATTGGATGCCCGGCGAGGGTCCGGATGCTGAGTCGCGGTTGAGGCCGGACCGATGCTTCTTTATGGAATGTTGTCTAAGTGGGGGTTTTAGATGATGCCGTGCCCGATGGGATGGGACAATGTCTGGTCATGCCGGAAAACTGCCGACTCTTGTGTTGGCTCTGGCCCGAGGGCTTGTAATAATTGGAACACGTGTGTTGGCAATACGTAAGAAATTTTTAGAATGTGTTCTGATTATTATTTAGGGAAAAGACCACTAATAATGCTAAACTTTGCCTAAAGTGACAAATTTACCCCTAAATTTTTTTTTGTGACATGAAAAATCCTGAACTTTGCAAACTATGACACATTTACCCCAAACTTTTTTTCGTGACATGAAAAACCCTGAACTTTTATTTGTGTGACACATTTACCCAAATTATAGGGCATTTTGGTCTTTTTACTTTTTAAATTTCTTTCTTTCCTTTCTTCTTCTTCTTCTTCTTCTTCTTCTTCTCTCTTTCCTCCGCTGGCCATGATGGAGTCGACAGAGGGAAGTTGGTGTTTAGCTCGGGTGGCCCTCGTCGTCGTCAGGCGACGGGTACCCTCGTTGAACCCAGCCGAGGGCCACCCTCGCCTGGCCACCCCCTCGCCCGACGCCGGTAAGGGTGGCCCTAGCCAGCCCAGGCGAGGGCAACCCTCACTTGACGCCGGCGACGAGTGCCCTCGTCGAACACCGGTAGAGGGAGAAGAGAAGAAAAAAAAAAAAAAAAGAAACGGGAAAAATAGAAAAAATAAAACGAAAATACCTTTGGTGGGGTAAATGTGTTACAGTTTGCAAAATTTGGGATTTTTCATGTCACAAAAAAAAGTTTTGAGTAAATTTGTCACTTTGGGCAAAGTTTTGGATTTTTGGTGGTTTTTCCCTATTATTTATGCATACCATTGAATGGACCTAGACTTAGAACCAAGGAGGACATAGTCAGTTTCCTGTAAGTATGCTTTCCTACAACGGGCGAACCTCATGTTCAAACCTTTCAGGGACAGCCTTTTAGCAGAAAATCACTCGGACCTTTAGTTCAGAGTCTAGAGATACTCAGATAGAATCAGGATGGTAACATTTCTGACTATCTGAGCTGCATTTCTCAGAGGATCTTACCAGGCTAGAGAAGAAGAAGGAGTTTAGAAAGCCATGAGAGAATTTCACAAAACACTCACTTTACTTCAAGGGGCTCTACCCAACACATTACATCCTCCTTGCCTTTTATAGGCAATAAGAGGTCACACACAAACAAGGACCAAGCTCACGGGTCCTGAAACAAATAGAGGCTTCCGAAAATTTCAGTAGGGAATTATTCGCACGGTATGAGCAGTGACAGTGAATAGCGGTTTCCCTAGCCTACTGCTACAGTAAAAGTGAACAGTAATTTGCTATAGTGAACTTGTACAGACAGTGATATTGTTCAGCAGTCTCGTCCGTCACGAGCATTATAGTCATAGTTCGAGTCATCTGAGCTGTGCACTATTGCTAGAAGATATTCATCATATTTTTGTTCAAGTGCTTCAAGGTCTTCTGGTGAGAGGATCTGATTCAGCTGATATGATGTGGATGCGGATGCTTCCTTTTGTGCCCGGTTTGTATTGTTGGTGTCTGCAGTGTCGGCAGGAATGCTTAGCTGAGGCCAATTAGATGGCTGTGCTTAGAAGGATGTGTCTATGCTTTGAGATAAGGACAAAGGTCCTTGGTCATAGGGGTCTTGAGAAAGAGGACCTCCCCATTTAGCATAGGGGTCTTGAGAAGACTGAGAGGACTGTGCAATGTCATCTGTGTCTGCCATTTTATGCTCCTGTGATGATGCAGCTTGTCTGAATTCATCGAGTACTTCCTTGGCTTCTAATGTTAGGTCATAATGATCCCATGCAGTGGGTACATTATAATTCCATGCATCTTCAGGGATGGTTTTATTTTCTTGGCATAAGATTCTCTGGAGTTCTCAATACCAGTGCTCACAACAACCAACAGGTCCTGAATAGGACTTGCGAACTCGAGCTTCTGCACTATGTAGAACAGGTTTATAGGATGAAGTACCTATACTTAGGGGGGCATTGATGGTGTTGCCATTATTAGTGAGAAAAGCCCATTGTTGTCGAAAAAACACGATAGTATGGACTTCAGGGTTTGGTTGTGTGGTTCTCAGTTCTTTTTGCAATAGCCATTTATAGTGAGTGGGAGAATAGAACCAATTGAGAAAATCTAAAAGATTTTTGTCATTTTCATTTTCAATGTTACCTCTGCTGAGCTCAAATATCCTGGTGAGGTTGGCAATGAACCTTCTGGTTGGAATTTCAATAGCTATTAAGTACTTATTAGTTAAGTACCATAATAACCGTTGAAGTTGATCAGGAAAATCATCTTCTTTCCAGATTAGAGGATTTATGAATGGATAATCTGCATTTAATCCAAAAGGGTAAATAATCGAACCTCCATTGAATCTGAATAGATCTGTGTGGCATTGCCACATGAGTTTATCCAGATTTTCAGTGAGGTTGTCATTCTGGATTTGTTCCACAATCTCTTGGGGGTATCGCCAGCTTGGCCAGTCTTTTATTTTCTCAATCTTATACTTCTCATTGTGATGCATAGTATGAAAAGCATGCCTCATGATGTACATGTTAATTTCTACTGGTGCTTTTGGTCTTGATAGAAAATCAACAAGCACATTCTTCTCCCCGGCAATGTGTTTGGTTTCAAAAGAGTATTTTGAAAACCATTCATCCCATCGAAGCTGTTGACACTTGAAATTTTGTCGACATTTTAAAATAGACATTTAGTTTGCAAAAATATAAAAGATAAAAAAAGATGATATAAAACGGAAACATAAAAAAATAAAAAATAAAAGAAAAGGAAAAATAAAAAAAGAGGTGGGGTTTTTGGGCTTCTCTCGTTTTCGGTTAAAACAGCCGAACGACTTCTCAAGAAAAAAAGAGAAAAAAACGACTGAGCTGAGGGGAGGAGGCCATTTTCTAGAGATGGACTTTCTCTCTCTTAAGGGCTGCATGGTTGTGTTCTTCATTTCTGTTCAAGAACAGATTTTTTGTTTTTTTGTTCCCGGGAACAAAAAAAGAACAGAAATGCATTTGTCTGTGTTTTTGTTCCAAATCTGTTTTTTTGTTCCCAGGAACAAAATTGGAACAGAAACAAGAAACAAAAAAAACTTGTTTCTTGTTTCTGGAACAATTTTTAAGAACAAATTTTCTCTCTTCTTTCTTTTCTTCTCTTTTTTTTCTTCTTCTTTTCTTATTCTTTTTTCTTTGGCTGGTCGCCGGCCTTGGCCATGGCTAGCGACCGGCCGTCGAGGGCCGGCGAACTCGCCAGAGCGTCGCTGGCCCCTAGCGAGGCTCGCCCTTGCCCTCGCCGGCGACGCTTGGCCTCGCCTTAGGCGGGCGATCTTGGGCTCGCCCAAATCTGGCGAGGCTGAGGCCAGGCGACCAGTGGCTGGGCGAGCTCGGCCTCGCCGGCGAGCCTCGCCGTGGCTGGGCGAGGCCGTCGGCCCTCGTCAGCCAGTCGCCGGCCATGGCCAAGGCCGGCGACCGGCCAAAAGAAGAAAAAAAAAAGAAAGAAAAAAAGGAAAAATAAAATAAAAATATTACAAAATTAAAAGAAATAAAAAAAAGAACATAAGTTTACCAAACATGTTTCTATTCTTTTTTTATTCCCGGAACAAGTTTATCAAACGTGTTTTTCTGGTCAAAAATCGCTCCCCGGAACAGATATAGTTTTTTCTATTTCTGTTCCCTAGAACACTTTTTGAACAGAAACACAAACAAACGCACCCTTAGACAGCCGTTTTTTTGCTCTTTCTCGAGGCTAAACAGCCAAAGGAGGTTCTAGCTCTCTGGGGGCTTTCTGCGAAAATGGCCGAACGGATTTCTCTGGGTCTGAGCTCTCTCTCTCTAAAAAATCTTCCTCTCTCTCGATCTCTAGCTCCTCTGGACCCTCGCGAACCTTAGAAGACGAGGCAACTGCCGATCGAGGAGCTGGAGGTGCAAGGCTTGGCTTCGAGGATTGAGCTTTGAAGCCGATCAGTGGTGGCGACAGCGACGGCAGCATCGGCGAAGCTTGATTCGGCCTTTTCCGTTCGTCATCTACCACCGGAGTTTTCTCTTGGCTTGGTCTCTAGCTTGATCGGGGACTCTTTCTTTGGATCAGAGGCTCTCTCTCTCTTGCTCACCGGCGAAAACAATGCCTCCTACTCTGGAGGAAGACAAGCTCCACTACATGCCCGCTAAATCCCCGGCCAAATTAGCGCCTCCACCGTTCTTACTCTCTCTCTCTCTCTCTCTCTCTTCCCCTTCCTTACTCCACTCTAGTAGACGAAGAAGCTGTGTTCGGCAAATCCACATTGCCGGAGCTTAACTTCTCCAGATTTGATAATCCTCGACGTTTGTGAAGAGTTGCTGAGTTTAGATCGTTGATCGATCAAGCTCAAATCGTCGAAAATATATCATAGGTAACTTCTATGTCCCGAGCTCGATGAAGCGAGGTTGTTCTAGACAACCGGGGCTAGAGCTCACCCTAGGGTCCTAAATCTGCAATCTCAGCATATTTGGCATGTCAACAAGGCCTCACGACATATTAGGATGTGATTGAATTGTAGATTTGTGATGATTTGCTTGATCATTATTGTTCAGCCAATTTTCGGATTCTTAAGTGGACTTTCTGTGCAAATGACTTAATACGAGCTGGTTGCTGTGATTTTCTATGTTCAAAGTCTTCATGAAGGTCGAAGTATACTTCATGGGCTTTTCAATGGTATAAAGATCGCACCAATCGACCTCTGTTTTCCCTATCAATTGCATGCTTGAAGTTCTGTTATAATCCGTTGATGTTGCTGCAATGTTGATTACTAGAATGATTTGTTTGGTTTATTATTTTTGTGTGATTTTCTGCATGTAGACTTTGGATAGAGTATCTTCATGTGATTTGATCCTAACATTCAGACCTAAATGCACAAAATATTGTGGAGTTTTTTTTTTTCATGTCATATAGATAAGATCGAGAACTAATCTGGTGTTGCAGTTGTTCTGCTCTGATGTGGAAATTCGTATACCTGTTTTGACTGATCTGCTTCGGTTCTTAGAATGGGCTGGTAGATGATGTTATTAGAACTTAATGTCTTCTGGAGATTTGTAATAGACTTTTCAAGCTTTCCATAGACATATTATATGTGCGATTTGGCCATCATTTGCCTTGTGTAATGCTGTCTTTTCTGTGGCTAGTTGCTGTTAGTCTTGAAATGAGATAGTAAATGTGTCCGATTGCTTTCAATATGTTGTAGAAATTCATAAAGGACATTTCAAGTTTCGAAAGGATGCATGGCCTACATCATTTGAGCTTTGTTTGATATGATAAACCTCTGCCAAAGTCACTGTGTTTGTTCTCTAATCATACACTGTCTTGAATAGATTGATAAACCTATTGAAGTTAATGAATTTCTGTGGTTTTTTGTGCATTGATCTAAGGATAGATGTCTTCATCATATTTGTCTCTAACATCTATACTTAGGACATACCAAAATATCATGAAGCTCATGCATCATCTAAGTAGGATGAGGGCCCGAAGACTGCATAATATGTCTGTTTCTTTTAGCTGATCTGACCACTTGTATAAACGTCTCCACTTGAGCTAAGAAATGAACTTAATTAAACTCGGTACCTCATAGGAACTCATTAGGATATCATAAGCTTTCTAATGATGCCTGATTTGTTCCATTTGCCTACCATTTCCCCTCTTTTTGTTTGAAATCAAGTTTTGAAGTCTGGAATTCATTTTGACTCGAAGTGTTGTCATGACTTTGTGAGTCCAACTATTTGCCAATTATATGTGGTTTCGTGCGTGATGATCTTAAGGATAAATTCTCAATGAAAGCTATCCATAATATCCATATCCATCTCATGCTGAAATTTGAAAATTTTAAGCATCATTAAATAAGGCCAAGTAACCTTAGAAACCAAGTCAATATGTTGCACCTGAAATTGTTATGCATCTTGCTCCTAATGATAAGTCACATATCAATGTTAATGAATTTGTGTGAACTTTTGCACATAGATTTAGGGTTAAATGTCTTAATCAAACTTGTTCTTCACATTTACCCCTTCGTCATGTTCAAATTTCATAATTTTTACGCATTGATTAGGTGGCTTAACAAGACAGTTACCATGCATCATTTTCTGATTTGCTTATGATTGATCTGCCATGATGTCTTGCTGTCCTGTTATGTTTCTGGTGTGTTATTATGTGTTCTTGAACTTTTATAAACTCATGTAACCCATCTTGGGAAATTCCATTCATGAAAGTTGTTTCTCATGAAGTGCTTGATGTTCTATGCTTTTCTTAGAGCCAATCATATATGGGTCTACCCCAATTGCTTTGATCTTATTTGTGATGTTTGTTTCCTTCTACTATGTGTGCCTAGTTATAAATTTCTTAAGCTAGGATTAGATTAGAATTCCGAAGGTGGAGAAAGCGTGAAGATGCTGGAGATCGATGTCCATTCCGACCGTTATCATGTAATATTTGTTTTTTTTCCCGAAATATGTCTCGGGTTCCATTCGTTATATAAAACCCGACGAGTTGCGGGTTTTCTTTCTTTCTTTCTTTTTAATTGCATTTCTCTTCTATATCCTTTAGGATTGCATGATAGATTTACTGCTTTCCTTGATTGTTTACTTCATGTCTTGCAATTTCAATTTCATTGAGTGATTCATTTTCTTGTTTTTTTAGAAATAGAATAGAATGAAAATGCCCAACCATACATGATCACTTAGTCGAACTGATGATCTCGAAAATGTAAAAAGAGACGCATGGACATGTTAGGAAAAACACAACATACTATTTAGGTACCGAAAGGGCATTAATAGAAATATTAGCGTAACCCAAGTCCCCGAACCTAGATATCTGGTTGCGTAGGAATTGAGGGAACACTCCCGACCCTCGATTGGGTTTTCTAGCCGACCCCCAAAATAAGGCTAGTGGCGACTCTTGTATATTCTTAGGTTGTTAAACACCTAGATCGCATAAATAAACTCGCAGTCACGCGGAGTACGAGCTTGGGAGAGCTTGCGATCTCGTGAGGGAACTCACATGATCAAGTATCCCTAAACCCGACCTTTCCCCACTTTTGATATTTCAAGGGCGGCAAGATCGAGTCACGACAAAAGCAGTTGAGAATTTGGGACCTGCTTCTGTTTGAACTTGGTCATTTGTGGAAAAGATGACATATCCAATCTACCAGGAAGTGATGGCCAATGAGATGGAATTCGAACTTTTTATTCCATTTTTTACCGTCAAGATTTCTTTGAAAGTGGAATGATAATGTATTTCAGCCTAAGAAAACTTTCCACTTTTATAGGCATACAGATGCCTCTTGCCATCAATTTCTTCAAACAGGATGGCAACCTAGTATTCATCACTAGCGTTAGTCTGGAGAATTCTCTTCCCTGTTGATGGAATTTGTAACGGATGAAGAGTCTGCATAATCTCCTTAAGTTCAGCAACTGCATTAGTCTGAGATTTTGCCCAAGGTGGGGGATTCTTCTTCAGCATTGTCTGCAATGGAATCGGCAATTTTGCAAGATTTGAAACAAAATCTCTGAGATAATCAATTATCCCAAGAAATTGCTGAACTTGCTTTGTTGTAAAGTTTTCTTTAGGAAATTTCAACAATTCCTGAGCAATGTGTGGCCCTGGATAATATGTCCATTTATTAAGGTGCATACCAAGAAATTCAATTTCTGTCTGGGCGATGTTCATCTTTCTTTGGGAAAGCATGATTCCATGCTTTTTTACAATTTCGGCGAACTGCTCAAGAAGTTGGCAGTGTGACTGTTCATCTGGACTATAAAGCAGAATATCATCAATGTAGACCGTTGCACTTGACAGAATTGGTTGGAAAATTCGGCACATCGCCTTTTGAAAGAGGGATAGTGCAACCTTTAGGCCAAAAGGAAGAACTTTCCATTGGAAATGTTGATTTGGGATACAGAACCCTGTCTTGGGTCTATCTTGAGGATGAATGCCCAATTGCCAAAATTCGGCTTCGAGATTAAATTTGGAATAGATTTGGGCTTTGGATAATCCAGTAAAAAGAGAGTTTCTAGAAGATAAAGGGAATTTATCATCTTGGAGGAAAAGATTAAGAGGCTGGTAATTAATTACCAATCTCATTTTCCCTCGATTTTGCTCAGCACGTTTGTTAACATAGAAGGCTTCACAAGCCCACTGGGAATGTGAGACCTCAGTAAGGCCTTGTTGCAGTAGTTTTGAGCATTCCCTTTGAGCCAAAACCAAATGTTCCAGATTCATTCCTATATGACTCGCCTTAGTTGGATTGATATCTTCATTTTTTTTTTTAAAGGAAGACAAACAAAAAACTCTGGATTTTCCATAAAGGATGATAACATTTTTTAGCGAACTCAGAATGAGATTCCGAACAGGATTCCAACAACTTTTGCATGATCGGGTCTAATAGACTCATTTGAATGGAAAAAAGTCTTTGAATATTGACAAATTTAAAGAATTGGTCTTAATATTTAAGACATTTTCCAAGAATGATGCGAAGTTAAGAAATCTGAGTCATAATATCCCAACCAATTACCAAATCTTTATTGGGAAGACTAGAACTAAAGATTTTTGTGATTATAGAACACTGTGGAAAAATTGGACAGTTATCGGAGTGGTTCTCACATTTGTAAAACAAGTATCTCCCAAAGCAGAGTTGAAATACCGGACACGGGAAATTCAATATTTTTCAAGAAAAACTTTAGTGTCCAAGATTGAAGAAGCTGCGCCAGTGTCTATAAGAGCAATGACAGTGATTGGCTTAGCAAACTTTGAAGTGAATATTTTTACAGGAAAATGAGGACAATGAGTTTGGCTTGAAAATTTGTCAGTGCTATCTTCTGAAAGAGTCAGAGATATGTGAAAAATATCTTAAGGATCTGAATCTGAATCAATTTCACTAGGAATTTGGTAACAAGGGATGACACAGAGTTTGTTCACGTGGTTCTTCATTCACAGAAAATAAAGATTCGATATCATCATTTTCAAGAGAAATACTTGTTTCATTCTTTATATAATGTATCAAATGGTTCTAACCTTTTTTTGCCTAAGGACAGTTTTTGGCAAAATGTCCCTTTTGGTTGTAGATGAACCACCGGTTTGACTTTTTGTGTCCTAAACGATCTTTCCTTTTGCGTATGTATCATCATTTCTTCTTTCTTCGAAAGTACTTAGAGTCATGCTTGGATTTGTTTATCCATAACCTTTTGAAGTGTTTCTTTTTTCTGGAAAATTTTCCACAGGAACCATCACAGTCTTTCTTAGAGCATTTGATCTTTAGCCTCTGGCGAGAACGACTGCATCAAGTTCTCTATTATCGTTGACATAAGTCTGAATCATTTGGCGTTTGATACACAGTTCTTCAAGGCACAAATGAATTTCTTGTTGGATTTCTCCCAATGGAACATCCTAGATTCTTCTTTATTTAGATAGAAAGGTTCTTTCTACTATTTGAGATAATTTTTTGGGAATGGAAGTCAAGAAAACATGCTTCAAATTTGCATCAGCTCCAATTTGATAGAAGAGTTTAAGTATTTCTCGATAATACTTATCAAGATGTTTTTTTTCTAAAGAGAACATCTTCTTTCAAAAATTCTCTTCTTTTAAGTTCCATGAGATTTACGGGTTTCCCCACAAAGAAGTGGTAGAGAAGGGTGATAGCATGACTAAAGTTTAGCGAGAGCAGAAAGTGAAACTAATCTTATTCTGACACAAATTGCCACCAAAGTTTGAGGCTACCTATGAACTTTGTGACAAAGTTGAAAAGAACATCATACTTATCCTGGTTGGTAATGGCTTGGGTGTTCAACCAAGTATGAAATTCTTCAAGTCTTTTTGGTCATTTGTGATAAGGAATATCATCAATAGTGAAAAACTGTTTTGATGAAGTGGACACATTCTGAGAGGGATTGTTTGGCCGGACAACCTCTGATTCAGGAGGGTTTGATTCCATGTCATGGTCTGGAGGATCGGCCATGAATATTGATGAAGTTACTGGTGCTATGGGAAAGGAATCAAGGGTAGGGATTGAAAAAGATGATGAAGACGAAAGAGATACCGATTCTAATTTAGTATCAAAGATGTTTGGAAAGGCTGATTCTGCTAGAAATAGAATCTGATATGTTGGAATGACAGGATCAGGCTGTGGGGGTGGATAACAGGATTAGGCTGTTCCCAATTACCCAAATCTCTTAAGAAGGATTCCAGTGGATTGGATAACATCATTTGATCTGGCTTTTCTCTTATAACAAACGAGGATTCTTCGGACCTTTTCTCCTTTCCCTTTTCTTTCCTTATTCGATCCAATTTTTTGAGACGATTTCTTATCTCAGCCACGTTTGTCTTATCCTGTCTAACAGGATTGTCTGTGATAGTAGCAAAGATAGATGTCTAAGGTGGTGGAGGAGGGAGAGGCTCTATTCACAGAGTAGTTGGAAATGGATTGAGTCTTCCTTCCTCGAGGATCTGGATTTGCTTTTTGAGCTTTTCTATTTCTGTCTTAGGAATTTCAAGATAATGATATCCTAAATGTTGTCCAGATTCCAAGGCATGAAGCCTTTTTTGGAAGTCGGAAAGCATCTTCTTTGTGGTTTCATCATATCTTCAAAGATCTTGTTACACATTCCCAATTTTGGAATCAATTGCTTTGAATACATTGTTATGTGCTAAAAGAGTCTCCGATTGCCAGTTTAAGACGGCTTCAACAACAAGAGTTCTTTTCTGTCTTCCATGCTTATCCACATCAGTGGGGGCAGGTATCTTAGGAACATGCCTATATCTGCCTTGTGAATCAATAAACTCTTTTGGAGCAGGAAACGAGAGTTTGGAGCTTTCCCGAACAAGAGGAGGAAAGTCTGTTTCTTGGAACATGGCGATGGAAGAGCTAGGTGGTATCTCTGCTGAAACCTCAAATGGGTAGGAATGTTTCTTTACCCACTTTACAATTGGCTTATAAAACGGGGAAATAGCTGGTTTCTTTGGAGGAGGAGATGGAGGAGGTGATGTCGATGGAGTAGGTGAGACTAAGGGAGGAGCATTGAACTCTGATGGTGGAGTTGGTACATATGAAACCATAAACTGAAATTTATTACATTCACCAAGAATATCAACGGAGGAGTCTCCATTCAAGTACCTTTGATACATAATCTTTTGGCTTTTTTCGCTGATATGGAGTTTTTGCAAATAGATCTACCTCATCGGGAGAATTTGTATAGTAAGAGCATTAACAAAAAGGATCCCAAAAACAGTGACCATACTGGTTCTTATAGTAATGGACCAGATGTCCATCACTTTTGAAATATTTAACAAGCTTGTTTGGATTTGACTCGGAAATTGACTCAGGGACACATGGTTCAATCATAAAGAGAATCTGGAAGATAGAAAGACTCTCCTCCTTTTCCTTGCCAAATTTGATGGAAACAATTCCATCATTCTTTCTGACAAACTCAGAGTCTAACAACTGGAAAGGCTTGTTGTTTTGATGCAGCTTTTCATAGTTGGTAATCCAAGTCTCTAGAAGAAGCTTGGCCAACTTTTCCTTTAGGATCCGTCTGGGAACATGAATGCAGGATACTTGGGGGGTGCATGATAACCCAAAATTTCTGTTCCAGAAATAGTTTTTCTGTTCCAGACCTGTTTCTGGAAGAGAAATCCGTTTGATAAACCTAATCCGTTTTTTTATTTCTGAAATAGATTTCTATTCCGTAAATAGGTTTGAAGAGAAATCAGAAGTAGAAAAAATCTACTTCTCTATTTCGAAAAAGAGAAATCAGAAATAATTTCTCCCACAAACCCTAATTTCGGTAACTCTTATCTCTTTTACGACATCTTGCCTCCTCCTCCTCCTCCGCCGGTCACCGCCCACCGCCACCTGCCACCGGCCGCCGGCCCCCGCCGCCGGCCGCCGCCGGTCGCCGGCCCCCGCCGCCCGCCGCCGGCCCCCACCGCCACCCGCCGGCCGCCGCGAGCGGCAAACTCATCTCCTCTACGATGTCTTGCCTCCTCCTCCTCCTCCGCCGGTCGCCGCCACCGCCACCCGCCACCGGCCGCCCCCCCGCGCCGCCCGCCGCGGCGCCGCCACCGCCACCCGCCACCGGCCGCAGGCCCCCGCGGCCGCGGCGACCCAGAAAAGAAGAAATTTTGTGTCGTTATCAAACGGTTATTTTTGCTTAGAAACTCTTCTAGAAATAGAAATAGAAAAATCTATTTCTGTTCCAGAAACTATTTCTGGAACAGAATGGTTGTCATGCACCCCCTTGGTCATTCTGCATGGAAATGAACAAATCATCTTCATTTCCATTGTGGAAATTTTAGTCAAGAACATAATTCTGTACTCGGTAAACCATTTGGTAGTGCAATGTTGCTGCTACAGAGTTAGGAGTTTGAGGAGCTCTAATGAGCTGAATTTGGACTTTTAGAAAAAAGAGTAACTAAGGGTCTGAAAGGGTAATATTGAAGTTTGAATATAAAGTCACAAAAACTATTCCAGCATTCAAAGTGGTTTGAACAGTACCAATGCAAGCATGCTGGTATTCTAGAAACTTGGTATCCAATAGAGCAATTCTTGCCACAATTGGTAAGCCTTTACGACCATGAAAAGTAAGAGTAAGACGAACAGCTCCATAATGGACATGAGAATATCCTTGCTGAATCCACTGTTTGGGAGACTCTGGAGGGATCTGGAGAGTAACAAAGTATTCTTTTTCAGTGGCAAGAATAGGATGTTGGTCAAACTTTGAGGACTGGACGTATTCTTTTACTTCCTTCGGAGTCTAGCGAATGAGTTGGCGAATAGAACGGATGGAAGAGAATCACGAAGTGGGTTTGGCAAAAGCAGAATAGGGGTCCATCAGGGGAAGCTAGGTTTCAGAGATCTTAGTTTCATCACTAAGGGAGACTTCATAAAGATAATCTATCTTAAAAGCATTTGAAACACGAAAATCTTAAGGGGTAGAAGAAGATGGAGTTGCAACAATAGAAACAAGTGCTTCTAGTATTTCGGGATGATCTGCCATAATGTGAAGAATTCTTCTCAGCATTGGATTCACATTCTAAGCGTATGGAACATATATCATTACAAACGAAACCATGGCTCTAATACCATAATAAAACGTGCTAATATGCAGGTGTAAGGACCCGGGTCCCACTGTGTAATATTGTCTGCTTTGGATCACCCGCCCTGGCGCGGACGAACCGTCATCCCAGCTACGGTCTTTTCCCTCACGGCTTTAAAACGTGTTACACAGATTAGAGGGACCCAAGCATTATAAACTAGCCTCAGGACTCCCCCCTAAGCGATGTGGGACAGGAGAAATGCCCTTAGCCTCGCCCGCGTACTGCCGAGGCGATCTTAGTCCGTCTCTCCGTACTGCCCCGGGTCTGGGTAGTCACAGCAGGGGTGTGCCAATGCAATGTAAGTTTGTATGTGATGCGTGTTTAGGCTGCCCCCGAGATGAATTCGCGTCCTAATCAAGGCTTAGAAAGTTGACTTGTTGAGATTTTATCTCATCCTGTTGTTGTTAAGTATTTTCAGGGCCGTAGCGTGGAGAACTGCTAGGTGCAGTTGTGGTGGACGCGAGATGCGATACCTTTTTAGTTGGCCCTGTAGTTAGTGAAGTTTAGATTAACCCTAATCCTTAAAGGTTTTTGAGAGGGTCGATAATAAATGGTCATAGAAATGCTTGTAATTATTAAACTTCCTAGGGATAACAATGGGTAAATAAATATGTTGTTTTTGGCAATATATGTTGTGTTTTACTATCTCTATTGTTTATTTATTGACTAGGTGTTTATTTTAATTGCTTCCGCATGTTTTTAATCGAAAGATAAAAAAAAATGGGTCGGCGACGTGTCTTAGGATGTCGCAATTTAATCAACCGTTGAGGGATATTCGCGGGCTTGGGGATCGGGGTGTGACAATTTGCTGCTCCTTTTTTCTTTCCACTTTGTATAATTCTGCCGTGGAAACAATTTCGGGTGGGGAATACATTCGCATCTTCCTGTTTGGCACGTCATATGAATCAAACTAGGCAAGTGCTTTCCTTATCAATGGCAATTTGTTGTGTATCGTTTGTTCTATGTAATACTAGGGAAATAATCAAATTTAAGTAGGAATGGCGTTGTTGTGTTCTCTATCCGATGTTGGTCCTCTGACGAAGAGAATGGGATGTTCTCGCTTGTTTCTGGCTGAACCAAAGTTGGATTAGTATGCAACGACTCTTAGTTCTGCCTAAAGTAGGTAGTCAAGCTGCTCACCAAGGCGACTAATGAGCAAACAAGCTGATGGGAATGACATTGTTGGTGAGAAGTAGGACATTTAGCACATGGGATTCTGAACATTTAGCAGAAAACCAAGCTCGTTGCCCCAGCTAGCCCTCCTGCTATTAGCATTGTTCTTAATCTTTCGTCGCCATTCTTCCTATAGTCTGGGTGGAGCTTCTCTCTCATGTATTCGTAACTCCAGAAATAAACTCCGTGGGCGGGCGCATCCCTAGGGACCGTGATCCCTAGTCCGCGGTACATGCCGTTTCTGTCTTGTAATTGAAGCTGAATCTTGATCAGTTCTACAAGGGTGAGGATAAGGCTCCGTACAGCCCCAGTGCCAACCCCACCCAGAGTAACACCCTTGTATGAAGGAGGGTCCTTTGCCGAGACAGACGAGTCAAATGCTCGAGAAAGGATTGCATAAATTTGGAATACCATGGCATTCCGCGAAATGCAAGGATATAGTCTCAGAATATGAAGGCAAAACAAGTACATGACAATTGTTGTAAATCCAAGTCTGTTGATCTAACTTAATTCACGTCAGTCGTGTGGACATTGCTTGGGTATTAAACGATTCTAATCATTCAATCGCATGGAAAATGCATAAAAAAGATGCTTCAACTTGAAGATTAGCTTCCTGTTGCTTGTCCTTTTGACAGGTGCTTTCATACTCGGCTTATGTTTTTTTTTTCTCGTAAGTGGATAAAGAACGATACAGTTTAAATTGTCAAATTCAGTTTGCCATGACTAAAACTGTAAATGACATAAAGCTAAATGACGAAACTATATCCTCAGAAAATTTTAAAAAATTGGAATAAATAATCACATAGAACATTCCCTTGATCTCCTTAGTAAAGGCACCTCTATAACTGTACTCATTGATAAAAATTGTCAATTTTAATGAACATGTAACCTCGAAAATCGATAAGGCCACTTATTCATGTTCTCTTCAAATGCTCGAGCCCACTCATCATCTCAAAATCTTACTCATTGATGCAAAAAAACAGACGAGAAATAGAGTCATTGAAGCTCATTGTGCCTTATTTTTTTTTCCATATGGGATAATTACATAAATGATCTCTAAACTTTATCTCAATGTGTAATGGAATCCTTCAATTTTTAATTTGTTCAGTTTAATCATTAAAATTTAGTTCAATGTGTATTATGGTCCTTAAACTTTTAGTAAATATTCAATTTAGTCCATAAATTATTATATCATTGGCTTCGATCTAATCCTTGGATTATCCAGTTTACGGACCAAATTGAACGTGTTAAAAAATTTCTAGAAATACATTAAATAAATAAAAAATTCAAAAATTTTATTACACGTTACAACAAAATTTATGAACTATTCGTGTCATTTTTCTTTATATTATGTATTAGTTTTGCAAGATCTTTTAAATCTAGCCAACTGATTAGGCCTGTGCTCAATCCCCGTCCATTGACCACGCCCAACCACAACATCATCTATTTGCAGCATATACATTCATCGATCCATTTACTTTCTATCCAAACAAAGTCGAAATTCTCCAAAGAGCATGTTAGGAAAACGCATTCGTTCCCAATCGCGGGGGAAACGTGTACCGACCGCATTTTTCCCTTCCTGCGAAGGAAAACAGAAGTAAATGAACTGAACGTATTAGGTAAGATATTAGAAGCATCTTCTTGACTTTATGGATGTGCAAAGAACTCTCGCCTTACCCGGTAAAGAATTAAACGAACTGGAATGGCAAGACGAGAGAGAGAATATGCCATGGAAATGGGGAGGGGACACCAACAAGCAGTCCGGAGAGATTGAAGGTGACTTCCTCCATGGATGGCCCCACACGCCCCAACGTGGTCATGCCCCTCACGCCATGCCATCTCCCCAACATGAAGCTCGCTCGAATCTTCTGGAACTGACTCCACACCGCCATTCCTACTCTCTGTCTCCCTCTCTCCTCCTCCTCCTCCTCCTCCTCGTCCCCCTCCTCGTTCTTCTTGTTTATATACTGCCGTCCTCGTCGAGAATCCTCCGACCCAAGTTCTCGATTGCCTTGTTCTCCAGGAAAAAGAGAAGCTTTCCGTCGCGACATTCCGGCAGGACATCTGGGCAAATGGCGGAAGAAGGCGTCGTCACCGTCTACAACAGCAACGTCGTCGCCGACACCAAGAAGAACCCCTTCTCCCTCAAGGTCGGCATGGCCCAGATGCTCCGCGGCGGCGCCATCTTCGTGGTCACCTCCGTGGAGCAGGCCAAGATCGCCGAGAAGGCCGGCGCCTGCTCCGTCGTCGTCTCCGACCCGTCCGGGGCTTGTACCTCGCGCATGCCCGATCCTTCCCTGATCAAGGACGTCAAGCGCGCCGTCTCGATCCCGATCGTTGCGCGGGCCCGCGTCGGGCATTTCGTGGAGGCCCAGATTCTGGAGGCCGTCGGGGTCGATTACATTGACGAGAGCGAGGCCATCGCGATCGCCGACGAGGACAATTACATCAACAAGCACAACTTCAGGAGCCCCTTCGTCTGCGGGTGTCAGAATCTCGGAGAGGCGTTGAGCAGGGTGAGGGAAGGTGCGGCCATGATCAGGATACAGGGCGGTTTGGACAGATCTGGGGATGTGGTCGAGACCGTCAAGAATGTGAGGTCAGTTATGGGGGAGATGAGGGTCTTGAACAACATGGACGATGATGAAGTCTTTGCGTTCTCAAAGAAGATCGAGGCGCCTTACGATCTCGTGGCGCAGACCAAGCAAATGGGTCGCCTCCCCGTCGTGCATTTTGCCGCCGGAGGGATCGTAACTCCAGCCGACGCGGCGCTGATGATGCAATTGGGGTGCGACGGCGTATTTGTGGGTTCAGAGGTTTTCGATTGCTCGGATCCATATAAGCGCGTGCAGGGCATTGTCCGAGGCGTGAGGCATTACACGGATCCACACGTGTTGGCGGAGACGTGCTCCGGGCTTGACGACGGAATGGCGGGGCTCCATCTCGGTCAGGAGAGGATCGAAGAGTCTGAGGCCAGGGATGCGTAGTAACTGAGTTTTTCTTGCCAAAAGTATATGCGTACTCTGTTGTTGAGGTACTGGGCTTTTTACAGGGTCCAGATGAATTTGCTGCTCCTTTTTCTTTCCGCTTTGTATAATTCTGCTGTGGAAACAATTTCGGGCGGGCAATACATTAGCATCTTCTTGTTTGGCACATCATATGAATCAAACTGGGCAAGTGCTTTCCTTATCAATGGCATTTTGTTGTGTATCGTTTGTTCTATGTAATACTAAGGAAATAATCAAATTTAAGTAGGAATGGCGTTGTTGTGTTCTCTATCCGATGTTGGTCCTCTGACGAAGAGAATGAGATGTTCTCGCTTGTTTCTGGCTGAAACAAAGTTGGATTAGTATGCAGCAACTCTTAGTTCTGCCCAAAGTAGGTAGTCAAGCTGCTTACCAAGGTGACTAATGAGCAAAGAAGCCGATGGGAATGACATTGTTGGCGAGAAGTAGGACATTTAGCACACGGGATTCTGAACATCCATCGGTCTAGTTTGCCAAGGCCAAGGATGTACTCCGGAAGTCGCTTTTTGTGTTGAGCATAGGTTGCAGATCTTTTGATCTCATATCTTTTGGTGGTTTGGTATTCACAGTTTCACCTTGCACCTTTTGGTTAATTTCCTCTTGGGGATTCTTGCTTGTTACAATAAGCAAAAGAATAAAGGTAGGTACTTTCTGCTTGTAGGTAACAGTAGCTTAGAGAGGCGTGTGGTATTAGTTCTGGAAGATGGCTGGTTGATGCTGAGGCATCAGAAAGAACCAGCATGAGAGGGTTAGATAATTACCAGAAAGAACTACCTCGTTCATGAACCATGTGTCTATCTCCCTGCCACATATAGATGAGTTTTGCTATTAGATAGAATTAGCCGAAGTAGGGGTTTCCTTCTGCATAACCTTAAAGGTAGGCAAAAATGTTAGTTTAGATTAGCTGCAAATTTTCTGTATGTCATTGAGAAAGCACTGCAGTTACAAGTAAATAAAAGATTGACATAACTCCATTAATCAAATCAGTGTTCCATGCAACGTGTCCCCTTCATTTCCTCGTCAATTTCAGTTTCTGAATCTTCAGATCTGTAAGTGACTATCTGGGCACGCTGCATGCGAACTTATTGACATGACCATGCTCTGGCTTATCTATGGTCTGTTACCCCAAGACGAAGCTGTGCTATTGGGTCCACCCTTAAATGGCTTTCTCTGTTTGAATGTCTGTATAATCAATTGCTGTTGTTGAACAAGCATCTAAGAGCTATCTCATAAGCAGAAAAAATAGCCCCATTCACCACGAAAGCTCTGGCGACTGCAGTCCCTAGCCCTCGCCACAGAACGCCATACCCATCTGCTTGTACACTTTTGCGGAAACAATCCACTATCCCATTATATTTCCTCGGGGATAGTTGGGACTGAGCCTGTAGCCTTGTCTTTAACACATCCAATGGATAGCAGAAAACCCAGCTCGCTACCCCAGCTAGCCCTCCTGCTATTAGCATTGTTCTTAATCTTTCGTCGCTATTCTTCCTACAGCCTGGGTGGAGCTTCTCTCTCATGTACTCATAACTCCAGAAATAAACTCCGTGGGCGGGCGAATCCCTAAGGACTGTGATCCCTAGTCCACGGTACATGCCCTTTAACCCTTCACGTTTGTATATGGACTTGGCGACACTTATTGGTCCCCTGTGATGCTGCTGTTGATGAGATTGGGCATGTTTTCTATCCTGTAATTGAAGCTGGATCTTGATCAGTTCTACAGGGGTGAGGATAAGGCTCTGTACAGCCCCAGTGCCAACCCCACCCAGAGCAACACCCTTGTATGAAGGAGGGTCCTTCGCCGAGACAGACGAGTCAAATGCTCGAGAAAGGATCGCATAAATTTGGAATACCATGGCATTCTGCGAAATGCAAGGATATCGTCTCAGAATATGAAGGCAAAACAAGTACATGACAATTGTTGTAAATCCAAGTCTATTGATCTAACTTAATTCACGTCAGTCACGTGGACATTGCTTGGGTATCAAACAATTCTAATCATTCAATCGCATGGAAAATGCATAAAAAAGATGCTTCAACTTGAAGATTAGCTTCCTCTTGCTTGCGCTTTTGACAGGTCCTTTCATACTCGGCTCATGTTTTTCTTTCTCATCACAAGCATGTAACAGCCCCGTCAGACCTGGTATCTGGAAATGTACAGGCAGGTATCTGTTCTAAGGATCAATGATGCACACTACGCATGATGCCCGACTTAAGTGCAGACATGAAACTAAGCGCACTTTAACTCGACTCCACACAATTCATAAACTCCTTTTTAACATACTCATGTTTTCAAAATTTTTGCGTCAACAGGAGAACCATGTTCTTCCTTTTTTACTGTTAAAAAACTCTAGGGCATGTCAGCGTCCATTCTTCGTGTCTTTGAGTTGGTGGAGTGAAGAAATTTTATAGAAGCACAGATGAAATGGTTTGAGAATGGCGACCGTGGAAAGAGACCGTGAGGTAACCTAGTCCACACGGAAGTAACTCTCTGTGGTCGTGATGTTTCCTCACCTAATGCATCTGCCGTCAGGAAAACAGAGATTTGGTTGAAATTTCTAGCCCATCTTATGGACAGCGACCTTCCCGAATATAAAACCATCAGTATCTATCCATGTGCATTAAAGCATAAATGTCCTAGGGGGAGATGACACTTCAGTGCAATCGCAACCCAAAAAGCAAGCCCATTCTGATAAGCTCCGTAAATTTCTCCGCTAAAGATGACCAAGAAAACTGAGTAGCCCGCAGATTTCCCTTGTGCCAGAATTACCCAGGCAGCTGAGGGCTCTTCTTTTCTTCCAGTCTTTCCACCAAAACAAGAAAGGGCTAAGAAGAATTAGCCACGCTGGCGATTTCCTCAAACAGCGCAGCGCTCTAATCACTCCGCATTCATGCTCTCGAGGGATAAAAAAGAAAAAGAAATCTTGAAACCATCAAATCACATGAGAATCATTCACGTCTGTAGCAAGTTAAAACCATGGCAATCGGACACAAATCTTAAGAAAGTGCATGACCAGATAAAGGAAAAAAAAACATGGAGGGCTCAGACATAATGATTCATCATACACGATGCTTGTGTCGGATCAACTGACCTGAAACGTGACAGAAGCCAAGGGCGCGCCCATGCCCCGGTACAGAGCGGCGGGCCCTTCATCGCGGATGATTTTCCGGAGGATGCCGACGGCGGAGCCCGACCCCGAGTGCTGCAGCCGTATCCGGACTGTGTCGAGAGGGTAACCGGAGATCACCCCGGCGGTGCCGCCGAACCCGCCGGCCACAAATTCTTTTCCCCAACTGCTCGCGAGAAACTCCGGCCAGAAATCCATTTTTCCACCACTAATACTAATGCGAACAACAATATAATAATCTCCCTCATGCAGATTCACCTCACCTCTGACGAAATAAATATCTGTCACCTTTCTCTTTCTGCATACACCGATCGAACACTCCACTCTTTCTCTGTCTCAGAAAAACAGGATATCATATCACCAACCCTTTTGGGTCTTGATATCTTTCACGAACGTTGCCAGATAAGCTCGCTCTCTCTCTCTCTCTCTGTCTCTCTCTCTCTCTCTCTGGACATGTGCGTTTAACGAAAAAACAAGGAGGACCCAGAACGAGATAGACACCGGTGGATTTTGTTTCCCTTTTCGATAAGCGCTCTCACAGATTCTTTAACTTCCTCGTTACGCTGGTCTCTCCTCTTACCACACAAAACTCGGGCACACCAGCCCGACCCTCTCTCCCTTATCACTCGTTTCGAGAGAGAGAGAGAGAGAGAGAGAGAGAGACTCAACCTCAATCGGGGGAAGGCCACTGGTCAGTAATTGCAGAACATCAGTGCGGCCTTTTACAGCTTTTTAGAGAGAGAGAGAGAGAGAGAGAGAGAGAGAGAGAGAGGAGGTCGACACGGATGCCACCGGTGGCTATTTTGTCGTTCAGCGTCGTCCCGGTCCGAGCAGAAGAAGGGAGACGTCTCTTCCCTCGAGAAAATATTTAGTGGACGGAACCCTCGTGGACCACTCCGGATCCTCCACGTGGCCTGCGCTGAATCTGCCGGTCGCGTTCGGCCTTGTGCTGGCCGCCAATTTCTGATCCCCCTCTCTCTCTGCAATATTTTCTTTTCTTTTGGGGCCGAAATAAATTTTTAGACTCGATGTATTTCCTCCGTGAAATATACCATTTTAATTTCAAATAGTTGGCAACAAAGGAGTTACATTCTTTTGTTTTATTTTTTACGGTGAAAAAAAGACGGCAAGGCCCGAGTGTCACGCTTTCCTAATAAAACTCGATCTAATCTAATCTTCTATCAATAAAAGAAATAAATCTCTCAACGGTCTATCTATTATCAAGATTAAGTTTTTATTGAATTCTTGAGTGGGTGTTGCTTGTTTCAGTCTGAGAAATCATATTAGATTTATTTCATATATTAAAATTAGAATCTTTGGATACTCGTTGGATTGAGAAGATTCACAATCAATTATTAGTGGAGTCCAAATGGGATTGCGAAAGCTTTGTCCCCTCATGCCATAGTGTCTATGGAGTTTGCAACTATTCGCCCGTTTATTAGGCAAGACTAGTCTTCTGCTACTTAGGGATGCCCTCGTTTTTAAGTTAATTTGTTTGGTCTAGCGATGGTGCTTCATTGTAGGCCAACCCAAACCGGTTACGACGGCTTCATAGTTTCTCTAAACTATTGGATTGAGAGGTCCTGAGGCCAAATTCTCTTAGGTTACGTTTAGTCGTCAAATTTCTAATCATATAGGATTTGATAAAATATGATATATAATTCATAAAATTTTGCTATATCTTATCTACCGTTTGGTGATTGTAATAATAAAGTTGGATATATTTATATCATATTATATATATTGTTTGGTTTAAACACTTATATAAATAAAAAAAATTTCCAAATGGAGATGGTAAAAATCTCTTACAATACTCTTGTCTACTTTATTTTAATTTTATTTTTTATTTTATTTCCTTCTCTTTGTTCGTTAATTTTTTTTATTTCTTTCTTCCCCTTCCATCATTCTTCGATAAAATTTTATGAAATAGAAAATTGTACTAATATACCTAAAATACTAAAACACCTAAAATGTGTAATAAATATATATTATATTATAAGATAGAATCAAATTCGAATATATAAATGAAAATAAGATTAAATTAAACAACTAAATTTTTATTTTTTTTATTTTGAATTTCTTATATTAGAATTCAAATATTATTTATATCGAAATATCATTTTAATTTGTTAATTTGAGAAATTTGTTATTTAAAAAAACTTTCATATTATAGATATTAAAAATCCTCTATCCATCTTTATTCCATCTTTCCCACAAGATAATTTTATCCGATCTATATCCACTTTATATCCTACTTTATTCTATCTTAAGCAGGCACTAAACGTTGGATGGTATAAATTTTATCCTATCTCGAATTTTATTATAATCGCCACAGGCAACCTCATAGTTTTAATCATCTTTTTGTATTTCGGTCTGAATTCTACACTTTTGATCTTTGGGCAAATCTAGATATACGTGCAAGATCCAAACATTGTTCCGTTTAACATTACGTGGTCTATGGCCAATGTCATTGTGGCATCAAAACAAGTCCATCATAGAAAGCTTCCCCTTCAGATGGGTGCTACTAATTGGACGGACCAGAAGCGGGATCAATTTGCTGGAATTGTTGTAGAATGGAGTTCAAACATGTTTATGTTGGGCCAGCCGATTCCACATTGGTATATGCGGTTCCATATCAGGCTTGAAGAAATTCATGGTGCCACGAAAGCAAGCAATCCAATAATAAAATAGCTTGGATACTAGATCTTAAATGGTATGGTTGGTGTAACCTACGTTCACAAAGAGGCCGCAAAGAATTTTTCACCATAGATTAAGCAATATAATATATATTACAACCATACAAATCTCTATTACACTTAATTGTTTACGCAGTGTTTAGTCCAATCATTTCTCCTGAAATAATCTATCAATCTCATAAAAGGATTATGTAAGCAATTAGTGACGCTTCTTGATGCAATTGAGGGTAACCCCACCAATCCACAAAGAAGCCGTCTTCTCTACGCATCAACTGTTCGATAAAGACAAAGCATTGAATATGTGTGATGCCACGGCCAGAGACGTCCAGGATTAGATAGGAAACGAAGTCCAAATTCGGGACTTCCCTTCCTTTTTCTTTTCTTCCTCGTCGACTCCAACAGAAGAAATAATTTTGTACCAGATCGCGACATCAACAGAGATGCAATTTCCGCAATATGTAGAGTCCTATTTTGAACTTTGATGATCTACCGTGCTAATATGCAATTTAATTTGGGTTAGGTTTGTTTAACGGATTCAAACTCGAGACATAGTTTTAATATGTTGATACTTTGGAAACCTAGAAGGGAAAATTACCAAAAAAGACCTAAATCTTATGGTAATTTGCCAATTAAATCATAAGCTTTTCAATTGTGGTAGTTTAGTTATAAAATTTTGATAATTTGTCAATTTAGTCATCAACATTTTAATGAATCACATTTACCAAAAAAAAAAAAAACATTTTAATGAATCACCAATCAAATGCTTCCATCTAATTTTGATAGGAAATCACTAACGTGGTGGCCCAATCAATACCCTTTGTCTTACGTAACGTATTCGAGTTGATGACGGATAATTTTTCTAAAATTTTTTCCAAATTCTTTTTTTATTATTTTTTTCTTTTTATTGTCTTTTTTCTTCACAGACCAACAAGGTCATCAACCACTGGCCAAGGGTCAGTGGAGCGAGGATCATGACACCCTCATCAAATTTGTAGAGGTGAGGGCATTATGGCCCTTGACCGCCCTACGACCCTCACCGGCCATAGAGAGGGCGGTCAAGGGCCATGGTGGCCCATGAGGTCTTGGGTACCCTTGCTAACCATGGTGAAGGCATTGCAAGCCTTCGTTGAATTTGGTGAGGGCTACAAATCTTGTTCGTGACTAACAAGGGCTTTGCAGCACTCACCCAATGGCCAACGAAGGTCACGGATGACCTTGTTGGCCTTATGAATTAAAAGAAAAAAAAATCTATAAATCAATAAAAAAATAATAAAAAATCAACAATAGTGTTGATCGTGTGTCCTAAGATAGTGGGCGCTGATTCGACGATTTTTGACTAAAATTATCCGAAAAGACTACATGAATAATTTATTAAAAAGTTTAGAACTAAATTGGTAAATCCTTAAAATGTTTAGAACTAAACTGACGTAATTAAAAAGGTTTATAGTAAAACTGGCAAAAAATTATATGATTAAATTGATAAAATTGAAAGAGTTATTATTACTGAATTAGCACAAATACAATAAATTTATAACTATTTTGGTAAGTTTTAGAAACTTGAAATCCTTCGCAATTTTCTTGGTAACCTTCAATCCGATGTCACAACCTCCTTTGAGTCGCTAGGTACGGGGAGAGATATTCAGGGTTTTGAGTATTTGGGTTTCAATTGTTGCTTCGGTGATTTGAAAATTAAGTTTGCATTAAGATAATGTATCCATGATTCATCTCGCCAAACATTTGGGAACTTAAAAACCTTTGTTGAACAAGTACACATATAAGGAAGAAGGACAAGACAGGCGAGTGCGTGGTTGATGCCGCGAGGATGTCCAAAAAACCTGGAATTCTCCGTTCGCATATGGGAGAGTTGGTGGGCGTGAGGCCCCATGAAGATGGCAGAAACGAGGCCCAAATGGCTCTTCTTCTTCCTTGGGTTTCTCATCACCCATTTTCCCTTTTGTTTTTCCAATTTTACAGCTTTCACATTTTATATGGCACAAATGGCTCAAAGAAATACAGATCACCAGCCCAAGAGCGACAAGCTCAAATCAAACGCGACAGAAATCGTCAAGAGTCAAACCTCCCCCTCTTTGCATCGTTATGAAAGAACTGTGAAGTCTGGATGATCACCAGCGGCAGCGGCGGCGGCGGCAGCAGCATCTCATGATTTTCCTCCACCTCAATCATGGTGCATTTCCAGCGATCGTTTCACCTATTTCCTTGCATGAATTCCCTTCTCTTTTCCCACTTTTTTCTTGGCCGTTCAACATAGAACGGGAGCGAGAAAATGTAGGAAATCAATTTAGCTCCCTCCTTTGTCCCGTTCAAAGGGTCTGCATGCATGTCTTCATTTCTTTTTTTAATATCTAGATCTTGATTTTCTGACTAGTTTTCTTGAAAATGATTCCTTTCTCGCCGGCTTCGATGTGGGCTCTCTTGCATCCAGTCCTTCCGGCCGTTGATGATGGCTTCGCTGGTGAGGCTGGTGACGGGGCTGGTGACTCAGCCGGCGACCACCGTGGCCACCTTGCTCTACTACAGCGATCTCCTCCCCCGCCACCTTCACCTGGAGCGCCTGGTCAGCCACGAATTGCTTCATCCCCACCATTTCTTGTTCCATCTTCTCATCAATGTCCTCAGATGCTTCTGCTAGGTAACACATATATCAGCTAGACTCCCTCCTTGTTTTACCTTTCTTTTTCTTTTTCTTTTTCTTTCCGTCGTATTTTACTCTTCTTTTTTTTTTTTGGTTGGTTCTGTGCCCCCTTGTTCTTGGCGTTCTCTGTAGCTAAACCCCTTTTCTTTTTCTAGATTTCGCATGGTCGTGTTGAGATGGGGAGAGAGAATTTAGATACTCTTCGTTCTGTTCTTTTTTGGGGAACTGGAAGAGTGAGAGGTGAGAGAGAAAGTACAAATTTTCTTTTCTATAAAGAAATTATTATTCATATGGTGTATGTAATCTTTGTAGCATATGAAATGCTCTCGTCTTAGGTGCTAAAATTGTTTACTCGTGATATTTTTTTTTGTCGAAAACGGGTGATTTCTTTCATTCATTCATATGATAATTGCAAGACAAAGGTAATTAAACTTCGGAACATTAAAATATCCCTAAGAGGCTGGGGATGATAAGACATCCAATTGAGACGGAGTTTTTTGGTTCGATGTGCTTTTGCTATCCAATCGGCGGCTCGATTTCCTCCCCGGGGCAATGGGTTATCTTTACTCGCAATACCTCGGTCACGTGCAAATGTTAAAAAATTCGCTGCCTTCTGTAATTGATGGGCCTATTTCTGGTTCAGAAGCTACACAGTTATGAACTGTTAGACCAAAAGCCCATTGAAATGTTTTCGGGCCCATTGGATCTACTGGGTAATAAGGCCCGCTCAAGCCCCATAGCCTACTTGTAGTTTTCCAAAGAGAACTCTGCTCTCTGCCATCCCTATTCAGAGCATATTTCCCCCTGGATCAGCCTTTCGATTAGCGCGTTAACAATGTACAGACATTGATATGACATGCGAACCGATCAAACAAAGACGATGAGGTCCACATGAGTAGGGATGTCAAAATCGAACTACATATTTGAATCGGAACACAACCCCAACCCGTTCAAATTTTTCATGTCTTTTCGATTCGGGTTTTGTTTCTATTTGGGTAAATGGTTAAATCATGGGTAGTGTACTCGGTCCGCCTTTGGTCATGACCCAAACAGAAACATGTTAGCCAATGAAAGAGACAAGTCGCAAATATAAGAGGAAGGAAAGCCTCCATGTCATGCATTTATAAGTAAACAAATATCCGAAAACTCAACTCAACTCGCAATTTTCAGTTCGTGTTCTATTCGGGTTGGATCGGATCGGTCATTACGAAAACACATTTCATGCTAAGTCAAGTCGGCTGGAAACTCGACCCAATACAAACTGTTGACAGCCCTACTCATTACAAAAACATACTTCATATTTCGGTTCAGGTCGAGTCTGCTGGAAACTCAACCCAATCCAAACTGTTGACAGCCCTACACGAAACACAAGAGCTAGGCTAATCACCTGTTCAATCTTCGGGAGTTTGGAACGGAGTCGTTGGTGATTCGGAGAGAGATTCTGGAGATTGGTGGCGGACTGGTGGTACAGGTCATATGACCAAATCCATTCGCACTTTCCTGATCACGAGAACTCCCATCCATTTGACGAATCAAGAAATCACCAACCGCATCCATCATTGCAGCCACCTGCCCTAAATTGCTGGCTACTCTCTCTCTTCTCTTTTGAACTATTTTTGTTCAATTCTTTCTTAGCCTAAAGTGCATCTATCGTCAGCTTTACCAGGTCCCTCATGGGAGAGAGCTTTTGCTTTAATCCACCCTCGTTAGTAAGGTACAGTAATAACTTATTATATTGATGACAATTTAATTATTGACTTTTTAATTTATTTAATTCAATCATAAATGTTTTGATAATTTGTCAATATAGTTATTTTGGAAATTTTTTATTGGAAATTGCTTATGTGAACACCGTTAGTCCCATATGGCATAACCAATTCTAATATTGACCAATTTTGAAAATTTTCAAAGAAATTATTTAACTTTTTTCCTTTTTTTTGTCCTTTTATGTATTTCTTTTTTTAAATTCTATTTCCTTTCACTGGTAGCCAAGGTCTCGATTATGCCACGTAGTCACCAGCACTAACGAACCGTCGCATTAGTAATTGGTTGTCAAAATTAGCTGAAATGACTCGCATTAATAAATTATCGAAAGATTTAAAATTAAATTAGTTAAATTGAAAATTTTATAATTGAATTGGCATTTTTACGATATGTTTAAGACTTTTTTATAATTACTTCATGTATATATTGTATATATACATATATATATATATAGGGGAGAATTACTAAAAAAGTCATAAACCTATTACAATTGTGTCAATTCAATCGTAAAATTTTTTTAGCCACTTTCAGTCCTAAACCTTTTGCATTTGTATTAGTTTAATCCATCTGGCCAATTTTGACTGACTAGTACTCACATGGCACTACGGTGCTAACGTGATATTTTTAAAATAATATTTAAGGCTAGGGGAAGGGGAAAAATAAAATAAAAAATTATAAAAAATTCAAAAATTATTTAAAAATTATTTTAAAATGCCACATCAGCGTTGGTAACATCATGTTAGCATTGGTCAGCCAAAATTGGCCGGATGGATTAAATTGGCACAAATGCAAAAGGTTTAGAATTAAATTGGCTAAAAAAAAGTTTAGAATTGAATTAGCACAATTGCAATAGGTTTATAATTTTTTTGGTAATTTCCCCATGTATGTAGTCGTAGGAATTCTTGGTACATCTCCATTAGCATAGTGTTGCACGAAGGGCCATTTTAAGTAGGTTGTCTTTTGCTTCATACAAAGGGAAGGTCTAAAAGAGACCAATCTCTAGCATTTGGCTGTCCATGCATCAAATTCAATATAGGTGCTGTAGCTTATAGAGTTGCGAGAAAGCACACACTTGGTGGAATTAGCTTAGTTTGGTATACTTTTGTTCTCCAGCATTTGGCTGTCCATGCATCAATGTAGTGGAAACACAGTTAATTAGCACACACTTGGTCGATTCTCAGCTTGATTTTGGCCTACTTTTTGCCTCTAGCGTTTGGCTGTCCAAGCGATACTTTTAGCATCTAGCATTTGGCTTGCCCATGCATAGCTTGTAGAATTGCAAGCACACACTTGGTCGTCTCTTAATTTGCTTTTGGGATGATTGTCCAAAAAATTATAAATCTATCATACGGTAGTCAATTCAGTCTTAAACTATTTAATTATGTCAATTTAGTCCTAAATTTTTTGAAGATTTGCCAATTTAATCCTAAAACTTTTGAAGTTTTGTCAAATTAGTCATGAACCTATTATTTAGATAATTGACCGAAAGAACTACATTAACAAATTTTTGAAAGTTTATGGCTAAATTGGCAAATCATCGAAATGTCTAAGACAAAATTGGCATAATTGAAATGTTTAGGATGAAATTAGCAAATCATCAATAAATTTAAAACTAAATTAGCACAATTGAAATGTTCAAAACTGAATTGACCGTCATACAATAAAGACTTAGGGCATTCTGGACAATTCCCTCCTTGCTGTGGCATACTTTAATTTGTTGAGAACCATAATCCTCCTCTTCTTCTTCTTGGAATTTCTTTTTGTCTTTCATCAACAAGAAAAAAGCTTCTCAATCATGCGATATCGGTTGCATGTGTATGCACATACAATCCAATCTAGAGCGGCACGAAACTAACCGTCGGCACATCATTTTGTGCATGGACATTCTCGAGAGAAAGGAAAAAAAGAGCAAAAAACGACGAGCTACGCTTCGTGAGAAAGGGTATAACATGCTTGCCATGCTTAAAAACATGCATGAGAAGCGGATACACCAAATGATGGAGAGCCCGTCTCCTTCGTCACGAATTGAACTAATTCCTTTGCGAAATCTGGTACAGCCCCCGCGATGCGATAGCGTGAAGGCATCGATCACGCGGCGGGGACGACAAAGCTATTATCCTGCATCGAACCCGTGATGCGTGCGGGCCTACACGAACACCACGAGACAGCCGAAAAAGCCTGAACGACCGCAACGGTGATCTACAGTTATATAATTATGGAAGGAATTCGACGTTCCATGTTCGAATGTGCGGACCGATTTCCTCGTTTTTCGTTTATCGGACGCCCCATAAATTAATCCGAGGTTTTCGGCTTTTCCCCCAACAAACATGTCAAGGGGCCAGAGGGGCACGACACCAACCGGAATATATATCATCATCACGAGTCAACAGATGCTCATCATGCGAGCAAAATTTTCTTATTTTGACAAGAAATTTCGAAAGAATTTTATAGTTCCTCCCCAAAAACATCAGCATAAGGTTTTGTAGGGGTGAAATATTGAGATTTGATTAGGGTTTACATCAATAAAAACCCATTGTGAATTGAACAATGGCTGCACAAGAAAATTGTCTTATTTAATAAGAAATTTCAACAAAATCTTATAGCTCCTCCCGAAGAACGTCAAGATAGGATTTTGTAGCGATGAAATATTGAGATTCGATTAGGATTTACATCGATAAAACCCGTCATGAATTGAATGATGGTTGCACAAAAAAGTATTTTTATTTGATAAGAAATTTCAACAAAATCTTATAGTTCCTCCTAAAATCATCGAAATAGGATTTTGTAACGGTGAAATGTCGAGATCTTATTAAGGTTTATACAAATAAAATCCATCATGAATCGAATCATAATTTTGACCGAGCCGATAGAAGCTGTCTACATTAATCACCCAACCACCGAAGAAACACAAAGAAAAAATAAAAATAAATAAACAATTGGGACTTAGATTGATTGCGTAAAAGGTGATGGATTGACCACCTTTAAGACCAAAAGCCGGATCAAATGCTCGAAAAGCATCCTGAATTTTTCAAGAAGAATAATAACTGGCGCACCACTTTTTTAATGGCGAGAAGGGAAGGAAAACATATTCTTTTACACTGGAGCAAGCAATCGCCAGGCGTCGCCCGACACTCCCCAGCTGTGGTCTAGTAAGCAAGCAAATAACGAACCTTTCATGAAATGAATAAACAAATGGTCGAACTCCCTCCTCGCTTCGTACGTCACAAGCGGTTAAAGCCACGTGGATGCCGACGTGGCCTTGCATGTTCGTTCGTTTATTAATGTGAAAACATCACCTAGCGCCAAAGGAGGAAGAAGATCGAGAAAAGTGGATTTCTGAGTATCAAAAAGAGATTTGTTCTCAAATTGAGTCGATTTGACGCTGGGTATAGCTATTGAAGTGACCCTTTCCTTAAATACTAAGATCAAGTTTATGCCCAATCCCGAAAAAAATAACAGTTTTTTAAGACCCTTCAGGTGAAGATTGGGTCAAGAAAAAAGAATTTTTTAATCATGACCAGATTCCCCTGGTCCTACCCATTTTTATATAGATTAATACTCTAGTACCATATGGCAAACGAGGGGCGAAACCCTTGATCTTGCCTTGGGAAAAATAATTAACATTTGAATTCGTGACCCTAACCCAATTATTAATTCTCATGGAGAAAAAAAGAAGAAGAAGAAAAATGGTTGGCTCAGGTTTCCTTGCTAAATAATCTCCTCGGACAAACCCCATTTTAAATTAACCCAATTCTCGGGCACATCTTTCCTCGGAACAAGCCGAACCAAAATTCGATTATGTTCCTCTCATCCAAATTATTCAACGGCGGGCCCGTCGAATCAGGGGCAGCCATTGACGGCCAGCTGCATATTTTTATTTTTTTTAAATCCTTCATCATCAAATTTTTTTCCAAGACTTAAGTCAATCGATCTCTTTGCTAGGAATAGAGAAATATCATTTTTAGAATCATCTAGACTCATTTCACCGATCGATCCTGCTTTAACAAAGAATAGAAAACAACAAAAACCGATGACCCAACATATTTGGTAATATTGTTAATAAGCACAAGGAAAATAAACATGTTTATGATTTAAATGGTATAAATTACCTCAAGATTGATATAAGTCGGTGGCCAGTTGTCTATTTCCGCCGATATTAAAAATAGACAAGGAGGGCATTGATATACTTACTTAATAAGTCAAAATCGCTTGGAAAATGCAAAATTTAATTGACGTGCGCATTTTTTCCCCCTGTTTTTGGGGGAAAAGCCGGTACATCTGCCAATACGGCCAACGGTCGACAGTTGGTCTTCCCTGCCGGCAGTTTTTTTCTTCACTAGGCCTCACTTTGCCCCGAACTTCCCAAAATGCCCTCGTTCTGCGGTCGGCAGGCGCGGCCTCTTCGCGCTGCCCCCACCACGCCCAAATCCGTAATTTCACCATGCCCCTCCGGGTTCATAAAACGCGCGAATGGTTTCTTGAAGTTGTAGGAGAGAGAGACACGCGTCCGACGTGGCAAACCCCACGAGCTCTCTCTCTCTCTCTCTCTCTCTCTCTCTCTCTCTCTCTCTTCTTTCTCTCCATCACCCCTCTTTTGGCCGTGCCAGCTTTCGACCCCTCCCCTTCCTTTTCAGCTTCTTGCCAAAGCTGCAGATTCTGCGCTTCCTTTCCATTCACGAACCGGGCCAATTCTAAATTTTTCCTTACTTGCCTAATTTGTCGCCTCTGCGTGCACCAGCACCGCTATTTGCATCAGCCTTGACCGCCCAAGTTCTTTTCTTGGGAACGTCTTGGGTCTCTCTCTCTTCTCCCTCTCTCTCTCTCTCTCTCGCGAGCGAGCGCGCGCGGACGCTTCGGCTTTCTCTCTCTACCTCTCTCTGCTTCTTGATTTTCCCTGCCCATATTCGGGTCCTTGAACCGACCACCCATCTCTCTCTCTCTCTCTCTTCCTCTCTTTGAGTACCCGTTGTGTTTTCTGTTTTGAGCTTCTTGGGTGAGGATTCTTGGCGTATCTTGGTTGCCATTTACAAGCCATGCACATGTTCTTTCCTTAACTTGGCCATGAAACAAATCGTCCTCTGAGCGATGCTTCCCTCATCGATCTGCCCGGCTCTCGCTCCCTCTCTCTTTTGAACCCCAAAAAGTTTCGTCTTTTTTGTCTTCCCCCCGTTCTTCTTTTCCCCACTTTGGAGACCGCAAAGCTAAGAGCGACCATCAACCATGTTCGACAGTCTGTTGAAATCGAAATTCCATAACAAATGGTACGGCGAATTTCTTTTCCTTGTTCCGTGCTCTTGTTGTTTTCTTGGCATGTGAGTTTCTTGATAGCAAGATTTTTTGTTTTTTTTTTGGCTGCAAATTCTGTGTTGTTGATCTCTGCTTAATCTGATTTTCTTGGGATTCTTCCTTTTTGCTTTCTGGGATTTTCAGCAAGACGGCGATGAAGCTCACGAAGACGCGACTGGAGACGATAATGAAGAAGAGGAAGGCGATGGAGAAGTACTTGAGAAAGGACATTGCCGATCTCCTCAGGAATGGTCTCGACACCAACGCCTACGGCAGGGTAATTTTCGATTTTTGACTCTTCCTTTTCTGAAATTTTACGTTCATTCGGCCAGCTCTTTTTACACGGTGTCAGAAATTTGGGTCGTGACTCACCAGGACTTATCCATTTTGTGTTAATTCACGGTCGATCTCGATTGCTATGTTTCAGCTGTGAAATCGGCCATATGTTTTTGAGCTCTGCGCGGAGAAGATGACGTTTTGACCATTTCTATATGATTCTTGATAGAACCTTCTTTCGTTGTATCTTCCAAGTGCAGAAATCAAATATTAGTGGGTTTTGTTTTGTTTCTTTTTTGTTCTACCCTTTTGGGCCTCTAATGGGCAAATTTTATCAACATCGGTTGTTCGTCCCGTACAACAGTAATTCGAATTACCTTGTGTTTGGAGTCTTCTTCTTGATGGAATCATGCGATCCCATGTTTGGAGAATAACGGCTGTTCCTCTGGGCCTGGAAAACTTTCTGAACGTGCCTTTTATCCGATGACTGAAAGCCACATTTGATTCGAGACGTTGCTTGAAATGTCATGCAATTTCCAGTTAGATACAATGCTTGCGATCGTCTGCAAACATTTTGATTCGATAAGTCCGAACTAATAAGCCGAGGTGAATGTGGAAGCAGGCCGAAGGTCTTCTCATTGAGCAGAACATGACCTCATGCTACCATCTCATCGAGCAATTCTGCGGGTGCATATCGGGTCAACTACTAGTAATGGAGAAGCAGAGGTACCCACGGGAAATCTGTGTTCATGATCTAATTCCAACATATTCAAGTTTGTTTTTGCTCCCATACGTTTGTACGTGAACTAATTAGGGCACGCTGTTTTCTGGTCTTCTCAGTGAATGCCCTGAGGAATGCCGAGAGGCAATAGCATGTCTAATGTATGCCGCTGCTCGATTTGCTGATCTGCCGGAACTGCGTGAGCTGCGAAGTTTATTTGCAGATCGTTATGGAAAGTCTCTCGAACCCTTTGTCAATAAAGAGGTAATCATCTCCTTTGCTTGAAAATAATTTTGTCAATTTCTCGTGAGTTGTTACATTATACATTGTGTTGACTTACTAACTTGTCTGGCACAGTTTGTCGAGAAAATGAGGTCGCCAGAGCGCACCAAGGATATGAAGCTTCAGCTGATGCATGACATTGCTCTCGAGTTCTCTGTGGACTGGGACTCCAAGGCATTGGAGCAGAAGCTATATAACCCAACTACACATGATCAAGTAAGCCTGTTGCTTCATCAATTATTTGCAGCATCCATTTTACACTGAAATAGCATTGCCCTTCCTGCTTTTGCTGTGAAATCATGTAATTACCCTACTAAATTTAAAAAAAAAAGACAATTTAGCAATAATTGGAGTTGTAGGCTTCATACTGTCAAGTAAATTGATTCTTTGCCTGATTGTAATCTTGCTTTTCTTTTCCTTATTATTACTCTCACCAGTCTGCTAATGCAAGCCAAATCGGCACTTTCATCTTTTGTCAGGAGAAATCCAAAGTAGGGTCTTCAGGCAACAATGCTGACAATGACTATAAGCAGCATAAAAGCAAGGACCGTGCTGACTCAAAAAGAGAGAGTGACTATGCTGAAGACAAACCACAGAAGGACAAGCTTGACCCTTTCGCATCCAAAAGGAATGGCAGGGACCTTCCCTTTTACGGAAGAAAGGGAGTCATAGAAGACACCGATAAGCTTAGCAGCAGCAGCAACAGCAGCAGCAGTGAGGCCGAAGTGATTTCCCCACCTAAAAAGGAATTTGCCCACAGAGACAAGCCTAAGTATGGTTCAAGTTCATCCGGAAGCCCATCCGAGGAAGAAGCAAGTCATAAGAAGCCGTTAAGCTATAGAGACGTCCCTCCTCCTTATGTCAAAGCCAAGACAGAAAGAAACAGAAGCATTACCGATGAACCTCCGAGAAATAATGCTTCTGAGCTTGTTGATAAGAACTGCGAAGCTAAGAAACTGGTAGGTGAAGCCAAGCCAAAGCCAAGGTCAGTCAGGCAGCGCCCATTACCACCGCCACCAGGTCGTGAATCCGAACTGACCTCCCGAGCCACCCAAATCGATGATGAAGAAGAAAAGAGTTTAGATGGGCTCTTGATGCGCTACAGTAAGAAGCAATCGCCATATGAGCTGAGCGAAAAACCAAGAGGGTCTCTAAAACCGCCTCCTAAGCTACGAACGTATCAGGAAAATGGCGAACCCATGCGGCGCAAGAGCACAAAATCTGATGTATTTGCTCCACCAGCTAGAGTGGTGTCTCTTCCGCCGGAGCCGACATCTCCGGACGAGGCCGCTGAGTCAGCAAAAGGGCACTGCCGGTCCACTTCACTACAGCCAGACATTTTGGCTGGACATGTTCATCCTAATCTTCCTGACTGTGACGATTTGGCAGCGCGGATTGCTGCTCTCAGAGGGAGATGAAAAACGGGACAGAGTCGGAGGGTTTAGATTCTTTACTGTTATTCTATTCAATTTTTTATTGAATGCTTCTCATCACTACTAAAAGATTGTGACATTACTGGGGCATTTACCAGGTGCGGTACCTTTCTAGGTAGGTCGTCTTCTCTTTTTTCTTTTTTCTTGTTTTTAGAGTTTTACCTGTAAGCTCATTATCAGATGACTTCAGCCTCACATTGCACAGATGCTGCGTGGGATGCTATCTTTTACTTTGTTCTCTTGTTCATGTTTCGAGGGGAATTCATGAATATGACATCCTAATCTAACAGAGAGAGATCACTTCTTTCTTAACACTCTCCATTGGTGACAATTTCGTGTTGGTGTGCCTTCTTGTACAACTGCCGACAGAAGCTTCTAAAGCAAGACGAAGTCGAAAAGAACAAGAGAGCAGGACACTACAAGAATGGTGTCTGAAGAAAAGGCATACATGTGATATATATATACATGAACCTTGGTGATCCTATTACTCCTGGCGCAGCTATCAGGTCACCCGATGCAACAGAAACGTTTTCTTCGCTTCACTTGTTTTTCGCTGCTCAAGTTTTTCCCTGTAGTCCTTAGTGTTAAGGCTATTGCCTATCTCTTCGCTGCAAAACAAAAATAGCAAAAAGAAGGAAAGAATCATGAAAGAGTAAAGAGATGTAACCCGAGCCTGGAATCAAGTGAATTGGAGACGGGAAAAGATGATAGTAGGGCGAGCGCTGTAAGCAAGACAAATATTTTCACAGTTCTAGGAGACTAATAGTTGCAATGTGCATTGTGTTTTCACAAGGTAAAGCTCACCAATTTCAAAGAAAAGGTTGTTGATATCTTGTGCAGTTTTTGCTGAAGTCTCGATGAAGAACATCCCGTTTTCTTAAGCAAATTGCTCTGCATCGTGCAGAGAAATCATCGATAGAGATGACTGTAAACTTTTAATGATGCCCTACAAAATTTGGTAAAAGAGACAGCTCTGCAATGCTTCTCACAAAAAAGTTTACTGATTCCCAAGTAGGTTTTTATGTTTAAGAACGATAGACCACAGTTCTTTTAGACAAGCATGACTTGTATAATTAACGAGACACAATGTGACAAAAGTAAGTTAACTAAAGAAGCGTAATCAATGACCAATAAATTGAAACTTCCAGGACAACGTGATTATACGTATTATTGTACTTTAGTTGTCATACGGTTCCACAAGACACAAGCACGGCGACGAAATGAGGAAGAAAGGCACGTTATATGGAGAGACTCTTTAAAGGAAAATTTGAATTTTGATATGTCCAGGAAAAATCAGTTTCCAAGGAGAAACCTAGCCATAAAACTTTTGTAAATTTAGTAACATCTTCTCCATCTCAGAATCTGATCTCTCACTGTCGATTCCCATTTTGTCCAACACCATTCCTCATTAAGCAAAGAATGACCTAATTCTGGGAACAGATGATTGATTAGTCGCAAAATAAACTTCTTAAGCAGATTCTCAGGAAATCTGAACCATCGATATTGGTAACAAGACGACACGCGCTCAAGAAGAAGAAGACAAGAATAAAGGAGACAGCACAGCCTGAGATGTTCTGGGCCCCAGCCTTCTTCTGGGTCTGGTAAATGGTTAGTGGTCTTTTCTCACATCCAAGCATACACTTTCTCCTAGGCCTGTCCACTTATGAGCCCTATAAAAAAGTCTAGAACTTGTTGGGCTACCTTGGACCAGTGGTTCCAGAATACAAGCCCTTTTATACATTGTGGAGCACACATACATGCTCAAGGTTCTGTATACAGGTAAGAACAATTGCAAAATTGACAGACTAGGAATGCTCCAAGGTGTGTATAACTGAGCCTAGTCAAGTAAAACATCTGTTCATAGCGTACGCTTACTCTAGTATTAGGTCTGGGTCCGGTTTTGGGTTTTGGAATATAAAGGCGTTCTTCGCTCGGTGACTTTCATACCCATCTTTCAATTCTTGCTATACTTATAATTATGATGCTCATGCCCTGGTTTGACCAGATTTCCTCTGTCTATCGACATAACAGGAAAACGTGCTCTACTGTTTCCAGGGCTTGAGGACACAATGGGCACAGTGGATCAGGCAGGGCCTTTCTCTTTAATAAATTTTCTCAGGTTGAAACTTGGAAGTGCGTTCTAACATAGGCTCCATATAAAGATTCTGATTTTGGGTATTTAGGCAACATCCATATTTTTTTTCCAGAGGACTTTTGTTGGCTGGTGCATGGTTTAGAGTCTAACACTGGTTTGGTAGGATGATTCCATGATTGGCGCTTTTAACTGAGTAGCATTTCGATCCGTGCCCTGTCTATACAATCTCATCCTCCTTTGTAGTTGAGCCAATATGGCATGATTTCTTTCACTATATATCTTGAAAAAGGCTATGTAGCCTTTGTTCATCCGATCAGTATCCTTCTCGGTTAATCAGCTCCTCCACAAGTTGGGATCTCCCCGTTTTGCTGGTCCGCCGATGGGTCTGCCAGCGGGCCATCCATCTTCCTGGGCATTGATTATCCTCTCGTTACCCGTTGACCAGCATATGTATGGAGATATTACTTCTCTGCCTATTAGCAAACTCTGCCATCCCCATGACACTCTCGAACCTTCGCATTGTGGGTAAGCATTATTCTGCTGATTTGAGCTCCGGGCAGATCCCATGGTCCTTGATGTAGAAGTAGGTGCTATGCACACCCCATGTTCATCCTAATCTTCCGGACTAGGATGATTTGGCAGCGCGGATTGCTGCTCTCAGAGGGAGACAAGAAAAACAGGAGAGAGTCGGGAGGGTTTAGATTCTTCGCTGTTCTCCTATTCATTATTTTATCGAATGTTTCTTATCAATATCAAAAACATTGTAACATCATTGGGGCAACTGGTCTATTTGGTTCGGCTTTGTAAATAATCATCGGGAAAATGCAAAACTTTTGACCTAAAGTCCTTTGGAGAAATGTGAATTGCATTTGGTAAAAAATCGTTTACAAAACTACTTTTCCCTAAAAAGTATTTTGGCAAATATTTTCTTGCCATGGGCTTTTGGCTCTTTTAAAAATAATAATAATAATAATAAATCAAAACCCTCTAGTGGAGGGCTGCCGACGAGCTAGTCAAAACTCTCTGGCAAAGGGCTGCCGATGAGCCAAATTTGACGCCGGCCGCCATCATCCAAGGTTGTGTGACCTCCGCCGAGGGTCGTGCAACTCTAGGCGTCGCTGCCCAAGCGGCCAGTCAGGATTACGCAACCTCAAGCCTCGTCACCTGGAATCGCAAGACCCAGGTCGCCATCACACGACTTCATTGACCACTTTCTCAAAAAAGACGAATAGTAATAAGGGACAAAATCAGAAAATTAAAGAGTTGATGAGGGTAATGTTGGAAAATGGAAATCAATTTTAACATTTAGCCAAATGGTGAAAGCACAATGCTCCCTACTAACATTGAGCTTTTAGCTTCCCAAGGCAAGCCTTTAGCCGAAAACCTCTTAAAAAAGATGAACCAAATGTACCCGGGGGGGCCTTTCGGCCTCGAAAGATGTAGTACCTTTCTAGGTAGGTTGTCTTCTCTTTTTTCTTTCTTCCTTAGTTTTTATCTGTAAGCTGATTTCAGCCTCACATTGCACAGTTGCTGCGTAAGATGCTATCGTTAAATTTGTTCTCTTGTACATGTTTCAAAAAGAATTCATGAATTTGACATCTTAATCTAACAGAGAGAGATCATTCCTTTCTCCACTGGTGACAATTTCGTGTTGGTGTGGCTTCTTGTACAACTGCCGACAGATCCTTATAAAGCGAGCGAGCGACCGAAGTGCAAATAATTCACACGAATTTGAACAGTACTAGAGAGCAGGACACTATAAGAATGGTGTCCGAAGAAAAGGCACACGTGTGATATATACATGAACCTTGGTGATCCTGTCACTCCTGGTGCAGCTGTCGGGTCACCCGATGCAACAGAAACGTTTTCTTCGCTTCTCTTCTCTTTCGCTGCTCAAGTTTATCCCTGTAGTCCTTAGTGGTAAGGCTCTTGCCAATCTCTTTGCTGCAAAACAATAATAGCAAAAAAAGGGAGAGATGTAACCCGAGCCTGAAATTAAGTGAAGGGCAAGCGCTGTAGCAAGATTAATCTTTACACACTTCTAGGAGTCTAGCGGTTGCATTATGCATTATGTTTTCACAAGGTCAAGCTCACCAATTTCGAAGAAAAGGTTGTTGATATTTTGTGCAGTTTTTGCTGAAGTCTCAATGAAGAACATCCCGTTTTCTTGAGCAAATTGCTCTGCATCCTGCAGAAATTATCAATATAGATGAGTATAAACTCGATTATATCTCGAGTAAATTCAAACACATTTGAAGGGCTCTGATATCAAATGCAACACCACAGGAGGTTTGCTTCACGACTTGTCTTCATAAGATGGTCATAGTGCAAGAACTTTTTATGATGCCCTACAAAATTTGGTAAAAGAGACAGCTCTGCATGTTTCTCTAAAAAAAATTTTGCTGATTCCCAGGTAGGTTTTATGTTTAAGTACGATAAACTACTGTACTTTTAGACATGCATGGCTACACATGCACACAGCAGTGCATATACATGTATGTTCCATAAGATATATGAAGAAGTTGCCTCTGCTCCGTTATCTTGCATAAAACACCGAATAAGATAGCGAGCATTGCAAAAGAAGGGGGATCAATAATAGACGTCTTGCAAAATCTGGGCTTTTCAAGCATCCTCTTTATTATTCCACTTAAGCATGGTAAACACAGATTCTGTGAGCACCTCATTTTGCACTTCACGCTTCGGATCCAGGTCAGATTTGTTTGCCACCAGCGCCATCACTAGATTTGTGTTTCCTATGAGAAAAACAAGCGTTTGACATGATTGAGAAACAACAAATTAATCACAGTACAACAATCAATAGTAAAACTTGATTACTATTCCACTAGTTACTCATATCTTGCTATGAAGGAAAAGCAATACGATATATTCTTGTCAGATAACTGATGGAAAGGGCCAAGTTAAAAGTGTTTCTGTCACAACAATAAGTAAATTCTATACTGGTAAGAGATTAAATGCTAAGAGAAATAATTCATACGATTATAACTTGTTTCTGGCTTCTGTGAACCGTCGAGTTCTAAAACAGCCTAACAGAAAAGGAAGTATAAAAGGTGGAGGTCACTATCATGATATTAACACTAATCAGGATCATCTGGCAATGAAGGACCTATAGTTCGGTCTTGTGAACCTAAATAGTATACATGAATCAGTAACTTAATTGAGAATGAGCGTCATGGCCTTACCTTGTCTTTGTAGTTCTTCAACCCATTTTTTGGCTCGAACAAATGTGTCCTGGTGCAATGGGTGCATGCACAATCATCATTAAACGTAAAAGTGCAACTTCCTATTCTAACGCAATAGAAGTTGCGTATTTAGAAGTTTACAAGCGTAGGTGCCTAAACAAATGTTTCTTTGTTTTGAAGCATAACTGATGACTTTGAGGCATATTCAGACTGATTCAAGGGCTGTATGGGAAAACAATTTACAGGTCAAGGGACAAAAACATAATATGCTTTATACTTCCTCAAAGCATCGATTGCTCATCTTGAATCAGTCACAAATGAGAAAGAGAGGGCATGAAGGTTAATGGTGTAGCCCTAAGAGAGCAGCCCCTGATTATTATGGAGGGCCAGTTTTTGAGACAATCAAATCTATACCTATGTACTGCTAAATGCATCGCTTGAATGACCTGGTTGCATCTCATATATCCTGTGATGACCTAGAGGACTAAAAGCAGAACCCTCAATGTAACTGCTAATGCATAACAGATTGTCACAAAGCTCAAGGCACTATAGTTAGATGATGGCAGGTTTATGAATCGCTTTTAGTTGCATAAAATTAGTATTGCCAAGAACATCTAGATACTCTGTCCAATAACAGGACTATAACTAGTTCATACCACGCTTGATATGTCATATACAACAACTGCAGCTGCTGCTCCTCGATAGTACATGGGGGCCAAGCTGTGATATCGCTCCTGGCCTGCTGTGTCCCATATGTCGAACTTAACTGTTGCTTCAGCTAATGACAATATCTGGGTGAAAAATGCAGCTCCAATTGTTGGCTCCTGCAATTGGGTTTTGATGAGCTGTAAGATTTTATAAGACAAGTGAGACCGAATTCTATGTAAATAGACGAAGGGAACCCAACCTGGTTATCAAAGAATTGGCCTTTTATGAATCTCAGCACTAAACTTGTTTTCCCAGTTCCCATGTCCCCCAGGAGCACCTATTATAGACGAGCGTGAAATAATGTAACTCGACCATTAACTTGGGGACAGTGGTATTCAGATCACAATTTGGCAGTTAGTTAGGCCCTATAGCTAAGCAACACTATTAGTTACTATGAACTCTTGACCCAAAGATATATTTCTGAAAAATCCACAGAAGACCAACCGGGAAAAAAAAAACTGGAGAACCAGATGGCAACTTGCCATTGCAAAAAACGGAAGCACAGGGAGTTGAATGGAAACATGGCATAAAAGACTTTGTCCGAGCATCGGATTTTCAATTGATGAGCTTAGTGTTGAAAATTGAAATGTTAAACAAGCTCAAACAAAAAATATGACGAAAGAGAGTAACTTAATGTGGACGTGATTGTCAATTATTCTCCTCTTGCTTGTATGAGGTTAAAGGCCTAGAGTCAGGATTCTGCTGCCAACGGATTCCCATTGGCAGGCACAAGTAAATGCACAAAAAAGAGTGCTAACAGCAATAGAGTAAAAACCACGGGATTTCAGATTGCCATAGTTGCAATTCTAATTAGGAACTAGAACCAAAGCCTACCCTCAAATGAACAAGGAACCAAGAAAGAACTCCGCCGTTATGATCCAGCGGAGCTACCTAGAAATAAAATACTATCAAAGTCGGAACCTTTCCAATTCAGTTCTAAGAACGCATTCGCCGCATATGCTACTCAACTGCCAATCTACTCATCCGGGCGATGCACTGTGATTTCATAAACAAAGCATTTGAGAAGATTTTGATCTAATTGCATAAATCAGTTCCCATAACAGTGAGAAGGTCAACGGACACAGGATTATATACGATATACTTAGTCCGCACATCCATGACAATCGGATCTCATCATCGACATAAGAATATATCATCCGAAAATCGCCACAAAGCCATCAGAGGAAAACACGCACCCACAAAAGAACAAGAGGAGAAAAGAACATCCTCGAGCACAGAAGCGACTGAACGCGATTGAAAGTTTCGATTTTTAGCTGGATTAGCGGATCCTGTACAATTCTCAGATCACCGAGAAACCGCGCAGTATGAAAGTAAGGCGGGCGAAGACAAGCATGGAGGGGCGAAACGTACCCACCAGCTTGGCATTAATAATCCTGTTCGCGGGCCTCGCCATTGCTAATCCTTGGAACCGATCGGACAACTCCCAGAACCTCTCTTCTCGTTTCGCAGAGAGAGAGACGAGGTTATGAGTTGGAAAACGGTGAGGCCACGGCCACTCCGAGCACGGCAAGTTACGAAGAATGACTTGACGAGCTGGGAAAGCTAAAGGGGATCGAGGGAGGCGAATCTCTTGGGTTGCATCGCAAGCTTCGCAAGGAATGGTAGTTCGTTTGACCGGTAGCTTCTTCTTGCCGAACCTGAGACCTACGTCATCACCACGAATGAAAGCCCGTTTGTCTCATTGACGGGAGAAAGCGGGAGAGAGAGAGAGAGAGAACGTCGTGTTGCGACCCATGATGATTGATAAGATGGGGAACCCATGTCGTTTGATGGGTGACTCTAGTCCTAAGTTTCGATGTCAACGTCTTCTACCTGCAACGTAGAATCTGCGGATCCCCCCTATATTCTGCTGGTGTCTCAGCATAAAACATGTTAAATTCTTAACAAAAAGAATCCGATGAACAATTCAGTTTTCTCCTCGTGTGATGTTCCCCTCAGGTTTAGGAAGGAGTCGGCCGAATGGTCGGCGTCCATGCCTACGCCACCCCGCCTTCACAAATAACGAAAGTAACAAGAATTTATATCTGGAAAGAACGAATTTGCGTTGGTGGACATGTTAGCGCGGGATTAAGTGATCACATGAGAATGCTGAGTATAGTAATCATCAGGCTGTTCTGTAAAATTTACTCCCAGAGTTGATCAAACTGATATGGGAAAGATCGCATTTTTGCCCTCTTAATTTTGCAGGATGTCTTCTTTACAAGTGAATCGGCCCAACAATTTTGCCACTTGCGATGAAATAAAAGCCAAGTTTGGTACTCGGGTTTGAAAAATGGCTGGTCGGGCCTTTTCCAATCCAAAAGCAGGTCCTGCATCTGAGATTGGACCATCAACCCTTGACAAGCTTTAAGGTACAAGTTCCTTTCTTATTTAGTTATGGATGAGCAGGTCGAATCCATACATCAATAGTATGTTACACAACTAAGTAAATCTATCAGTCCATTCAATATCATATCGATTATGAGTAGGGATGTAAGTCATCTCCATTGCATAAGACACTTTTTTAAGGGGAGAAATTTCATGAAAAACTCGAAAGAAACAAATTTCGATATCTTAGGTAATTGTGCATTAGACGATTAAATGACTTAAAGAGAAAAAAAAAGTACCAAAGATGTCCTCACCAATTCAAAAAACGTGACGAGATTTGACACATCATGTATTTATTTTTTTTTGGTAAAGGTAATTATATAAATAGGGAAAGCCAATATACACAGAAATCGGCGCCAAGAACTTTCACTCATAATGCGAACATGCAGGATGAGTGAAAGGGAGCCAAAGAAAAAGAAAGAGAACACAGGAACAAAAAACACAGCTAAACAACAGCAACACAAGCCTAGGCAAAACGCCACAAGGCAAAGAAACAACACAGCAAACCACCTAACTAGGTAAGATGAGTGTTGGTTTCGTAAAAAACAGAATGGTCAAAACCCCACCCACGCTGAAGCTGCCTGTTCCTATGGTTGTCCGGCACCTTGCTGAAGGTAAGAACTTTATCCTTAACGATTTTGATAAGGTGTTCCTTCAAAGCAGAGACCTCCAATGCTTCATCACGAAAAATGATGTTGTTCCTTTTCTTCCAGATTAAGTGGCACAAGGCTCCAAAAGAAAATCAGGCAATGGAGTGGAAAAAATCCTTACTAGAGAGGAATCTCAGGGCCCAACGGATGGTCTCCGCCCAAGGCCTATTACGCTAAGGAAGATTACACCGCGCAGCCTAGAAAAAAGCAAGAGTCACAAGGACATGGCACTCGAAAAAGAGATGATCAATCGAGCCGGAGTGGCAGTACAAAAGGCACATAATTCATAGTTGATTCTGTCATAAGATAAGAGAAGAACCTGAGTAGGTAGGCGATTCCTGATAATTAACCAAAGGTTAAATTGAAATCTAGGTGCCATGGACATGTTCCAGATAAAGTGGGCCCAGGGAACACGGTCCTTCTTGATTCTTAGAACCTCCCAAGCTAAAGCCACCGAGAAGATCCCGGAAGACGATCCCCGCCAAGAGAACCTGTTAGGGGCACGAGCAAGGGTTGGAAGGGAAAGGTCCCAACACTCCAAAAGAGACTTGAAATGTTGACCTGCCGGTGAAAGAAATTCAGCAACCATCGCTTGTTGAGAAAGGCCCGAATTAGCAATAATAGACTTTGGAAAGAAGAGGCTCAGCGAGCCTTCCTAGTGCCAATTGTCATGCCAAAGTGAGACTGATCGACCATCTCCCTCTTTCCAATAGAAGGATAGCCTAAAATCCCTTTTCAATTTTAGAATATTCTTCCATGCCCAGGAGCACACGGTAGGAGTGGTAGAGACCCAGAAATTAACATTCTTTAAGAAGTTAGAGTGGATCCAACGGCACCAAAGGAACTCTTTATTTGTAAACAAAATCCAAATATATTTAAGAATGGCCGCTTTGTTACATTCTCGCAACCTTCGTAACCCAAGACCACCATCATCCTTAGGAACACAAACATCCTCCCAAGCAACCTTGGCGCCTCCACGGCCAAGGGAAGAGCCCTTCCAAAGAAATTGCCTCAAAATACGCTCAATATGGTCTAACACTGAAAATGGGAGGGTAAAAACACTGGCCCAAAAGGCTTGAATAGAATGAAGCATTGACCTGATCAACTGAAGTCTTCCCGCAAATAAGAGAAATCGGTGTGTCCAAGATTAAACCCGAGCTGTGATCCGGTCAACGAGAGTAATGCAATCCATTTTCCCAAGCCTAAAGGAAATGATAGGCACTCCTAGATACCGCACTGGAAGTTTCCCTTCCTGGAAACCAAAAGCCATAATAATGTTTCTTCACACGGGAGGAGGTCCCCCTGCAAGAAAAACCTCACTTTTGTTCTTATTAGGAAGTAATCTGCTCCAAGAGGAGAAGATATCAAGACCTCTTTTGAGGAGAGTCACCGATTTCAAATCAGCCTGACAAAATAGAAAAACATCATCAGCAAAGAAAATGTGAGAAAGATTGACGGCTTTACACCTCCAATAATACTTAAAACCCTCTTGAGCTGTGCGGGAACTCAAAATCCCAGAGAAAACCTCCATGACAAGGGTAAAGAGATAGGGGGACATAGGATCTCCTTGCCGAAGCCCCTGTCCGCCTGGGAAAAAGCCATGTAGCTCGCCATTGACGAAGATGGAATATTTCGGTGTGCGAACGCAAACCATAATAAGTTTGATCATCCAATCAGGAAAACCGAAAGCTAACAGGGTGATCTTAATAAAATCCCAGTCGACTGTATCATAAGCCTTATGGAAGTCCACCTTAATAGCACATTTTGGCAAGTAAGGATCACGGTGGAAACCTGTAAACAACTCCTGGGCTAGGAGAATATTGTCTCTAATTCTCCTACCCTTGACAAAGGAATTCTGAGAGGAGCTTATTAGATCATCCAGCACAGCTGTTATTCGATTGGCCAAGATCTTGGTAATTATTTTATAAATAGTGTTACAACAAGCTATGGGCCTAAAATTAGAAACAGTACAAGCGTTAGGAACTTTAGGCACCAAAGCTAAAATCGTGTTGTTGACCTTTCTTAACAACCAACCCGTGGAGAAGAAATCCTTTACAGCATCTAAGACCAACGGCCCTACTAGCTCCCAATTGCTCTTATAGAATTCCACTGTAAACCCATCCGGTCTAGGAGCTTTGCCATGAGCCAAAGAAAACAGAGTATCATGGATCTCATAATCCAAAACCGGCATAGAGAGAGTACGAACCTGGTCAACCGTAAGCGGCCTCCTGATGAACTCCTTTAACTCCTGCAACGAAGGCTTCACAATAGCAGCTTGCTGCGATAGGAGGTTAGAGAAGAATGAGACGAATACCGAAGGCACCAAGTCCGGATCCGTGACTAAGGAGCCTGAAGGATCTTTAACTGAGAGGATCCGATTCCTGAGCTGTCTTCTATTGACTGACCAATGAAAAAATTTTGTATTAAGGTCACCTTACTTGAGCCATCTCACTCTAGATTTCTATCTAAAAAAGGATTCCTCATGGGTACGCAAGTCAACAAGGACACGGCGCTGGGTCTTCTCTAGATCAGCAAGCATAACATTTCCTAGATCCTCCTGAAGACCAAGCTAGGTAATACATAAAGCATTCCTTACTTCTTCAGTCCTCACCGAAATGTTAGAAAATGCCTCTTTATTGAGCCGCTTGAGACGGCCTTTGAGAGCCTTTAACTTGCAAACTAATTTGAACATAGGAACCCCATCTACTGGACTCTCCCAGACTTGTTGCACAATAGAAGAAAACTCATGATGCTTCATCCAAAATTCAAAAAACTTGAACAGCTTCCTTCTTGAAATCGGGTTGAGAACTATGACAACCATGGGAGAGTGGTCAGAGATTCCCGGGTTCAAAAAGGAAACTTCGGAGAAGCAGAATTGATCATTCCACTTGGGATTAACCAGAACTCTATCAATCTTCCTCATCTTTCTACCATCGCCAGAAGAAGTGGACCAAGTATATCGAAGACCGATATACCTTAAATCCTCTAACTCAGCCTAGGCTAGGCACTAGCTGAATTCATCAAAGTAAGGTATCCAAGCCGTGGAACTCCCATTACCCGCACGATCCGACGGATCTTTGATGGCATTAAAGTCACCAGCAACCATCCAAGCCGAATCCTGCACAAGACGACTCATCCGAGCAAGGTCTTCCCACAAAGAACGATGACGAACAAACGAATGTTCACCATAAATAACCGAAAGACAATAAGTCAGCTCTGTCAGAATAAACTTCAAGTGCCCATGGATAGCCTGAGCATTAATCGCTGAGACTTCAAAACGAACAAAATCTGGATTCCATCCAACCCAGATTCTCCCGCAAGGGGCAAACTCATAATTTGCAATCCAGTTCCACCCCGTCAAAAAATATGAGGAAATAGGATCAAAAAGAGATTCGGGAACTTTAGTCTCGAGGAGACCGACAAAACACAAGTTATTTGAAGAAACGAAACTTCTAACATCAGCACGCCTTATGGGGTTTACTATGCCCCTGATATTCCAAATACCTATATACATAACACAAGGAAAGCAGGATTACCTCTTTTTGGAGGCCCTACGCCAACTAGAAGGCGGTGCAGGAACCGAATGGGAGCGATCAGGGAGTAATTTCTGTAGCCTCTCCTGCAGGGTTTCAGAGTCCTCGAGAGCATAATGGCCTCTCGGAGAAGGAGGGCATGTAGACAGCAGATCATCATCATCCGAATAGAAATTAGGGTCCTCAATGTCCTCTATTGAACTGGAATCCGGAATAACCATCATCCCTCTAGAGGACAAACGGCCTTCTCCTGGCTTAGAGGCAGTTGTAGACAAAGCTTGAATCTTCTGAGCAAGGTTACCGAGAACAACTTTAAGAACAAGGTCCTTAAGCTTCAAGGACTGATCACCGTCTACAGGATGTGACAGCCTGAAAAATGCTGCATCCTTACTACTAGGGCCCTTTTTCTTCTTGCCCTTAACTTGTTTCCATCCCGAGTCAGCCCTCGAGGAAGGAATATCACCAACGGCTACTAGGGCAGCAGCAACATCCTCTATCTTGCTACTTTCCGCACCACCAACCGATGCACCAGCTGCTGGAGGGGCAGCCATAACTAAAAGGGGGGGGCGTTACCAGGGCTAATAGCTCTCTTAGGAGGGTGATCCATCTCGTCAGCAACCCGACTCTGGTCCACTTCACGCATCGGAGCAGGAACCTTCGAATCACCTCGAGCATTAGGAACAGTCGAGATTTTCAAAGTAGAAGGTCCAGTAGAAGCAGGTGTACAATTGTGGCCAAAAATGCCACATCCAAGACCAACAAGAGGCCTTCGCTCGTACTCTACGCTCACCGAACATGTTCAACCTTTATGAACCACTTCCACAGACTCACAAGTCGGTTGATTCACTGTAATTTCCACACAAACCCTGGCGAAAGCCAGCAGCTTCATATGCTCGGTGCGACGGTCCACATAGAGTGGTTTCCCCACCGCACTGGCGACTTTCCCGATCATTTGAGAAGACCAGAACGCAGGGGGCAAGTTCCTCAATCTAATCCAAATCGGTACTGTCAGGTGACTATCCTTCTTTAGTTCCAAAGTCGGTGTCCATTATTGCAACACCAGTGGCACTCTAGCCACCGTAATAGGTCTTCCTTAGAGGATCTTTCTACGGAACTCAGCATCGGGAATATGAAAGGAGAAAAAACCCTGGCCGTTGGACATCACCTCGGCCAAATTCAAGCCCCAAGCGTTTTTGAGGGCCGACTCAGTGGCTTTGAACAGAAGTCTTCTCCCAATGAAATAACCCACTAGGCACTCCTTCAGCTTGGGGTCAGCCGCTTCAAGATCATCATCAGACAGCTCAACAACGGGTATATCGTTCACATAAGTCGGTGGAGAATACTCCAAATCGTATCCCTTAGCAGCAACCTTTGCCACAGCAACCCAGGATCGAGCATTGGGGTTCTTAAAGTTGTTCCTCTATTGAGGATTCTTCGAGGTGGACCTGGCTCGACTCCTACCGCGCGGTCCTGCAGGTCCACGGGAAGGCCGAGGCCCCTGGTCCTCATGACCAGTCCAAGAAGGGCCAAAGCGTTCCACAACTACCTTGGAGGAATCCCCTTGGGTCGAATGGCCACGAGCGGGAGGGGAAGGGCTTCGAGCACTAGGGCCTTCCTACCATTATGGGCCACAGCCGACGAAGAAGACATCGCAGCAACAGAGAAAACCACAACAGACCAGAGCGATGAGAGTAAACCTTAGTCGTATACAAGCAAGATGCCCATAAGTAAATCTTACCAGTTAGCACCTTATGGGCTTTGAAGAAGGGCAAGCGGAAGACCTTCCTTCCAAAAAAAACCCCAACTACTGGTAAAGAGCTCCTAGAAGCGGCAGTGAAGCAGATCGCAGAAACCCTACACGATATCCTCCATCGCGGCCCAAGGAAGGAACGAGGCAAAGCTAACTCTTGGGGGTTTTGAAGGAGGGTAGAAGGCGCCCTTACCCACCAAAAACCAGGCCCCACCACCGGCCAAGACAGCCGGAATCAGCCGAAGACTAGGAAGCAGAACCAGAGAACAATCACCCTCTGAGGGGTTCAACGGTGGCGGCAAGGGTTGCGCGAGGTCCCCGGGTGCGGTGTGGCTTCGCTGCAAGCGACGGAGCGAGCAGGCTTAGCCGCCGCGAGCGGTGGGTGTGCGAAGGAGCGAGCCGCGCGGCGTCACCGGGCGACGGAGCAAAGTCTCCCCTGTTCTCACTTGCTGTTCCCCATGATCTTGACACATCATGTATTCATTGATTGATAAAGTACAAAATGTGTTCATCATTTTCTATGGATGTTAATCGGGTCTCGTTAACAGATGCGGGTAAATTTGAATAGTCTTCAGGTGCACATGTATCCAGCTCCCAATCAATACTATCTTCCAAGCTGTCCCAATAGGATCTAAAAGAGGGAAAGAAAAGGCAGAGAAAACGTCAACACGTCGGAAGCAAACAAATTAAGGAACCTTCCCTCCACCTTACCATACTCAATTCCCAGAAATCCTGCATACACATTCATTTACTTCAGACTCAAAAGCCATCCCCCTCTCTCTCTCGATCTCTCATGGACTCCTCCAAGGCCAATCCACCACCACCCCCACTTCCCATCTACTACACCCCCTTGCCACCCCAACCCGATGCCCCAAACTACATCCTTTTACCGCTCCACCACCCTGCAACCGCCTCCCCGCGGCGGCTCCATACAATTTGCGCCGTGTCGCTGATTCTTTTAGCCACGGTAGCCTACATACTTTACCCATCGGAGCCGGACCTAGATGTCGTGCGGCTCCGACTGAACCGGGTCCAATTCCACACCCACCCACATGTGCTCGTCGACATATCCCTATTCCTCACTCTCAAAGTCTGTAACGCCGATGTCTACTCCATGGACTATAGCATGCTTGATGTGGCGATCGGGTACCGGGGAAAGATGCTGGGGCATGTGAAGTCGGACCATGGCCATGTGATGGCGCTCGGGTCATCCTATGTGGATGCCGAGCTGGAGTTCGACGGGGTTGAGGTGTTTAGCGACGTGGTGTTCTTGCTCGAGGACTTGGCCAAGGGCACGGTTCCGCTCGACACGGTTACAACGATCGAAGGGCGAGTTGGGTTGCTGTTCTTTGGCTTCCCTCTGAAAGTAAGGGCTTCAATCTAACATGCATTAGGTCTCCCTCTCTCTGAATCACGGCACGGGTCTTCAATGTTTCTCGATTTGACATACGAAAGATGCCTACAAAAATTGCGTACTTATCCAGCAAAAATCACATCAAGTATAAGGTTTAACGTGTATCTAGAACTCGCTCCGTAGATAATATAGGAGTTTTCATACGATATACAACTTGATCAAATGGCAGTATACAAGCTGATGGTACGTGTGCATGAAACAGTTGCTTGAATTGAATTGTATGCAATTCATTCTCGACACAGTATGTGCAGGCAATAAAAACTTAATTTGAACTTTATCGATCCATATGATTATAACCATCTTATTTGTTGATCTCTCAAGCAAAACTCGAGATTATTTTTCTTTAAATCTCTTTTTGGGGGGCTTTGTACATCATTTACAGGCCAAAGTATCATGCGAGGTCTCAGTGAACACCCACAATCAAACCATCGTGCGTCAAAACTGTTATCCTGAGGTGCGATGGAAGTATTCATTTTGCTCGATCATCTTTTGTTGTTTCTTCTCTTTTTTGCTGAGTGAAAGTATTAGCCAGTTTCTAACTATTTATACGGTTCTATCCTTTCAGTGATGGATTGCTTTGCCATGATGAATCAGAATCAGGAGGCTCCGTATTATCTCTAGCTTCAGTATGTGATTAGATTCGCGACAGCTTGTGTCTGCGATATACATAGACGTCGAATGAACCATATGCGCACACAGCGCTTTACCTTGTACTAGCATTATGCCTTCTTTTCAAACATAATCGTGCATCTGGTTGCACTAATAATGATATAAGGGCCTGCGATACTTTAGTTTGTCATATAGTGATTGTAAGAGAATCGACTCTTGCTGAAGAACCTATCGGGATAGAAGGTTGGTATCAGTCGCACTCATGTGCTGCAGGGATAATCATCGATGCTGGCTTTGGTTTGATGAACATGCTTTCAAACTTTCTAATATCTAACTGGATTATGACAAATATTAGCAATTCAAAGTGAAATACTAACTTACAGTGAGCCTTAGATGATATTATCTTAAAGGCCATAATTTTATTCACGTATATTCACTGTATGGTCCGCTAGAAGATATAAAAACTTCTGCAGTATTGTGCATCAATAACAGAAGCGTGAATGATCACTTCTAGAATCATATTTTCCGAACAAACACGTACTTTGATCGATGATATCTACACCTGAATGAGCCCGGATGAACAGTGGGCGAGCACAAGCACCACTCTCTTGCACCTTTCGCACCTCCACTGGCCCTGGCAGCTGATGAATGCCAACTAGGAACTTCTTGGGCAGCCATCAAACTGAGCATTGCGTGCTCATTCCGAGGGGTCGTGGAGTGACCGGTGAGGACAGTTGAAGGAACTCTAGGGTGACACATGAATTGATGTTTGGAAATTGTCAACGTGACAGAAGAGGAGCGAGTTTGTTGTGGATGAGGATCTGGTTCTTATAGAAGAAGTGAAAAGGCAGGGAGTTTGAGGGGGCTAAGGAAAGGTTGGCGCTAAAGAAGTTCTGGAATTAAGTAATGAGGTGCAAAAGCTACTTTCGTTCATGGGCAGTAAGAGGAGTAGCTTTTTCCCTCTCTTTTCATCTTTTAATATGATAAGTGATTATTTAGGAGGAATTCTCAGACGTGTCTTTGTCGAAGGTTAAAGGCAGTGAGACTCAACCAACGTAGTAGGGAGCCCTGGCAAATTATTGCACAGATTCGAATATAAAGACGGTATTGGTCATGTACATTTTACATATATGGACCGCAGGGGATCCGAGTCTAGAAAAATTTTGTTACTTAATATAGGCCAATCGCCCCTATTTATTTAGCCACCATTGAGTTCCGTTTATAAATCTAGCATAATTTGTAAAAGGACAAGTGTACTAAAAGTTTTAAAACTTATCACGAAAATGCGATTAAGTTCTAAAATTTTCAAAAAGTATAATCAAATCTTAAAATTTATTATTTGGTGCAATCAGGTCCTCTAGTTAATACTATTAGTTTGGCTACCGGAAAATGCCGACGTGATTATTTTTGAATTATTCTCTTCATCCCATGTGGCTTTTTTTTTTTCCTCCAAATCTAATTATATTTAAAAAATTAAAAAAAATGCTACAAGTTTATTTAAGAACACCTAATTAAAAATAAAATAAAAAATAGGGAGCTCACCGATGGGGCGGTGTAGCTACCTATTGCCGACCTTGGGTGAGGGTGGCCACCCTCATCCAAATCTGGGTTGAGGGCACCTAGATTTGAGCACTTAGAGTCGGCAAGCCCTCAACCGAGGCTAGTGAGGGCTGGCCACCCTCGCCGGAGACCCACGGAAGTGATAAGCAGCAGTTGCACCTCATTGATGAGAACCCTATCATTCTTTTCTTTTAAAGGAATCAAAATAGAATACTGTTGGTGAAGGTGCAATAAAGCTATGTTTGTAGATACAAACATTAGAATTGTCATAATTTTTGCACGACACTCACTTGAATAACATAATTTTTTTATTCCGTTCACTTTATTCCACATCAGTTTAAAATCATTCAACTCAAGTATCCATTTCGACAATTCAATGCAAATTGTTTTTTTACTTACTTTTCATTCTAACGTGACTTTTAAAATAAAAAATTGAAGTACAACAAGGCAAGGATATAAAAAATGTCATTATTTCTCTCTCCTACGTTTCTCTCTTTCTTGCTTTAAAAGCTTCCTCTTTGGAACTCGTAGACCCCATGGACGAAGAAGCTTCCCCCCTCTCGCGCGTGCCGTGTCTTTTCCTTTACTCACTCTCTTTGCTTAGCGTCGTCTCTCTCACTCGATAGGGAAAGGCCCTGGAAAAGGCAGCAATGTGGAGGGAAAAATTAGGGCTTGGCACGCGATGAATATTGTTGGACTTCGCAGCCCATGATAGCAAAAAAAAGAATTGACATTCGTCTGGGCTTGGTTGATAATCGTGAATTTTATAATATGATTGGCCCGAATTTGAAGATTCGTGGTCCAGTTGGGGTTTTTGAAGAAGGAAGTTGAATTTTACCCCCTAATTTCTTTAAACAAGATTAGGGTTCTTTAATCAGATATCCGAACGACATCGTTTATCTTCTCGGTTGGCGACTTCATCTTACTGACGAATTTTGATGGAAGGATTTCTCTTGGACAGTGATTGTGTTCCTTTCCCCGCTTACCACATCATCGATTTATCGGTCTGGCTACAAGCACAGCAACTCTTGTATTTACCTCTGTAATTTTAAGTCTTGAGATGAACAACTTTTTATTTCTACGCATACTTCAGCCCAGAGGGTCAAGTTATTAGGTCTTAACCTTATTCTCTCTCTTTTATTCTCTTTCGGACAAGTTATTCCGACCCTCCTTGAATTGTAGCTAAAATACAAACGGCGCCCTCGTATTTAGAGCAAAAAGACTGGGCAAACCACGACAAGTATAGCGATTTTTCCAATTCAAGTTACGCAATAGGCAGTATCACGATGGGATGTGCAAAATGTGGAAGAGGGAAAATGACGAAAGACACGAGAAAGGAGTTTGGAAATTCATGCTTTAAATAAACTATGTAGTGCCTCAAATATTTGCTAACTTAAACAACAAGGACCCTTCGTCACCAAGTTCAAGGCCCCCCCTCAAGAAAGAGGAGAAAGCGAAAGCATGTCTGCTTGTTTTTGAAGGAATTGAAATACTTATCACCAACACAACAAACACAGCATAACCGCAAATCCCATGTTACAAAGATTGCTCTTAGTGAAACTGAGTGTAAATGAGTTGACCTAAAAGTCTGGAGAAAAACCTTGGAGAGGACCTTGAGGATCCTGAATTTGGCCCCACACAATCGTACCATCCTACTCCATTATGATGAGGCAAAAGCCCCATCCTTGTGTTCAGAAGTTACTAAATCACAGAGAGACAAAAAGTCTAGAGCTTGCAGCATACGTTTCACTCTACATAGGGTGAAATTTAATGTGGAGCATGGTTCTCTATCTTCCACAACTACTCGTGCACCAGAAACCCACTAAAAGACAAACCTCACCTAAATTTGCGTCAGTTTTTGGGTCATCCTTTAAATAGCCCTCCCCCCTCCCCAGAGAGTCCAAAGCCTTCGGAGTAATGGCACTTGAATAAATAGTCTAGTGAAGTTAGTAACTGCTGTCTCTCTAGAGCCTCCTGCCTTGGCTTTGTGCATTGTGGCTAGCATGAGCTCGAGCAAGCGCTGTAACATCAACCGATGCACCAACCGAAGCCAGGGGCGCCACCCAAAGTGTAGGTTTAACATGCTTGCTCCGTTCAATGCGCTGTTGACTGCTGGGTCGAAATTGCCAGTGTGGAGGATTTGGTGGAGGAAGATGAAGAAGGAACAGAGGAGGATCTTCCATGTCTCTGCCCCAGCGTGTGCCATGTATGATCCCTTCACGTATGCACAGAACTTCGATCAGGGACAGACATGGGCCGACCCGGATAACCTCTCGAGGACTTTCTCTGCTCGGTTCGCTGTTCCGTCCAGGATTCTTGAGGAGACTGAGATGATGAGTCAATGCAAGTCATGAGGTTGACACGGTTTTTACTTCATATTTACTGCGTAATGATCTAGCAGCAAGGTTTCGTCTTCAATGCTCATATTTGCGTAAGGGAAACCAGAGCAGGCCTTTTGATGCTTGTCAATTGAGTACTGTGGCCTATGACAGATTTTCCCCCCTCCTAAGTCCCCATCCTCTCTGTCCCTCGGTGTCTGTCGGGTCATGACATATTCTCATGGGAATGCTTTTACAATTTTCCTGGCCTGGTAAGGTCTTTATTTGTTTAACCATGAGGCAATCAAATATAACTCTTAGAATCAAAAGCATTCTTCTAGTGTCCACTCAACAGTATGTTTTCTCCAGATAATCAGAACCATTTGTGCAAATACGAAATAATATGATTCAAATCCACCCTTGGAAACAATGTAATTACAGCTCTATTACTGCCTTACATCTGTGTATTAGTAGTAGGTGCTTTGAATGATAAAACCCCCCGATGAGAACTGTTAACAGTGCTCCATCTAGATTAATTATCCCCTCCTTGATAAAGCAGAAACAAACTTTTATCAGTGAATGTATGAGTGGAGTGCATCAGACTGTGAATGTTAGAGCTTTCTTCAAATTTGCATTGAGACCCTTGGAAGCGTGGTTACCTTGAACTCAAATGGCCCAAACGCCAAAATTCTGGAGACATGTTGGGCCACAGTTCTGGCTGTTTCTCATGTGCCGTAGAGCAATTACTCTGCAGCTACTTACCAGCATTAAATCACAGTACAACCGCACCTTCTCTCGACAAAAAAGGACCAAGCTGCTTCAATGAGAAGCAAACAAGTCAAATCGGTAGGCCACTCGAAAAACTGTATCTCAGAATCGAGTCCTGCTGAGAACTTAAAAAGGTCATTCCATCGGAAGTAACTCCCGCCCGATAAACCTCCCCTGGATATCCATTCTGTTCCCCCATCCTATGAGATTTCTAACAAATCTTTAAAAGCACCAAGTTTCAGATTCTTGTTCATCGTCTGACTATTATAGAGCCAGAGATTTACAAGATCTGCCTTTCAAATTTAACAAATTCATCAGTGTTGGGTCAAAGATGAAGTTTCAACTCCAACATCTTATCAACCAATTTCACCGGGCTATCCGGTGATCTGGTTTAGGACAAACTAGAAGATTTCTTTGAGAACTTGTCACATGAAGTAAAAGAAATCCAACCACAGAAGTGAAAATTCTCAGGACTAATCAAAGTCATTGTTACCAACTTACTGTTTAATAGTCTTTGAGAACAGATCCATTTGATGTTAAAGTACAAAAACATGGAACTTGAGGAGACTGATCAGCAAAACACCGACTTTTATGAACTCAAATGACCCCCCAAAAAAAGCTGAATGCCAATGGGATGCCTCTTGACATCTCACTGATTGATTGATGGACAGAAATTTTACCAATTTCAAGTATGAGAATGTTGAAACAGTAATTAACAGAAGTAACAAATGGATGGTCGAAAGAAATGCTACAAAATCAGACAAGTTGCACCAGCTGTTTCCTTCAAAATAAATCTAAGTAATCACGACACAACTCGTGATTATCACCTCATCAATATAGTCAAGCTCATCCCATACACAAAACGAGACAGCGAAATATTATACAGATGCCTGGTGTAAAAGAAACACTTGCTACAAGAAGCCCTAGAATGTTAGCCTAAAAGCACGGTTTCAAGTTGATATTGCTTGAGAGGATTAGCATACAGAGAGACAGCAAATAGCTATCACCATGTAAACACTGCAATCTATAAAGACTCCACGCACCATCTGGTACACCGCCAACCCTCTCTCCAAAACCTTAACTGCTCCTCCCCAGTTATCACTATCCTCCTGATATTCCCCGCTTTCATCCACACTCTCCTCAGCATTCCTTTGCATGTCAAGGTACATCCAGATAAGCACAACCGTCGCATCTGTCACCAGTAGTATATACAAAGGCCTCGAGGATATCACACTGTCTGACTTTGCTCCACTGCAGGATAGAACTACCAAGACCGCAATGATAAGAGCACAGCAAGCGCGCATTTTCTCTGATTCTAGAACACATGAGTTCAGCCTCTTTGAGCTGAAAAAACAAAGCTGGTTCCTCTGCTTTGAACCGGACAAAGATTGTGAAGCTGTAGAGATTCTATGCATCAATGGTGCTTGTACGTGATGCCCACTAATCTCAGACTTGTGTAAGCTGGTCTCAGCAACGGATTCTCCAACATGAGAAATCTCTTTAGCTGAAGCCTCAGCATCAACAATTTTTTCAGAGGATCTAGAACTGCCGGCATGATCGTCACCCACAATGCCACCTATAGAAAATAAAGAGATAAATCATGCCCGAATGAGAAATTACACTCGTAAAACAACATCACGGTTTACCCAACACGCAATAAAAACCACTACGCTAGCCTTGACGAACTCTTGACTCGAGTTTGCATGCAGTGTCAACATTAGACATGAAGAAAATGGGGAAAAAGGGAAGAACATTTCGCAGTAGGTTTCACCGGAGAAGAGACAGGGTCATCTCCAAAAGGGAAAAAGGAAGCGACTGCCGAAAGAGGCTAGTCCTGTTGGATACATCACAACAACATCTCAATAACTTTGGATTATCAATAAAGGAGTCACAAAACATCTCAAGCGCGACAAGCATATCGCCAAGTAAACCGAGACATTGACATGAAAGACAGGACGAGAACTCAACATCATCGAACAAATCATTTCTAAGCAAAGAAGGGGCTTTGACACCACGACCAAACGCTGAAGCAAAATAGGAAGCATGGGGCAACACATAGCACAGCGCGCAATCGAGAAATCCCCTCTCGAAAACGAAACTAAATGACCAGAAAACGAAGCTAACGGAGCACGTCCCATCACGACGAACACGCCAAAGCCGGAAAAAAAAAAAGAAAAAAGAAAAATGCCACCGCCCCCAATTGATCTCGAGCTGCATCGACCGCGCGCGGGCGTGGACATCAACGGACGCGTCGAAAGGTCAGGCGATCGGCGCAGAGAGAAAAAGAAGACGAAGAAGACGAAGAAGAAGAAGAAGAATCGAGTCGATCGCGTGAAACTACCGGCGAATTGATCGTGGGGAAGAGGCGGAGCCCGGCGGGTGATGAGAGACAGGCGATCCGATCCGCCGTCCACGATCTTCCTCCGCCGCTCCTCCCGGCTCTTCTCCGTCGCCATTCTCGCGGGACGATGACACAGAGGTTTCCCTCGCGAATTAGCCTTTTGCCCAACTGAATAACCGCGAAGATTCTCACGCTTTCGTGCGCAAAAGAGAGAGGAAGAGGGGCACGAAGAGAAGTCGAAGAGATCTGACTGCCCCCAAAAAACGACGTCGTATCTCCAGGTGGGCTTCGACCTTTGGGCCGGACAGGATCCGAGGAGGGCCCGACGAGTTCTTAGCCTAAATTTGAAGAGAGGCTTTAGTAATAATTTTCCATTATGGTAAATACGTAAAATTTGGCTTGTAACTTTTTTGGTCAATTACTGATAACTTAAAACGGGGAAAAAAAACCGATTGCCAAATGTAATATCTAAGTAGTAGACTGCCAAATTGCTTTTAGATTTAATAAGTGAGCCCGTCAATTAGTTAGCAGTTTACTAATAAGATAAGATAATATTGCCACGATCATAACAAACTTCGTAAATTTACAAGTGGACCCCAAAAATTAATTGGCAACTTACGAACAAACGAACAAAGAAACAATTTTTACCATCCCCGAATCAAATAAGCATGTAGTAGATTACCGAATGCTTCAAAATCTACAAGTGAGCCTGCCAAGTACCTAGTAATTTATCAAAGATATAACAAGGTTACCACCTCACATCCGTTAGCATTTCACGAAGTGTTTTAATATTTTACAAGCGGGTCATTTGTTAAGTGACAGATTTCTAAAGAAGTTGATTAATTTACTCAAAGAGTCGGTAGATTCCTGACTATGTTGGTAACTTATGAGGCTAAAAGTGGGCCTTCGTTGGTAGCTATTTTCACAAGTAAGCTCTTTATTCTACTAGTAAGATTTTGTTTCTAAGAGGCAACTTCCTAAATTGGTTGATAAATTCACTATTGATTTGACGTTGATAGACTTGATACTTCACCTAGTGCTTACTACCCTCAAGACGAGTGTAAATTGGTAAGTTAGCTATTTCACTTGTACTTACTAACTTCAATGCTAGACCTTTACATCTGATTTAGCTCTTTTTAATATGGAAATGGCTTAAGGAAGCGAATGACTCGAGTTCAATTAGTTTGTCTAAGCCGGCAAGAGAGATGGAGTCACGAAGCCCTAAATTCCTCAAATAGTTGGTAATTTACCATACCAAGCAGGTTTACTTGAATAAGTCACATATTTTACTGTTAAGTTGCTAACTTCAATTTTCTTTTCTTTTTTTTTTCCAATTGCAAATTCCTTACTTTGTTAGTAACTTACTATACAAGCTTGTAAAGGGACATATGTTTGTAAGTTATTAATTTCACTGCTAAGTTTTTTTTGGTATTGAGCAGTAGATTTCTAGATAAACGAATAACATACATTCCGCTTGAAGTTGATAAACTTCTGATTCTACCGGTAAGTTAGTGCATTATAAGCATCCCTATGTTGGTAATTTCTTATGCTCACCTATAAGTTACTCATTTTCATTACAATTTTTTTTTTTTTTTTTTTTTTTTTTTTTTTTTTTTTTTTTTTGCAAATGCGATAACAGAATTATACCGCAGAAGTTTATGCGGATTTCCATAGGTTAAGTGCACACCATACATTCGATTCCTTAAATCAATCGAATAGCGCGCAAAACTCACACAATTTAAAAAAAATATGGATCCGATGATCGACTGCAAGCATTATTATTTATTTATTTAGTAGTGATCGATAGCATCAACAGTGTCGCCATAAAAACAGTACGTTTTCTCGAGGGAACAAAATCATTTCAAAATTTACATCGATTTGTGTTATTCCATTGTTGTTTTTTTTTTTTTGGGGGGGGGGGGGGGGAGCCCTAAATGTTTGATGAGTTGAAATAGAGATGAAGTTCTTTGACGGGAGCAGCTGGTTTATTAAATACCGTCAAGTCTCAATCTCAACTCTCAACTGAAACTTAAGTAATGAGCATTTACGTTACTTATAATTTTCTATGGTCCTAAATCAATCACGCATTATATGCCTATTTAATCTAAGCGGTGAAAATATAGGTTAGGCCCTATTTTATTTCCCAGTTAATTATAAACCCCTAACGTGCTTATTTAATAGGGCATTCAAGACGTATGTTTCAAGCAGCATTTTGATAAATATATGCACAAGTTACAATTTTTGGGTTTGCTTATTTATTACAATTTTTGGGTTTGCTTATTTAAAGACCAACCTCTCGATATTGATATTCAGTTTAGGCTCGGGCAAAAGGCTTGAAAGAAATGCCTAAGAAACTTCAAAGATCTCTCCAAGATTACCTTTCTAAAATCAAGAAGCCTAATCGCACACCTTCTATCCAACTCCCTCACAGCTCCATCTCAGCCTCCAAAAGCTGGATTCTCTCAGGGTGCAAGCACCCGAAAACACAATCGTTTGCCATTGATGGGGGCAGGAACGGCGTCGGTAGCGGCGGAGGTGGTGGCAGCAACGATGCGGCTACTCTCGACGACATTGACCGCTTCCTCTTCGAGAATTTCAAGTCGCTCTATCTCCGGGATGACGATGGAGGAGTCGGAGTCGGAGTCGGTGCTGTGACGTGCAAGAAGGGCAACGGAAACAACGAGAAGGAATGTGGCGGGGGCGATCAATTTTTATTCGAATCGCCGAGATTCATTGACCCGCCGGCGAACCTGTGCGGGTCGAACCGGTTCTTCGTGGCCCCCGGCTCGTCGAGCTCCTTAATGGAGGAAGCCCGCATCAGTTTGACCATGTCGGAGGACGTGACCTCCAGCTCCACATCGACCGCGACCAACACGACCTCCTCGACCACCACCACAACCATCAACGGCGTCACAACGGGGAGCTCAGCTAATTCCTGCGAGAACGAGACGAAAGCCACGCTCCCCGACCACTGCATCGCCGTCCTGACGCACTCCACTAGCCCGTACGATGATTTCAAGCGTTCCATGCAAGAAGTGGTGGAGGCCAGGCTCCAGGGCCATGCAAAGGTCGACTGGGAGTTCATGGAGGAGCTCTTGTTCTGCTACCTGAATTTGAACGAGAAGAAGTCCCACAAGTACATACTGAGCGCCTTCGTGGATCTCATGGTGGTCCTGCGTCGGAACCGGGGCGGCGGCGGCAGCGGCGGGACTCCGGTGAGGTCACGGGACAAGGTAGGGAGGAATAAAGTTAGGAGAGATGGGTAGCGTCGATCTAGGTTGAATTTAAGTTAAATTAAGAGGTGACTTGGGGAACCGCCCATAGGTGTTGAATTCCATGGCTTTCATCACATGCGATGCGTTCATATGGAGAAGGATCTTATGTTAAAATATGCGTTTATTGCCTTGAGCTTTGTTTGTTTCTTGTTTTCGGTAAGGTTTAGGAGATGGCTTACGATGATTTTGTCCGGGGGTTGTTCCCCGGTGCAACGCAAGAGCTTGCCCTTGCACGTTCCACAGTGCGGAGTGATCTAGTTGATCCAGTATTTAAATCTAGACATTAGTAGCCTTACGAAGACCGAAAAGGAGTGTTGAAGAACGTAATTTATTTAGAGGTGTGCTTGGCAGATTCCCTTGAATTTCGGTATTTTGGTTTCGATTGAAGGTAGAGCTAATTATATCTACTCTTTTTTCTTCTTCTTTTCCTGGGCAAATGCACGAGAGGTGCTCCTACTAGATTTGCATTGAACCATAGGAATCTCTCACGCTTGAAGACAGAGAAAAAGAGATGACAAAGACCCCAACACTAGAGGTGAACACCGGTCAAAAGTAGGCCCTGAAATCAGATTGACAAATTTACTAGACCAGCTTTCGTCCGGTTCCCAATTCCAAATTTTTGGAACCAACCATTACTTGCTAGTTCTCGATTCTAGTTCTCAATTCTAGAAGCTAAACCAGACCAAATCAGGAAATCAGACCAAAAAACCTTAATTTTCTCCTTTTAATTATATCTTATATCGTGTATTCATGTTGTTGCCGTTTTTGCCTTGTATAAATAAAAGAATATTTACCAACCAAAATAAAACAAAAAAAAAGAATATTTTACTAATTTTTTTTTTGGTAAAGCATATTTTTACTATTTTTTTTTTTGTGCCGGAGGAACCGCTTTGACCAACAACCGCCACGTAAACCCCTGCGCGACGCTGCCCAGACCCACCACCAGGGCGCCACGCGTAATACACCTAATGGTCTGCCAGCCTCCCTGCAACGCGGGCTTCGAACACCTGACATTTCCCTTCAAAGGCAAGAGCCTACCCAGCAGAGCCACCACGGCCGGTGGTTATTTTTACTAATTGTTGTCATTCAAAGAATACAAAAAAAAAAAAAAATGACACCAAAAATATATAAAAATAAAGAATTGACCATTTCCTGAGTAGTCCTTAGAACTAGATCAGGCCGACAATGTCAGTTCTAGGATTTATAGAGTAAATTTCAAGTTCCAAAAACCGAAAACCACCGGCCATATGAAGCCACTCATCCCTACCACAGACACAACTCTCGACTGTTGAAAACCTCAGTTAACAACACCACGATCAATTATTTTCACCAGGAACAACTCCCAAACACAAGCTAATACTAACGAACTTTCAGGAGAAAATTATAATAGCTAGTTAGAGGAGCATCTATCTCCACTAGACTGATAAAATTTCCATCTATACAGGACCATGAAAAGAAGGGACTACTCCCAATAAACTTGCAGCATGTTAAATTACAGTGACGATGGAAGACAATTCCATTTAATCTGGGAAGAGAATAGACTCTTTTGGTGGCCAAGTAATAGCAGTGCCTGATAGCTTCAGCATCCAAAAGATTTCAACACAAACACTGCTGATATGAAACTACAGGACTTCAGCCGATTGACATGCAGCTCTCTGTTTAAATCTCCAGCATCCTTAGCTTACGCCATTTGTACTGAACCAAAACATGTGGCCCAGCAGGGCTGGAAAATTGTAAGATCGCCTTCCATCAAAAAAATAGCCTCACAACTCGGTTGTTAAATTCCAGTCCGAGGTTCATCAGGTGAAAGCTCATTGTCCCCAGCAACCAATCATCAACTTTGCCTGAAACTTCGGCAAAGACACCTAGTTTGCATATTTCCCAGACAGGAAATGTAATACAGAGTCATTGACGTGATCTGAACCTCAAACTTTAATCTCCCCAATAAAATAATGCAGCAGTTGCATATAATTTAGGCTGGACCGAAGGGCAGAGAACAATGCTCCTCTCTAGCAAGAACAAAGGAAAAACATTACATTTTTTGGTGTCTGAGATGCAAGATCAGCATAAATAATAACTGAACTCTAAGAGAAAAGAATCACAAGCATATTATATCCTATCTTTTCCACTTCAAAGGAATGGTGGGGAAAAGGAGAAAATTAATTGTCCAATTTGACTCTTCATAACTGATAAGTAGGGGACCATGTGAGAATCTTTCACAATGCTCTAGTTGCATTTGACACCATATGACTTAGCAAAAACAGGTGTGATTCATGTGGATTAGAAACTGAGTCGCCATAGACCCGCTGAGTCCAGATATAATGCTTGGTTTCTAAACCCCATATGCACTATCCAGTATATTGTAGGCTTACAACACCCTCTCATTTTTGTCGTGGTTGAAGAATGAAAAGCTTGATGAAAATGACAGAAGAGAATGCTAATATAGACATATTAAATAAGAAAGTTCAACAAATCCTCACTTCAACCATCTGCGATGCCATCATTTGCTCCAAGATACTTCTCATACAGAGAGTGATACTTCACGGGGATAAAATCCTTAAATCTGTCAAAACCGACAATGAGATTTTGACATGAAACATACATTTTCTAATTAGAAATAGGCTCTTTTATTAGCAACAGCAACTGACCCTTTTTTCCCTACCAGATGTTAGTTGAAACTTTTATTCCAGTGAAGAAAAGGAACTACACAGCAAGTATATGGTATACTAAGATAAAAAACAGATCCCTCGAGTAGTGCTGAAATTTGTATTTCATTCATGGGGGAAAAAAGGATTGCACTGGCGGACTAGAAACAGCCTAGTGTACAGTAGCCTGATGATATGTGCTTGAAACAGATGCGCAGGGACACTAGGCTAAAAAAAAAGAACAGATTTATGACACATCAATAGTATTTCAGATGTTAAGTATCCCAATAAATAATAAAAGCCTGTCATAATACATTAGTTCAGCTATTACTAGCACTTATAATAAACAAATATTAACTTACTTAGTGAGAAAAAAAAGACATGTACAAAACCATTGACATAAAGCTCTTAAACGAGAAGGATCTTTCTGGCTGGCCGATCCTCACAAAACTATAATCCTCCAATCTATGAGGAAGTTCCTAGAAAGGAGTTGAAATCCACAAGGACATAAAATATTTTCAAAAAAATCAAGCAAACGCCTATCAACATGACTGAATTGCTTACACAGAAATACCCAAATGCAACTATTTGCTTTCCATTAGACGGGACAGATAGAAAAGCCAGTGAATACTAATCAGGCACGAAGAATGAGAACTTAAAAAGGGGTTAGAGGAGACACCTAAATGTGTTAGAGCATCTACATATTAAACCAAGCCATCATCTAAAAGTTCAGGTCTTCAGATGAGTTAACAATGGTCTAAAAATTTTACATAGTATTAAAACAGGAGGTCGAGTAGTCAAATCTCTCTAGGTTCCTCATTCATCTCCCATTTCTCATCAAATTTTTTTTTTTTTGGTCGAATTTTTAACGTTTATTCTTAGATTAAATCTCAGTCAACACATGAGGGAGAGGATAGGAGTATTTATATGACAGATCATGCATTCATCTGATTGCTTGAACTTTTAGATCAATTGACACTTGACAGTTGACCTTCGTAGGTAACTAGTTTGACCAACCAGGTCAATCTGCTTTCGTGGACAAGGGTAACAGGATGATTTGAGCTTATAGTATTAAGACCTAACAAAGCACAGAAATCGTTACCTTGTAGAAACCTGAAGCCTTTCTGGTCCAGAGAACAGTCTGGCAATCGACTGAAGAACATAACTTATTTTCATTGATTTGGACTTCAGTGCCTTCATAAACCCAATAAATTCTTTATATTCTGAAGAATTAAGTTTCTCCTGAACCTGGGTAAAAGAGATATTTATGGCAAAAATTGCAAAAAGTTGGAGTCAGGCATTACAATTAAAATGTTTTGAAAAAGGAACACCAACAAGCTCAGGATATCTGAAGCAAATGCACTGACAAGCCCCACACATCATCTTGCCAGTCCTTTCATAAATATCAGAGAAGAGAATCACCAAGAAGACATTCTCAAAGAGTAAATCCAGTCCCAGATCTTGTGGTAACAAAATTGATTCATCAGGGAAATCTTTTCCTACCCAATCTTTACGAAACTAGAGCATCATGGTGATCCATCCATTGAATGAATTTGATAATAGCACTAAGCATTCGTTCTCAGCATACTATTCAACAAAACTTACTTGTACTTACAGGAATTTTTTTCCCCCGGATTTGTTTTCCAAAAATACACAAGGGTAGTGTCATATTTTAAAAGAGCTCTGAAAGGATTGATGACTATAACACAAGTAGAACAACTTTTTTTGGTCACAAAGAAACTCCAACTTCAGATTTATGCTGCAGCGGCATCTCACAAGTAATCAGAATTTGCATACCATTCCATTAAACCATCATGAAAAGCCACTTTGTAGAGCCATAATGAAGTTTCCTATTTGCCAGGGAAAAGAAAGCACTGGATGCAGTACTCTAGTTTAAACTTTGTAGGCATTCTTATTGGATATTTGTAGACAGTAAACCAAAACTACCATCATTAGATTTTAATTGAACATGCAGTCATCTATGGTGGCCGTTTAGGAAATTGACAAAGCTTAAGTGAGTTGACCTGATAAGGAAACAACACAAATATACACCCACTGCATTTCTCGTGCTTTTGAGTTCTGTACCTGTAACAGAAAAGCAGATCCTTTATTCTCCTCATCTTTGCCAGGTGCGGTAGCATTTTGGACACCTTTGGATCCCTCTGAGAGAGGATTAGCATCAATACTTGGAATAGGCTCATCATCTCGAGGAAGAGAAATCGAACCACCTTGGACTTGTTTTCTGCTCCTACCATCAGAAGTGGATGAATTATCCCATTCCACTAAATTTACACATGAAGAGCGGCACTCTGATTGCGAACATTTGGCACCATTGGCACACTTACTGCTATGTCCAGCATCAAGCATAACACAGTCCTCTAGGTGAGATATTTTGCGCTTCTTTGTAAAGCAAGGTGCTGTTAGTCCTTTATATGGTTTCTCATCAACTAGGGAATCGGCAGTTAAATCTACTATTTCACTTTTCTGCTGTATATTGCCCCTCCCGGACATTAGTAGCTTTTGTCCGTTACTGGTATAATTCCCAAAAGAACTCCCCATTGATCCCAGGAACTTTTTCAACGGAGAAAAAGATGAGCGATTGGCAGGAATGACTTCTCTCAACTGGCTTGAGTTGGCAGTTCTTTTCATTTCACAAGCTAAAGATATCGGATGTAAATTGCCATCATCGTCTGTTGGCAAAGCCTGTAACAAGAACCATTAACAAGCAAGAAAAATAAAAATGACGGGGGCAGAAGTTGACAGGGAAGTGCAAACCAAATCTAGAGAAAGTGAACAAAAGGTTTACCGGAGGAGTTTGAGAAAAGGGTATAGGCTCCACAATTTTTGTATCTCCTGCACACATTAGCATTTACACGTTTATTGTAACGTCAAAGTAAAGCAAATTTATCCAGCAGGGTACACTATAATTGATACAACGTTTTAGCAAAAAAAAAGTTCATATCAGCAACATTGAAAGGATTCTTTATCAGCCTCATAGTAAGGGAAATCTAGTGCCCCTCCAGTTGGATAAAAAGATGTTATAAAGAGGGCAGATATATGGACATAGTAAAGAACAATGGCAGGTTCACATCAAGTGGATATGAGAGAAGTTATTTATCATGTTGTCATTTCATAATATCAAGCACAGAGGAGAATCCAAACTTATCAGCATTTGATGGATTAATAGCTCACAAAAATGCAGCTAGATAAATTGGTCAATGTCTGAACATAAATATAATAGAAATGGAGAAAGCTCACAGAGCTTACCACTGTCTTTGTGTTGCAATGTCTTTGGCTTTGCAGGGACACGATTCCCTCCATCTCGGAAAAAACGGGTCAAATGATAAACCACTTCTCCAAACTTAGAATAACACTGCAATTACAGCAATTAGCCATGGAGACAGAGAACTGTAAGAAGCTGTGAGGCACTAGATTTACCTTAATGTGAGGCTGTATCCAACGTGATATTTGGGACTGACGATTCGGATGTGCAAATCTGTACAAGTTGCAAGATGAAAAGATTAAAGACTGAAAGGATCCACGTTGAACTGGTTATGAGTTGTTATAAAAGTACCAGCATGCTGAAGGAGAACGAGGACAATGACAGAATGAAAATGTAAGTCCATAAGCGGTGTTTGAACTTCTGACAGTGAGAAACACCATCACTGATTATGCTATCTACTTAAAACTATTTGGCCAGTTTCATTTACCCATTTTGCTTGAAATATTTCACCTGCAAACCTCCTCTTTCTCTCTAACAACCCAACCCCCACCCCCCCCCCCCGGAAGAAAAAGAAAAAAAAATCCACTTTCAAGCCACTTCCCTCTTCTTTTTTGCCCACCTCTGTGTGTGCCCTGCTGCTAGTCTATTTAGTATAAAACAGCTTTATAAGTAGTCACAAATTGTTGCATCAGGTGCAAGCTACAATGCTTGGGGCACTCTGCAGCAGCAATTTCACAACTGCCTTTAAGGTCCGGATTTTCATCTGCACTCCATCAACAAGCAAGCTCGGAAAGCTTTAAATTCGAGAAAGTCCTGATCTTCATAACAGCTTGCAATATGCGAATTTGAAATTATTGAATAGGAATGTAAATATGCTCAATTCAAGATATGCTTTAGTAAATGCAGATACCAGGACATCTTCAGAGGGTTTTAGATGAGATTTATGAGACAAGAACAAATAATGACCTTTCATCCAACATGATTATTGCTCCATAATCATCACGATGACGAATAACACGTCCTACAGCCTGGTTCACAGCTCGGGATGCTTGTTGGTTATACCATTCATCTCCAGTTAGAATCTGCAAGTGCAAGTAAAGGTCCAAATTTTATTGAAGAAAGCAAACATGTGTCAACAGCAAAATTTTATTCCAGCATCAAGGACTCTACCCTCCTTTCCTTCTGCAAGCGTGCCAACTCATCCAGGTACTCACGTTTCAAACGCACCTGTCAAACTGGTCTATAAGATGAAAAAGTGGGACCCCATATCTAAATTATGCAAAAAGAGTCATAGAACAAAAGGGAACACCATTGACGATGGCTTCTAGGAATACTTTCAAACACAATTGAGTAATATCTGACAAACTACAAATTGACCCTTAGATATTCTGCATTTTAATAAGTTAGAACCAAGAAAGCCCTCTCCACAAACTAATATATTACGCCCTATATAGGGCCAACAGGCCATTTATTTATCTTGCTCATCAAGGTTGTCCATTTTCTACAATTTTTGGCTGCATAAGCGATGCTCCTACTGAAAATATGTGGACTACAAAGTGATAAACATCAATTTTGTTCCTCATTACTGTCATGGATAGGGACAATCACGTCTTGCTAAATTTTCGAGCACAACAAAATAAATTACATGAAATGAATGGAGAGGCAAAAGAAAAAATTCACTGCAGTATTGTTCATAAGGTCCTCGTGGTCCCATTCATTTAAGAAAGATAGCCCCACTTTCTTTAATTTTTTGTGCAAATAAGCACTCATAGCAATCGTCATGAAAGAATTTAAACAAGAGGCCAGCATATGAAACCTTTGGATCAGTCCTAGTGGCAAATGGCAAGCCTGTGACTACAACAGCTCTGCCAGCACTGTCCGCAAAATCTAATCCTTCGCTCACCTGAAAAATATATGGAAGTGCTATGCTAGTTTATATTCAGGAGAGTCTAAGATGTAATGTTATCATTCAATCTAAGTCAAATCTTTGAAAGTATCAAAACAGTAATTAGGATGTACAGCAAAGCAGGAGAAAACTTCAGATAGAAAAATAGAGATGCCAATGCAAACAGCTGAAAGCATGATGTTACACTTTGAGGATGACAAGATATTAAGAGACCAACAATTTTAGTCCCTGCTTATTCGTCACTTTTGAAAAAAACAAAGGAGAAATTAGAAGTGAGTCACATGTAAGGAATGTTTACATGAACTTAAGGTAAAGTTCTCCTATTTGACCTTATCTAGGGAAATGATATCAGTCCCAGTTTAATCATCTGAATCGAAGAGTACAGAGAGGTTGAACTGGATAAGCATCCAACTTCTGTAGCTCACTAAGTACCTGTGGACACTACTTTTGCCACCGAAGGGCAATTCAAAACTTTTACCCATTAACTACCCTTATTGTGTCTGTTCAAGAACTTAATTAATGTCAGTTACTTCTTCTGGATTCTCCTTTCATAGATGTACTCAAATGAGGTTCTCCGACTAAAAGGATGAATTCAGGTCATCCTGTTGACACTTTCCCTCGCTGTACATGATTACATGAAGAGTATGCCTATTTTCAACTGATATGTGGTGACTAGATAGTTGTATCATAGAAAATTAAATGAGAATTTCTCCACATACAACATATTTGGCTGCATAAATATCCACTGAAGATAGCATCACATGTATAAAATTAGGTTAATAACATCTGCTAAACATACTAATGAAAGTCTAAAAGTAACACATCAAAAAAGTTTTGAAGTTGAAATTTTGCATAGTAAATGGCATGGTTCAGGTCCCAAACCATATGTTATTCAAAGATAATTGGTCAACCAATGCTCTATAGAAGTTGGATTAATGCATTATATTTCAAGTTATAGCTTGACAAAATTGAAAAGAATCCGAGACCTTCAAACACAACGTGGAACTAGTAGATAATACATATCAATTAGGATTTGAAGCAAGCAATTAACATTCAAAGCAAGCAAAAACAAAGGATAGCATTTACAAGAAGAATGTCTGCAATTTGCTTTTTATTCTTGGGAGAATATTTTGGAAGGCAAAGACACTACAAACAAGACAGCTAGTTTAGGATTGATTAGATACGGAATCATACTTCACCTTACGGGCTTCAAAGTATGCTACTTGCTGATGCCACGCAGTAAATTTGATTTCACATACAAAGAAAGCTTCTCTTAAGGGTCAATACTTTTGGTTCATCCAAACAGACAAGCCCTATTGCTTATCACAAACATACCCCATCTAAAAGCTCGAAGGAATAGAAATTGAAAGAGTAGATTCATAAACTAAAGATAGTTAGATGACATGACAAGTTTAGAATATTGCAGGCTGAGAATCTCCAGATGACCAGTGTTGTTCTGTGCAAATTATATGGCAATTTATCAAACCTTATTAAAAAAGTCAATACATGATGCAATTTCTGTGCAAACTTGTGACCATCATGTCCATGAGAGAAGATATACCTTCCCACGACAAACTGCAAAGAATAATGCACCTGAGTTTGAGGTGTCATTGAGCTTAGACATGTAGTCCTGTCAAAAGAATGAAATGCTGTCATGCTATGATCTTACACATCTGCAGGAATAGTGGACTTTTTAATTAAACTTGCAATAATGATGACCTCAATGGCTAAACGAAAGAGTGACGATTGTCGAGGTTCCACAACAGGCTGTTTATGTTTACTGATCCTTTCCCATATGGTGTTAGAGTCCACTGAATTGGGATGAGCCTATTACAAACAAAGAGAATTTATTGGAATCAAAAGTATAAGAACCTCAATAATTTACCAGTCATGATGAATGTCTCACCATATTCTTCCAGCACTGAATACATTGATCCAAAATGTAGTAAGAAGGGAAAAATACAAGCAGTCCATCCGGCACTATTCGAGCCAAATTAACTGTAACATAAAGATCAAGTATTACAATGGGTCTCAAACCATAATTTTGTAATATGAGACTTCTATATCCAAGTGACATTACAACCTAATGAATGAAACATATAAAGTTTGAAATAAACAACCGCAGAGATGGTTTACCTAATTTTCAATTGGTCCAAAAAATCAATTTTGAATTTGCATATAAGCAAATGCATCAGCAAAAACACAACACAACTTTATAATTCAGGATTTTATAACTTTTGGACTCTCACTTGAAATAATAACTAGCATTTTAAGTTCAACTTGGTTACTGGATTTCTTTCTTGACGAATCAGGACAGGAATAAGGGCTTTGAGAACTAAAATAACCACATTAGAAGACAACTACCAAGTGCTAGGCTCGCCAATTGCCTTTAAACGATTGTAAGAGACTAAACTAAAGGAAATCATCAGAGTTTCCATCAACCAAATTGAGTGGCAAAGTCATCAGTAACAAAGAACAATCACACCATAAACTAGTTAACTTGAGAATGAGTGCTTGACAGCAGAAACCAGACTTACCAATAGCATTGCCAAGCTCTTGCTTGTATTCTAAGGAATCCCGATTTCGATAAGAGGAATTAAATAAGCAGCCAGATGGACCAGCTGCTACCACTCCAGCCCATATTTGCTCTGATGATATGACATGAGGATTTTCCAGCCGCACAGGAAAATCTCTAAGTCATCCAACAGTATTCACTTTTCAGCAATATTGACAGTCAGAAACAAGAAAATAAAATTCCACCGTTAAGTTACTCACAGATTAAGTTCTTGAGCAAATGAATCCAATGGAGACAATGTGCCAGACGTCAATACAATAGAACCAACTCCCATCTTTGAAAACTCTTCCATAGCTAATCCAGGATTGAAACACCACCAACTGAGAGTCCTCGATGCCTTGCCTGCACAACCAAAAGAAATAGACAGATACAGACAGATTCCACTGGTGTAAATGGATTTTGTCATACTATTGGCATCTATACACATACCACAAAGTGGGTAATTGTTGGATGGGCATCTATTCAACTATATATGAACAGGCACAAAAGAATAATTAATTCACTCAAGCACCAAAAATTTCTTAAATTACCTTTTAAACCATCTGAAGGATACGCATCAACTTCCCGCACATGTAGCTAAAAACAAGAAGTAAAAGGGTCGAAATTAGAAATTGGTCAAATAGTTTAAAGAATATATATAAAACTAACAGCTAATGTTGATCTTGGCAAGGAAGCACATTTAACTATCAAATGATAAGCATAAATTTCATAAGCTTCTCACACGATAAAAATTCGAATGAGCATGTTCCTTTTCTCTGAAGATCAGCTTAAGAATTTCACCCATAGTTTCAAGCCTGCAAATGCCACCCTTTGCTTCCAGTTCCTTGGATTCCTCAAGAAGCACAGAAGCCTCCTCAATTATTCCCATGAGCATAGAGGCAGTTTCATGTGTGATGTTTAGTTCAGAAAATAATTCATAGATGTAAGGTCCAGGTTTGGTAAAGCCAAATTCCTTGGATTCAACAGGTATTTCAGCAATTCTCTTTTCGAGCTTCAGAAGTAATGCTGCAGGATGAGAATTATTACGTAAGCTTGCTTCAGAAAGAAGAATACAGTGATACATCTTCTGTATGCTATAATGCTCACACCTTCTTTTACAGTATGTTTGTACACAAAAGCTACCACAGCAGCCCTCCGTCAAGAATGGATAAAATACTAATGTATTAGTATCTGAAGTTTACCAAGATATTGCACCTCTAAGAATAGCAAAATTGTCCGGGTTTCGAGATTTATCATTTGATTTATCTCTTCTATCAACGGAGAGATCAATGCAACTTTTGGCTTCAGAAATGCAAGCTGTCAGAAGGCCAGAAGGCAGATCAAATGAGGCAGCATCTGCACACAAGCTTTCCTGCAATTTGTTGGTATTATGGATGTAAATAAGCTAATACATGAAGTTATAAAGCAGCAATAACAGCAGATTGTTTTAGTTTCCCCAAATATTTAAGCTTTGAAACAGGAAAGCAGAAAATCAAAACAAAAACTGGAAGTACATCTATCATAGTCCGAAGACAAAATAATCAAGCTTCGCAGGTACCAATTTCAAGTTTGCTTACTCACCAAATTATGTGCTTCATCAAAAATGAGTATGCTATTATTCCAGTCAAGAGACAACGACTTCCTGTAGCTTTGATCAATCAGATAATTGTAGGGAGCGAAAAGAATATCAACAGCCTTGTGGAGCTCTCTTGATATATAGTAAGGACACCTACAGAAATTTTGAATAGAGGATTTAACAAGCAAAATGGTCCATGGTGCAGTCAAAATAATAGCATTCCAAAAACAGGAAAAATTATCAAAATCAGAATGATCAACAGAAGAGAAACCTACGGCCCAGATTTTCTTCCAATAGAAATCAAATCCTCTATGTCGACAGGATCGTCCCCGAGAAATGGACTGTTCTTCACAAAGTCTTATAGAAAGCATGGAGATGCAAAAAAGGTTAATTGCCATTGTATGAAGAGAGAGATTACTCGAGTATGTTACAAGATAAAAACCAATAAAATTGCCATCATAATAGAGTAGGCAGTTGGTAATATATATTAAAGTAAAGGAGACAGCTGCTAAATAGTTAAACCAGAGTAGAATAACAAATTAATGCTAAATATTCTCCATTTTGATATGTCAAAGAAAAACCAGTAAAGTTTTCCTCGTTAGTTCTGATAACATGTAATGAATGTCATGATACTAAAGGTTTTTAAAGGAGAAACTACCATCACACTTTGAAATTATTTCGTGAAACACAAAACTTACTTCACGTTATTGAATAGAAGAACAATAGTATAAATAAAATGCAAACAAATATATGGTGAATGTGACATATTGCCATCTATAGAAATGCATCTGCTAAGTAGCCACACTTGTGGAGAATTAGAATAACAATCCAATTACCAGCGACGAGAGAATAATGCTTGCAGCGACTCTTTGCACCCTTTCTGCAAGCATAATGGCAGGCATTATTTTGTGCTCTTCCTCGAAGCAAACTAACCTCATCATGGATGCATAATTGCTCTCGAGAACCTAAGACCATCATTTTAGGCCTGCAGATTGGACAAACTTCTAAATCAACAAGTTTGCTAGACCCAAGCCATGGATAAATTACTAAGAAGCCTGATACAGCATTAGCTGTATGTATTTGCTAGGAAAAAATCTGACAGTTATGGCTGCTTCTACGGCAGTACAACAGGAAATATTGATATATAGAACTAGCAAACTGCAGAGATGCATGTGGGCCAAACCGAGACTAATGATGACAATGTTGTAGATTTACCAGTATCAGAAGCTATTTAAACCAGATAACAGTCTCGGAGAGTAACTGATACGCAAACAAAATACGGACTGCAAAAGAGGAAAAGTGCAGAGCTGAAAAAATAATTTGACCTGTAGTTGCTTCTTTTCAGTTCTTGAATCACTTGGCGCAGCTGACTATGAGTGCGAGAAGTGTACACTATAGTCGGAAAATTGTTTACATTGGAATTAGACTGTGAGTCTGGCTTAGCAGAACCAGTTGAGAAGCTTCCCAAGCTCTTCCTCCACGCCAAAGTAGCACAGAGAAGGCATAATGTCTTTCCAGTTCCAGTGGGGCTCTCCAATAGAGCATTACACCTCTATAAGATCATAAAATCCACAGATCGTGATGAATAAGCTGAGTTGATTTCATAACAAAAGAATGAAAAAGGGAATACCCTTTCACAATAGCATAAGCAGGTACTACAAAATTAAGTGAACTGCATTCAATTCTTTTCTAATTCCCCCGATGTCACCTTGAGGCGTTACTGATACTTGAGGTATATTATCATATATTCAGCTAAAGATGCAAGAGCACAGATAATTGCAGTGGTCAGAGAAAAGTTCATCATAGCTGTTCAATATGGAAAAACAAAAAGAGAATTCTTCCCACCTTTTGACAGATTTCTTGAGGGACCAAACATGCAAAATGCAATTATACCATCAAAATGACTGCGAACCATATACATCCGAACTAAAAGATTGTGGGATGCAACAGTTATACCGAAATATTTTCTCCCCAAAAACCAAATTTGAAGAGACATCAAAAACTTCTCTATTCCAATAGAAGTCACGACATCAACCGATCATATTCGACATGTGATGTAAGATCACCGACAATGTCTACTTACTACGCAACGGAGTGACAAAATCACCACACAGCATAACTCCAGATAACAAATCCAGAGTCGGTCCGAATCAATGATGTGCGATCAAACAAGGCTACGTAAGCACGCGATCGATAAAAACAGGCTCAATAGTACGCGACGAAAGCGCGATGATTTCCACAACTCACTTCTTGGAGAGCCTGGATGACTTTTTCCATGTAAACGAGCTGGCAATCGTAGGCGTCGAAAGGGAAATCCACATCGATTCCCCGTATTTTGTACGTCGGCATTGCGGTTTCGACTCTGCAGGAGCTCGATCTCCCCTCGAAGTTTCAGTGGACTCTGCTCTTTTCCGATTGATTTGGAGCGACTGATGAATGAAACCCTAGAAAGAAGGAAACAGCAGAAAACGGTGGCGACGATTGCGAATGGGAGATTTTCCCGCCATATCTGCGCTCGACTGGGCTTGGGCATGGTCTCTTCCCGCTCATGGGCTTAAGAGAAAATGGGTGGAATTCTACTTCTGAACCCTCGGTTAATGCATTTTTGACAATCTAATCCTTAAAACTTTGATCTGTCTATAAAATCTTTGAACTTGCAGTAACCATTCTAATCGAATCCATCCGACTCCAAATTTGATTGACTGGAATTGACGTGTCGATCGGAGTTGGCAATAGCTTGACATGGAAGGCTTAAATGTAGTTCTCGCATTGAAAAATTTTATTACTATAGAATTAGCTATGATTATCATTGTTGAAATTTTTTGTGTTACGAATATTGATTGTCAACGATGGTTCAAACGAAAAGTTCATGCCAAACTCTTATTGGCACCGATGTTTATGTTAGCCTTAATTAAAGGGATTTGATAAATAAATTCATACAATCCGAATCGGATTTAAAATTTAACTAGTTTTATGTATCAGTTGTATTTTTTAACAAGTTTTAAAATTTAATTGTACTTTTTAAAAAGTTTTATAACTCAATTATATCTTCATGATACCTTTTAAAACTTCCAATACACTTACCATTTAAATTATCAACATTTATTAGATTCTTTACAAATTACCAATAACTCTGACAAATCACCTTTTTGTGGTTGTAGCTTATGACTTTAACACAGAATTACCAACTTTGGTCGAAGTAAGTTACCATATTTCATCCAGTGAAGTCATCAATTACATCTTGGGTTAATAATGCTTATTTGAGCCACCTGTCAACGTTTTATTTTATCATCTCCAAATTATCATCTTATCTAATAACTTTCTAATTTAAATTTGAATTAACCGTCTCTCAACTCAAATTACTAATTTCCAATCATTTTTTAGTTGCTTTTAACTAGAGGTGGCAAAATGAGTCTTAGACCCATAGATGACCCATTTATATCATAAATAGGTTTAAAAATTGAAGGTTTAAGATAAATTGGTTGGACTTACAACCCATTTTTAACTAAAGCCTCACAATCTCTCTCTCCCCTCTTTAACTTTATAAAATTATTTTTTTATAAAAATAAAAATTATAATTATTTTTTATATTTCAATTTTCTTTTCTTTTATTTTTCTTCTTCCTCCTTCCTAAGACCGGCACGGCGATGATCAGTGATCGGCTAGGCAAGGCTCAAGCTCGTTTGCATTAGGCGAGTTCGAGCTGGCCACATCTAGCGAGGCTGAGGTCTCGCCAAATGTTGGCAAGATTCGAGTCTCACCTGAACCTTGACAATCGGGCGAGACTCAAGCTTGCTAGCATCGAGTAAGGCTCGAGCCTTGCCAAATTCGACAAGACTCGAGCTCGTCGAATCCAGCGAGGCGAAGGCCTCGCCAGACATCAACGATGCTCAAACTCACCGACATATGGCAAGGCTTGAGCCTCGACAATGGAGCGAGACTCAAGCTCGCTAGCATTGGGCGAGCCCGGTGAGCTAGAGGCTCGCTTGTGGCTGGTTGCCGGTTGTCATCATGGTCGGTGGCTGGCTAAAGAAGAAGAGAAAGAAAAGAGACAAAGAAAAATATATTATTAAAAATAAAAATACCAAATAATTAAAAATTCGATTTTTAAAAAAGTAAATTTAAAAAAATATAAAAAATTTGTGCATATTAAATTTGTATTGCATAAAAGTATTTTAGCAATACCATTTAAAAAAAATCATAAGAAATAAGCTTTCTTGAGTAATTAAATGGGTAGTTGAAAAAAAAATAATAATTAAATGGGTCAAATATTGGTAAAGTATGGATCGGGTCGGGTATGAGTAAAAAATTTTGCATTGCAATAAATAGGTCATAAACGAGCTAAATGGGTTGATTTGGATATGATCATTTATGACCCAACCTAAACTCAACCCGACCCACTCGTTTAACAAGTCTACTTTTAACTCAATAGCTCAACACTTCAAAATAATTATAGTAAATTGTAAGAAGGGATTAACACAAATAATTCCCGATTTTTTTACCGAATGTACAATTCCATACCAGGGCTTTTAATTTATTTATTACAATCCCCGAACTATTAGTAATTATTCATCACTGTTATTCTATTCACTCAAATGAAAAATTTGATGTAATTTAATGATGTGTATTATTATATGACGAGTTGGATTTTTAAAAATAACGAGTTGACATCTTCGTCTATTTATTCATGTACTTTTAAAAAGGATACAAAATAATCAGGGTGTTAAAATATGTCAATTGTTATATGATGATCTGTATTATTATATCTTGAACTTAGACGAACGTCTTGCGTGAAAAATCCACATGCAGTTTGTTTTTTCCACCATTCAACTTAACAGAGTGGAAGTCGTATTTGCAGGTTCCATATAGCCCATTAATCAATCTAATCCACAAAATAATAGATCATGTATCATCTATGTTAAGGAAATTTCATATTGGCAATCGAAGTTATGATCGACTTAAAAAAAAAAATAACAACTCTTTTCAAATGTAAATTTTACCAAATAGTATTTAAGTCATAACTATTTTTTAATGTTATAATTTGCTAAATATCATAACACTTTGGAAACCTCTTTAGCCCAATAATATTTGCATTTTCCTGATGTCATTTATCAAAAGTTGAATAAAACGGGTCATTTAGAATCCTAAAGCCCAATTAGAATGTTGAACTAAATGGAACCTTACTCTTCTTTCCCTCTCATGTTGATTTTGTTTGTGGTTTATTGTTCTTTTATTGTTTTTTACTCTCCTGATTTTAAAAAAGGAGCTATTTTCTTTTAGTGTTGATCTAACTTTAGATTCGGACCTATCTTCTCTCAATCTAGATTTAGGAATTTAATAAATATGCTTTTAGAAAATTGCCGGCGTTTCATTGAATCACGATGAATTACTTTTCCACATGTCAAATTTGCGTTTGTTTAACTTACTTTGGTTACTTTTGTACGGCGATGGCGTAAAGGAAGTTGAACCCATGCATGCATTCAATGGAGCTGTAGTTGTTGGAGAAGGAGATGACACTGTAATTATTGGGCACGTATTTATTGCTTACGAAGATAAGCTATCAACTAAATGACTACCGCTTATTTTGCCTGATAAATCAATTATTATGAAAAATGAGTATGTACTTAAACCTTTGGTGCTTTATGGATTGGGCTTTGTTTCGCAATATTCTCCATTTCGATATGCTTTTCCATAAAATATATATAATTTTTATATATCTTTTTGACCAACGAGAGTAATTTTCTTTCGATTAAAAAAAGGAAGAAGAAGAAATGCCCGGTTATATAGCATCGAAAAAGCAAAGTGACCGCGAACCTAATTATCCCTAATTTACACGGTTTGACTGGGCTATTATGGTAAATTCGAGTTGTCTCCGCCTCCAACGAGCTCGAGTAAGAGAAATCGTACTGATGCGACAGCCGAAGCGGAGCGATTTTGTGCGAACCTCAGCATTTTGAAGCGCTTTTTTATCTTCTTCACCATCTCATCTCGTCTCATCTCATCCTCAACTCCATCGAGCGCGAAGAAGAGAGAAAATAAGCAGGCGAAAGAGCTCAGGCATGGGCGGCTTCGCGATCGGGAGCTCCGGCTCCCTGCGTTCTTCTCTCCGTCAACCCCCCTTCCTCGCCCCTTCCCCGTCTCGTCGTCAGCCCCTCCTCTCCACCGCGAGGAACCTCCCCGGGGCGAGGAGGAGGAGGGGGAGGAGGAGCGCGGCAGCGTGCTGCTCCTCGCGCGAGGAGAGCTCGGGCGAGGGCGCCGTTTCTCGCGGCAGGAGGGCGATCCTCTTCGTCGGCGTCTCGGTGCTCCCGCTCCTGCGCCTGGGCGCCGAGGCGCTCGAAGCCGAGGAAACCGGTGAGTCGGCGATTTCGGTATTTCTTTCCGTTTTGCGCGTTGCCGTGGGAGATAGTGTATGAATGTACGAGGAATCGGCGAGAATATTGGTTTCGCGTCTGTGAATGGATGAATTTGGAGGAGTTGCTGTGCTATCATTTTGGCAGTCCCGGATTTGCTTTGGGGCGATCGGTACTTGCTTTCGTTGCACCGTTTGGACCAAATAGGCTTCGACATTGATGTTCTGGCTACATATCTAGGGAATATAGAAGTAGAATTTTTTTGGCAGGTAGAGATGAATTCGGTGAAAATGCATTCTAATTATCATCATCTTTTCTTTTTTCTTTTTTTTTTGGTAAAGGACATTCATGTTTTAGATCTTGCTAGGACAGTTTTCTATTAATTGGAGTCTGGTTCAATTTTTCCTTTTTTTTTTGTCTTTTATTTTAACTAGAGTGTTTGACATCGGTGCGGCACTGTCACCTGTTCGGTTGGACTTTAACATTTGCGAATTATTTACTGAAAATTTATAGATGGAAAAATCTGTTTCCCTAGGTAATTGCCTGACTGAATATGGTTTCTGCACCTTTGGCTTTGTTTTCTTTTGGGGATGACCGATGAATAACTGCTCCTTTCTTTTTTAGATTCTTTCCTTGACTAGGGGACCAAGTAATACTGAGATTCTTCCTTTCTTCTGGTTTCGTGATATATGATCTGCGAGCCCAATTTAGTACTGGGGAGTATTTACATCTGTAAATGGAGATTCCTTTTCTTACTTTATTATTGTTTTGTCCTCGGGCTGTTCTTCCAGATTTATTTGATTTCCATGTTGGTACTGTCCTAGTGCTGTCTCCTGAATTCTTATGTAAACTTTCGAACAATTGCTTCAAAATAGCCACTGTAAGGGAGTAGCTTAGCCAACTGTTAGACATTGATGCGTTTTGTGATTTGACTATCTGATGTGAAGCTTGGTGAAATTCAAAGTCAATAGTAAAACTTCCTTGTCTGCATTGTCACTTGTCAGCCTAGGGGCAACGCTTCGCTGTTCAATTTTAAACCGGCTTGAATATGAGGACTTTTAGTGGGAAGGCATTGTTTACGCACAACCTCGCAATCATGAAATTTTTTACTTCTGTTGCTTAGATACGATCTTTTGTGACTAAGATTGACCAAGGCGGGACACAGTCTTCATAGTTGTTGCATTGGTGGAGCTTTGGCTATCTCTAAATTGGCTTCAAAATTTCAGCCTTGAACATTGCAGACTACTGCTTTGTATGCTTAGAAATGGCTTATCTCTGTACCAATTTTCCTCGTTTTGAAGTGGTTGACTGTTTTTTTATTTCAGATAAAATCGAGGTAAGGACTACTCCAGAAAATCTGAAAGCAGAGGTTGGATTTTATGCCTGATTTGCATGTCCTTTGTTCTTGTCAACGTTGCACTTTCCATTTGAAATTACGAAGCACGATCTTCTCTAATTCAATTCTCAGGGCCAGGAAACAAATCCTTTCTCTCTCCTGAATGGACTAGGAATATTCAGTTCAGGTGTGCTCGGTTCTCTCTATGCACTGGGTCGGAAAGATAAGGCGGCTGCGGATGCCACAATAGAATCTGTAAGCCACTAGCATTTAACAAAGTTAAACTCTTCTCACAAGCTTATGCAAGCGGGAAATGTAACCCTTTGATGAGAAATTGTAAAGTTGCTTTAGTGGTCCTGTAGAAACATTGTCCTTGTAAACAGAAGAATCAAAATACCGGCCTTTCCGTCACTATTCTTTAAATTATTTTCTTGTCAATCTTTAGCTTAGCCATCGGAACCTGTTGTACTTAAATAAGTGTGCTGGCTGTTCAACTGCAGATGAGGACCATGTTGAAAGACAAGGAAGCTGCAATTGTTTCCTTGGAGAAAAACTTTGAAGCAAAACTATTGAATGAACGAGAAGAACGGACCAGCGCTGTGAAAAAGGTCAAGGAAGAACAGCAGTCTCTGATGAATCAGCTGAACTCTGCGAACTCAACAATTGCAGGGCTAGGAAAGGAGCTGAAGGGCGAGAAAAGATTGATCGAGGAGATGAACGTTCAAAAAGATAGTCTTCAAACAAGGCTTTCAAAGAATGAGGAGGATAAAAGATCACTTGAAGAAACTTTGAAAGAGAAGCTTGACTCAATTAAACTGTTAGAAGAAAGAATAAACTTGCTGAGCTTAGAGCTGAAGGAAAAGGAAGACCACCTTCAAGGTCTCAGGTCCTCTCTCACTGCGAAGGAATCAGAGTTGGAAGATGTTACTTCTATTTCCAGTAAAACTAAGGATGATTTAGCCAAAGCACAGTTGGACATCAAAGCGTTGAAAGATACCCTTCTGGAGAATCAGAAAGAGCTAGATTTGAAGAACTCTGCCATTGGTGAACTGAATGCGAGAATAAATTCTATAGTAGTGGAGAAGGACAATCTTGGGAGGAAGCTGGATTTGGTACAAGAGGAATATAATGATCTGAAGTCTTCATATGAACAAAAGTCAGCTTTGGATGCTAAGCTTTTGGAAGAGAGACAAAATGAAATTCACCGGCTCAATGAACAACTTGAGCTTTCTAACGGTGAAGTTGCTGAAAAACAGAAGATGATTTCCAGTTTGACAAATGAAAGGAATGATCTGGAGAAAAAACTGGATGTAGAGGTTAGCACTGTAGAGAATCTAAAACATGAACTTGGTACTGCTCAAGATTTGCTGGATGAGTCAAGAAAAGAAGCTTCTAATTTGTCGAAGGAACTACAGTCTTTAAAGAACTTATATTTGGAACTTCAAGCTGAAATATCTCAGACTAAAGCTGAGTATACTGAGGAAAAAAAATCACTGCAGAGGAGCCTCAATGAGGCTGAACAGAAGAAAGAAGCTGTCGCTACTGAGCTTGCTTCCGCAAAGGAAAGTTTGAGCAAAACAATGGCCGAGCTTCACACTGTGTCTGAGGAACTGGCGTCTTTGGTTGAAAATCGCAATGACCTGAAGAAAGAATTGGTTGATGCCTATAAAATGGCGGAATCTTCAGCAAATGATTTAAATGAAGAAAAAAATACGGTTGCTTCCTTGAAGAAGGAGGTACAAGTTTTAGAAAAGCAACTTCTGAAGGACAAGGAAGCACAGGAGTCCCTCAAGACTGAATTGGAGGAAGCCATAAAATCACTTGATCAACTGAACCGAAACGCATTAACTCTCTCGAGGGATCTAGACAAAGCTAATTCTCAGATTTCTACACTTGAGAATGAGAGAGAGGTGCTCTACAGATCCCTGACTGAACAAAAGAAAGCATCCAAAGAGGCCCAGGAAAACCTGGAAGACGCTCATAACCTCGTAATGAGGCTCGGAAAGGAGAGAGAGAGCTTGAACAAGAGATCCAAGAAGCTCGAGGAAGATTTGGCATCGGCCAAGGGTGAGATACTGCGGTTGAGGAATGAAATGAATTCAACAAAAGTCACTGTGAACGATGAGCAACCCAAGAAAGATGAAGCCGAGGGTGAAGTCACTGTTAGTGCAAAGAGAAGTAGCAGGAGAAGAAAAGGTGCTTCTCAATGAGATCAAGGGTACTCCAGATTCTTTCTCATGGTTCTGCTAATATTTTTGTGGCAATATAGTTCCATGTGAACCTTCTTCGAGTGGGAATTTTACCCTGTTCCACTCTACATATAATGTCACTATGTAAATTGTCCTTTGACACTCGCTTCTCTTTGTTCCTTGCGGGCTTCTACCTGTGCTCAGCCATTTTCTCCATTTTTTTTTCGCCCTTCTCGAACGGAGGGTGAAGAGCCTCGAGGAAAGTCTTATCAACACTTTAAAATGATGTGGCGCAAGTTGAGTCATTTCTAATAATAATAAAGGGTTTGAAATACGAGATTGATTGATGTGTCCACTGAGACCTTACCATCTCTAATACCCCTCTAGACCAAAACCTCATTTTGGCTTATCTTGTTTTCCAAATATGTTCCCGCAAGCAATCTAAATAGTTTGAAAATTCAGGACACAATCAGACATATTATTAGTAACATATGCTCCACCACTCTTAACGGTCTTCCGATTTTAATGTGGAAAGACAAAAATTGATCGCTCCATTTTCATGTTTCTCATCTCCATCCAAATCCATTAATCGGGCATACAAAACATTTGATACTAATAGATAATTAACTATATCGTGTGCAGCTCTTAAATATTTTTGGTGGCGATGGAACTCTTTACTAGGCAGGGTAAACCGACAAAAATAGTAAAGGCTAGTGTGCAAGAAAAAAACACCGAGCGAGCACCGACCACAGTGGGAGTCGAACCCACGACCTTTTGATCCGAAGTCAAACGCGCTAATCCACTGCGCTATGCGGTCTTGGCTTGGAAGTGTTCCCCTAAATAAATATATATAGTTTGCGTTGAACCGCATTGTACTGATGGTTTAATTCCGTTTCCCTTTTTTTTCGGAATTCATGGAGGTGAAGGTCAGAGAAATAACGGACCCATCTTTTTTCTTCAGTGAAAATGGCAACATTAGTCGGTCAAATTCGACTCTGATTGTTGCACATGGAAGAAACGTGCATGACGGCTCCGGACACCGTCGAGTAAAGCCCGGTTGGTCCCCATGACACCAAACTCCTTCGGCTGGTGCAACTTCTCCATCACAGCTCCAGCTGGATTTTCCTCACACAAGCTGCTACCATTAACACACCAACAATTACTTCCAAAAAAAAGTTAATTTTATTGAAGGACAGGTCGCATGCATTATTTTGTCCTCGATTCAATTGTAAATTTTTGAACTTCTTTTTATATTTCTGTTCCGAACTTCCTTATTATTTTCAGTTTTAGCCCTGTTGACATGTAGAATCGAGGGTTACCTGGAGGGGTCGCTGTTTGAGCCTCCTCTTGAGTTTGGAAGCTGCCGTGACTCGTGTCGATCGCTGCTACAGCTCAAGAGGGAAAAGAAAATCTAATACTACGAGTATACATGACAAGGAACTTTGTCCTGCTGTCCCCTTGGATCATTCTAATCTTGTTATTTCGAAATAAATAAGGTGTTACGATTTTTCATTGCACCTGGACAGATCGATTTTTAGTGGAACAGGGAAAGCCGTGAGGTTGACATTTGATTTACATGCCATGTCCAATATCAAGTACTCGATTTCGTCGCTTTTGTTTTCTTGGGCTCTCTCAACCTCCTCCCAGACCCATCTCAGCAACCCGCTCCGCAAAATAAATCTTTCTTTGCTGTATCATCATGCATGTATCGATCAAACTCTGCGTAGAGTATTTGTGGATGTGGCGATGATGTCTGAAAATACAGGTGATGTGATGCAGACTTGCTGCTTTGCTCACCTTTCTCGAAGGTAGTCGGCTTTCGCAAAGTAGATTGGGAGTCTGGATACTTCGGTACGAGGAACGAAGGCACTCTCAGGCGCCTTTGTACCGGCAGAGACGGTGGTTTTACCCGAATGCCGTCAATATTTCCTAGCAGGACGATTTTAGGTCTTGAATGTGCAGTAGGACCTTGAAGAGCGAGACGCCGATCTAGATGCATTAGGCCCAACATCAGCTACAGTTCGTACTGATGTTGGCCCCGTTTAGTTCGGCTTCTAGGGAATGCATTTGTCAAAATGCAAATACCTTTGGGTGAACGGGATTTTTTGAAATGTAAATATCGTTTGGTAAAATTTGCATTGAGATACAACTTTTGCCAAAATACCGTTTGGTAAAATTTGCATTTATAAATGACTTTTATTAAATTAAAAAAATAAAAAAAAAATTCTATTTTCTTTTTCAAAGTCCGGCCTGATGGCCAGATGGCTAGATCTAGCCGCCTAGGTCGCGCGACCCCAAGCGACAGTCGCCGGGGTCGCGCGACCTAGGCGTCGCCTGAGGTCTGGAGACGGTCACCGGGGTCGCGCTACCCTTGGCCGGCAGTCGTCAGCGCGCGCGACCCCTCGGCCGGCGATCATCGGCCTCCAATCGACTTCCGTGCGGTGGTTTTGGAGAAGATGAACAGTACCGAGGACTTGCATCTTAAAGAACCTCTGGACCTGCTTTGGGCTAAGAGCCCTTAAAGTCATTTGGAGATGCAATTGCATCTTATCAAAGTCGCCCAAAAAATTGAACCAAATGCGTTTGCATTTGGCCAAGGGACTTTAGAGTCTAAAAGCCCATTTGAAAGGCTGAACCAAATGGGCCTTTGTCTTGAGAAGTCTGACTATCCGTGCCTGTGTTTAAAAAGAACCCAGGGGAACGAGCTTATACACAGGCTAAAAAGCCAAGCTTGTCGATCTCCCATAATTGTACTGCAGCCTTATGGTCTACTCGTCCAATCATAGCCGCGACGATAATCGCTGCTAGGACGACATAGGGGGGCACAGGTAGAGAGCGGCATAAGATATTGCATGGTGCCAAGAACTGTCGGAAAATGATCCCAACAAGGTTCGTTCATGATACTTTTGGCTGAAGAATCCCTCAAAATCATCTTGTCGGTGCATTGTATGTTCTGAACCTTTAGTGATACAGCATGAGAAGCTAACCTATCACGTTCGCTATTCCTCGATGGCCACCATTTCGCTGTTTCCATCGGTCTGATTAGTTCTCCAAAGAAGCATAATTTCTGCCCGCGGCAACTCCTTGCTGGAGCATCCGATGCGGAACCGGCGCGCGATAGGAACATAGTCATGCTTAGTTGCTCAATAGATATCCATCGTCTCAATCGGAATGTCCATATTAGAAAGGAGATCTTAGATGTTAGAAATTATGATTACTCACTTGAAAGGATCTAATGACTTTTGGACTACACTAATCCACATCACACTATGATTGGGTGCATTTGGGAGTGGCTTCCCAAGCCACTTTGGGCTAAACAATTGTGTTTGGCAAAATATTTTGCGAATATGATAGAGGAGAAGAGTGAGCCTTTGGAAGGCTGAAAGCCCAAGGCAAGTATGAGATTGCCTTGGGCATTCAGTCTTCTCGGCATGCTGAGAGGGAGAATAGTACAAAAATTATTCTAAAAATATCCTTACCGGCATTTGGTTTTTTGGGTTTTGCCCTCATATATGACTGTTGCCTTCTTCTTCATTGAGGTTGACTGGCGAAGTTGTGTGGGGTTGCAAGGAGCCAGCATGGTCACGACGACTTAGGTGATTGTTGCCAGGGGGGTCGCATGACCTTTGCACGATATGGGTAGTTGCAACCTCAACCTCCACGAGGGGCCATGTGACGCAATCTTAGTGATGGCTTTCTCGATCTAGGTAGCTACGACCTCGATCGCGTGGCCGCTGAGCAACCTCTATGAGGGTTTGTGAGGGTCGTGCGACTAGGCGGCCATCGCCAAGGTCGCGCAACCTCAATGAGGCTCGACTCCATGCCGTGGGTCGCCCGAACCTAGGCAACCCGAACTGGGCCATCAGCAAGGTCACCCAACCTCAAGCCGCCCTCATTGGTGGTCTCTAGGGGCCGTTGAGGTCTTGTAATCTCAGACGACGACCACCGGCGATAGATTTGGATCACTAGTGGCTGCCTGCTCTTAATTGGAAAGATTTTTTTTGTTTTTCTAATAACAATAGTCGTTTATATATATAATTTCTCAAAACACTATTTTGCTTAAATATACTTCACAATAGAGTTTTGGATTGCAATTTACCAAATACAAATTGTATTTTTGAAAATTTATTTAACTTAAAGTTATTTACATTTTTTCGAAAACTTTCCCCAAAAGTTTATCCAAACACACTTTTTAACAGACTTTTCGAACAAGTACAATACAAGTTGCTCCATTTGGGCAGAATAATTATTGAAAAAAGTTATAAACTTTATAATTTGATTAATTTAATCCCAAAACTTTTAACGATTTGCTAATATGGTCATTTTGATGAATTTTTATTAGAGATTACCGATGTAACGGTTCCGTAAGCATTGGCCATATGACATGGACGTTTTTGCAATTTTTCTTTAAATTTTCAATTCTTTTCATTTCTTTTTCTTTCTTCCTTTTATCCAATTCCTTTCACCGGTAGCCAGCTAGACAAGGGTCACCCTTACAGTCCTTTTGCAAGCGTCGGCCTCTCTAGATTCAATTAGAGGTTAGCAAGTGCTGCCCTTGTCTATGAGCTAGGATCTCCGCCAGCCATTGCCGATCCCCCAGCCACCGGTGGAGGGAAATGGTAAAAAAGAACGAGAAAAAGAATTGAAACCGCGTTTTATTTCATTTCCATTCCAAACGGCCGTCGCATTTGATACGACATAAATTTGATTGAAAAAAAACCCAATTTCCTTTTTGATTTTCTGTCGGGAAGTGGGACAAACGTGGGCTGTCTTCATGGGCCTGACACTGACCGCGACCCCGGACGCCGTATCCGCGGGCCGCTGTCGTTTCGACGCTCGACGAATCAAAAACCGGAAGGGGCCGAAACGGCACGGCGCGCGACCGTAGTCGAGTCTAAAAGTCTACGAGGGGCAATACCGGCAAAACGCCCGCAAAATTCACTTCCCTTCACTACAAAGCGTCGATCGATCTGGTAGGGAAAAAAAAAAAATTGAATCAAAGAGAGAGAAGGAAAAAAAAAAAAAACTTTCTTCATCGTATTAACAGAGCTCCCTCTGTAGTTCAAAGCCTCTGCCCCTTCTCTCTCTCTCCCTCTCTCTCTCTCTAGATCACTCTCCGAGGCAGCTGGATCTCCAGATTCCGCCGATTCCAGATCGACCCTAGCGATCCCGATCGACAATGGTGAGCGCGCGCCCCTCTCGGGGTTTCTCCGTTTTCCTTTCGCCGATCGATGCTACTTAGATCTGGCGGAATTAGGCTTCGATGCGGCGTTTCCGGATCGTCTCGCGCGAAGCGATGCCGGTTCCGGGCCCCGGAGAGGCCCGGGGCGGACGCTGGCGTGTGGATCAGTGGCTGGCTGTCGGCGGGGGTGGGGGCTAATGATTCGATGAATTCTCGCCGTTGATCGGTGCCGGGCGCGACGGCGTCGATGTCGTCGAATCCCGCTGGCTTCGGTCGAGTGCTATATGAACTGCGTGGTTCCTTATTTTGGGAATGCCTTGGTTGTTGTGGAATGTTGCAATTGGAATTTTCGTTTTCCCCGTTTTTTCTCTTTCTTTTTTTTCCTTCCCGTGGATTGGATTATTGGACTGGATTTGTAGGGTGTTTTGTTGAATGATTATCGACTAACCACTGTTTCCCTTTGTTTTCGTTTTTGTGTCCACAGCCTCTCAGACTCGAAATCAAGGTACTGCTGTCTGAGTCTTGAATTCACGTTCATTGTTCCTGATGCGTTTGTTCTTTTATGTTGGAGTGACGGTTTTCTTCCAATTATCTGTTATCAGAGGAAGCTCGCGCAAAGATCAGAGAGGGTAAAGTCTGTCGATCTGCATCCTACGGAACCATGGTATTGCGCAGTCTTTGTACTTGAGCTTTGTACTCTTTTTCCTCTCCCTAAGGCGATTTAGTTTTGCTAGATTCCCTCTGTACATTTATTTGCACAGTATAGGTACAATTATTTCACCTCCGTGTCGCCTTTATCTCTGATGCATTATTTTGAATCGCAGGATCCTTGCGAGTTTGTACTCGGGCACTGTTTGTATCTGGAACTACCAGTCACAGGTATGGAATTAAAGTATAGTTTTCTTATAGATGATTCTTTTTGTGCTTAGAGTGTTGTGTATTCACTTGTCAGTTGAAAGAAAAAGTCAAAGGAGTGGCCCAGTTTAAAGCATTCTTGTCAGGGTTTTTTATGCATTTCTGTCATCTATTCAGTCGGTAAAAGAAAGTCATTTGAGATAAAATTAAGCTGAGCGTGCACATTACTAATACTTAATTCAATTCAAGATCCTTGTAATAGATGCTCGATTTAAGTTAATTCTTTTGGCTTGAATGCAATGGTTATTGGACTTACTCGATATGAATAGATGACTAGAAACAAGGTGACGCTCAAGCTCTTTTGAATTTAAAATATAATTAAGTGTGTAATTCCCTATGGTACTCATGGTGAATTCAGTTTGCGCTTGCATTCTAGACACTGAATCAAGTTAAAAAGTTACTTGTCTACTTTTAATGAGCTTGTACTTGAATAAAATTGCCTAAACTGCTCGAGCATGGCCTAAACGAACTCAACTTGATAGAGTTCCAGCAAGTCAAATGGACTTCGAGAAAAATAAGAGCAGCAGATAATTAAGGACATCTCACATTATTTTATTCATATCATGGGCCTTTATTATTGATGTCTCCTAATGACTAACACTGGCCAATATGAACTTCTGTCCGGCATAAGATCAGATGACAATCTTTGAAGCTTCTGCATACATCTTTTTTTTTTTTTATGCAAGAAATTTGGTTAGTTGGTGGTCTCTCTGCAGATAGGACAGAATTTGTTGATTATGGCCACTGTGTCACTATGAAATCTTCATTTGATTAGCATTTTTCAATTGTCTTATTTGTTTAATATGTTCTAGCCAACTGCTCTGAAAACTCTACATATTTTTGAAAAACTGTCATTGCTTTGTGCTTTTGATGATATGTTGAATTCACGGAGAAGCTTTTCTTGGAGGAGTAATGCTAAGATATATTGGTAGTATGCACTGTTGCATGAAGTTTAAATGTATGTCGATGATGTGGAGTATCTTAGCTTATCTTGATTTTGGATGGGCAATTTTGCTAACTTAAACTTTCTTGATGCTATTAGGTTATGGTGAAATCTTTTGAAGTCACCGAGCTTCCAGGTACTTAGTACATGATTTAATTGCATTTGCACTTTCTCGAGAGGGATTGCTGTTGCCTGGACATTCTGTTACCAGCAATTTTCTTATCAATGCTTTCTGAAGTCCTTGCCATTTGTATGCAGTTAGATCAGCCAAATTTATTGCACGGAAGCAGTGGGTTGTTGCTGGAGCTGATGACATGTTTATTCGTGTTTACAATTACAACACCATGGACAAGACAAAGGTGTTTGAGGCACACACAGATTACATTAGGTGTGTGGCTGTCCATCCCACTCTCCCATATGTGCTCTCATCATCTGATGACATGCTGATCAAACTCTGGGACTGGGAGAAGGGATGGGTGTGTACTCAAATATTCGAAGGACATTCCCATTATGTCATGCAAGTGACATTTAACCCAAAAGACACCAATACTTTTGCTAGTGCATCACTTGATCGTACCATAAAAGTAAGAACTGAAACTTTTTGTTATTTCCTGCTTGTGGTTTTTGCTTTAATTGGTAGTAATGCTGATTCTACTATATTATCTTTTGCAGATCTGGAATCTTGGCTCACCTGACCCAAACTTTACTCTAGATGCTCATCAGAAAGGAGTCAATTGTGTGGATTACTTTACTGGCGGTGATAAACCATATCTTATTACTGGTTCTGATGATCATACTGCAAAGGTGTGATACGTACTCTCTTTGGGCGATGCATTAGTTCTGCATCCATACCATTGTTATTCACGTTTTGGTTGTATTGATCAGGTCTGGGATTATCAGACCAAAAGTTGTGTCCAGACATTGGAGGGCCATACACATAATGTCTCAGCTGTGTGTTTTCACCCTGACCTGCCTATAATAATTACTGGTTCTGAGGATGGTACAGTTCGCATATGGCATTCAACTACTTATAGGTGAGTTCAATTGAGGGCATAAGATGTCATGTTAAATTCGAATTGTTTTTCTTTTTCCCCATTATCTGTATTGGACTGTACATGGTTCATAGCCCAACGTATGCACAAAATAATGAGCATACTATCAATCGCTTGGATCCTATGTGGTCCAAACATAAGTCTGTCATAGTGTAATGTAAGCAATCGAATTCTTAAATTTACAATTTGATATATGGAGCTTAAGTGCTTTAATTCTAGTAAATGCGAAATCCATCAATTTTTGTATAGAACTATTATTTTGAATGCACGATTCATGTAGCCTTTCTCTGTTCATCTTGCTAAACAACAATTGGTGTGGAACTATGTCCATTATCTGCATTTCTTTTCTTGACTGTTATTATTGGCACTTGTCATTCTCGTGTTTTTTTATCTGAAGTTTTGTTGTGACGTATTGAGTCTGTGCAATCCTACTTGATGTAACCAATTTCTTGACAGGCTTGAGAACACATTGAATTACGGGCTGGAAAGAGTTTGGGCTATTGGGTACATGAAGGGATCGCGCCGGTAAGTTTTAACATTGAATTCGCTACTTATTTAGCTTGATTACTATAGGTTTTTTGCTGTCTAAGCTATTAACTTCTCTTTGGAAGATTTGGTGGTTGATTTTGCAATTTCATTTGAAATTGTCTTCAACTTTTTTATTTGCTTAGAGAATACAAAAACAATATAAAGGAACAGGTCAACAGCCATGTTTCTGTAGTTCTCCTGCATAGTGTTTCAGCATATTTAAGATGCTTTTGTCTGTAGTTAATACACGTCATTTTCTTTCAAGTTATTGCATGTTGTCTCTTATCTTTATAATAAGTTGCGTACAAATAGGGTAACTAGAGCTCTCCTTACAGGGTTGTGATTGGATATGACGAAGGAACCATCATGGTTAAACTTGGTCGGGAGGTTCCTGTGGCTAGTATGGACAATAGTGGGAAGATTATTTGGGCGAAGCATAATGAAATTCAGACAGTAAATATTAAGAGCGTGGGAGCAGATTATGAGGTTTGAGGCACCTAAAATAATGCATTGTTGTAATAGATGTGTTTTATTAGATTTTCACAAATTTTTTTCTTCCTTTAGATTACTGATGGAGAGAGACTGCCATTGGCTGTTAAGGAGTTGGGGACCTGTGATCTTTATCCTCAAGTAAGTTCCGATACTGTAGGTACTTTGTCATTGAAAGATAGTCTCCATTATGACATGGGGTCCCTCACACTTCTGAAAAATGTGGGCTCTGGTAGCAACTTAGTGTATCTTCACTGAGAAAATATTTTGTTCAGAAGTTTTCTTAGCTGTTATTTTGGAATTCTGTTTTGAACATCATGACTTTTAGTTCCTTCAAGTTGTGTTTTTAACTCAGCTGTGATTAGAGTGCGTTTCTGCAGCGTTTGAACTTTATCCTTTGGAAAGATTTGCAATTAATTTTGAATGGCCTGGCATGCAGTTTCTGGTGAAAGTTTGAACTATGTTTCACCGTCCAAAGTAGGTACTATTTTGACAATGTGTGGGAAATGCAGAGATTAATGAATTTTGAATTGGCTATTTACCTGTATGTTGTGTGCTTATTGTCAAGAACATGCTGAATTTTTCATCTAAATGGCTTCTGTATTTTTGAAGTATGGCAAGTTTTTTTAATGCATTCCATCTATCTTAAAGATATTTGCTATTTTCAGAGCTTGAAGCACAACCCCAACGGGAGGTTTGTTGTTGTTTGTGGAGATGGCGAATACATTATATACACTGCATTGGCATGGAGAAACAGGTCCTTTGGTTCTGCGTTGGAGTTTGCCTGGTCATCTGATGGAGAATACGCTGTTAGAGAAAGTACTTCAAAGATCAAAATTTTCAGTAAAAATTTCCAGGTTTGTATTTCCAGGTCAGAGATGATGGGGTTTTTATGGTTCTTATTGGTGGAGATTCTGGAAGTCCTGGTTGAGTTGTTTTCTACTAGCTTTTCTTTTCTTTTAGTAAACACGGTGGCTGAAGCTTAATTTTCCCAATTTTTCTGTTTTTATGTCAATTTATCCTGCTCTTTGTCAGTTTCTAAGTCTGCCATTGTTTGTGTCATCTTAAATGACTCGCGAAGCTCAGAGTTTCTTCTGGTCATGGGTGATTTTTTATTAGTTAATGTCCCGTGTTCTGAACCTGTACGAGATTTTCTGTAGATGGATTAATGTTATCTATTGCATGATTTGGAGGATGGCAATGGAATATAACAGAGGTCAATTTTCAGGAAAAAAGAAGTGTTCGGCCAACCTTCTCGGCGGAGCGTATTTACGGTGGAACATTGTTGGCAATGTGCTCCAATGACTTCATCTGTTTCTATGATTGGGCTGAATGCAGGTTGATCAGAAGGATTGATGTCAGCGTGAAAGTAATGTCACTGGATACCTTTGTCATTTCTATGCATGTTTCAGCCACACTTCACTGCCTTCCTAACACGTTGCTCTGCTGTTTCAGAACCTCTACTGGGCTGACAGTGGCGATTTGGTGGCCATTGCCAGTGATACATCTTTCTATATCCTGAAGTACAATGTAAGGATTTCATGTTCTACATTTCTCATTGTTCTATCATCTCTGTGTCGATACTTGAATAGTTCTGGGAGACTGGACTACTCATTGGGTAAATTTATTGTCTATTGACATCTAGGTTATGTTTTGTTTTGCAGAGGGATGTAGTTTCTTCTTTTCTGGACAGTGGAAAAGTGGTAGATGAACAAGGAGTTGAAGATGCCTTTGAGCTTCTGCACGAGACCAATGAACGTGTCAGGACTGGTATTTGGGTTGGTGATTGTTTCATCTACAATAACTCTTCCTGGAGACTTAATTACTGTGTTGGTGGCGAGGTATAGTATCTTCATCTTGTTCCCCTATATTGCTCTTATCTTTCTCTCCTTGCAACTTTCTTATCATTTTGTGATATTACATTATCGTTTGATAATCTTCTTGACCGATCTATTATGTCAGGTGACAACGATGTTTCATCTGGACAGGCCCATGTACTTGCTAGGATATCTTGCAAGTCAAAGCCGGGTGTATTTAATAGACAAAGAATTTAAGTGAGCACGTATTTTGTAATTCTCTGAGTGTGAGTTTCACATGGCCAACACTCACCAAGCTTTTGTTGGTTTCTCATACTATTTGTGCAGTGTCATGGGATACACTTTACTTCTCAGCTTGATTGAGTACAAGACTCTAGTGATGCGTGGGGATTTTGAGAGGGCAAATGACATTTTACCTTCCATTCCGAAAGAGCACCATAACAGGTAAAGCGATACCCAACATTGAGAAAAGTTTTTTTTGCACACTCTATATGTGTGAAGACGCCGTAAATATTTCAAAAATAATAACTCAATGCCATTGACATTTCGTTATTGATTGCTGCCTTGGCCATGTATTATTCAATGCAATGGAATAGTCTCTCCTTCCTTGGCCTCGTCAGCACATGCAATTTCTAATACTGATTATGACGTTTTAACATTTTCATTTTCTCTTCTAACTTCAATTTGGAATTCATGTCACATTACAGTGTGGCCCGTTTCTTGGAATCACGAGGTATGGTAGAAGATGCTCTTGAAGTAGCCACAGACCCAGATTATAGATTTGAACTGGCCATTCAACTTGGCAGATTGGGGATTGCAAAGGTGAGTGAAGTCTTTCATCACCTGAAGTGTCACCAGAGAACTTAGAATTGTATTAGTAGAACCTGTTGTAAAGGCAGTGAAATTGCTACAGAAGACCTACTTTGCCCGTATTAGCTGTTATGTCAATACAATTTCATTTGCTTGGTTACAGGAAATTGCTGCAGAAGTCCAGAGCGAGTCGAAGTGGAAACAGTTGGGAGAATTAGCCATGTCTACTGGAAAGGTTCTTTTTATGTTGAACACAATTTTTCTGGTTCTAGATATAGTCACTGCAATTTTGTTAAACCCATTATGAGAATCTATATTGCCCATAGTCTTTTTGATTGATCAAATTCCATCAGACGATGCAACCATTAAAGCTGGATTTATAAATGAATCTAATCTTTAAAGGGGAAATGAAAATTTTGTTAATATGAAAGACTATTGAATTGGTAAACAAGAGAGGGGCCCACCCCCCCGGGGGGCGCTTTAGGAAGTTCATTTTCTGGTAACTGAATATTTTTTTTTTTCGGTTGCAAGTTTTGTTGAAGCTGTGCATAATTTTTAGGGCGCAAAAGTGCGTTTTTGCATAAACTAAACCTCTTTCCTTTCGTTTGATCCTGGTGATCTTATTGTAGCAAGGATTGTGTAGGAAAATAATGTGATGGTAGATGAGATTCAATGAACATTTAGTCTCGATCTGAGCTGGAGTTTTCGGATGTGTGTTAGACTAGACTCTTCAATATTTATTTCCTTCTGTATCTCTAAACATTTGCACTGAGAAGATATTATTGTTGTTATTATTATTATTTTTATGGTTTTTATCAACTTTTTTTAAGATTTGGCTGAGTTTACATTATTCTGATTGTCATGATTAATTGCAGTTGGATATGGCAGAAGAGTGTATGAATCACGCGATGGATTTGAGTGGTTTATTACTGCTTTACTCTTCCTTGGGTGATGCGGAAGGAATTTTAAGACTTGCATCCCTTGCTAAAGAGCAAGGAAAGAACAATGTTGCATTTTTATGTCTGTTTATGTTGGGTAAATTGGAAGACTGCCTCCAGCTGTTGATAGATAGGTAATCCTTATTTTATTGACTTAAAAGTGCCTCCACGAGTGCCATACTGAATATGAAATGTCAATCAAACCATTCTTTTTGGCAGCAATCGGATACCCGAGGCTGCTCTGATGGCGCGATCTTATCTGCCTAGCAAAGTTTCAGACATAGTTGCTATCTGGAGAAAAGACCTCAATAAGGTAACTTATTTCTGTTTTCGTTTCCTGATTGTGCAGCAACTGGTGCTTGTTATTGATTGCCTTGATATATACTGTTTACTTGTAAACAAGCAAAGCTTTTCCTGAGTTTCCCCAATGCCTGTTTCATTGTGTTACATTTAGATCCTAAGTTTGCTATAGATACTTATAAAGGTTTTCTCCCCTATTAAGCTATCTTGACTATTTGTTGGGAGTTCTGCTCATATTTCAGTTATTTTGCCCTGTTAGATGCAGCATCATAATAGATGCTTTCCTTCTAGGTATTTCAAATGAGTTTGAATCCAATTGCTTGTCCATTTTAGTTATACTAAGTTGATAACTTATATATAGTGTGGCTGATGTACTCACTTGTTGACAAGTCATTTTATTCTTTTACTCAGCAGTCACTGTGAATGTTTTTTTGATACTGTGGTAGTATATGTTGCTTAGTACTAAATATGCAACACACTTAATGACAGGTTAATCCAAAAGCTGCTGAATCTTTGGCTGATCCGGAAGAGTATCCAAATATGTTTGATGATTGGCAAGTAGCACTTTCGGTTGAATCCAAAGTTGCAGAGACCAGGTAATAAGAATGTATTATTTCTGCAAATATTATCTCTCTTTATGTCAATATAGTTTTGAAGTCTAACTGGGATCTGCTTATGTCCTCTTCTTTCTGAGCACTTTCATTTTTCCAGCTCCTTTTAGTATTTGACTCCCATAAATTGAGCTGTTTCTTTAGTTGTCTCGTCTTCTCTTGCATGATATGGCAACACATTTTTCCTATTTAGTTGTTTCTAGTCACATGCTTCATTTCTGGGTTAAAGATTGTCCTTGTGTTGTTCAACAGGGGTGTTCATCCTCCAGCGGAAGAATATCTCAATTACGCTGATAGATCACATAGTACTCTTGTAGAGGCTTTCAGAAACATGCAAGTGGATGAGGAAAATGAACCTCTCGAAAATGGTGACTCAAATCATGAGGTACATTAAAGAATCCTTTATTTTGTTAGAGTATCTTTATTCTCCTGTCCGATATTTGGGTAAAAAATTGATCAGGTTATCATGCTTCTATTATAATATGGAAGTTGACATACATTCACTGAAATTTATTATCTATAAATGAATTGTTTTCCACCTAAATATGAAATCTTTCGATTCAGCCTTTAAAAAATGAGGGAAGAAGGGCCTACTTAATAATGCATTTGTGTAGGTCACTGAAGTAGATGGAGAGGAACAAAATGCTGAGGAACATTATGCAGAAGAAGAGAGCCAAGAGGAGGCTGTCGTAGTGGATGCCGATTCTAATGACGGTGCCGTACTCGTTAATGGCAACGAGGCTGAAGAAGAGTGGGGTACGAATAATGAAGGAACTCCGTCGGCCTAAAAGCAATTGGTTGGGCCAGTGTGAAAATCCAAATTTTGTCCCTGGTGATTAATTGATTCTAAAGTGCCATTTCCAACTCCCATTTACACAAGATATTTCTGCATTTTGAGTTGTTTGACATTATTTAGATTTTTAGAGTATACTTTCTTTTCGTTGATGGAAATCGGGAAATTCATCATAATGATAGATGTTAATATAGGACTTATCCTGCTAGTGCTGCGTCTGCTCCTATAATATTCTGAATATGCTTTGAGAGGCTGTTTATGAATGGCTCATGGCAAAAGAAGTCGGGATATTATTTGACCTTCTCCTTTTCTTCATTCCTGCTATGGGTAAAGGAGCTATACGAAATCATAACGTCTCACTGTATTGTTCTTTGTTTACTCAAAATTGGAATTGTTCTGTTTTTCTCTGAATTTTAGGTCTTTTGTAATTGCTTACTACCCAACTGACCCCTGGTTTAAGAACCGTCAGGTGGCTGGTAACTCCTAGAATCTCAATACCTCTTGAGTTTGATAAAAGGGCTTATATTATTGCATGAGATGCATCTTGGTCAATTAGAGCTGGAACTTAGTCTTATAAATAGACATTTTTCATCATATCAACTATATACCCTGAGTGCAGTCATTGCCTGTAGCATGGCTTTAATTCTATTGAGATACCAATGTGCTCTTCTGGCCTTTTCCATTAATCTGGGAGAAAATACTTGCTTACTGTTTGGTGCTATTAGAGGTATATTAGTGCCATTTCAGACTTAGTGGTAAGATACATGTAAATGTCGCTAAAATAGTTTTGGTGAATTTTGAGCTTTGAGCCATTTTAATTCAACTGCCTATGATGTTCATGACGTGCTTTGCTTTGCAAATGGCAACTTAATATCTGAATCAAGTGTTTCCTTAATTCAACTGCCAAGGATCTAGTTACTTTTTGTCTCTATTTTATGTTGTTGCATCTGGTTATTTTTCCTTGTGAGGTGGATGTCAATGGTTCTAGAATTGGTTCTTACATTTCTTTTACCTTTCTTGGCAGTGCTCACGCCACATCATTAGTTCCCCTATCTTTGAGAGAATTCCTTGCCGCTGTACTATCCTTAAGGTGATAACAAGTACTTTCAATTGGCTGATGGGAGAGGGTTGGTGGAAAAGAGATTTGGACATGCTCTGCACATTTCAATCCTATTCTGTGGAAGTTTGAGAGTCACGAGCTTTTTATGGCGCTAGTTCATTTATGGAAAGCGTGCTTAGCTAGGGCAGGATACATTTGTAGGAAGTGTACGTGGCGGATTTTGTTGTAGAGTATAATATGTTGAAGAACTACTGATCAGGAGTAATTTTGATGATTATTTGATTGGTGTTTGTCCCAAGATACATACCTTGGCAATGAATTGGAGCATTCTTGCTTAGGGTACAAAGCTTGTGAGGATCACATCTTCAATTGGAAGTGGAACTACAGTATGTTCCACAAGGATTTTATTATTGGAAAAATTGAAAATAAATTCGGTAAGATCTTTGGGTTATATCCAACCATACACAAATTTGCTTCCTTTTTCCTCCCTGTTCTACTTCACTGCAGGTATTCCTGAAAAGCGATCACTAGGACTTTTCTCTATATCGGGTGATGCCGATAATTTAGGGACTCGAATTATGTATTGCTCAGCGTCTTGAGTCTTAGTTTCGGTTGCTCTCTTTTTCTTGTTACATTCCTTGAGGATGAGGAGTTGTTTTCTCATCAATACTTTCCCAGTCACTGCGAATTGGCTGGATTCCGAAGACGGAACCGTGTTATTAGTCATCCAATCTGTCAGCTCTTGCACTTTATTATGGTTTTCCGAATCCTTTTTTTATCGTGATTATCGTCATCTTCCCTGTTAGGGGTTTTACTGTGCAGTTTCCGCCTTGGTAGTCTAAGGTCCTTCAGGCGAAATGCGTTTACATCATGCGTTCTTCGTTGCGGTAGAGGAATTCGATCACTTGCCTGAATCCCGCCCTATAGCAAAGCAAATGATTCTCCCTTTTAATGTTTGCTTATTTGAAAAGTCCTGGTGCTTGGATCTACCTTTGTTAGGCATGCTAATGCTGAAAAGCTAAACCAGCAATCCGAAAATTCTGAAATTTACCAAAAAAAAAAGTCTTTAAACTTATTATAATTGTGTTAGTTAAGTCCTAATATTATTTTCTTTGGGCCAATTGAACCTTAAATCTTTTACAATTTGTGTCGATTCGGTTAAATGCAGCGAAAATTTGATCGGCTAATGCTGACGTGGCATTATCGATGCTAAAGGAAACAATTTTTAATAATATTTTTTTTTTATATTTTTGACAGCTTTTTAATTATTTTTTCCTTTTTTTTTCCCCTCTTCCTCCTCCTTTTGGTTGGTTGCTTGGCTGAAGTGACCTCACTGGCCAATGGGGAGGCTTGCTTCGTCATCGCTAGGCGAGGTCGAGCTCGCTTAGGCACCGACAAAGGTGGTCATGGCCTCAGTAGCTACAAGCAAGGTTGACTTTTCCGCAGTCGGCAAGGCCAAGGCAATGCTAGCCTCGCTTATATTCGAGTGAAGTGCCTCGCTTATGGCCCTTAGGCCTCACTCGCGTATGGGGAAGGGCAAGCTAAGGTTGCAACACTCAATAGCCATTATGGGGAAGGAAAGCTAAAGAAGGAAGAAGAGGAAGAATAAAAAAAATAAAAAAATAATTTTTTATTAAATATTGTCTATGTCAACGTAACTTAGGTTGCTCATGACAACGTTTGTTTCTTAGCTGGGGAAAAGTTTTTTTTCAGAAATAGTTCTTTTCTATTTCTATTTGGGGGAACAATTTCTGAGTAAAATAAGGTATTTGATAACTACACAAAATTTCTACTCCAGAAATAGAAAAAGAATAGAAATGCGTTTGGTACGAAATAATTTCTTTTTTGTATTTATTCGTTTTTTATTCTTGGTCACGGATCGCCGATCGCTGATTGTTGGCCGCCGCTGCTCGTTGCCGCCCATCATGCTGCCCATCGCCGCCGTTGCACGATCACCGGCTGCCGATCGTTACTGCCGATCGCTGCCGCACAGCCCATCGGCCGCCACCGACCGCCGGCGGTCGATGGTGGCTCCGGGCGATTGGAGGTGGCCGCGACAAGAGAGAGGAACAAAAGAAAAATAAAAAGGAAAATTGGCGTATTTCTATAAATGGTTCCTAGGAACAAGAAGCAAATATATATATATTTTTTTTTGTTTATCGTTTCTGCTCCAAATCTATTTCCGGGCTAACTTTCTCTTTTGGGAACAGAAAAAACAACTTGGCGTTAAAAACGGATTTATTTTTTTTTTTTGTTCCAGGAAACAAAAAAACAAAAATTGTGAAAAGCGAAACGTTGTCGTACGAGACCCTAGTGTCCATATTAGCGTCGATTAGCCAAAATTGATTGGATAAATTAAATTGATATAATTGTAAAATGTTTAAAATTGAATTGACACAATTGTAATAAATTTACGATTTTTTTAGTAATTTTTATGTAAATCTATAAATATGATACATTTATGATACATTTTACCAAAAATAGAAAAAGTAGACGAGGTACAACCAGACATCTAAAACGGTCTTTCTAGTGTGGTCGAATCGGATTGGGTAAACCTGCTTCGACGATGATAGGATTGGGGAGCTTGTGATCTCCATCTCTAGTTGATTTTCTACATGTGATTTACTCAAAAGATAATTGCATAAATGAAAATATCGAGCGTTGCAATTTTTTTGAACTCAAACTCTATTATTTATACCAGATGGCAAACTAAATTAAATGGTGCCAGAGGAGAAAACGTATCTCAATAAAGTCTCTTGTCATGCGAACTTCAACTCTTATTTCCATCTCGAGTCTCATTTCCATAATTTAACATAAGATGGTAAAATTCAGGATTTACTCTCATAAAGTCAATAGACCAAGAAGAAATAGTAACTCACATGTCTGTATATTCATTGCTTTTCCAATAGCCTATTTCGAGTGCCTTTGCCATTGAAAGGTTTTCACGCCGTATAAAATTTCAATAATGGTAATTTTTTTGGAAGAAAAACGAGATATCAAGAAATAGTAAAAAGTCCCATGAACTCCAACAAAAAAAAAACGCATTACGACGTGTCTACTACTTTTGGGATAGCTACTTCGATTTTTTTTTTTTTTTTCTCGATCGGTAGATTTTACGATAATATAAAAATGTAATGATAAATCTGAAAAAAAGGAAGAAGAAGGAGAAGGGAAAAGCAGCTCTAGATCGACGTGTCAGGACAAACCCAATCAACAAGCGCGAACCAGAAAGCGTCGGGGGAACATTGGGGGGGGGCGAAAGCCCCAAAATACCCCCCCAAGGAGCACCCCTGCGATTTCACTTTTGACAGAGTATCCAAGTACTATCCTTCCATCGCCCTTCTCTCTCTCTCTCTCTCTCTCTCTCTATGCTCATCTGATGACGCGCACCCACAAAAATCTCCCCCCCTTTCTTTCTCTCTCTCTAAAAATCTAGGGTTTCCTTCGGGAGGAATCATTTCTCCGATTGCACCCGACCCCCTCTCCCCCTGATTCATCCAATTTCGAGCCCTAATCGCGATTGCCGCTTCGGCGTCGAGAATTCTCGGGGATTGCCATTGGTGCGGGATTTAGCAGTTTCGGTGCTTTCTTCTCTTTCCGTCTTCTGCAAGTTTCGATTTTTTTTTTTTTTTTTTTTGGGGGCGACAGTGGCTTACGCTTGCGTATCCGTTCCGGTAGGTGCGTGATCGTCGAGAAACGTTACCTGTCGTTCGATCTGTTGAAGATTTTGTTTCCTCCTCTCTCTATTTCGTGGTGTCGGCGATTTGAGGCTGTGGCGTTCGGTTTGAAGTCGAGTTGATGGCTACGGAGAGGGAGGATGAGGTGGATTACGAGAGCGATCCCGAGGAGACGAAGCAGTCGCTGGCGATGCGGAGGCGGAGAGCCGCGAGCGACGACGAGGAGAGCGAGAAGGAAGAGGAGGCGCCGGAGGGGGTAGGAGGAGGAGGAGGAGGCGGAGGAGGTGGAGGAGGGAAGGAATCTCGAATGGGTCGGATTCGCTCCGAGGATTCCGACAGCGAGGGCGGGGCCGCCGATTATGACGACGAAGAGGGCGAGTTAGAGGAGGAGGAGGAGGAATTGGATGGAGAGGAGGAAGAGGAGGAAGGCAATTATGAGGATGCGGAGGAGGCGATTGATGAGGAGGAAGTGAATGGGCGTGTTGGGGAAGTGGAGAGGAATGACGTCGTTGACATGGGGCATGAGGAGGAGAAAGAGGCAGTGGCTCGAGATGCCAGGGGTGAGGGTCAGGTAGCCGTGGATGAGTCTCTGGGCGAGTCGGGGGAGGATCAGGCAGAAGATCAGGTGGAGAAGAAGGAGAACGAGCCTTATGCGGTACCCACTGCTGGGGCTTTTTACATGCACGATGATCGATTTCGGGACAATGCAGGTGGCCGCAACAGGTAATGCTCGTAAATATATCTTTTGAGTTAACGAGTGTCATTGGACTGTTGGGTGTCGGCTATGTTCATCTTTATGGCTTTCATGAGTATAATTTGATAGACTCTGTGATAGACGCAAGTGGGATGAGGCAGGGTTATGGCTTTGACAGTTTTTTTCCTTGGTGCATTGTTGATTATGTACGAATGTCTTGCTAGTAGGAGGGATATCCTAGGACTTCATTTGTTATTTATGAGTGTTTGAGCTGTGGATGTCGGAACCTTTGGTGGAATTTTTGTCTTTTTTATGGTAGACATTTGATAAGTTGGAAATGTGAAGAGACTGTTACATAGGCAGTAGATTTATTGTTCTAGATATGGTTTAATTTTGTCAAATTAATTATGGTACCATGACTTTGTAGTGTGGTTTTCGGATAAGGATTTACTAATCTGTGAGTACGGAGAACGTGTCATTGTATGGGTGAAGTGGTGTTTGCTTCGGTATTTGGACAATGTTTAACAGGTGGGTCTGCTATGCCCCCCCAAAGAGGGTCAGATCTGCTATAGTTCTCTAGACTTTGTCGGGTAAGTACGGAAAACATAGTGGGTCTGTGCTGGCAGATTTTGTTTGATATCGCTGAGGAGTCTATGCAACCGATCACCCACATGAATTCATCTATCAGTTTGTCAGTCTTTTGCCTGATTAAAATTATAGCATGGAACATATTGGATCAACATGAACCCCCTCACCATGTACATTTTGTTTTTGTTCTTAACAAGCAGATCTTTTTCCTAATGTCATTCTTTATGGACCCTTTATTTTTCTAGCTGGCATTTTTAAAGACGATCCTACATTGTTACTTACATTCTTCTGGTTTAGGATGATGTTGTCAAGAGCAAGACCAGTGTTCTTTCTGCTCATTTCACCAGTGCATGTAGTGAGGCATGAGTGTTGTTTTCTCTTTGTAATCTCTTCGCACATCACTTTGTATGAGTATTACTATCCTGCGTTATATATTTTTCTGTCTTTTATAGGTTTTAAGATTCAGGAAAAGACCTCTCATTTACTTTCCACGCGTATCCTCTTTGTTTAGGCGGACTTTTGGTGGTAGGAAGCTGTGGGAATCAAAGGATGAAAGGAAGTGGGGCCATGACAAGTTTGAAGAGTTGACCATGCAAGACAGGCGCTATGATGAGGTGGGTATATGCTTAGGAGTGGTGCTTTGTTGTCAAGAGCATGTTTTGAGGTGAATTGATCCTTACCTCTTGCTTTATTGTCATGACATCTAGAGAAGGAGGAATTCCAGAGGTAATTATCGAGGTCGTGGTAGAAACCGGGGTGTTGAGCGTGGATATGTTAGAGGGAACAGAGCAAGAACTTTTGATAACAATAGTCCAGCTGGCACAGGTAATAACAGTGGCAATCAAAACCAAGTACCTAGAGGCGTGAGAGGGAGAGGGCCTAGAAGATATGAAAGTTCTCTCAAGAAGAGCAGTCATGCACCTTCAAATTATAACAAACAGTGAGTACTTTCTTGTATGTTTGTGTTAATTAGTTGTTTCTTCCTGCTAAAGCTAATACTCCAATATGTTTCTGGTCACCCAAAATTTCAGATACAAAAAGCCTCTTGAAGAAGCTTCACAAGATAACTCGGGGCAAGTGTTTACATCCACTTTGAATACAGAAGCTGATCCAGCTCCTGCGAAAAAACATATTGCTTCGAGTTTGAATTATGCTTCTCCACCTTTTTATCCTTCCAGCTCTTCTAGTAAGGATATTGCTTCAACACAGAAAAAGGATGTGCAAGTTGGAAATCTTAATAGGAACAATCGTGCTTCTGTGGTGGATGACAATTTTTCTGGGCCTCCTTCTGGTGCATCTTTACGAGGAAAGAACATAGCTAATTCAGTTGGCATCGATAAGCTCTCCATCGATGATCCTGTCATTACTTCTGCTGCGAAACCTTTGGCCACTTTGCATGTTGCTCCTACTGGTTCATCTGTCAACACTTCTCAGTCTTTTCAGACTAAGGCTCAAGGAAGGGCGATGGCTCCCCCCGCGGGACGGATGCCTTATCAAAATAACCCTTCCCAGGGCCAAAGCAATAGATTATCGCCACAAGTGCAGGTCCATGCTGGTCAGAGAAGTGCTGCCCCAAATAGAGTTCAAACTTCCTCTCAAGTGCCAGGACATCGTCCTGGTAGTGGATCTCAAGCTTCCTCTCCGCCTAAAACAGCTGCTTCCGTAAATTCATATGAAACTGCAGAGATGGAATCTTCTTCTGAACCAAGCAAGTCAGCTGGGGCTTTGGTTGGAAAGGGAAAAGGCAGTGTTCAAGGAGGTGGGAGGGGCTCTTTTGTTTATAGTGGTGCTCATGTCATGGGGGCTGGTGGGAATATGGGTGTTGGTCATGGTGACCAAAACTTCCCTGGTACTCCAGCATTTTTACCCGGTAAATTTCTTGCATCTTTTTATTTTCTTCTGTTATTTTGAAGTTCAGTGAAATATTTGATTTAATCAGCAGTCATCACCCCCACAGAGTTTTTCATCTTTTGTGATGACTTTTTTGTCCTTTTGTTTGATCATAAAATTACGATTGCCCAAGTGTTTCTGTAGCAGCGACCTAGAGTAAGGATTTTTATCTTAGTTGAGGGACTTGATTGCAAGGACCATTCTACTTATAAATTTCTGGTTAACATGAAGGATATGCATTTGCAGATTTGGTTCCTTATTCCTTTTAGCTTACAAAAATTTATCTTGTTATGCTGATGAATGGCTTGCAGTTATGCAATTTGGTGGTCAGCATCCTGGAGTCCCGGCTGTCGGCATGGCATTTCCGGGATATGTTGCCCAGCCCCAACTTGGTATGGGGGGAAATTCTGAGATGACATGGTACGGTAATCTGTCTTATATTGCCACGTTTCTTTCCAGTTGCTTTCTCCAGTTTACTAAAGTCTTATGTGTGCAGTAAGACTGATCAGTTGGCTCTCGTTGAGCTGTTTCTGAAGTTCATGCTAGATTGTCCACCTTATTAAGTGTCTTGTTCAAGCACACAAATGCAAAGTCATTGGCTTGGACTCGGTCAGAGGACATTAGAATACATTGAGCACCTATATATATGTCGTATTGTGTTTATGCAGAATGTTTACTTTTAACTTTTTCATAACTAGTGCTTAGTCCGAGACTTTTGTGCTCTGTAATTACAGAAATACTCAAGTTGTAAATTATTTTCATTGTCATCAGGTTACCTGTACTCGCGGGTGCCGCAGGAGCTTTAGGGGCTACATATTGTTCACCTTACCTTGCTGTTGATGGTGCTTATCATGCTCCTTCAGGGCAGACAACTTCAATGGGCACGACAAGGTTAGTTTTTTTCCCAGGGATTGCATAAGGCGGTTTTAGCATTTGTTGTGATGTTCATTCAGTATTTACAACTTGTTTCAGCTACATATTGGTTTTCCATGCTTGAAGATGTGATATCTTGATTCGCAAGTGGAAAAATGGAGTAGACGTATAGTATTTAACTATTGAAAAAACTTGCGTGCCTATCTAAACATTGAAATTAGAGGTTATTCTTTCTATGTTTAGACTTTGACCGCCATCTTCCAAAAACTTGACAGAAGAAAGATTCGTATCACTATTGGATCGAATAGTCTTATGAAAACAAGAAACAGATTAAATGGGATTTTAGAGGAAAATCACTTTAAGAAGGTAGTACACTTCATTGAAACAAAAATCCTGCGCTCATATCATTGCTGGTTTGTTCCAAATGCCTAATCCAAAAGGAATGTGGAGTCTATATTTCAAACAAAGTCGACTTTAACAGTTTGACATGTTGGTGTCTTGGCTGGCTTATTTTGCAGTCATATATACTCCTTTTCCCTTGATGTTTCAAGATCATGTTATTTGACATGAGTGTGGAAAGTATCGATCCATTCTTTTTCTATAACATGGGAGTTCTGGGAAAATGATGCTGAGACTTGGTTGCCTCTGTGTTTTCATATGCAGCAAGGAAGGTCAGCCAAACAAACCGAACTCTGAATGGAAACCCTCTCAGAAACCTGGTAGGAGATGAGCACACACATTTGCAGTTTCACTCTGTCTATGTTGGCTTGAACTTAGTTGAAATTTTAAGTTTGTAAAGTGATTTAGGATATGAAATTGAAAATACCAATGGTTGTGTGCAGAACTTGTAAGTGAGGAACATGGACAGCGACAAAATAAACCTCGTAGGCAAGTGCAAATCTCTATTTATTTAGACTCTGAAGCATTTTTTTAAATCCCACCCCCACCCCCCCCCCCCAAAAAAAAAAAAAAAAAAAAAAAAAAAAAAAAAAAAACGCACACGCCCACATTATGCCTCAAATTTGATGTTATCTTTGCATGTGCAGATACTCAGAGATGAATTTCGGCCAGTGAAGCATCAATAATGTGCAGACTGAATTAGCAAGTTTAAGGTCGAGATTTTCCCAAATGTTCTTTGGGCTGATTGGTGCTCTATGAATCTGAACCAACAATCATCTGCTCTTGCAGGCCGCCTCTTAGGCCCTTGTGATTTCCAGCTTTTGGTCTGGTGCACTTTGGGCCAACATATGTTCCAAGATAGGTTAGGTATGGCCTTTGTTTTTTTCTTTTTTCCTTGCTTGCATGCATATGTGGGAGTATTCTTTTATAAAATATTCTATTATTGATAAAACTTTTGTGGATTATCCATTGAGTCTCAACAAAAATGTGCAGTAAAGTTCAATTTCAGACATATATTTCGTGATAAATGTTAGAAACAGTCTTTTATGGATGATTTTGTATATGGGTGGCTTCTACCATAAGCCGTTACACTTTACCTTCTTGGCACTTTCTTGATGAAATATTTTTATCATTCAAAGAAAAAAAAGGAAGATTTCACAAAAAATGTATTGGCCAACTGTTTGTGGGTTATTTATACCGAGTCTGACGGGTGAATATGGAAATACATGTTCACTCAAACTGTGATATAAACCCGAGCCATGTTTTCAATTTACGCTTACAGTTGTTTAGATGTATGTTCAAAGTTAGCTTGTGATTTACAGACAGAAAACTTTGGGTTATTTGACCAAATATTTTGAATAAAGATGTGAGGATAAATCAGATGGTGTAAATTTAGCTGAGTGGTGTCACAGACAGGTTCATTGAGTAGAAATTATGCATTCGCATGGGCTTGGATTGAATTAAATTGTCTTATGGTTATAATCAAACTCACTGTGTTTGTAGGTTATGTGGCAAATACCTGGTCATGCTGCAGTCAAGTTGAGAACCGTATTGTAGCTTGACGGGTGGTAGTTTCTTGTTTAATGTAAGGTATGGGAATCAACCATCTCTATTTCTCCTTTTTTTTTCTGCAGAAGTGGATTCAAAGTAATTTTTTGCCCTTAATATCTCTGTTAGGTGTTCTGTTACTCGTCGGATTTACCTGTGGTTTGATTTCTAAAACAAGCTTGTGAGAGAGAGATATGGTGACAGGCTTTTCCAGAGAGCTAATAAGAAAATGAAAAAAGAAGAATCGATGTGCTGCAGCAGCTGTTATGAGACATGAAGTTGATACTATCGTGTGGTTACGTTCTGTGTCCGTGACATTTGCATCTTTCTGATGCCCTGTTTTCTGGTTTGGTTAATGCATGGTTTTTACTTATATTCTGAAGAACATTCTTCCGGGACATGACTTGGCTCTAGTGGCACGATCCAAGTATAACGACTTTGTTGAGTGGGTCAATGATTCTTTTCCATAAACCATCTGTACCATCTATTTTCAAACTTCAATAGGCATTGGAAGCATGTCTGCTATCACATATACCTACCGTGCATATTTGTGCATCATACGTGCATACGAGGCACGATATTGCAACGTAATTTCTACTTAGAGATTAGTGTCTGTCGTCCTTTGAATCTACCTGGGAGCTCTTTTTCCTGGGTTAATAAAATTTTGATGAGAATGGTAGTTCTTGTACGGCCATGTTCTTTTCCATGCTAAGCCAGTTCCGGTTCCTGTCTTATTGTTGTCGCTCGAATTTGTAATATAGTGCAAACCGGCACCATGCTTGCGTTAAGTTTCGAGTGGGATCGGGGAGATTGAAATTATCAATGTCCGAGTCCCTTCTGTCGCCTCGAGGTTCAGTTAGTTTCTTCTGGAAGCTCAATAATGTGTGTCACAGCACGTACTCATCACTATACAAGAGCTGTTTGAAATTTTTTTTTTTAATTGGTAGCATCTGCCTGAGTCACCCTATAGAAAATGTGGGTTGACTAGATAAAACGTGATTATTTTTTGTGCGGTACAACTAAACCGATGGGTCAAACAAAAAAACCGAACCATAATTTAATGGACGATGATCAACGAAATTCTACTATTATCTGCATTTGGAAACCCAACCGAAAATTTTCAAAGCCATTAATGTATTTTCTCCCTTTTCTAAATCGTAAATTTCAGAGTTGAGAGGGTTTGTTTCGGCATTTTGATGGCCAACGGAAATGATTGGGATCTCGCCTTTTTAAGATGGGGGGAAGTGAGGAGTTCGATACTCTTACCTCCTCGTCTCACGAAGTGAGGTGCGTGTATTGGTATTGCTTGGATCCCACCTTTGTGCGGGTTTATCCCATCCTGCCACCCATATAGGAGATCCTCCTTTTGCCTCAACTAGAGTTTTAACTCGCAGGCGACTGGCTAGGTAAGAACGGTATGGATCTGTTCATATTGTGAAATCAGGAAAAAGAAATAGGAATATCCTAATGCCGTATAACCCAAAACATTGTTCTATATTTCATTTGCCCTCCTCAAGCTCTATTACTTTCTCATGCAATAGTGTTCCTAATACCAAATTATTGACATATATGAAAATTTCCTAATGTTTATTGAAAATTATTATTCTTTTGTGTTTCAATAAGCAATTGAAAATCACTACTCATTAAGGGTGTCTTTGTTTGGGGGAAAATTTCGTGATAAAGAAAATGGTTTCTGAAAAATCATTTTTTAGAAAAATGTTTTTTCCTTTTCAACTTAGAGATTTCATTTTCTTAACTTTAAGTATATATATGTTCTTTGATCGTAAATGATTTTCGTTGATTGATCACATGAATATTTAGAATACTAACTCGCGAAATTTTTTTTCGCTCAATCAATCATGGCCTAACATCTTACCCATAATTCAAACATTTGACTTATGTAATTTTGCCCCACCTAAACGAAAATTTTAACCACATTTTTCAAGATTTGTGGATTTTTTTTGGTTGAATTAAGAATGTTACTAGCTAATGCTACATATAAAAAAAGAACCAAAGTCTTTTTTAATTGCATAGGAGCCGGTTGGTAAGGATCAGACACTTCATATAGACCGTGCCTAGATTCGATCCTCGCTATCAACAGTCCCTCATTTGATAAATGATCCATAAGTCCATGTAAACATTCAATGGAGGCATGTGGAGCATATCCTTTACCTTGAAGTGGGGTCCATCCCTTCCCTCAAATTTTCGCCTGTCTGCAAAAAAATAAAATTAGAAAATCCGCAATAAGGGCCATTTACAACACTCAACAATAATATGTTAATAATTGTAGTTAACCACCAACTTATTATTCAAATGGAAACAAGAGAGAAAACAAGTCATTGATTTGTCATTACCAACTGCAACTTCTTCCTCTCCGTCACCATCTTCTTTCTTAAAAATTCAAAGCCAAGTCGTCACAACTCGACCTTCCCTGTCCATGTTCTTGTCAAATGCCACCTCTCTCTCTCTCTCTCTCTCTCTCTCCTCTTTCTACCCGTTGGCTGTATAGCTCGTCTTCTTTTTGCAGAATTTTTCATGTGAGTTTTTTCTCTCCTCCTCCTTTTGTGAACCGATATGTGTGCCTGCAAGCCTTCACGCTTTGGTAGGAGCCTTCTCGTCGAGTAACTATGGAAATAGAGACCCGTTTGAGAGTTGACCATGCGCTTTCAATTAGTCAGCTCTTATGTTTCCATGAAAATATCTTCTGCAACATGTGCCGCTGCAGTGTTGATTCCGGTAATTACGTGATATGGAAGCATGACAGAAGCTGAAAAGGCTACAAGCAACCGAGGAGGATATGAACGGAGTGGATTTACACGTAAAATTAGTCGGACAGCCTTCCTTGAGGCAGTCCTGCAGTCATATTTGTACCTCCTCCGCCCTATCAGGGGTTTCGATGCCTATCGATGCTCCGGCGTCCCAGGGACTGCATTCCAGTCGCAATCCTAGAAGAGATGCTAGAACCAGCATAGGGAGTTTTGCGTGGTTTCGAAGCCAAAGGTTGCTGTATTGGTTGCTAGTGATCGCTCTGTGGTCTTGTCTGCGGCTCTATGTGCAACCCAGGTGGGCTCATGGTGGCAAGAAGGATGATGTCATGGGTTCTGTAGATGAACCAAGCCACTTCATAAATGAGAGTTTCTTGACAGCTGAACATGAGAGCACTGCAAACGGGCAAAGAGCGAATGGTAGATTGCCAAATCTATTAATTAAGAGTAACATGAGAACTGTCCGACATTCACGCATTAGAGTTGAGAGGAAAAAGAAGGCCACGGCGGCAATGAAAAGCCATAACTTCGAGGAGAAGGAGACGCTTCCTGTAAAGAATGCCTCAAATGGTTTGATTGTCGGTCCATTCGTGGGTTCTGTAGATGAACATGAGAGCACCGCGAACAGGCACAGAGCGAATGGTAGATCGCCAAATCTATTAAGGAAAAGGAACATGAGGACTGTCCGACATTCGCGTGGCAGAGTGGAGAGGAAAAGGAAGGCCATGGCGGCAATGAAAAGCCATAACTTTGAGGAGGAGATTCTTCCTATGAAGAATGCCTCATATGGTTTGATCCTCGGTCCATTCAGTTCAATAGAGGACAAATTACTTGGGAGCATTGCGAAGAAACAATCAGGAACCTGTTACCCGAACGGGGATTTCGGACGGGCTGTGAGGTCAAGGAAATTCGTGTTGATATTTCATGAGCTCTCAATGACGGGTGCCCCACTGTCCATGATGGAGTTGGCATCTGAGCTTTTGAGCTGCCGGGCAACCGTGTCAGTAGTGGTCCTCAGCAAGAAGGGCGGTTTAATGCGGGAACTCATTCAGAGAAGGATCAGAGTGCTTGAAGACCGAGCAGAACTCAGCTTCAGAGCCGCCCTGCAGGCCGATCTTGTCATTGCAGGATCGGCAGTATGTGCATCGTGGATTGGTAAGCAGTTCTTAGCAATAGCCAATCGAAATCGAGAAAATTATCATGGTCGACTATACTTTTATTTTCTTCCTTTCTTTCGCTTGCAATATGTTCATTCCATTTAATCTTCAGCATTTGAGGTGCCGAAATATACAACCTAACTTATGGCATTAGCGAGCAATAGGGTTGGCGATGATCTAGGCATAATTTCTTTATCTTTGAGTGCACTCTTTTCCCCACTTTTTGCACTTTACCGGGCACAGTTTAAATTTGAGCCAAGGCATAATTTTATATGGAATATCTCTGAAAGTTTATCATTTACCATGCTCTCTCTTTAGACAAGCGTCATTTCAATGGTGAATTTACTTTCAGAACAATACACTGATCGATACACTGCTAGTTCAAGTCAAATTGTTTGGTGGATCATGGAAAATCGACGCGAGTACTTTGATCGGTCAAGAATGGTGCTAAACAGAGCGGAAGTGTTGGTATTTCTTTCCGAGTCACAGTCTAGACAATGGCTAACCTGGTGCGAAGAAGACGACATTAAACTGAGATCAGCACCAGCAATAGTGCCATTATCAGTTAACGAAGAACTAGCTTTTGTAGCTGGGATTGCCTGTTCTCTAAATACACCATCTTTCACCCCCGAAAGGATGATGGAGAAAAGGCAGAAACTGAGAAATTTTGTTAGGAGGGAGATGGGACTAACAGATGAAGACACGCTTGTGATAACTTTGAGTAGCATAAATCCGGGAAAAGGACAGCTCTTGCTTCTCGAATCGGCACATCTAGTCATGGAAAATTACTCCTCGAAAGAATCAATTAGACTTCGACGAGGACATTTTAATTTGATTACTGGGCATCACTCGAGGTCATTGTTTGAGGAGTCAAATAATATTGGATTGCCAAATGAACAATCTATCCCCTCTGATCCTACCAACGAGAGTGAGATGAAAAACTTAAGGATGTCTGGTTCATCAAGTGCATCGACTGACAAGATTGCTGGGCCATTTGAGAGTGGTCGCCAAATAAGGAGGAGAAAAGAAACATCAGAGAATGAAAGAATGAACAGCAACACGTTGAAGATACTAATAGGTTCAGTGGGATCCAAAAGCAATAAACTGCCGTATGTCAAAGAAATGTCGAGATTCTTATCCCTGCATTTAAACTTCTCAAAGTCAGTGCTATGGACTCCAGCAACTACACATGTTGCTCCACTTTACTCAGCTGCTGATGCTTACGTCATGAATTCCCAGGTAAGGAACCTTCAGAAGTAGCCCTCTTTGTTTAAATGAATAGAGGGAGAAACTTTCAATTTCATTCTGGACAAGTTTCGACATTTTAGCTGGTCAATCCCGCATAGTCCTGAGTATTCATATTGAATCTGCTTGACCTTTGAGTATTTGAATATCCATATAAACCATTTTGGTTTTTCACTCATCGCTTGCTTCTGGTTTAAAAAATGGTAGTGTGATTAGTGTATCCTTCAGGTCTTTCTATATCGCAGCTTTATGATTGCACTCGATCTTGGTTAATCTCACGGTTCTTCCTTGGATGGGTATCTTGGGAGGCAGTGTTCTCCCTTCACTCTGTCATACTTTTGCAACTGACTTTTGTCTAGGAAAACAATACACGCGCGCGCGCACTTGACATTCTTTCTGCGGCACCTCTGTGAATTGCTAGTTTCTAACTGCTTCCATCCAGCTAATTTTGGATGAGGAAGCATTAGAATTTTGTAGTGAAATCTAGAAAAGCAATCAAAAAGTGGAGAAATGCGGATCAGAACTGTTAAAACGAACAATTTCTTATCTCAATATTCAGAGATCTTGTCTTGTTTTCATTTTTTCTAGTCAGTGGTTAATATTTTAACTCTTTGAATGGCCGACAGGGGCTAGGAGAAACATTTGGGAGAGTGACAATAGAAGCAATGGCATTTGGCCTTCCGGTAAGAGCAATTTTCCCAGTGCAGTATACACGTTGGACATCATATCAGTGATTGTTTCTTTTCTACATAAGTTTTTCAGTATTACTTGTTTCTGAGTTGGAAATTAGTTTTCTCTTGCAAGGTTTCTCTTGCCTTTGTCTGCATAAGCACAGCATCTCTAAATGCCTTCCCTGTCAATATTGATAGGATGATTCTGATCCATGGAAAGCTCCTTTCTCTGCAACTGTATTTCCAACTTTTAATAGCTCCTGTGTCACTGCACCCTGTGCCCCTCACATATCCACTTTGCATCCGTCTGAGAGATCAGAATGGGCACAACTTTTTGCCATCACGTAGTTGGAATGGTGCAGGTGCTCGGAACTGATGCAGGAGGCACGAAGGAGATCGTCGAGCATAATGAAACGGGACTTCTTCATCCTCCTGGTCGGCGAGGAGCTAAAGCACTTGCCCTTAACCTCCAGTTTTTGCTTGAGAACCCATCAGCGAGGGAGCAGATGGGGATGAAAGGAAGGAGAAAAGTGGAGCGGATGTACCTAAAAGAGCACATGTACCTAAAATTAACGGAGGTTCTCTTCCATTGCTTTAGAACGAAGTGAACTTCTGAAACCGGACCATGTCTATCGTCATTCCTTTGATGGTACACAGTTCATTTGGAGAGCACTAACGATTGGGCGACAGTATATTTAGCATAGCAGCAGAGGGTCTTCAAATACATTCACCGTGATAAGGAGCAAAAGAAAGTACATTCATTCATGCTTGCTTCTGGTGTATTTCTTCAGGGCATTCCTTGGATGAATTGCATTTTGCTGGTCATGACTTCTGGCCTTGTGCTTGTGCTGAGTGTGACCTTTGCATATGCTCAATTGAGACTAGAGAACTTCTACAACTACTTTGAAGTATGTAGAATTAAGATAGAACACCCCACCAGCTTTCAACTGTGGAACTCTGCCTTGTCAATTATGTTGGATTTTAACTTTAACCAAAAAAAATAATAATAATAATAATAAACATTTACTGAGACTATAAGCACCAAACAGTAAACACAGCAAATGTTGGCCCAACGTGGCCAAACTCAATGTTCCGTAAAGGGCAAACCATTCCTCTCATGTTGGAAATTGATTACGTAGGGGTTCTTCCAGCTGAATCATGAATTCAAGGAGGAAAGCGATGCATACAGATACAACGGAAAATGATCTTGGCAGGAAAGCAAGAAGACTGATAAAAAAACGAGGAAAAGAAATAATAAAAAGAGTATGTGTGCTCATTAAATACACTACAGAGGTATGCTGTTTTGGATTGTTCTTTGGGACCAAGGTATGGTGAATAATTCACTTTAATCTGTTAGAGTAGGACCTGTGTTTGACATCTTCGAGTGGACACTGTTGAACATCAAGGACTAAATAAGTAGCCGAAAATGTGAATTCTCCGTGTACTTCTCATTCCAAAAGGTAAAAGTTTTCGTTGCTACCTGAGATAATTCCAACAAAGAGTAGCCAGGAGAAGGAAAAGAAGGGTACTTCTTGAAGCGAATAAGATTGGCTTGTACTCTTTCCTTCATGCAGACTGCGCAAACTTAAATGGTAGTATGCCTGGAACTTATATGGCAAAGCTCATTACTCTCCAGGTTTCTTTGAAGTTCAACCATCTAAACAGATGATTCCTTAGATCTCCCACCCTCCAAACCCCATGCAGGATACAGATCCTATTACAGAATTTGGCACCTGTTTATTGCGTTTTTCCACCAATCCTTTGGGCTACACTTACAATCCGATAGATGATGTCGACACATGGCCGTGAGCGAAGATGTGAACAGGAGAGTTGAAGAGACAGAACTATTTACAGGGATAAGTTTACTGAACATCTAATTATGTTCAATATGAAAACTTAACCGGTCATGGACAGAAGTTTCACAAGATGCGAAAAAGAGTACAAGACCACATGGCATCTCAATGAAGAGATGCTAGTTCGACGAGCTCCTTGTATTCATCTGAAACATAGGACTTCACCTTCATAGCAGGTTTTCCATCAGCCTTTCCTGGAGATACATACTTTATGCCAATTACAGTGGCTAAACCTGCAACAAGATTGGCCAAGGATTAGGTTTTCCATACTGGGAGGGATCACAGGGAGAAAAGATTCTGACAGTTTTATAACAATGACCAGCATTTATCATGTCAAATGAATTTCTGATGCTTGTGAAATTTAAACAGAAGATCCATTCATGTCAGTTGTCAAATTTAAACAGCTTCCTATAGCTTGTTGTGGGTGGTCTCTCGTACAAATTTAAGCAATGGTAAACTTTATAAGGATAAACAGAATTGTTCAGGAAAATATTGATCAGCTCTTAAAGCACGATCATGACCCTTTGTCACTTGCCATAAACCTAACACAGTTATTTGCATTTGAATTTCAGTGCCATGTCGCAAAGCATCGATATGCAGTAACAAACATTTGACTTCAACTTGATTCTGTAGAAATAGCTTACTAAAACCTTTATCAGACCATCTTAAAAACATTTTAGCTTACCAGTCTTCAGTAGCTAACACTTAGGCTTCGTTCATTTAGTGGAAAATGTGGTATTACCATAAATTGTTTTTCACGAAGCCATTTTCCAAGAAAATAATCATATTTTCCAGTGTTCGATTGAAATTTAAAAATAAACTAGAAAGTATTTCCACCATTCGGCAAGGAAAATATTTTCCTACATGCACTCGTTTTCAAATTTTTCTTTTATAATTTTTTTTAAATCTATTTCTAAAATTTTAATTTTTTCCTTTATTTATCTTTTTTTCTTTTTCTTTTCTTTCTTTCCTTCTCTTCGTCTTCAATCTTGGCCGCCGAGCTTCAACCTCGCCATAGGCCGGTGAGGCCTTGCTTGATTCGGCAAGCTGGGTGGGGCTCGGGCCCAAGGTCACAAGAGATCAGCAAGGCTCTAGTGATCTCAGGGCGATCTGGGGCGAGCTCAGCTTTGCCAGCCTCACCATAGGCCGGTGAGGCTCGAGTCGGCATGTGGTCAGTCGCCGGCCGCCACCATGGCTTGCAACCAGCCAAGGCCAAAGAAGAAGAAGAAGAGGAGGAAAAAAAGAAAAGAAAAAAAAGAAATAAAAAACTCAATTTAAAAAAAATAAAAAACATAAAGAAAACATAAAAATGAAATGAAAATGTGTTTGGTGAAAGAAAGTGAGGTGAAAGAAATTATGAAAAGTGTTTTCCACTTTTCAAAAGTGGAAAACATTTTTCCCACTTTTGAAGGAGTTTCTTTCAATAGTGGAAAACGTTTTCCTTGACTAGTTCATTTTCCGTGAAATGAACACCGGAAAATTTGGAAAACGTTTTCTTGAAAGTTATTTTCGCTGAAACGAACGGAACCTTAAAATTGGGGAAATAAAAAATGCATCAGATCATATCAATAGTAGACGCAATAAGTTGGAGATGTAAAGCAAAAAAAAAGAAAAAGGAAACACTTGGTTACTAAGAAAAAGAACTGACACAGCATATTATAAACAATCTCCCTGACCGGAACATTTTCCTCATATAATTCAAAGCATGTGAGAGTTCCTTACTTTGATGCACGCGACCATATAAAAATCTTTCACCCTTCCAATATTCCAAAGGTCTTGACCTGATTCTGGTGCTTCTCCTTACTCCAGAACTCCATAATGTGCCAGCAGCTAGCAGTAAAAATATCAAGATATGACATAACAATGTAGACATGCATGTGGGATCTCACTGCATATACGAATGCTAGCAAAAGTACCTGCAAGGCTTTGCCTCCTAGAAATTTCTTTCCTAAGGCGACCCTTGGATGGATGTGCCTTCGATTTTTCGTGGGCATTTAATGAATTCTTGGGAGCACCAGCAAAAAAGTAATTAAAAGTTAGTCAAGACAATGGGCTAGAGAAAGCTAGCACCTTAGAGCACCTAAAGAGAAACAAAGCGAGGTGGAGGAAGCACAGCTCAAAACGTAACAACAAAATCATATTTCTGATAAAAGATAACAGACATAACAGACATAACAGACAGCAGCTGTAGTGTCTCCTTTCCAAGTAACCCAGAAGTGTTCGCTGCCAGCCTTCAATGGATAGGACCAGCCCCAAGTGTAACGATTAACACTATGTTTTGTATTATCTTTTAATGATTATATCTTTATTATAGCATTCTTCCTTTCAAACACCATTCTGATACCATCACATGCAAGATCCAGAAACAGATTCACAATAGCATTCCATGCTGTCTAATATCTCAGGCTTCATATTTTTCTATTTATTGCGAAACTCATAAAGCTGTAACATTTTAAATCAAAAAGGACCAGCTAGCGCATTAGCACTTGGCAATTAAGGTTGTTTGTGCATTTCTATCAAAAAGTCTCTCATAGAAGCATAAATGTTGCTCCAGCACACCGACTATATTTCATGGCAAGAACTCCTGATCAATCATGGAATACACAGAAAAGAAGTAAAAACTAAGAACTAATTTTCAGGAACCATTACTAAGACCACTTCAATATATAGATGAAACTATGAATATTTTTAAGCATAATGAAGTCATTCTTCCTCTCGATAATCATCTCAATAAAGTTTACCGGGCTTGTTCTTTTCTTAATTAATTAAAGATGCCATTTAGTCATTTCGTGGGCATAGATTTACAAACTATGGCATTATAACATAGCAAGACATTGTCAATATACACAGGACTGCTGCATACAAAACCACATTCTGCCCCGCAGACTTACATTGTTGTCTCAGTAATAGCACATGCTGCATTGCACACAAGATGCAAATAACAAACGCATAGACTTAAAAAAGCATTGAACAATAACAATCAATCATTTCTATAGGTATAAATTTTAGATTTATCCCATATACACCATTCTGTACTCGTTTTTAGATGCCCAAAAGAACCACAAAAGCGAAGGGATTACCTCAGTTTGCTTTTCAGGAGCTCTGTCAGTACTTGCGAAGGTTCCACCTGTTCCATCATCTTTCAATGTAGAATGGTCTGAGGGATCTGTTGGCAGAAGCTATCTCATAGTAAGTGAAAATTTCTAGATCAAAATTGATGTACTTGTGTGACTGCATGAGGTGTACTTTTTCAAAACTGCAAACTGCACTTTAGCTCCCTTTGAGGAATATTAAAAATAAGTGAGCACAAGAAAATCAGTCCGCTGATAGTCTCCATTGACTATAGTTACCAGACGAGAGTTTCATGTTTTAAGTAGAAGCAGAAAGCTGGAGACATACCAACTTGATCATGTTCATTGTGATTCACTTCTCCAATGGTTGAGTTCTGCATGTCCACATCAAAGTGGGGAGATGTGACTGCTACCTGCAGCAAATTATCTTGTGTTGAATATCCCAAATAACCAAATTAGAGCAATTACGGATTGAGAACAAACAAAAGAGGATGGTTCACCTTCTCCGTTTGACTATTCATATCAGCAGAAGCATCGGGTAAGTCCTCTCCTAATGTCGTCAAATCCAAATTTATATTTTCATTGTTAGCGTTAGAACTGTACTGGGACCGACCTGTATGTGAAAGATTAGAATAGTATCCAGTAACGTGTTTGAATTGATGCACATATCTACCATACCGGCATCTTCTTCAGCCATTGGCAACTTAGCATTGGGTAAGTCCTCTTCTAATGTTGTCAAATCCAAATTAAAGTTTTCATTGTTATCGTTGGAACTGTACTGGGACCGACCTGTATGTGAAAGATCAGAATAATATCTGGTAATGTGTTTGAATCGATGCACTTTATCTACTATACCGGCATCTTCTTCAACTGTTGGCGACTTGGACTTTCCAGAAGTACTAGGTCCTTTCCTCATGTCAGCATCATCTGAGTAAATTTCCAAGCAATTAGAGAGGGGAGAATTCTTCGTGGCTGCCACATCAATATTAGCAGCAGAAAATGGGTCGATGGAGTTATCCTTAAACAGACGTCTCTTCAACAATGTCAATGGGGCAAGAGGACTCTTTGTTGGGGGTGAAGGGAGGTTTTTTCTAGAAACATCCCCACTTTTTGAAGGTGATTTACTGTGAATCCTCTTCAAAATGTTCTGTATATCAGAAAGTGCCCGTCTACCCAGTGACGTCTCTCTCTGTGAAACATTCAAGTCATTCCCCATAATATCTTGCATATCAGGGAGGCTCAAGTTCTCAACGTTAACAGGTTTAATCTGCAAGTGCTCTTGTAAAAGACTGACCGCACCATCTCCATCAAAATCTTCACAGTTTCTGGATAATAAATCATCCAAAAGGTCATTGACCTTGTTTTCTGCCATCTCAGAACCTATCACAGAGGATAGTATCAGATCAGGCACTAAGAATATGGAACTGGAAAGAATAAAAAAAGCCAACTCAAGATTTAACACTTAAAACCACAAGTTGACAACCACCTCTACTTACCGGCTAATTCAGTTTCATCTGTCAACTCAATTGCTTCAGGTTGTGTAGTATAAACTGGTCCAGGGACAATGTCATTTTGAGATGTCAATTGCGAAGATACGATGTCGTTTTGGGATGTCAATTGCAAAGATATGACAGACTGATCAAAAAGATTTTTAAAGGACTTCCTGTATATATATTTTATTCTCAAGTCAGAATGACAATTTGGCTAATCATATGTTACAAAAAGAAGAAAAAAAATTCCTCTCTATCTTGCCACTCAACCAAATAAAAGAGGAGAAAAAGCAAAGACCGTACCTCAAGGTTCCTGGTCGGCGGGGACGTGCATTTCTCACAGTGCCGTACTGATTTTGATCCACTGAAACTCCAGTCTGTCTGTGTATTTCCCTCTTGGCATCTTATGACCAATACCAAGATAAGAGTTAATCCACATAATTGATGAGATACAGGAAGATTTTATGAAATGCAGGAGACAAAACATACTCTCAAACATCTCATAAGCCTCGAAAAATTCAACTGGATCTTCATATCTATCAATATCAAATGTTGGCTCCAAGGTCACCATCGGCTGGCTGTGAAATGAAGATTTACATGACTAAACAGAAGCTGACGGACAAAAGCTAAAGTTAATACTCTTTCAGACGGCTGATTCTCAACAAGTTTTACCTAGAATCAGGCTTCAGAGAAAACCGAGGTCGCTTGAGGCCCAAACCAGGCCTTCTTTTTCTAGTAACTTCATTTGCCATCACCGCATTTGCTCCGTTCTCATCTTCTGATGCTGCCTTACTTGGGATACTAGTGTTCAGGAGTACTGAACTATTGCTGACAATAGCCTTGGCTTGATCTAGAAGTCTTTTGGGACTTCGTAACACCTGCAATGGTGCAAGAAAAACTTAAGATTTCCCATTAAAGTCCTCATAAAGACTGATAAGAAAAGCAACGAGTGAGTCAATCTTCGCAGTCAGTACTAAAATGGGATAACATTCATCAAGTGGACCAAGAATTTATTTCTTCATACCCAAGTCTTGGATTCAACATGTGTCGGAGTAATCATACGACATAAATGGTACACGAGAAGCAAAAGTGCCTAATGTATCATGGACAAACACTTCCAATAAAGAAGAAATAGAACAGTAATGAAGAACCCTATCAAGAAAACAAAAGAACAATAATATAGAACAATTCCTAGAAAACAAAAAGCCCCCAGGGAGCTTCTTTTTTTTTCGATTGCACCTCCTCACCTACCAAACAAGTAGTCCCAGAATTACTTTACCCCCGAACATAACATAACAGACATGTTAAAGTAAAAAGAAAAAGATGGGATAACTCGTTTTTTGGCGGCACATTATACTGATTCGATTAACACCCTCCTGCAATAAGCATAAGATCAACTTCCTCGTGCAATACGCATGAGGCTCGCAATTAGCGCCGAGCGCCGACCGCGCGACACTCAGGAGCTCCTGTCATTATATCTTGTAATTAAACCTCTAGATTGATTTTGGGTTATAAAGAAGGAGTTAATCGGAGCCGACACACTATCCCTACGCTCGCACTCCCCATCTTCGCTACGCATTTCGCACATTCTCCGCGCAAAACGGCCCCGTTCCCTAAGACAATCGAGCTACGAGAACGGGAGATAAGACGAGTAACCTAAAGGAAATGACGAACGAACGACAGGCAGAGAGCAAGAAACAATAGAGGGGCGCAGCAGGTTGAGAGAGAGAGAGAGAGAGAGAGAGAGAGGAGGCGGTACGACGGATTTGAGGTGGTCGTGGAGCGAGTCGAGGTCGCGCTCGAGATCGTACGGCTCCGGGGCTCGCCGGAGGACGCCGAGCGTCCGGGGGAAGAGCGAGAGGACGGAGTACTCCGCGAGCGGATCCGCCGCCGGGTCCGGCCGCGGAGCTCCGCTCGCCATCTTCGGCGGCAGCGGCGGCGGCGGCGGCGGCGATGTGGAGGACGCGACCGCTCGCAAGCGGCGGAGGGCGGAGCGCGGAGGGAAGGTTCCCTGAGAGATGACGGTGAAGAGAGAGAGAGAGAGAGAGACGCGGTCTGATTGATTTCGAAAGGAAGGGGGAGAGAGCGGGAGCGAGGCCCGAATGGGAATTATTTGCTTTGCCTGGGGCTGAAAAAGTAAAATAAACTGACTTCCTATTTTCCTGCCAAAGAATAAAAATTCTATTTTCTTGCCAAAGAGTAAAAAATTATAATTTAAATTTTAAAAAAGATCGTGAAAAAAGTTAATAAAATTGTCGAGTCAACTCTTTTTTTTTATAATATAATGTAAATTTCGGGTAAATGACTTCCTAGTTTCTTGCCAAAGAATAAAAATCCTAGTCTCTTGCCAAAGAATAAAAAGTATTATTTAAATTTTAAAAAAGATCGTGAAAAAGAAAAGTAAATATGATTTTGAAGTCAACTCTTTTTTTTTTATAATATAATGTAAATTTCAGGCGTCTAAAATTAAGAATAAAGTTAACATGGGGGTAGTAAGATTTACAAAAAATAAAAAGTCAAAAGCAAAAACCACTCCAAATGAACTCCAATTGCGAAGAAAGTTTCTTTAAATTGTGAAGTGAAAGATATTACTAGTTATAGATATAGAGATAAGTTATCTTTAATTACATGAATGAGTTATTTACCGTATTAAAATTTTTGATTTTTGATTTCAGAAAGGTAAGTTTATTTTTATTCAAGCTCTTTTTTAATGTGAAATGTCACCTTAAATTTTGAGATTTCAAACTCTGCATAAAAGCAGATATTATGTAGAGATGTAGATATGTTTGAAATTACTTTTACTTTTTTCTTTAATCTAAATATTGCCATTAATGTATTTTGGCTTTCTTAAATTTAAAATCCTGGAAAATTTCATATCATTCGCATATTGATGCGAAGATTTACATATAATTTTTTGATAATAAGCTGAATTTTATATAACATTTTAAATAATTTTTGCGGGAGAGAAAAAAATACTTTTTGCTTTGGGGTAAGTCTAAAAAGAAGGCCGCCGTTATCGCACGAGTACAAAACACATATATTTGAAAATTGAATATTAACAATATTAAATTATTGCAATGGCCACTGGAGAAGGGTTTAAATTCAAATTTAAATGTGCTGTGTAGAGGATTTCAAGATTAGCTATAAAAATACCGGCAAAGACCCTCATACTTACTGTAACACATTTATTTTTTATTTTTTTTGCTATACCTAAATCCTAAAGTTGTATCCATGTGACTAGAACTGTTCAGTACCATGTTGTTTTTAGCGAAAAAATCATCGACATATCTCGATTCATATAGGTACAATTAATAAAAAATTTAAGGTAAATGTGTCATAATAAATATAGTTTAAGAGTTTTAAGGTGAATATGTCGCAATAGGTGTAATTGGGATTTATTTTTACAAAAAATATCTATTGGTACACTCCAAAAAACAACTAATTTTATTTTTTTATTTCCGGAACCAAAAAAGAACATAAATCTATTTGGTAAATTTTTTGTTCTCATAAACAATTTTTTTTAATTCCCGGAATCAATTTGGAATAGAATCAATAAGTAAAAAAAAAAGTTACTTATTATTTTCAAGAATAATTCATAGAATCAATTATAATTTTTTTCCTTTTCTTCTTATCCTTCTATTTCCTTTTGGCTTTTTGGTTGCCAACCTTAGCCATGGCTAGCAACCAGCCAGAGGAGGGCCACGACCTCGCCGGAGCACTGTCAACCCTCGATGAGGTTGACCTCACGTCGCTTGGACGAGGTTGGACTCAGCTAGGCACAATCTCACCCAAATCTACAAGGCTAAGGCTCATGGTGGCCAAATGAGCTTGCCAAACCTCGCCTTAGCCTAACGAGGGTCCGATGAGCTCGTTGGACCTTAACAAGCTGGTCATCAGCCTCAGCAGTCTCTTGTGATCGGCCATAAAGAAGGAGGACGAAGAAAAGAAAAAGGAAAAATAAAAAATAAAATAAAAGTATTAAAAAATTAAAAGAAGAAAAAAATTTAAGAATTCTATTAAACGAATTTTTATTTATAGAATAAAAATTCTGGATAGTTATCAAGCGCTTTTAAAAATTTAGAAATTATTTTCGAGAATAAAATAAAGAGTTTGTTTTCGAGCAAAAAATTATTTTGAAAAATAGAATGGTTACCCAACGTGTTTAAAATGTTAGGTTTTTATCAAACTTCGAGGGGGCTAAAGTAAATTTTTTTTTCCTTAAGAAAAGCAAAAGCTGGGGAACATGCAGAAGGAGGAGGACATTGCTTCACATCAACGCTACACAATGATTCGAATGGAACCGCCCCTACTGGTCTTTCGCCCCCGACGCTGCTAAGGCTTCGTTTCGTCCCGCTCGAGAAGCGATTTCTGTCACCATCTTGCTTGCTGCTGCTGCTTCAGAAGAGCGGGGGGAAATTTCATCGCTCGTTCTCAAGAGAGGCGAAGAGGTGCTTTGATCATTCTCTCCCCCCCCCCCCCCCCTTTCTCTTGCTGAATTTCTTGCATTTTTTCTTGTTTCATTCTGCTGAGAATCAGCTTCCAACTGATCCAAAATGTTCATGGAGTGATGGTGTGAGCTCGGAGGCCTCGGCACTTTTTGGTGAACGATTTTTATCAGCTTTTTTTCTTTTTTTTTTGTTGCGATGATTGCATCGATTAGGTCGTTGCCTTGATTTAGCATCGTTAGTTTTTTGATTGGCTTGATTTCGCCCCTAATAACTTAAGACGGAGAATGGGTACAGTGATTTTCACCGAGAGCTTCAGTGGATGCGTTGTCTGGGGTATGCCCAATTTCGCAGTATCATAACCGGGCGGTTTCTCTATTTGATTTTTTTAGGAGCTATTCTTTGATATTGGGCGTGACGCAATTTTCGCAATCATCAGCGAAACGTGAAAGAGTTGCAGTCGTGAGCAGAATCTGTGTATGTTTTGTGGTTTTATTTGATGGGGTTGCTGAGTGAGAGATGGGGCTGTGTTAATTCTTGATATGCAGTGTGCATCAAAGTCGTTGCTGATATCGGCGACACTTGCAGTATATTTGAATTTTGATAATGTAGCTTTCCATGTGTTGCGCATTGTGGTTGTTGCCCAGCCATGTCAATACTTTGTGCAGCCTGTGATTGAAAGGATCCTGCTAATCGCAGGTTTATCTACATGCCCAATTCAAAAACTAGTCCGAGTGATGAGGGGAACAAGACTGCAAAACGGAGTCTTCCGTCCTGGACGAATTCCAAACACAAAGGGAATTCCAGGAATGGCAAGAAAGCAGCTGGTTCTGGTGAAGATGAAGACACCGGGGAAAACGAGAGGCCTGAACAAGCCAAAGGGCTTGATGGAGAACTCATGAGCAGCACACTGGCCAGGAAATCCGAGGGCAGTGGGAAACCTTCTTCATTGAACTTGGATACCTTGCCATTTTCCAAACTTCTGGTACTAATGTTTTCTACAATCAAATATATCCTTCGCAAGGTCTTTACTGATTTGCGCTTCAAGTGGGCTCAGGTTGCAAATTATTCTTACAGGAGGGCGTGGTTTTTGTCTTATCGGGTTTCGTTAATCCAGAGCGCAGTACATTGCGATCCCAGGCCCTTGAAATGGGAGCAGAATATCAGCCTGACTGGAACTGTGATTGCACACTACTAATTTGTGCTTTTCCAAATACTCCAAAGTTTCGACAAGTTGAGGCTGACAATGGAACGATTGTTGCAAAGGTGCCGACATCCTTACCTGATGCAAGTTGTTAATTGGTTAAAATGGCCTTGTAGTAAGCAGTTATTTTGAATGGGAAGTATCTTCTTTTATATGAAACTGTCACCTAAACCTCCTGCTCTGGTCTAGACTTCTCGTTACTCTGGAAAGGTGGAGTGAGATTATCAAAGTAATCAACTGTCTTCTAGGCTTCGACCAAAAAAAACAAAAACTGTCTTCTAGGCTGTTTGCTTCTTTCTTGATGTAGTGCATACTTCATGGACAGATGATTGTTTGATATACTAGTAGGCCGTTATAAGATGTCTTAGTAATGGGCATTTACATCACTAATTAGAGGAGGCATTTTTAGGAGTTTTCAATTTCGTGCATTGATAAATGCTCTTTTACTGCACCCTAGTCAAGTAATTTGATGAAGTATTTGATTTCATCTTCTGATAACCTGCTTGACTGGGTGTCCTGTTTAGCAACTTGTGGCCACTTTGCATGAGTGACCTCACTCTGACTGTCTAGCCCCAGGATTAGTGAGGATGTTGGTGGATAGGTACAAGCTGAAACAGCTGCTTTATCGCTTCGAACAATCAAAATGGATGTAACTGTTGTAGTAAAGGGCCTTTCCCTTACTAGGCGCAGGGCTTACTCAATGAGGACTAGACTTTAGAAAAGTGGTTTAGGCAGCTGGTATAGCAAAGGAATGAAAATCCCTGCGTCAGTTGTTTGTATCCGAATAGTAAAATTTTTACTTTCTTTTCTCCTTCAAATTAAAAGAAAGACTTGCTTCAACTCAAGAAGTAATGTCCCATGATTCCGTTAATCTTTTGCAGCAGATATAATGATAAGAAAGTATTGGTAGACTCATTTGTGAAGTGTTATTTGTTCATGCTGATCCTGGCTAGACTGGCTTGTCTAGGCAGGCGAATTTGGAGGATTAGAAGTAAAGGGAAATCACGATTCTATATAGATATTCGTGTATTGCTCCATGGGCTGGATAGACTGACTGGGTGGGCAACATAAATGTCTTAGTTGGAAGCGATGTATGTGTGGATGACATCTTTCTCTTCCTTCTTAATATCAGTTGTTGAGAAGGTTTTGCATACCCTATTTTCCAAAAATAGTAGTGAAACTAATAATTGGGTATAGTGAGAGACTGCATTTTGCTTGAGCCCATCATTCTAGGCTCTCCTTAGTTTGCCATACTTTTATCACTTGCTTCACTCGTACTGTAAGTATGAGATCATCAGTTTAAAACAGCAATGGTTTGATCATTTTCTTGTGCACATTAGGATTGGATAACGGAGTGCTACACCCAGAGGAAACTAGTTGACATTGAAAGCTATCTAATGCATGCTGGAAAACCATGGAGGAGGAGGAGTACTTCAGATAAATCAGGCAGAGGTAGTCTAAATTGGTAAATGCTCCTGTGGGAATTGAATGGATCTATATATGATGCCCATGTGTATATTCCTCTCTGGAATGCTGGTAGTAAAACCCTATATATTGTAAGTTGTCAATTCTATCATGAGAAGGATCAAGGACCATCATCTGATGCAGCAACTTTTGGGAAACACAGTCTCTCTAACTCTCTGCAATTTTTACTGCATGACTTGAAAGTGTAAAGTGCATCAAGGAACTAGGAGCACAATAGATGGTTGCGGATGCAGTTCATGTTATGATGGACTTCATTTTGGAATGGCATGACAAATAGCTTAAATGTGATTTGGTAGCTTAACTTTTGATAATTTCTGTTAATTTGATGCCCTGAAAGCCTTCTTTCAGATTCAGAGAATTCACCAAGCAGAGGTTATCATAAGCACGTTGAGAAAAGATCACAGTCCAGACAGTCGACCGCTGCATCCTCAAAGGTTTATCTGATACTTATCATTTGAGGATGTTGAAAATCTCAAATATTCATCAGCACGGATTGGACCTTATAGTTGCTGATATCTCTATGCATGCGTGCTTCCTTAATTGTATGAAGATGCTGGACGTTCACCCGGTTATCTTTAATCAACCTGTTTACAGTACTTATTGTTCTGTTGTTCTCTTGAGCAGAAGGCAAATTCTAATGTTACTGAGGACGTACTGATTCCTTCAAAAGTGAAGAGCTGGGCTATAATTGATCTGAACAGAACGACCACATGGCTGGAAAGTCAAGAAGAAAAGGTGGGTGGCCTTAAGTTCGGTAGATTGTCATGTTTGATGAGTACGTTATGTAATCCACCAAATTTTGCTCGGGCCAAAAGGAAAAAGAAAACAAGTCTGGGTTTGCTGCTTGTTCCTTGGGAATATGCTTTTGACGAGCAAACTCACTATATCTGTTCTTCTTGAAGGAACATCGTGTGGTCTCTCTCTCTCTCTCTCAATGGTGGATTACTGTTGTCTTTGATTGATCTAGCTTTCTCCTTTTTCTAGTTTTCTGTTTTGCTACTCATTTTTATCATTAGATTTGAATTTGCAATAGAACCCAATATTCTTCATAAGTATCTGCTTTTGGTGGGATCAAGGTTTCCACTAAGAAAGGATCCATGAATGTGCTGGGAAAGAATCAGAAGCAGGAGAAAAAGGAAGTAGCAGAGTTGACAGTTCCTTTATCTCATTATTTTTGCATCCTTCATTGCAGATATTTCTTAAACCATGAGCTCAAATCCTCATATCTTGGTGCCTGTTGTTTCATTCGGCAAAGTCTTACTTTCCACCGAATGGTTATAATTGTTTTGGGCGGTTTTATCCTCAATTTAGTGCTAGCATTTAGCATCTGCTTTGACCTTGCAGCCTCCAGCAGATGAGATAAAGAAAATAGCAGCTGAAGGGATAATAACTTGCTTACAAGATGCAATTGATGCCCTTGAGCAAAATCAGGTGTGGTATCCTCACAGTGACAAGTGTGTTTCCAAATGGTACTTTAGTATTCTCGCATAAACTGGTGTATATATCTATGCATGAGCGCGCCATGTGAAATTCAATGGCAAAGTTGCATCCTAAGTATCCATGTGTTTTGTTGAATAAGGAAAAACAATGATTTTCATGTGAAGTGAGTGAACCAGCTTGGACTTCTGAGTTGTCTGTTGTGATCGGCTTGAGCCTGATATCCGAATTACATTTGTGTCCTGGCATGGGATATTCGAGCTTCCAGTTTTGATGATGCATACATGACTCGATGCAGGATGTCCAACGAATTAGTGAACAGTGGAACATTGTTCCTCGTGTGGTGGAGGAGCTAATTAAGCTTGAGGGGTCTGGAGATACTGCTACTTCGATCTCAAATGCAGACCTGCACAGAAAGGCCGTGGATTGTAAGCAGATTTATGAAGCAGAATACAGCAACTTGGAATATGATGCTTCAATGAAGGGAAAGAAGCCTAGCACTGATGATCGGAAATCCAAAGGGAAAAAGGCAGCCGTCTCTGCTGATCCAGTGGCTGCATATGACAGTGACGAGACCATTGAAATGACCGAAGAGGAAATAGAACTCGCATACAACACTGTGGCTGCTAAAGTTCCAGAGTTTTGAGTATTAACTGGATCTGGTTGGTTTTAAAAGTGTAGATTTTGCGACGAATATCACGCTACATCAGTATTTTGTGGCAAGTTTCGCCTTTTTCTTGGTTGGCTAGCATATGTCTCCTTCCTACCCGAATGGTAAATTTCTGTTGAAGGTGTTCTCAGTTTCGAGGAGTAAAGTGTTGTAGAGCATACGGACCTTGAGAAGTCTGTCTAGATGCTGGACCAGCATGATGCAACATAAATGAAATGTTAGGGTTTAATTGGAGTAATTGCCGATTTGAACTCTATCGTTAGCTTCAACCTTATTAAAGATGGTCTGTAGATCGGAGTGATGCACATATGAACCACGCCTCGGGTCGACACGTTAGGTGACTTGCCTCATCGAAAAAAACCCATTATAAGATGTCTCGGGAATTCGCTTGGCGGCACTGGCACGGGCACGGGCACATTGGGGGTTGGCTGGCATAGAGCCAGGGGCACATCTTTCCTAAGTTTGGAACAACATTGTCAGTCAATAATTCGCGGGTTAGACTGCTCATTCGCTGGAACTTGAAACTAAAAATTCAGCTTATGTTAACGGGCGTTGGTCTTGCGTTCTGCTTATGGAAGGAAATGGTGGGGCGAAATAAGGAATAATATAAAGTAAGTTTATATCAGTTATTTGAGTTTTTCTTTTTTGGGGTGGATACTTTAGTCAAAAATTGGCGTCACGTGATGTGGAGATTCAACTGAGGTCACCGCAAACGTTGTTAAGCATGAAAATAAATTTAAGAAGACTGTACCCAGGGAAAGCTCTCTTTTTTTAAATAAATTTATTTATCCTGAGGAATCCCATTATCGAATATTTTCCAAACGTCGTGTGTACTATGATGTGGAATTAAATTCGGATTTTAATTTCACGGCTTGAAGCCTTTTTGGTGCAACTATGTTCCAAGTCTTTTTCATTGCATATAAAATGAAACTTCTTGCTTCGAAGTGAAAAATGAATAAGCACGTGCGGTTGACCATCCAATTACGTGCACCCCCGCATTAGATTAGGTGACTTTTTAGAAGCAATACATCATCCTTATTATGATAGAGAAAAATATTCAGTAATACTAGAGTATCATTAGTAGACGTGGATGCATTTTACCTCGTTAGATCCACTCTCGATTTGACTCGTGGTAAATATATTGTGATTAAATAAAGTACTCTATAAATCTGACCATCTGCAAGCCATAAATGCATTGTAGCTTTTTGGAAAAAAGGAAGAAGATAGAAATGCTCGCCCGACCTATGTCTCGGTTCAACTCATCCTTCGCTTTTCGTTTCAAAGAAATAGTTATGTCTTTTTGGGTGAACTCCATGACCTCCACTGGACACCGTCGTCAAAAAGTGCTCGCAAACTTAATGGCGATCCTCGATTTCTGCATTATCTTTGTCATGTCGGTTGACGATGCAACACTTTGATGTTGCTAAATATTTTCTCCTTGCATTTAACGGTAATATCGAATGATGTGATTCGAAACTTTATTGATGGCATATTTTATTAGGCAAATAGAACACTAACCAAATGCATCAGCTAATAATAGAGCATCATATATATATTTCTATTTTTGGTTGAAACCACCACAATATATAAAATGAAAATTTCTAATTTTCGAAAGGGAAATATTACATTTCACAACACGATGTACAACATTATAACTGTGAAATAGAAAGAAAGTGCATGAAAAAAAAGAAAGAAGGATGAAATCTTGACCGTTGATTACTTGCTGAAAAGGAAAACCATTTTTATACCACGATTTATGTACAAACCATTTTAATTAACTTACCTCCACACGCGCACGCGCGCACGCGCGAAGGGAGAAAACTCCGAAAACCCTTCTCTCCACGATTCAACCCCAAGCTCGCTCGCTTGCTTTCTCGCTGTCCGCTGCACTTACACAAAAACTTCGCTTCTTCCTCGCAATAGGGTTGCAGCAGATAAACGCCACCACTCCCTCCCTTCCTCCCTCTCTACTTCCACTTCTCTCTCTTCTCTCTCTTCTCTCTCTGCGTAGCTCTCTCTCTCTCTCTCTCTCTCTCTCTGACCGACCGACAATGGGCGCGTCTCTGCCTCAGAAGGAGGCCAACCTCTTCAAGCTCATCGTCGTAAGCCTTCCGATCCTCTCTCTCTCTCTATCCCTTCCCTCGATTCCCGTTTTTTCCATTTCCTCGGGGACAATCGTCGGCCCACCGCGAGACGATTGGAGTGCCGTGAATTCCGTCCCCGCCGCCGCTTCGCCTGGTTCTTAAACCCTAGGGTTCGTCTGGCCGGTCGCCGTCTCCGGCGGCGCTTCTGAGTAAGGGGACCGGCGGACTGGCCGAGCTGTCCGTCCAATCGGATTGCTCGCCCGATTGGCCGAACGCGAGTTTTTTCCTCGCTCGGACCCCCTCCTCATGTGCAGGAAGTTGACAGTTTGCCGAAGTGCTGGAGTTTGTGTATTAATACCTCCTCTGATTAAGGTTTTGAGCTGCTGTCGTTGCTTCCCTGGATAAGTTTTGGATGAGGGGGTCGTGCGATGAGCAGGATCGTTTGGTAGTCGTTCATTTCGTCTTTTGGAATATAATGAAATGGAGCCACTTTGAGGTTCCCTATTAAATGAGGCGTTTTTAACTTGATTGGAAGATCATCAGCTGTCGGGGCTTTGTTAACAAAGTCTGCTGCTGTTTATTCTATGCATTTAGAGGGCTGATGATTTTTTTTTTGGGAGACAAGTTCGTTGCTGGAAATTAAATTTCGATGGACGAGATTCGCAATGCTGCTGGGTGGGAGTATTCAGTGTCTTTACTTTTCATGCTTGAAGCATTGATCTTGTATCATTGCTGCTCCATGGACAGTGACATAACTTAGAAAGCCATGTTGTAGTTTCTGATTGGTTTAAAACAATCCGCTGCTTCCAAGTTTTCTGAAGTGCGTACTCCATCCAGCAAGTTTATGACTGGTTAAACCAACGATCAGTTTGTATTAGACTGTAGTTGGTATCTAGGTGATCTATTATTTGGTGCAGATGCATCTTGCCTACACTATGATATTGGCTCAATTCTTGATGGTGATATTTTACTTGTGTTATCCAATAGACCCTAGAGGCGAGCAAATTTCTCATTGTACAACCGCATGCCTTCTTCTCTTTTAAATAGATGCGACTATTTAAAATGTTTTGTGTGTTGCAGAAATCGTATGAAACTAAGCAGTATAAGAAGGGATTGAAGGCAGCAGATTCCATTTTGAAGAAGTTCCCAGAACATGGAGGTAAATTTGCACAATTTGGTGTTTGGATATGCAATACTCTCTGTCTTACTGTCATACGAGGATCTTGCAAATGGAGCAGAGACGTTGCTTTTTCATATTGAGATGTTTCTGTTTTTGTGTGACTTGGGAACCTCTTGGTTTATGTTTGGTAAACACTTACAAATTGTGTATTTATATTGAAACTGAATTGGGGGAGAATGCTAGTGATTAGGCTAAATGGTGGCAAAATGGACTTTTGTTCTATTGATAGCTTGAAAAGTTTAATGAATTTTATTGTACTGATTATGTAAGTTCTATAGGCCATGCGATTAAATACTTGAGGAGTCTTCATTGTAAAAAATCTCATTGAAATCTGATCATGAACCTGCCTAACGTGAAAAGGAGCGAAAACTAATTGGAGGTGGCTAAATTGAGGGAGCTGCTGATATCTTTTTTATTGCTTGGGAAATTCGGATTAAAGTCGTAAGAGTTTGAGTTTAGTAGATCATCCAGGTAAAACTGAAAGGCAGCTCTTTGAGTGGAAGATGAGGAAAGGGAGGAACAGAAAGAAAAGTCATGATTTATAATTGAAAAGTGATGTGTCAATCACCATAAATGTTCTAATTCTTCCTGCTGTAATCTTCTGCAGACTCTGTTTTAGTACTTGAGGAAATTCCTGAATGTTTTATCTTGACCTTAATTTGAGTTGCTATCTGCCTTGATGATTTGAGTACTTGTTCCTGTTGACAGAAACCCTATCAATGAAGGGCTTAACCTTGAACTGCATGGATCGTAAAAGCGAAGCATATGAACTTGTACGACAAGGTCTAAAGGTTCGGATTTTTTCCTCAAACTTATGTCTTACGTATTATTTTGGGGGGTGATGACTCAAAGTCTTCTGTTGATGCAGAATGACCTGAAAAGCCATGTCTGTTGGCATGTGTATGGTCTCCTATACCGTTCGGACAGAGAATACAGGGAAGCAATCAAATGCTATCGAAATGCATTGAGAATAGACCCAGACAATATTGAGATATTGCGTGACCTCTCACTCTTACAGGTATGTTCATTTGTTGATACTATGTGGGACAGACTGTAAGTGAAGTCTTTGGCTTGGTACTTCTGACACTGTACTAGCATTTATTGTTAAACCTTGATGCCATTGCTCGAGACTTCAAACTTCCTTGACAGAATTTGACTTACGGAGTTATAGGGCTCATGGTGTTCTGCTTCAATGCCTGCCATCTGATGGCACTTCATTTTTTTGCAACTATTTGGTTTTTGATTGATCTATATTGATGCTTTAATTTCAATATACCTGATTATTCTGTCCACTTGATATCTATATCTAAACGTTCTGTTTCTGTCTTTACATGATATAAACCTTACTTAGGTTCAATTCACTCTATTTGCTAGCAATTTTAGGAATTGCTGCTCCAAGCATATTTTCAAATATGGATTAATACAATGACGATATTTTAGTTCTATAAGCATGGTGGGCCTTGAAATGTCAGGGAGGATTTACTGTTGTCTAAATTTATCATTAGAAGGCAGATGTATTTGGTTGTGAAATCTTCACTAGTGAATACTGTCTATGCTTAAGGGGTGGGCAATATTATTGTAGCTAGCACTACAGCTTTGGTGCTTATATGTTTTGATGTGATGTTGTGGCTAAAATTGGTGTTTAGCTTAAATCTATTGTGGTGGTTAAGAAGATAGCTGCTGTATTTAAGATCTCTTAATTTTTATGTTTTTAAGGTGTAATAGATGTCCTAAGTGTTTTACATGTATAAAGATGATCGGATTTATAGAGACCTTTAAATATGAAAATCGGAACAGCAAAAGCTGCAAAAGCTTCATTGCACCGTCTCTTGCATAGCAACAATGAGCTGTATTGTTTCAGTTTTCACTTCCTTCTGCTTTTAAGAGTATGCAAGATGCTCCATTAGAGTTGTTGCAATTTTTTGACAGCAGAAGCAGCTCCTACAAGCATTGCCGGATCATTATCTTGTAGCTATGATGCTTGAAATTGTTATTATGATGTTATTTGCTCATCCATCCTCATTTGCATTGGTTTTCTAGTTTTTTCAAGATATTAGGCTGCTGCTTTCCACTGTATGACCTTATCTTCTCCTCTCTCTCATCTCAGCTTATTGGAGATCTCCATTTTATTTTACAGGCACAAATGCGTGATTTGACGGGCTTTGTCGAAACCAGGCAGCAGCTACTGACTCTGAAACCCAATCATCGAATGAATTGGATAGGCTTTGCAGTTTCTCAACATTTAAACACAAAGTATGCTTCGTCCTAAGATCTTCACAATAAAAAGTGCTTAATTGTAGTGACTTTTAATGTGAGATGTAAATTGGCTTCTTGTCAGTCCGGCCTAAAGTTCCCCTTCCATCCACATTCTTCATATATTATTCATACTAATTTGGACTGGCTGAAAAAAGGAGCTTGTGTTGTCCCCAATGTAATTAAGTTGTCATGGCTTTTAAGATTAGAATGAGGAATAGATCTGCTGTGAACAGTAAACTAATGCACTGCTTGTTCTGGATTCTTTTCTTTTATTAAGAAGCTTAATGCTTTCCACAGCTATTGATGGTCATGGATTACCGTGAGCTAGTGGATTGATGATGTTGAGGCCCTCATCATTTTTTTAATTATTTTTTAAAATATATATTTTAATATTCTGTGTTCAATTCTTCTGCGAGGTTATACTCTTTTGATTCTGCTCTTTTCTCGCTGAGTTGGTAAGAGCAGTTTTGGGTGGGAGAGCATCTTAATCTGCTCGACTCTACAAATTAGCAGTCATATAGTGTGTTTTCTGAGTGTATTAGGTTGAGCCTATCTGCTCTTGTAGATGATAAGAGAAACGTTCTAGTTGAGCTCTTTATGACTTTATGATTAGTTGGATCTCCCACATTTTGTGTTAGTGTCATTGCATTAAATGTAGAGATGCAACTCTGTCTGTATGTGTGCAGTAGACATACCAAAATCGCCATACTGCAGTTGCAATTGAAATTCTTTTGCTGTTTTGGGCCGTCAGGTGTCACTCGAAGTACCGATATTATGGCACAGTTTTCTCTGTTTTCTAAGCTTATTTTGCTTTAAACATTTTGTTTGGTTTTGCTAGCCCCTCGAAGGCAATTGATATTTTGGACGCATATGAAGGGACACTGGAAGATGATTATCCTCCTGAAAATGAGCGGTGTGAACATGGGGAAATGCTCTTATACAAGGTTTAGCACGTGTGCTGTATCCACTTGAATTCATTTTAATTGCTTTTCTTTTGATTCTGGTATGTCTTGATTCTTGACTCTAGTAGAGGAAGTGACTTTTTACTATATACAAGTTAATGTTCATTGGTATTTATGTTGCTCAAGCCATCGGTAAACCTTAGTTGTACACAATGTTAACTGGAACATAATTCGGTTATTGTACATGGTGCGAATTCTGATTCATGGATTCACTAGTTTCCTTGGTTCGCAGAACACAGGTGTAGCCTTAGATAATTAGCTACTTGGAAATGCAGTATGTAAAAGGCGGATCACTCTAATGTTTGCCCTTATACCTTTTATAGTACATTAATACTGTTTCTTTTCTAAAATTACATACTCTAAGAACAGACTCTACTTCTATTTGGACCTTTTCTTTCTAATTAGATTAGCCCATGTCTTACCATTGGATTTTTGACAATGGCTTGGGCTAGATAAGTTATGTCCTTTGGACCCTTCTGAAGTTAAAATATTGAGGGGCCCATACCCTTCTTCATTGTTGCTGCTATGTTCAATGAAGACTAAAAAAGGATGAAGCCAACTCTAAACGTTTTGCACATTGCTTGAGGTCTGGAAAGGCAGAGCTATCTATCTCTCTTGACTCCTCCTCCTCCTCCTCCGCCCCCCCCCTTCCCCTTCTTCTTCTTCAGTTCAAGATCAGTCGGCATGTTCCATCCATCTGATATTTTTCCAGATTTCAAAGTTTTTTAAAATATGATGGGATTGCCTAAAATCGTGGTGTACCAGATTGCTGTTTGGAGGGGGGAGTAGCGGTCCTGGTAACACTGGTTACACATTTTTCCTTTGAAGGATGTGACTAACTATGGCAGTACAAAGACAATTGAGAAGTAGTTTGGCACAAACTCCTTCTGCGGCACATTGTGTCTTTTCCTCTGCTAACCAAGTCTTTTGTAGATGTTAACTACTTAAACAAAGTTACAGTTTTGTAAATTTGGAGAGAAGCTGCACTTTGTGCTTAAGTATGCAAATGAATAACTTTTGTCGATAGTTGATTCACTGGCATCTAGTTACGTATTTTATTTCTGAGATGTACCTGGAATGTGACTTGATTTGGTTATTTCTCCCTATTCTGTTAAATTTTGTGCTTGTATTTTGTCTGCTATGTTGTGCAGATTTCTTTGATGGAAGAATGTGGATTTCTAGAGAAAGCACTTGATGAATTGTTCAAGAAAGAGCATAAAATTGTTAGCATCAACTTCTCAATTCATTGGCTTGCTACATTATTAAACTTAACCCAGTGACCTTGGTTGCTTATTGATTTGTTGATCGGGTATCTAGCTTGACAGAATTGCATGTAGAGAGCAAGAAGTTTCTCTCTTGGTGAAGCTTGGTCGCCTTGAAGAAGGTGGTAAATTGTATAGGCTGTTGCTTTCGATGAATCCAGATAATTACAGGTGATTTTTTTTGTTCTCTCTGTGGATTTGGCGAAGGGGAAGAATTCCTCTGTCTGATAAAAATAGATGATGATGTCGGGTTTTGTCTATAATAGGCTGAAATATAGCTTGTGTCCTACATTTTCACATTTGATGTACTTGTATTTTGTCATCTATTGTTTGACTATATGTTGGTGAAACTAAAGATCAGTAATCTGCAATGACTTGAGACTTTTAACTTAAATGTGCTCTAGCTGGTAAAGAAATTCCATGTGCATTCACTTGCATTTATACAGGCAAATGCTTCACTTCAAGTGCTAACTTCACTCTCTTTTGGCTGTCAGCTATTATGAGGGTCTACAGAAATGTGCTGGGTTATATCGAGCAGATGGTCAGTACTCTTCTGATGAAATTGTTCAGTTGATCTCCCTGTATGGATCCCTTGCAGAGCAATTTGCTTGGTCTTCTGCTGTTAAGGTGAAAGCATTATATTACTTTATATTTTCTAAACAACGTACTCAGTTTTAGATCCAGTAACCTCTACTGAGCTGCATCATATTTGGCATGGAGTGAGTCTTCTTGGCATTATTGCCACAAATTGTTAAATTGCAAAATTATTGCTTTACGTTGTGGCAGTATACTTCTGAAATCTTTGGCACAAATTTGCTTTCTATTGAACAATACCTGTTAGAGACGTAATAGTTTAGTAGGAGATTCTTTGTTGGGTTACTTAGCTCGAGAGAATATATCGCATGCCTAAAATCTACTGTAGCTGAAGCAGAAAATGCTAGTGTGTCAATGGTCAATGGTGGACAAAAAATTTCAAATAAGTTTATTGTCTTAATCATTGATATTTTAGTATGATGTGGGAATATTTCATCGCACAACTAAAATGAAGATGAATTTAATGTTGAGAGGTCCCGAGTTGTGGTATTCTTTTCAGTTAAATGATATCTATGTACCCTTGAACAACATTGTTTGTTCATGGATAAAAATCAGTTAGTATTAACCAAAGCATGTGTCTTCTCTGGGTTTAAGTGTTGCCTTTTCTCATTTTCAAGCAGGTGGTCTTCTGCTTTTTAAGCTGTCCTCTTGTGGGATTGGTGTCAGTGACAGATTTATTTGTATGACAAACATCTTGCTGGTTTTGTTTACCAGCCTGTAGATTTCGAAGTGAATTGTGTAGAATCTTGCATTAGCTTCTGACATTGAACAAGACCAGTCCCTCCCTCTTTTCTCCACTGACAAAATTAGTAGTTTCTTTTATTCTTCCCGTCATTGTTCTCTGGGGTTATTTTTTGGATCTTATTTATGTGACTTTCAACTTTTTAAATTTATTTTAGCTTTAAATGCTGTTTTTTTCATCAGTATCCATTATAAGCAGAAGTACATTTTTGTTGATCACATTGTAAATGTGTTATCCATTTCCTTTCAGAGGATACCTCTCGATTTTCTACAAGGTGACAAGTTGCGGGAAGCTGCGATTAACTACATAAAGCCTCTCTTAACTAAGGTTATATGATTCTTTTACATGGAATAATGATGGTTAAACTAATTGTGACAGTCTTTTGAATTTTTTGTTTGGTTTGCAGGGTGTTCCTTCATTATTTTCTGATCTCTCGCCATTGTATGATCACCCTGGAAAGGTTAGTAAATGACAAGGATCATATGTTAAAGCAATTTGTGAACCTCTTACTGAAGTGGTTCTTTGAGGTGCATCTGTGAGAACTTTATGGTCCCTGGATATTATTTTCTTGGTTGGTGCTCTCTTGCAGGCAGACATTTTGGAGCAATTATTTCTTGAGTTGGAGCATTCAATTGGGACCACCAAGGGATATCCAGGAAGGTCATTACACCTGACAGGCTCATTGTCTCAATTAGAAAGTATAATTATATATTCATTGAAGTTTTTGTGTTGCAGATGCTGAATACGTGAAAATTCTAGAAAAACAGGCTTTTGGTGGTAAATCCACAAATTAACACCTTTAAATGGCGGAACTATCTTAATCTCTCACCAGGATCTTTTTTATTCCTAAGGGGCAATATCTAAATTAATAATTTGATCAAGCTTTGTATTGGTACCTAAGTCATATACTTGCGGTGGGTCAATGATCTTACTACATTTTTATGGTCTGCTAGCCATGTGACGAAGCTTTCATGGTTTCTACTGCCGGAACTCTTTTAATGTTTCTGGGGTGGGCTGGCTAGGATGTGGTCCACACATGCTGCAACATATTGCATGATAAGCATAATTAGTACTGAAAACTGTGATTCTGATTACGTCATTGTATTAAGTATTCTGTTTGGTTCCTCACAATTGTGGGTACAGGGAAGAGAAAGAGCCACCTTCAACTCTTATGTGGACTTTGTTTCTTCTGGCACAGGTGGGCTCTTCTCTTGTTGGCTTCCCTTGTTTCACTAAGTGGCTCTCTGCCGTGTCCTATCTTTCTTTCCCCCCATGAGTTTTCTTACGGACTGTGAATTGGTGCAGCATTATGATAGAAGGGGCCAGTTTGATGTTGCTCTGTCAAAAATCGATGAGGCTATTAAACATACTCCAACTGTGATTGATCTGTACTTGGTCAAGGTCTGTATGCTTCATCGTTGATGCACACTTAACGGCATTCTGGCCTTATCTCATCCTTTTTACTGCTTTAAGTTATTTTGGATTTTCAACTTGTTTGCATTTTTGTGTAATCTACAGAGTAGAATATTGAAGCATGCTGGCGATTTGGCAGCTGCAGCTGCTTTAGCAGATGAAGCTAGGTGCATGGATCTTGCTGATCGCTACATCAACAGTGAATGTGTCAAGCGTATGCTGCAAGCTGACCAGGTTTTTAAGTTGTAACATCATCTGCGGTATATTCTGGTAATCTTTCTATCTGCTATGTGTCTGTCGGGTGAAGAAAAAATTCCTTTTGAAGGTGAGTTTGGCCGAAAAAACTGCTGTCTTGTTCACAAAAGATGGTGATCAGCACAATAACCTTCATGATATGCAGTGCATGTGGTAAGTTTCCATACAATACAGGACAGGTTTTTCAGTCAGTTGTGAATATTGTTGCAGATGCTAATGGATGTGTATTTTGGAGGTATGAACTTGCTTCTGGTGAAAGTTACTTCCGCCAAGGTGATCTTGGACGAGCTTTGAAGAAATTTTTAGCTGTGGAGAAACACTATGCAGATATCACAGAAGACCAATTTGATTTCCATTCATATTGCTTAAGAAAAATGACTCTTCGGACATATGTGGAAATGTTGAAATTTCAAGACCGTTTGCATTCGTATCCGTATTTCCATAAAGCAGCAGCTGGAGCTATCAGGTGAAATGTCTATCCGTGCATCTTCTAGAATGAGGATCTTGTTGTTTTTCTTCCTTTTTGGATTTCTGTTGCATCTCATGCTTGGCATTCTGATGCTGTAAGAAACTGCACCAGTATTATTATTATTATTTTTTTTTGCAGTCCAAGTCTGTAGAATTTGGTTGCATAGAGATTGATGATTATAAAGTATTCTTTCTCCACCTAAGAACGATGCTTCATGTCTAGTGCCACCTTTCTGATAGCATATCCAAGGTGTTTTCTTTTCTGGCCAAAATGATTTATATGATAGGCTGAAAACATGGAAGAACCATGGTTGCATAGACAGGGGATTCCGCTTTTTCACTTTGCCGTTGATTCTTTACCTCAATTGACTGGGAAGTGTGAGCTGATCTTTGAGTTTGTTTTGTGAAGGGATAGGAGGTGTTTTTATTGTATCTTTCTTTTATTGTTCCCCATTATGGTGTTAAGTGGTCCCTGTGACACCGGCTGTCACACTATATGATGTTTCTAGATACGTTTAATGAGACTGAAAATTCAATGGTTAAGTTGCATGTTTTCACATGAATTTTGCATGTTGATTTGCATTTGCATGTGGCTTTATCTCTTTGCTGTCAGCTGTTGGTTGTCATGTACTTGTGCTATTACCATTCAACTGCTAGGTGGCTTCCATTTAAAATGGCTTTTTATGGTCCAGATGCTATATTAAGCTGTTTGATTCTCCTCCCAAGTCAGCCACTGAAGAAGATGACGAAATGTCGAAGTTGCTTCCATCTCAGAAAAAGAAGCTGAGACAAAAACAGAGAAAGGCAGAAGCACGGGCTAAGAAAGTACTGATAGTTTCTAGTGCTTCTGTGGTCTCTTCCTGTAAAGTTTTCTGATTGTTTGCATCTTTTGTAGGAAGCAGAAGTTAAAATTGAAGAATCAAGCAGTACTGGTGTCTCAAAGTCTGGGAAAAAGCCTGTCAAGCCTGTTGATCCTGATCCTTTTGGGGAGAAGTTATCGCAGGTATTTGTTTGACCATTTTTTTTCTTTGTAACCTTTTATTAATAGTTGCTGCTGTGGCCTGGATTCCATTATGTATATATGGTGGTAGGTCGAGGATCCACTATCAGAGGCAACAAAGTACTTGAAGCGGCTTCAAAGGAGCTCACCTGATTCTTTGGAAACACACATTCTTTCGTTTGAAGTAAATATGAGAAAGCGGAAAACTTTGCTTGCTTTTCAGGTAATTTTGCCTGGGGTTACTTTGCTTCTTCTTTTTTCTTTTGTCCAGCGACTTTCTTACTCTTGAAACTTCTTGGAACACATTGTTCAGAGTAACTTAATGATGAGCTGATAAATGTTCTGTTTCTTTTTCCTATATATGTGCTCCTTGCAATTTAATTTTCTGCTTAAGTCCATTATAATATATGCATCTTTATATGCTGCTCTTTTCATAAACCCAGGCGGTGAAGCAGCTGCTCCGGTTGGACGCAGAAAGCCCTGACACACATAGGTGCCTGGTTAGTTTCTCTCTAGTTTGCACTCGAGATATTTTATCATTCTCATATGTCCTCTTAACTCCTTGGGTTGAGCTGTTGATGTATTTGTCACATCTTTTGGGTGTCTGTAAATTTTTGATGCTAGTCATAGTATGTTGATCTGAGCTGCTGCTTTTTCCTCAACCCTTTTTGGTGGTGGTCTATATTGTTTCCCGGTTCACAATTCCTGATGGGTGCTTCTTATGCTGCAGTTAAAGTTTTTCCACGTAGTTAGTTCCATGGCTGCCCCAGCTACTGACTCTGAGAAACTTATTTGGACTGTATTAGAAGCTGAACGACCAGAAATCAGGTTCTTACAACCTGACTTTCGGACTTGCTATATCTTTCTTGTTTGTTTTTTCAATATGACAGTCTTTTAACACATACAATTGTTCATCTTGTAGTCATTTGCATGGGAAGTCTCTTTTAGAGGCAAATGAGTCATTCCTTGATAAGCATAAAGGTATCCTCAACATCAGACAATTTTTTTATGTGTGTTATAACATGTTCTAAGTGTGCTTGGCCTTTTTTTATTGTGTGCACAGATTCCTTGATGCACAGGGCAGCTGCTGCAGAAATGCTGTATCTTTTGGAACCCAGCAATAAGGGCAAGGCTGTGAAATTAATTGAGGATTCAAGCAACAACTTGGTGCAAAGGTACTGTTTGGTGCAACGAAGGTCTACCATCTTCATTTCATTTGTTTTGGACTGTTTTACGCTGCCATCCCCTTGATAATCTGTTGAGCATGTCCACGTTATGTTGCATAGAAATGGAGCGCTTGGATCAGTTAAGGAATGGAAACTCAAGGATTGTATTGCGGTTCACAAGCTACTCTCCTCAGTAGTAGTTGATATGGATGCTGCGTCAAGTAAGTTTTGATCTCGTCAACTGTTGTTGGTTAAAGTTATGCTTAAAATGTGAAGTATCTGTTGGAATAATTGAAGTAGCAGCAGTATAGGGTAGCAAGAGGGTGGCTGGGTGGGTGTGTGTTGGGGTGTGAGAGTGAGGGAGGTTTCTCGTCAGTGAATTTCGTTACTGATGGCCATTCTTCTATCCCTACTTCCTTATTGGCTTACTCATTTTACTGAATACAAAGATGGGATATTATGATTGGATAAAGCTAGATTTGACTTTTGAGATGGTGTCTTTGACACTTGTAAAATACATCTTTAACAGGATGGAAATTACGTTGTGCCGAATACTTCCCGCACTCCACGTATTTGGAAGGAAGTCGCAGTTCTGCAGTTCTAAAGTCCTCGTACAACCAGATTTCTAGTAATCCTGAAAATGGAGTCAATCATCCTGCGGGTGGCATAAGCATGGACTCTCTTGCGCCAAATGGAAAACTGGAAGCTTTTAAGGACCTCTCTATCTAACAAGTGGAGTTGAAAGCTCATTTTGGGCGATGTAATTCTACATTCATCAGTATGCATGAGAGTTAGTTCACAGCAATAGCCGCGGCTTGGGAGATAGTGCGTTCAGCCACTGGGGAAGTATCATTCATGGGGCCTTTTCCAGTTCATGGCCATTCTGTCGCTTTATTGGATTGGCATTTGCTTCTGTTCTTTTTGGCCTCCGTCTCCCTCTCATCTTGGAATTTGTTTTGCTAATTGTGTATAATCTTCCTCCACTTCATTTCCGGTCAGATTCATAGCCTTGTGTGTCTGTGGGCATGAATGAGAAAAGGTGGCAGGCTCCATGGGAATATGCATTAAACTAAGGTTTCCCTTTTTGCATTGTTAGTCTTACAATCTATAGGAGATCCCCTGAGGTGGAGCGACGAGAAATTTTCGAGAACTGATGCTTCGTCAGCCTTAAGAACAAGTGGCCTCTGCAAACTTACTTCTGGAGACATGTTGTACTTCCCTTATTTATGTCCACCATTGTTTTTCCTTTGTATAAACATTGCGTTCTGTGAAAAATTTTGGAATGAGAGATGTTACAAATGATAGATTTTGCATCAATAAGACATGCTCTCCTGGGTTGGTTTTTGTTCTTCGTTTCCTAGTTTCAGGTTATGAAAGTTTTCTATTTTTTGGGTAAAGTATGCAAGTGAGTGATTCAGGCCTTGTCTCTATGTTATCCTTGCTAATATGAACCTCCTAATTTATCTTCTTCTTTGGTTTTTTCATATCACTAATGAAATAGATGAAGACAAGTGGTCTCCTAATGGGTTGTTGTTGGAGAGGAACCATATTTTTTGCTGGGCTTGATCTTTTTTCTGGTACGGAAATTTCCCTAGAGTGTAGGGAAAATGTTTCATTTTCTTTTTCTTTCTTCTAGTTTTCCCTCTTACAACCTTCAAAGAAATTATCTTTTGAGGCCTTTGGCAATTTCTCCTGCTTTTGAATCGTCTGAAACTCTGAAAATAAATTTAGAAAATGCGAAAATAATGGCATGCCATTTTTGCTGTTTTCGCACCAAAATAAGAAGGTTGAAATTATGTAACCTCATCTCCCTTCTTAAACCACTTTCGCACCAAAATAAGAAGGTTGAAATTATGTAGCCTCATCTCCCTTCTTAAACCACAGCCAGAATAGTAACATGAATGGCACGAAATATGTAAGTTCAAGAAAAAGCCATTTTTTTCTTTTCTATGAGTCCCAAACGACCACCTGCGCAATGCTCTCTCACATGCTCTCTTATATCTTGTGAGGGATGGTGCGGAATGATCTTTCATACTCTGTGTACAGTGCATCTTAAAAGTTATGCATTTGTGTCACTTTTAAAAATGAATATTACTTGTATTGCCTATAAAAAATTAATAAGAGATTTTTAACTTTCGTAAAAATATTTAGACATGGACATGCATAATTGCAAGGGATGGAGAGAACTTTTCATTAACTAATTATTTGAATTGGTATAAGTGATCAATATTAAAAAAATATTTTCCAAAAAACAAACAGAATCTAAAACAAAACCAAAGGCTAAATTGCTATTGCTCTATCCATTATCAGTTTTTGTCCATCACGTTCTTCCAAATTCTATTGCTCATCTGTCTTCAATCTTTTTATTTAAAAGAAAAAAAGATAAAAACTAGGTTGTTCTCTGCAAATATCAGCAATGTTTTAGCATATTGCTACAACTTTGATTACGCACGATGCTAGCTATTTCTTGATCAGCCTTGGGTAACTGTCTGTAACAGCAATAGTACTGAGGTCCTCCATCTATCTTAAGCATGCCCACTCTAGGGCTCCAAAATAGGAGAACATGACACGATGAATAGTTACAGTTTATCGCAATTTACGTGATTAAATACACCATGTGCTGTATTTTCGAACAAGCTATATACATCATTACCATTATCCTGAGATAGGATCTGTGCGCAAAGATTCCTTTGCCATTGCAGCACCCCAAGATCGTTTCACGGGACCCGGCGTATGAGCCGAGCATTCAACTTCGACCTCACATTTACATGTCCTGAGAAGGTGGGACCACTCCCAAGCAAGAGATTCACTTCTCCATAGTGTAGTGTAGCAACGGTAAATCATCCGACCTGTCGCAAGAGAACCTCTTTGCAGATATAACCTCTTGCTACCTGTGCCAAGTCAATACACGTCTATGCGAAGAGGCCCTGTTTCATCGTAAGTCCGATGAGCAAACATTGTAGTTGGCACATTCATGGGCAGCTCCCTTATGCAAATTCTTGAGCTACTTGAAACTCGTCCTCAGTTCTAGCTGTCTCTGTCAGATTGCGAAAGCCCACTGCTCTCGCTAATCTCACTTTTACAGAGGGGGCATGAAGCATTGATCTTTAACCATTTATCAATGCACTCAACGTGGAAGACATGGTGACAAGGTAGCTCTTTTAGTTCATCGTTATCTGCATATCTTGACAAGCAAATACAGCAAACCTGCACAAATACAATGGCAACATCACTTTGTCTGCTTGAAGATAAATATCATGCCTAGCTGCCGATAGTAAGCATTTGCCACTTGCTGCTATCATGATAATTTCACCATGTTAAGGAACATATAAGCAGATGTGAGGCGAGGCCTTTCTTTTTAGGACACGAAATCAAACGCTAGCCCTACATTATAGGTCAAAATTCAGCAGGAGGGTGCTTGAACTCCAGAATTGGAATGGGAGGACAAAAGTGGGTTTTATGCTTACCGCGTCTTCTCCCGACAAGAAACGCTCCTTTTCTGTCCCTGGAGCCAAGACCCCACCTTCACTTCCTCCTGTGTTAAATTCCTCGCCGTCAGCATTTAAGTCTTGCTTCACCTTGAATTTGTAGATAGGAAGAGCATTGATGGATTCTGAGGTGGCTCCTCTTGTCTGTGAAAAGTCTTCTCGGATGCCCAGAACAGACATTATGCAAGGTAGGCAGCAACAAATTGTTGCACATAGTATAAAAGGCATGGCATATCCAATACAGCTAAAAGTGAGAAATACTATACATAACCTGCAAAAGGGCCACAACACATATATTTCATCAAGCACAGCAATTACATGTATAGACAGAACAGAACAGTGTCCCTATAAATTGGTACCTATACAGTTTCGGAGCATCAGAAGGTGAAGAGTGACCTCCAAAAATCCACACATTGCCGACAACAAACCATACGGCAAAAAAACAGTCTAAGGCCATCTTGAAATGGTCCACCAGCCCACTAATTCTGCAAAAACGAAATTAGCTGTTGATTCCATCTATCATAGATTGTACAGACTAGGTTATTCTGAATGATGCCAATAATCCCACAACGTGCAAATTGAAATTCAATTTGAATAGATGAGAAGCAATCATCATTCATGAGCAGCATAAGAAACAATTGAACTTTACCGTGAACTCAGAGTGTCTGCAATTTGGCCATTCCATGATGCCGATTCTTCAGAATGTTGATTGCCCTCATCTGTGGACTGTGTGACAGAGATGGCTGTATAAGATCTAGGCTCTGATTGACTGTTATGAGAAGTCCCTTGATGGGATCGACTGGACTGCTGATCACTACCACGGTTGCCAGAGCGATAACGCCAGTAAAGAATAGGCAGCGTTGCCACACAACCAGATGCATAACCTACAACCCATGCAAATAGTGGAGCCTCTGGATTTTCATGTCTTGACAATGACAAAACCACTATGGATGCTATAATTTGACCCACGGTGACAACTAACTCCACTGAAATCCATAGTCCAGAATTCAATGGACTTGTTCGATGCTGGTGGTAATCATCACTCCTTCTCGTGCTAGAGGAATTCACGGAGTTCAATCTGTTTGATGAATTTACAGTTGTTTGATCCGCAGGGGCTGGCATGCTAGGCGAAAGTCCATCCTCATCCTCTGTCGAGTCTACCCTGTGTAGCTGATCACCATGAGATGCTGTCAATGAGGCATCCCCATTTCTCTCTACATCAATTATGTGCTGATGACCACTACTACTCTCCACTTGTTCCATTAGCAAAGGATACTGATCTATCTGACTATCTCTATGTCGTTCGGGAGCTCCAACATCCATCTAAGTCGACCCAAAGACAAACCTATATGGCAGGAGTGTCCAACATTGTAAGTTATAAGTCATAAGCTTCCTGTCTTATTGAACTTGCTCCAATGAATAATAGCTCCAAAAACATATGAAAATTTTATCATCTTTCAACAGAACTCCTGACACTAGGCATTCAGCAAATGTCAACAAATAAACTGATCGTCAAGCTTCTCTTCTAAGAACCCTCTAGAATAGGAGCAATAGATATCATAATTATCATTACCACGAGCTCATTAAACTCAGGAAACAGCAATTAAAGAAGAACAGCAATCAGAGAGTTAAAAGAAACACTAAAAAACCTAATGCCAGGACCATGTAAAACCCAAGACCCGATCGGAGAACCGCAGAGGTTCGAGATGCATCCTAAACCTATTCAAAGAGGAAAAAATTACAATACTAAGGGAACCAGACAGAAAATCAAAGACCCGGTCTTTCATGGAAACCCCTTAATTCCTACAAAAATTCATGCTAACCCATGAAACTGCACGATGAATCAACATCATGGTAGGTCTCAAAGCGATCACCTGAGCAGAATTCGCAAAATCAAGATTCGATGCGCATCATCGGCCGGTCATATCATTTCCAAGAAAAGCCGCACGTCGGAAATCACGAATGCCATCGATTCCCCAGATTCACGTCAACCCACCAAGACGGAGGAAGAGGAAGAAAGAGAGAGCAAACGCAGCTCGGCGAAGTGGACTGGAGATCGAGCGAGGAGGGAGAGGGGGGGGGGCACCACTCACCTCGAATTCACATTTCTCAGAGCATATATGACGTCAGCTTCCTGTTCAGAACGAGAGAGAGAGAGAGAGAGAGATACGAGATCAGCGCACGGGGCGTGGCGGTGACCGAGCGAGACATCTGGTCCGTCGGATTAGAGAGGGACGGACGGCCACGGACGCCCCGACCGGATTGTCGACTGTTATAACAGCCCCCGGTCCGATCCACGTGGAGTAAGCTTGAGCTACTCTTCTTTTGTCGAAGTGGGGGCGGGTCCCACCCGTTAAATCTGACGGGCTACGCACATTTACGGTCCAAATTATCTATATCTTAAAAAGGCCGAGGTTTATCGAGTACTTAATTCGAGATTTGGTTGATTGTTTTATAGAATAATTAAAAAAAGTTGGAAATTGAAATAATGGAGATTGTTGGTAGTTGTTATATAATTATATATGATTGCGACAATTCTTTTTTGATGCTACAGAGTTGGGTTTTACCATGGGTATTATATATTTAAATTGTGAAATCAAGATTATTTAATGAATAAAATAAGCGAGTGGCTACACCGAAAATGGTCATGCTTCCCTCTATTTAGGAATAACTAGTTCTTTCTTGTATGCTATGAGCGTGGTCCATTCGAGATGATTTGTATGATTTTTTTGTAGAGAATAGGGATATGAATTTCAAAAGTGAGGGTAAGTGCTTATAAAAATAGAATGTATATTTGGTAATCGCCCGGAGAAAATCGAATATTGATTATTAATGCCGTGTAACGGTCTCTTAACTTTTCCTACATCGAGATGAGAAACGGGTATTTGTTATTTTATCTAATGGACATAAAATGGAAATAATTGGGGCTGACAAGTCAACCACCTGCTTGCGTGGCCTTTGAATAATTCAATTTGAGTTGAGGGGCTTGAAGACCGAAAATGTGGTTGGTAAAGTCAAATATGTTTTAAGAGTGGTGGGTTTTGCAGCTACGTCACTACTCGATTGAATTGTTCTTCAATTCATCAAGTACAGTTGGCAGCACGTAATGTCGCAGGTCATGTGCTCTTTTCATCATCATCGTGTCCTTTCCACCCACAAAACAGGATCTGTTCAAGCCCATTGTCAACGACCGAAGCCCGGTGAACGGCGGCTGTAACTATAATGGTTCTAAGGTAGAGAAATTTCTTGTCAGGTAAGTTTCGACTCACACAAAAGGCGTAACGATCTAGGCACTGTTTCGGAGAGAAACTCGGTGAAATAGACATATTTGTGAAGATGCGGACTACCTACACTTGGACAGAAAGACCCTATGAAGCTTTATAGTTCCTGGGATTGGCTTTAGGCCTTTCTTGCGCAGCATAGGTGGAAGGCGAAGAAGGCCTCCTTCTGGGGGGCCCGAGCCATCAATGAGATACCACTTTGGAAGAGCTAGAATTCTAACCTTGTGTTAGGACCTACAGGCCAAGGGACAGTCTCAGGTAGACAGTTTTTGGTGGATCGTTCATTCCGGCCGTTGATCGCCCAGATTGCTCCTTTTGATGTTCTTCACCAGAACCGTGGCTTTTGAATGATAAAGGGATTGACTTATTGGTCTAGCGCTCGGTGCGAATGCAGTGGATACCCTGTTCCAATCGCAGTGAGGCATGTGCATGAGGCGTCTCTGTGTGCATCTGTTGGGGTTCAAACACCCAACGCTATTGCTAAGAAACGAAAAAGATAACCAAAATCAGTAAAAAGACAGATCAACTCTTGTCATTTCAATAAAGTTTAAACATCATAACTGTACGGTTCTCAATCACAGAAAAATCACTCAAAGGTCAATATGTCTCTCACCATCCTCCTACCTTAACTTGGTGATTTGTGTCTGAAGTATTTCAGCATTTCTAGATGCGCTCTGGCTTCTCTATCAGATGTAAATTGCTGGTCTCATTGATCATCTGATGTTTGAATGCACCTAGCTATTTCAAAGTGGCCTTGCGCCTTTACTTGCATTTATGGGTACTCTTGTTGGGAAAGACAACGAAGCCTGAGAGTGCAACGCATTTTGGTGATTCACCAATTAGGCCTAGGCAATAGAGAAATGCTGCTGATTTGCCTTACTGTCAAACCACTTCCAGAATCCCACCCCCCCAACCTTTGGAAAGTCCTTTGCTTGAATATGTGTTGAAAGAGAATACACTAGATAACTATCTGATCTCAAAAGATTAAAAACGAAGAAGATGAATGGCTTCATTTTGTTACCATTGTGTAGTTTGTTTTATCAGATGGTTAGTTCGACTTTGTCTTTGGAACAAACCTTGCTAAAACCTGATAATGGCTTCAGCTTGAATTTTTTTTGTCATGATCAGTGTAGCTATCCTGGAAAGTTATGTTAGGTTATTGTCAAGGACTATTCACAGGCTTCCTACTTAACAATGCCAAAGGACTGTCGCAATTTTGGGCGCAAAATGAATAATAAAGAAGATCTGAGTTGTCAGTTCTCTCGCCATCTAGGGAATATCACTGCTTTTTCAATAATTAGTGCATCAAGCAACTGCTGTTTCTTTAGCAGCTCTATCCACTTGATAAAGGTTCCAGGACTTCTGAGGTGAAAAAGTGTCCTGATAGGCCAAATTGTAGTTTCCATTTTTGATTCTGATCTTATACACTCTGCCCAAGATTCAACCTAGTAGTGAGATCACCACAGGAAAATGGGTTGCAAAGATTATAGTTAATGAATGTTCCCGACCTTGTACGATATGATAGAGCTCATTTCCCTTAGGATATGCCACTCATTGTCTATTTGGTTCCTGTTAGAAGAGTAAACCAGAAAAGTCCATGAAAACATTTCTTTTGCTTTTCAGATGAGGTAAATATAGCAACCATCCATCAATACCTAGGACCAATTGCAAAATGAACTTATAGGTTCGGTTTAAGTTTTGCGGTCCTGGTTTTGGTAGAAAATTTTTATAATCCAATTTATGGGATAAGATTGAAAATATACCTGAACGAACCAAATCGAACTATGAAACACGCATGGTTTAAGGGAAAGAGAACCAAAATAGAGTGAAAGGATGTCTAAATGGCTCTTTGGACTTCTTTATAGGAAAGAAAATGGCTCTTGGGAATGGCTATCTGGAGTCTACCTGTTCTAGGGACACAGCCCTGCTTCCAGGACAGCACAACAAGAAGGATGCCTGATGCTTATATATGAATGCCATAATCTTCCGCCTTAATTAAGCTTGCGAGTAAATTAAAGATACTTCTCTTCTTTGTTTGAGTTGTTTTCCAGTTAGAGGTTTCTTTCTATATACTATCGTGTTCAACCTTGACAAGAAGATAAGACTGGAGATGGAAGTATTCAATGCACAGCAATCCGATTATTGACACCAACAATACACAACTACGACAACTAGATACCGAGACAGCAAATTACATTCAAACAGGGCTGGCTGTAAGTGCTTCCACTTTTCTTTCTTGATAGCTTATAGTAGCATTCCAATTCTTGTCGTGCTCTTTTTTCTTACAACGGGCTAGTGCAAGCAACCTCTATTTTTTCGCACACTCAATGCTCCAGCCAACGTGGAATGATCTGCATGTCCATTACCATGTGAACAATGTCAAGTACATCAGCTGGATTATCAGGTTAATTCTCTCTCTACAACTTCAGTTCAACAGTTTTATCTCGTTATCTCTACGGAACAAACTTCTGGGTCGTCAGGGGTGTTCCTCAGTCGACATTGGAGAACAATGAGCTTCATGGTGCGAATATAGAGTTCTGAAGAGACTGTGGGAGGGACAGTTCATTGCGGTCTCCATTGACAGTAGTGAGAGAGGTCCCTGGACACAGTGACGTGGATGAAGGAATCAAATTTGATCACTTGGTGCTTCTTGGAAATGGATTAGAAATAGCAAGGACTTTGACAGATCGGGCAGAAATTCTGCACCCACCGTACCGTATATGCATATCTGAACTTTTAGCAAGTTGCACATGCTGCTGCCAAGGAACGTAACGGCACCACCAAACCCTTGGTACCCAAACACCACCTTCTTGTGCGTTAGAATGTCAGCATATTTTGTTTTTTCATCGACCTCGTTTTGAAACAACAGGAAATATAGCTATGAGTTCTTGCTACAGTTACATTAACTTGTAATGATCCGACTCGTTCCGAGAACATCTTCTAAAGGTTAACCCAGAAAAGAAAGATGGAGATGACGTATCTATAACCTAAAGTTATCAAGGTTATGTTTTCCTCCACTGCGAATCAGAGAAGTCTCCAACTGAGTCTCTAGTTGGTGAATCACAACTTTTGAACACGACCCACATGCGGACTCAATTGAATATAAATATAGGTAATGCTCACGCTTACAATCCACCAACCGGAATACGGATTAGAGGAATTTCCCACGATTCTGAGGATGAACGAAAATACGATCCTTTATTGTATCGACAATTTTTTCAATCTATAAATTTATTTAGTAACTGCCTTGCCACCGAACGAGTACTGTTTCAACCACACTTTGTCTCCATCATCATTTTGATGAGAAAGATGAGTTCATCAAGATTTAACTCATTTACAAGTATGTAGAAGCGAAGTAATAAACTGTAGGCTAAGTCATATGTAATAGTCGCACGAGCTTCACCAACCCTATTAATATGATCAATGCGCTATACTATCTAAGGTCTAAATGTTCACTGATTCTTACCGAAAATAATGCCCCTGACTGGCCAAATTGTCGTTTCCATTTTCCATTCTCATCTTTTGTATTGCTTTGACCTTTTTCAGACATCCTTTACATTGTTTTAGGTGAGACCATCTTTAAGGAAAAAGAGTAGCAAAAGAGTGGAGCTGATGGCTGTTCCCTAGTTCGTATGGTTTGATGGATAGTGCGTCTGTCATTTGTATGACCGAACCGAACTGACTGCAAGCTGAACTAACACGAAGAGTTCTGGTTTGGGTTGAAAATTATTAACGTCGAATCCATAGGGTATGATTGAGGACTGTTGAAAAATACTGATGTATGTATTAGTTAATCTCTATAGATACAATAAGTCTCTATTTATATACATTAGGAACCTAGTTGGAAATAAAACCTATTTAATAGGTAGTTGATAGCTAATAGATACAACTATCACCAAATAATGACAATGACAGTGAACACTAATTAATAGCAAGTGACACATTCCAACACTCCCCCCAAGCATATCTTCCATAGTCATGCCTTCTATGCAATCCCTTGGTCAGAATGTCAGCAGCCTATTCATCACTTGAAATATGCGGCATATAGATTAGTTTGCTATCAAGTTTTTTCTTTGATGGAGTGTTTATTAACTTCCACATGCTTTGTTTGTTCATGTAACATAGGATTATGAACAATTGCAATTGCTTCCTTATTATCGCAATACACTTTCATTGGTGTGGAACTCTGGATCCATAGTTCATCCAAGATACCTTTAATCCACATAACTTCGCAGACCCCATGTGCTATTCATCGAAACTCAACTTTGGCACTGCTTCTTGCTACCACACTCTGCTTTTTACTCTTATAAGTAATTAAATTTCCACCAATAAACATGCAATAGCTTGAAGTAGATCTTCGATCTATAATGCTTTTAGCCCAATTTGCATCGGAGAACACCTCAATTTCCAAATGTCCATGTTTCTCAGACATTAGACCCTTACTAGGACTTCCCTTTAAGTAGCATAGAATTCCGTGTACTACTTCAAAATGCCTTGACCCTGGTGAGTGCATAAACTGGCTCATCATACTTACAACAAACGCTATGTTAGGCAGAGTGTGAGATAAGTAAATAAGTCAACCGACAAACCTTTGATATCTTTCTCGGTTTATCATTTATTCAGCCTTGGCTGGTTCAAGTTTCAGATTTCGCTCCATGGGTGTCTCCGCCGCTTTACATCCTAATAAACTTGTCTCTTTGAGCAGATCAAGCACATATTTGCGTTGATTTACAAATATGCCCTTCTTGAATCTCGCAAATTCTATTTCAAGACACCCAAATCCTTGACCTTAGACTCCTTAGCTAGCTTCTTTCGCAAGCTTTCCAACTCAACTTTGTCATCACCGATCAGTATTATATCATCAATATAGACAATTAGAATGACACACTTACTTCCTTTGAGTGTTTATAGAATAGAGTGTGATCCCTTTGATTTTGGTGATAGCCGAACATTTTAACCACCTTCCCGAACCATTCAAACTATGCTCTTGGAGATTGTTTAAGTTCGTACAACGACTTTTTCAATTAACAGATTTATTTTCTGCAAAACCTGATGGCAAACTCGTAAACACTTTCTCCTCCAAGTCACCATTCAGGAATGCATTCTTCACGTCTAACTAGAATAAGGGCAAATTGAGAGTAGCAGCCAATTTATCTTGACAATTGGGGCAAATGTCTCTTGATAATCAATTCTATAAGTCTGAGTGAACCCCTTCACCACTAGTTTTGATTTATACCGTTCAACACTCCCATCAGGTTTACATTTTACAGTAAACACCCATTTACAACCAACAATCTCTTTTCCTTCTGGTGCATCAACCAATTCCGAGGTGCCATTCTTCATAAGTGCTCACATTTCATCCTCAATTGTCATTTTCCACTTTGGATCCTTCAAAGCTTCCTTGATATCTCTAGGAACACATATGTGAGCCAAGTTTGACATAAATGCTCTATGATGATGAGACGACTATTAGTATGACAATGTTTTGATATATGATGCTCAGCAGATGATCTAACCCATTTTCTAAGAGCTATAGGCATGTCAAGATTAGAAGTATTAGTATTCGAATTTGAGACAGGAATGGGGGAAAAAGTACTATTCAAATCACCTAATGATGAAGGCAAGGAATCATTTCCCGGTGTTGCAGTTGGGCTTGTTGATCACATTGTGATCTTGAACCTTTTTCTCCCCCTGTCTTTGACACATCAGGATTCAACAAAGGTGTTTTCAAAAACTCAAACAAAGGAGTGGGAAGGATAGGAGAGTTTGAGTGCCACAAAATCTCTTCACTAACTTCAGCATTCTCCCCCTGAAGAGATTTATTGGAAAAAAATGGTTGTGACTCTACGAAGGTGACATCCATAGTGATATGAGTTTTGCCGGTATGTAGATCATAACACTTTTAACCTCTTTCGTTCGGTGCATAAACACACACTTTTTAGCCTAAGGATCTAATTTGAATCAACACTGACTTGGAAGGTGGACAAATGCAATGCAACCAAACACCCTTAGAGAAACATTAGAAAAAATATGGGCCGTAGTATGAGGTACACTTGTTTGAAACAATCTAAGTGAGTAGTGTAGTTTAATACCCGAGTAGGCAGCCTATTAATTAGATAAAATACTGTTAATAAAGCTTCACCTCAGAAGTATTTGGTACATGCATTGAAAAACTGAGGGTGCGGGATACTTCAAGGAGATGGCGATTTTTGCACTCGGCAATGCTATTCTGTTGGGGTGTCATTTGGCAGGTTGATTGGTGAATGACGCATTTTTCTCTAAAAAAACTACCAAAATACTAGTTATAATACTTAGTACCATTATCGGTATCAAGAATATTAATAGTAGTGTGGAACTGGGTCACAACCATTTGATAAAAAGCTTTGAACAGGGACTCGACTTCAGACTTGACACTCATCAAGTATGTCCAACATAAATGAGTATGATCATCTATAAATGTGACAAAGTATCGTCTCCCGATTTTTGTTGGCATGGGTGAAGGACCCCAAACATTACTATGGATTGAATAAAATGATGATGATGCACTATACTGATTTGGACTATAATGAGTATGATGACCTTTAGAAAAAAGACAATTGTCATAGTGTGGTGTAGAAACATCCGCACCTTTGAACAACTAAGAAAAAAAATATTTCAAGTATCCAAAGCTAGGATGGACCAATCTATGGTGCCAAACCACTATTTTTTCTTGAATAGGGGAAGAACTGAAAGTTCCATATGCTTAAGTTTTTTTTTTTTTTTTTTCAATATCAAAGACAAACTCTTCAAAATAATAGAGACCATCCCTCATCCTAGCATTGCCAATCGTCTTCCTTGAGATATGATCCTGAAACTCACAATGGGAAGCAAAAAAGACAACATGACAGGTAGACTCTTTAGAAACTTTACTAATAGACAATAGGTTACAAGCTAACTTAGGAACATGTGGTACATTATGAAGTGTGATAGAATCAGAAAGTAATACTGATAATAGATGAAAAACTCTTGTCGGCAATCTGAATTTTTTGGTTGCTAGGACAAGGAACATAGGGTGTAGACAAATATGAAATATTAGTCATATAGTCTGATGCTCTTAAATCAACGATCCAAGGTACAAGTTGCAAACAACATGAGAGGGCTTTTAGATTTCTACTTTGGTGGGTAATCAAAGTAGTAGGATTACCTGATATGGACCCAACCTAAAGTAGCTGTAGAAGATGGTCTAGTTGTACTTTGCTGAAAGGGAATGGAGTTGCCTCATTAGATATAGGAGGCACACACTAAGATGGCCTATTATCACGGCTAAACAAAGCTGGTCGGCCATGAATCGTTCAACAGATCTCCCGTGTATGATGAGATTTGTTGCAAACATCACAGCAAATATGGGGTCTCCCATTTGATCTTCATAAGTTAGCAGGGATTCTACTTACATTTACCTTGAAAACTATTGTTGGAGGAACATGACTCTTCTTGTCTTTGGAGGTAGCTTATGCTAAACCTTCCACTGGTCCATCCTTTTCGCTAGTAGCTGCCTTGCCCAGCATTATTCCCTGTCTGCTTGCTTCTCTCCAAACCTATGAGAAGACCTCTCCAATAGGTGGAAGAGGCCGCTTCCCAAGTATTTTGTCGTGAACCTCATCAAACTCATCTCGAAACCCTACCAAGAAAGCGTATATATGTTCTGTTTCTACAATCTTCCTATACCAATTACCACCTTCAATACACATCCGCTGATGGTCATCAAATAAATCCAGCTCCTACCATACACGTTTCAAAGAGTGAAAGTATTTTGTGATAGTTTCATCTCATTGCCGCATCTTCCCCAGTTTCAAGGTTAAGTCGTAGATTTGAGATTGATAAACCAAATTTGAACTCACACAGCATCTTAGAGTTCCTTGGCAATATGATAGCCCATATAGTTTACACCAATATCTTCTTCCAAGGAGTTGGTTAGCCACGTCATAATCATCGAATTCTCCGCATCCTAGATAGCCCAAGTGAGGTCATTTGTCGCTGTATCTACGATATCTCCATTCAGATAGCCAATCTTTCCTCTCCCTCGTATGTACATTCGAACGGAAAGAAAGTTATAATCATTTAGCTTTATGGAAGTGATCTGAATAGGATGAGGTTTAGTGGACTTTGTGAGAAGTGATGGGGTGATAGACTGGGTGGTTGATGATTCTTCCGACATAGTGATCAAACGATCAAAGGGAAAGACCAGAAAATCACCCGAGGTAAATAGATAAAGGACCTTCGAGCTTTGATACTATGTTGAAAAATATTGATGTATGTATTAGTTGATTTCTATAGACATAATAAGTCTCTATTTATATACATTAGGAACCCATTTGCAAATAAAGCCTATTTAATAGGTAGTTGATAGATACAATTATCACTAATTAATAGCAACAATGATAGCTAACACTACTTAATAGCAAGCAACACATTCCAACACTGATTAATAGCAAGTGACACATTCCAACAAGGATCATATGGGCTAAATCGAACCCTGAAGCAACTGTAGTTGAAGGAGTGCAAACAAAAATAGATTGTACTCAAGGTTTTGTGAATGAGTATCTCGGGTTCACGTGTTATGAATATTCAATTAAAGGAGCTTTGCCGTTTTCAATATGTTGACTTCTTCCATGTTGTGTATGATCGACTCTATTGAAAATCAGGTTATCTCGTACTGGGTATGCTTCCCAAATATCTAGGGACACTTGTTAGCACGGCCCTTAATAAAATAGAGGGATAAGTGTTCCAGAAGTCCTAAAACTTGTCACAAAAATGCATTTCAGTCCTAAAACTTGCAAAAAGTGCATTTAAGTCCTAAAACTTGTCAAATTGTTTCAAACGAGTCCTAAAATCAACGCCGTTAGCATTTTCCGTTAAAAATGCGACGTGGCATTTTAAATAATTTTTTAATTTCCAGGTGTATTTTTTAATTATTTTGTATTCATTTTTTTATAAAAAAAGTTAGATTTAAAAACTAAAAAATTAAATTTATTCTTATCTTATTTTCACAAAAAAATAAAAAAGAAAAGTTAAAAAATTTATTTTTAAAAATTGTTAAAAAAAAAAAAATCAGCCGCTTCTTTGTTTTTAAAAAATAAATTTTTTAACTTTTTTTTAGTTTTTAGTGAAAATAAGATAAAATGAATAAATCTAATTTTTTTAATTTTTAAATATAATTTTTTTTTAAAAAATGAATAAAAAATCCACGCGGAAAATAAAAAATGATTTAAAATGCCATGTCGCAGCTTTAACGGAAAAGGCTAACGGCGTCGATTTTAGGACTCATTTGAAACAATTTGATAAGTTTTAGGACTTAAATGCACTTTTTGCAAGTTTTAGGACTGAAATGCATTTTCGTGACAAGTTTTAGGACTTCTGGAACACTTATCCCTAAAATAGAACTCCGGATCTTGGGAAATGGCTTGTTTGTACCAATTCTTGGGGGAGAGAGCCTTGCCTCCAGGACAGGACCACAGTACAACCCTCTCAATGCCAATGCCAATGCCAATGCCTGTATAAGAATGCCACAACACCTTCAGTCCCGCCTTAAACATGCCTCAACCAAGTAAGAAACTTCTTTTCTTTGTTTAAGTCATTTTTTGGTTTTCTAGCGAAAGATGGACTTGACTCGCTTCTTATTTCTGTGTTCAACTTTATGAACAAAACTGCTTTCCAATAAACACATCAGTACAAAAACGTTCATGCACCACCATATAACAGCTATTTTCTTATTTGAGTTTATCTGCTTCTTTTTTCCCCTTTATTTAATTTTGCTTCAGTTATTGCTATTCCGTGGAATTTGTTTGGAACTGACCCCGTGTTCAAGACGAAGCTTATGTTTGTTATGATTATGCCAAGTATTAATTCTTTTTTCTTGGGGTGGGTGTAGCTCACAAGTTCTCTTGTCAAAGCTTGAACTTTAGCAGATTGGGTAGGCGACAATTCCGCTAAATAGACATGTTTGTAGATTGTTCAAAAAACAAATCATGCCTTCCCCTTAATTTTCCACTTTATTGTTATGATTCAGATATTGTATCGTCCTTGCAATAACACATGTAGAATAAACTGATAGTTTCATACTTCTTCATAAAAGTGCTCAATTGATGCAGCTTAAGTAGAGAAAATCACATAAAACACCACTCGGTTCTCATAAGTAGATCCATGGTAGCGACTTGGATATTGAAGATGACAATTTTACCTTATATTTCCTCATTGGCTTATGAATCAGTGAATTTGAATTGTTGGTAAGAACACGTAAACAAAGTAAGTTTGGAAAAGAGGCGAATTAAGCTCCGCCCAGAAGTTTGACACTTGCAATACAAGCCTGATGTCATCTCAGAAACAACGAACTACACATAAACCTAGTCGAATCAGCACATAATCCAAAGTGTGAAGATGAGACAACGCTTCTTCCTAAGAGGAAAGTCACCGAGCCACCGCATTTCAGTAGTGTGTTACTTTCCATTATCAATAGGGTGGCTAAGTCTATCTCAATACTTTCTTATATAAAAGGTAGGCAATGCGACATTATGCTCAACCCTTTCGAGGGAAGAATGCTATAGGGTGGGCTTGTTTTCCAACATAGTTTGCCGGTTAGATCATATGAGGTAGGCACTAATTGTAGAGTAACCAAGGCCCTAATGAACTACTTGTAGGTTGGAGTCTCTTTCACTTTTTTTTTTCATGCTCACTTGCTCTTTTCCTCTCAAGCTTATTTCTCTGCTTTTGCATGGCGAAGGAAACGGCACTGAACCATTGCGAGAGTATGGGGTTACTGGCTGATGGTTTTGATTGCACACCAGAGATGTGTAAGAGGAACCTAGTGTGGGTGATACGTAAAATGCAGATTGTGGTCAATACCTATCCTCTCTGGTAATTGGCCATTCTGATGAGCATATTTGATACATTGAAGGCATCAACTTTGTCATGTCCAGAAGATGGTTCAAGTCTCCTGTACTGGGTGAAGTTCCAAGATTCTGTGACGGGATAGGGTCATATCCTGATATATTAACAAGGGCTGCGGTTCAGTCCCTGATTTTACGCCCTAAGCAAAATAAAACATAATTTACATCCCTAAATGAAGTTTATAACCAAAATGGAAAAGATCATGTGTGGATTGTGAATCACCTGTTGATGATAACACCGGCATGTTTTTTCCTCTAATGTTTAGAGGAATGGTGTTATTGAATTAGACACGTGGACGTTTGCATCTGGGAGGCACGGTATGTGGCGAGAGTAGTTCATTCGTAATCTGGCAACCGGAAAAACTATGGTGAAAGCAATGTGGTATGTCCGCGATGTGCACTGATTCTGGGGAAACATGCTCTTTCCACTTTCCTTTCAGTGTATATTCTGTACCATTTCAGGGAAACAATCATGATGAACAAGGAAACAAGGAGACTCTCAAATTTCACTAAGGAGATAAGAAGGGAGATAGAAGTTCATACAGTGAACCGCAGTTTTGTGGTCGACATGGACGGCACGAAACTGCAGTGACTTGATGCAGAGACAGCAGATTACGTTTGAACAGGTTTGGCTGTAAGTGATTCCTACTTTGTAGCATCCCGAGGTGGTGAAACGCGGAATTTTTCCATAATTAATATATTTCTAAAAAGTTGGTAGTTTCAAACTAGTCGCTCAGCTTAACAAATTACCGGCATTTACTCTTCAAATAACCAACTTTAAACGAAAATTTAATTCGCAAACTTTGCCTTTATCCTATTAAATTGCCAAATAGTTTTATATACCAATTTTATCGAGTCACCAACATACGCTTAAATAAGAGTTGGTAGTTTCAAACTAGTTGCTCAACTTAATGAAAAGAGAAATTGATGGCTAACTCAAATGAAAGTTGGGAATTTGATATAATAGTTCTCAACCACTTAAAAACATTGATAAGCTTCACAAGAAAAATTGTTGCCTGGTTATTCCAAAAGTTGGTAATTCCAAAAAGACCAACAAAATGCCCGTAAATAGCTCAGACAAGAGAAGATTAGCTAAAACAAATCTTGGTAACTTAATTGTAAAAAAGCCAGTATGTCGTGAACTCAAGAACCAGTGAAGCTGACAAGCAACTAACATTGTAAAATTCATTACAATGTCGATAAATTATCAACCATTTACCTAACAAACAACTTACGGCTACACCCATATTAACAACAGTATTTTAAGCTTGCCAATAACTTGAAACGTCCATCGACTAAGAAGAGTTTCGGTTCTTTTACCATGCAATGACGCTAGACTCGTCCCGACTCAATTGCTTTGATTAGTAGCATTTCGATTTTTGTTGTGCTCTATTTCCTTACAATTGGATTCTCCAGCCAAGATGGTGCGATCTGGACGTGAACCACCACGTCAACAATGTCAAGTACATCAACTGAATTCTTGAGGTGAGATTCTTGTTTCTGTATCTCTTGGTTTCCACGGCTTTTTTTTATCTCTGTAACTCTAGGGAACGACCATCTGCTTGTCAGGGTGTTCCTCGCTCGATACTGGAAAACTACGAGCTTCACGGCGTGAATGTAGAGTACCGAAGAGAATGCCAGAGAGATAGCTTGTTGAAGTCCCTGTCGACTTTAGTGAGAGTCGGCCCTGGACTCTCCGAGGCGAATGGGTGATTGAATTCGATCACTTGCTGCTTATTGAAAATGGGTCGGAGATTGCAAGGGCCAGGACCAAATGGAGGGCCGAGAACCGCTGAAGCACAGGAGACGCGTTTCATGCGTTGGGAGGAATCGGTCGATCTCGAGGTCGACATCAGGCATAACTAACATATTCTTGGGATTTCAGCAAAGGAGATTATACAGCTTGTCATATCAATGTTATTCTGTCAGGACTTTAATTAGCACAGTACGTTTCGCGTGTGGTAAGACAGAGAGAATCAATTCACAATCTCGGCCAGCGCCAATGAGATAGCTACTCTTTATCTTTCTTGAGTATCAACAACCTTGCCGGTTGAACATGCCATGTTTCACCTCCTAATTGGCACCTTTCGTTTTCCTTTTAAATAAGAAGTTCAACTTTGTTAACCTACAGATATAGAAGCGAAGTTACAAACCGTCCCAATCCTTAGTGACCAGGAGTCCTGCTCATTTCTGCCTCTCTAGTGCCATCGATATGGTCGAGGCATCGGAATATCTAAAGGTGAAATTGTCTCGCGATGGACCAAAGTGTTTGTCTCCACACGATGGGTATAGCCTTGCACGCTGCACAAGGACGGCATGGTTGTGCGTGCGTCCGAGTTAGAAGGCCGAATTACCCGTGATATTAGAAGGAAAAAAAAAAGCTCGTTAAACATTGCTTTTCGGAGAGGTTAAGCAACGGCCGTCCATCAATACCAATCCATCAATGCAGTATTCTCGTTCACTTTCAATCCAAGCGTTGAGAAATTTCTAGCTAATCAAGAACTGGAGATCGCTTATTCGAATCTCATCAATTATACCCAAATGAAAAAGGAAATAGGTTGTAAGGTGTCTGCAGATCACTTTTGCCTTTACTGTGATGGGAGAAGAATAGAAAGCAAGACACCTTCACGATACAATAAGGTTCTCTTGAAAAAAATTTGTGGAAAATTCATTACTTTGTGTACATATATCTAAAATTAAAAATTCTCATATTTATATTGAATGTATAAATTTTATGATGTAAATAATGTGACCGTTGACCAATTATATTTTTCTTATTATATTTCTCTTTGGAGGCAATCAACACGACTTTTTAGGACAAATTAAAATTTTTATAAAAACAATTCAGAATTTTTTTCAAAAATTATGAAATTGTCCGTCAAGGTCACGACTTTTTAGGTAAATTTTCCTATTTTTTCAATACATGACAAACATCATCAATGATCCGCTAGTACCATGACCTTAGCGTTTGGTGTTGAATTTGGAAGCGGCCGGAGCTGAAGTAAAGCACAAACTTGAACCCGTCTCCATTGTATGACACCTTTAAATCGTCAGAAAAGTCAAATCTTTTTGCGTAGATATGCAGACTTCGAGCGCCATACGGCTACTACTCCGATGGAAACGATAAGAATCATTGACTTTGGGCTTTCATTTTGGCTATAAAAGCACGATCGCAGTGAAGTCCTTCCAGAAAACTCATCGGGAACATCATGGCTCGGAGCAATGCATGTTGTCTGGCGCTTTTCCTCCTATGTGGTGAGTCTTACTATTGTTAAACGAACCTTTCTTCAAGACTGAATGAAAAAAAGTGGGAATGAAGTCCTCGTTTTCCTTCTTTGTTTCTTGATAGGCGCAATCCTACTGGGAATGAATCCCGGGACGATGGTGATGAGCGCCGTAGCTTGTCCACTGGTCTGCTTGGATGTGGACTATATGACGTGCCCGTCCACTGGGGATAAGCACCTGAGTCCCCAGTGCAACTGCTGCCTCGCTCCTAAAGGCTGCACTCTTCACCTGACCGGCGGCACATCAGTTTCTTGCAGTTGAAGAAATTGATGCTAGAAGTCTATTCAAAATACCATGTGCAGTACATCAGATCGAACTTTGCATCTGAAACTGAATAAAGATCGCACAAAATAAGTCTAAGACTCTGTTATCTTTAAGTATTGTTCTGATAATTTCTTCCTTCGTGTTTTGTTCTGTTACTTTCTGTACATATATAAGTGAGATGACTGTACAAGGACTTGAGCTATTTCCATGACCGTTTCTTGGCTTTGTCTGTCGCCGTGGGTTAGAGTCCAAGACCTCATATGGGTCGAATTTTCTACCATCGCCTGAAGGACTTTCAATACTTTCTGACGACCATATGTTTCAGTTCCTCTTAACATTTTCTGACATACAAATAAAGGCTTCATTGATGTGATGATATACGGCAAATGTGATTTTTAAATGTACGTGTACTATTCATATTATTCGAGAGAGAGAGAGAGAGAGAGAGAGAGAGAGAGAGAGAGAGAGAGAGAGAGTGAGAGAGTTTTTCCTCATTTACCGCTCACCCTTTCATTAGCAAGAGTCAGCAGTTAAAACTTTACTGGATTGTACCTTCCCCCGGTAAACACAGTGGCATAAGAAATTTTATTTTGCCATATCTTTTTCTTTCATAGTCGTTGTATGTACATGGAATTGTCATAAACTATCCTCTTTGATATATATGCCGAGAAATCAGCAGCGCCGTCAGATTATACTCTAACGGTGTAGCTCCATCGGGTTTCTGACTTTTGAAGATAATGATACAATTGGGAACTGCAGGGCACCGTTCAAAGGATGCACTGTATGAAGATTAATTCTCCTTGACTTGGAATGCCATGTCCTATTTAAGCTTTGGATCACTTGACTTTGCACAGGACATGAAAGTCCAATTTCTTTATTCCTCCATAACAGACTTTAAGCAAAGCGTGAATAGTTAAGATTCAATCAGAAATGCGAATGGCGTATCGTGCAAGGGGATCCATTTTGTCGTCACTGCATGCTTCTTTATTTTATATGCAAGAACCGCATGACCATCTGAGTCTACAATGCCAGCATGGCTCATAGCAAATCTTCTGCCATGGTTCTAATGCTTATATCCGATAAACTTCAGTTCTCTTACATTCATGAATCACGCTTGCTACTCCACGATCAGATCGGTTCTGCTACATCTCTAGCAAGGAACTTTCCATCAAAATAAACAGTGCAACGATGAAAGCATCTGAAGGGCAATCAAGTTTTTTCTCTAATAAACTCCCATTTACCTCAAATTTGTCCCCTGTTCCTGGTCATCAAGTGCAATGCTTGTCGGCAAAAATCGTGGAGCTGTGAATACCCTAGTTTGTCCTCAGTATTGGCTTGATGTTGTCTACACGACATGCCTGATTACAGGTGAAGAGCAGCTCAGTCCCGAGTGCACCTGCTGGCTCGCTGCCTCGCTTTAAAGGGTTGCACCCTTCAATCAAGCACTTGGACTGGACCGACAGGGAACCGCGAACCACCCGGACCTTATGGCACCCTTTAAGGGATTTTATGGCATTTTTAAAGCTGGGTTAGACACTTATTTTTGCCATTTTGGGGGACGATGTTAGTTTTTTCTTGGCTAAGTTTTACCCTTACTTCTTGTTAAGGTTCCCTTTCACAGGAAAAAAAAATTAATAAATTCTCAACTTCATCAATCTAATAGCTATATCTTTACAAAACTTTACCTATTACGATTTATTAAAAAATTTCTCACAAAAAAACTCATGCTCATGCATATAGAAATATATCAAATTAATGCATTGAGAGAGAAAATTCAAAGATGTAAATTAATCTACGAAAGAAACTTAAAAACTCTAAGATGGGGGAGATTTGAATTCAATTTTTGAAAACGAAATAATAATGCGAGAAGTTGGCAATTACTTGACTGTATTACAATCATGTCAGTTTTACTTTATCATTTTGTTATCGAATATATTAACAAGCATGGTCCTCTCATGATTTTTTAATGGAAGTCCAAAGTTGAAATAAAATTGTGGCAATACATTATTCATCATGATTATCCTCGAAGTATTATTTTTTTACCTCTATTATTAATTAAAGCGTTCACACGCGGCCAACTAACCATTTCACACTTCGGTGAAAATACTATATTTAATGTTTAGATATGTTATAAGTGAAATTGTTAATTTTAGGATGACCAGGAACTTTTCACTGGTTTACGCAATGACTTAGATCTGAAGTGAACTAGAGTTTCAGCATTCGAGCAGCCATTGTTCTTTTCCTGAACCTTGAACTGCAAGAAATGATTGGAATTGTAAGACTACCTTCATTCAATAGCGTGCTTTGAACGAACATTATTAAACCAAGCAGCTTCCATTGACTTGGATTTGCCATCTCATCTCCCGTTCAAACATTGCTGCTGAAGCGCAGAAAGTCTATCTATGTTCTTATTACGTACACAGACTTGTAGAACGATACGGCTGAAGTTATGCAATGGAAAACATTAATATATACATCTACGAATCGGAATCATGACTTTGGGTTGTCATTTGGCTATAAAAGCACGACCCAAAAGTGAAGTGCTATCAGAAAACTCATCTGGAACATCATGGCTCGGAGCAATGCATGTTGTCTGGTGCTTCTCCTCCTATGTGGTGAGTCTTACTATTGCTAATCCATCCCCTCAATTTCCTTGTGCGCACCTATCTTGGTTCTGCGACTCCGATGACTCCAGATCAGTGATCGCATAAAGTGAAGGAACCGTTCTTTGAGATAAATTAAGGAAAAAGTGGGAAAAAGATCCTCATTTTCCTTCCTTGTTTCTTGATAAGTGCACTTCTACTGGCAATGAATCCCGGGACGACCCTGGTGAGTGCAGTAGTTTGTCCACAGTACTGCTTGGATGTGGACTATGTCACTTATGACGTGCCCGTGCACTGGCACTGAGGAACTGAGTCCTAAGTGCAACTGCTGCTTTGCTCCGAAAGGCTGCACTCTTCACCTGGCTGATGGCACATCGGTTTATTGCAGTTGAAGAAATTGGAAGTTTCTCAAAATGCCGTGTGCATTTCATCAATCGAACCTTTATCTAAAATCGAATAAAGATTGCAAAAAGAAAAAAAAAAAAGTGAAGACTGCTGTCGTCTTTAAATATTGTCATTCACTTGTTTGGGTTTCTGATGATTTCTTTGTTCGTGCTTTGTTCTGTAATGTTTTGTACATATGTTTGTGTGAGGCGAGCGTACCAGGACTCGAGCGATTTCCATGACCGTTTCCTGGCTTTGTCTGTTGCCGATATAGAGTCCAAGTACTCATATGAGTCGAATTTGCTAATTTCACCTAAGGGACTGTCGACACTTTCTGACGACCATGTATTTCAGTTCCTCATGGCATTTTCTGACATACAACTGAAGGCTTCAATGATGTGATGGCATTTTCTGGCATTTTCTGCATGCTTCTTTATTTTAAATGCAAGAACCACATGACCATCTGAGTCTACAATGCCAGCATGGCTCATAGCAAATCTTCTGCCATGGTTCTGCTCATATCCGGTAAACTTCAGCTCTCTTACATTCATGAATCACACTTGCTACTCCACAGTCATATCGGTTCTGCTACATCTCTAGCAAGGAACTTTCCATGATAAATAAAGAGTGGAACGGAGAACTACAACAAAAGTACTTCAAGAGATATTTTGTGGGTACTCAAACACCACCTTCTCGAGCGTTAGAATGTCAGCTTCTTTTTCTTCTTCTTTTTTCCCCATCTACTTTGTTTTGAAACAACAGGGAATATAACTATGAGTTCTTACTACAGTTGCATTAACTTGTAATAATCTGGCTAGTTCCAAAAACATCTTTTAAAGCTTAACCCAGAAAAGAAAAAATGGAGATAACGAATCTATAACCTAAAGCTATCAAGGTTATGTTTTCCTCCACTGCGAATTTGAGGAGTCTCCAGCCGAGTTTCTAGTTGGTGAGTTACAACTTTCAAACACGACCCACCTGCAGACTCAATTGAATATAAATATAGGTAATGCTCACGCTTACAATCCACCAACCGAAAGACAGATTAGAAGAACTTTCCTCAATAATGAGGATGAATGAAAATACGGCCCTTCATTGTATCGACGAATTTTTCAATCTGCAAATTTCTCTATTAACTACCTTGCCACTGAACGAGTGGTGTTTCACCTGCTTACCCACACCTTCTCTCTGCATCATTTTGATGAGAAAGATGAGTTCATCAAGATTTAACTCATTTACACGTAGATAGAAATGAAATAGACCTAGTAGTGATTGGCTCCGTAAGCAACGGACCAAGATGGATTGTTATATGAAGATGATTCAGTTTAACCCACCAGATGAGCCTAGTTTTGAGTTCTTCAGATATGAGACAAACCCCAAGTGACCTTTATTTCGGCAGTAGAAACACATATACTTCTTAACGAAATATGTCAAGGTTTCCTAATAGTAGTAAAGTACCAAACTAAGGAAGAAGCCATGCTCGAAGAGATCTGTGTAGTTCTTGAATTTCCAACGTGTTTCCCGAGGATTTACCGAGATTGCCACCAAAATGGGAAATTGAATTGATTCTAGGAACTGAACTGATATTAAAAGCCTCATATAGGATGGTCTTAGTGGAATTAAAGGAGTTGAAAGTACAGTTGTGAGAATTACTAGATAGGGGATTCATTAGGCCAAGCGTGTCCCTATAGGATGCATTGGTCCTATTTGTAAAGAATAAGGGTGGGTCGATGTGTTTTTGTATTAACTATAGGCAACTAAATTAGGTAACAATCAAGAACAAGTATCCACTGCTTAGAATTGACGATCTATTTGACTAGTTGCATGGGAGTTTAGTCTTTTTCCAAGATACATCTAAGGTCAGGATACCATTAGTTAAGAATTGAGAAGGAAGACATTCCCAATACTACATTTAGGACTCATTATGGACACTATGAGTTCCTAGTCATGCCGTTTGGCTTAACAAATGCACCAGCTGCATTCATGGACCTAATGAATGGGGTATTCAAACCATACCGGTGCCAATTTGTGATAATCTTTATTGATGATATCTTGATACATTCGAAAGGACCAAACGAGCACAAGCGACATTTGACGATAGTACTACAGACTCTTAAAGAACATAAATGACACCTGGACCCCTAGAGTGCCAAAAGTTAGCACAAAGGGACACTTAAGTACCAAAAGTTACGAAAGTGACATTTAAGTGCCAAAATCGGAGCAAAATGGATCACTTAAGTATCACCGGCAAGAAAATCCAGTCTAAACGCCAACGTGGCAATTTTCCGGCGAGCTGCGCGCAAAATGACGTCGTTTTGTATGTTGATGTGGCTAAACAGTGTCAAAACGACGTCGTTTTGGTATAATTCGAATTTTAATATAATAATAATAATAATAATAATAATAATAATAATAATAATAATAATAATAATAATAATAATTATTATTATTATTATTATTATTATTATTATTATTATTATTTATAAAAAGGAGGGGGGAAGCAGCTGGCGGCTGAGGGCTCAGCTCTCGCCGCCGCCGCCTCCCTTCCGTTGCTAGGGAGGTGGGGGAGTGTCGGCCGGGGCCGTTGAGCCCAAGTTGGGGGTCGGTGGCCCTAGCCAACTGGTGGCGAGGGTCGCCGACCCTCGCTTGGCTGACCCAAGGGCCGCCGCTTGCTGGGGGGTCGCCCCAGCGGGCGACGGCCCCCTAGCAGGTAGGGGTGATTGGGTCCAGGGTGGGTAGGGTCTAGACTTAGACCCTGTACCCGACCCTGTTATAACAGGTTCTCTTTTTTTGGACCCTGTACCCGACCCTGTTTGCATTGGACCCTGTTCCCGACCCATCATGTTTTTCCTGTCTGGGAACATGGTTAACCCTGTTTATATTGGAACCTGTTTTGTAAAAAAATTACTGTACAGCACTCATATGTAAACACCTAGAGCAACTCACCTTCAGATGTGGACAGCTATTGGCAATTGCATATAATGATTCATCGGTGATGAATGTGCTGCCGATATTCAGATGTTGCAAAGCAGTAGCTCTTGCAATCTGCAGAAATGGCTCAATCAGGAAGCTAAATTTACATACATATGCGGTGGACAACGCTACACAACACGTCCACGAGGGAGCATGTGTTGAGACAAAAAATCAGGTGTATGGATCATGATTGTTTTATAGAATGATGCTCAGTGACAAACTGTTGCGACACTTCATCGATCTAAAGAGTAGGTCTCTTAGGATAAACCGACTACCATATGTCAGATGATGGGGAAAGCACACAAGAAGTTCTAAGCCTCGTGCATCAAAAGGACTTGATGGTCAAACTTTTTTTCCAAAAAGTTAGGACTGGATTGTGAGAGAACTTCAAGCTCAGTTATCCCATAGATAAGTGGCATGTGAATAAAACAGATAATCATCAACAGAGCAAGGTATTGACAATTTCAAGTTCTTGCACTGATTTTTATCAGATTGCACAATGACTAATAAGCAACGCCGACACTATCACTGAGGAACACTAGCATCAGAACTCTGAATGAAGAAACGACCATCAACACCTAGAAATCGCTCCAACCACAGAACAAGACTAAAGCCTACACACATAACATTTGCAGAAGCGAACCATCACTTCGAAACGACAAACATACTAGCTTAACAACACCTTGGTCGGTGACCCCTGTCATCCCCAACAGAGAGATGGACGTAAGCTTCGCCGCGCATTTCGTCAGTGAAATTCTGTACAGCCCTTCATCGGTAATATGGTAGCCCCAACAAATCTTCGAACTGCGGACAATTCAATCAGCAAAAGTTCAAAAATCCATAGAGACACATCATAAGCTAATCATCAAACAATTCCTAAGTAACTAATCCTCCATGTACCAATCTCCAAATTCAAGAAGAATCCTAACAAACTGCCAACAACCCTCCATCAATCATGCTGCACGGTAAACAGAGAGACAGAGACAGAGACAGAGGGAGTACATGTCGAGTTCACTGAGGGCGTATGCGCGGCGAACGCCGCGGGCGGTGGAATCGTCGTCCATCTTCAGCCCCGCGAAGCTGAGCCTCTCCCTCCGCCCCAGCGACAGCTTCACCCCACGCTTCCATTTCCTGCACACTCGGCTCACCCTGCGAGGAAATTTCGGTTTTTGATCACAACCCACGTCTCAGAATCATCAACACCACACGGAACCGCAGACAAAACAACTTCTTTCCCCGGAACCAGAAAGCAAGAATGGGAACTCCCCGTGGTCAAGAGCACGTACCGCGCCAAATCGGCGAAGGATGGGATCATGAAGAAGACATACGCCAGCACGTCGACGGGCAGGTGGTCGATCTCTGCTTCCCCCTCCTCCACCTCCTCCTCCTCCTCCTCCCTCATCCCTGTGGTGAGACGACGGAGACGCTAGAGAGAGAAAGGGAGATGGAGATGGAGCTTCTTGGTAGAGAGAGAAAGCGTCGTCGTCGTCTTTCCTTATTTAAGGCGAAGGGGATGGAGGAGGAAGGGCTACTGTGGGTTGCTCGAAGATGCGACAAGGTGGGCTTGCGGACGCGAGATCTACGGGTCAGGGGCGTCGGCGAGGCAACAACAGCAGGTGGAACGGCGAGATCGAACGGAGGCGGCGTCGGCGCTTGGGTGCGAGCTCGGCGGGGGTCAACGGCTTCGCGGGTAGAACCAGTGGAGCGGAGCTTCAGATGACCGGCGGAACGGTGGCGGTGGTGCGAGCGCGAGGGGTGCGACGAGAGTGGCAGAGGCGGCGTCGGCTTCGCGATTTCGGGAGGGGAGCTCGGAGCAAGGCTGGCGAGTAGCTAGGAACCGGGTTGACAGAGGCGGTGTTGCAATTTCGGGGGGCGACGGTGGGTGAGCGGAACTAGGATCGGCGGACGCCGGACAAGCGGAGGTCGCGAGCTGCCGTCTGCGAGTGTCGCGGGAGGAGAGGAAGCCGGTGAAGATAGAAAGTAGAAATTAGGGTTTTGGTCTTTTTGGGGGAGCTTACAAACCGGTCCTCCAACCGGTTCCCAAACCAGTCCGGTCGATCCGGTTCCCGGGTGGGTAAACCCTTGGAACCGGTTCCCGGACCGGTTCAAACAGGGTCTCAGGTTTGGGAACCGGTTCCCGGACCGGTTTCAACCGGAACCGATTCCCGACCCTGTTTTTCGGGTGGGCCGGACCGGGAACCGGGTAAATCCGGTCCGGTTGCACACCCCTACTAGCAGGCGGCAGCCCTTGGGTCGGTTGGGCGAGGGTTGGCGACCCTCGCCCAGATCTGGGGCAAGGGCACGCAAGCCCTTGCCGCCAGCCCTCGGCCAGGGCTTGGCGACCCAGGTTGACCCTCCCCCACCTTCCGGCGATGACGGGGAGGCGGCGGTGGCAAAGGCTCAGCCCTCAGCCATCGATTTCCTACCTCCTCCTCCTCCTCCTCCTTCTCCGTTTTTTTTTATAAATATATTATTATTATTATTATTATTATTATTATTATTATTATTATTATTATTATTATTATTATTTTGTTTTAAATTTAATTTAATTAATTTTTATATTATATTAAAATCTAAATTATGCCAAAACGACATCGTTTTTGTGTGTGTTTTGCTAATTTAGCATTCCCGCGAGCCACGTAAGCGAGAAAATTAATTAAAAAAATACCACGTAGGATTTTCGGCGATGCTCACCGAATGTGGCACTCAAGTATCCCATTTTTCATAAAAAGTAGCACTTAAGTGGCATTTTCGTAAGTTTTGGCACTTAAGTGTCCCTTTGTGTCAACTTTTGGCTCTTGAAGCATTCTTTTGCCGGAAAGATTTGCAGAACTCTTGTGTGCTGGAATGAGATGACGAGAGAAGACTAATAAGATCAGAGTTGGTATAAGTAACTTGGATACAGTGAAAATCATTAGGAGTCGGCTCAAGACGGCCCAGAATCGTCAGAAAAATTATGTAGATAAGCGTCGAAGACCCTTGGAATTTAATATGGGGGATCATGTATTTTTGAAAGTATCACTAATAAAGAGCGTATCAAGATTTGGAAAGAAAGGCAAGTTAAGCCTAAGATTTATTGGACCCTTCGAAATCCTCGAGAGAATAGGGGATTTGGCCTATCGATTGGAATTATCTTCCAAGTTGTCGAATCTACATGATGTCTTCCACCTATCGATATTGAGGAAGTATCAGCCCGACCCTACTCATAAACTGGATCATGAGGTTGTTTAGGTAGACGAAATAGTGAAATATGTGGAAGAGCTAGTGCAAATACCGAATTGAAAAGAGCAAGTGCTTCGAACGAAGGTAATCCCACCTGTCAAAGTCTCATGGTGACACCACGACGTAGAAGAAACAACGTGGGAAAGCGATGAGGAAATGAGGCAAAGGTATCTACATCTTTTCAATGGATCATAGGGAACGTTCAATTTCGAGGACGAAATTCCTTGAGAGGGAGAGATTTGTGACATCTAGATTTTTCGCTTGACGTATTGCGAACCTCGAACGTTTAACGGTCCATGCCGTGTCATTAAACTCATCGTGGGGCCACACCAGTTACACCACCGTGGGGACTTGTAACCCCGTCCGTTCTCGTCATTATTGGGCCGCCTAAGTCTCAATGACAATGCCAACTCGACACCACATTGCTATCGGACTTAGGGATAAGTATGGTCCGGGTTGAACCAGTCCACTCTTTAATTCTAGAACCAACACTAGTGTTGGTCCTTAATTTTTAGGATCGAAAACCGATCTTATTGAGCTTGGGACTGAGGACTGGACCGAACTCACCCAAGACCAATAGATAATTTTTTTGTTTCATTTTTTGCATTCCCTAAAAAGCAAACCTACCATTTCATGTTACATATCCATCGACAATGCGGTATTGTGTAACCAAACTATAAATATCAATACATATCCAACAAATTAAAAAAAAAGCAACAATAAAAATTTCATACATATTAGAAGCAAGAAACCATAAAAACGATTAAGATTGCTCATAAAGATATGGGATAAGATGAGAAGTTCCCGCAATCATCCATCAGTTATAAATAATATATATAGAGTCAGGTTTGTTTAGGTTAGACCAACCATAAACTCTCAAGATTAAGGATCAATCCGTAGAGTGCTGGTCTAGGGATCTCCTGGACTAGGATCAACAGGGTTGGGCTAGTCCAGGATCGGTTCAGGATTGACCTTAAACCAATATTCACCCCTAATTGGACTGCTGCCGCGACAATTGCCACCGTCTCAGCCCCACCGGCCAGAAGCAACTGGGGAACGAACGACCAGCGTCTTCCTCATTCTCCTTTCACATCCGCAACATCTCGCCACGTCGCCATCGAAGTCAACAGCTAAGATCAGTCAAGGGGAATGTGTCCTCGCCCATGGCCGCCACAACAACACGAGGGAAGGAAAGAAATTGCAACCGCACCACTGCACTCTCCCCTCCCATCTGTTTCCTCAAGCGGACAACAGGACAGTAGCTGCTGAGGCTGAGTCAACAAAGACCCCATAAAGTTGAAAACAATTCTGGCGGTGCAAGGAACGACGATCGAACAAAAAGGGGAGAACCACTGCTGCTCGCTTCTTTGCTTTTACCGCCCCAGAACCTGCTCCATTTCCCCATCTCGCTCAGCTGTAGACCACCAGGCCCGGCAACGAAGAATTTTGAACGTTCACGTTGCCGCCGTCAACCACGCCATCGTTCCGTCGAGCCACAACCGCAACACTCTAGAACCCAAGACAAGTAGATATCCTCCGTTCCATACGATATAAATTGATCGTTGTTGGGAGTGGGGAGTTTCATCGGAATTCTGGACTTTCGTGAACTCGAACCTAGTTGAATGCTTCGAGAAAAGATTTTTTAGCTAATATGTTGAAACTTTAGTCATCGGATCCATATATATGTATGTAATGGGAAAAGTTCTATGTTGAATCTGCATATATACCTTGGCTGTAGAGACCGAAATTGAGTCAAAACTAGGTAGAACTATCCAAGTCAGGTTCGGTTTTAGTCCGACCGCTGATTTTTATAATTTTGTACCGACCTGTGTGATGTGAATTTCATGAGATTCTTTATGAAATAATCCTTTAGGCTGCGCATGACAACGCTTTTTGGCTGGAGAATAGTTTTTTTTCAGAAATAATTCTTTTCTATTTCTATTCCGAGGAACAATTTCTGAGTAAAAGAACCCGTTTGATAACTACACAAAATTTATACTATTGGAATAGAAAAAGAATATAAATGCATTTGGTAACGCAACAGTTTCTTTTTTGTATTTATTCGTTTTTTATTCTTGCTCACGAATCGCCGACCGCCAACCGCTGCCTGCCGCCACCCGCCGCCACCGCTGCACTACCGTCGGAATCTCCAGTCGAGAATTTTAATGAGCATCCTCCATGAAAGTTGTGGAATGCATTCTAAACTACCACATATAAAATTTCCAGAATCTTTCAAAGTCGTTTGCTTGGCGAAACACTATCCTTTCAAATTTTGTAGTCCACTAGAATACCCTATGATTTCAGTTGATTTTCAAAAAATTATGCAGGGTTGTGTGAACCGAATTGGACTTCAATTCCTTATGTTCCTCTGTATCTCTTCTATCTTGTATTAAAATTTCATAATTTTTTAATCCCGTTTATCTGGACAATCATTGTAGTTTCTAGAGGTGTATAGGACGCCCTTATAAGGCTAGTTTAGGGACTTTGATATGGAACCTCTTGTAATTCGTCTAGCATAGGCACAGGTGAGTTTAGACTAGTCTAGGGGAATAAAAATGATTAAGGATTCATATATTCCTGCTTGAGTTCCTTGGTGGTAGTAACATCATGGCTTTCTTAAATTGAACTATGGAATTGCTGCATCATAGTATGGATGTGTGATTGAGAATGCTGCCGGTCCTTGCGACAACGATATCTCGGGTTATAGTAGGGATGCCTAGAGGGACAACCGGGTTCCTCCTGATGCCTAAGGGGGTGTAACACGATTCCCCCAAATGTCCTCGTGATGTTGAATGGGTGTGAGATGCCTATGGAGGTAACGGGTTCCCTGGATGATGATGGCGGCATAAATTTATATTGAATATAGCCTCAATACTTTTGAATTGAATTGATGATTACCTTTTTTGGGAAAAAGCTACTACTCTTATGGATCTGCTACATTATTTTGAAAAGGATTCTAAGGCAAGTTAAATTGCAAACGATTTACTATGCTTTATATTGGGGCATTCTTTGTCAGTATAATGATTGATTTATGTAGTATAGACCATCGGACTTTCTGCTTGCTGTGTTTAGGCTCACTGGTTGTTGATTTCATCTTTTCAGATCAATAGTAATGTTTGCCCCACTTGCCTCTCATATGATTCGTTATGGAGTTCTAGTTGACTTTACTTGCATGAGGACGAGTTCACGGACCCTAGTTTCCTAGATACGATTCTTATTCGGATCATGTCCTATTTGACAATGGACATAAGGGGCTCTGACGGGGCCTATAGTCCTTAGGTTCGTTGGGTTGTATGCTCGCATCAATGAGCGCACAATGGAGCCCCTCCCACTGTATGACATAGATGACAGACTAGGGAATGGAGGTTGCCCCACCAAATAGAATGGAGGCAGGTGGGTAGCATAATTTTTGGGACATTGATGATTTTTTATGGAGCCGAGGCCAGGGTCAGGTGACGATGTGTATAGCTAGGTTGGGATGGGATGACTGACTGGTGTAGTCAATAATACTGACCATTTTGATTATCCCAATGTACCATATATATAAAGGGAGAATTATCAAAAAAGTCATAAACTTATTGCAATTGTGTCAATTCAATCCTAAACTTTTTTTGGGCCAATTTAGTCCTAAACCTTTTAATATTGTGTTAGTTTAGTTCATCCGACCAAAATTGGCTGGTCGGCACTAACATGGACATCGTCGTCTGGCGAAAGCTGACATGGCAATTTTTTAATAATTTTTTTTTTTTTCGGATTTTTAAATATTTTTTGAATTTTTGAATTCTTTTTTTCTACCTTCTCCCTCCTTTGGCTGTCTAGCGAGGCCCTACCAGATTTGGCGAGACTTGGCCTTGCCCAGCCATGGCGAGGGCCGAGCTCGCCGGCAATGGCAAGGTCGACCCTCGCCAAATCCAAGGCGAGGGTGGCGAGGCTCCTCGCCCAGGGATGGCCAGGCTCAACCTCGCCATGGCTGGGTGAGGCCGAGCCTCGCTAGATTTGGCAACAGCGGCCTCGTCGGCTACTAGCAAGATTAATCGTCGCCTTGACTGGGCAAGGCCGAGCCTCGCTAGATCTGTCGACGGCAGCCTCACCTTCGCCAATGGCCGACGAGGACGAGCGTTGCCACTGGCCGGCGAGGCCCCACTAAACCTAGTGAGGCCGGCCTCGCCATTGGCCAGCGACGGCAAGGTTGGCCTCGCCAGTCCTCACCTTTGGCCGGCGTCAGAAGGAGAAGGTAGAAAAAAGAAAAGAAAAAAAGAATTAAAAATTCAAAAAATATTTAAATATTCAAAAAAAAAAATTATCAAAAAATTGCCATGTCAACTTTCGCCGGACAACCACTGGGGATTCGTCCCAGTGGCCACCCTTCCAACTTGGAAGGGGGAGGTGGGGGGTTCAAATCCCCACATTCTCAAGGGGGATTGGGGTGGGGACGTTTTTATTTCAGGAGTGGGTTTCGACTCCCACGCTCTGCAAGGAGCCAGGGCAAAAGTCTGAGAGTGAGTGTTAGAGTAGGATTAGAGTAGGACCAACAAAAAAAAAAAAACTTTCGCCGGACGACCGGCGTCCACATCAGCGCCGACCGGCCAATTTTGGCCGGATGGACTAAACTAGCACAATCGTAAAAGGTTTAGAACTAAATTAACAAAAAAAAAAGTTTATGACTGAATTGACACAATTGCAAAAATCTCCCTATATACAAATAAATAAGAAACGAAATGAAGTTTCCCCGTTTGTAGAAGTCCGAGCGCATGCCTAGGTTACTTTAGTCAGCATGCTTAAAAAAAAAGCGAAACGAATAAGATAACTACGCTAGTAGTTCTACGTAAGCCGTGATGTGCTGGGGGCGTTAACAATTGTCCACTAACCAACCACAAGATGTCACACCCCGAAAACTACAAACATGGGGTGACATGTTATCTTTCCACACCCGAATGACGTAACTTCAAATGATATCCAAAGTCAACCTCTCTCTCTCTCTCTCTCTACATCAGCGCCGATCGGCCAATTTTGGCCGGATGGACTAAAGTGGCACAATCGTAAAAGGTTTAGGACTAAATTGACAAAAAAAGAGAGTTTATGATTAAATTGATACAATTGCAATAAGTTTAATACTTTTTTGGAAATTCTCCCTATATACAAATAAATAAGAAACGAAATGAAATTTCCCCGTTTGTAGAAGTCCGAGCGCATGCCTAGGTTACTTTAGTCAACATGCTTAAAAAAAAATGAAACGAATAAGATAACTACGCTAGTAGTTCTACGTTAGCCATGATGTGCTGGGAGTGTTAACAATTGTCCACTAACCAACCACAAGATGTCACACCCCAAAAACTACAAAGATGGGATGACACGTTATCTTTCCACACCCGAATGACATAGCTTCAAATGATATCCAAAGTCAACCTCTCTCTCTCTCTCTCTCTCTCTCTCTCCATTCATATCTTCATGACTTGGTCTTGATTTCTCTATTTTTCGAGTATACCGCTTAAGAATGATTGACTTTAGGCTTTCATTTTGCCTATAAAAGCACGACAGCAGTGTAAGTGCTATCAGAAGACTCATCTGAAGCATCATGGCTCGGTGCAATGCATGTTGTTGTCTTCTGGTTCTTCTCTTCCTATGTGGTGAGTCTTACTATTGTTAAACGAACCTTTCATCAAGATTGAATGAAAAAAGTGGGAATGAAATCCTCATTTTCCTTTGTTTTTTGATAGGTGCACTCCCACTGGGAATGAATCCCGGGACGATGGTGATAAGCGTCGGAGCTTGTCCACTGTTCTGCTTGCCTGTGGACTATATGACGTGCCCGTCCACTGGCAATGAGGAACTGAGTCCTGAGTGCAACTGCTGCTTTGCTCCGAAAGGCTGCACTCTTCACATCGCTGGTAGCCCATCAGTTTATTGCAGTTGAAGAAATTGATGCAAGAAACTGAAGTCTATTGAAAATGCCATGTGCAGTACATCAGATCGAACTTTGTATTTGGAATTGAATAAAGATCGCACAAAATAAATCGAGACCATGTTATCTTTAAATATTGTCATTCAGTTACTTGGGATCTGATGATTTCTTCCTTCATGCTTTGTTCTGATTTTTTTTTTACATATATTTGTGAGGCAAGTGTACAGGGACTCAAGCGATTTCCTTGACCGTTTCTTGGCTTTGTCGTGGCTGCGGGTGAGAGTCCAAGACCTCATATGGGTCGAATTTGCTGTCATCACCTGAAGGACTTTTCAACTCTTTCTGAAGACCATAAGTTTTAGTTCCTCTTAACATTTTCTGACATACAAATAAAGGCTTCAATGATGTGATGATGTACACCAAATGTTTTTGAAATGTACGTATACTATTCCAAACGTTTCCCCGAGAGAGAGAGAGAGAGAGCTTGCTTTTCCTCAATAACCACTCACCCTTTCATAAGCAAGAGTCAGCTGTTAAAAACCTGAATTAGCAGTCAAATGCGTACAGCGCATCGCGGGGGATCATCTTTTGCTTCAAGCCTTGAAATTTTGTATAGCGAGTGTTGATGTGTATGCATTAAGTTATTAGTAACATGAGAAATCCCACATCCGAAAGTTGATGCAGAATGAAACGATTGATATTTCCGGTTGGTTCATAACTCGATTGTTCAAGCTCTGTGTGAAGTTAGATTCAAACAAGTGTTTATTAATTGGCTTGGACTTGAGCTACCTCCCTAGAATGAAGGTATCAGCCTATCAAACTTTTGTTGAGCCTTCCGAAAGGAGTAAATGTGCCCGAAAGAAACTACAAGATCTGGATATTGGATCATCTTTCCAGCATTAGCGAAAACGAGTAAGTCTGTTCAAACTTCACATCTTTGTTTTGGGTGAATTAAGCCTCTGTCCACTTTGACAACTTTGGCAGCTCCTTCTTGAAATCCTCTGACATTGGCTTGATAAACATATGGGTGACATGATCCCCTGGTTATAGAGGGGAATTCAACTTTCCAAGATGCGTTTGCTTCAATTAACTTTCCATTATCTCGTCGAACATCCTTCAAACATGTTATGCACTTACTTTCCCTTTAACGCTTCTGCTCTTTCCCTGCTCTGTCGAAGTTGTGCGATCATTTTTTATGGACGCAATACACTTGACCTAATATTGGCCATGCAACGTTCATAAAGCATGAAATCATTCTGTTAGAAAGTCTCGACAACCAGGGGACAAACTGGCTCTCACCAGCTTTAGGACCTTCAATACTTCGTTGTATAAAAATATTTGCACTTTATTATCTTGCAAGAGCATCTCCAAAGGAAGCAATGGCTCTATTGTTGACGGCGACAACAGTAGAAATTCTTATATTGTTAAGACAGAAAATTTGTGACTTACATGGAAGAAAATTGACACTAACGCTCTCATTTGCCTGAACTGCCACAAATGAACTCAAAATCTAGAGATCGAGTTCGGGTAACAATATAGGAATTGCAGATACAAGCTGGTCAACAAGATGTCCCTCCAAGGACTATCTCTCGCCTCTTTGCTCAGGGGTGAGGCCTCCCTTTCCACAATTGGGGCAGCTCTTCAGCCCAAACCCTTGACATTCAAAGCATCTGCATCGAAGCATGAAAGAAATTTATCTCTCATGGAAGATACATATAGAAATAGTGTTGAAAGTTTTCACTTGGTAACAAAAGAAACTCACTTCCACCGTTCGAAAATGTTTCCATTCTTCTTGTTTTTCCCGGTTCCCTACATAAGAGAGTTCATTAGCAGATCTAAAAGCGATTAAAGTCGTGAATGTGTGAACCATCCCTCCATGAGAAAAATGAATATTTTCTTGAATTTCTACTTCGATTAATTACTATAGGGACACGGAGCTTAAAAGTGGATGCAGTCATAGGTAAATCCTCTGGATGCTCTGTCTACCAATTAAGCGAAAAGAGAGTGAGGCATAGTTGTTGGTAGGCCGGTGAATAGGACCCTTTGCATTTTAAAGTCTGAAAGAAAATATGCAGTCCAAGTTCACCTGAGAAGAAAACCAACCTCAGGAAGATTCTTCAAAATCCATGGGTTTGATGTATCTTGCTTTCTAGGTTTCAGATTCCCTCCAGGACACTCCAACAAAGAAGCAGGAAGTTTTTGCTTTCATTTTATATTTCAAGTGCTAGTTCAGTATTCAAAACCTAACTAGGAGTGAAAGCAAGAGCGAGGAAAACGATCAAGACCCTATCGAGTTCAATTGACCTGCTAGGTAACCTGCTATATGTGCCAACTTGCTGCCACTTTGTATAATCTCTGTTCACAGTAAAATGCAAAAGTTGCGAAGCGATCTACTGATGCGAATCATGAAAAGAACGGATGGAAGGCAAAAAGCAATGAATCGTGAGAAGTATAATGGAAGGAAAAAGAGGAAGAAAGAAGAAATGTCCATCAATACCTTACACCCAGCACACTCTATTGCACCTTTTCCGCTGCACGTTTTACAACTTTTGAGGATCTGCGGAGAATTATCGCACGAGTCAGACGGAGTAAGAAAAACGAAACCCGTTATTCAGACTCGATCATTGACTCCTAAAATGCTTCCATGCCCTGGTCTGTTGAATCCCATAACACGAAATGGGGAAACGTCTTTAAAGAAACAGAACCCGAATCTGCCGCGCATCCAATTCCGTTCCTCAGGCGCTAAAGACCATGGTCCATTTTGGTGGAAGCTCGAGACTTCCTGCCAGACATCGCGCCGACATGCACAAACCCGGGTTGTCTTCTCGAATAGCTCGAGATCTTAGAGCAGCAAGAACACATGGCAAGCGAAGAAAAACATACCGAATTCAGCGAGATTCCACCGGATTTCGAGGCCGAAGTCGCTATTTGTCTCTGCTCCTTGTTAGACTTGAGGGGCTTGGGATGAGACTTGGGAGTGACAGGCCATGGAAGTGGAAATGGAGGAGGGAGTAAGCCACTCAGACTGGTGGAAGCCGCTGATGGGAGTCTTGCCATCTTTTCTTCTATCTGTCTAGCATGAAATCAAAGCCAAAGGACGGTCCTCTTCCTCTTCCTCCCGCCTTATCTGTCCAAAAAGTCGTTTCATTCTAGAGCTGTGTCTCGCTGATGATATAATTGACGACAGACCACACGTTTCGTTTACCAGTTTCTCCGTCTGGGAGATGAAAAATGTACTCTGCTTTCGGCTTTTTTTTTCCTAGAAAATAAAATATCACTAGCAAACTTACGTGTTAGCATTCATAGTGTTATGAAAATTTCTGATGTCTCCTGTTAAAAAAAGACCCAAAGCATGTCCTTGCGGGATTTGGAACAAATAAATAACGAAGTTTTTTAAAGATAAATCCGAACATTGCCCAATCATATAATAATATTATTACATCATCCCTTATTTTTAGGAATTTTCTATGGTGTCATGCTGTTTTTCAGGGCGAAATTGTTGTGTTTGATCTTAACCGTTAGATAACTAACAATTGATATTAATAAATAAGTAGAAACTAAAACATCTTGACCGTTGGCTCAATATGAATTAATGTCAACTGTTGGATTTGGGATTGCGACATTATTGTCCCAAATTTAATGGCATCGGAATCTCTGCTCTCTAATTAAAATGATCATTGACTATCTTAATTAATATACAGTTAGGTCCTAGGCAATATTAAGCGAGTCAATTGGTAAATCATCGTTATGTTTAAAATAGAAATGAGCAGTTGTGTAAAGAGTAATTGATGGAATTTCATGACCTTATCCCACGCGAAATGGGAGAATTACATTTTGCCCCCCAATTTTTGGGGTTGTGGCAAGTCCTCCCATGACATTTCAATTATTAGAATTTGCCACCTTTTTTGAATTTGTGGTATTGTGACTTTAGCCCTGGTTTTGTAAATTTTGTTTCTATTCCCTGGAGCAACTATTTTTGTTTTCTTGTTTCAGGGAATGAAAAAAAATAGAAATTTGTTTGGTAAAACTTTTGTTCCTGAAAACCAAAAATCTATTTTTTTTGTTTCTGGGAATAAATTTGAAACAGAAACAATAATTGGAAAAAAAAGTAATTTTTTATTCCCGAGAACAATTTTTAGAATCTGTTTTTTTTTTCTCTCATCTCTCTCTCTCTCTCTCTCTCTCTCTCCTCTTTTCTTCTTCTTCTTCTTCTTCTTCTTCTATTTGGCCGGTCGCCGACCTTGACCATGGCCGGCCGGCGACCTCGCCAGAGTGTCACCAGTCCTCGAAGATGCCGAGCCACGACAAGGCTCGTCTACCCTAGCCTCGTGTGGCCATGGCAAGGCTCGGCCTCCCCGGCCGACGCGAGGCTGAAGCTCATCAGTGGCCTGGCAAGGCTCATCGTGGCCAAGCTAGTCTCTGGTGAGCTCGCCAAACCTCACCCAGCCGGTCATTGGCCACGGCGGTGGCTAACGACCGGCCAAAGAGAAAAAGAAAATAGAAAAAAAAAAAGAAAATATAATAAAAGAATTATAAAATTAAAAGAATTAAAAAAATCTAAGAATTCTACTAAACATATTTCTATCCCGGGAATATAAATTTTGGAAAGTTACCAAACGCACTATTTTGCTTTGCTCGAAATTGTTTCCAATAACAGAATCAGAAAAAATCATTTCTGACTAAAAATTATTCTTCGGAACAAAATCGTTACCAAACGCGTCCTAATGTTGAGCCCAACAAAATTTTTCTCACATATTTCACCACATGACATGCTATGGAAGGCAATTGGTCAAATATCATCTATATATGTGAGAAAAGTATGTAGGGTTTCTTAAAAATTTACATTTCGCAATTGTTTACCGATGTGTATCTAGCATTGATTCTGAATAGATTTTCATCGGAGCTTTATTAAAATATTTTCACACAATATACTTTTTGAATATTTTTCTATTTTATATATGTATGTATTTATATGACGAATTTGCCTTCCATAATCAATTAAACGGCGTCACATAAGGGTAATTGGTTTGAGGATAGATTGGCCATCGGCTCAAGAACTATTCTTGTGACCCCATATTAAAAAAGACTGAATAATGGAAACAATTAATTGTGAAATAGCCTTTTTCTAAATTTTTCTATCAAAATGTAAAAGTTGCATTAATTTATTACAAAAATATTCTTTCACCAAGTGGTATGTGATTTTTGAATATACTGAAATTGATGGCTCAAATCTTGATGATTGCAAAGTAATCTTTTCTTCCCAAAAGAGACTTCAAAACCATTTCAACCTAAAAACCAATCTACTCGGATCATTTATTGTAAAAAACCGATGGCTCCAGCTTAAAAAAGGAACCGAATGGATTCTTCGTAGAATCGGCTTGGAGCTGACCCGATCAGGTCAATTCTGGCCAGCTCCTAAGTTAAACTGGACCCAGCACTCACCCTACCATTATGTGATTAGAGCTCAAAGCAAAATTTGGTTGGGGTAAACGCTAGGATGTATATTGCAATCAGTTTTTAAAATGCAGGGGTAAATTGTAAAAATTGAAACATCGTGGGCCAGTTAATTTAGCAACGGCCCTAAATTTGGGGGCAGTATGTAATTTGCCCCGGCGTGAATTTGCCGGTACTTTTGCCGGGTCCGATTCGATTCGTGTTCCGGAAGGAGCAACGCCCGTCGACGAACGCAGAAGCACTGACGAAAACCACCGATCGCAGCCGCCGTCCGACCACCGACGCAGCGGAGCCCCGTCGCTCGCGATGGCGAAAACCGACCAGTCCTTCGCCGCCTCGTCCGCGACGATCCGTCCGTCCAGCGATCCCGAGTCCGACCCCAACTCCTACTCGCTCGAGAAGTTCAGGCTCTACGAAACCCGGGCGGTAATCGATTCCTCGATCCCCTTCCGTCTCATTTCCTCGTTAGGTTTTGCTACGGATCTCTCTAGCCTTCTTGCACCAGTCGTAGCCGATGAGCGTTGCGTGTGATGAGGAATTCGGCAATGTAGAGAGCCGGGAGCAATCGGTGTTTTTCGGATGATGTTTGATTTTCCGTTTCCGCCCCATTTTCGATTGGGGTTTTTTTCGTATTTGGATTGGTTGATTTATGTCGGCGATGTTTTCCGAACTTTTCCGGAGCAGAGGTTTTATCTGGTCGGGAGTGATCGCCAGAAGAGGCTGTTCCGGGTGCTGAAGATCGACCGTTCCGAGCCGTCTGATCTCAACATTAGCGAAGACCCCGTCGTGTACTCTCCCCTGGAGATCAAGAATTTGCTCCAGCGGATTAGCGAGGGCAACCGCTCGATCGGCGGGCTCACTTTTGTTGGAAAGTTCTATGGGATTGCAGGTTTGGTCTCTTCTTTCCATGGGGGCTGTGACTTTTGGTGGTCTTCATTGCAATGGAATCAATTCTAATCATTGACGGCCTCAGCGTAACCTCTTTCTTCTTTTGGGTATTCAGGGTGCATCAAATTTTTGGAGTCGTACTACTTGATTCTTGTTTTCAAGCGTACGCAAATTGGATGTGTATGTGGTCATGCAATTTATAGCATAGATGAGAGCCAACTGGTAACTATTCCACATAGCTCCGTTCAGAGTGATTTAGCAACTTCTAAGACGGAGCTAAGGTATGTTCTTCTGGGATTTAATATTTCTTTTTGGCTGGCTTTGATTTACTTGCTCTTTTATCTTCCTTGTATTAGTTTTACATAAATAGTTGCCCAGCTGTGATTTATTTCTAACTTCTAGTTCTGCTTTTTACTTATGTTCTGAAGGTTTGAAATTTGATTCACTTTGCTGCATTTCTCCTTTCTTTGATAAACAATGGATAAACACATATCTTGCTTTTTATGGTAACTGCAGGTACAAAAAACTTTTATCAAGTGTGGACTTGACAAAAGATTTTTACTATAGTTACACATACCCTATAATGCAAAGTTTGCAAAAAAATGTGTCATTGAGTGGTGAGGAAAGGACGCCATATGATAATATGTTTGTCTGGAATGCCTACTTAACGCAAGCCATACGGTCAAGATGCAATAATACTATCTGGACAATCGCACTCGTTCATGGGCATTTTAAGCAGGTCTCTCTCTCTCTCTCTCTCTCTCACACACACACATCTTTTTCTTGTATGAATCTACATGTCGTTTCCTTTAAAGCACGCTACATGGAGGCACAAATGTCCAAATGGTTAGGTGCATAGAGGTTCTTTTCCTTTTTTTCTTCCAGCTCCTGACAGACAGTCTTTGCTACTGCTGTCTCTTGACGAAGAAACATGGAGATCTTATATACGGGTCTTATGCTTTCTTGGTGCAAAGGCCTGGTTTCTTTTATTAAATCCAACAATTCTGAAACAAATAGAATACTGAGATTGTAATTGTGCTTTGTTTGTGACGGTGTTCGCTTTTCTGAACTTATGTACCTTGGAAATTTTTTTTTATGCTTTTTTTTTTCCTTGTAAAATATTTATACTTTGAATTAGAAAGCTCTCTTGTCTGATCTGTTGATCTTATGGTTTGAAAGGAGCTGAAGGTATAGGCTTGGAGTTGACCCATTTAGTGTTGGAAGAGTCTTCATCTTAACTAGCATGCTTCTCTTAGTAGGCAATGCTTGTTGCAATATGATTTTGCACATAGCAACCAATTTGATTCAACCCAGAGGATCTTAGTGGGCGATCTAGGTAATAAGTCATGGGGTGTGTAAAACTTCTGAAAGGTGACTTTTTACTTATATGAGTAGTTTTCGTTATGCTTGTCCTGAATTCTACTGTTTCCAAAGAACCTAGTTGTTGAGTACCTTACGGGTGACACCATTTTTCTACGCTTCTGTTGAATTTAGTATACAGGAGCATTGTACTGCTTTCTCTTCCCCGGAAAAGATTCTTTCTGTGTCAACTTTTAACTTCATAGGATGTCTTGCTGTTATATCTACTTCTTCCACTTTTGTGATCATGTCTGTCAACCCATAATTACAGGTTAGGCTTTCAATTTTTGGAAGGGATTTTAGTGTTTCACTAATCTCTAGAAGATCACGACACTTTGCTGGGACACGGTATGTTGATTTATCTTTTTATATTCAGTAGCTTTGTTGGCACGATGTTTGATTATTTACCTTTTTTGGTCATAACCAGAATGTTGCATTTCTCATTATTTTAATATGAGCAGTCAATATGTGAAAGTAAATTGATCTATTTACTCAAGAGATTCTCACAAAAGAGTTTCTACCTTCGTGTTACTGATAAAAATGTCTTTCTGTCTCCCATTTTATAAATTAATTGTTTTGCAAGCATTACATGCAGACTTGACAGCGATTATATATTATCGCATGGCATATGAATAGGATGAAACTTATTAATTGAATCTTGAGACTATATTAGCTTAGTGATGATCAGTTGCTTACTTGATTGAACTTTGGGACCTGAGTTTGGTATTTTGTGGCACTAGATAATGTTATCATGGAGGGTTTAGTTGTCTTCCATTGAAGAAGATATTAGTTGAGAGTCAGGACCTGGTGTATAATCTAAGAAGCACTGACACTCTCTGAGAACCTTCATGTCGTGTGGGACACTCCAACATGTGTCCAACAATTTCCGATACTTAGTCAACTTTCTCGACACTCTCCAACGCTCAAGTTGGAATTTCGATAGACAAGTTTCCGACATATATTTCCAACATGCGAGGTCAATTTTAGAAATTTTTGATAAACAATAGGTCAAAATGTATATGTGTGAAAAAATAGAAAACAATAATAAAAATAATAAATGGGGAAAGAAGAAAAACTTAGTTTTTTCTTCTCTTCTGACTCTCACTTCATGTGATATATAATTCGCCCTCCAAGTTTTTTCTATTCTCTTCCAATACCTCGAAACACAAGTCTAGAATGTTTGCTTGTTTTTTATCTCCAAGTTTTGTGGATTATTTGAATGGAGTTGAATTTGTTAAATTGAAACAATTAATAATTTTAATAAATTGTGGATTAATGTTTTTAGTGTAAAATCATTTTAGGCTTTTTTATTATTAATTTATTTGTGAATTTGAATAAAAAAATTTGATTGAAATAATCATAAAAATGATAATTTATTACATATATAAAAATATGCATTTAATAAACGTGTCTTAATGTGTCGGAATTTTCTATTTTTTTAGAAACGACGTGTCGACATGTCGTGTCGTGTCATGTCACGTGTCGCATGTCAGTGTCGGTGCTACTTAGTGTATAACTACCAATAACAGTGGGCCCTATGTGGCTACTGTTTAGTTATAAAATGTGCACAGTCGATGCGTTAGGAGTCTCGAGTTACTCCTGGCATTTTCCCTACATGAATGTACAGTTCTTATACATGCATTGTTTCTTGAAGGAGCTGTGAGGGGAACTACAATTTTCAGAGATTATAGTCTGTAGTCTTCTTCTAGCTTTAGTTTTTGAATACCGAGGTAGACAAAGTAAATATGGCATAGTCTGGGCTGAGATCTTTAAATTCTTCTGAGTGCACTAAGCTTATGAAGAAGATACATGTCCTCCTGAAGTAAGAAGCTTTTATCCTGTGGCCTGCCAGTTTAGTTGACTTGGAATTATGGCATTATCTAAAATTAGAAATCTATAGCCAATGACCAGAGGGAAAAAGATATTCGCTACATGCTTATTGAGAGTCGGATTTTTATGGTATTACATACATTTAGAATCATGAAGGTTGATGAAGTAAGCTGCATTAAGTGTGAATGCCATGTAAAGGGATAAAGTAGCATTTAAACCTTAGTGGGTGCTTCAACAAATCGAACCTTTAGTCTTTTTTCTCGTCTGCAGTTGGTCCAGATATTTGAATCCATCTTAGTTGCTAATTAGGTGCAGAAGAATTTGAACATTACAGTGCTTTATCTTTGTTGCAAGTATATAACGTGCTTCCCCTAGTTAAGTACATCATGGTACATGTATGCTTAGATACATAAAAAGTTACATTTCAGTTTTACCTGGAGGCAATTTTTTTACTGAATTTGTTCAGGGAAAGACAAAAGGGGGATGAACAGGAAACCAGGTTAGCCTCTGTCCCAGTTTCATTTTGGCTTTCCACGTATCAAGTTCGTGTCTACCGAAATTATTCCAAGGATGAAGCCTTCTATAGCTCCTGTAGCAGAACTCCAGCCTCACTCCCTGCGTTCCTCCTTCCTTCCCATCCTCTCTCTCTCTCTCTCTCTCTCTCTCTCTATACAAATGTATAAGTTGCATGTCCTCAGATTTCCATTGTATTGTCCATTTTACTGATTTTATTTTTATTTTGGTCAAACATTTTACCGATTAACACATCAGAAAATTACAGTGTCTTATAATTGGCATAATTATGCTTTAGTTATTTTCCTGTTATAGAAATTATAGTATGTATCCCTAGTTTTGTATTTGAAAAATCACTTTGCATCTTCCGTTGGTCACATTTAATAATCTATCAGCAAAGTTCCACTTGTTTTGAAAAGAAAAACTATTTTAAGACTAATGCCTTTAAAATTGTCATTTTTAATATGCGGAAGATATAAGATTGCTCTTACTAGCTGTTGGAGGCTTTCCTCTGTGGAAAATGTTGATGCTTGCTGCTAGGGCACTTGTATAAATGTTCATTGGAAAGGTAACAATGGTGCCTTTGCATATTCCATGCTTTTGAAATGTGTATCATCAAACGTTCCTTAAATAGAAAAGTCTTGTTAACAAGATCCTTCTTATATAAAAGAATATATTTTGCCAAATGTGATGATTAACTTGCTCAGTCCATTTTTTTGTGGCTTTCTCTTTATCTCTCCTCTAGTGGTGTCTTCAAGTGTCAATCAAAGCTGTAGGTCAGAGAAGGCAGAAAGTTTTGCAGTTTCATTGATGAAAGCATTAAAATATCTTGTTCAGGATTTTACAGTTCTCCAATGGAAGTTAAAAAGTAACTCATTCCAGGACGTAAATTGTGATCATTACATCATATAAGGGGGATGCAAATTGTGGTGATGCTTGTATTGTAGGATGCAAAGTATAATTTTCCCTTGTGGTGGAATAATCTAACTACCAAAGCTCAATTAATATATTTTCCTTGTCTCGTGGGAAAGGAGAAATGATTTGAAGAATGCATTTTTGAAGAAGATTGATTTACATTATCCTCAATTGTTTTCATTAATTTTGCACATACTTTTGTTTTCCTTTTGGTATGTTTGGCTACAATAATTTCAAAAGGTTTTTTGAAATTTTATCATTACTTGTGGATATGGCAGTCGAAAGTTAGGTCTGTTCCGCATTGTTGTTAGGTGGACTTCTTGTCTTCCAATGTGTTCCTTTTGTAAATGGCTCCACAGCGGTGCACTATGCTATTTACTATCTAATATAAAATAAAGAGAAAGGATGTGGGACGATGCATAATTTAGCGCATGCTGATTTCATCAAACCTTTCCCTGGCAGACTAGGAGAAGTTTTTCTCACCATGGGTCTATCTTTTTGCCCAATGTTCCAGAATTTTGTCATGTCCTATTTGATGTCAATCCTCCACTTTCCTGTCCTTGATCATATCTTTCTCATATTTCACCCTCTTTTTGGTCATATTACCTAAACTTATCAGACAATGTCCTCCGGTTCAGTGCATAAAACTTGCTCTGGTGTGGTTTTGGGAGTTACAAGAATTGTTGCTGACTCCAAGCCTATTCTAGATTCTAGAACCTAAATTCAGGAAGTGGGATCATGCTAACTAGTGCTGGGCGTTGGGTTGATGTTAAAATTGTCAAATTGATTTTGATAGCAATCGGTTGGTGACCAAATATGGACTGGTAATAGGAATCTGCTATTCATTGTTAAATATGTTACTAGGTGCTGGGATTTCAAGGAGGAACCTCTAGTTGTGTCAAAAGCATTTATCAGTGTTATTATTAATATCTGTTAGTAGGTTGCGTACATTTTGCTGCTTTGTGAATTTACGGCATCATTTAGCTCTGAAATTGATCTGTAGATAAGATGCAGATGCCCTCAGACCTAAATATATTTTTTAACATACATGATAGATAAGATTTCTTACAGCTTCTGTAGTCATTTACTAAATGTCGTTCCATTTGCTCTACATTTTTTTATGGTAGGGGCCTGTCATGTCACTGGTCCTCACATCTAATATTATTTGTCATTGATGATTGCATACTGGTTTATAGTTGTTGGTGACTTGATACTTGACATATTAGTATATATTGTATCAGTTACCTGAAGAGGGGAGTGAATGATCGGGGGAGAGTTGCAAATGAAGTTGAGACAGAGCAGGTTGTCCTTGATGAAGGAGCTGGGCCATGCAAAGGAAAAATGAGTTCTGTTGTGCAGATGCGTGGTTCAATTCCCCTATTCTGGTCACAAGAAGCTTCAAAATTTAGTCCAAAACCAGATATCATATGTAAGGGCATAAAGCCAATAAATGTCCTGTAACTTCTTCAGTTTAGAATTCTTTAGCTGAATCTGATGCAAGTCAACCTAGGTTGATGAGAAAATCAGAAGTTGATATTTCCCGTCCTTTTGGCATCAACAGATATTAGTTTGAAAAATCCTTGATATCTTTTATGCAGTACAGAGGTATGATCCTACTTATGAGGCCACTAGATTGCACTTTGAGGACCTGGTGAAGAGATATGGCAACCCAATAATCATGCTCAATTTAATTAAGGTCACTCTCACTCTATCTCCACTTCTGTGTATGCTCCCCCAGCTCTTTTTTTCTTCCTCCCTCTCCTTCTCTCTCCTTTCTTCCTAACAGTTTTTCAATGGATGCCCAAGCTTGATGTTGTGGTATCCAGCTTTTCACCACCTCTCTTCTTTCCTTACTTTGCTGACTTTGACCGAGTCTAAAATTTGGTTTATCTTGTTTCTGGATTCACATCTTTAGTCATGATATACTGCCTGCTTCTCCATGCTGCTTCATTGTCTTCCCCTTTTCGCTCTATGTCTTTGCTTTACTTGTGTGGTCAGCACTCATAAATGTTCTGCTCTGATGAACTGGTTCCCTTCCTTTGCGCTGTTTTGGCTATTTACAGGTTTTTATTTCATAATGTCGATTTGTCTGGGGGCTTGCATGTTAACTTCTGTGAATAAGATACAAAAGCAGTCAATATTGACATGGAAGAATGGCATGTCTTTGGCATTCCTTCCTATGTTTCATAGTTCTTTTTATATGTTTTATTTTGGTGTGCAAGTGCATCTAATCTCTTAAGTAAACAGGAGAAGTATGATAGGTTGACGCATTGTCCTTTTCAATTGTTTAAAAAAAGAAAAATATTTATATTAATTAAAATTTCCAATTTTGAGTAGGTGTTAATGTGTTCTCTCTTAGAAGTATCTGTTATTTTATTTTTATTTTTTTTAGAAAGGGAAAGAGAGGGAAAGAGAGGGAAAGGCTTGTATATGCTGATCTTTTCAATGTTTTTCCCCTCAAAAGACATATTATGAATATTAAACATATTTTTAGTCTTCCTGTTTTCTAAAACTTGTTTCTGTACTAGAATGCAGACATTTGAGAAAAGGCCTAGGGAAATGATGCTTAGACGTGAGTTTACAAATGCTGTTGGGTATTTGAACCACATCCTTTCAGATGAGATTCATCTTTTCTTAGTTCACTGGGATTTCCACAAATTTGCAAAGAGGTAAGCGAATTTTTTTTTTTTTTTTTTTTTTTTTTTTTAATTTAGTAGGGAAAACTACAATGCAAGTCGCAAAACTCGTCAACTTTGTGCACTTTAGTCCTAAAAATTTCATCTCTTGTGTTAAAGTCTCAAAACTTGTCAACTTTGTGCACTTGAGTCCTTCTGTGAACTCTGTAATTTTTAAGTGATGGAAAAGGCCATGTGGTAATTTTTATTATTTTAACTGTATGTGTCTTTTTTTTATAATTTTTCAATCCTTGAACTCAAAATGACATCATTTTAACACTACATCAGAATATATATATATTTTTTTTTTTAAAAAAAAAAACTAAGAATAAGTATAACTAAAAAACGGAAGAAAAAAACTCAAAAGTGAAAGCAAAAATCATAATAATAAAAAGCTTACTTGAGGCAGAAAATGCTGGGGAGCGCCGCCTTCCCCCCTCCCCCTCTTGCTGAGGTTGTGGCGAGGGCAGCTTGGTTGTGGCAACGTCGCCACCACTGAGAAAAGGGCATGAGTCCTCGCGCTTGCTGGGATGGTGAGGGTGTCCCCAGGTGCCACCACTGAGCTGGTGAGGGTGAGCAGGCCCACGCCACTGGTCAGGCGGGATTCGCTGACAAGTGTGGCACTGCCACCAATGGGCCCAGAACCCTTGCAATCTTTTTTTTTTTCGTCTTTTTATAGTCAGTGTTTTTATTTAATTTTCAGATTAACTTTCTCTAAGTTTCATTTTAATTTTTTAAACTTATCTGTTAAAATTTTTAAGTGCTAAATATTTATATTTTCAGATGTGGTGCTAGGAAATGACTCCGTTTTTGTGTTGAGAGTGCTTCATCACAGCGCTAATGGCGACATAAGATTAAAATAAATGAATGAATAAATAAATAAAAGCCACGTGGTGTTTTCCGTCTACGAAGATAATGGAAGGACTTAGGTGCATCAAGTTGACATATTTTAGGACTTCAATGCACAAAATGGAATTTTTAGTGCTAAAGCGTACAAAGCTGATAAGTTTATGTTTATGTACCTGTAATTTTCTCAATTTAGTTTATAAGAAGCGTTTCTGAACTTGCTATCTAATTGAATTCTTGCCCTTTGATGTGATTTTTTCTAGCAAGTCAGCTAACGTGTTGGCAGTCTTGGGTAACGTGGCAAGTGAAGCACTTGATTTGACAGGCTTCTACTACAGTGGAAGATCTAACATTTCCAAAAAGAGGGTGAACCAACTAAGTCGAAGGAGCATTAGGAGGTATCTGTTTCTTAAATATGAAGAGCTTTTGAGGATTTATTAAAGCACTTCTCTTACACTCACTAACCGTCATTGGTTTTTGTAATTACCTTGCATGAGTATCTGACTGCTAGTAGCAAACTTAGCGCAGCGTGGTTTTATGGGGTTTTGGTTTTAATAGATGATGGCAAATCATTGCCGTAGGCTACCTGTGTTTGAAAATAGTTCCTTGCAATAAGAAGGTTCTCCTAGAAGACTTTTGCATGGTATTCCTTGAATTTTTTTTTTTCCTAAAATAAGTAAAATGCTTTGAGGATGGAAGAGACAAGATAGTTAAAATCACTTGTTTAACTGGGTTGAAAGGTATCCTTCAATTTAAATGTCAGATTGAAATCTAAGAATGTGAGATTGTACAAAGTCGAGAGATTATCTCAGACAATATCATTATATTCATAAGATTAGCGTGACCTCCTTTTTGCATAATCAAATTTCAATTGTTGCCTCTAAGAAAAGGATCACACACATCTGATTTCAAACATGGATTTGCTGTTTCATACTTATTAAATAACAGTAGAAAGCAAAAACTTGGCAATTGCAAAAATGCTTCTTTAAGGAAACCCTCATTGGAAATCATAATTATAATACTCTTGAAAAGGTGAAGAATTCATAACTTTCTAAACTTGTTACCACCACGAAGAAGACTTAATCAATCAGAAGCTACAAAAGGAGGGACAATTGAGACTCTCAACATTGTTTGTAGTCGGTAAAGCTTCTTTGCAATGGCATAGACACAATTCAATGCACATCTGATGACTTTTTGGCTGATTTAGAGGGAAAAAGCAGGACAATCTTTGATAATACAGAGAGCCATTATGTGAAAATTAGGGGTTTTTGGCTTGTCACGTTGAACTTTTGCTTTATATGCAGAGTGAGTCTTGATGTAAATGCTATTCTCCGCCTAGTGGCCTCTTTCTTCTGTATTTGATTTTGTCAATGGGCATCCCCTTGTTTCCATGTCAGTGAATACCTTTACTGAAAGAATAGAATCTGGAATTATGTTGTTATAGCTAGCTGCTTTGACTATATTCTCTTTCCTATCAAGGTGTGCAGACATGCATGCTTTAATGCATCCATTTACTTTGGCCTTTTCAAGTGTTGAAAATTGAGTTGTAGCTCTAGATCTCCCTACAATTATTTTTTCTAGGCTAAAGAGCTAAGCATAAAGAGTTTGTCTAGATGTGTAGAATTGGTTTTATATGGACTAATTAATTGTGAGGACCCTTTTCCTTGTCATTGTTTGAATTTCTTTTTAAACAATTCTGTGGGTTTTTGTGTGCTTTTTTAATTTTTCACAGCTCATTGCTTTTATTGCAGAGATACTTCTCTAAGAGATCTTAGATCAGAATCGGGGGATCTCTCTAGGGTCGGAAACAGCAGTGAAAATCTAGATCTCAGAAATAATCGAGATAGAGAGAGCGAGTCCAATCAAAATAGCAGGGAAGACGGTTTTGGACAGGAAAACCCCCGTTTCCAAAGTGGTGTCCTGCGTACCAATTGCATTGACTGTTTGGATCGAACAAATGTTGCTCAATATGCTTATGGTTTGGAGGCTTTAGGTCGCCAACTTCATGTGATGGGTTTGACAGACATGCCCAAATTGGATCCTCACAGTAGCGTTGCTACTGCACTAATGGATATGTATCAGAGCATGGGTGATGCTCTTGCACAGCAATACGGTGGTTCTGAAGCTCATAACACTGTAATTGTCTCATTTTAAGTTGGGGCAGGATCTCATCAATGAGCTCAAGCTCATGTATTGCCTTCTCATTCCATTTAGAAAACTGATGCCAATTTTTCTTTTTCCAGGTGTTTACAGAGAGGCAGGGAAAGTGGAAAGCTACCACCCAGTCCAAAGAGTTTCTCAAGTCTATCAAAAGATACTACAGCAATACCTACACTGATAGCGAAAAGCAAGATGCAATCAACCTGTACCTGCTGCTCCTTTTCTCTATTTCTTTTTTATATGTCATATATTTAATGATTCTCTCTATTTCAAGAAAATTGAACAAAGGATCCTCAACTCTCCCTTACATACACTGTATAATATTTGGAAAAACGTATTTACACCACGGACTCTTACACCATCAGGAAATTGTTAGGAAAATCACAAAAACTGGAGGGTGCATAGTATTCTTTGAAATAGCGGGTAGTTGATACAGAGCTTTGGTTTTGAAACGAGAGGATAAAAAGTGTAATTAAGGGGATTTTTTTCGTATATTTTCCTTTCTTTTTGATTGGGCTTTTACTTTGCATCATTTGCCATCTTATCTTTAGAACTCTATGAAGCTTCTGTTTTTTTCAATATTGAACCTCTTGATAAATTGCCGTTTGAATATCTATGTTTCTGAGTATTTGGCCATTCTTTTCTTTTCCCAGCTTTAGCTTTCTCAAAGCAGTGTTTGTGGGTTTTTTGGGGACAGATTTTTAGGTTATTTCCAGCCACAAGAAGGAAAACCAGCTCTATGGGAGCTGGACTCTGATTATTATCTTCACGTTTCTGGCATTGGAGATGACTATTTTCCTGATGAAAGGTAATATATTAAGAATGTGAACTTTATGTTACTTTTGCCCCAGAAGGGGGGGAAAACTAAAGGCTGCATTTTTTAAGTAAGTTATGAGTAAATAGCTTGTGCTTTTAACGGAAAACATGAGCACATTTGACATGCTCATATGGGCATTTTTTATATTGTTGATGATCCACGTATGTCACACCTTACATGCATGCCTGTAAAGACAAGAAGAGTAATCCAACCTACTCTTGATGCTTGCTGTTATTTCAATTTTTCATATCTACTTTTTGGCAACAGGAATAGTTGAATTGTTGATCTCATGCTTATTTATTGGAATTTATTTCTTTGTGGTGCTTTCAATATGCAAGCCCAAGAGCTTTTCCAGGGCCTGGAGGCAGTGCTCGAATTTCTTTGGCACCTATTCCTGCTTGCAAGGAAGACTTCTCTCGGATAAAATTGACTTCATTTGATAAATTGATTGCAAAGACATGCAGTTCAATTAAGAATGTTAGATTATGCAGTGAACCTGATCAACGTCCAGGTGGTTCTTCCGGCACTTCTGGTGTGGCACCTGATGCAGCGTATGTATCTCATAAGCGAGGATACTATGTCAATAATTTTGGTTATTTTTTATTCAGATGTCGACTTTGACTTTCTCATTGATACAAACTTTTGGTCGTATTATATGTCAAGCTGGAATGAGTACCATAGACAATAGTTCTACAGATAGAATCCCACAGAACTGGCACTCTGGTGGATCCTAATCAGGGTGATTGAAACTGGTTATGTGCAGTGAGATACAGCTTAAAAGTCCAAATTGGCTTTTTGGGCAGCGAAAATATGAGGAAAATGTCTGTGCACCCAAAGTTACTTCAAGTGAAATTTCCAAAGGAAGATCCCAAGATGAGGCTGGAGCTGATGCTCTATGTGACCTTGGTTTGCTATCTTCTCTCGCGGATGTTGGTGAAGAAGATATTTTCCAAAGGTGCCCCCTTTCTCTTTTTAAACCTTCGTGTTTAGTCTACCATGGGCACCTGCATGGACTTAACTTCCTGGGAACTTTTATTCCTTTGTGTGGGTTGTTGATGGTCATTACTTTAACTGTGAAATGATAAGAGTGCAGCTGCTATTATTCATTTTGTGTTTGTTTAGCATCATGCATGTTTATCTGTTACCAAATTGATAATGACCTAATCGATCTTGGACCTCAAGCAACAACAGGGGAGCCCTGAGATTTCACATATCCAGAACCAAGAGCTTCCTCTTGGGTAAGCCCGGAGATCTCACATATCCAGAATTTAGAGCTTCCTCTTGGCCAACACATCAAAAAGCCACAAGCGATGGATACCTTAAGAAGGGGCTGTCCTGTTTCCTGAAAATTTCAATGCCCGTCAAATGCATTAAACCATGGACAAAGGAAGCACAGCCTTCAAAACTCTAAGTAATGCCTACTGAATCCGTAGACATTTCCCTGCTTATAGAGCCAAAACGACTTTATCTTCATGTACTTAAACCAGAAAATCCTGGTGGAATATTTTGGCCCCGAAGACTGAAATTAACTGGGCTGTGTCCTTAAACAAACCGAATTGGAGTTTCCTTGGGACTCTGCTAGTAGATAACCTCAGGTCAACCAGGGTGAGGGGGAAGGCGTGTTCTTTCTCTGTCAAAATTGGAGCTCCCTTTCATCCAACCATCAAAAGAGCAAAAGAGATCCAAGCCTGTATGTTGCGGATACCATTGAGGGATCAAACACCTTAATGGTTCACGGTTGAAAATGTTGGGCACTTAACGTGAATGTGTCTACATACCATAGGAAACACAGAGATAAAAGAAGATGACGTAATATGTGCTTGTTTAGTTGCATGTGTCTGCTTAGGCAAATGGCTTAATATGGATTCTTTCCTGATTAAGTGTGAGCTTTGATCTTTAGGTACCTTGAGATGACAACTGTAAATGAAGCTAATGGTTGGTATGGTGGAACGCTGCTCGGTGATCAAGACGAGAAAAGTGAGATATACAGGCATTATGCAGAATTATGTCAGGTAAAGACTTCGAAAGCAACTGTTCATAGGCTGGCAAGTAGGCCCGGTGCTAGCACCACTTTTTCTTTACGAGGTTCGTTTCTCATTCTCATTTGAATGGTAGGGATTGGCAGCGGATCCCTTCCAAAATGATGTTGAGATGGAGAATCACTATGCTGAGGTTTTGCGAATGGGTAGAGTTGATCTTGTAGATGACCCCGCTGTTGAAGCTGAGATGGCATCAATGCTCGAAGAGTATAATCAGATCGGTTCCGATCTTGGAATTATCCCCACGTCATGTAAATTCTTAGCTGAAGACCCGAGCCATTTGACGAGGTGGATAATCGGAGACGAGAAACTGCAAAAGATCTGAGAAGGAAGGTAGTCACATGTGTTGTCGCATTCCGCGAAAAATGGTTCTGCCGCGAGTTATGCTGTTAATGTACATAGAGCCTTTGTTTTTACCCTAAAAAAATGTACATATAGCATTTGCCAAGGCCAACTTTTATTTTATTTTTAATTTGCGCGCTAGCTTGGCTTAGAAAACCATTTGTCAGAGGGAAAAGAAGTGGTGTTTGGTGCCAAATAATTATGTCTTCCTATTAATGTCCCTCTTGTTGTATAGGTTGAATGGGACTATTATATGCACTTACGTGCTGACTGACTGCTTACAACACTTGTGTTATTTGGATTGTCATCTGAATAAGAATCAGATATTTTATGTGTACTTCCGTAATGGTGGATTTCCTTGTCATTAGGGGGCAAAAAAATATTTATTTTCAGTTTTCTCTTGATTCCACTGACTCTAATCTTCCATGGTGTTTTTATTGCTGAAAGAGGGGTTGGATGAAACAATTTAAAGGGCGGGCGTGGAAATTGTAGCTAATTTATAATCGAGGGGGATAGTTGCGAAATGCTTCGTGGGTGCTTCTTGCAGATAGGTATTCGTAAAACAGTTTCAAAGTTTAATCCATATAAATATACGGAGGAAATATATTGAGTTTGTTCGATACTTGGTTGAGACAAAAAAAATACTCGAGAAAAATGGAGATCGTTAATTTGAAATCCAACTAATCAATATTCCCTGCCTTTTTTGGATTTTCATATTTTTGAAGACTTTTGTGATAATCTCAAATTGCTATTCGAATTATAAGATGTCAAGATTACATGTCAATTTCAATATGCAGTTAAAATTTCAAGTAATTTCAGATTGAAAAGTGATAAAGCTCGGAGACGTGCAAATTTAATTAGGGCGACACACGAAACGAGTACTTTTTATTTATACTTCACTAACCTTAACATTTGACGTTCGATTAGAAGGGTGGGCGGATGCCATTAGTTGTTTTTTGAAGTTTGCCTCGATTGACCCAAGTCCTGCGTGCATTCGGGTCGGATTCAGATCCAGGACTCATTCGTGCAGCGGCGGAACGAAGGGAAGAGAGAGAGAGGCGGCTCTCGAGGTCCTCCGTCGCGGCCTCCAATGGCGGCGCGCAGCTAAATAGCTCTCTCTCTCTCTCTCTCTCTCTCCATTCGCTTCCTCTGCCTTTCGTTGTGTAGAGAAGAGGTTGAGAGCGAATGGAGGACATTGAGGATCTGGTGGCCGGAGGAGGAGCCGGAGGAGCTCCTCCCGGTTTCCGGCTTCCGTTGACGGCGGTCGGAGTAAAACCTAAGAGGAGCCGCAACAGGCCTGATAGGTCGGGGGACGAGAAGCGCTCTCTGATCAAAGATTCCGTCGCTTCTCGCTCTTCCAATATTCCTGGCACTCAGGTCGCCTATCTCCTTCTCCCAATTTTTCTTTCTTTCTTTCTTATCCGTTGCTTTTGATCTCTCCGTCGCCGCCGCGCCACCTTCGTCTTCTTCTTAGTCGAGCTGCTCCTTTTTGCGCAGACAATATATATCAAGACTTTTGGATGCTCGCACAATCAGGCAAGTACTCTGCTGTTTCTACACTGGAAGATGGTTCTGCAGAATTCGGTGATGAGCTATCATCGCTCAAATTGACCTGCGTAACTGAAGATTATTGAATGTCGTAGATGGAAAGGAGAAATGGGAATTCGGTGCTTTACTGCCTTTAATTTTTGTTTGGGCATATGCTTGAATGTTGTTGTTGTTGTTGAAGGGTCTAGTGGCCATTTCACTGTGGCGGATGACGGTTGGGAAGGCAACTGGTAGAGTTTGAGAGTTTGAATGTAATTTCAGAAAAAAAGGGATGTAGGCAATTCGATGCTTGACAGTTCGGCATGCGTGGCGAGTTTCCTTTCGGTTAACATTTGGGTTGGTGGTCTGTAATCAGGGCAATGGAGGTTGCTCAACAGTGAAGGGGAATGTCTAGGGTTCGGTCAGCAATCTTGGTGCTGGAGATTGTGGAATAGCACCATTTAAGAGAGGCAGCGGATCATGTCGGAATTGTTTACGATATCGATGTAATGGTTGTGGGAAATTACTTGATGGCGGCTAATTACGATGAATTCTTTATGATTAATAACCAATTCACACGAATTAGTCTGTTTGATCTGTTTGCAATGGCAGCTTTATTAGTGGCGCAACACGGCGTTGGCAGGTTTGAATAGTTGCTGACAAACATTTAAGAGAGCTTGATTCGAAGATTCGTCCCACCAAATAGTAGATAACTGAAATTCTGTGCTTGTCTTAATTTTTTGTTATCTTCTACATATAAACTTGAAAAAAATTCAGCAACTCCCTGTTTTTATTTTTCAATTTGAGGAAGTTATGCTAATCTATGAAAAGTTATCTGCTGCAAATAATTTGTGGCCGTGGCATTTTTTCTAACATACTTTGTGACTGTTCTAGAGTGACAGTGAATATATGGCCGGTCAGCTGTCAGCATTTGGATATTGTTTAAGTGACAATCCAGAGGAAGCAGATCTCTGGCTGATAAATACGTAAAGAAGCTATTTCCTTGATCTTCTTTGCATGAAAAGTTTTGTTGTTGCTTTGTATTGTCTGAATTTGATGTGCTAGGAACATAGTTATCAACTGAAGATCCAAAGTGAAGGTGTAAATTTTTGGATTTGAATTTGAGTTCATCACCGGTCAACTTGGTAATGTATGGAACATTTTGAATGACATGGATACTTTTAGGCAAGTTCTTTTCTTTTATACTTGGTTGTTTAGCTTTCAAAGTAGGAAAATGAGTCCTAAGACTTATGCTCTGTCATTTCTATCATGATAGTCCAAGGTTGTAGGATTTTCCTTTTGATTTGGACGTTATGTGGTGATGTTAGAATCTGTAAGATGGTATAAAACTACTTATCACTCAAGCCCTTGACTAGGTGTGCTTTGTACATCAAGTAATTTCTTGATGTCTAAGTTCCTTATTTTTGTCAAAGCAAATTATTCACCAGCACATCTTAATCTGATGATGGTTTAAATAGAACGGAGTTATGATCCTGAACTTTGAGAAGTGTGAATTTCAGTGAGAATCATCTTGTTTCAATTCCTATTGAGTTCTTTTTTTTTTTTTTTTTTTTGGATCGGAATTTTCCTATTAAATTCTGTGGGTTCTTATTTAGGTCAACGTTTATGGGGATATGAGCTTATCAACTGATGTGCTCTAGATTACTTCTAACTTCTATTTTGTCGTTAAAACTATGTTTTCCTCAACAAATCGACTGACATCTTTGGCAGTCTGAAGAATTTTCATGTTCGTCCATCTTTTTCTGGACTTTCTGTTGGTTGGATTTTTATAAGAATTATGCTTTGTCTGTCTTATCCAGATGCACAGTAAAATCACCAAGTCAGTCTGCAATGGAAACTTTGATAGCAAAATGTAAAAGTGCAAAACGGCCACTGGTGGTGGCAGGCTGTGTGCCTCAAGGAAGTCGTGATATAAAAGAACTTGAAGGTGTGAGTATAGTTGGTGTCCAACAAATTGACAGGGTCGTTGAGGTTGTAGAAGAGACTCTCAAAGGGCATGAGGTGCGGCTTTTGCACCGTAAAAGATTGCCAACACTTGACCTTCCAAAGGTGGAATTTGTACATCTAAGTGCAATCTTAATTACTGTCTCTTGGAGGATAAAACATTAGCAGCTTTGTATTCCACTCCTCGTTTTGTGCTTTGTAGCTCTGATGTCCTCAATCTGAATTTTTGTTGCTCCTATTTCCTTTCTTTTGCGAATTGAACTCAATTCATAACTTCTTCTGCAACAGGTGAGGAAGAACAAGTTTATTGAGATTCTCCCGATAAATGTTGGCTGTTTAGGTGCCTGCACTTACTGTAAAACAAAGCATGCTCGCGGTCATTTGGGGAGTTATACGATTGATAGCCTTGTAAGTATGATTGGTCAATACTAGATACCTGTAAAATTAATATTACTTTTACTTTGCTTTATAATTTACTAATGATGCAGGTGGGACGGGTAAAAACTGTCATTGCTGATGGAGTTAGAGAAATATGGTTGAGCAGTGAAGATACTGGGGCATATGGTAGGTGGCAATGATATCTTTGTACTTTTATGGCATAAATATAACTTGCAAAAGTACATGCATCCTAATCCTAGTTCAAAATTTTATCCCCATTTTGGTGATAATTGTGATTAGAAATTTTGAAAGGTTTTTAGGTTGCTGGATCAATGTATGTAAGGGCGAATTACTTCCACACCCCTTATTATGACAAAACAGCAGGGACATTCTACTTACAGAAAGTTGTAGAATCACCCCTATCAAAATTCGTTTAATCTCAAGTGATAAACCGTGATGATTTGGCTTTCGTTTTCTTTTTTCTTGTTTAAGTAGACTATAAGGTTTTCTTGGAAGCACTAACAATGTGCCATATATTTTGGTAATTATGTCTTATGACATTGTTTCATGCCTTAGGGTTTTTTTTTTTTTTTGGTTCACTTAAAATGAAAACGTGCATTAAAGTCACCTTGCCATGTTTTATCAATTCGGTTGATCCTTGTTAGGGTTGTAAGAGTAATTTGCAAAACACATGGGATGTTTCGGCAATTTTGCCAAAACACGGGCTTGTCAAAAGGAATTTATCTTATAATCCAGTGCTCACCGTGATAGTGGATTGGTGTGCAAAGAATTTTAGCGTCTATTCTTCTTGTGGTGGTATAGCAGACTGCTGGCAATCCATCTTCTCATACAGAACTCTTATTGATGAAGTGTATCTGCAGGCTAAGCATTCTTCCATAATTTTCATGGAGAAGATAGGAGTATATGCATCTAATAGACACTTTATTTCCTTCATTTAATAAGTTCATCTAGCCGATGTAGATTTAGGCCACGTTTTGGGTGTGACTTGACGAAAGGTGTGACTTGACAAAATGCTGCCAGTGTGTCTGTTAAGTGTCTCTGGGGCCTTTACTTTTTGCAGGTCGTGATATTGGAGTTAATCTTCCCACTTTATTGAAAGCCATTGTAACTGTACTTCCACCTGATGGAAGCACCATGCTTCGGGTTGGGATGACGAATCCACCTTTTATTCTTGAGCATTTAGAAGAGATAGCAGAAGTTTTGCGTCATCCATGTGTATACTCTTTCCTGCATGTGCCAGTCCAATCTGGGAGTGATGCTGTACTTACTGTGAGTACTGTTATTGCTTACAAGCCTCTCATTCTAGTCCAGTACATTATTATTTCTCTAGTTGGTGGTATGATGTTTATTTCTTTCTTTCTTGGATCAATGGTGCAATTGTTTATTTTAAATAAACATTGCACTGGCGATATGCGAAACTGACTTCCATCTTGTTTCAGGCTATGAACCGAGAATACACTGTGGGTGAGTTCAGGACAGTGGTAGATACCTTAACTGAACTTGTGCCAGGGATGCAGATTGCGACTGATATCATATGTGGATTCCCTGGTCAGTCTCGCATTTAAAATTTTCTTAACATTTTGAAGTTCTATATAATTGTTAGTATGCAATAACTGTCCAGTGGCCTCAAGTTCCAGTGAATCTGCTCTAGCTTTGGATGGTGAAATGTTGTGCGTGCCTCTTGCTCTCACCAAATGGTACCCTTTAAACGGATGTTTAGGCATTGGGAATTTCAAAAGGAAAAGAGTTAATTTGATAAAGTGAGATATGAAAACATGTCTAACCTACCTAAGCAGGCTGCAGCTGATATGTTTTGCAGACTTGACTAGTCAGAACTTGGGGCACCTCTAATTACCTAGGTCTGGATATCAGTAACTTCCTCTTGTGAATAATTCGCTAAAAGGAACTAAGTCTCAGTCGCAATTGCTCACAAACTGAATACAGAGCATTGGGAATTGGGAATTTTAAAAGGAAAAGAGTTAATTTGATAAAGTGAGATTTGAAAACATGTTTAACCTACCTAAGCAGGCTGCAGCTGATATGTTTTGCAGACTTGATTAGCCACAATGTGAGGCACCATTGATTACCTCATTGTCATACCACTTTTGTTGGTGTATCTTCCTATCAAGGTCTGCATATCAGTAACTTCCTCCTGTAAATAATCCGCTAAAAAGAAAATGAGTCTAAGTCACAATTTCTCGCAAACTGAATACAGAGCCATGCAATGTCTTGATACTTTTGTCTTTCTTCCTTCATCTTTAATTTAACTTGTCTTCGATATCTGCAGATCTATGATTGTGTATGACTGTGCAAAGTGAAGAAATATTGGTTTATTAAAATGATTAAAAAAACCAAAATCAGTTAGCTCTCTCATGCAGCATGAGTACCAATGGATCACTTCACTACTCTAGAAAAGCATTTCATGGTGACTTGGTAAACTACTTTATACCATTGATAGCAGGGTCCTCACTAGTCAGTTCATTGCCTAAGAAGTGTGCGCACAGGTCAAGTATTCAATTTTTCTTCAACTATTCATTAAGATGCCAATCCTCTGCTCTTGGACCTTTTCAGGTGAAACAGATAAAGATTTTTTGGAAACAATCAGTCTTGTCAAGGAGTACAAGTTCCCTCAAGTTCATATATCACAGTTTTACCCTCGGCCAGGTATACTTGGAAGGCATGGTACTTTTATGCATCCAAATAAATATATCCTCAATGCATCGCGTCCAGATTTTGAGGAAGTAAAGAATAATATAATGTGCATGGTTGAGTCTAGGGTCTCCCCACTGGCAGTTGGTTATCCATAATTTATAAGTTACCCCGTGTTACTAGAGTGAGGAGTGAACATGCTTAAATACAGTTGTCAGGAGGGTCTCTGGCTTCTACTGGATGAAAATGGGAATTGGCTCCTAGTTTTGTCTGTGTGAGCTACACAGAATCTGTGGGTTGTATTAATTAAAATTTTCAAATTCTTCTTGATATATAAATGCACGCGTCTAGATATTTGAGTATGACAAGCGTGCATGCACATTTTTCCTATGATTGTTAGGTATGCTTCGAGATTTACCAAGCACCATTGCACCTTTTTTCTTTTGTTTTTAATTTCCCTCAGACTGTTAAGTTCAAGATTCAAGAACATCATAATACTTGAATATGAGAGTACAATCACTGTTTTTGCACTTGTTCACATGGAGTCTCACATAGGATTTTATATGTGATCCCTGAGTAAAAATGGGAGGATTGTATTAACTCTTGGGGGTCAAATACTGTATTCATGGTGGAGTTCAAGTGAGAGGCAATGCCTGAAAGATATTTCAATCTGCTTATTATTGTGACTTAAGAACCTCTGGAGGCTCCAAGTCACAGAGTCCAACCTGATGGACGTGATGTCAGGAGGATTGGGCATTTGGAGAAAGACAGGTGGAAGTTCTAGAATTTTGCATCTGGGGGCTTATGTGAAATTAATACCACCAAGTAAAGTGGAGTAAATGTAGGTATATACATGTAACAATGAAATACTGTGAGAAAATGCTTATTGTCCTTGTGGTGAGCCTGACTGCACTTTTCTGTTTGCCCATTGCTTAGCAAGATACTATTCTAGTAACAGACCGATTCTTATGCTTTGCTCATCTCACAGGAACGCCTGCTGCAAGGATGAAGAAGGTACCTAGTACTGTTGTGAAGCAACGGAGCCGTGAACTGACTTCTGTTTTTGAAGCTTTTACACCTTATAGTGGCATGGAGGGGAGAGTGGAGAGAATATGGATAACTGAGATTGCAACAGATGGCATTCATTTGGTAAGTTCGAAAATTTAGATGCTGGACCTCTTTCCTCCATTCCACCCTCTCCACAAAGAATTTGATACACAAGAACTATTCGTCCATATTTAGTTGCTTACTGGGTAAAATGCATTCTACATGCCTTCTATTGGGTCAAAAGTTTTCATATCTGTCTCAGTTTGAAGTGCTCAGCTCTTGGGCATGCTCTCTACCCATTCTTTCATTATTTCATTTCTTATTGAATGTTCCCTATCGGATTCCTTTTCATTTTGCAAGGTTGGCCATACAAAGGGCTACATCCAAGTGCTTGTGGTTGCTCCAGATGGCATGATGGGCATGTCAGCCATTGTGAAAATAACATCGGTTGGAAGGTGGTCAGTTTTTGGAGAAGTAATTGAGACTCTGAACTGTATCGATCAGGAGATAGCTTCAATCAACAAAACTTGCCAGGATGAAACTTCTGCCTGCTCCACCACTTGTGATGCACCTTCCTGTTCAAAAGAGGCTGATCCTTGTGCTTGTGGCGTGCGGAGTTGTGAACAGAAAACAGTGGAAGAAGCTACTCTTTCTAGGAACGACATGTGGGAAGATAAAACAACAAATTTAATTGGATGGCTTTTGAGGAAAAGAAGGAACCATGTGAAGAAAAGAGAAGAAAGCGAAATTGTCTCTCAACATAATTCAAACCAAGAATTGGTCAGTGAAAGAAGGGTTGAATGGGGTGGCATTGATAGGGCTCTTCTGGGTGGAATGTTGGTGAGCTTAATAACAATTGTTGCTCTAGTAATGCATCTCGGAGCCAGGGTTTCTACATAGATTAAAGTACATTGGTTTTCACTTTCCCAATATCATATCTGTGTCCATTGCAGATTTTGCAGTTTAGGTTTCTCGTAAGAGATTTAGCTTGACACGCGATGGCGGATTATTCATGATCATTTGTTATGTTGTATTAATGTTATAACGGATTTCCTATTTTTTGGCTTCCCATTGGTTCCTCCTCGGCCTGATAACGTTATGCAAAAACAAATAAAAAAATTGAAGGACTTGACATAATCCATAAATTCATTCTCAGAACCGAAAAAAGGTATTGATTGCCGGGGCCTCTGTTAACGCTAAACTTTACGATGCTGATCTGAACGAGTACGAAAGCCATCTCAATCGAAGGAAAATACTAAGATATGCACCAGATGAAAATACCATTTCAAGGGAGAAATCTGGTGTTAATACAGGGTTATTTCGCTTGATCACTTCCGATTTACAAAGTACTGACTAAGAGGAAAAAGTGAACCTCAAACAATCTCGATTTCATAGAAGCTTATCGGACTTGGCAGGCAATCTCTTGAAGAAATTCACCGGCACGGAGGGCATCTTGGTCCTGAAACGGGGATGCCTTAGCGAATAGAGTCCAACCAGCATCGCCACCACCTGAAATGGCGTAACATATAGGACGACTGCCAAGATCAGCGCGAAAATGATTACTATAGCCGTTGCTCTTGGATCCCGCCAGCTCAGTAAAGCCTGAGCTCTTTCTCCTTGCGTCGCTAAATCTCCTACCACTGACTGTACTCTTCCTGCGACGATCCTGAGGCGATCATACCTCGCCCTCACGATATCTGTCGGTTTTGATGATGGAAAAGTATCGAATTCCTCGTCCAGCTCGTCTGGACTAGTAAACTCCGCCTGTGAAAGCCGAGGATCCATGCAGGGCGGGTGCCTCGGCCTGAAACGATAGTTCCATAAGCCGAGCACGAAAAGATAAAGGAAAATCGTGGGCAAGATCAGCTCCGGGTAGCAAACCAGAATCGTGAAAAGCACGTGGACAAGACAGGTAGTGATCGGATTGCTCCAGTAGCATATCTGACAATACCATCGGCAAATTGCTGTTATCCCGGAAAGGAGCGACATTATGCGGCAAAAATTGGCCTTGCTCCTCCTTAGACTGAACATGTGGTAGTCCACATCCAGCATGTATTCGATGACCTCCCCCCGAAGAGGTGGCTCAGCTCGCGACAGCCTCATTGCCACGATCTGCATTGCCTGGTGGCGCAGCCGATCGATGTGCCTAACAGGTATTGGTTGCACGTAATGCATTTTCGGAAGCAATGGCTTGCCATACTGAGTCACCATGTTGAACCAAGCCGTGCAGGTGAATCGCAACGCCAATTCCAGCTCTCCGCGTTTCTGTAAGCCGGAGGGTTGGAGGACCAGGAGGGGATAGCAATGGATGTATATCCGGTCTGTCTCCAGAGTAGAGAGCCGGATTCTTACCTTTCCGATCCTCTGGTCTCTCGCTTCATCCTTTCCATTGATGTGGCAGTTGTCGAAGACGCCAATGGTAATCACGGTGCAGGGATCGTATACTTCCCATGTGTACCTCTCGTGCCACCTCGGAGCCAGTGTGTCGAGGAGCGTTCGGGTTCTAGCCCATTTGTTCCCGTACTTGGCCACGCAATAGGCATCGGTTGTCCTACCATCCCTTCCCTTCATGGGGAGCAAATTCTTGGCGCTCCGGATCCCAAGTTCAAGATATCCGACGCACGGCTTTCTCAGATGCTTCGATGATGGCTGAAGATTGCTGCTGAAATGTGTCGATTCGTCGAGGACATGATACCCCAAATCCAGGCATAACCGGAGACAAATCTTGCTCGAAAACTTTACTTCCTTCTTCTTCTCCCCCTCGTCGGCCCTGGATGGTGCGACAAGGTTGAACCAAGTGTCCTGGATCTTCACAGCATCTACCCTATGATGAACCCTTCTAACCGGCATCATCAGCATTCCCAAGGTCTCATCCTTTCCAGGTCCAACCCTGTCTTCGACCGAGATAATAATATTATCCTCGAAAGGCTCGGACACGACAAACATTAGCTCATCGTCCCAGACCGGATTGTTGGTCTTCATCTGCGAAGGCCTAGTGCTGCGGAGCTGATTCCCGAGCTGCGCCTTCACATACGTGTCCGGCACCCGGCCTCTGTCGGAGGGGATGAGGTCCTGAGCTGCGATGATGTTGACTCGGAGGTAGTACAGGTTCGGCGAGAAATAGACCTTCGATCTAGTGTTGGACAGGTTTACATGGCTCACATTGTGGGCATCGGAGTGCCACGCTTCAGGAAACGATTCATCCGCCTGCGTCCCCATCCAAACCGCGAGCATGATCTCTCCGTGGGTCTTCTCTCCTTTCCTGGTCTCCAGTCTGTACCACTGAGGCGCCAACGGGCTATCCGGCGGCACTCGACGAGGCACTTCATGGGTGTCGAACATGAACTTACCCGCAAAATCATCCTTCCCGACGTCCTTGTCCTTGACAGTGATTTCCAGAAAATTCGACTGCATCCGCTCCCTCGAGAACGCGAAAGTCTGATGCCACACTGGGTTTTGGTTCTTCTCCAAGTGCTTGGTCACCCCTTTGTAGTTCCCCAGCTTCACCTCCACATACGGGTCAAGGCTCCCTGTGACATCCATGACAGGAAGGCCCCTGGCCTTAACCACACTCACATACAGAAAATGCATCTCCTCTACCAGGTCGTAAGTACTCGCCATCTTATCCCCTCCTCTGAATCGCGTCCAGGCTCCGACCGGAGGACGCCGGGTCTCCACCAGCCCGAACTCCGGCTTCTGCCTCGGCACCTGCATGTGCATCACACTTGCTGGAGGTGCTGATGCTTTGGCAAAATCAGCCCTCATGTGCACGTTGGGTGGTTCCTGAAATGCATATCCCGGGGCCATAGGAGGAGGATTTGCCGGACCCCCTGTAGCAGCATTCCCAACGGAATAAAATGTCCTCAATTCTTTCTCCTTCTGCTTCTTCTTCTTCTTCTTCTTCTGCTTGTCCCCCGAATCCTGATCACCCTCGAGATTGTTGGTGTTCACCTCCTGCAGGGGACTCTCTGCATCTTCGCAAGCCGCGCCATTCGCCACGTACGGCTCAGAAAAGCCCTGAATCGCATAGATCCTGAGTGCCAAGTCGCCCCTGGTGTGCGAAAAGAGCCCCCGCTTGTCGAGCGGGTACCTCTGGACCATCGCCTGCGACTCGGACCAGGCGACGGAGCCCCCGGAGATCCTGACCCGGCCTAGGAAGTGCTTGTGGCCGCCGCCGCCTGTCTTGTCATTGTACACCACGACCTCAATGGTGGCGTTGGGAAACTGCGCGGGGCTGGTCACGTTGAAGAGGAGCTTCTCATTCCACTGTGGGTTAAAGTCACTCGGCTTGGTCTGAGTCCTCTGAAGCTGCTCATCGAATTCTACTTCCACGTACGTATTGGCCGAGCCATTCCCATCTTTTGGGGGCCCGAGATCACTCGCGTCGAGAACTTCCACCACCAGCTTCGCCATTGTTATCTATCCCCCCAGAACCCGGAATCTCCTTGTCCTGCAATATCGAAACAACGGAGGAGCAGGGGCCTCTCTCGACTCACATACAAAGAACCGGACCAAGAAGACGAAAGAGAGAACAGGACACGGTGGCGACACAGAATTGTAGGAGCAGAGAGGCTGAAGGAAAAGGAGGGGGAGAGCCGGTGGGCAAGCGAGCGATGAGTGAGAAGCGAAAGATGACAAGCGCTCCTCTCTTTCTGCCTTTCCCGTGTCGCGACCTGCTGCGAGTTAAACTATTATATGAGCAGATCCAGGTTCATTGCATCAGATGGTGAACTGAAAACGACGCATAAGAACCAGGGTATCTCAAGATTTCGAGTTCAAAAGACGGTGCAGAATCATCATCGCTCATGAACGTGGAGAGCGAGCTCCAATGCCACTGCGAGAGAAGATCAAGAGATGATCGAGCAAGATGGATCGAAACCTGAAGAGGAGAGGGCATCCAATGATGGCTTTGTTTTCGACAAGTACGTACAGGATATTCAACATTCAAAGTGGAAGATCGAAGGCTGCCAGCATCGAGGACTGAGAAAAGCGAGGCGCGGTGAGCGCATGAATTGCAGCACCGGCCAGGGCCCAGCATCGCCTTTTTCTTTTCCTCCTCGTTTTGTCTTTGTTGACCCGTGAGTCAATGTGTTTGTCTTTTTTCAATTGGACCTTAACTTAATTAATTCTTACGTTTTGCTAGAGATGCTCGCCTGTGTATCTTTCACAAAAATTAATGGACAATAAATATTTTTATCATCCATAAAAAAATTATAAACATAAAGTGCTATCCATAGTGTGAAAATTTGTCATTAACAAAATTATTTCAAGCAACACAAGCGATCACTCCCAATTAATTATTTTCAAACGAAATAAATGGAATCTTACTATAAATTTATTCATTGATATGATAGATTGTAGGTTTCACAACGCATAAAATCTTTCTCTTTTTTTAGTAATTAGTGAATGAATTGTGCATCCGATACCAGAAACTTAGAAAAAAATGGGGCACGTGATCGATACAATGTAGTTTGTTGCTTGCATCGGTGCGTATCAAGACCCCGATACTCTTGTGATTTGACCATCCAATCCATTAATGAACATGTCATATATGCATCATTGATCTCTTTCCTAAAAGTCCAAGTTTTAGAAAAAAATAAATGATTGGTCTAATTGCACGATTTTGAAATCTAACACTTGTCTTATCTTTCTCATTTCCACGTCAACTCGATTTTCTCTTTGACATAGTTACATTCATACCTTATGTGGCGCATGTAAGGAGCAGCTTAATGCTAGAAAAAAAGTATTAACAAGAGTTAACATAGATATATAGTTAGTTTTGAGAAATTGTTGACCTTTTGTGGTCGGTCGAAGGAAAAATTTTGTGTGACAAGGCAACCGCGGGGTGATCCGCTTAGCTATTTGCAGCGTAGGGAATATCTGGTGGGGGTAGACCGACATTCTTCATGATGCTCTATTGGGTGATTTCTTTCCTTCTTTAATATTTTTTATTTTAGGGTCTTAGGGATAGGGAGGACCCATTAAATGGGATGGATTAAAGAAACATTATCAGTTTAATTATTACACTCACTTAAAAAGGAAAAGTTTAGAAAAAAAACCTAAATTTATTATACATTTATATCAATTCAATTCTAAATCTTTTGATTTAACCAATCCAATCCTGAATTTATTGATAATTTGCCAATATGATTCTTTCTATCAATTTTTTAAGTAAATCACTAATATAGATCTCAATTGACTTATGACATGATCAGGTTAATAATTTTTGCAAAATTTTAAAAATAATAGAATTTTTTATATTTTTTAATTCTTTTTTTCTTTTTCTTTTTTTCCTATTATGGATTAGAGAGTCATCGGCTCTTGGGTGAAAACCGCAAAGCCTTTGCCGGACTTTAGTAGGAGGAAAAAAATAAAAATAAATGATAAGAAATTAAAAAATTAAACATTTTGGAAAAGCTATTCAAGTTAATGCCAATCGTGTATCAAGTAGGACGACTGACTTCTCCGTTATCAATTTTCTTTCAAATTGGTTAGAAGTACTCGATAAAATATTTTAAATTCAATTAATCATTGAAAAGTCTAGGACTATGTACAACAGGTTTAGGGGTTTTTTAGTAAGTACCCACCCGGGGGTAGATATGAATTATTGAACCGAGGTAATGGGGCACACATTAGACTAGTACAGTCCAAAAGGTGAAGCTGTAACACTAGTCACCCTCTGTAATAATTATTTGTCGTACCTAGCCAGATAAAGGACATATTTTTTAACGTTATTTAAAAAATCTTTAGGAGACCTTTTTTAACCATGTGATGCACTGGGGACTGGGGACTGGGGACTGGGGACTGTACTACTAATAAGTCAAGGAGAAACGCAGCAATCTACCCAAGTTTGGATTTGCGAACGGCCAAATCCAACGAGTACCCAACCGGTGCACAATTAAAATAAAATAAAATTTTGAGCCTGATTTCATCTCCATTTCCCCTATACCATCTCATGGAACTGAAAAAACTGCATAATGCTTCTTCTTCTTCTTTTTTTCCGGGATCATCAAGAATATTTTAACCGCTCTTCGTTCGAGCATGTCTCGCCTGAACCCGAGCCCCCCCCTTCCCCCGACCCCATTTGATCAACGGTCACGACGGGTTCGATCCATGTTTGACCCGGACCTGGGTAAGGGTTTGCCCTTCAATTCAGCTGCAATGGCACAAAGAAGACAAACTTCCTGACTCATCTGCCACTGCAACTTGCAGCAAAAGCATATGCTGTTGCAGCTTGAAAGGAGCTTAAGTTAGGGCCTGTCCGTCGATGGAAATGTCTGGAACCAGAGTTAACAAAGCCACTTCTAGTACAAACCCCCTTGTGAAAAAACATATTTTATTGATTTCCCCACTATGCTTTGGTATCTTTGATGTGGCATCTTCTCTTTTCTATGAACTTAGTTCGTTCGTTTCAGAACAGTATAAAAGACTGCAATTTTGTCAACATGTGTTGTCAAATTTGAATCGTTTAGACAGTTTTCAGATTCTTTATTCTTTTTTTTAAAATCTTTTTGGTCGAAATTATAATAAGAGCCCCCCTTTGGAGTGACTTTGCAATTTAATTAAATGCAATCTTTTTTCAAGATTTTCTGTTTAGTTTTCTCGCCATTGTCTTTGATGCGATTCTTTGGGAAATGAAGTGTTTTAAGATTTGTCATTTTATGACCATTATTCAAATATATGATGATATCAAGGCAATTTTGGAAGTGATGTGAGTGTAGCATTTTGGATTAATTAATTAATTTACAAGGTCATACTCAAGTCATTCAATAGTGTTTTTACGAGTCCTTTGATGTATCGCGGTGGCAATTATTGTTCGCGAGCGAACGCTTGGTGGGACACCGGTCGATGTCATAGTCGAATGTTTCATCATATGGGCAGAAAAATGCCCTAAAAATAAAAGGGTTTTTGCCTCAAGTTCTGCTTTCTTTGCATCAATGATTGAGGTGGGTGGAGGCTAGATGTAATAGTAAAGTTCAACATGGCCTCATCAATTCTATATGAAAAGCTCTAGGCTGACAACCAAAAAAAATAAAGCTAATTTTTCCATTAAAAGATGATGATAATAATAATAGAAATGAAAAGGGGGTGGGAATCGATAAAAGGGTTGGGAGTGCATGTGTTTTCTTCCTCTTTTGTTGTTGTTTTGTTTGTTGTTTTTGTTGTTTTTTTTAAGGTGCAAACCCACATGCGATTGCACATGCCAGCTTTCGGATTCTCTTTTGTTGTCCGTGTCTTTGCTCCCCCTTTCTAAAAGAGAGAGTGGTGGCATTTGTATCCGTCCAAAGCCTCCCAAAAGAATATACTATGCCGAGAGAGGGAGATGTGTGCGCTGTGCTTTGTAAGTTTGCAGTGCTGCATGGTTGTTTGCACCAAATTCCTTTTGAGTTGTATCCTCCCCAACTTCAGCTTCGACAAGGAGAGAGGGAGAAAGCTTACAATATTGAGGATCCACATAGTGGATGCGAGGGTATCATAGTACCATGTCCTACTGCTGTTTCTGTCCATTCGACCGGCAGATTTTTGCCACACGGATACCACATGTGTAACTCACGAAAAATCCATATGTAAATGCGAGGGTATCCAATCTAAAAGTTCGAACATTCTGACAAAAGGAGGCTCACTATCACAGCATATTTAGGCACTGTGGGCTAACAGTTAATGTCAAGAAAGTTTTGAATCAAAGACCGAGATAAATCGAGTCATTATGAAATGAACATTGTGGCTTTTGTATGGCATCCCATTTTTTTTCTTGAGAACTAATCATTCATTTAACTCAGGTTCCATATTGAAAATCTGCTCAAGACTGTTTCTTGGCTCGAATTCTTGACTCCATAGTGTATGAGGTGAGATTGACATTTTTTTTTGGAATATGTGCTGAAATTAGGTTTTTCTCGTGGTCACTATACTTCGAAGTCTCCTATTTGAATTATTGCACTTTGATTTCAATTATAGAGTGAAGTGACCTTTATACTTTTTTGGACAAACTATAACTCTACTCATTTGACAACTTTATTTCAACATGAAATTATTAAATGAAAGTTCCCAAAATGACAAATGTGGCATATCTTGGGGCTGCATTGGACTACTACTCTTGCATTGGGAATTCACGGAAAAAAGTGAACTATATATCTCACCAAAGTCCAAGGACTACGAAGAATATTTATCTTACGAGTTAGAATTAAGATGTTCTCAGAGTATTGACTCGACTTTACTATCCAAATAATCAGTTGCCCATCGGCCATAAAATGCATCTCAAATATCTAATTCCCTTTTCAAGGTAAATGTATGATGTCAAAGAGATTAGATAGTGTAAGACAACCTGAGTTAGATCGAGAAGATTCAAGTTCCACGAATAGTACTCTTGGTTTGGTTGGATCTAAAAATGTCCGAGTGGGAATGTTATAAAAAGGGGTGGAGAAGAGATCAAGATTGGAGTCCTGCTGGACGTAGGCTGAACCATGGGCTTGCAAGCCCTGAATGGGCTCTTATTTACTCTTTAGGCATCGGCTGGTTAAGGTATTATTTAAGATGGAGCTCAATAATCTCACTGATCATTTTGGCTACTGGGCGAGCTATATCATTTTGGTTTGATAATTGGTACTCTGGCGGATCTTGCTAGATAGCCAAGAATTTGGAACACACCATGTCATAGTGGATTTTTTATTTGAACCTGTTTCCCTTGGAACCGGCATAGAACCAATCTGGTCAATTCTGGGATTGCTAAGAAATTGGTCTAATTTGGAACCAGCCTAATTGTAGATAAAGTAACTATTATTTTAGGGAAACATATAATGTAACATATGTGACATAATGGTTAAGGTATTGATGGATTTCCTAAAATTCTCAGGTTTAAAACTCATCTCCAACGTATATATTTTTGTAAAAGAAAAGTAAGGTAAAAAAAACTAATTACCTGTTGAACCCACGGCCTTCCATGCCAAACGTGTTTTTCTTTCTTTTTAACAAAGTAAAACGGAAAAACTAGAAACCAATTCAACCTAAAAACTGACCTTAAAATCGAGAACCTAATTAATCAAGACCGGTTTCCTAATTTTATACCTACATCTACCAGGGTCCCCATGTGACTTAATTGATTAAGGCCTGTTCGATTCAGTCCGATGCCTTTCTCTAATCGGGTTACTCTCTCCTAATTGTGATAGAAGAAAAAGATTGGAGCTGGCCTTTTCCTACATCTAAGGATCGACTTACAATTCAAGCTACTGTATGTGGAGTTGTACTACGGGGACGCATTTGCTGATGGCTTTCTAGAGTGTTTGGACAAACATGAATCCAACAAGCGAGTCCCAGACAACAAACGGTGTGGTGGGCAGGAAAATGACCATAACTTTTGATCCAGGAAGAGTCATAAAGCCCACGATACCAATCCGGAAAGCTCATTCTGAACACTATACTTTAGCTTAGTTTGCTCCCACGTCTAATCATTTTGGACCACGAATCTATCCTATGGGCGTGTTTCTAGGTATTTTTTAGTATTCGTTTTTATGTTATTTTTCATGTTATATTAGGTTTTTATGTGTTTCTCAGATTTTTTTTTTTTGCTAATTAATATTAATTTGAGATTTTCCAGGGTCACCTACCTCCATTAGAAACTTATTGTGATTCGAGATCGGAAGGGAACGGTCAAATGTGTACCAAGTAGACATGTGAATATGCACTTTAACGACAAATATATAGCTTTATGTTTCTACGAAGAGCATATCTCTGGTTCATGCCCAAGTGACATAACAAAATTTGACTCATTATTACTTTTTTAGACTCTGCTGTTGGATTGTGAAAACACATAATTCTATAATGAGATAAATCTTTATTTTTATGAAATAATTACATAAATGATTTGTAAACTTTGATCTAATATATAATGTAATTTATGAATTTTTAATTTTTTTAATATGATCCTTGAACTTTAGTTAATGTGCAATTTGTTCAATTTGATAAATATTCAATTTAGTTTTTGAACTTTTAGTTTGTTCGATGTGGTTCTTAAATTTTTGGTAAATGTTCAATTTAGCCATAAAATATATGAAAATGTTCAATGATTTTCCGAAAATTTAGGAGTTATATTAAACAAATTAAAAGTTCAAGAATTATATTATAAATTAAGTCAAAATTCAAAAATCATTAATGTCATTTTCTATTATTATATTAAAAACTACAATTTCCTCACTCAAATCTTGTCCCTACCAAATTGTGAGTTAATGAATCCCACATTGCTTAAGACTATATGAGTATTGCATTTACATAACCTCCCAATATATATGATTTTAAACTTCCGGATTGAATTTTCTATTATTTTTCATGGATTTCAAATCGGCAAACTTTAACCACTGGGGTTTGCGCCACCCTTCCATCATGGAAGGGGGAGATGGGAGGTTCGAATCCTCACATTCTCAGGGGATTTAAGTGGGGACGATTTAGTTTCAGGAGTAGATTTTCGACTCCCATGCCTACAAGGAGGTGGGAAGTCTGGAGCAAACTTTAGCTTGCTTTTGCTCTTTCAGTGTTAGTTGATTTCCGGTCAGGTTTCATTCAAGAAAGGAAAAGATACTAGGTGCGTCGGCATGGAACCATTCAGAGATCAACACGTGGCAAATCTGGACCCACTTTTCAGATCTTTCCTCTCTCCTCGGTTGAGAAATGGTTACCCCCCTCCTTCACCGGCCAGCCATATTTACTCTCTCTTCGCTCATTATTTTCATCTGTTCGATCGTCGGGGTTCCAATTCGCCGTCTCCATCTCGCAAACCATGGATTTCGGGAGATGCTGCAATCCACGAAGCGTTCGTCCACGGCCTCGAGGCAAAAAGAAAAGGAAGAAAATAGTGAGAGGAGAGAATAACGAAGGAGAGAAGTGGACAACCGACGAGAGAGAAAACATCCGAAAAAGTCAATATTTTCTCGAAAGGTCGCGAAGGAGACATGTGCTCGTGCTTTTGCACCTAAACACCTGTGCCCTGTCGGAACGGCGTGAGCTCCCACGTACACTAGCGGGTGGGATCCGGTCTTGGTAGAGCAGTTTTGACCCGGATTCTTCAGCATGCATGGGGTTGCGCGACCCATGTGAGTAAGTTCAGCGCACATCAATTGCTTCTGCGACTCTTTATATGGGCGCCCGTTTCGGTGGCCATTATGCAGTAGTTTCTCAGTAACATTTTGTTTCGGTTCTTGTATTGGACACTTTTATTATTGATAAATAGCTTATTATCGACACAGTTTTAGAGGAGTTATTTGAAATTTAATTTAAACCAAAAGCCACGAGCTAATGGCAAAAACGACTAAAGAACTTGATAACACGGCATGATTCATGCACGAACGGCAAGCACATAATAACCCCACGCAATTTTCAAGTGAAGGGGAAGTTAAGTCCAACCGGTTGGCCACCAGCCCAAAGCAAAGAGCGACGGCGATGGCGGACACCATCGTCCTGTACCCGTCGCCGGGGATCGGCCACCTCATCTCCATGGTCGAGCTCGGCAAGCTCATCCTGAGCCGCCACGGCCACCATTTCCCCATCACCGTCCTCCTCACCACCGGCTCCGCCGACTCCCCGAGCATCACCTCCTACATCGGCTCCATCTCTCGCTCCCACCCTTCCATCTCCTTCCGCCGCTTCCCTCTCGTCTCCGTCGACCCTGCCGGCCCGCGCTGTAGCCGTGCTGCCGTGGGTATAGAATTCATCCGCAAGAACTCCTTCCACGTCCTCCAGTCTTTACGGGACATCTCTGCTGCCGCCACTGTGAGGGCATTCATCATCGACTTCTTCTGCACCTCCGCGCTGACCATAGCGAGGGAGCTGAACATCCCCGCGTACTACTTCTACACCTCTGGCGCGTCGACGCTTGCCGCGTTCCTTTATTTCCCGAGAATTTTCAAGCGCTCGACTAAGAGCTTCAAGGACCAGCACGGGGTCATCCTGGAGTTCCCGGGCCTCCCATCCTTGAAGGCCACGGAGATGCCAGAGCCAACACTGGATCAGGACGACTCGGCTTACGGCGAGATGTGCTACTTCTGTGACTAGCTAAGCAAGGCGGATGGGATTCTGGTGAACACATTTGAAGAGCTTGAGCCAAAGGCAGTGGAGCTCATCGCCAGTGGCGCGTGCGTGCCAAACGCGCTGACTCCGCCGGTGTACTGCATCGGGCCCCTGATTGCAGACGAGTCCTCACGTGCCGGCTACAGCACTGTCGGCGGCGGGCAGCAGGATTGCCTGTCTTGGCTGGACAAGCAGCCGAGGAAGAGCGTGGTCTTCCTGTGCTTCGGAAGCATGGGAACGTTCTCGGTGGCGCAGATCAAGGAAGTGGCGGCCGGGCTGGAAAAGAGCAGTCATCGGTTCCTGTGGGTGGTGAAGAACCCGCCCGGTCATGAGTGTTAAGGAAATAAGAACAACTCAGCCAACGCAGAGTGACTACTCTGCTGTCACAACTTCAACAAAGGAAGATAATGAAAGTGAAAGGGCTGCAGCTATTGTAAAGATCAGAGGAAGTATAGCACAAAGCGAAGCACACAAGTCAGGGGAGACTATTTGACTGGGAAAGCCACGTCATGAAGTGGGTCGGTGATGAAGACCTCAATTTACACGTGTGCTGTTATTCAGTTTTGCTTTTCTGTTTTAAGTTCAGTTTTTTTCCTTTTTTCTTCTTTTTAGAAAAGTCTTCTTGTAGCTTTGCTGAGTTCAGTAGAAAAAGTGAGAAACAGAGCACGCCATTGAAACATGCTCTGTGATGTATAGCATATACTGTGTAAATACAGAAAGAGAAGAAAGTTTCAGATTCATTCTTCAGTCTTCATTCATCTTGTTCATCTTCACATGGTATTAGAGCATGGTCGATCATCCTTATTGGATAGTTTGCATGAGCATTTGATCGCCTGTGAAATCAAATCGAAGGTGCTGTAGCTGCAGAAGCGGTTCTCTGCTCGCCAGATCTGGTCCTCTGATTGCCAGATCTGACTTGATCCGAAGCCGACGGCAACCACGGTGACGATGGTGGCGAATCTGGTTGGCGAATCACCCTTAGAAATCGAAGACTGATGGTCAGGGATCGCGAGGGGGCTCTCAATCGCTCTTGGTTCCGGTGATTCTGAGGGTTTCTCGGTGGATCTCTCTCAGTTTGGGGGTGAAGATCAGCGACATCGGTGATATTGGCCGCGGCGGTGACAGCGATTCCCGCTCTGTGGCTCGATTCGGCTCTCCGCCGGTGGTTCTGAGGGTTTCTCGGTGGATCTCTCTCGGTTTGGGGCGAAGATCGACGACATCGGCAATATTGGCCGCGGTGGTGACAGCGATTCCCACTCTGTGGCTCGATTCGGCTCTCCGCTAGATTTGCTCTCTTCTTCTTGATCGCTCTCGAGGATCAGCGTCACTCGATCGGGAGCTTGAAGCGCGAAACTCAGATTCGTGCCAAGTTTGAAGGTCTCGACTCGGCTTCGAGGGTAGAGATTTGAGGCCAATCAGCAGTGGTAGCGGCTCGATTTGGCTCTCCACTGGATTTGCTCTCCTCTTTTGTACCTTGTCAAAACAGGGCATAAAGAGGCTCGATCGTCCAAAGGCCAATTGAAAGGCCCTACCAACAATAGGACGAAATTCGATTCGGACTCCCCTGTTCATCCACTGAAGTTGCAGATTCAACTGAAGCCACTTCCCCAGCACCACCAGCTTCGCAGTCACAGTAAGCACTATGTTCATCCCTAATTCGCATGCTCTGTTTCTGCTAAAGGTAGAGACCGAGTGCTCGATTACTTCTGTATGAAATCCAGTGATGTTCGAGTCTCTGTGATAAGTCTGAACTTCACTGATCGCAGCAGATCAAAGTAGCTATTGATCATTCCCGTTTGTTGATTTGGAGATTTCAAAGTGTTTTTAACATCACCATTATCATCGTCTTCTTCAAAGCTGTGAGAACACGAAGATGGCAGCAAGAACACTGAAGTACCCTTTCCCAATACATGTCAATATTTCCAATTTTGTCACAATCAAACTTGCTGAAGATAATTTTATGTTATGGCAAGCACAGTTTCACAGATTTCTTCGAAGCCAAGAACTTTTTGGCTTCATTAATTGTGAAATTCCATCACCTCCTTGAATGTTACAGATTGAAGTTGAAGGGTGTGAAACGAAGTCAGTAAATCCAGACATTACACGATTGGACAAAAACTGATCAGCTTGTATCATCATGGATTAGTGGAGCTGTATCTGAAAACATTCTAAGCTTGATCATTGGCTTAGAAACATCCTATGAGGTATGGCAGACACTTCTTAATCATTTTACACAAAAGTCAGTTGCTAGAGAGTTTGAACTGAGAGGAAAACTACAAGCCTGCCAAAAACGAGATCGAGTTCTTTCTGTTTACCTCAGAGAATACAAATCCATCTGTGATTAGCTAAATGCTATAGGAAAGCCTGTAGATGAGATAACCAAAATGTTTGGTGTTTTGGAAGGACTGGGTTCTGAGTATGAAAATTTTCGAACTACTATATACTGCCTGAAACCTCAACCAGAATATGATGAGGTAATAGCACAATTAGAAAGATTTGAAACAAGATTGCATAACTATTCCAGGAACCAATATAACCCCAATCTAGCTTATTTTGGACAAAAACAATCTGAAATACAGCAGAAAGGAAACAATGACAGAGAATATATCCCTCAGAATTCTGGTTTTGCAGTTCAAAGAAGCAATTATAGAGGGGGACGTAACTATGGTCGAGGACGTGCTACTAATGGTAAAGGTCATGGTTATGGATATTCTGAAAGAAGTCAGAACTACAGAACAAACACCTTGATTCAGGATCAAGGGGATCAGCAGCTTAGACAGAAAAATGACTTCCCTGGATCTAGTCAGGGGTTTCGACCATATGCAAGTTACTCACAGAGGTATCAGGACATCAAAACTTATCCATCTTCGACTCTAACCTTCAATAAACATCTGCAGGATGAGAAAATAACAGGAAGTGCTCGACTAGAGTGCCAAATTTGCAAACGTCCAAGACATGATGCACTTTGCTGCTGGTATCGATTTGATAACTCATATCAAGCTGAAGATATTCCAACAGCATTGGCAGCGATGCATCTCGAGGATCCAAAAGGAAATGAGTGGTATCCAGATACTGGTGCTACAGCTCACATCGGTGCAAATCCTGGTATTCTTCATACACTCTCTAAGTATAGTGGAACCGATATCATCATGATAGGAAATGGGTCATGTCTCGCCTATTACTTACATTGGTGATACTGTTAAATACTGAGGACAACTCATTACCTCTTAATAATGTACTGATTGTTCCAGAAATAAAGAAGAATCTTCTCTCCGTTTCTAAACTAACGGATGACTATCCTTGTTCATTTGTCTTTGATAAAACTGGTGTCTATGTAAAGGACAATCACACCAATACAACAATGAAGCTCGGAAGGAAAATTAGAGGACTTTACCGAGTGGACTCACAAACTGCAGAAGCATTCTTCACTCAAAGACACAGAGCTGTAGCAGAAGATGTGTGGCACCAGAGATTGGCTCACACAAACTCAAAAATAGTAAAGCATCTACAGAATCAGAAGTTGATTTACTGTAATGCAACAACACAGACTATATGTAGAAGCTGTCAAATAGCAAAGAGTACAGCTTTACATTTTCCTTTATCAGACACTACATCCAATGTTCCTATAGAAAAGATACACTGTGACATCTGGGGTCCCTCACCAGTTAGTTCTTTTCAGAAATTTAAGTACTATGTCATCTTTGTGGACAATTTTTCCCGCTATAGCTGGCTGTATCTAATGAAGCTGAAGTCAGAATTCTATGATATCTTTGTTGAGTTTCAGAAACTAGTCGAGAGGCAATTCAATCATAGAATCAAAATTTTTCATTGTGATGGAGGAGGAGAGTTCATAAGCAACAGATTCCAGCATCATTTAAGGAATTGTGGCATAAAACAGTTCATGTCTTGCCCACATACACCAGAACAGAATGGAATCTCAGAAAGGAAACATCGTCATATAGTTGAACTGGGTTTAGCTATGTTGTATCACTCTAGAGTTCCATTGAAATTTTGGGTAGATGCCTTCATGACAGCTAACTATATTGTGAATATTCTTCCTACACCAAAGTTACAACTGGACTCACCTTACAAAGCAAAATTCATCATCATCGCCCAAGCTACGAACATCTAAGGGTCTTTGGATGTGCATGTTATCCTTGTCTTAGACCATATACACAACATAAATTCGATCCCAGATCTCTTACCTGTGTCTTCCTTGGATACAGTGAACGCCATAAAGGGTATCGCTGCCTTGTACCTACTGATGGTCGTATATATATCAGTAGACATGTTGTGTTTGATGAGAATTTCTTTCCATTTACAAAGAAATTGACAACTGACTATGAATAGTATACTACTATGTACAAACAATGGGCAGAAGAAGTTAAACTTCTCGATTCTCCAAGTGCAGCTCCAGTAAACAATGGCTTCACTGACCATACAGGAAATTTCCAGTATAGTCCTACTTTGGAAGATGATCACATTGATACATCATACATTGTAGGTATGCCACAAATGTCATCTTTCACACGGATGCAATCTGATTCAGTTGCTGAAGAACAACCAGGTCTTACTTCCACAAGTGTCACACCAACTGACATTGTCATTGATCAAGGCCCACACAATTCTATATCTAATCCTCAAGGTACTGATGTTCATCATATGCAGACTCGACTGAAATCTGGTATTATAAAACCAAATCCTAAGTATGCATGTTTGGCTGAATACAAAGTGCCTCTGGAACCACGATCAGTTAAATCAGCCTTAACTGATGAAGGGTGGTACAGAGCAATGCAAGAAGAAATGAATGCTCTGTATGAAAATCAGACCTGGATACTAGTTCCCAGAACTAACCAGATGAATGTTATAGGCTATAAATGGGTGTTTAAAACCAAATTAGCACATGATGGGAGTCTTGACAGATTAAAAGCTCGGTTAGTTGCCAAAGGGTTTCATCAAGAAGAGGGAGTTGACTTTACTGAAACATTCAGTCCTGTTGTTAAACATGCTACAATTCGTATAGTACTTTCTGCGGCTATGATGAAAAATTGGCCAATACATCAACTTGATGTTAAAAACGCTTTTCTACATGGAGTCTTAAATGAGACAGTGTATATGGAGCAGCCACCTGGGTTTATACATCCTCAAAAATCTCAGTGTGTTTGCCTTCTCAAGAGGTCTTTATATGGTCTTCGTCAAGCACCACGTGCCTGGTTTGATAAATTTAGTAATTTTCTTCTTGAAAATGGCTTCTTCTGCAGTACAGTTGACCCATCTCTCTTTGTTCTTCATACTGGTTCAGATACAGTACTGTTATTACTCTATGTAGACGACATAATTTTGACTGGTAGTTCAGCTCAGCTTCTAGCTACATTGATCAAGAAACTGAGCCTTCAATTCCACATGAAAGATCTCGGGTATCTTCATTATTTTTTAGGAATTGAAGCCAAGCATACTTCTCAAGATCTATTTCTTTGTCAGACCAAGTATGCCATTGATCTACTTAACAGAGGTCACATGACATAATGCAAACCTGTCTCAACTCCTGTGCCACTTAGATCAATTGCTATGACAAATGATGCTACTCTGCTTGCCGATCCACTTGAGTATAGAAGTATAGTAGACGGTCTTCAATATTTGACGATCACCCGACCTGATCTTGCCTATGCAACGAATCTGCTATGCCAGAAAATGCAGCATCCAACAATTGCAGACTTTCATAAATTGAAAAGAGTCCTTCGGTATGTTAAAGGAACAACACATCTAGGGATCTTCCTCCATTCTAACAGTTCTACAACCCTCTACGGATACTCAGATGCTGATTGGGCTGGATGTGCTGATACCGGACGTTCTACTACTGGTTTTTGCACTTATCTTGGCTCTAATCTTCTCTCTTGGTCAACCAAGAAACAACCTACCGTATCACGCTCTTCCACAGAAGCTGAATATCGAGCACTTGCGTCAACTACTGCTGATCTTACTTGGATTAGCTTTGTCCTACGGGATATTGGTATATCTCTCATATCACCCACACTCTTGTTCTGTGATAACAAATCCGCTATTTCTCTTACAGCTAATCCCATCCTACATGCTCACACTAAGCATATCGAAGTTGATTTTCACTTTGTTCGTGAAAAAGTATCCTCAGGTTCTATAAATGTTCGATATATTCCAAGTCATCTTCAGCTTGCTGACATCTTTACTAAGTCCTTATCACGTTTTGCTCACTCTACTATTAGAACCAAATTGGGTATGGGATTCTTAACCCTTCCCAATTTGAGGGGGGATGTTAAGGAAATAAGAACAACTCAGCCAACGCAGAGTGACTACTCTGCTATCACAACTTCAACAAAGGAAGATAATGAAAGTGAAAGGGCTGCAGCTATTGTAAAGATCAGATGAAGTATAGCACAAAGCGAAGCACACAAGTCAGGGGAGACTATTTGACTGGGAAAGCCACGTCATGAAGTGGGTCGGTGATGAAGACCTCAATTTACACGTGTGCTGTTATTCAATTTTGCTTTTCTGTTTTAAGTTCAGTTTTTTTCCTTTTTTCTTCTTTTTAGAAAAGTCTTCTTGTAGCTTCGCTGAGTTCAGTAGAAAAAGTGAGAAACAGAGCACGCCATTGAAACATGCTCTGTGATGTATAGCATATACTGTGTAAATATAGAAAGAGAAGAAAGTTTCAGATTCATTCTTCAGTCTTCATTCATCTTGTTCATCTTCACAATGAGCAGGGCTACGGCAACGGCAACGTGGATTTGGAGGCGCTCATGCCGGAGGGTTTCCTGGAGAGGACCAAGGAGAGGGGGATGGTGGTTAGGTCATGGGCGCCGCAAGCGGCGGTGCTGAGGAAGGAGGCGGTGGGGGGTTTCGTGACGCACTGCGGGTGGAACTCAGTGCTGGAGGTGGTGGCGGCGGGGGTGGCGCTGGTGGCGTGGCCGCTGTACGCGGAGAAGCACATGAACAGGAACTTCCTGGTGCAGGAGATAGGGATGGCGATCGGCGTGGAGCAGCGGGACGGTGACGGGTTCGTGAGGGGGGACGAGGTGGAGAGGGCGGTGAGGGAGCTGATGGATACGGAGCGCGGGAGAGAGCTGAGGGAGAAGAGCTGGGCGATGAGGGAGAAGGCGGCCGAGGCGCTAGGAGACTCCGGATCTTCTACAAAGGCGCTGGCCAAGTTGGCCGAGATATGGAGCCGTCGCCCCTCATGAGGCCGACAAGCTCTTGGATGCAACCCCCCGCCGTGTCAGCTCACTATTCTTTTTTGTGTGCGATTTATCTTATGTTGTTAGTACTCATTTACGTGATATTTTAAGGGATTTGTTAAGACAACAATCTTAACTAATGTAAGAATAACTTATATAAGTCATATATTCTTGAATAAGTAGACCTCATAATAATTTATTATTTAATTTTTTATGACCTTAAAAAGACTTTTATTCTAACTGCAAATTAAAAATTAAAGTTTATTACCCAATCATTTCTTATATTTTAATAGGGAAAAGACAACCAAAAACCCCAAATTTTGCCCGTGATAAATTTACCCCAAACTTTTTTTTGTGATATGAAAAATTCCCAACTTTGCTAATTGTGACACATTTACTCATCAATGGCATTTTCGTCTTATTTTTTCCCTTTTTAATTCCTTTTATTTTCTTTTTTTCTTCTTATTCTCTCTTCCCTACGCCAGCGAGAGAATAAGAAGAAAAAAAAAGAAAATTAAAAAGTAAAATGACCAAAATGCCCTATAGTTTAGAGTAAATGTGTCACACGGATAGAAGCTCGGGGTTTTTTATGTCACGAAAAAAAAATTTGGTGTAAATGTGTCACGGTTGGCAAATTTCAGGATTTTTCATGTCACAAAAAAAAGTGTAGGGTATCACCGCTCGCAGCGGCGCAGCTGGCTTGAGCTCTCTCCCCCTCACGAAGGAGAGAAGTTCGAATTCCAGAGGTGTCCATAGGAATTCTTACTTGGAGTACTGTGGGCCTTGTAGTCGCTCCCCCCATCGCTCCCCCAAGATTTGCTTGCTGGCTGTCGGCTTACGGGGTTCATGTTTTTTAAAATATCATATCGTTTTGTTCATGTCATTCAAAAAGTTGTTTCAAGAGATCTTTGATTCAAAAAGTACTGCTATGATAGGAGGACGGCCCAATCATAGTGGATTTTTCGAAGTTGTTTTTATTCAAAGAAATAGATCCAGTCAAAAACTCTTTTAATTTCGCGCTAAAATCAAGCTAGTGTCCTCTTTTTTCAAAAAGGAAATTTACTTCCCTCTCTTGAGTTGAATTTTAATACTGAATAGAGAGGAGGAATCATATTACAATGAGTTGCATGAAATAAAATGAATACAAATAATTTCATATCAAGGATCACAATTTCTAATACAACCCAAAAACATGACTCGAATAAGATACAAATTTATTGAGAAACTCAAACCTAAAATGAACACGACATAATACAATGTGGTTAACTTGAAATTGACATATTGGCAATCTCTCATAATTTTTTTGCAAGAAGAATCGTGTCTCGTTGCATTAGAATAGTTTGTAATGCAAGTGTTATATAAAATGAATATTTGGTCATTAATAATCTTATGTTTCTTTTTTTTTTTCTCTTTTAACTCACTTTCGCAAAACTTTTTTATATATGGGAATCCCACTGATGGGATTGTGATCCTCCAAGGAAACTGGACAATGAAGTTGTTCGGTTTCCTTGGAAAAATATTGGGTCAAGGTTGCATCGTGCAGACAACTATATATTTAATTTCGAAAATTTATGGCTCACAACAAGTTGTTATTCTCACATTAACCTAAAAATTATTATGTTAGCAAAGCCATTTCTCTTTTTAAAAAATGATTGGGTGATGGTTTTTGAGAAATGTTTATGTGACTATGATTAATCTATCATGAGAATAACAATTTACTTTGGACCATGAAAAAATTAAGTAAAACAAATTTTACTGTGAGAAAAATAGTCTATTATGAATCACAAAAAATCAAATCACAAATAATTATAAATCATTGTGGGGTCCACTACTTCAAGAACTTATGGCTCACAACATACTGTTATTTTAATGGTAGCCTAAAGACTGTTATTCTCATAAAGCCCATAATCTTTAATTTACCATGAGAATAACTGTATAATCCGAATTACAAAAAATCAAATATTAAATAATTGTAAATTGTTGTGGATCCACTCCTTCAAGAATTTATAGTTCATACACAACAAGTTATTTTCTCACATTAACCCGAAGATTATTATGCTAGCAAAGTAATTTTTCTTTTCCAAACAAAAATGCTACAAGGGGAAAGAAATTTCATCTCAAAATGTCAATTCTTCCTCATCCCAAATTCCCATTCAAGCTCCAACTCGGGACAGATCCTCGGGATGAAAGTCCTCGTGATCCAACGTGTGCTTCACTTGTTTTTCCGATGGCAAGCTATCGAGACCATCCCGAGCACCCGGCGAAGTTCGCTTGGAGACGGCCAAACGTGCCGCCGCGCTTTGGTAACGACGTAAACAGTGGCACGAGCATCCACGTATCAAGCTCGCTCGCTCGCTCCCTCGTCTTCTTCAGCAAGGCACCCTTTCTTGATCTGAAAGTAGTTTTTGCCAACCGAACCATTCGTGACGAATAGCTCCAATGTCGTTACGGCCCACGATCGAAGAACCAAGATTGAGGGGACAGCGCGATTTGATGAAAGTGTAGATCTTTCCATGGTCTCAAGAGTTTTAATATTTATGGGGTCCATATTAGGTTTCATGTATAGTGATGTTTATGGTCTTTTCCTATCGATTGCCCGTGATGACGTAGAGAGTGACATAAACCAGTGGCGTGATGTTTGTGAATTGGAATAGGACTGGCAAGTATTGTAGAATCCTCTCGTCTTTGTCACAGCTCTCATTGACTTCATGCCAAACCTTTTGTACCATGCTGACTCGTCGTCTTTGTTCAAGCCCATTGAGCAAAACTCGATCCGGATTAATGTGCTACGTTTGACCCGGATTAAGAAAATTCGAATCGGACTGCCGGATAAGTCAAAGTATCACAAGCGATTTCGCAGAATCATTTTGCACGTCGGAGCCGGAAACTTGTTTTCCTATTTGGAGCTGGAGTTGCCCCGAGTTGGCCATGGGTTTTCAAATTTTGGCTACATATATGTTCTTCAAGTTGGGGTTTTGGTCTTCATGAACAGGCAGAGGGAGTTCTTCTCTGGGTAAGTTCAACTACACTCAAAAATCGAAAAACCTTTTTCCTTGGTTGGTTTCGAGCGATTATTCCTTCGCGATGTTGAAAACAAATCTTGTATTGAAAAAAATAATTCTCTTTTGAGATTATTTCATAAACATGTGTGAAGTTCACGTAATGTATAGGATTATAGGGTATAATTGAGGAGCGAGGAACATTGAAAATATTTGAGTAATTTCGCCTTACCAAAAAAAAAAATATTTGAGTGATTTCAATATGATTATAATTATATTGCTTAATTTACTGTAAAACTCTATGCAGTTCCCCTTTTGTTTTCCAACATATGTCTAGGCTCATTTTTTTACAAGAATGTGGAGGAGGCACCATGGTTTTTGCACCTAAAAGTCTACGTTCTGAGTGGACGGGGATGTGCGACCACGTGAGTAAATTCAATGCACACGTGCTTTTGCACCTAAACACCTACACCCTGTCTGAAATGGCGTTAGCTGCCACGTACACTAGTGGGTGGGATCCGGTCTTGGTAGAGCAGTTTTGACCCGGATTCTTCAGCATGCATGGGGTTGCGCGACCCATGTGAGTAAGTTCAGCGCACATCAATTGCTTCTGCGACTCTTTATATGGGCGCCCGTTTCGATGGCCATTATGCAGTAGTTTCTCAGTAACATTTTGTTTCGGTTCTTGTATTGGACACTTTTATTATTGATAAATAGCTTATTATCGACACAGTTTTAGAGGAGTTATTTGAAATTTAATTTAAACCAAAAGCCACGAGCTAATGGCAAAAACGACTAAAGAACTTGATAACACGGCATGATTCATGTCCGAACGGCAAGCACATAATAACCCCACGCAATTTTCAAGTGAAGGGGAAGTTAAGTCCAACCGGTTGGCCACCAGCCCAAAGCAAAGAGCAACAGCAATGGCGGACGCCATCGTCCTGTACCCGTCGCCGGGGATCGGCCACCTCATTTCCATGGTCGAGCTCGGCAAGCTCATCCTGAGCCGCCACGGCCACCATTTCCCCATCACCGTCCTCCTCACCACCGGCTTCTTCGACTACCCAAGCATCACCTCCTACATCGGCTCCATCTCTCGCTCCCACCCTTCCATCTCCTTCCGCCGCTTCCCTCTCGTCTCCGTCGACCCGGCCAACCCGCCCCGGAGCGGTGCCGCCGTGGCTTTTGAATTCATCCGCAAGAACTCCGCCCACGTCCTCCAGTCCCTACGGGACATCTCTGCTGCCGCCACTGTGAGGGCGTTCATCATCGATCTCTTCTGCACCTCCGCGCTCCCCATAGCGAGGGAGCTGAACATCCCCACGTACTACTTCTACACCTCTGGCGCGTCGGCGCTTGCCGCGTTCCTTTATTTCCCGAGAATTTTTGAGCGCTCGACTAAGAGCTTCAAGGACCAGCACGGGGTCATCCTGGAGTTCCCGGGCCTCCCATCCTTGAAGGCCATGGAGATGCCGGATCCGACTCTCGATCAGGACGACCCGGCTTACGGCGAGATGTGCTACTTCTGTGACCAGCTAAGCAAGGCGAATGGGATTCTGGTGAACACATTTGAAGAGCTCGAGCCAAAGGCAGTGGAGCTCATCGCCAGCGGCGCGTGCGTGCCAAACGCGCCGACTCCGCCGGTGTACTGCATCGGGCCCCTGATTGCAGACGAGTCCTCGCGTGCCGGCGACAGCGCTGTCGGCGGCGGGCAGCAGGATTTCCTGTGTTGGCTGGACAAGCAGCCGAGGAAGAGCGTGGTCTTTCTGTGCTTCGGAAGCCGGGGAAGGTTCTCGGCCGAGCAGACCAAGGAAGTGGCGGCCGGGCTGGAAAAGAGCGGTCATCGGTTCCTGTGGGTGGTGAAGAACCCGCCTGGCCATGAGCAGGGTGGCGGCGACGGCGACGTGGATTTGGAGGCGCTCGTGCCGGAGGGTTTCCGGGAGAGGACAAAGGAGAGGGGGATGGTGGTGAGTTCATGGGCGCCGCAAGTAGCGGTGCTTCAGAAGGAGGCGGTGGGGGGGTTCGTGACGCACTGCGGGTGGAACTCAGTGCTGGAGGCGGTGGCGGCGGGGGTGGCGCTGGTGGCGTGGCCGCTGTACGCGGAGCAGCACATGAACAGGAACTTCCTGGTGCAGGAGATGGGGATGGCGATCGGCGTGGAGCAGCGGGACGGGGACGGGTTCGTGAGGGGGGACGAGGTGGAGAGGGCGGTGAGGGAGCTGATGGAGTTGGAGCGCGGGAGAGAGCTGAGGGAGAAGAGCTGGGCGATGAGGGAGAAGGCGGCCGAGGCGCTGGGGGACTCCGGATCTTCTACGAAGGCGCTGGCCAAGTTGGCCCAGATATGGAGCCGCCGCCACTCGTGAGGCCGACGAGTTATTGGATGCGCCCCCGCCGTGTCAACTCACTAATTTTTTTTTTTTTTTACGCGTAATTTATCTTAATATTGTTAGTACTCATTTGTATCACGTTATATATGAATTGCATGTTGTTTTGTTCACATGCCATTTGAATGTCATTTCAAGAGATATTTAATGAAGAAAAATGATTACATTATAGTTTTTAATGTACCGTAAGAATAACAGTGTATTTTAAGTAACACAAAATCAAATTACAAAAAATTATAAATTATTGTGAGATGAACTTCCGGAAGAATTTATGACTTATGATAGACTGTTATTTTCATAATACCCAAGAAATATTATGTTAGCAAAGCCCATGAAGATATATTGAACAAAAACTATTTTTAATTGCATGCTAAAATATAAGCTAGTCTCCTCTTTTCGAAAAGCTCTTTTGAGTTGGATTTTGAGACTAAATGGAAAAGAAAAATTAAATTACAATGAGTTTTATGAAGTAAAATGAGTAAAAACTGTTTCATATTAGGAATTACAATTCCTAATACGTCCTAAAGACACAATTTATTGAGAAATCTGAACCTACGTGGAATATGAATAATGTGGTTAACTTGAAATTGACAGACCGGCAATTTCTCACAAATTTCCAGTAAAAAGAACCGCGTTTTGTCTCATTGGAACAGTTTATAATACAAGTATTAAATCATATGAATATTTGGTCATTAATAATCTTATGTTTCTTTTTTGCCCTTCTAACTAACTTTTGGCAAAACTTCTTTATATATGGGAAATTCGCCGACTGGGATTTTGATTCCCCAGTCGTCCGGTTTCCTTGAAGAAATATGGGGTCAAGATTGCACTGATGCTCTTGGCAGAGAAATAGTGTCGTCAGCTAAGCATTTCTCTTTTCCAAATAACAATGTTGCAAAAGGAAAGAAATTCCATCTCGAGATGTCGACTCTTCTTCCTCCCATTTTCCCATTCAAGCCCCAACACGGGACAGAACTTTGGGACGAAAGACCTCGTGATCCAACGTGTGTATCATTTTTATTTTTTTTTTGGTAAAATCCAACGTGTGTATCATTCGTTTGTCTAAAAGTGGTTTTCCCGACCGAACCATTCGTGACGATCAGCTCCAATTTTGTTACGGCCCACGATCGAAGAACTACAGATCGAGGGGCAGCATGAGTCGATAAGAGGACAGATTCCCTCTTTCTATGGTCCCAAGAGTATTAATATTTATGGGGTCCATACTGGGTTTCGCGTACAGCGATGTCTGTGACCATTTCCTATCTATTGCCCATGATGACATAGAGAGTGACATAAACCAGTGGTGCGATATTTCTGAATTGGAATAAGACCGGCAAGAACTGAAGAACCCTCTCTTGTTTTTGTCACAGCTCTCACTGTTCATACCAAACCTTCTCTACCATGCCGACTCATGGTCTTTGTTCAAGCCCGTTAAGGCAAACCCAACCCGGATTAATGTGCTACGACCGACCTAGATTAAGAAAATTCGAATTGGATTTTATCGTCGCCAGATAAGTCTGAAAATCGCGAGCGATTTTGCGGAATCATTTTGCACGTAGGAGTTGCCCCGAGTCGGCAAAGGATTTCCGAAATTTGGCAACATGCATGTTCTTCAATTTGGGGTTTTGGTCTTCATGCGGTTGACGGGCAGAGGGAGTTCTTTGGGTTCGTTGAACTACACTAAAAAATCGAGCAGCCTTTTGCCTTGGTTGGTTTTGGGGGATTACTTCTCCATGATGCCAAAGACAAATTATAGGGTTTGGGCGAATGTTGTTTTCATTGACGAAGTAACTTCCAATATATACCTAGGGTTTAGGGCTAAAACAATACAATAACGATTATGCCTTTTAGTATAAACCTAATTTACCCATACTTCTCCTCAAGTTGGTGAATGCAAACATGTCAACAACTTGTTTTTAAAATTACAAAATAAATCACATGTGACTGGTTTCGTGAACAAGTCTGCGAGTTGAGAGTGACCGGGAACACGAAGAGTATGCAAAGTGCCATCTTGAATTTTGTCATGAACCAAGTGATAGTAAATCTCTATGTTTTGTGCATTCGTGGAAGACAGGATTAGTGGTGATGTGGATGGATACTTTTATCACAAAAAAGATCAGCAGCCGTAGTGTTGACATGGAGATCCAAGAGAAGTATGTGAAGCCATGTGATTTCGCATGCGGCAGACGCCATAGCACGGTATGAGAAATAGGTAACAATGGTTTAGTTCTTGGAACACCATGAGATGGGACAAGAACTAAGAAACATGCAATAGCCAAAAACATATCGTCATGATGTAGACAAGATGCCCAATCAGAATCCATATAACCATGAAGTTGGAGAGTAGAATCGGATGGGAAAAACAAACCAGTAGAATCGGATGGGAAAAACAAACCAGTGTTGGGATCATGCTTGAAATATCGCACAATGCGACGAGCAACATTTCAATGGTCTTCACTAGGAGAGTGCATAAATTGACTAAGATGTTGCACTGCAAAAAGTAAATCCAGACGAGTTACTGTAAGATATAATAATCTACCAATAAATCGTCAATATGAACTAGGATCCTTAAGAGTTGGGGAGGAGTTCAAAAATTGTCCATTAGGTTCCATCAGGCATCAATAGGACGTCCTCCAAGAAGACCAACGTCAAACAAAATATCAAGAGCGTATTTCCTTTACGACAAGAAAATCCCAGACTTGGAATGAGAAACTTCAATGCCCAAGAAGTACTTGAGAGTACCCAAGTCCTTAATGCGAAATTGGGTGTCAAGAAATTGCTTGAGAAGTTGAATCATACCTTCATCATCAGCCATAATAGCCAAATCATCAACATAAACAAGGACAATGGCCAATAGAATTTGTCTCGATGCCTGTTTAAGGCCACAGAGTGATTTCTCAAGCCAACAGACTAAATTCTCCCCTTTCGTATGAAAACCTGGTAGAAACTTCATGTAAACCTCTTCATCGAGATCATCATGCAGAAAAGCGTTATTCACGTCTAATTGATACAGAGGCCAATGACGAATCGAAGTAAGAGCAAGCACAAACGGTTACCATTTTAGCAAGAGGGGGAGTATTGTGTCGGGTTTGTAAGGTGATAGGGTTCAAATGTAATGTGGTTGGTGGCACCAGTGTCATCAACCCAAGTATCGAAATAAATGAATTCGTAGATAATCCGAGAACATTACCTGAGAGGATGGCTTCGGGATGTTTACCTCATGCGATAAGCACATTAGTTGCTTATATTGATTATTTGTGAACGAACGAGGTGCTGCAATGGAAGTATGGCTAGACTTGTTGTTCGTGGTATAGGAGAAGGTAGATGGCTATCCACAACGCTACTTGTGATTGGAAGGGAAGCCATGAAGTCGATAACACACATCTCGTGTATGTCTCAGGATGCCACAATGGACACATCTTTCCTGACTACAAGACGTGTTCATCCATTTAACTAGGTTGGCAGACGGAGCGGGAGCGCCAAGAGAGTAGGGCTATCGCCAAGATAGCAGGGCTATCCATGGGATGAGGAACCCATGTATGGCCATGGAGCATGGCTACCATGAGTGCTAAGCAATTTGCTGGTTTGGTCAGACAGTGGACGGTCCAATTGGATATGGTGGCGTGACTCATCTTGAAGAACTAGTGCATATGCACGTGCAACACTAGGTCATGGATCCATTAGTAAAATCTGACTAGTAACATTAGCGTACCTTGGATTGAGACCCATGAGGAATTGAAACAAGCGCCGATTCTCTTATTGTTTGGTGATGATAGAATGAGCCGAACAAGAGCATTGCGGTTACGGATCCAAATTATTCAATTCATTCTAGCAGCTTCGCAAATTGTTGTAGTACTTGGTCATAGCATTGTCACGTTGAGCAATGGTGCATATTGCTCGAGATGAAAAACCATAGGACCATTTGATGGCAAAAGACGTTCGCGAAGATCGGCTCAAACATCTGCAACCTACTCTGTGTAGAGAACTGTTGACACCAAATTTGGATGGATGGAATTAAGAATCCAAGAAAGAATCATATTGTTAACACGAATCCATGACGCATAGGGAGGATCGTCTGTGGCTAGTTTTTTAATTTCTCGAGTAACAAACATCATCTTGTTCTACCACCGGCCGTGGTGGCTCTGCTGGATAAGAACTCCGTTGATCCTTGCCTAAAGGTGAGGGATTCGAAACCCTATAGAGGCATTTGGTGTGTTAAGTGTGGCATCAGGGTAGTGGGTCCTTCGCTAGCGTCACTCCATGGTTTACCCGCCGGCTGACGGCTGTACCGGATTCCCTGGGTATCAAAAAAAAAAAAAACATCATCTTGTTCTTGGCAAAAGGGGTAATCTCCATGGCAAAGGACCAATTGTTGTAATTGTCACCCGTAAGGACCATGCCGACGAGATTAGATCCAAGGTTATCAGAAGGACGCACAAAATAAAGGATGTTCGACCGCTCAAATGCGGGTACGTTGGCTGAAGAGGCTTGAGACTCAGTTGCCATGGTGACTTGCGCCCAAAAGATTAGCTGCTTTGGCTAATTCGAGGTCGGAAAACCTTCTCGAGCACAAAAATTGATTGTTGGCAAGAGGGTCTTATCTGGGTCCAGTGAAAGCAACATGGGGAAGAGGCTCTTGAATTTGACAAGCTTGAATTTGAAGCATCCTCTCGAGCACAAAAATTGAAGGATCGAGGTTCAACTCTTGAATTTGACGAGTTTGGAGTATTCGTAGCTTGCTCGACGGTGTTCCTCACTAGAAACCTCTCGATCGCCTTGTCCTTGGGGTAGCACTTGCCGTAGTTAGAGCAGCAGACGAAGGGAATAGGCTTTGCTCGATAAGCAAGAAGAAAAAGGGAAAAACACATCTGGTGACAGACGGTGAACGGTGGCAGCAGTCGTGCCAAAAAGACGGCGACTTTGGACGTGAGAGATGGGCTCTGAGGATCACCGCTCTGATACCATGAAGAGTTTGGGCAAACATTGTTTTCATTGATGAAGTAATTTACAATATATACCTAGGGTTTAGGGCTAAAACAATACAATGGCGATTATGCCCTTTAGTATAAACCTAATTTACCAATACAAATCTTGTGTCGTATGGATAATTTTATTTCAAGATTATTTTGTGAGCAAGTGCGGGGGCTAAAGAATGCGTTGGTATGGTTGGGGGCCAAGAAACATTGAGAGTGTTATATCGTTTGATTTACAATGATATTTTGATTTACGATGAAATTATGTTGCTCTCCTTCCTTTTCCTACATATGTCTAGGCTCATTTTTCCTTCAAGATCATGAAAGAGACGCCATGCTTTTTGTACCTAAAACTAAAAGTATACATTCTAAATGGATGGGGATGTGCGACCGCAAGAGTAAATTCATGATCGATTATAGCTTATTATTGACATAGTTTTAGAGAACATATTAAGTCTTCAGAAGATATTAACAATTTTCCTTCAAGTCATTTATTCCTTCTATTTGTGTTATAAATTAGGAGAAGTCGACATAAGTGAGAGGCTCTTTTAGGTCTTTTGTGGTGTGAAATTGCATTGGTCACATAATAAAATTATATCAAATTGTAAATCATTTCGAAATTCGATGCTACTACATGAAATTGAAAATATAGGGAAATGTTGACACCTAAATTTTGGCGACTCGTTTAGTCATTTATTGCATTAAAAAATTAGGGGGTTAATTTTATTCCTAAAAAATATTAGTTAATTAATTACATAGCATATAGTTTTAGGTGCATTTATTTTGCATTTACATTGGGTTGGTAACAGATGGATTTGATTTGGTGATTCTGAGCTTTAAGTTGACAAGTCGGACTAGGCCTATGAAGAGAGCAATTCGGCCCGAGTCCGTATTTGAAAAATCCTATTGCAATTTTTGAAAAAATCAACAAAGAATATTCATTTTTGCAAAGGAAATCTAGAAGAGGTGTGGAAAATAAAAAGTGATATTGCGTGCGGGAAGGAAATCTTTGTGGATGTTGATTTGAAAATGAAATTAAAACCCTAATCTTTGGCTTATAAAAAGGTTACTCGTGTAGGGTTTCGGGGGGTCATACATATTGAATACACGGCCATTGAGAGAAAAACGTGAGTGAGGGGCAAGACTTAGATTGAAAGAGAGATCCTTACATCTTGAGGACGACTTCTCTGGACGACCAATATTTTTACCCTTCCGATATTGCGCACGAGCCTGCAAAGCCCCCACCCATATCACGACTAGCTGCTCCTGCCACGGATATCCCAGGTCATCCAGAAAAATGCAGCGTTCCTTCCAGTCGCGGTCTCGAGTTCAGGGGCTTCATCAATGGGAACCCTTGCCTAGCCGTGGAATTTGATTTGCCGGTCACATGGAAGTCCCTCAACGTGAAATCAATGAAATTCACCGAGTGTGGTGATCAAAGAATCGGAGATCAAAGAGCACAGCTGCGCTCGTGAAGAAAGGAGGGGAGGGCCAATAAAAAATTCTACTTTGGTCGCATAGGGGATGTTCTTCTTTGGCCTTTTTCTTTTTTGGATTATGTTTCATGGTTTCACTGTTCTCTCCACTCCATTATGGAAACCTCACTCTTCAAAGATCTTTTTTTTCTTGGGCGGTGCTAATGCGATCTGCTTGCCGCTCATGAATTAACGCTACTCCCGACGTTCCTGCAGTCCTGGCGGTGACCAATCGACTCCGATTTTCATTGGTGAAAGTTCATCAATTCTTTTGTTGCCCTGCCATGCTGAGCTGTGAAGCCTCGACGTGAGCTGCCCCGACACCATCCTTTGGCCCGACGTCAAGACAAGCTACCGTCCCGTTGAGCTCATCCCCGAACCAAGCATCCCGTGAAGTTTCTGTTTTGTAGGTTTGTTGATCGTAAGCATCACCGAGAGACCCATCAGCTAGCATCACTATGAACCACCACGTGACCCATCGCCACTCAAGTCACCACCATCAGTTGCGCCATAGGCCACCGTTTGTGAGCCATCCATCGACAAATTTCAATTTTGAATTATATCCGCAAATTAGGTAAAAAATCTCATCCAAATTTGATTTAGATATCATATTGCCTAAGCTGATGAGATTGATACCTAATTTAATCTTTTTGAGTAATAGGCATAATGTCAATTAGGATTTATTGTCTAATCCGCAACCGCACGTCAATTTTTTTATTCCATCTATAAGGCTTTAGATGGAATAATTAATCACGCTTTTAATAAAATTGATATCTTGATCTTTAAGGCTTAAGATCAATTTATCGATTTTATTAGCGAAATAATCAAGTTGATTAGATATCGTTTCCAAATTTGAATGATGGATAATATCTTCGATGATTGTGAATGATTTGGTGCTTATCTTTTAATCGCTTTATTTATCCCAAAAAATACAAAAAAAAAAAATGCATTTGCATATTATGTAGATTAGAATTGATTGCATGATAGAATAGTTAGTTTTTTTTTTTTTTTAAATGCATGTTTAGATGGCATCTAGGTTAGATGATATCTTTGAATTAAATTGCATGTCGAGATAAATTTCTAAGTTAAGATAGGATTCATATTAGTCTATTCCTAACTTAAAATAGATAATATCTCACTTTAGTTAGATTTTTATTTTTAGCAATTTTAATTACGAATTTTCATAAAAAAATACAAAAAAATCATGCGCATGTCATGTAGGATTAGGTTCATGAAATGCAAGTCATTTAGTGATTGTTATTAGGTTCATTTAATTAAAAATTGCCCGTCATTGGAATTAGGTCATATTGTATATTTAGATTGCATACTTAATTATTGCATGTTCATTAAGAAATCACAAAATTTTTACTCATTCATATAGTTTAGGACATGCTGCCATGCCATATCATTTCATATTAGATTAGAAGCATTGTATATTGCATGATTCTCATTAAATAAATGAAAACAAAAAATTGAGTGATTACGTGTTAATTAGAAATCATATCTAGGACTGTTGATGTGAATTTTGATTTAACATTGCAGGTGCTTTCGTTGCTTTGAGGTTTGCAATCTATTTATTGTTTATCTGGTTGTTAAATTGGTGGTTTGCGCACATGCATGATCGCCTCACATGTTAGGGAAATGGATTTAAAATCAATTTAAGCTGCCTGCAAAAACATTTTTAAAAATAAAAGAATGGTACCGAAAGGCGTTAGAGAAATCTAACGTAATCAAGTCTCCGAACTCACAATCTCTGGGTCGTAGGAGTAAAGTAAATCTCCAATTACTTTACTTGGGTTTCTAATCGACCCACCGAAAAATAGATTAGTGGCGACTCCTGATTAAAAAATCATTTGCATGTTAAAAATTTGAACCTAAGTCGCGAATTGATATGAACTTGGGAGAGCCCGAGCTAAGTTTAGGCTTAGCAATCCACTAGCTAAATCCTAGGTGATGCACCCGAAAAATTGGTTGCGATAGGAAAATTACCAAAAAGTCCAAAATTTATTGCATTTATTTTAGTCATTCCAGTCAATTTTGATATAAAAAAAATGTGGATGTGGTGATCTAATCAACACTGACCATCCTACCTAGCGCTACCTAGCGCAATCGTCATTAATATAGACAATTTTTAAAAATGTTAACTTATTTTTTTTCTTCTTTTCTCTTTTTTTTTTCCTCTTTTTTTTTCCGACTTTTGACTAGAGAGGTTGTTGGCCAGAGGCGACACCCTCACCCAAACTAGGCAAGGCTTGCAACACCCTCACTTGCCACAAGCAAAGGTGTCGAGCCTTTGTCCAGATCAAGATGAGGCCCTCGCCAAAGTAGGTGAGTGTTAGCTAGCATCCTCAATGGCTAAGAATTAGAAGAAAAAAAGAATGAAAAATTTATAAAAAAATCTAAAATTTGCAATTTTTTTTTTTAAAAACGTTGACCTTTCCACATAAAATTATCATAACAACCTTTTCAATTTAAAATTGACCAAAAGGATTAGATAATTGACAAATCCTCTAAAGGTTTAAGATTAAATTGATATAATTAAAAAGTTTAGGATTAAATTGATACAAGTATATAGATTTAAGACTTTTTTTTTTATAATTTCCCTTGAAACCATTATACCAAAAACCTTTGTAATATTTGATACAGGAGCATTATAGATTTTAGCTTTTAGCTCTTATGTCCAAAGAAAGTCATTCATTTATACATCATCAAAAACAAAGGAAAACTTTCTTCTTCTTAATTAGCTAATTCTTGTAAAGGGTTTTACTAGTGTAATAGTACATAACAGTATGTTGCAAGACATAAATCCTTGAAAGAATAGACCTCACATTAATTTATAATTGGGGTTTGTTAGCATAAAAATCTTTCGACCACTATGAGGATAATAACATGTTGTGGGCCATAAATATTTGAAGAAGTGTTAAGTGCGCCAAATAATCGCGCACCCGCACGCGGGTATGGTGGGGTCTAGCCCCACCCGATCATTCCTTTGTTTATTCAAAAGAAATTACACACTTTTAAGCTGGCCCACTCCCTCCCATTTTTTCTAGATGGGACAAAGAGAAAAATACTTATTTTGTTTTAACAAACAAAACTCCAACAACGCCTGGTCATGCGTCCTGTCCTGTCCTCGCACCACGGATTTGCCAACGAAATATTGTGGGATCCCGACCCACTCGAGACGTAAAGCCACGTCAACGAGTCGGGGCAGCTGGTCCTTCTGCACAAAAAATCACGCATCCTCTCTCTCTCTAAAAAAATTGTTCTCTGTCTCCTTTTTGGTATGGGTCCCACTATACATGCGCACATTGATTTCTCTCACTTCACTCTCTTTTATCTAAAAGAGAGGTGGACATATGTAACCGGAAGATGGAAGATTCAGGCCTTCCATCGTGAAAATGTAAGAGAATAGACGAAAAAAGCCTTTGCGTTGAACTTGATGGATTACAACCAGCAGCGATCACGTCGCTCAATCGTTAGGACACACGCACTCATGCTGATCGTGATTTGACACATGCAGATTTTGATTTGACTACTAATGGTGATGGGAACCCTACCATGATTTGGTCTTTAAAGTCTTATTCCCATATGCTTAAAAAACACGTCGGATAGTGGGTTCGAATTTTCAATCTCTTCCACTAAAAATACATAATCGAGTAAAATATTATTCCTATTATAATTAATCCCAACAAAAAGTAAGATATGTGGTATTAAAAACTACCGCATTATCGAAAGCATCTTAATTAAATTTGAACAAATTATCTTTTCAAAATGAATTTGTCGACCTATCATTTCGATCTCTTTATATAGCATAAAAAAAATTGGATGTTACATTTGTATGCAAAGAAAGTCAATCAGAAGATTTTAACAATCTTTCCCATTTATATAATTTGATCTTTTAGTCATTTTACAATCACAAGAATGAAACTCATGATTTGGCTCCCTCCCGTTTTGTTTGCCAAGAACTCACGTGCCATAATTCCCTAATACCAACTCTAGCCATGTTAATTAAAATATAATTATAAGTATCAAAAATCATTCTTTGACATGAAAACTTTGCACAAACCGTGGCTTTAATGGAAAATTATGAGCCAAAGAATAAATCTATCCCAAATGAAAATATTGGAATAAATGTGGTAGTTATGATGCTCAACGAGCCTTACAATTGTTGATTCTTAAAGCCTGCCAAAGTAAAAGGAAAAAGAATGGTAAAAGCTAAAGGCACTTAAGTTTACTTATTTAATATTAATGAGATGGACGAAATCTTCAATTTACTCTTAAAGGATGGCCTAATAAGATGGACGAAATCTTTGTAAAGGATCCTAATCAATCATGGAACTTGACATTCTTTGTAAAGTTATCTTTATTTTTCACTATTTTGCAATTTATATTGCTTGCCGTGATTGGCTTTAGTTTTCATACATCTAGATATCTTGTGATTTACTTTCTTGTCCAACCAGCAACCTTTGTCAATTCATATCGATCTATCCATATTCCTAAAATATATTTCACCGACACTTCAAGTCATGTCCCAATTCTAACATAATTTTTTTCTTGTCCCATAAAAAATCCCAACTTTAGGTCAAGTCTCAATTATACTCTAAAATGTCTTTTTGTATCATAAAAGACCCTCAATTTTAGTTCCAATACCAATTCTACCCTAAACATTTTTTTGTCTTGTTAAAAAAATGTCAACTTTAGGTCCAAGTTCAATTTCATCCCATATTTTAGCTCATAAAATATCACCAATTTAACTTGAGTCCCAAATTTGCTTTCCATTAACCCTCCATGGAAATCACCCTTAGTGATTTTGCACTTGTGATCTCTCATGCTTGAAAATGCTCCATCTCTTATGGTTGGAAAGCTTGCGCTTGAGATGCTCAAACAGCTCATGCTTCGGAGTTTTCAATCTCTTGGTTGTCAATAAGAAATTTTGGAGGGAAGGTTAATATGGGCAGACTTGTGACTTAAGTAAAAATTTGCGGTTTTTTATAAGACTATAAAATTTTAGGATAAAATTGGAGCAAAATCTAAAGTTGAGGGATTTTCATAGGACAAACAAAAGTTTATGGTATAATTGAAACATGACCTAAAATTGAGGGTTTTTTATGAGCTTAAAGGTAAAATCGGGACAAAAGTTAAAGTTGGAGGTTAATAGGGTATCAGGTCACCTAAAATTGCATTTTGTTCAAGTGGTTATATGAATGTTTCATAGGCATTGAAGCTTTTAGTTTCAGTTCAATTTTTTTTTCTCAATTCCGGATCCAATGGGAGGCTTTGGCCCACTTACTATACAAAAGTGGTCTTAAAAACCTGGGCTTGAAAGTGGGGGAAAACATTGCAAATTCAAAAAAGGTTTGGGCCCTGTAATGTCTCCGGGCCTACTTTCTTGATTCATCTCAATGCCTAATCGAGAACTCGCCATCGAAAACTCATCACTCTGCAATTTCAGTACTTTGTTCTTTTGCTTAGGGTTATAAAAATTTGGTCTTTTAGTTTCTACATTCTTAATCATGTCAGAAGAACGTGATGCTTTAAATTCATCTATTTGCTATGGTAGGAAAAAAAGATTTTATATATTGCTAATCCGTTAGCCTTTATCAGCTTTGTGCTTCAATTCAACAGAGGTAATAAGAATAGTAGGAGAGGGGAGAGAAATCCAAGATTTAACTCGGGTATTTTTGAAATTAACAATTGAACCAATCGGACTGTTTCTCTGGTCAAAACACATTTAATGTGTCTGAACTTTTCCATTTAATACCTTGTATTTTGATTCGGAACTAGAAATTTATACCGAGCATTTTAGAAATTAGGTATTGAGCCGACCAAATTGCTTCCTCTGTCTGAACCGAACTCAATACTCGTTTCAATAGAGAAAGTTGCATCGAAAGTCAATCCCACACATGCAACAAGTAAAAATTCGGTGCTACTACACGAAATTGAAAATATAGGGAAAATTACCAAAAAGTCCCAAACTTATTATATTTATTTTAGTCATTCTAGTCAATTTTGATAAATAAAAAAATTGCAGATTTGGTGATCTAGTTAGCACCGACCGTCCTACTATCCTACTTAGCACAATCGTCGTTAATATTGACAATTTTTAAAAATGTGAATTTTTTTTTCTTCTTTTCTATTTTCTTTGCCTTTTTTTTTTCTTTTACTTTTGACTGGAGAGGTTGTTGGGTGACACCCTCGCCCAAATTAGGCAAGGGCTATAAACCTACAACGCCCCCACCCGCCACAGGCAAAGGTGTCGAGCCTTTGTTCGGATCAAGATGAGGCCCTCGCCCAAAGTAGGCGAGTGTTAGCCGGCATCCTCACTAGCTAAAAATTGGAAGAAAAAAAGAATAAAAAATTTATAAAAAAATATAAAAATTACATTTTTTTTTTATAAAACGTTGACCGTGCCACATAATCTTATTAGAACAACTTTTCAATTCAAAATTGGCCAAAAGGATTAGATAATTGACAAATTCTCTAAAGGTTTAAGATAAAAGTGATATAATTGAAAGATTTAGGATTAAATTGATACAAGTATAATACGTTTAAAACTTTTTTATTTATTTATAATTTCCCTTGAAACCATTATACCAAAAACCTTTGTAATATTTGATACAGGAGCATTATAGATTCTAGCTTTTAGCTCTTATGTCGAAAGAAAGTCACGCATTTATACGTCATCAAAAGCAAAGGAAAACTTTCTTCTTCTTAATTAGCTAATTCTTGTAAAGGGGGTAACGTAACAATAAATAATAATATGCTGCGAGTCATAAATCCTTGAAAAAATAGACCCCACATTAATTTATAATTGGGGTTTGTTAGCATAAAAATCTTTCAACCGCTAGGAGGGTAATAACATGTTGTGAGCCATAAATATTTGAAAGAGTGGATTTTATAACGATTTCTAATTATATATTATTTATTTTTACGGCAAAAAAAGGCTGTTGATAGTAAATTATGGACAATCAACTAATCATTTCTCTTTATGATTATTTGTTATTTATTTTTTTGGTGATCCAACATATGCTATTATTTTCAGAGTGAATTAAGAATAGTCACGTAAGCAATATTCTTATAGTAAATTAGGACCTTATCTTGCCTGAACTAACATTCTTATGGTAAATGAGGACCTGATCCTGCCCGACATCACTAATTACCTCGATGTCCCCACGGCACATCTCCGTTTCTTGGTCTCGGAGAGACTTCATATATCATCGCAAGTTCAGTTCAGTTCTTCCCAACAAGCTGGCCACAAGCACAAGCCAGAGAGCGACGACAATGGAGGACACCATCGTCCTGTACCCGTCGCCGGGGACCGGACACCTCATCCCCATGGTCGAGCTCGGCAAGTTCATCCTGAGCCGATACGGCCATCAGTTCGCCATCACCGTCCTCCTCACCACCGGCTACGCCTACTCCCCGAGCATCCCCTCCTACATCGACTCCATCTCTCGCTCCCACCCTTCCATCTCCTTCCGCCGCCTCCCTCACGTCTCCGTCGACCCGGCCAACCTGCCCTGGAGCGGTGCCGCCGTGGCTTTTGAATTCATCCGCAAGAACTCCACCCACGTCCTCCAGTCCCTACGGGACATCTCTGCTGCCGCCACTGTGAGGGCGTTCATCATCGATCTCTTCTGCACCTCCGCGCTCCCCATAGCGAGGGAGCTGAACATCCCCACGTACTACTTCTACACCTCTGGCGCGTCGGCGCTTGCCGCGTTCCTTTATTTCCCGAGAATTTTTGAGCGCTCGACTAAGAGCTTCAAGGACCAGCACGGGGTCATCCTGGAGTTCCCGGGCCTCCCATCCTTGAAGGCCATGGAGATGCCGGATCCGACTCTCGATCAGGACGACCCGGCTTACGGCGAGATGTGTTACTTCTGTGACCAGCTAAGCAAGGCGAATGGGATTCTGGTGAACACATTTGAAGAGCTCGAGCCAAAGGCAGTGGAGCTCATCGCCAGCGGCGCGTGCGTGCCAAACGCGCCTACTCCGCCGGTGTACTGCATCGGGCCCCTGATTGCAGACGAGTCCTCGCGTGCCGGCGACAGCGCTGTTGGCGGCGGGCAGCAGGACTGCCTGTGTTGGCTGGACAAGCAGCCGAGGAAGAGCGTGGTCTTTCTGTGCTCGGAAGTCGGGGAAGGTTCTCGGCCGAGCAGACCAAGGAAGTGGCGGCCGGGCTGGAAAAGAGCGGTCATCGGTTCCTGTGGGTGGTGAAGAACCCGCCCGGCCATGAGCAGGGTGGCGGCGACGGCGACGTGGATTTGGAGGCGCTCGTGCCGGAGGGTTTCCGGGAGATGACAAAGGAGAGGGGGATGGTGGTGAGTTCATGGGCGCCGCAAGTAGCGGTGCTACAGAAGGAGGCGGTGGGGGGGTTCGTGACGCACTGCGGGTGGAACTCAGTGTTGGAGGCGGTGGCGGCGGGGGTGGCGCTAGTGGGGTGGCCGCTGTACGCGGAGCAGCACATGAACAGGAACTTCCTGGTGCAGGAGATGGGGATGGCGATCGGCGTGGAGCAGCGGGACGGGGACGGGTTCGTGAGGGGGGACGAGGTGGAGAGGGCGGTGAGGGAGCTGATGGAGTCGGAGCGCGGGAGAGAGCTGAGGGAGAAGAGCTGGGCGATGAGGGAGAAGGCGGCCGAGGCGCTGGGGGACTCCGGATCTTCTACGAAGGCGCTGGCCAAGTTGGCCCAGATATGGAGCCGCCGCCACTCGTGAGGCCGACGAGTTATTGGATGCGCCCCCGCCGTGTCAACTCACTAATTTTTATTTTTTTTTACGCGTGATTTATCCTAATATTGTTAGTACTCATTTGTATCACGTTATATATGAATTGCATGTTGTTTTGTTCACATGCCATTTGAATGTCATTTCAAGAGATATTTAATAAAGAAAAATGATTATGTGATAGTTTTTAATATATTATTAAAATAACAGTGTATTCTAGGTAACAAAAAATCAAATTATAAAATATTATAAATTATTGTGAGATGAATTTTTTGAAAAATTTATGACTCATGTTAGCAAAGCCCATGAAGTATACTGAACAAAAACTCTTTTTAATTGCATGCTAAAATCCAAGCTAGTCTCCTCTTTTCGAAAAGCTCTTTTGAGTTTGATTTTGAGGCTAAATAGAAAAGAGAAATCAAATTACAATGAGTTTTATGAAGTAAAATGAGTACAAACTGTTTCATATTAGGAATTACAATTTCTAATACGTCCTAAAGACACAATTTATTGAGAAATCTGAACCTACGTGGAATATGAACAATGTGGTTAACTTGAAATTGACAGATCGGCAATTTCTCGCAAATTTTTAGTAAAAAGAACCGTGTTTTGTCTCATTGAAACAGTTTATAATACAAGTATTAAATCATATGAATATTTGGTCATTAATAATCTTATGTTTCGTTTTTGCCCTTCTAACTAACTTTTGGCAAAACTTCTTTATATATGGGAAATTCGCCGACTGGGATTTTGATTCCCCAGTCGTCCGGTTTCCTTGAAGAAATATGGGGTCAAGATTGCACTGATGCTCTTGGCAGAGAAATAGTGTCGTCAGCTAAGCATTTCTCTTTTCCAAATAACAATGTTGCAAAAGGAAAGAAATTCCATCTCGAGATGTCGACTCTTCTTCCTCCCATTTTCCCATTCAAGCCCCAAACACGGGACAGAACTTTGGGACAAAAGTCCTCGTGATCCAACGTGTGTATCATTCGTTTGTCTAAAAGTGGTTTTCCCGACCGAACCATTCGTGACGATCAGCTCCAATTTTGTTACGGCCCACGATCGAAGAACTGCAGATCGAGGGGCAGCATGAGTCGATAAGAGGACAGATTCCCTCTTTCTATGGTCCCAAGAGTATTAATATTTATGGAGTCCATACTGGGTTTCGCGTAAAGCGACGTCTGTGGCCATTTCATGTAACATCCCGGGCCCCACTGTGTAATATTGTCCGCTTTGGGTCACCCGCTCTGGCGCGGACGAATCGCCATCCCAGCTACGGTCTTTTCCCTCACGGCTTTAAAACGCGTTACACGGGTTAGAGGGACCCAAGCCTTATAAGCTGACCAAGACCTCCCTCCCTAGGCGATGTGGGACAAGAGAGGAGGCTGTCACACTCTCCACCTCTTAACAAAACAGCGTCCTCGTTGTGGCCCCACGGGCGTCAGAACAGCATTTGAGCTGTGGTCCCACACGCGGTCAAGAGTTGGCTCTGATACCACTTGCAACATCCCGGGCCCCATTGTGTAATATTGTTCGCTTTGGGTCACCCGCCCTGGCGCGGACGAACCGTCATCCCAGCCACGGTCTTTTCCCTCACGGCTTTAAAACGCGTTACACGGGTTAGAGGGACCCAAGCCTGTGACAGCCTCATCTCTTGTCCCACATCGCCTAGGGAGGGAGGTCTTGGTCAGCTTATAAGGCTTGGGTCTCTCTAACCTGCATAACGCGTTTTAAAGCCGTGAGGGAGGACGGGCCGGTGAGCCGTGCCTCCAAAGCAGACAATATTATGGCTTGGGAGAGGGAAGGCCCGAGGGATGGCCCTCTGCCCCTGCATAACGCGTTTTAAAGCCGTGAGGGAAAAGACCGTGGTTGGGATGGCGGTACCGTCCACGCCAGGGCGGGTGACCCAAAGCGGACAATATTACACAGTGGGGCCCGGGATGTTACATTTCCTATCTATTGCCCATGATGACATAGAGAGTGACGTAAACCAGTGGTGCGATATTTCTGAATGGGAATAAGACTGGCAAGTCCTGAAGAACCCTCTCTTGTTTTTGTCACAGCTCTCACTGTTCATACCAAACCTTCTCTACCATGCTTACTCGTGGTCTTTGTTCAAGCCCGTTAAGCAAAACCCAACCCGGATTAATGTGCTACGACCGACCTAGATTAAGAAAATTCGAATTGGATTTTATCATCGCCAGATAAGTCTGAGCATCGCAAGCGATTTTGCGGAATCATTTTGCACGTAGGAGTTGCCCCGAGCCGGCAAAGGATTTCCGAAATTTGGCAACATGCATGTTCTTCAATTTGGGGTTTTGGTCTTCATGCGGTCGACAGGCAGAGGGAGTTCTTTGGGTTCGTTGAACTACACTAAAAAATCGAGCAGCCTTTTGCCTTGGTTGGTTTTGGGGGATTACTTCTCCATGATGCCAAAGACAAATTATAGGGTTTGGGCAAATGTTGTTTTCATTGATGAAGTAACTTACAATATATATCTAGGGTTCAGGGCTAAAACAATATAATAACGATTATGCCCTTTAGTATAAACCTAATTTATCAATACTTCTCCTCAAGTTGGTGAATGCAAACATGTCAACAACTTGTTTTAAAAATTACAAAATAAATTACGTGTGACTGGTTTCGTGAACAAGTCTGCGAGTTGAGAGTGACTGGGAACATGAAGAGTACGCAAAGTGCCATCTTGAATTTTGTCACGAACCAAGTGATAGTAAATCTCTGTGTTTGGTGCATTCGTGGAAGACATGATTAGTGGCGATGTGGATGGCCGCTTTTATCACAAAAAAGATCAATAGCCGTAGTGTTGACATGGAGATCCAAGAGAAGTATGTGAAGCCATGTGATTTCGCATGCGGCAGACGCCATAGCACAGTATGAGAAATAGGCAACAATGGTTTATTTCTTGGAACGCCATGGGATGGGACAAGAACTAAGAAACATGCAATAGCCAAAAACATATCATCATGATGTAGACAAGATGCCCAATCAGAATCCATATAACCATGAAGTTGGAGCATAGAATCGGATGGGAAAAACAAACCAGTGTCGGGATCATGCTTGAGATATCGCACAATGCGATGGGAAACATTTTAATGGTCTTCACTAGGAGAGTGCATAAATTGACTAAGATGTTGCACTGCAAAAAGTAAATACAAACGAGTTACTGTAAGATATAATAATCTACCAATAAATTGTCGATATGAACTTGGATCCTTAAGAGTTGGGGAGGAGTTCAAAAATTGTCCATTGGGTTCCATCGGGTATCAATAGGACGTCCTCCAAGAAGACCAATGTCAAACAAAATATCAAGAGCGTATTTCCTTTACGACAAGAAAATCCCATACTTGGAACGAGAAACTTCAATGCCCAAGAAGTATTTGAGAGTACTCAAGTCCTTAATGTGAAATTGGGTGTCAAGAAATTGCTTGAGAAGTTGAATCATACCTTCATCATCAGCCATGATAGCCAAATCATCAACATAAACAAGGACAATGGTCAATAGAATTTGCCTCGATGCATGTTTAAGGCCACAGAGTGATATCTTAAGCCAACAAACTAAATTCTCCGCTTTCGTATGAAAACCTAGTAGAAACTTTATGTAAACCTCTTCATCGAGATCATCATGCAAAAAAGCGTTATTCACATCTATTGATACAGAGGCCAATGACGAATCAAAGTAAGAGCTAATAAAGTACAAACGGTTACCATTTTAGCAAGAGGGTGAGTATTGTGTTGGGTTTGTAAGGTGACAGGGTTCAAATGCGATGTGGTTGGTGGCACCAGTGTCATCAACCCAAGTATCGGAATTAAATGAATTCGTAGATAAGCCGAGAGCATTACCTGAGAGGTTGGCTTTCGAGATGTTTACCTCCTATGATAAGCACATCAGTTGCTTATATTGATCATTTGTGAACGGACAAGGTGCTGCAATGGAAGTATGGCTAGACTTGTTGTCCGCGGGATAGGAGAAGGTAGATGGCTATCCACGGCGCTGCTTGTGGTTGGGAGGGAAGCCATGAAGTCGATAACACACATCCCGTGTATGTCTCAAGATGCCACAATGGGTGCATCTTTCCCGGCCACAGCCACGAGACGTGTTTGTCCGTTTAGCTAGGTTGGAGCGGGAGCACCAAGAGAGCAGGGCTATCCATGGGATGAGGAACCCACGTATGGCTATGGAGCATGGTTACCATGAGTGCTAAGCAATTTGCTGGTTTGGTCGAACAATGGGCGGTCCAATTGGATATGACGGTGTGACTCATCCTGAAGAACTAGTGCATATGCACGTGCAACACTAGGTAATGGACCTATTAGTAAAATCTGATTAGTAACATTAGCGTACCTTGGATTGAGACCCATGAGGAATTGAAACAAGCACCAATTCTCTTATTGTTTGGTGATGATAGGATGAGCCGAACAAGAGCATTGTGCTAACGAATCAAAATTATTCAATTCATTCCAGCAGCTTCGCAAATTGTCGTAGTACTTGGTCACAGCATCGTCATGTTGAGCAAGGGTGCATATTGCTCGAGATGAAAAATCGTAGGACCATTCGATGGTGAAAGACGTTTGTGGAGATCGGCCCAAACATCCACAACTGGCTCTGTGTAGAGAACTGTTGACACCAAATTTGGATGGATGGAATTAAGAATCCAAGAGAGAATCATATTGTTAACACGAATCCATGATGCATAGGCAGGATCATCTGTGGCTAGTTTTTAATTTCTCTAGCAAAAAACACCATCTTGTTCTTGGCAAAATGGGCAATCTCCATGGCAAAGGGCCAATTGTTGTAATTGTCACCCATAAGGACCATGCCGACTAGATCCAGGGTTATCAGAAGGATGCACAGAATAAGGGATGTTCAACCGCTCATGTGCGGGTATGTTGGCTGAAGAGGCTTGAGACTCAGTAGCCATGGTGACTTGCGGCCAAAAGATTAGCTGCTTTGGCTAATTTGAGGTCAGAAAACCTTCTCGAGCATAAAAAATTGATTGTTGGCAAGAGGGTCTTATTTGGGTCCAATGAAAGCAACATGGAGATGAGGCTCTTGAATTTGACAAGCTTGAATTTGAAGGATCCTCTCGAGCATAAAAGTTGAAGGATCAAGGTTCAACTCTTGAATTTGATGAGCTTGGAGTATTCGTAGCTTGCTCGACGGTGTTCCTCACCAAAAATCTCTCGGTCGCCTTGTCCTTGGGGCAGCACTTGCCGCAATTGGAGTAGTAGACGGAGGGAATAGGCCTGCTCGATAAGCAAGAAGAAAAAGGGAAAAACACGTCTGGTGACCGACGGTGAACCATGACAACAGTCATGCCAAAAAGACAGCGGCCATGGACGTGAGAGATGGGCTCTGAGGATCACCGCTCTGATACCATGAAGAGTTTGGGCAAACATTGTTTTCATTGATGAAGTAATTTACAATATATACCTAGGGTTTAGGGCTACAATAGTAATAAATCGATTATGCCCTATGGTATAAACCTAATTTACCAATACAAATCTTATGTTGAATGGATAATTTTCTTTCGAGATTATTTTGTGAGCAAGTGCGGGAGCTAAATAATGTGTCGGACTTTCGGGTATGGTTGGGGGTCAAGAAACATTGAGAGTGTTATATCGTTTGACTTATAGTGATTTTTTGATTTACGATGAAATTATGTTGCTCTCCTTCCTTTTCCTACATATGTCTAGACTCATTTTTCCTTCAAGATCATGAAGGAAACACCATGCTTTTTGTACCTGAAACTAAAAGTCTACATTCTAAATGGATGGGGATGTGCGACCACAAGAGTAAATTCATTATCGATTGTAGCTTATTATTGACATAGTTTTCGAGATAATATTAAGTCTTCAGAACATATTAACAATTTTCCTTCAAGTCATTTATTCCTTTTATTTTGTGTTATAAATTAGGAGAAATTGACATAAGTGAGAGGCTCTTTTAGGGTCTTTTTCGGTGTGAAATTGCATTGGTCTCATAATAAAATTATATCAAATTGTAAATCATTTCGAAATTCGATGCTACTACATGAAATTGAAAATATAGGGAAAATTACCAAAAAGTCCCAAACTTATTGCATTTATTTTAGTCATTCAAGTCAATTTTGATAAATAAATAAAAATGCAAATTTGGTGATCTAGTTAGCACTCACCGTCCTACTGTCCTACTTAGCACAATCATCATTAATATTGACAATTTTTAAAAATGTCAATTTTTTATTTTTTTTCTTCTTTTCTCTTTTCTTTTCTTTTTATTTTTTCCGACTTTTCACTGGAGAGGTTGTTGGGAGACACCCTCGCCCAAACTAGGCAAGGGCTACAAGCCTATAACGCCCCCACCCGCCACAGGCAAAGGTGTCGAGCCTTTGTCCGGATCAAGATGAGGCCCTCGCCCAAAGTAGGCGAGTGTTAGCCGGCATCCTCACTGGCTAAAAATTAGAAGAAAAAAAGAATAAAAAATTTATAAAAAATCTAAAAATTGCATATCTTTTTGATAAAATGTTGATTGTGTCACATAATATTATTAGAACAACATTTTCAATTCAAAATTGGCCAAAAGGATTAGATGATTGACAAATTCTCTAAAGGTTTAAGATAAAAGTGATATAATTGAAAGATTTATGATTAAATTGATACAAGTATAATACGTTTAAAAAATTTTTATTTATTTATAATTTCCCTTGAAACCGTTATACCAAAAACCTTTGTAATATTTGATACAGGAGCATTATAGATTTTAGCTTTTAGCTCTTATGTCCAAAGAAAGTCACGCATTTATACATCATCAAAAGCAAAGGAAAACTTTCTTCTTCTTAATTAGCTAATTCTTGTAAAGGGTTTTACTAGTGTAACAGTAAATAATAGTATGCTGCAAGTCATAAATCCATGAAAGAATAGACCCCGCATTAATTTATAATTGGGGTTTGTTAGCATAAAAATCTTTCGACCACTATGAGGGTAATAACATGTTGTGAGCCATAAATATTTGAAAGAGTGGATTTTATAACAATTTTTAATTATATAGTAATTATTTTTCGGCAAAAAAAGGCTGTTGATAGTAAATTATGGACAATCAAATAATCATTTCTCTTTATAATTATTTGTTATTTATTTTTTTGGTGATCCAACATATGCTATTATTTTCAGAGTGAATTAAGAATAGTCACGTAAGCAATATTCTTATAGTAAATGAGGACCTTATCTTGCCTAAACTAACGTTCTTATGGTAAATGAGGACCTGATCTTGCCCGACATCACTAATTACCTCGATGTCCCCACAGCACATCTCCGTTTCTTGGTCTCGGAGAGACTTCATAATTCATATGTCATCGCAAGTGACGTTCGAGAAAATATTGGGTGGTCCGGGACCTCCACGTCGGCGTGTTCCCTGGCCACTCACAAGATGCCATGTGGAGGGGTGGGCCCCACTTGGTGTCTTTTGCCTTCTTCCCCTCTCTCTCCTCTTCTCAACCTGCCGATTTCCCCTCTCTCTCCTCTTCCTAGCCTGCCGACGCCCTCTCTCCTCCTAGCTTGCACGTTCTCTCTCTCCTGTCAGAGCATTTATTGCGGAAACTTTTCTCCTTCCTTCGTTTGAGAAAGAAAACGGCTGTTCGTTCCTCTGTCCCTCTCCATTTGTTTCCTTTCGAAATTTTCAATATGAACTTTTCTCTCTCTCTCCGTGCTCATTGCTACTCCGCCGTGCATCAAGCGGCCGTTCCCCTACCGTCGTCTCTTCGGGCTCGTTGCTGCTCCGTCATTCGTTCCGGCATTCCCGGGATCGCAGATGCAGCATGCGGAGGAGAAGCAGGTCTCTTCGAGCTCCCCTCAACGTCAGCAAGCATCACCCGCTGAGGAGACCCCCACACACGAAAGGCTCGAAGGCAAAGTTGCTGGAGAAGCTGGTGTCGTATGCTGCCATGCCAACTTGGTGCTGAGCTGCCTCGTCATGTTCGCAGGGCCGCCACCTCAACCCGTTGCGGGGAGAACAAAATTGCTGAGGGTTAAGAGGAAAACATAAAGGTTGAGCCCCTCCGCGTCCGCTGGTTGCTTCCATCGCCCCCCATTGACGCCGACGTCGCCTCCTCCCCTGAACGCGACTCTGACGCCGATGCCGACGCCCCTCTGCCCGTTGCCTCCGTCAGCGTCGGAGTCCGTCGCCCCCGACCCCGACGCTGATGCCTCGGCCTCGGCCTACGCGCCCGACGCCAACCCTAACACCTCTTCGCCTCCCTCTCGCAACCTCCGCTCCGCTCTCTCCCTCTTTCCTTTGCGAAGCGCCCTTACTGGCCAACCCCGACGCCGACAAACCCCTACTCGCGTTTTGGCCTCCCTCTCTACGAGCGAAGGTCGCTCTCTCTCTTTCCTCTGCGAAGCGCCCCCTGCTCCTGAACGCGGACGTTGCCGATGCCCGTGCGTTCGAAGGTTCATTTTTTTTTTTGGGTTCTACTTAGTAGAATTCGGTGCCATGTTAATGTTTAGGTTCATAGATACATCTGCATTAGGTTTTGCTTTATCTTACTTGTTGCTGACTTGCTGTGTTATTCAGATAGTTAGTGAAGATTGGAAGAAAGTGAAACGGCGGTATCTTTTGAGATTGTTTGCATATAGTCCTCCTAAGATATTAGAGGCTTCTGAGCCTAAATTGGTCACTCCTTGTCTGAAGCAAGAGATTGAGAAGCTGGTATTAGGATTGTTTATACTGCTTGGTGTCGCCCAAGGGCTTGCTTATCTCCACCATGATTGCCATCCCCCGATCATTCATCGAGATGTCAAGTCGACCAACATTTTGCTCGATGCGAACCTAGAAGCCAGAATTGCCGATTTCGGCTTGGCAAGAATGATGCTCTGGAAGAACGAAACAGTATCAATAGTGGCAAGGTCCTATGGAAACATTGCGCCTGGTAAGTTGATTATTACTCTCATAATCTTCCATCGAATTGATCAACTATCAGATCTTTCCAGTGTCCCAGTTAATAACCGTATCTTGAAAAATTGAGCTTCCAGCTTGCACCTTGCGTGTTGACGTTACTCGTACATGTGCAAACATTTATTTTGGTCTTGTGCCAGCGGCTGAAGGCTTTTGGTTTAATTCAAGTAGGTTGTTAATAATTACTTTCAAATTTTTTTGCAGGGATTATGTACCAGTATCGTTATTTTACTGACCACAGGAATGAAAAGCTCCCATCTCTTAGTGTTTAGTGAAGATCTCTTCATCATATATCTTCTGCCACCGATCATATTCAATGCGGGGTAAGTTAATTTCCAATTGGAGTGGTGAAGAACTTTTCTCAGATCATCTTACATAGTAGCATTTAGGCATCATTCTTTTTACGTGGTAACTTTTAGGCATCATTTGTTGCTACATGTTCGAGGACTTTGGCGGGTGAGATGTCGCTTTCCATATGAAGTTAGTAGCCCAATTCCAATTGAATGATCGAATGAATTGGAATAGTCCAAGGCGTCTTTCGTTCGTGTCGGGACACGAAAGTCGAAGCAAAGACGAGAGTCCCGTGATCCGTTCCATGGACCATACCCCCGCCAACATCAATTCCACCAGATGTTTGAGAAGAATTTGACTTGTACGGATGCGGAAAATCTCACCCCAAAACAATAACGATAGGAGTGAGGGAAAAAAAAAAAACTTTGATTGGTTTTGAAGGAGGCGAAATTTGCAAAGTCGGGAATTTTTGGGAAAATGTCACAAATGGTCGCATATCTATTACTTAATGTCGCGATTTGGTCCATGAACTTTCGATCGCTCATTTGGTCCCATAAACTATTGATAAATGTCCGATTTGATCCTCGAACTTTTCGATCACTTCATTTGGTCTTTAAACTATTGATAAAATGCTCGATTTGGTCCTGAACTTTCGATCAGCTCAATTTGGTCCATTTAATTATTGATAAATGTCCGATTTAGTCATTCGTTACTGTTTTTCTTTTTCTTTTTCTTTTTCTTTCTTTTTTTTTTTTTGCTTCTTCTCTCTTCCCTCCACCGAAGCCGGCGGAGGGAAGAGAGAAGAAGCAAAAAAAAAGAAAAAGAAAAATAGTAACGAATGATTAAATCGGACATTTATCAATAAATTCGAGACCGAATTGTGATCGAAAGTTCGCGACCAACCTCGATATTTATCAATAGTTCATGGATCAAATTGAGCTGATCGAACGTTCAGGGACCAAATCAAACATTTATCAATAGTTCAGGAACCAAATTGAGCCGATCAAAAGTTCAAGGACCAAATTACACATTAAGTAATAGTATAGGGATCATTTGTGACATTTTCCCTAAATTAAAATGGGGGAAAGATGGAGAGGGACATTTCGTCCCGGTCACCAGCCTCACCTACTCTCCTTTCGCTGTCGTCCCTTCCCTCCTTCGCTGCACTTCCTCTCGTTTGCTTCCGGTCACACCGTACGATTCAGATACTATTCCGAGTCAATCACAGATGCTGGTGGTAAACAAAACTTGGAGGTCGTCTAACCGAGAAGTTGTCGGGAAATTTACCAAGGATCCGGACATGCACGCCATCACATTTCCAAGACTTTTCTACTCACTCGACTTAAAAGGAGAGATGCGACCTCGAAATGGCATATCAAATGCTGAGGAGTGGTTGTGTATCATTTCCAGCAACAACAGCTGTCGATGCAAAAGGTTTGAGAAAAATATTTACTCCACCCATCGTGTTATTGATATATCATTTCAAGAAAAGAAAATCTGATTTCATTTAAAAAGCAATTTTCTACACTTTTTCTCATCAAGAACGCTTGATTGTTATGCTAGAGACATACTTCCGTTTTCATTTTTTTCCCTTATGAATCTCCATTTAGGTTTGTGCTTGAGTGGATGTGCTTCCTAATTTGATACTCGGATTGAGCTTAATCGAGCTTTGATTGATCTAGTTTGAACGCAAGTCGATCAGTGCATGTAGGACTCGCACAATCTAATCGATGAACGTGAGTGAACGAGAGTCCTGTTGCCCCCAACAAATGAAATGGGCTCGAATGAGTTCAGCATGCGCCTAATTATCTGTTCCGTACTAGATAAGGCACCAATTCACACATGTTGATCAGAAAGTTATAATTGTGAGAACCGGATTCATACTCAAGTGTGTTGGGGGCATGATAGATAATTCTGGTATGGGTACCAATACCGACACTCCATTTCCAAGAAAGCGAGGCCTCGAGCGCGATTAGAATGGAGTTTCTAAAGGGGATCTAAGTCCAAAATAAACCAAACAAAGGCCAATTCAGGTCTCTCGAATGACATAATCCGTTAGGACATACATATCATCGACCGAACGTGTGTTTCCGTTTCGTATGCTTCTTTTGGTCTGCCCCCAAGGGTCCCTGGAAACATGGTGGAACCGCCGTGTCGATACACATTTAGTTGGCGTCCAATCTCATCGCCCCATCAAGTCGTCTTATTTTTTTCTTTCAAATGTCTATTTTCGGGGGTCGGTTTGTACAGGTATACGGCATTAAAGGTAAGGACCACACGTCCACGCCTCTCCTTCGTTGGACCCTCCACATCAAAACCTTATTAACTCCCTCTCTTCCTTCGAGACGACTCCTTCCAGAAGGCCAAATCCATAAATGAAAAGGCAAAAAAAAAAAAAAATTACATTCCCGATTGCGTATTTGAGTTGTGGTCTTAGGGTCCCGTGATTCCCCCGTACCTGAATTTTATTTCGAATTTCAAAGTAGAGTTTGGAATATCACGTCGCGTGCCTTCCGGAGATAAACTGATAGGGCAACAAACCACCGGCCGCGTAGCGGTGGGCTTTCGTTGGATAAGCATCTTGATCCTCATTTCGGAGTGAAGGTTCAAAACCTGCGGAAGCGCTAGGTATATTAAGTGTAAATGTGATTTCGGGGGTGGTGGGTCCCTTCATAACTGTGTCATCAGGGTTTCTGGTAGCATTTTGTCGGTTGGCCGGTTCAAAGACCAAAAAAAAAAAAAAAAAAAATTGATAGGGCAACAATTTTGCCAAGACTGGCGCCATGGTTTTCCTCCCCGAATATGACGGGGGGGTGATAAGGAGAACGTTCTTATTCATGACATCGCTGAGCCAAAAATGCATCGACGAAAATAATGAGATCCCGTTTCCCAAATTCATGATTGCTCCCGAGACTCGAGGTAACGAGGGCACCGAATTCAACTGTCTAAGTGCCATCATCATGTATAAATCTCTTGACTCGTCGCAATGAATTGCGCGACCGAAAATTAACGGTCCTGGCTTCGCCCACGAATTCCTGTGTTCTTTCCAGGAAATTTCCCGAAGCTTCGCCTCGATTGGACCCCAAATTTCGTGAATTCTCTCACGACGCGGAAAGAGAAGTACCGAATTCTCTCGGGGAGGGAGATATTTTCTGTACGGTGCGTCATTATTCTCCGCCCGTGGGTGGACTTTTGGCCAACCTACCGAACAAAGCATGTGGACTGAGGACACTACCCGTCATTTGATCAGTTTGACCATTCTTGTAGATCGGGCAAAGAGTTGGAAAATCTAGAAGTTTGGACTTGGATTGCTCTCTGCGTTTACTGGCTTTTGAAATTTCTCCTCACTTTATTATTGTAAACCAATCTTTCATTTGAAGGCAAGCGCCTCAACTCTATAGATATATTGATAATTTTAACGCTCCCCAAGCCTCAAAATAGGGATCAACACTCGATGAACAATTCTTAGGCCCATGCGTTCTTGTAGTATATGGATGATAACTTTCTCTAAAATCCAAAAAAAAATGAAATAATAGATTAGAACTTTGCAATACAAAAGAAATGGCACCTTCCTCGTGATGCGTCTAATCTAACAAAAACAAGGGCATTGTACAAATATGATGCGTGCTTTTTTCAAGTCGAAGCTTCTAAGTTTGAAACGCAATGGTTGCTCTCATTTTGCGTGTGTTACCAAACTCCCTCCAGCTCAGCTACGTGCTAATCTTGCATCTTCTTCTTCTTCTTTAGTCTAGCATTAGAGTCTGACTCACGCTTCCTCCCACCACATACAAATAATTTGTTCAAATTTAATTATGATGAGAGAGAGCGTGCAGGCTAGGGGCATGCATGGTCCGAGCGGGCGGTTCCTGACCTAGAACCGGGAACCGCCCGCTAAGGACCGATTTCGAAAAATTGGAACCGGGATCCACCCATTTGTTGCATGGATCCATCCGGGAACCAGACCGTCGGTCCGATCCAGTTCTCGGGTGGATCCATGGAACCGATCTTGACGCGAAACAATTTTGGTTTTCAACATAGAACGACTACGTGACATCAAAGTAAGTCAAAGAAAGAAAAACCAAATTTAAGTACGTGGAGATGCGGACGGCGGGAGAAGTAAATGCAACGAAATGGTGATAGGATTAGGAGCCGAAGATGAAAGGAGTGAAATGAGATCTAGGGTTTCTTTTAGTAATTTTTTTTTTTAATATTAAAAAGATTCCGGTCCGGTCCGGGTGGGCGGGCAGGCGGATTCGCCCATGGAACCAGGAACCGGACCGGTACACACCAATTTCCATAAATTAGAACCGGGAACCGGACCGGTTCCCTCAAGAACCGCTAGTTCCGGGCGGTTCCGATCCAGTTTCAGGCGATCCGGGCGGTTCCCGGGTATTTTGCACACCCCTAGTGCAGGCTAGGAGGAGAGAGGGTGTCGGCAAGCTAAGAAGAGGAGAGAGGGGAAATCAGCAGGCTAGGAAGAGGAGAGAGAGGGGGAGGGGAGGAAGGGCAGAAGACACTAAGTGAGGCCCACCCCTCCACATGGCATCTCGTGAGTGGCCGGGGACCACGTGGAGGTCCCGGACAACCTAATATTTTTTCGTGAAGAGAAGTTCAGTTCTTCCCAACCAGCTGGCCACAAGCACAAGCCAGAGAGCGACGACAATGGAGGACACCATCGTCCTGTACACATACCCAGAGATCGGCCACCTCATCTCCACCGTCGAGCTCAGCAAGCGCATCCTCTGCCGCCCAGCCCACCGGTTCTCCATCACCGTCCTCCTCACCGTCGGCTTGATCGACTCCCCTACCATCTCCTCCTACATCGACTCCATCTCTCGCTCCCACCCTTCCATCTCCTTCCGCCGCCTCCCTCCCGTCTCCGTTGACCCAGCCAACCCGCCTCGGAGCCACGCGGCCGTGGCTTTCGAGTTCATGCGCAAAAACTCCGCCAACGTCCTCCAGTCCTTACGAGACATCTCTGCTGCCGCCACCGTGAGAGCGTTTATCATCGACATCTTCTGCTCTTCCGCGCTGCCCATAGCCAGGGATCTGAACATCCCCACGTACTACTTCTACACCTCTGGTGCGTCGGCTCTTGCCGCGTTCCTTTATCTCCCGAGAATTTTTGAGCGCTCGACTAAGAGCTTCAAGGACCAGCATGGGGTCGTCCTGGAGTTCCCGGGCCTTCCATCCTTGAAGGCCACGGAGATGCTGGAGCCGACACTCGATCAGGACGACCCGGCCTACGGCGAGATGTGCTACTTCTGTGACCAGCTAAGCAAGGCGGATGGGATTCTGGTGAACACATTTGAAGAGCTCGAGCCAAAGGCAGTGGAGCTCATCGCCAGCGGCGCGTGCGTGCCAGACGCACCGACTCCACCGGTGTACTGCATCGGGCCCCTGATTGCAGACGAGTCCTCGCGTGCCGGCGACAGCGCTGTCGGCGGCAGGCAGCAGGATTGCCTGTCTTGGCTGGACAAGCAGCCTAGGAAGAGCGTGGTCTTCCTGTGCTTCGGAAGCCGGGGAAGGTTCTCGGCCGAGCAGACCAAGGAAGTGGCGGCCGGGCTGGAAAAGAGCGGTCATCGGTTCCTGTGGGTGGTGAAGAACCCGCCCGGCCATGAGCAGGGTGGCGGCGACGGCGATGTGGATTTGGAGGCGCTCGTGCCGGAGGGTTTCCTGGAGAGGACAAAGGAGAGGGGGATGGTGGTGAGTTCATGGGCGCCGCAAGTAGCAGTGCTGAGGAAGGAGGCGGTGGGGGGGTTCGTGACGCACTGCGGGTGGAACTCAGTGCTGGAGGCGGTGGCGGCGGGGGTGGCGCTGGTGGCGTGGCCGCTGTACGCGGAGCAGCACATGAACAGGAACTTCCTGGTGCAGGACATGGGGATGGCGATCGGCGTGGAGCAGCGGGACGGCGACAGGTTCGTGAGCGGGGACGAGGTGGAGAGGGCGGTGAGGGAGCTGATGGATTCGGAGCGCGGGCGAGAGCTGAGGGAGAAGAGCTGGGCGATGAGGGAGAGGGCCGCCGAGGCTCTGGGAGACTCCGGATCTTCCACGGAGGCGCTGGCCAAGTTGGCCGAGATATGGAGCGGCCTCCCGAAGCCGAGAAATCCTCATGCACATCCGCCGGATGCGGCGTGCTAATAGAAGTGAGGGTGGATTCACGCGTCAGCGGCGTGGGTTCGAGCTAAATCTCTTTCTATACCGATGTGTGATTTATCTTACACTATCACTCCTCATTTGTATCGAATAAGTTTTAAGTTCGAGTGTCCGCTTTGGTCATGTTTCGTTTACGTTCCTGCTTTCGTTCACGCGTCCTTGGAAGGGCAATTTAAGGAGGCGTTTCATAATATATTGGGTTCCTGCATCGTGTGCTCGTTCTAAGCATGTACACGGTTTGCCTTCGCCCGGGTGACCATGAGAGATAAAGGTGGCATGTCGGTAAAAGAACTTGGAGGCATGTATTGTCAAAATACACGTGTAAGTCGTGTTAGAAAAATCTCATATCGAAAAATTAATGTGGTATTAAATAACTAATATGTTCTAATCAAATTCATAATTCATTAATTTATGTTTTTGAGTGAATATAGGTTCAACTAGATATGTTAATGGGTTGAAACTTGGGCTCCTTCTTAGTGATTTTTCTAGATAAAGGTATCGGATTTCTACCGCGCACTCTTAATAAATAGTATCAGAACCAACGATTGCCAAGTGGATGGGCTTTGTGGTGATTGCGATTTTCAGGTAGGTATCGGATAGCAATGCGAGGTGAGTGTTTTGTTGTAACAACACGAGCCCGTAAGGATGAAGTTGAACTAGAAAGATACCTAAATTAATGAGAGCAAACTTATAATTGGACTTGAAGTCGTAACAACATGAGCCGTAAGGATGAAGTTGGACCAAAAAGATACCTGAATTAAGGAGAGCAAATCTATTATCAGACTTGAACTCCCTCTTGACAATCTCCCCAGGCAAAGGTATTGGTTATACACTCCCAACATTTATTGGCGGTCAATCGATTTTCTTTCGACATATATATGTTGTGAGATGTGTCGGCACAGTGATAATTTGAGTAAATTGGGCCGCTCTTATGCATCACAATAGCTGATAAATGTTGCGTCGATATTGGGTTTGCTAGGTTAATGGTAACTTTAAGGGAGTACCAGAACTTGCAATTAAGTTCATCACAGGCTGACGCCACGACACGAACGCAAACGTTCGCTCAAAGAAGCACGGCGTTCAACTTTGTTCTCATCCCCGACATGCATTTTAATGTCGATGCAGGAGGCTTTAATAGCCTCGGATACAAGTGGATGCCACTATAACTGGCTGGTTCCGCTAGTGGTCCTTCTGCACAAAAAATCACGCATCCTCTCTCTCTCTAAAGAAAAAGTTCTCTCTCTCCTCGTTGGTATGGGTCCCACTATACATGCACACATTGATTTCACTCTCTTTTATCTAAAAGATAGATGGACATATGTAACCGGAAGATGGAAGATTCGGGCCTTCCATCGTGAAAATATAAGAGGATAGACGAAAAAAGCCTTTGCGTTAAACTTGATGGATTACAACTAACAGTGATCACATCGCTCAATCGTCAGGACACACGCACTCATGATTTGACACATGCAGATTTTGATTTGACTACTAATGGTGATGGGAACACTACCATGATTTGGTCTTTTTTAAAGTCTTATTCCCACACGTCAAATAGTTGGTTCGAATTTTCAATCCCTTCCACTAAAAACGCATAATCGAATAAAATATTATTCCAATTATAATTAATCCCAACAAAAAGTACACATGATAAGATATGTGGTATTAAAAACTATTGCACGATCGAAAGCATCATAATTAAATTTGAATAAATTATCTTTTCAAAATGGATTTGTCGACCTATCATTTCGATCTCCTTATATAGAATTAAAAAAAATTGGATGTTACATTTGTATGTAATGAAAGTCAAACATAAGACTTTAATGATCTTCCCCATTTATATGATTTGATCTTTTAGTAATCACAAGAATGAAACTCATGATTTGGCTCCCTCCCGTTTTGTTTGCCAATAACTCACGTGCCATAATTTCCTAATACCAACTCTAGCCATGTTAATTAAAATATAATTATAAGTATCAAAAATCATTCTTTGATATGAAAACTTTGCACAAACTGTTGCTTTCATGGAAAATTATGAGCCAAAGAATAAATCTATCCCAAATGAAAATATTGGAATAAATGTGGTAGTTATGATGCTCAACGAGCCTTACAATTGTTGATTCTTAAAGCCTGCCAAAGTAAAAGGAAAAAGAATGGTAAAAGCTAAAGGCACTTAAGTTTACTTGTCTGATATTAATAAGATGGACGAAATCTTCAATTTACTCTTAAATGATGGCCTAATAAGATGGACGAAATCTTTGTAAAGGATCCTAATCGATCATGGAACTCGACATTCTTTGTAAAGTTATCTTTATTTTTCACTATTTTTGCAATTTATATTGCTGGCCGTGATTGGCTTTAGTTTTCATACCTTTAGATGTATTGTGATTTACTTTCTTGTCCAACCAGCAACCTTTGTCAATTTATATCGATCCATCCATATTCCTGAAATATATTTCACCGACACTTCAGGTCATGTCCCAATTCTAATTTTTGTCCCATAAAAAATCCCAACTTTAGGTCAATTCTCAATTATACTCTAAACTGTCTTTTTGTATCATAAAAGACCCTCAATTTTAGTTCCAATACCAATTCTACCCTAAACATTTTTTTGTCTCGTAAAAAAAATGTCAACTTTAGGTCCAAATTCAATTTCATCCCATATTTTAGCTCATAAAATATCACCAATTTTACTTGAGTCCCAAATTTGCTTTCCATTAACCCTCCATCGAAGTCACCCTTAGTGATTTTGCACTCGTGATCTCTCATGCTTGAAAATGCTCCATCTCTTATGGTTGGAAAGCTTGCGCTTGAGATGCTCAAACAGCTCATGCTTGGGAGTTTTCAATCTCTCGGTTGTCAATAAGAAATTTTGGAGGGAAGGTTAATATGGGCAAATTTGTGACTTAAGTAAAATTTTGTGATTTTTTATAAGACTAAAAATTTAGTATAAAATTGGAACAAAATCTAAAGTCGAGGGATTTTCATAGGACAAACAAAAGTTTATGGTATAATTGAAACATGACCTAAAATTGAGAGTTTTTTATGAGCTCAAAGGTAAAATTGGGACAAAAGTTAAAGTTGGAGGTTAATAGGGTATCAGGTAACCTAAAATTGCATTTTGTTCAAGTGGTTATATGAATGTTTCATAGGCGTTGAAGCTTTTAGTTTCAGTTCAATTTTTTTTCTCAATTCCGGATCCAGCGGGAGGCTTTCGCCCACTTACTATACAAAAGTGGTCTTAAAAAGCTGGGCTTGAAAGTGGGGGAAACATTGCAAATTCAAAAAAGGTTTGGGCCCTGTAATGTCTCCGAGCCTACTTTCTTGATTCATCTCAATGCCTAATCGAGAACTCGCCATCGAAAACTCATCACTCTGCAATTTCAGTACTTTGTTCTTTTGCTTAGGGTTATAAAAATTTGGTCTTTTAGTTTCTACATTCTTAATCATGTCAGAAGAACATGATGCTTTAAATTCATCTATTTGCTATGGTAGGAAAAAAAGATTTTATATATTGCTAATCCGTTAGCCTTTATTAGCTTTGTGCTTCAATTCAACAGAGGTAATAAGAATACTAGGAGAGGGGAGAGAAATCCATGATTTAACTCGGGTATTTTTGAAATTAACAATTGAACCAATCGGACTGTTTCTCTGGTCAAAACACATTTAATGTGTCTGAACTTTTCCATTTAATACCTTGTATTTTGATTCGGAACTAGAAATTTATACCGAGCATTTTAGAAATTAGGTATTGAGCCGACCAAATTGCTTCCTCTGCCTAAACCGAACTCGATGCTCGTTTCAATAGAGAAAGTTGCATCGAAAGTCAATCCCACACATACAACAAGTAAAAATTCGGTGCTACTACACGAAATTGAAAATATAGGGAAAATTACCAAAAAGTCCCAAACTTATGATATTTTTTATAGTCATTCTAGTCAATTTTGATAAATAAAAAAATTGCAGATTTGGTGATCTAGTTAGCACTGACCGTTCTACTATCCTACTTAGCACAATCATCGTTAATATTGACAATTTTTAAAAATGTAAACTTTTTTTTTCTTCTTTTCTATTTTCTTTGCCTTTTTTTTCTGACTTTTGACTGGAGAGGTTGTTGGGTGACACCCTCGCCCAAACTAGGCAAGGGCTGCAAACCTACAACGCCCCCACCCGCCACAGGCAAAGGTGTCGAGCCTTTGTCCGGATCAAGATGAGGCCCTCGCCCAAAGTAGGCGAGTGTTAGCCGACATCCTCATTGGCTAAAAATTAGAAGAAAAAAAGAATAAAAAATTTATAAAAAAATATAAAAATTGCATATTTTTTTGATAAAACGTTGACCGTGCCACATAATATTATAAGAACAACATTTTCAATTCAAAATTGGCCAAAAGGATTAGATAATTGACAAATTCTCTAAAGGTTTAAGATAAAAGTGATATAATTGAAAGATTTAGAATTAAATTGATATAAGTATAATACGTTTAAAACTTTTTTTTTATAATTTCCCTTGAAACCATTATACCAAAAACCTTTGTAATATTTGATACAGGAGCATTATAGATTCTAGCTTTTGGCTCTTATGTCCAAAGAAAGTCACGCATTTATACATCATCAAAGCAAAGGAAAACTTTCTTCTTCTTAATTAGCTAATTCTTGTAAAGGGTGTAGTGTAACAGTAAATAATAGTATGCTGTGAGTCATAAATTCTTGAAAAAATAGACTCCACATTAATTTATAATTGGGGTTTGTTAGCATAAAAATCTTTCAACCACTAGGAGGGTAATAACATGTTGTGAGCCATAATTATTTGAAAGAGTGGATTTTATAACGATTTCTAATTATATATTATTTATTTTTACGGCAAAAAAAGGCTGTTGATAGTAAATTATGGACAATCAAATAATCATTTCTCTTTATGATTATTTGTTATTTATTTTTTTGGTGATCCAACATATGCTATTATTTTCAGAGTGAATTAAGAATAGTCACGTAAGCAATATTCTTATAGTAAATGAGGACCTGATCCTGCCCGACATCACTAATTACCTCGATGTCCCCACGGCACATCTCCGTTTCTTGGTCTCGGAGAGACTTCATATATCATCGCAAGTTCAGTTCAGTTCTTCCCAACCAGCTGGCCACAAGCACAAGCCAGAGAGCGACGACAATGGAGGACACTATCGTCCTGTACCCGTCGCCGGGGACTGGACACCTCATCCCCATGTTCGAGCTCGGCAAGCTCATCCTGAGCCGATACGGCCATCAATTCGCCATCACCGTCCTCCTCACCACCGGCTCCGCCTACTCCCCGAGCATCCCCTCCTACATCGACTCCATCTCTCGCTCCCACCCTTCCATCTCCTTCCGCCGCCTCCCTCACGTCTCCGTTGACCTAGCCAACCCGCCCCGGCGCGGTGCCGCCGTGGTTTTTGAATTCATCCGCAAGAACTCCGCCCACGTCCTCCAGTCCCTACGGGACATCTCTGCTGCCGCCACTGTGAGGGCGTTCATCATCGACCTCTTCTGCACCTCCGCGCTTCCCATAGCGAGGGAGCTGAACATCCCCACGTACTACTTGCACATCTCTGGTGCGTCGGCTCTTGCCGCGTTCCTTTATTTGCCGAGAATTTTTGAGCGCTCGACTAAGAGCTTCAAGGACCAGGATGGGGTCGTCCTGGAGTTCCCGGGCCTTCCATCCTTGAAGGCCACGGAGATGCCGGAGGCGACACTCGATCAGGACGACCCGGCCTGCGGCGAGATGTGCTACCTCTGTGACTAGCTAAGCAAGGCGGATGGGATACTGGTGAACACATTTGAAAAGCTCGAGCCAAAGGCAGTGGAGCTCATCGCCAGCGACGCGTGCGTGCCAGACGCGCCGACTCCACCGGTGTACTGCGTCGGACCCCTGATTTCAGACGAGTCCTTGTGTACCGGCGACAGCTCTGTCGGCGGCGGGCAGCAGGATTGCCTGTCTTGGCTGGACAAGCAGCCGAGGAAGAGCGTAATCTTCCTGTGCTTCGGAAGCATGGGAACGTTCTCGGCCGAGCAGACCAAGGAAGTGGCGGCTGGGCTGGAAAAGAGCGGTCATCGGTTCCTGTGGGTGGTGAAGAACCCGCCCGGCCATGAGCAGGGCGGCGGCAACGGCGACGTGGATTGGATTTGGAGACGCTCATGCCGGAGGGATTCCTGGAGAGGAGAAAGGAGAGGGGGATGGTGGTCAGGTCATGGGCGCCGCGAGTAGCGGTGCTTCAGAAGGAGGCGGTGGGAGGGTTCGTGACGCACTGCGGGTGGAACTCAGTGCTGGAGGCGGTGGCGGCGAGGGTGGCGCTGGTGGCGTGGCCGCTGCACGCGGAGCAACACATGAACAGGAACTTCCTGGTGCAGGAGATGGGGATGGCGATCGGCGTGGAGCAGCGAGACGGCGACTGGTTCGTGAGGGGGGAAGAGGTGGAGAGGGCGGTGAGGGAGCTGATGGAGTCGGAGCGCGGGAGAGAGCTGAGGGAGAAGAGCTGGGCGATGAGGGAGAAGGCGGCCGAGGCGCTGGGAGACTCCGGATCTTCTACAAAGGCGCTGGCCAAGTTGGCCCAGATATGGAGCGGCCTCCCGAAGCCGAGAAATCCTCATGCGCACTCGCAGGCCAGGATGCGGCGAGCTCAATAGAAGTGAGGGTGGATTCACGCGTCAGCGGCTGGGTTCGAGCTAAATCTCTTTCTATATCGATGTGTGATTCATCTTACATTATCAATCCTCATTTGTATCGAATAAGTTTTAAGTTGCGTGTGTCCGCTTTGGCCATGTATTGGCCAACCTAAGAATAACATGGTCAGAGCGGTTGATGTTTCGTTTACGTTCTTGCTTTCGTTCATGCGTCATTGGGAGGGCAATTTAAGGAGGCGTTTCATAAAGTATTGGGTTCCTGCATCGTGTGCTCGTTCTAAGCATTGTACACAGTTTGCCTTCACGCGGGCGACCATGAGAGATAAAAGGTGGCATGTCGGTAAAAGAACTTGGAGGCATGTATTGTTAAAATACAAGTGTAAGTTGTGTTAGAGAAATCTCATATCGGAAAATTGACGTGGTGTTAAATAGCTAATATGTTCTAATTGGTTCATAATTCATTAACTTAAGTTTTTGAGTGAATATAGGTTCAACTAGATATGTTAACGAATTGAAACTTGGGCTTCTTTTTAGTGATTTCTCTCAGTAAAGATTTCGGATTTCTACCGCGCAATCTCAATAAATAGTATCAAAACTAACAATTGCCAAGTAGATGGGCATTGTGGTAGTTGCGATTTTCAGGTAGGTATCAGATAGCAATGCGAGGTGAGTGTTGTGTTGTAAACGTTCGCACAAAGACGCACGAGGTTCAACTTTGTTCTCATCCCCGACATGCATTTTAATGTCGATGCAGGAGGCTTTAATAGCCTCGGATACAAACAAGTAGATGCCACTATTACTGGCTGGTTGGGCTACATTTACGTTTACCGGCCTTCAGCGAGCCGCATTTAAGGACACGCCTGGTCATGCGTCCTGTCCTCGCGCCGTGGATTTGCCAACGAAATATTGTGGGATCCCGACCCACTCGAGACGTGAAGCCACGTCAACGAGTCGGGGCAGCTGGTCCTTCTGCACAAAAATCACGCATCCTCTCTCTCTCTAAAAAAATTGTTCTCTCTCTCCTCGTTGGTATGCGTCCCACTATACATGCACACATTGATTTCACTCTCTTTTATTAGGTCCTGTTCATTTAGTGGAAAATAGGTCAATTCTGAAAAATATTTTCCTAAAAGTTATTTTTAAGGAAAATAATAATATTTTCTGGTATTCGGTTAAAACCTGAAAATATCTCGAAAAATATTTCTGATATTCAATAAAAAAATTATTTTCTAAAATTTCACCACTTAGTAATGCATTACTTACCGACCTATAAATCTATTAATTATGAACTTATCTTTAAATTTGGGCAAACTTACTTCATATATTTGTTCCCCCATTGTCATCAAATGCTCATCTACTCTAAAAAAAAATGTTCGTATGGATTTTTAAAAAAAGCAAAGCATGTACAGCCCTAATGAGAATCTTTCAGTTGAGTGGCCTATTCTCTCCCTGCGTCTTTTTTTTTTTTTTGTGACCCGGAAACCACCGTACAGCTGGCGGCTGGCGGCGTAAACCCAGGGTGAACTGAGCCACTACCACAGGCCCAGCCGTAGGTGAGTCGCGCAATGGGGACGCGGGGTTTCGAACTCCTTCCCCCCGGTTGGGGGAATAAAATTCTAGCCATCGCAGCCACCGTGGGCGTGGTAAATCCCCCTATGTCTTTTTTTTTTTTGTGACCCGGGAACCACCGTACAGCCGGTAGTTGGCGGCGTAAACTCGGGGCGAACTGAGCCACCATCACAGGCCCAGCCGCGGGTGAGTCATGCAATGGAGACGCAGGGTTTCAAACCCCGGGAGTAAAGTTCTAGCCATCAGTGCTTCCCCCTACGTCTTTTGTGTTTCAATAAACAAAAGAAAAAAGAAAGCAAAATATGTAGAGCCATTTGCTTGAGCAATGTACAACTGCAGGGTAGAGTAAATAAAGAAAATGATAAGCAAGAGTGCAGAGCGCGAGCTTGAGATTGACGAGCTCGAGATTCGCCTAGTACCAGTCGACGACTAGTCAAGAAAGAAGAAGATGGGAAACAAAGAAAAAAATAGAAAAGATAAAGGAAATTAAAAAAAAATCCAATTAAAAAAGAAAAAGAAAATTAAAAATAATTCGAATAAAAAAATAAAAAAAGAAGAAGAAATGGGAGGAGGAAGAGAGGATTTATAGAGGTGTGAGATAAGGGAGATAAAGAGGAAATTGTTTTTCACTTTTTAAAAATGGACAATATTTTCCACTAATTTAGAATATTTTTTTCTTTTATTGAAAATATTTTTTCTAGGGAATTTATTTTTCATGAAACGAACGTCGAAAAATTCGAAAAACGTTTTTTCGAAAATTATTTTTCGTAAAATGAACGGAGAGAGATGGACATATGTAACCGAAAGATGGAAGATTCAAGCCTTCCGTCGTGAAAATATAAGAGAATAGACGAAAATAGCCATTGTGTTGAACTTGATGGATTACAACTAGCAGCGATCATATCACTCAATCGTCAGGACACAAGCACTCATGCAGATCGTGATTTGACTACTGATGGTGATGGGAACTGTAGTAGTACTTTAGCTGGTACGTCCATGATGAGGTACGATTGGAAAGACACTAATGGAGGGGTACGAAGGGAGACGTATAAAAGCCTTCCGAACACAACCGTTGAAATGTTGGCACCAGTTTTCTCTCCATTTTCCATCAAGAAATAAGAAAGCATTTCAATTTCAATTTTTGCAAGAACAATCGACATTTACGCCGTGGAAATCGGGTGTTTTCCTTGTGATTGCATCCAGACCAACGTGAGGTATTGTTGTTCGTGATTCATCCGCAATTCAGTGTTCGTTCCGGGGCTATTTGCTGTTTGCGCATCGGAATCAGGTAAGTCGTCTTCCGCCGACATGAATTCCATCATTGGTATAAGAGCCCGATCGTAGTTTCTGCCTTGTTTTTCATTGAATTTTCTAGTACACCATTTAATATCAAGATTAAGAGTATGATATCTACACTGGTTGGATGTTTATTAATCGAAATTGATATGTGAATCGTCGAAAAATCGAACCAAAGTGAAGAACGGGTTCGAGGTCGCGTTCATCCGTGCGTTTTTGGCCAATTTTCGAAATATTTTTTTGGCCAAAATCAACTTTTGAATATACAGGGTGAAAGAGCTCGTCGAGACGAGTCTGGCGATGGGTCGATCGCCGCCGGAAGACGCTGGACGCGCCCACACGTGCGGCCAGAAGCCGCTGCGCGTGGGCGCCACGCGCCTGAAGCGCTAGTAAAGCCAGCACGTGCGCGACGCGCGCTGGCCGGCGAACCGGCACGCGCCAGTCAGCGAACTAGCGCGTGATGACGTCATCCAACGGTCGGTAACCGTTTGGATGATGTCACGCTCCGACCCGACCCGACCCGACCGACCGTTGACCGGTCAACCGGTCCGGCGGTCGAACCGGTCGAACCGGCCAGGAGCCATTTGGCTCGCTGGCGCGTGCGCCACACGCACTGCGCACTCAGGCGGCGCGTGTAGGCGCGTGCGAGCTCCGATGGGAGCGTGGTTGGCGACGTTTGGTTCATATGAATGTCCTCTACACTATGGTATAATTATTTTATATTTTTGAATTTTATAAATGTATGAAAATGCGTAGGAAACCCTATGTACGCGTATTTTTGGGGTTTAATGCATAGTTTATTCTTTTGTAGCTTGTATTTTCTTGTGTTTTAGAAAATACAGTAGCTAGCTTGTGTGGAAATGATGTCATATATGCTGTGTAGAGCTTGGTTCGATGATATCATGTATATAGTTTGATATACTTGCAATTATCTAGTTACTAGAAAATTCGAACAGTGATAGGAAATCCATTACATGTTGAATTGCGATTATGATTATAGTTGAAGCATGATTGTTGTTTATACGTTGGTTATTATCATGCTATATTTTTTTTTTGTATTAAGGAAAAATGTAGAAATTACATAAGGTCATGTAATTATTTTTCCTAGTGGCAGTTCGTAGGTTGGTAGAATTTGAAAGAGTTCTCACCTAGAACTTAAAATTTGCGCAAATTAAACTAATTAATGATAATAGAACAATTGTACATAGAAGTTGATTGGGAACATGGTGAACTTTTGTTTCTGTGTCTTTTGTTGAATTATCATTAATTTAGTTTATTTTTGCTGCAAATTAAATATGTGTGTTACTCTGGAAAATGTGCTAGTATTGATTCTGCGTTTATTATGTCAATGTGTTATAGTAATTGATTATGCCTTCGGCATCCAAGACCATTGTGGCTGACCTCAATAAGGGTGAGAAGCTGAACGGTAACAATTATGATATTTGGCACCGAAAGGTTCAGTACATTCTTGAGGAGCAAGAGGTTTTGGAAACCCTCAACCACACCATGGATCAACCTGAGCATGGAACTTCAGCTCAACACAGGAGAGATCTGGAAGCTTATCAAGCTTGGAAAAAGAAAAATAGCATTGCTCGCATCACGTTGCTTAGCTGTATGCAAGATGATCTCATGTGTGAGTTTGAGAGTTATGATAAAGCTCAAGCTATGTGGGTTGCCTTGAAAGATAAGTTTGGGGGTACATCTGCCACTAAGCTGAGGAGACTCACTATCAAGTTTGACACATTCCGAAAGCGCCCAAATGTAACGATGAGGCAGCATCTTCGGGAGATGTCAAACATGATCCGTGAGCTGAAGACGGCAGGTCACTCCCTTACTGATGAACAGCAAGTTCAGACTGTTATAAGGTATCTTCCTGACAATTGGGAGCATATGAAGATCAATATGACGCATAATGAGAATATTGTCACTTTTGATGATATTGCGCGTCATTTGGAATTAGAGGATGAGCGCCTAGAGGCTGCGAGATCCTCTACCCATGCTTATATTGCTGAATCGAGTTCGCGCAAGACTTCAGGTTTCAAGCGCAAATGGAATTCTCAATTTAACAACAAAGGGAAGAGGACTGATCAGGCACCTAAGAGGGCTAAGACCTTCCGATGCAAGAAGCGTGGCGGGAAGAATGACAAGGCCAAGATGGAGTGCCACAATTGTGGCAAGCTGGGTCACTTTGCTCGTGAATGCACTGAGCCGAAAAAGGTACCCTATTACTCAATTACTTTGAGTAATGCTTTTGTTTCTAGTACTGTAATGCTTGCTAAAACTCATCCAATGTGGACTGTAGACTCAGGAGCAACAGACCATGTAGCTAGAGACCGAGAAGCATTTGTGGAGTATCGTCGGATACCGCCTAGAAGAAGATGGATATATGTTGGGAATAACTCAAAAGTTGAAGTGAAGGGTATCGGCACATGTAAATTAATCTTACGTGGTGGTCGAAACCTGTTCCTGCATGATGTCCTTTATGCTCCAGATATTCGACGAAACTTGGTCTCTGTAGTTGTTCTTCTTAGCTTAGGTTATGTATTGAATTTCCATGGTGATTGTGTTGACATTATGTATGGAACAGTTTATTATGGTTCAGGTCATGTATCGAATGGTTTTATGGTGTTAGACATTGACTATGATCAGTACAATGTTAATGTTGATGGTTGTTTTTCTTAAATTGCATCTTCTAATAACGTTGAGATTGATGCAAGTACTTGGCATGCTAGATTAGGTCACATTGGATTGCAAAAAATGCAAAGATTAGCTAGAGAAGGCCTTTTAGGGTCACTCACTAATGTTAGTCTATCCGTATGTGAACATTGTCTAGCGGGAAAAGCAACTAGAAAACCATTCGGTAAAGGGACTAGAGCTGAATTTCCATTGCATCTCATACATTCTGACATTTGTGGTCCTTTGAATGTGAGGGCGAGGCATGGAGCCTCATATTTCATCACTTTCATAGATGACTTCACACATTTCGGTTATGTCTTTCTGATCTCCCATAAGTCAGAAGCATTAGACTGCTTTAGATGATATATAGCGATGGTAGAGAATCAATTGAACAAGACAATAAAGGCATTGAGAACCGATCGTGGACGTGAGTATCTATCGGAGCAATTCAAGGCTCTTTGTGATGAAAAGGGAATTGTACGATAATTGACTATTCCTGGTACTCCACAACAAAATGGGGTAGCTGAGAGAAGGAATAGAACCATATTGGAAATGGTTAGGTCTATGATAGCGCAAGCAAATTTACCTATCTCCTATTGGGGAGATGCGTTATTGACTGCTGCCTATATACTTAACCGAGTGCCCTCAAAATCGGTCACTTCCACCCCTTATGAATTATGGACTGGTAGGAAACCAGACTTGAGTAGTCTACGTCCATGGGGATGTGCAGCTTATGTTCATGATTCTTCCCATAAACATTGGCAAATTAGGTCCTAGAGGGAAGAAATGTATCTTTATAAGATATTCCGAACACTCCAAAGGGTACGTGTTCATAGTTGAACAAGCTGATGGAAGTGTGACCGAAATGGAATCACGAGATGTCACGTTCTTAGAGAACGATTTTCCTAATAGAGGTGAGATTGATAAGGATTTCCAATTATATGAGATGGAAGATTCTAATAACACACCCACTAATGTTGTAGAGAGAAATGAAGATTTACCTCAACACATAAGACCTAGTGGGAGTGTTGCATCGCCTGATGAATTGAATTCAAGAGAAATTCAATTGCGTAAAAGTAATCGTAAAAGCATTCCCCGTCGTCGTTTTGAGATTGAAGGGGAAGCATTTATGATTGCTCAAAAGGACGATGCCGAGCCTAAGACTGTTCAAGAGGCTCTCTCATCCTCTGATAAGGAAGAATGGAGAAAAGCTTTGGAAGATGAAATTGAGTCAATGAGGGCAAATCATGTCTGGGACTTGGTTGATCTACCACTCAATCGCAAAACCATTGGAAACAAATAGGTCTTCAAAATTAAGCGTAAGGTGGATGGATCCATTGAAAAGTATAAGGCTCGCCTTGTGGCAAAAGGTTATACTCAACAAGAGGGTATAGACTATGAAGAAACTTTTTCACCAGTTGTAAGGTTTGCCTCAATACGCCTTATTCTAGCCATCGTTGCACATTTGGACCTTGAATTACATCAAATGGATGTAAAGACGGCATTTCTCAATGGAGAATTAGATAAGGAAATCTATATGAAACAACCAATAGGTTTCATAGCTAAAGGTCAAGAGCATAAAATTTGCAAGCTTCATCGCTCAATATATGGTCTTAAGCAATTATCTAGACAGTGGTATCTTCGTTTTCATCAAGCAATAACCATTTTTGGTTTCACGATGATCGAGGAAGATCACTGTGTATATGTCAAGCGGTCCAAAGATAAATTTGTGATTTTATCACTTTATGTGGCCGATATTCTGTTGGCTGGAAATGACAAGGTTTTGGTTATCACCATAAAAGAATGGTTGTCCTCTAATTTTGAAATGAAGGACATAGGAGAAGCTGCTTATATATTAGGAGTTAAGATCGAAAGAGATCGATCAAGGAAACTCCTTACTTTATCACAAAAGTCTTATATTATAAAGATTCTTGAACGTTTTAATATGCAGCACTGTAATCCCATTGATACCCCTGTCATGCAAGGTGAAGGCCTAAGTACTGAGATGTGTCCTAAGACTACAGAAGAAATTAGAGCAATGGAAACTGTTCCTTACGCTAGTGCGGTCGAAAGTTTGATGTATGCCATGATGTGTACTCGACCCGACATATGTTATGCCGTGGGATTGGTGAGCCGATATCAATCAAATCCCGGTCAAGCACATTGGAAAGCAGTGAAGAGGATCTTAAGATACTTGAAGGGCACTATGGACTATCGACTTTGTTATCAAGGGAGTGATTTACGCCTATTAGGCTATTCAGATGCTGATTGGGGTGGAGACCTGGATGAGCGTAAATCGACTTCTGGATATACGTTCTTGCTCAATGGAGGTGCAATTTCTTGGAATTGCAAGAAACAGACATGCACGGCATTGTCTATGATGGAGGCAGAATTTATTGCATGTTTTGCTGCAGTGCAAGAAGCAGTCTGGCTAAAACGTTTCTTGGAAAATTTAGCCACTATCACTGAGGTTCCAAGACCGGTGATAGTTTATTGCGATAGTCAAGCAGCCATTGCCTATGTGAAGGATCCCAAGTATCATGGAAGGACGAAACACATTGACATAAAGAACAACTTCATTAGAAAAATTATAGCGCAGAAAGAAGTGATCCTACAATACATTTCAATCAATAGAATGGTTGCTGATCCATTTACGAAGGCTATTCCTAGAGACATATTCTTGACCCACAGGATGTCACTAGGATTGCGTAGAATGTGATATGTGTTATTGTAGAGGATTATTGGTTTATGTATTTGTGAACATATGTATTGTACTTGTTTGTTTATTAGTGAATTGATATTTTATCAATAAGTACGAATACAGTATGAGACTAGCATTACACACATATATTATTGGAAAGTATGTCAACAGGCAATGATTGGCTCACTCACACGAGCAATCGCCTCAAGTGTTATAGATAGCACGTTGAGATGAGACGTTATGTACAAATAAACGCTGAGGAGCAAGTTTAGTACATAAAATGATATGTCGCCTTGATTAGAGTCAAGATGAGGTCTGTGATTTATTTATAATACGACCGAACATGATAGTCCCATAATCATGTATGCCTGTAAGATGCCAAATGCGAGTACTTAATTGGGCGCTATAGGAAGCGAGCTAATTTAGCACTCGAGCTAAACATAAGTACGTGAGAAGCACGTGACTATGTTTAGGCTAAGATCCGTATAGTGGATATAATTAATAAATGACATACGCTCTTATAGAAAGAGAAGTCCACTATATCATGTAATTCATATTACATGTGCATTGTACGACCGACAATGGAAGGTGAGTAAAATTATCCCTATTTACTCATCGTGTGAGTCCTTGAGGTAATTTATAATTTACCTCATTTTGTGCCCTATGTTACTTCTGACTATGTTCTCGAAGTGAAAGATCAATGTTGCTACTTTAGCATGTTATCGGCGGTCATGAATGGATATGGCCTTATGGGACGTGTCTAGGAAAGCAGTTGTTCTGAAATAGAGAGAGACATGAGTGCGAAGGAAGACTATTGTTGTTTTACATCTATCACATGTATTTACTGGTCAACCAATTATATCGTCCTTATGTGGTTGCGGATATAATTGTAAATACATGGTGTTTTAAGTATAGTCAAGTATAGCTTTTAAGGGATAGGTATACTTGGACTGATGTAACAAAATATGTCTGGGGCACTGTGAGACATCGATTGTTTATTTCTTTTCGGGGTTGTAGCCATTATGTCATCCCTAACAGGTGCATAATTTGAGCTCCCAAGTGCAGGTGTACTCACTGGTCGCACGGCTTATTTGCCAATATGAATTGTTTTGTAAAGTTGATGAATGTTGAATGCCTTATATTCTTAATAGAGCGCTATCAAGCCCATCATGTCCGAGTGGGAGATGTAGTAGTACTTTAGCTGGTACGTCCATGATGAGGTACGATTGGAAAGACACTAATGGAGGGGTGCGAAGGGAGACGTATAAAAGCCTCCCGAACACAACCGTTGAAATGTTGGCAGATCATTTGCACCAGTTTTCTCTCCATTTTCCATCAAGAAATAAGAAAGCATTTCAATTTCAATTTTTGCAAGAACAATCAACATTTACGCCGTGGAAATCGGGTGTTTTCCTTGTGATTGCATCCAGACCAACGTGAGGTATTGTTGTTCGTGATTCATCCGCAATTCAGTGTTCGTTCCGGGGCTATTTGCTGTTTGCGCATCAGAATCAGGTAAGTCGTCTTCCGCCGACATGAATTCCATCAGGAACCCTACCATGATTTGGTCTTTAAAGTCATATTTGTTGGAGTTTTGTTTGTTAAAACAAAAATGAGTGCTTTTCTCTTTGTCCTACATAGAAAAAATGGGAGGGAGTGGGCCAGCTTAAAAGTGTGCAATTTCCTTTGAGTAAATAAAGGAATGATCGGGTGGAGCTAGACCCCACCATACCCGCGTGCGGGTGCGCGATTTTGGCGCGCCCGCGGTTTGATTAGCACTAATCCCTTTTTTTATTTTTTTTATTTTTATTTTTGTTATGTTATTAATTTTAATCAAAGGTTGTTTTTTGCTTTTAAGAATTTTCGGAAATAAAATATAAAAATGAAAATTCGAAATTTATTTATTAATAAAAAAAATTATTTATTTCGAATTTCTTTTGTGTCTTTTCAAGACAACCTTTGGAAAATTACTTATTCGGTTTTACAACTTTTCCCGAAGGGTTACAATTGTTCGTTTTTCGACTTCTTCCAAAGAGTCGCATTTGTTTATCCGAGCGATTTTCTAAAGGACGTGTTTGTTCATTTTTTGGCAATTTTCACGAAGAGTTGCAAGACTATTTAATATATATACTTGTCATTTTTCGGAAGAAAAAGAGTTGTCATTTTCGAGTTTCTTTCTGAAAAACTACAGCCATTTTTAGATTGTTTCCTAGAGAGATCCCTAGAAATACTTAGAATTGGCTTTGTCAGTATTCTCATTTGAGACTTTGTTGTATCCCGGAGGATTTTTGCCGGTGACCATCAAAGACGTTGTGGGGCAAATAAATCCTTAAAGAAAATGATATCACGCCAAAGTCCGAGTTGTCTTACTCGATCCGATTTCATTGTTCAACCCATTTTCGAAGCCATATTTTTCCAACAATATTCCCATATGCTTAAAAAACACCTCATATAGCAGGTTCGAATTTTCAATCTCTTCCACTAAAAATGCATAATCGAATAAAATATTATTCCAATTATAATTAATCCCAATAAAAAGTACACACGATAAGATATGTAGTATTAAAAATTATTGCATCACCGTAAGCATCATAATTAAATTTGAATAAATTATCCTTTCAAAATGAATTTGTTGACTTATCATCTTGATCTCCTTATATAGCATAAAAAAAATTGTATTTTGCATTTGTATGTAAAAATCAGAAGACTTTAACAAACTTCCTCATTTATACGATTTGATCTTTTAGTCTAGAAAAAAAAAATTACAATCACAGGAATGAAACTCATGATTTGGCTCCCTCCCGTTTTGTTTGCCAAGAACTCACGTGCCATAATTCCCTAATACCAGCTCTAGCCATGTTAATTAAAATATAATTATAAGTATCAAAAATCATTCTTTGACATAAAAACTTTGCACAAACCGTGGCTTTAATGGAAAATTATGAGCCAAAGAATAAATCTATCCCAAATGAAAATATTGGAATAAATGTGGCAGTTATGATGCTCATCGAGCCTTACAATTGTTGATTCTTAAAGCTTGCCAAAGTAAAAGGAAAAAGAATGGTAAAAGCTAAAGGCACTTAAGTTTACTTATCTAATATTAATGAGATGGACGGAATCTTCAATTTACTCTTAAAGGATGGCCTAATAAGATGGACGAAATCTTTGTAAAGGATCCTAACCAATCACAGAACTCAACATTCTTTGTAAAGTTATCTTTATTTTTCACTATTTTGCAATTTATATTGCTGGACGTGATTGGCTTTAGTTTTCATATCTTTAGATATCTTGTGATTTACTTTCTTGTCCAACCAGCAACCTTTGTCAATTTATATCGATCTATCCATATTCTTGAAATATATTTCACCAACACTTCAAGTAATGTCCCAATTCTAACGTAATTTTTTTTTTGTCCCATAAAAAATCCCAACTTTAGGTCAAGTCTCAATTATACTCTAAACTGTCTTTTTGTATCATAAAAGACCCTCAATTTTAGTTCCAATACCAATTCTACCCTAAACATTCTTTTGTCTCGTTAAAAAAATGTCAACTTTAGGTCCAAGTTCAATTTCATCCCATATTTTACTTGAGTCCCAATTTTGCTTGAGTCCCAAATTTGCTTTCCATTAACCCTCCATCGAAATCACCCTTAGTGATTTTGCACTCGTGATCTCTCATGCTTGAAAATGCTCCATCTCTTATGGTTGGAAAGCTTGCGCTTGAGATGCTCAAACAGCTCATGCTTGGGAGTTTTTAATCTCTCGGTTGTCAATAAGAAATTTTGGAGGGAAGGTTAATATGGGCAGATTTGTGACTTAAGTAAAATTTTGCGGTTTTTCATAAGACTATAAAAATTTAGTATAAAATTGGAACAAAATCTAAAGTCGAGGGATTTTCATAGGACAAACAAAAGTTTATGGTATAATTGAAACATTACCTAAAATTGAGGGTTTTTTATGAGCTCAAAGGTAAAATTGGGACAAAAGTTAAAGTTGGAGGTTAATAGGGTATCAGGCCACCTAAAATTGCATTTTTGTTCAAGTGGTTATATGAATGTTTTATAGGCGTTGAAGCTTTTAGTTTCAGTTCAATTTTTTTCTCAATTCCGGATCCAGCGGGAGGCTTTGGCCCATTTACTATACAAAAGTGGTCTTAAAAAACTAGGCTTGAAAGTGGGGAAAACGTTGCAAATTCAAAAAAGGTTTGGGCCCTGTAATGTCTCCGAGCCTACTTTCTTGATTCATCTCAATGCCTAATCGAGAACTCGCCATCGAAAACCCATCACTCTGCAATTTCAGTACTTTGTTCTTTTGCTAAGGGTTATAAAAATTTGGTCTTTTAGTTTCTACATTCTTAATCATGTCAGAAGAACGTGATGCTTTAAATTCATCTATTTGCTATGGTAGGAAAAAAAGATTTAAAATATTGCTAATCCGTTAGCCTTTACCAACTTTGTACTTTAATTCAACAGAGGTAATAAGAATAGTAGGAGAGGGGAGAGAAATCCAAGATTTGGCTCAGGTATTCTTGAAATTAACAATTGAACCAATCAGACTGTTTCTCTAGTCGAAACACATTCAATGTGTTTGAACTGTTCCATTTAATACCTTGTATTTTGATTCGGAACTAGAAGTTTATACCGAGCATTTTAGAAATTAGGAATTGAGCCGACCAAATCGCTTCCTCGGTCTAAACCGAACTCGATGCTCGTTTCAATAGAGAAAGCTGCATCGAAAGTCAATCCCACACATACGACAATTAAAAAATTACTAAGGCGATTGTGTTTTTTTATTTTTCAAGTGGGCACGCCTACTTTATATTTTCTTGAGTAGAACATATTCTGAGTATAATACGATGTTAAGCGGGTCCACCAAATTAATTAATTAATTAATTAACTAACTAACTAAACAATTAATTAAGAAAAAAGGGGAGGTGGGAGGATTGATCAATGTGATTAGAATAGAATCATGGAACGCAGCAATGACTCGTTCACATGTCCGCCCGCTTATAAAAAATACTTTCCGGGGCATGTGGGCTTTCTTCGAATGCTTCTCTCCCAACCCAACATCACGCCTTCCCCTCACCCCCATGATCCCCAGCCGCCCCATGGATCCCCCCGCCGCCACTGCCGCCGCCGCCGCCGCCCGCCCGTGTCGCCGACGGCGAGGGCCATGGTAGCCGTCGCCGCGTGGCTCCGCGCGCGCCACCGGAGCGGCCGCTGCCTCCTGCTGGCGCTCTGCTCCCCGGTGCTCGTCCCCCTGCTCTGCGCCACCTTCCCCCTGCTCTGCGCCGCCGAGCTCTGCCTCCGGCTCTGCTGCCGGAAGAGGAGATCCGGGGACGAGGGCTGCGGCGGAGGCGGGGAGGGGGAGGATGAGGAGGAGGAGGAGGAGGCGGCGGAGCGGCTGCGGAGATGCGAAGAGGGGCGCTGCGGCTGCGGCGGCGGCGGCGGCGGCGGCGGCGGGGAGAGCGAGGTGGGGGCGTTGCTCCAGCGGTACTTGGAAGATCAGCTGAGGCTGGTGGGATCTGTGTACGAGTGCGGGGACGACGGCGACGGCGACGGCGACGACAACGACGGGGATGTCGGGTTTCTCGAGAGCTGTCGGAGTCCTCTCCTCGCTTGAGTTTGATTGGTAGATGGGATTTGATTCGGTGGGGATTTTCTTTCTCTTTCTCTTTCATTTTCTTTTCTGGGAATTTCGATTTTGCTCCGTTTGGCCATGGAATTTTTACTTGTGTACATGATGATGAAATTGCTAATCAACAGCGTGGTGATCACCAAAAAAAGCGAGATTGCCCTTTGAACAAGCACCTCTTCCTTGTTCTATTTCGCTCCTCTCCCTAGTCTATCGATTGGATGTGAAATGCAGTGTCCCACCATTCTTGAACTTTTCACTTCGGGTCTCTCTCCTCTTCTCTCTCTCTGTCTGCAAAGTCCAAAGCAAAATTGGCCATTTTCCATTGCGGAATTCTCGCTCTATTCAGTTAGTCACTGCGCATTGCCTAGTTTGGAAATTTTTCACGGTTGGCTCGCGCTTGTTAAGCGAAAGAGGGAGCTGAGATGCAATCCAAACATTAAGAATTCTGTTCTGTACAGATGGTACTTAAAAATTGAGGGACGACCATTGAGATCGAATGCGCGAAAGGATCCTAATGCGATTCGATGCCCGCTTAAATTGGAAATAAGCCAGATGAAGAGGTGAGGAGAATCGTGTAGTAGCATCAGACTTCCTTCTTTAAGAAGTACCCGATTTTAACGATTTGCGTGGAGTTCTTTTTGATGTATTGGGATAAATAGATACAAGATAGTGGTGCGGGAATCCCATGGGATTGTTCGGATGGGTTGGAGGTTTTGTTTTCCTTATTTGGAAAGTCTACGATTTGAATTATCATATATTACATTTTGTGTTGGCTCCGGTCAAAGACATCGACCGATTTGCTTCTTAATTACCAAGTATATACTCAATGACCGGCAAAACACCCATGACACTACTTTTGGGTCTCTATGATCTTTGGTGTTTATAATAGAATTTGTAATTTTGATCATTCAAATTATGGAATTTAGACATAAATGTAAATTAGAGATCCTAAAATTTGAGGATGCAAAGTGAATGTACCTGAAAGCCGAGGAAAATGCCGATTTAGATTGGAGACAAGAAAATGTTGAATTTCGATCAAATCAATTTTGAAGTTTTAAGTGAACCATTTTATACCAACCAAAAAAAAAAAAATTTAATGGATATGTATATATAATTATACTCAACCTCTATCAAAGTTTATTATGATTTATCAACAACCCAAGGCTGCAATTTAATGTGGTAATCTGCCTCCCAAATCACTACTCAAACTGCCTTATCTTTTCTAGAAATTATTTCCAGGCAAAAGAATATATATTCATTAATCTTGTTATCATGGTAGGTAAGGTGGCTTTCGTTTTGTTCTTTTTCATTTAAAATTGATGTCTTGTTGAAAAAATGGCTCTATATTAATTGTAGTAGCTACTGGTTTGAAATAAATTACATAATCGAGAAACTAATCTTAGTCCTAAAGTAAATTATGAGGCTAGATTCGGGAACCAAAACTAACTAAAAAGCTCTTTTTGACTTTTTAGAAAATATGTCTCCAAAAATATTTTAAAAAAAAACTATTGCTAACATTACTTATAAAAATGACAAACGAAAAACGTTTTTATTGTTCATGAAAGTACTTAAACACAAATTGTCGTGATTCATGATGATATTTTTTATTAATTAATTATTTTAAGTAATATATACGATTATCCTTCAAAAAAAATAAATGCCATGTAAATTTAAATTCATCTTGAAAATGGGCCAGCAACACTGAACCCGATAGTACGAAAGAGAGTTGTCGAGATTGACTCTCGGACGATTGAAAAAGTCGTTTGCTCGATTCCGAATCCATCGATGGGCTCCGTCACGGATGTTTATCTCCTTTCCATCTCGATGAATCCCGCGTTCGAGTCGGGCGTGGACGTAAAATCCCGAATCAGGAAAGGATTGAAATGGCCCTGTGAATTCGGGGGGTGTTCCATCCAAGGAGGGAAGCGACGCATTCCTCCTTTTCCTCTTGAATGCAGGCCTGAGCGATTTCCTCGGCAATTCCTTTCTTGGGCAGGCATTGATGCAAAAGCAGACGGAACGTTCGCTTCCCTCAATGTAGACTAGATTCGTGTATTCCAATTCCCCCTACCAATGAACGGCGCCGCCAGCATGCTAATAAAGAACGATAGTCGTTCGGGACCCGGACGAAGACAAGCGGAGCAGTTGCCAAGAAATCAAGAATCCTCTCTGCGGAAGCGACCCATATGGGCCCACCCGGTTCTTCCGGCGCGGGCTCGCCGGAGAGAGAGCGCCCGCTCCTGGGCGGCCGCGACATCGTGGGCGGCGCCGTCGACTCCAAGGGTCGCCCGGCGCGCAGATCCGGCTCCGGCGGGTGGAGATCAGCGTCCTTCATCATCGGTAAGAAGTTTAAAAGAGTCTTGTTGCCCTGATCCGCGTGGAAGGCGTGATTTCGCCACGTGGGTGTCGGTCAAGTTCGAGTCTTTTGATGCCGTGTTGCTGATTGCCAGGCGTGGAGGTTGCCGAGCGATTTGCGTATTATGGGATAGAGGCGAACCTGATCAGCTATTTGACGGGGCCGCTAGGGGAGTCGACGGCGGCGGCGGCGGAGAACGTCAACGCGTGGTCGGGGGCGGCGTCGCTGTTGCCTCTCGTCGGCGCCTTCGTCGCCGATTCTTACCTGGGACGTTACCGAACCATCATCATTGCTTCGTTTCTCTATATTTTGGTTCGTTCCACGCTTACTCATTTCTTGTCGGGATTATCAAATCAAGATTGACGTCTACTGTTAATTTAAAGTCAGTTGAAATTGAAAGAGTGATTAGGTGAATGGAGCTTATATATGGTTGTTTAGATAACTGTGCAATTGACCATTTTTTTTTTGGCAGTAATAACAGTGTTTCTTGAAATTGAAACGAAAACTTCCTATCAACTTTTATGAAAAGCAATTGACTGAACGAAGTTATCTTTATAGAACCTGAGATGATACTGAAATTTAACAAGCAGGCAGGTCCAATTCATTCTGCTGAGAGTATGAACTGCAGAAAAGCAGTACCTTTTTTTTTTTTTTTTTAGCGGGCGTGTGTTTTAAAGAACGGAAGGAAAATGGGAAGTCGCTCAGAAGTTCTTTCTTGACAACTGCATTATGGACACAAACTCTACTAAGAAATGGAAGGAAAAAGGGGGGAAGAGGATTAGGAGACAACTGCATGAACTCAACCGTGTTCAGATACTGCTTGATAGAGAGAGTTCGGTCCCAGTTGAGCACATTGCTGGAAACCTGCTTGAGTTACTGAAACTAGCCTTGCATCACATGTCTTAGTTGCAATCCTTTTTGAGGTGGCTGTTTTTTAAAGAAGATTTAGAACCCCAGATTTCATAAAGTGGCGATGGCCCTTTGTGGTTGATGCTTGCAGATATGTGTTTAATCTTTTATTCTCGGATCTTCTGTCATGTTTAAATGGTAGCGGACTGAGATTGTTATGAAATTTGTGGCAGGGACTTGCTTTGCTGACTCTATCAGCTGTTCTCACTTCTCTTGGCACATCTGAATGCCAAAACACCACCAAGATAACATCCTGTTCATCCTCTAAACTCCATGTCGTCTTGTTTTTCTACTCTCTCTATATGGTGGCAATTGGACAAGCTGGCCATAAACCATGTGTTCAAGCTTTTGGGGCAGATCAGTTTGATGGACGAGACCCAGTGGAGAGCAAAGCTAAAAGCTCCTTCTTCAACTGGTGGTTTTTTTGCTTATGTGCAGGAGTCATGGTGACACTTGTGGTCTTAGTTTACATTCAAGACAACCTCAACTGGAGCCTTGGATTTGGAATTCCCTGTATTATAATGTTAGTCGCTTTGGCCATTTTCTTGATGGGGACGAGGACTTACAGATTCAGCGACCAAAGTAATGGAAGGAGTCCATTCATAAGAATTGGTCATGTTTATGTTGCTGCAGCTAAAAATTGGATGAAGAATGCTCCATCGTTGCCTAATGAAGAGGAAGCTCTAAAATTGCCTCCGGAGAATTACAAGCAATTCAAGTAAGAAATTCATTGATGCCTTTCCTTTTTTTTTTTTTTTTTCTCTTGCCAGTTCTCTGCATATCCTGGTAGCACAAATTGCAGCGTCTTCTAAGCTCAAGGTTCAACGATGTAAATGGTGGCAGGTTCAATGCACAATGTAAATATTAGTCTTAGCAAGCTTGACTGACCAGTTATCCAACTACATTCTGTTTGCACTTTGATAAAGCAGTGACTAAACTAGGAACTAATGCTACATGCAAATATCATTTTATTTCTTTTTCATTACTTGTATTAGCTTCAGGTCACTTGATGCCTACATATTTGAGACTCAAATAGATCTCTCAATCTTGCAGGTTTCTAAACAAAGCTTTGATAATAACAGATGACTCGAAAGAAAACCAAACTAATGTCGACGATGTTGAAGAAGCGAAGTCCATGCTACGGCTTGTTCCAATATGGCTGACAAGTCTGCCAGTTGCCATTGTCTATGCACAAACCTCAACCTTCTTTACGAAGCAAGGAGCCACAATGGACAGAACCATTGTCCCAGGCTTTGAAATACCAGCTGCATCACTCCAAGTGTTTATTGCACTCGCCATTGTCATCACTATCCCGATATATGATCGGGTTTTCGTCCCTTTTGCGAGAAGTTTAACCAACAAACCCTCTGGAATCACAACACTGCAAAGAATAGGGGCTGGGATGTTCTTCTCCATTCTTGCTATGGTCACTGCAGCCCTAGTTGAAACGAAAAGACGGGAAATTGCCCGAGAATACAGGCTGGTGGATATACCCAATGCCACAATTCCGATGAGTGTGTGGTTGTTGGTTCCCCAATACGCACTTTTCGGGCTCGCTGAAGCTTTGACCATGGTTGGTCTGCAAGAGTTCTTCTATGATCAGGTCCCCTCTGAATTAAGGAGCGTTGGGATGTCTCTTTCCCTTGGTGTTATCGGCGTAGGGAGCATTCTAAGCAGCATCCTTATCTCGATCATCGAAGCAGTGACTGGTACTGACAGTTGGTTTTCAAATAATCTTAACAAGGCGCATCTCGATTACTTCTATTGGCTGCTTGCTGGGTTGGGTGCAGTTGGATTAGCCTTATTTTCCTGTTGTGCGATGGGCTACATATATCGGCGGAGGGCAAGCTGATGATCTGTACACAATGATTGAAATCGTACTAGATAGAACAGAATGCTTTTCTCCTCTTTCTTCTTTTCCTCTCAAATTTTCAGCCACCTCAGTGTAGTTTTAATCATACATTATTTTCTTCAGAGCAATGGTTGGTGCGATCCTGAAGAAAAATCATGCGAATATGAAGTCGAGTTGTATTCATAACTTGAGATTCTCTGTTATCTATAAGAGTGGCTTCCTGGCATGAGTTTCGGGAAGTTGTATTAGCAGAACATCAAGCTGGTTCGCCCGAGAAAGTGAGCGAAATGCATGTCGACTGGTGCATCATGTCGGCTCACGCAGGGTCCACCCGATGTCAGGCGGTTTGTCTGAGCCATAGGACTGAATTCGAATGGACCTATCTTTCTACTAGGGAATTGGGGTAGTGAAATCTGCAGAAAAGCTGCACTGGTGCTGTGCATTTGTCTGGAGCTTTCTAATCTGCGAGGAGGACGGCGACGGTGACGACAACGGCGGGGATGTTGGGTTTCTTGAGAGTTGTCGAAGTCCTCTCCTCGCTTGAGTTTGATTGGTAGATGGGATTCGATTCGGTGGGGATTTTCTCTTTCTTTCATTTTATTTTCTGGGTCTTTCGATATTGCTTCGTTTGGCCATGGAATTTTGACTTGTGTACATGATAACGAAATTGCTAATCAACAGCGTGGTAACCACGAAAAAAGCGAGATTGCCCTTTGAACAACCACCTCTTCCTTGTTCTATTTCGCTTCTCTCTTTTCCATTGATTGGATGTCAAATGCAAACTCCACCGTTCTTGAATTTTTTTACTTAGAATCTCTCTGTTCTCCTCTCTCTCTCTCTCTCTCTCTCTCTCTCGCTGTCTGCAAAGTCCAAATCAAAACTGGTCATTTTCCGTTGCGGAATTCTCGCTCTGTTCAGTCAGTCAGTCACTGCGCATTGCCTAGTCTGGAAACTTTTCACGGTTTCTTTCGCGCTCGTTAAGCGAAAGAGGGAGCTGAGATGCAATTCAAACATTACAAATTCTGTTCCGTACCAATAAAATTAGGAGATGGTACTTAAAAATTTAGGGAAGACCATCAAGATCGAATGCGCAAAAGGATCCTAATGCAATATGACACCCGCTTAAATTGGAAATAAGCTAGATGAAGATGTGAGGAGAATCGTGTAGTACTAGGATCAGACTTCCTTAGTTAAGAAGAACCCGGTATTAACAATTTGTGTGGTGTTCTTTTCGATATATTGGGACAAATAGATATAAGATAGCAGTACTAGAATCCTCCAGGATTTGCTTAGATGGGTTAGAGCTTTCGTTTTCCATATTTGAAAAGTCTAGGTTCGAATGGTCATATTTACATTTTGCGCCGGCTCCGATCAAAGCATTAACCAATTTGCTTCTTAATTACCACGTATACACAATGATAGGCAAAACGCCCATGACATTGCTTTTGGGTCTATATGATTTTGTGATGATATGAAAAATGAAGGTTTTGGTGTTTAACATAGAGATGGTACTTTTGATTATTCGAATTATGGATTTTAGGCACGAATTGTAGGTTAGAGATTCTAAATTTTGGGGATGCAAAGTGAATGTGTGTGAAAGTTGAGGAAATTGCCAATTTAGATTGGAGAGACAAAAAAGTCAAACTTTGATGGAATCAACTTCATGATGTTAGTTGACCAAAAAAAAAAATTTGTGATGTTTTAAATAAACTCTTCTAATGAATATGTACATGTAATTATACTCAACCTCTATCAAAGTTTATTATGATTCATCAGCAATGAGATGCGCAATTTATTATATTGATCTGTCTCTCAAATCACTATTCAATAAATTATCCAATCTTTTCTATAAATTATTTCCATGCAAAAGAATACATGTTGATTGATGTTGACATCACCGTAGGTAAGATGGCTTTCATTCTGTTCTCTTCATTTGAAATTTGACGTCTTGTTGAAAAATGGTGCCATAATTTTGTTGTAGTAGCTATTTGTTTTAAAAAAAATTACATAATGGAGGATGCAAAGTGAATGTGCATGAAATTCAAGGAAAATGCCAATTTAGATTGGAGAGAACAAAAAAGTCAAATTTCGATAGAATGAATTTCGTGATGTTAGCCGCCCCAAAAAAATTCGTGATGTTTTAAGTAAACTTTTCTAATGAAAATGTATATACGATTATACTCAACCTCCATCAAAGTTTATTGTGTTCATTAGCAACCAGATGCACAATCTATTGCATTAATGTGCCTCTCAAATCACTATTTAATTAATTGTTTGATCATTTCTAGAAATTATGTCCTCGCAATATATATTCATTGATCTCGACATCATGGTAGGTAAGGTGGCTTCCGTTTTATTCTTGACATTTAAAAATTGACGTGGAAAAATGATTGCAGCATGGTTTGAATACATAATCGAGAAACTAACCTTAGTCCTAAATTAAATTATGAAACTAGAAATGGGAACCAAAATTAATGTAGGCTAGTTTTGAGTTTCTATCAATGTGTTTGTTGGGCAAAAAATAAAGAATTCGGAAAACGATCATTAGTGTCACTCATGAAAATTTTGAACGGAAAATATATCCGCTATCTATAAAAGTGCTTAAATAAAAGTTATCATTGGTAATAAAAAATATCTTTTACTAATTAATTATTTGGAGCGATATGATAAGATTATCTCCGTAGTTATTTTTGGCGAAAACAAAACTGGATTCATCTTGAAAATGGGAGCAGCGCCTGCGAGTGGAAACGCTTTCGCTTGAATCCGAATCAATCGATGGGTTCCGTCGCCTCTGTTGATCTCATTTCCATCTTCATGAATCTTGCGTTCGAGCCGGGCCTGGACGTAAATTCCACTTCTGGAAAGGAATGGCCTGCGAATGGCGTGCCCGTCCAAGGTGGAAAGCGACGCATCCCCTGTTTTTCTTCCTGAATTCAGACCTGTGTGATTTGCACGGCAGTTCCTTTCTCGGGCTGACATTGATGCACGCTCCCCGACGTCGCTCGGTCGCATTCTGAACCTGCAAAAGAAGACAAGCCCGCACTGTAGACTTGTTTACTGTGTTCCCCCATCAACAAACATGACTAGCATGCTAATAAAGAATGATAGTCGTTCGGGACCCGGGCGGAGACGAGCAGAGCAGTTGCCAAGAAATCAAGAATCCTCTCTGCGGAAGCGACCCAGATGGACCCACCCGGTTCTTCCGGCGCGGGCTCACCGGAGAAGGAGCGCCCGCTCCTCGGCGGCGGCGACATCGTGGGCGGCGCCGTCGACTACAAGGGTCGCCCGGCGCGCAGATCCTTCTCCGGCGGGTGGAGATCCGCGTCCTTCATCATCGGTAAAGAGTTTAAAGGAGTCTTGTTGCCCTGATCCGCGTGAAAGGCGCGATTTCGCCACGTGGGTGTCGGTCAAGTTCGAGTCTTTTGATGCCGTGTTGCTGATTGCCAGGCGTGGAGGTTGCCGAGCGATTTGCGTATTATGGGATATCGGCAAACCTGATTAGCTACTTGACGGGGCCACTGGGGGAGTCGACGGCGACGGCGGCGGAGAACGTCAACGCGTGGTCGGGGGCGGCGTCTCTGTTGCCTCTCGTCGGCGCCTTCGTCGCCGATTCTTACCTGGGACGTTACCGAACCATAATCATTGCTTCGCTTCTCTATATTTTGGTTCGTTCCACGTTTACTCAAACCTTATCCTGATCATCAAATCAATATTGACGTCTATTGTCATTTTGGAGTTTGTTGAAATTAAAAGAGCAATTAGGTGAATGTAGCTGAAATATGGTTGTTTATATTACCGTGCAATTAACCCTTTCTCTTTGGCAGTAATAACAGCGTTTCTTGAAATTGAAACGAAAAACATCCGAACAAGTTTCATGAAAAGCAATTGACTGAATGAAATTTTCTTCTTAGAACACGAGAGAATACTATTGGAAGAGTGCTTCAAACTTTACAAGCAGGCAGGCCCAGTTCATTCTGCTGAGACTATGAACTGCAGAAAAGTACCTTTTCTTTTGTGGGCGTGCGTTTTAAAGAATAGAAAGGAAGGAAAAGGGGAAGTCACTCAGAAGTTCTTTCTTGACAACTGCATTAAGGACACAAGCTCCACCTAGAAATGGAAGGAAAGAGTGGAGAAGAGGGTTAGGAGACGACTGCATGAACTCAACTGTGTTCAGATACTGCTTGATAGAGGGAGTTCGGTCCCAGTTGAGCACATTGCTGGAAACCTGCTTGAGTTACGGAAACTAGCCTTGCATCACATGTCTTAGTTGCAATTCTTTTTGAGGTGGCTGATGTTTAAAGAAGATTTAGAACCCCAGATTTCATAAAGTGACGATGGCCCTTTGTAGTCAATGCTTGCAGATACATGTTTAATCTTTTATTCTCGGATCTACTTTCATGTTTAAACGGTAGCGGACTGAGATTGTTATGAAATGTGTGGCAGGGACTTGCTTTGCTGACTCTATCGGCTGTCCTCACTTCTCTTGGCACATTTGAATGCCAAAACACCGCCAAGATAACATCCTGTTCGTCCTCTGAACTCCATGTCATCTTGTTTTTCTTCTCTCTCTATATGGTGGCAATTGGACAAGCCGGCCATAAACCGTGTGTTCAAGCTTTCGGGGCAGATCAGTTTGACGAACTAGACCCAGTGGAGAGCAAAGCTAAAAGCTCCTTCTTCAATTGGTGGTATTTTGGCCTATGTGCAGGAGTCACCGTGACACTTGTGGTCTTAGTTTACATTCAGGACAACCTCAACTGGAGCCTTGGATTTGGAATTCCCTGTATTATAATGGTGGTTGCTTTGGCCATCTTCTTGATGGGGACGAGGACTTACAGATTCAGTGACCAAAGTAATGGAAGGAGCCCATTCATAAGAATTGGTCGTGTTTATGTTGCTGCAGCTAAAAATTGGAGGAAGAATGCTCCATCATTGCCTAATGAAGAGGAAGCTCAAAAATTGCCTCCAGAGAATTACAAGCAATTCAAGTAAGAAATTCATTGATGCCTTTCTTTTCTTTTTTTTTTCCTTGCCGGTTCTCTGCAGATCCTGGTAGCAAAAATTGCAGCGAATTCTAAGCTCAAGGTTCAAAGATTTAAAAAGTGGTAGGTTCAATGAACAATGTTAATATTCATCTTAGAAAGCTCTACTGACCAGTTATCCAACTAAATTGCCTTTGACAAAGCAGTGACTAAACTAGGAAGTAATGCTTCATGCAAATATCTTTTTTTTTTTCATTACTTGTATTAGCTTTAGGTCACTTGATGCCTACATAATCGAGACTCAGTTAGATCTCTCAATCTTGCAGGTTTCTAAACAAAGCTTTGATAATAACAGATGACTCGAAAGAAAACCAAACTAATGTCGACGATGTTGAAGAAGCGAAGTCCATACTATGGCTTGTTCCAATATGGCTGACATGTCTGCTATTTGCCATTGTCTATGCACAAACCTCAACCTTCTTTACGAAGCAAGGAGCCACAATGGACAGAACCATTGTCCCAGGCTTTGAAATACCAGCTGCAACACTCCAAGTATTTATTGCACTCACCATTGTCATCACTATCCCGATATATGATCGGGTTTTCGTCCCTTTTGCGAGAAGTTTAACCAACAAACCCTCTGGAATCACAACACTGCAAAGAATAGGGGCCGGGATGTTCTTCTCCATTCTTGCTATGGTCACTGCAGCCCTAGTTGAAACGAAAAGACTGGAAGTTGCCCGAGAATATGGACTGGTAGATGAACCGAACGCCACGGTCCCGATGAGCGTGTGGTGGTTGGTTCCCCAATATGCACTTTTTGGGTTCGCTGAAGCTTTGACCATGGTTGGTCTGCAAGAGTTCTTCTATGATCAGGTCCCTTCTGAGTTAAGGAGTGTCGGGATGTCTCTTTACCTTAGTGTTTTCGGCATAGGGAGCATTCTAAGCAGCATCCTTATCTTGATCATCGAAGCAGCGACTGGTACTGACGGTTGGTTTTCAAATAATCTTAACAAGGCGCATCTCAATTACTTCTATTGGCTGCTTGCCGGGTTGGTTACAGTTGGATTAGCTTTATTTTCCTGTTGCGCAATGGGCTACATATATCGGCGGAGGGCAACCTGATGATCTGTACACAATGATCGAAATCATACTAGATAGAACAGAATGCTTCTCTCCTCTTTCCTCTTTTCCTTTCGAATTTTCAGTTGCCCCAGTGTAGTTTTATTCGGACGTTATTTTCTTCAGGGCATTGGTCGGTGCGATCCTGAAGAAAAGTCATGCGAATATGAAGTCGAGTTGTATTTATAAGTTGATGATTCTCTATTATTCTATAAGAGTGGCTTCCCGGCATGAGTTTCGGGAAGTTGTATTAGCAGAACGTAGAGCTGTTTCGCCTGAAAACATGAGCCAGATACATGTCGACTGCTGCATCATGTCGGCTCACGCAGGCCCCGCCCGATCACAGGCGGTCTGCCCGAGCTATGGGGCTGAATTCGAATGGACCTATCTTTCTACTAGGGAATTGGGGTTTGTGAAATCTGCAGAAAAGCTGTACTGGTGCTGTGCATTTGTCTGGAGCAAACTACACAGCCCAGTTCAGCATTCCTCACCCTCTCTAATTAGCTCTAATCTAATCTACTCTGATTCAATGAATTGAGAATCGGATGGGAGCATCATTGGGTTTGCTATGAAACTTCAAACAACAAACACAAAAGTCACAACATCATTCAATCCGATCCCTCTTACTTGTTCTCTCCAACTGAAACACCACGCTCTTCTGTGGCCAGCAATGGCTCCCCCGGCGACAGCAGCAAGCGTTGGGGAAGAAAGATGATGGCATTAGCGACGTCACGGGTTGTGCTATCTTTTACATATTCTTTTGAGACATACTTCCATATGAGTAAAGTCACAGGTCGTCGTCGTGTTAGAGCACGCAAGCTTTTCGGAAGACGCCAACGAACAGCGACACCCAAAGATGTCGGGACATGTTCTCAAACGGCAGCAAACGAAAGCCAACCATTGAAAATTCTCTACTTTTATCGGTGGCCAGTCCTCGGCTGCTGTAGCTGACCACAATGGGAACCACGCCCACCTTCCTAGCCGCCGGCTCTGATGACGCCGAGACCCCCCTGCTCCAGGACGCCGTCGACGGCGCCGTCGACTGCGTGGGCCGTCCCGTCGCGAGATCCGCCTCCGGCGGGTGGAGATCCGCCGGTTTCATCATCGGTATAGCTCCGCTTCCTCGTCGCCGTAAACTTCCGCTGGCGACGAACGACGAGTTTCCGATGACCGTACGCTGATCGATATTGCCATTTTTTGGGTTTTTTTTTTTGTTCAGGCGTGGAAGTGGGCGAGAGATTCGCGTACTACGGGATCTCCTCGAACCTGATAACGTACTTGACGGGGCCGCTTGGCCAGTCCACGGCCGCGGCGGCGGCGAACGTGAACGCCTGGTCGGGCACGGCGTCGCTCTCGCCTCTGATCGGGGCTTTCATCGCCGACTCGTTCCTCGGCCGCTACAGGACCATCGTCGTTTCTTCCCTCCTCTACATCTTGGTCAGTTTTCTCTCCTCTTATAGATGGATCCCGTTACTATTTCAATTGCTATTGATGTCTAGCGCAAACCATTACACTGCAAATCGATCACAGAAGGTGTTCTTGATCAGACACTGGCAAAGATCTTTCTCCAGTAGTTTTCCAGCGTCTCTACGTATGGACACTTCGTCGATTCGTTAGGAACGCATGGTAAATAGCAAATGAATTGTACTGAATTTTACTAGACTTACTCCCTCTCTACTAAAGCTCAGCTCTTTTGAGTGATTGGCTTCTAAAAGCTTGAGCATGCCGATGTTGAGGGAAGAGTATTGCATAGACTCACTGAGTCCATGGAGTCTAACCTGATCATAGCTATGTAGAGGTAACTCTCGAATCAGGGTTAACTTCCAAAGGTGTTTGTCTGTAAAGCTCTGATATGGCCATATGCAATAATGGAACACCATAAATTTACTTAATTTATATCTGGGAGGATGACTAGAATGGTAATGTTTGCTCGGTTCGAAATATGTTGCAGGGACTGGGCTTGTTGACTCTCTCAGCCATGCTTCCTTCTCTTGGTACATCTGACTGCCAAAGCAACAGCGCTATTCAAAACTTGCCTTGCTTTCCCCCTCTCTACCAAGTGGTGTTGTTCTTCTTTTCTCTGTATCTGGTGGCGTTTGCACAAGGAGGACACAAGCCTTGTGTGCAGGCATTTGGTGCCGATCAGTTTGATGGGCAAAACCCAGAGGAGTGTAAAGCCAAAAGCTCATTCTTCAACTGGTGGTACTTTTGCATGTGCGGGGGAACATTTGCAACGCTTCTCATCGTGAACTACATACAGGACAACCTTAACTGGGGTCTGGGATTTGGAATACCTTGCGTTTCTATGGGAGCTGCTTTAGTTCTTTTCCTGCTTGGCACCAAAACATACCGCTATAGCATCAAAAGTGATGAGAGAAACCCATTTTCGAGAATCGGTTCGGTGTTTGCTACGGCAGCTAGGAACTGGAAAACTACCACAAAGGCATTAGCTGCTCATGAAGAATCTCGTGGAACCTTGCCTTATGAAGGTTCTGGCCAATTCAAGTAAGAGGATGCTTTTACAAATACTATGAGGCACGGATATTTACTAAACTGAGATTTCCAGCAATATATCCAAAAAGTTTGGTGTTTAATAGAGCCTCATTTCTTTTGGTTATATGATACAATTGGTCCATTAACATAAGAATTTAGAACTATTTGAGTATTGTTTACCTTGAATACCCATCGTGGGCTGTGGTACTTGAGTCTACGTTTTAGAGTAAGATGTGTTCTAGCATTTGTTAATCAGAATCATATTCTAATCCTTAACAACAAATGCTGTTACTATTAAAATATCCTGCATTGCTTCAGTATAAGGTTGTTTGGTTTTCTATATAACCTGATAGCTGAAACTTTTAGTTGGACCTTGCTAAAGTTAAAATGAAATTTTAACTTGAATGACTACTCGTGACGGTCATTTTGATCTGTTCTTAACACTTTTCAAACAATTATCCCACAAAGGATGTCCACAGGAGATTGTGTGACTTAAAAGTCACATTGATGCCATGTACTGTATAGTGATGTACCATGTTTGTGCGTCTTCTCATTGAAAAATACTGTATGTGAAGAACCATAGTGTTTGCTAATAAGGACCTCGACAGGATGAATGCAGTTTCCAAGACAATTGACCTTAGGTGAATGCCATCTAGTTGTCATTTAAATATCTGGAATAGTGGTTGATTCTAGATCAGCGGATTGATAACTAGGAAAAGAACATTGGTCACCTGTTTTGGTGGAAAATGCAGTCTGGCCCCTCAATCAGAAATTTTACCTTTACATGCAAACTACATGCAAACTGTTGTATGGCAACTTGTCATGGTCATTTATAGTGCGAGAACTTCAATTTTGATCCCCAAATCCACCTTTTAAGTGTAAAAAATAACGGCCTTGGTCTACTTACAATTTCCAGCTACTAGCTTCTAGCATTTTGTACCCAAGATATTGGCTTGATAATATTATAACTTTGAACTGAATCAGGTTCCCCTGACATCTCAATATGGATAATCTCTGTGGCAGGTTCCTCGATAAGGCCTTGCTATCACCAGATGGTTCAAAGGGCGACAGTAAGGTTTGCACTGTTGGTGAGGTGGAAGAAGCAAAGTCAGTATTAAGGCTCACTCCAATATGGGCGACAAGCTTGATTTACGCTGTAGTATTTTCCCAGTCCTCAACTTTTTTTACCAAGCAAGGAGTAACTATGGACCGATCCATCACACCTGGATTCGACGTTCCACCTGCATCACTACAGTCCTTCATCAGTCTTTCAGTTGTCCTGTTTATTCCCATATACGACCGCGTGTTCGTCCCTCTGGTGAGGAGTTTTACTCAAAGACCCTCTGGCATCACGATGCTTCAAAGGATAGGGATCGGGATGTTCTTATCTGCTGTTTCCATGGTGGTTGCCGCACTAGTTGAGATAAAAAGGCTCGAAACTGCTCGAGAACATGGGCTGGTCGATATGCCTAATGTGACGGTTCCAATGAGTGTGTGGTGGCTGATCCCTCAGTATGTCTTGTTTGGAATCTCTGATGTGTTCACCATGGTGGGTCTGCAAGAGTTCTTCTATGATCAGGTTCCCAGTGAGTTGAGAAGCGTGGGCCTTTCCTTGTACCTCAGTATTTTCGGTGTTGGCAGCTTTATCAGCAGCTTTCTTGTGTCTGCCATAGCGACAGCAACCGGAGGCGACGGGGGAGATAGCTGGTTCGCTAACAACCTCAATAAAGCGCATCTTGATTACTTTTATTGGCTTCTGGCTGGGCTAAGTGCATTTGAATTGGTCGTCTATCTGTATTTTGCTAGATCTTATATCTACAACAGGTAAAGAACAATATGAGATGCTCCGCTCTCACAGCTGTAATATCAAAGCTTAGTGTGATAATGTACCATCATTTGGGGATGCTTCTGTGAACTTCTGTCCAGATTTGCATCCTGTGGAACACTGGAAACCAGCGAGATGTAAACAAACTCTCAGCTGTCGTAGATTACAAGCAAAATTCGAAAAAATTATATACGCAGTGGTAAATGTTGATGCTAGTTCATGATTTGGTTGGTAAATTTGCTGCATTCACCGAGCGACATAATTATTATCCCCCGACACGTATTGTGTCCGTTAACTCTGCAATGAGCGTTGCAAGTGTTGTAGAATGAGATGTGATTCAACTCGAAGCCAATCCAATGAATCAAGGCGTGCCACAGATTTCTCTACCCATCTCTTCAATTCCCCTCGCAGGCGCCTTTGGTCGAATATTTGGTCATTGATTATAAGGATATATTGTCATGAAACTGGACCTGTACTGGACGCCACGCATCTCTGTCACCTCTATTCTTCAATCTCACAGAGGGAAACATACGCACAGTTCCTGGATGAAGATTAAACTATAGCAAGAAAGCATTAACGAGAACGTTATCATTTCAGAAAACAACCAACGAAATGATAAAATAAGATTTTAGTTGGGAATGTGGCCCCCCGAATTCCACCTACGACTCGAAGATGCTGATTGCTGACAGCCTTTTAGGCCCGCATATCCGCTGTCGCCGGCGACAATTATCTTTGCTTAGCTAAGAGAAAAATCTTATTCAGTTCTTGGTAACGTGTTCGAAGTGGGAACGATCTTTCTAGATCCGAAGTTCACATGAAGGTGTCGTCTCGAACGTCAGGACTTGAGGGTCATGAGTTTCTCCGACCCAAGAAAATGATTACGACAGGCTGTTCCTACGAGCATAATAAAGAAGCTGACTTTCATCTTCTTGGTTGAGTCCGGTCGCCAGCTGGGTCTAGGCGGTTTGTTCTTCTTGACTTCTCTCGATGCAAATCACGATACATCGTAAAAAATTAAGAGTGTTTCTCATCTGAAGCGACTCTTGTAGCCATGCTCACCGTGCTAGGTCGAGGTGGAGTGATATTCGATGCGTGTGGATCGGGGTTGAATGGATGCTCACGGTACATAGAAAGAGAGATGGAAATGAGATGAAAGTTGGGGGCCATCGTGATGATGAAAGAAACTGATTTCGTTTTCGAAGTGTTAACCAAAAGTTCCGAGGTGTCGAGCGTTTTTAGAATATCATTTCTGGATAGAGAGAAAACCCATGATTTTGATCCAAAAGGGACAAAGGGGATGTAATTATCAATCGTTCTCCCTATCGTCGGTCTCCGTGCTCGTATCCTTGAATTACTTAAATAAAAAAAGGAGTGGAAAATATGGCTTTGGCCCTCTTTTCTACTTAGTGTTAGGACCCATGAAAGAACTAATTTTCAGAAACTTTGACTCTATCATGTTAATTACGTTTCGTTTAGGCGAGAGGTCATCGTGCGCTCGCAAATGACGTAAGATTAAGGACGGAAAACTAATTCTCTTTGTTTTGGTCAGTAACCAAACCTTAAAAATAAATCAAAAATTTGGTATGAAGTCCAAAGCGAATTACATATTTAAATCCAAATGGTGTCTATGAACTTTTGGATTATGGTACAGATGTGTTATGATGATGAATCGCGATGTGTCTATAGGCTGTCTTCAGCGAATGCCGATTATCTGCACAAGGTGGCGCCATGCGCCAAATCTTATTATTAATTATTAGTTGTAATGATTAAAACTAATTAGTATTCGGGCATTACTTTTGGGAAAATGGTATTCTAAGAATTTATCATTCTCCTCTTATTCTACTTGTGACGATGATCATCATGCACATTTCCGAAGGCTATTTGAGGAAAAGAAACCAACCCTTTCATTCACAAATAGAAGAAACCCGTCGATTAACTCGATGATTTTATGAGCTAAATATACTTTGCGTTTGGCCTTTTATTTTAATGAATGTACGACCATGGTTACCAGTTTTAGAAGCTTAGAAGTTTGAACTGATATTTTTTTGTAACTTAAATTTAAAAATTTCAACGTTATTGTCCAATATACCATTAACTCGAAATAACTTAATTACATGCTGACATTTAATTTTTCATATCCCCCCACATGGGAAATGGAATATCTTTTATCATCATAGTTACGAACTTTCAAAGTTTAATTATGTTTATCTAAATGCATATTCATCATCTCTGGTCACTTTTCACGGGCATTGATTTTCTCTTAATGAGCTTCAATTGTGATTCTCAACATCGGAAGGGACTATGATGACTCTTTGGAAGAGATGAGAAAGTAATGGACAGAAATCCTCATGACCATCAATTCCTTTCATCATTATAATATAATTCTCACAATATCTTCTTTTCCTTTTGTAACGGGGTAATTAACAAAATAACGTGCACAAATTTCATCACCAAGAGTTGTTTACAAAACACCCCCCCTTTTTTCTTTTCTTTTGGTGAGATCAAAGTTCAAAGTAGAGGGGAGAGAGAGAGAGAGAGAGAGAGAATTCATTTCGACTAAAGACCTAATGTGCCAACGCGTTGATGAAATCAAACATGGACTCCCACCAAAAAGCGAGTAAAGGTGGAGCGAATGATTCGTATAAGTCGCTGAAAAAGTGGAAACTCAAGAAAAGGAGAATAACGGACAGGGATGCATGTCGCGCGAAACTTAAATGGGCCCCACCGAAAAGGGGAGGAAAGGAGGAGAGTCCAAAAGCAGGTCAAAATAAATAAGAAAACATCGGAGTGGGGGCCCAGAAAAAAGCAAAAAAGAAGTCGATAATCTGAGTTGGCTCACCTCCTCCCAACAGTCTGTCCCCCTCGCCTCGCCTCGCTTGCCAACTCCAGTTAGAGTTACAAATACAAACACCTCCCTCCTCTCCCATCTTCATCTTCACCTTCAACCTCTCTCCGCTCTCTCTCTACCCTCTCTCTCTCTCTCTCTCTCTCTCTCTCTCTCTCTCTGAAGCTCCACGGTCATGGCTGAGGACCCTCAGAACCAGCCTCCCACTCCAGAAGCGCCGGCCCAGGCTGAGGAAGTCGTGGTGGGGGTGGTTCCGGACGCGCCGCAAGCCACCGAAACGCTCGCGGCCGGGAAAGAGCCGCCGCCGCCCCCGGAGGCCGCCGGAGAGGACGGGCCGAAGGGTGCGGAGGCGGAGGCGGGGGCGGAAGAGAAGATCGTGAAGGCCTCGAGATTCGCTTCCTTCAAGGAAGAGACCAACGTCGTCGGGGAGCTCCCCGAGGCCCAGAGGAAGGCCCTCGACGAGCTCAAGCGCCTCGTCCGGGAGGCTCTGAGCAAGCGCGAGTTCTCCGCTCAGCCGTCGCAACCGCCTCCTAAGGAAGGAGAGAAGAAGGGAGAAGACAAAGAGGAGGCGAAAGCGTCCGCGGAGGAGCCTCCGAAGCCTGAAGCTGAGGTGGTCGCTGAAGTGCAGCCACCGGCGCCAGCTGAGGAGGCGGAGGTGGTGGTGATCGTCGAGGAGGTGGTGGAGAAAGTGACTACGGTCGAAGAGGATGGCGCCAAGACCGTTGAGGCCATCAAGGAGACGATAGTCGAGGTGTCCACGACTGCCTCCGCTGCAAAAACAGAGGAGGAGGTGGCCACGGCTGCGGCCGTAGAAAGCAAGGAAGAAGCGGAACCTGTGGCGGAGCCAGAGGAGGTGTTCATCTGGGGAGTCCCGCTCCTCGGCAACGACGAGAGGAGCGACGTCATCCTCCTGAAGTTCCTGAGAGCCAGGGACTTCAAGGTGAAGGAGTCCTTCGACATGATCAAGAGCACGGTCCGGTGGCGCAGGGAGTTCGGCGTCGACGCCTTGGTCGAGGAGGACCTCGGGACGGACTACGACAAGGCGGTGTTCATGCACGGGATCGACCGGGAGGGCCACCCGGTGTGCTACAACGTGTATGGCGAGTTTCAGGACAAGGAGATGTACCAGAAAGCCTTCGGGGACGAAGAGAAGAGGAAGAAGTTTCTCAAGTGGAGGATCCAGTTCCTGGAGAGGAGCCTCACGAAGCTCGACATGAGGCCCTGCGGCGTCTCGACGGTGGTCCAGGTGATTGACCTGAAGAACTCGCCAGGGCTTCTCAGGAGGGAGCTGAGGCAGACCACTGGACAGGCCCTCCACATTCTTCAGGACAACTACCCTGAATTCGTGGCCAAACAGGTAAAGAGATGATAATATCATGTAGGTGCGTATGTATATCCGTGAGGTGGAGCCTGATGACTTTATTCTTATACAAGCGCAGGTGTTCATCAATGTTCCGTGGTGGTACCTGGCCTACAACAGGATGATCAGTCCTTTCTTGACGCAGAGGACCAAGAGCAAGTTCGTGTTCGCCAGCCCATCAAGAACTGCCGAGACACTCTTCAAGTAATTATCTTGCTTCTAATTTTCTTGATCCTCACGTGCCGTTTGGTCAACGTGGGCCTCCGAAACACCTCCATAACGATCTGTCAGAAGAATTTCTCAGTCTGAATCTTGATGATGGAAACAGATACATAGCACCAGAACAGGTGCCGGCGCAATACGGCGGGCTAAGCATGGAGGCCGAGCAGGAGTTCACTGCTGCCGAACCTGCGACAGAGGTCACGATCAAGCCGGCAGCCAAGCACACTGTCGAATTCCCTGTTACAGAGGTAGGCTGTTCTTCACGTTAAGTACAAATTCCAGACCCCATCAGTATTATTTCTCCTTCCAAACGACCTGGAGATGATCTAAAGCCGGTTGGTTTGATGTGACGTGTTCTATTCTTGTGTTGTCGACTGTTTTGCTAAACGCAAGTAAGGTGTTGATGTGTAGACGTGCCTGCTGGTCTGGGAGGCTAAAGTGGTGGGGTGCGACGTGAGCTACGGAGCTGAGTTCGTGCCAAGCACCGAGGGCTCCTACACCGTGATTGTGCAGAAGACCAGGAAGATAACCCCGGCAGACGAGCCCATCATCTGCGGCCGCTTCAAGGCCGGAGAGCCGGGCAAGGTGGTGCTCACCGTCGACAATCAGTCCTCCAGGAGGAAGACGCTCCTTTACAGGTCCAAGACCAAGGACTGCTCGGAAGACCAATGCCCCTGTTGATCAGGAACTTTGGAATGCTTGTAGCAATCTTCATTTCTTATCTAATTTTTGGAGTCAGCCTTTCCTCTTTCTCCTTTCCACTTTTGAAATATTTCAATTGTATTCCCGGTTTAAATATTGTTCCAATTTTTGTTCAGTCTGAATTTCAGTAAAATCCAATTGATTGTGAGGACTTATTATTGATTTTTGAGGAATGGTTTAAGACTGTGTATAAACTATAAGCTCTGCCTTGCCCACCTTTTCTCTTTTGACTTTATCAGCTAATAAGTCTCTTCCTTTCGCTCCTTTTCAGCTGCCTTTACTTTCTTCCGTCCTCCGCTTACATTCTGGGGTGGGGACATTCTCGAGCAATTCATTCCATAGTGGATCATGCGAATTGTCGTATTCTAGTGAAACTACATGTACGATGTTCGAAGATCGATTACGTTGGTGCATTTTGAGAGTTGACGGGCACTGCTTTGGGTGATGGATACATACATTAATGAGAATTTCTATGAACTCATATAAGATACGATCGAACCGGTCCCATTCAATTTGGCTTGATAGATCGAGAGAGTATAAATTTCGATCACCAGATGAATTTCAAAAGATAGTAACATAGGAACATATAAGAAGATTGTCTATATGTTACCATTCATTCGGGATGAAGGCACAGATGTTCAATTCTTATACTTTGCTGTGGGTTAACAATGTGAAGAGAAATTCAAAGACATGAAATTTCTTTAGATTGCTTCATTGTAAGTTGGTTTCTGGAGAAAAAAAAAATGCAAGAGACACATATATAGTCCATTTGTTCAAAAGAAAACTGTTTTCAAACAATTATTTTTCAACATTTTGGTGTTTGGATAAAGGAAAACTAATTGATTTTTGAAAAAAAAATTCCATAGACCCAAAATAAGAAGTTTAGGTTAGAAAAAATGACTTTCTTTCATGATAAGAAGGAAATCACTTTTTCTAAACCATCAATTAGATATAAACTAACCATTTTTTTAAAAATTTTTATTGAAAAATATTTTCTTTTACCATGAAATATTAAAAAAAAATAAATCAGATGCACCATATATTTCTATTTATTTTCAATCCACCTATGACAAACACTTTCATGAATCTTTCAAAGCTTTAACGAAGAAGTGCGGTGCAAGAATATGAAAATGACATCTAGTATCTCGCCTATTACAATACAAACTTACTTCCTTGGAAAATTAATTTGGAATTGAAATACAGACTTAAGAAGGCGTATGTTTATAATATTTTGTGCTTCTAAATTGATGCACAAGCAAGAAAATTCGGTTTGGAGATTGAGTTAAAGATATACTAATGTGCTGAAAATTAAGTTAGAAAATCATGGGAAAATTCCAAAAAGGAACCTAAAGTGCCATTATTTTCTCAAATAAAAACTCGAAGTTGACATTGTTTCAAATAAGAACCTACGTGACGTCACTTTTTCAAATAAGGCCCTGAAGTGGATGTTGTTTTAAATGAGAACCTAAAGTGACTATATCAATTTTAAATAAGGACTTGACTTTCGACAACCAATGGTATTTTCGTCATTTGCCATTTTCCCCCTTTTTTTTTTCTTTTTTTCTGGTTCTTCTAGGTGAGGCCGACCCTCACCAGATCGGCCACTAGTAAGGACTAGCGAGGGTTGTCGAGCCCTCACTTGGGCCTCGCTTGCAGCCGATGAGGGCTCGGTGACCTCGCTGGCCGTTGGCAAGGGTGGTCAAGCCCTCGTCTAGGGTAGGCGAGGCCGACCCTTGCTAGATCTAACAAGGGTGGCCTCGCCCTCGGCCGAGGAGGTTGTCTAGCCCTGACCGGTTGCAAGGGAGGCCACCCTTGCCAATCTAGCGAGGGCCGACCTTGCGAATGGCCTTGGGCGAGGGTCGCCTCGCCTGTGGTTGACGTGGGTGGCCCTCGCCCAGCTCTCTATGAGCATCGTCGATGACTGGCCGGCCACCGGCAAAGAGGAAGAAGAAGAACCAGAAAAAATAAATAAATAAATAAAAATAAGGGAAAATGGCAAATAACGATAATACTCTTGACTAGTCGGAAAATTTAATCGATTAGTGATCGGCGAGGTTAGGTCCTTATTTGAAACAACCAAAGCCACTTTGAATTCAAAACAAAAACGGGTTCTTATTTGAGAAAATAATTGCACTTCAGATCTTTTTTGGAAATTTTCCCGAAAACCAATTTGCAAAATATGTAGGCAAATTCTAAATTCAATGTGAAATTGGCTTGCTACATGGTACATTTTGCTGTACCCTTTGACACAATTAAGACAGAGTTACTTCGTAGAATTAGTTCCGAATTCATATTTAGCTCTTCATACGAGTAATTACACCTACATTACAGGCGATTATGTACCCATTTGCAGACATCTACGTCATTCGACATGTTACATTCAGATAGTCATCGATAGTATTCTTCTGGACTATTTTCATCTTCCAATATCCTAATTTTGCAGCAATGGTGATCACGTGCCTTCAAATAGCCATCGACAGCATCCTTCTCAACAATTTTCATCCTCACTTTGCGGCAATCACTGCAAGAATCATGCTCAATGAAAGAGCATCATAATCATCGCGAACCATTTAGTATCGAAAGGAATCGAGATGAATCATGTCATCATGTCGTCCCAGATTAAACCGGCTGATTGACTTTTTGCTCATCCGCGTTCTACAGAAAGAGAAGAGTTGGTGGGAGGAAAGAAAGAAAAGGGTTAGGCAGTAGGCACGATGTTGACGTACTTTCTTCCCCTTGTGGCCCCAACCGGAGGGAGGCATTGTCAACATGAGTTGTCGCCATGGGAAACGAAGTTCACGACAAAGGGGGAGGAACCCCAAGTTCGGTTGGTAATTATACACTCCACCAACTCATTTAATATATAGATTAGATCCAGCGACGACGCCTGCTCTCCTTTTTGCAGGATGGACGTGCAGGGTCAGGATCCGATTTCTGATATCAACCAAGGCCCCCTTCCTTGCGCATGTTAGCGCCTAATAATGATGGTATGCGTGTACAGCTGCGAAGAAGAAAGTTATTTTTTATCAGGACATCACAAAGGGACCGCCGAATTCATGCGCAGGGCCGCCTCATCGCGGCTGTGTAAGGGTCGGCATTCATAAGGCACGGCGAGTTTTCTTCATGCTAGACAAGGGGGTCCGTCTTCCCAAATGAGCGAAGGAGAGATGACCTTTAAAGAGAACGAATGTCGTTGCGGCATAGTTCGTCCATAGGCCTTTATCTTCGAAAAGAAAGAAAGCCATGCCCCATTGCCAACTACTGAAGCACTTTGGAGGCAATTTCAATTCCCGTTGCGCTGCAGATTCTCAAGAATGTGGAAAAGCAGCAAAGCAAGACAGCAAAAAAGCGAGAGGTTGGACAATCATCGGTCCCGAAAAGCAGGCATTTCCCTATCATAAATATGCGACCCCAAAACTCCACCAGAGCACTCTTGTTTCCATATAGTAATCCAAAGGAGTCCACACTCCTTTCCATATTGTAATCTAAAGGAGTTAATCATCTCACTTTAAATAAAATACCGCCAATAAACTTATAATTGTCCACAGTACGAAGAACAAAGACACGAGGGTCAATTCTACAAGAACGTAATTTATGTGATGGATATGGAGTGAATCACGATATAACTGAACGACAAATCAAGACGCATGCCCACATGGTCAAGTAGAAAGGTCACGCCACATCATTACCGCCATGCAGTGAATCCATCATATGAGATACTTTGCCGTGATTCTATATGATAATATTGAACGCCAGTACCGACTCAAATACATCATAAGATCAAAGAAACAGATGAACCAACCCAAGAAAATATCTGGCAGTGAAGACGATGTCAGGACAATGCAGCCTAATCCTGAATGAAAGTCGAACATCACTTGACAGGAACATTAGTTGAACATCACTTGACAGGAACATTAAACGCAACAATCCGGTGCAATGGACAAGAAAACCTTTGTGCATCTCAAAGTGCTGCTAATTATTCAATGCCGGTTTTCTCACTCCAAACATCTCAATCCTCGAGGAAATGCTCATTTACATGTTAATGGGTGACTCCATCCCTGCACTAGAACAAATAAGAGTGATACACCCACATCTCTGCACTTGAACAAATAAGAGTGAATTCACATACACTCCACCACTTATGCATAGGTCATGTGAGCTGAGTTGGTTGGGCCCGCGACGGGTGCCTAGATCTGTTCCATATTACCGACAATAAACAATCACTAACGACATCACAGCTTGTTGTGAGAGAATCTTATCATTACGCTACGAAATCCTGGAAGACACAATTAAAAGCAAGCAAAGTCAACCAACAACAATATGACAGCAACGGAAGACTGGTTCATACCTAACAGATGCACTGCAGCCACATCAAGCAGATGCCATCTAGTCCAAAAGGTGAAAGTGGTAAAAACAGCACTCCATCCAATCAACTTCACGGAACAGATCGAATCACCGAAAGTTGAGGGAGATCAAGAAGGCAGGGGAGATGTGGCATCATTGGAGCCCCGCAAACAAACACAAGTGCACCAAACAAACACAGACTGAAAAGAAGACACTCCAGAAAGAAGGGGGAATGGTAAAAAGTTAAATGCTCAAGTCGGAAGCTTGGAAGGAACCATAAAAGGACTCCATTAAAGCTTGAATACGCAGATCTACAAAGGAAATATACCAAGAAACCTTGCTCATTAAGAAAAAGTTCACATAAACTTAAATGTTCCTCACTAAAAACCAAAGCAAGCATGCCAGTATTTACATGTTCAAAGCATCAGAACCAGCAAGAAAGATGTTAAAACTGCATATAATTCAGTCATCAAGAAAAAGGAGAATGCTTCTTCTCCAAGGTACATAGCAACACGATGGCACGAATAGATCAATGCAACAGCAAATAGAAAGTAGCTCCACAATGAAACAGATTCATCCTGAAGAGCTCCCAGAAAACTCTTGCGAATATAAAACCAAACCGTGCCTCCCAGCAGGAACTATCAATGTAGAGATTATTATATCAAGATTACTCCAACCAACTACAAAGGAGTCACTCTAAAAATGTGGAACTCTGATAAATTAAATTTAACACCAAAATCTGTAAGCGACTCTTTAAAGTTGACCTTCAAAAAATGCATCCACCAGGGCCATATAGGTATGACATATGTCAACTTCAAGCACATTCCATTAATGTACATCACAAGCAAAGCAAATCATATTCGACAGTCAACAGAAAAAAAAAACAATACAGATGCCACACTATACCACTAGTGTCTCCATGGCTACATCTTCCCACCCTCCCTAAAATTCCCACCCTTGCCAAGAGGCGTCCAACATAGCTACTGTAAGCAAGTTGGTACTCCAAATTCAAAATTTTCCAGTTTACGCCTCTCATCACCAGGAGGGGAAAACAAGAAATGACGGCCACGTGAAAAAAAAAAAAGGGTTCAAAAAAGCAAAAACCTAAACCTCAAAATCCACACCACGAATTGATGAATTATTCAAAAAAAAATCAAGATATGACATACAATTTACAAGGATTGACCAACAATCAAACTCTCTCCAGGAGAGGGGACAAATATGAGCACCAGAGACTTCTCACTCCCCGATATACCCGAGAATATATCACGTTTGGCTAACTATGATTGATTTTGTAGGCTCAATCACCCAATAGGTCAATCTTGAACCTGTAGAGAAGCTTCTTCTTCTTTGAGGTTGGGTTATCAACAGTGAGCAACACTTTGCCGAGTTCCGAAACTTTGAAGGTTCCGTGCACCACTGGCTCATCCGCAGGCAACATCTTCTTGGGCTTCTGAATATTGACTGAATATCCACCCGAGTTAGGCACAAACTCGGCACCATAACTGACTTCCCACCCAACAACACGGAGCTCCCAAACAATAACACATTTCTGCAAATGGAAAAATCTCAGTCACTAACACTAGCAGTACAAGCAATCCATCCATTAGTATTCTTATCACATATTTTGCAGAATACAGAAATAGAAAAATAGCATCTACAACAAGCAGAACTCAAGTATAAGATTGAATAAAAATATATGCTTATACCTCATAGATTATGATTTCCACAATTTGTTTGGTCCCCGGCTTCACTGTCATCTCGGTTGCAGGGTCAGAAACAGTAAATTCGGGATCGCAATCACAATAATCTACGCTCAAGCCGCCATACTGCACCGCTACTTGCTCAGGAGAAATGTACCTGCCAATCATACAAGCGCAATGGTTCGATTATAATAAATGCTCCAGGAGGAAACAAATAAAACTTAGTGTGTTCAAACGCGTTTGGATCTACTTACTTGAAAAGCGTCTCCGCAGTTTTGGAGGGGCTTGCGAACACAAACTTGCTCTTGGTCCTTTGGGTCAAGAAAGGGTTGATCATTGCATAAAACGCCAGATACCACCAGGGAACATTGATAAACACCTAACCGAAAACCCCCCATCATAACCCACAAAATTCATCAATTCAAGCAACAGGACAGCTGAACAAAATAGCTCATCAACCATGAAATCAACGTGTAACCGCAATATACCTGCTTGGCCACGAACTCGGGATAGTTGTCCTGAAGCATCTGGAGAGCCTGCTTGGTGGCGATCCGGAGCTCGCGCTTCCCCGGTCCCGGAGAATTCTTGAGATCGCTCACTTGGAAAATGGTGCAAATGCCACCCGGATTGAAATCGAACTTCCGGATGCTCTTCTCCAAGAACTGGACCCTCCACCGCAAGAACTTGGCCCGCTTCTCCTCGTCAGCGAACGTCTTCTGATACAGCTCCTTGTTCTGAAACTCCCCATAGACGTTGTAGCACACGGGATGGCCCTCCCGATCATGGCCGTGCATGAACACGACCTTCTCAAGATCGTCGCCGAGGTCCTCGTCCACGAGGGCGTCGATGCCGAACTGCTTTCGCCAGTGGACCGTGTTCCGCAGCATGACGAACGCGTCCTTGGTCTTGAAGTCACGTGCCCGGAGGAACTTGAGCAGCAGGACGTCGCTCCGCTCGTCCTTGAGCAGCGGGATCCCCCAGATGGAGACTTCTCCAGCGGAGACGGAGGCCTCGCCAGTTTCGGCTTCCTGCTCCGGGGTTTGCTTGGAGACGAAGACGTCGGTGTTGAGGCCTTCCTGGACGAGCTGCTTCAGCTCCTCCAGAGCCTTCCTCTCGGGATCGGAGAGATCGGCGACCTTGTTGCTCTCCTCTTTGAAAGAAGCGAAGGACTGTGGGACCTTCTGCGGCTCGGCCGGTGGCTCGGCCGGCGGCTCCACCTTCTTGCTGGCGTCGACAGAGACAACGACCTCCTCGTGGGCCGGCGGCGATTTCTCCAGCAGCTCGGACTCCACCGCGGTAGTCGTCGTCACCGCAGCGGACGGAGGCGGTGGCACCTCCTCTTGCTCCGTCGGAACGTACTCCCTCGGAGGCTCTGCCAGCGGCGGCTCCGGAGGCAGGAGCTCCTCCGTCCCTTGCGACGGCGGAGGCGGGAGCTCCTCCGTCGCTGGCGGCGGCGCGGCTACATCGGCCATTGCTGGAAGGTACCTTTTTTCTTTTTGAGGGTAATGCTGGCGACGGATGGAGATGGGTATGGCGGAAAATGGTAGTGGAGATTTTGCAAGTGACAAGACTTTCTTTTTGAGGCAAAGCAGGGAGGCGATGATGGTTCCAGACCATACGTTGGGGCGTGTAGTGGGCCTCCGCCTCGACGAGTCGGTTCGGTTCGGTTCGGTTGAGGGCGGCGTTTGCTGCCGACCGAGCAGACGGTGACGGCGACCGGACAGAGAGCTCTCTGGAATCCTATGTTTCGGCGAAACGGTGACGTCGCTTTGTCCGGTTTTGTCGTTTCTTTTCGTTCGGATTGTCAGAAACAACCGACGGAGGAGGAGGAGGGAAAAGTCTCGGCTTTCGTGTCTCGGAACGCACGTGGCTCGCTTGTCCGTCCGTCTCACCGTATGCTGCCGCACATGTCGACCGTTTGAATTTGTGGGCCCCGCTTGTGGGTCCGGCAGGACGCAACGGTCCACGCGCGGCGTTTGGGGGGTGGCCTCATGTGGCGGATGCGGAAGCCTGGCTAGTTGTTTTATGAGATATCTTTCAGTGAAGTCACTAAAAGCTTTGTCGAGGAAGTCGCGATTGAGTCCAAAACTTACAAAAAATGCATCAGTCCTAAAACATGCAGTTGGTTCATTAGTCACAAAAGTTAACACACGATCGAAAGTTAACGGAAATTCTTGACGTGTGTTAACGTCACATTTTAAATGAATTTTTTATTTTTTATATGGCTTTTTAAAATTATTTTTTATTCAAAATCTTTAAAAATTAGATTAAAAACTAAAAAGGAAAAGCTAAATTTATTTAAAAAAACAAAAAAATGTTCCAAAAAAAAAAAAAGGCTGGAGCTTCCATCGCGCCTTGGGCGGGTGGCCGGCGCTCGCCCTTGCGGGCCTCGCGGCCCTCACGGGGCCGACGACCATCGCCGCCACAGGCGAGGCCTCGCGGCCCTCGCTTTCGGCAATGCTCGCCCAGATCTGGGCGCCGAGCAACCGAACCTCATGGTCCTCCTCCTCCTCGGCCTCGCCATTCTCGTCGGCGTCTTCGTCGGCGGCGGGGGCGGCGTCGTCCTCGTCGATAGAGCTAGCGGAGCGAGCGACGGCCTCGAGCTCCTCCTCGTCCTCCTCGTTGACCAGCTCGTCGAGCTGCGGCTGCTCCTCCCCCTCGGACCTGTCCGACAGGGCCTCCCGACGCCGCGCCCGGATGCGGGCGAGCATCGCCGATCCCAGGCGAAGGCCGGCGACGAAAGCTCCGACCTTTTTTTTTTTTTTTTTGAAAAGTTTTGTTTTTTTAAATAAATTTAGCTTTTCCTTTTTAGTTTTTAATTTAATTTTTAAAGATTTTGAATAAAAAAAAATTAAAAAAGCCATATAAAAAATAAAAAATTCATTTAAAATGTGACGTCACACCACGTTAAGCATTTCCGTTAACTTTCGACGGTGTTAACTTTGTGACTAATCAACCAACTCGATGCTTTTGACTTGATTACGACTTTTGTAAGTTTTTGGATTCAATCGCACTTCCTCGAGTTTTTGGACTACAATAACATATCCCTTGTTATATCGACTCGACTGCCGCGGCGCCGTACGCGTGACGGTGGCAATCGAGGTAAATTTGGATACTACGGGGGGGGCCCGAATGGAAATTAAGAGAACCGAAGGGGAGAAAGGATAGACATGGAGGTCTAAACTAGTGGGCCAGGCCGTAAAGGGCCCAATCACTGTGGGCTTGGCAGAGGCCCAAAGAGCAGCGGTTCGGGCAAGCCCTAGAGCACGCGAGAGAATCTCGAAGGAGAAGGAGAAGAGGAAGGAGATTGCGGAAGGTAGTGATATAGGAATCGGAGGAGGACGAAGGACGAAGGACGAAGAGAAGAAGAAGATTGCGATTGCGACTGCGACTGCGATTGGCTTTCTCCAGCGGTTCGCCGAATCCGTTTCGCGATTGGTGTAGCGGGGGAGGAAGGAGAGGGCAACGACAGCTATGATGGCGGAGGACAAGAAGGAGATCGTGCCGGGGAAGTACGACGTGGACGCCAAGTGGGACGCGTGCGTCGATCTCACCGTCCGGAGGTCCTTCTACTCTGCCTTGGCCGGCGCCTTCGGCGGCCTCCTCCTCTTCAGTACGTGCCCCCCCCCCCCCCTTCCCTCCCTCTCCGTTTCTTGCGTTTCGCGTCGTTCCGGACACCTGGAGTGACCGATTCATCTTGTCCGCGCGAGACAAGATAGATTCGTATGAGTGCGTATGTGCGTGTGTCGTTGTGAATGTGTCTGCCATTACCGTGTCTTTCCCCCGGCGCGTTACGAGCATTCTCGAATTTGTTCGCATTTCTGTCAGCGGTTGCTTTGTGGTGAACTGGAGTTATTTTGGATCGATCAGGGTCGAAATGTTTCTTCATTGATTGACTTTGGGTTCTTCATCGCCCGAGTTAGGATGGTTTTATTGTTTCGGCGGCATTTTCACGAAGTAAATTTGTATTTCCTTGGATAACAAATGGTCACTGTTGAATGGAGCGAACTCTGTGTTAGCATGTGCATGGGTGCTTATGCCCTCTAGAGCTCACTGTGTTTTGTCGTGACAGGGAGCCCCGCGGCTAGATGGTCGTCTCTAGCTTTTGGTGCTGGTTTGGGCATTGGGTCTGCTTACACAGAGTGTTCTCAGAAATTCAATGGGTTTCCTACAAAGCCACCTCCCAAGGCATCTGATGTTCCTGCTCATGAGACAGTAGTGGAGTCCCCTCCTCAGGTATCATTCTTCAAATTTCAACTCCATAGCAATTTGTTCTTTTAAAATTTACTCTTTAACATTACACAAATTGCTTTTGTTTGCTTTTCTTTTCGTGTGCGTGACAGTTAACTGTTGTTTTGATCAGCTTATTCTGTGCTATTGTTGGGATATATTAGTAGGGGATGGAATCAGGGAATGTAATATAAAATAGTCAGTTTCATTCTTTTGTGGAATGCCTTACATTTCAGGATCGATAGCAAAGAGCAAACATAACACTACCATAGCAAGGGTTTTCTTACTTTCTTGCTTTCCAACATGCACTCATGCATATGTAGGCAGAGTGCTAGTATGTATGACATTCATGACTGACTTTTCGTTCAGAACTTTCTGGGCATTCCATGTAGCTAATAAGCAACAAGCCCAATGTAAGTTGTAGGACACAAACTCCTAAGTGCTTAGCATTTGAAAATGGTCCTGATGGACGCAGCAAGGTGTTGGCCCAAAAAATTTAAACATTTAAGTTTATTTATCTTGTTCTAATTTTGGAAGATCGAATGCCGTACTTATGCTATATCGTATGGATGTCTAACTGGTTGAATTGTCAATTTTTGATTGTTATGAACTATTTCGAATAGGCATTACAACTCACTTAAATTTGTGTGGTTAGAATTATTTATTAATTAAGTGAGGGGTTCAACACTAGGCAATACTTATATGAGAGAATGGAGATTAGCAACAAAGGGTCATTAAGTGATTTTGTAATGGTAGGAGGCGTGGAATGGAGTTAATTGTAGAGCCTGCATTCGGGGAAGTGGATCTTTGGAGTCCCTATTAGATCTGCTTTAAGCTATCTAGTGAAGTACACTTAGCTTAGATAACTGCCAGAAGAGGATGGCTTGGTGAAAGATGTTTATGGTGCAAAGGCAGAGCTGAAATGTGAATTATTTCATCTATCACTGTTCTTTGATAAGTCATACCAGAGTGTGATGCTTAAGCTAATGGGTGTCCCCCAGTTAACGTAGCCAACAGTTGTGGAAGAGCCGAGGGCTGAAATCGTACTTGTTGTTGTGAGGAAATGGGAACATGAATTAGTTCTCTGTCTTTCTGTTCTCGGTTTATTCAGAAAGAAAGATACATGGAGTCTTTTGAGTGAGAAGAGTCTTTTCTTTCCATATGGCTTGTTTGATCGTGTAATATAATTTGTCCAAAGGGTTCTAGAACTTAATGGTATATTTTGTGTTAGTTTTTCTTATGTGTGGGTAGTAATCACCCCTTGTTGCGTAGCTTACAAACAGAGCATATATGTATAAAGATTGTCATGTTCTTTTACCATATATCTGCTTTTGATGTTGTGTTTTGTTTGGCTTATAGTACTTGGTCAACAAGAGCATAGCTTAGAGATTAAAATATGAAAGAGGATGTTGATGCAATGCCTATCAAGCATAAGTTTGAGTTAGCAGTAAGCACTAAGAAAGCATCATTGATATTTTGTTGGATGTGTACATGAGATGCTATAGATTGGTGGGATTAATGTGCCTTACTTTGTGTGTCTGAATTGCTGGCAGATGTCCAAATCTTATCCTATTACTGCTAAGTATTAATAGCCTGATATGTGTCATACAGAATTGCGATGAGATTTTATGATTCTTGGGTAGTATAGAATTGCCGCTTAATGTACAAAATTTTGTCTTCCTAACATGCTTTTAATGTGGCTGTCTGGGCCGCCCACCTGTGAAATTTGATGCCTGTGGAATGACTGACTTTAACTCATAAATAGGTACCTCCACTTCCATAGATGATTGGTCAATCTCTTTTTTCGTTTGTTAGGATCAACCCTATAAGATAATGTTCTCCTGTCTCCCATACACATAGCTGGGTTTGTCAACTTACACGATGCAAAGTTCATCTCGGTTATCTTTTGCGGATGATCAGTATCAAATATGCTTCATGTCAATAAGAATTTTTTTGATGACTTTTTCATTTCGTCTCGAATGATGACTTGCTGAGCAGGACCATAATAGATGAATAAACCTTATTATCCTTTTTGAGATTGTCGCAAAAAAGTTGGTACCCATGCGTATGCTCTGAAAGCTGACTGTCTGTGCTGGTTGATATTCTTGATCAGTGAGATGAAATTTTCTAACTTTCTTCATTTTGTTTTCCTCTGTGTTCCATGTTATACTTTGGGTAATAATCAGTCGTACCTGTTCTATCTTATTTGCCCACGAATGCTACCAAGAATGGATGAATCAGTTGTTTGTGTATATCAGGGCTTTTCTCGTGAATTTTGTACCACGGATTTATATCAATGCATGTTTTTCCTTTCTACCCTGCTATAAAATCGTAGCTTCCAGGTCTTTTGAAGTTCCCTCCCATTATAGTCGATGACTGTTATATGAAGTTGTTCTTGACATCTATAGTCTTTTTAATCACGTGTGCATGCTTGTAGATAATTCAATTATAGTGGTGTTCTTCATTTTGTTGTTCCATTTCTCAAGCTACTTTATATTCTTTTTTTGCAGTCTAGGAAGAATAAGCTAGACTGGGCATTGTCTAGGTGATCAATAGGACTTGGGAATTAAAAGTAGGGGTGTATCAGAACATCTGAAAACTAGTAATCTTGACCAATCAATTTTGATTTACTGAATCCAGACCTAGATTGAAGCAAAAAATGAGTTCATCAATATTAAACAATTAATCAGAATTGCTGGTTAAAATTGACCGGTTTGGTTTCTGTTTGGAAGAAAAACGAGGCCAGCTTATTCATATCGGTTTTGATTCCATTTTTTCCTGGATTGGACTCCACTATGAAGCCAGAACTTTATCTGTGTCTATTTTCTTTGTATAAAGATAATTCTAGCTACAAACTCATTTGGCCTTCAAGTGAAAAGAAGGCTCATGAAAAAGGAGATATCCTTTTATATTGGACTCTGTATTCATATACTAAGTTGATTTCAAATTGGGCAAGTGAGAACATCTTATCAATGGCGTTGTCAAACTGTATTATATTAGTTTAATCTGAATGTTGAAGTTTATTGTTTTGTCTGTTGACTGAGTGTTCTTGTTTCAAATCTTCTATAGGAAAGGCAAGACTGAGGACATCTACAACCTTGAATACATTTGATCGTCTGAACGGAGTTTTCTCAAATTGAGATTGTTGTTGGCCTTTTTTCCCCTGCAAGGGCTTTCACTATCTGCTACTAGCACGGTCTCCATTATAAAAGCTGTTGCAAAGTTTATGATATGATTGTGTACCTGTCATTTTCACCCAGAAACTAAAATAATGGCTTTACATCATGTTGTGGATTTTGCATCCTTTCCCTCTCTGATATGTTTAAGACAAGGGCGTTCCCCTTCCAATGTTTTGAGCACCTCTCAGTAGTCCTGTTTTTTGGAAATTAGGACTTAAGTTGCTGTGAGCAAGTAGTAGGTCCTCCCACGAGTAGTAGTATATCATCATTTACTTAAGGATAGAGTAAATCTACATGAGGAATTCCATAGATTGATCCATCCTGAATGTTACATTGAGCACCGAGTGGCGAAGGAGATTGATGGCCCTTGCCAACCCCCTGGGTCGGTCGCTGCATATCATCCTATCAACCTCAGATCGTCTACCACAATAACGAGCAAAGAAGGAAGCAAGAAGAAATCTGCACACTCCTAAGATAAGTTTCCCGCGACTAACTCATCATGCAACCAGCTCCTCATGACAAGAAATGCCTGTTCGGCATCTTCGTCTTCGTCCGGAGAATTGGGCCGGTGAGCAAATCCATGACCTCTTCCTTCGAAAATCACTACCCTTGATCCTCTACCAATACTTTTCTCAAGATCCCTTAACAAGTTCACTGGACAAAGTAGATCCTTATCCCCTGAAATAAACAAGACCGGCACATTTATTTCGCAAGCCACAGATCTGTCGATCCTTGTACCGTAGAAGGAGACTCCAGCACCAAAATTGTTGGACTGGTCTTTGGCCAGAACGTCTATTACTCGGCCACCGCCAAAACAGAATCCGATAACACCAAGCTTCTTGGAGATCCCTGCGGATAGAAGTTCATCAACCAGCCAATCTTTCGCCGTTACGATGTCCTTGGTGACCCTATCTGGTTGTTGTCTAGCATACCATTGCTCAAAGAGGTTCTTTGGCCTGTCTTTTGTCCACGGATCTCCACGAAATAAGTCTGGAGCCAGAACACTGCGATAAACCCCCAAAGTTCACGTCAGTTTGGAGGTTGAGATAAGGACTAACAAAAGAAGATCAATGAGAGAATGAAAAGCTTCAGGCGATAAACACTAGGTTTCATCTGTGGGAAAATCACAATGCAAGCTGTTATTTTCAGGTCAAGTTACACCCATTTAAGAAAGGTTCTTCTAGTTAGATCATATAAGTAATATTCTCAATAGCAACAAGAAGGCAAGTCGACGTACTTGTAACCATTACAAGCAACTCGATACGCAAACTCCCTCGTGGAGGAATCTTCAAATCCATATATATCGGATAAGAGCAGTATCCCAGTACCATTGTTGTTCTTCACTGCCTTGAAAAGGTAAGCGCGGATGGTATCGTCACCCTCCCCTATCGACAGTTCTGTCCCATTGACCAACTCACACGCCTCATCATTTTCACTTTCGAGTCCCACTAGGCTGCTGTAGCTCTTGTTTGAGATACTTTGTACTTCTGATTTCCATGCATTCAACTTGGAAGCAATCTGAACACACACTGAAGCTTCAGAGTTAAGAAATCACCACCATACAAAATGGACAGCAAACACACAGCTTAATAAATTGTAGTAGAGCTTCCTACCGCTTGCCAGGGATAAAGTCACTGGCACGATTCAAATGCAAGCAATAATGCAGGTGAAGCTGCAGCAATTGTGACTGAAATAGATGAGTAAATTAAGGAATGTCTTGCATACTCTCTCAGTTGATAAGTATGCAGTTCCCTCTGTTAACAAGTATCTTGACGCGAGAAGTTTTTACTGTTCTGAGATTTAAAAGGCCCATAGATAAGTTCAAGGTTTCCTAAGAAAACTTAAACCTGTAAATTACAGAAGATGCTACTAAGAAACTTGCGTAAAAAACACAGAAAATCAATCTCCAATGAGAACAGGTTTTTATTTTACTGTTATTTTTATTATTAATTCTTATATCTATGATAGCTAGTACTCCGGTGATAAACATTTGATGCAACATCCATCAGTGCTGTCCACCATTAAAAATTCTCAAACATCTCATTGCACAGATAAAACAAACTTTGGTTTCAGCAAGAATTGAGGTGAGCAGCTGAGCACAAAACTCGGCAAAGAAAATACTTTTGAAGGTCTAGTATAATCTACGGCGAGACTGAAAATAAATTACACCTTCCTCGTGATAGTCTCAAGGAATGCTGCTGCGATGGCTTGATTCTAAGGCATGAGAAATTGAACATATATATCTTTACAGGTCAAGTCATTATCTCATAGCTAAGCCAGTCCTCAAAGGAAATATTGGTGCTCCAGTTGGCATTTGATCCAGTAAGCATATGTATGAACATCTGGTTGCCCCCTTCAGCACCTGTGGTTATATCCTCCCCAGTAAAAGCTAAAAAGCATGCGGCCATGCAAGTGTGATAGTAAATTCAAATGAAGTACACAAGCAAAATAGGATGCAGTGTGGATCACTGATGACGACATAAATGATCTGAAGTTCATGTAGGTGGAATCATCCAGTGCCAAGCATGACATAAATGCTGAGCAACAAGACAACTTTTGAATCATGCAGTTCATTGGAATCCTGCAAATCCTATCTCTTCCTAGCTTAAAGATCACCTCCTCCATGTCTGTGTTTCAGTGACCAAAATGGAGGGGCAGAGCCAGAAAGTCTTTTTACTATCGAAAGTAGGTTTATTCACTATATGTAGAATGCCCTAACACGTTGAATTACAAGAAGATTGGTGTCCTGCTTCTGGAAAAGGTATATAGTTCATTGAAAACTCTCCAGAGAAACATACTTCTATCCTCTGAATATCAAGTCTGCTTTTCCCAGTTTTTCAACCAGTAAGGAACAGTCACATCCCGAATATATCCAAAGTAGCGCTCACCTCTGATGCTTTGTTTAGGTTCTGAAATAATATCCCCTTTGAAGACAATAATCTCATTAATGAAGATCAGTTTCACCTAAAGTTTGTAATAAAAATGACGACCACTCGTGCTTCCAGATACGCCTTTTATACACGACAACCATATAAATAATTAGATTGGATTGAGCTCTCCCTTCCGCGAGCCTCTTTCCATCAACGAATGCTCAAGTTTCAGCATTTGTCATGTTATATAAGTTCAAGTAAAAGTGTCTCCAGCCTCGTGAACATAAAGGGTCTTATCAAACTCCCCACATCTAGAACAATAATAACTCACAGTGGCGAATCATTTGGCGGCAGTTTACGGCCGAATTGTTTCCATACCAACTACAAACTGAAGGAACACGATAAAGGGTTCTCGAAAAAAAGGGAAAAAGAAGCCGAGGGACAGAAGTAAAACTAAAGGAACAGCGACTTTAGAAACAGCGGTGGAGCGGCTGAACTTACAGGAGGGAGAAGAGGAGAGGCTTTGTTGAAGGGTCGAAACCGAAACGAGGGGCTCTGCAGGCAGAAGACGAGGTTCTTGTTGGAACTGACGGCGCTGACTGAGGCGTGGAAGTGAGGGGCGTTCCCTGAGGAAGCCATCTCTCTCTCTCTATCTCTCTCTCTCTCTCTCTGTGCGAGAAGCGCTGATGGCCAAAGCTTTCGAACTGAATCGAACCGGAGATTACTTTGAATATCTTGCCGTGGGCCCTCACTAGAAACGATCGCCGGTAATGAGAAAATATCCCAACATCCCGGTGTCCCGCCACCACCTCTACTCTCTTCTCGTGGCTTTTTTCTTGTCATGTTTTCTTTTTCTTTTTTTATGTAAATACGCTAAAAGTCCTAAAATTGAAAAGTACAATTAAATCCTAAAAATTAAAAAAAGTGCAATTAATGGAAGAATTTTGAAACTTATTGAAATGCAAAAAACTTTGAAACTTTCAAAAAGTGCAATTAATAGAAGAATTTGATTAGATTAATTTGATAAGTTTTAGAATTTAATTGCACTTTGAAAATTTTTAAAACTTAATTCGACACTTTCTTAACAAGTTTTAAATTTTGATTGCACTTCTTAAAATTTTTAGGGTTTAATTGCACTTTTATAACAAGTTTTGAGACTTCTAATATATTTTTTCTTTTTGTTGGTATTTTCCTGTCATTTTTAGTCACTCTTTTCTCTAAAAATTGAAAACACTTTTAGGTCAAATCATCATCAATTGTTCTATCCGATGTATTGATACGTTAGCAATTTTTTAAAAAAATTAGCTGAAAAAATCATATTATAATTTTGTACAAAAATTTAGGATAAATTTATGACTAAATTGACACATGTATAATACGTCTAAGACTCATTGGATAATTTTCTTATGTTGTTGCAAATAGTAAGGAAATCAAACCCGATAAGGAGGTCAAGGAAGCAATATATGGAAATCAAAAGGGACATTTTGTAAGCTATAGTAATAAAATGTAACTAACTTTAGAGTCAGATATAACCCCATTGGCCTTTTTCAATGTAGCAGTCTGCTTTGTGTCTTTACTTGACTGATTGTGATTTGTACCAAATATTAGAGTCTAATGGTCAAAGAGTGAGAGTTATGGTTCCTACAAATCTGTACTTTCAAAACGAGCTTTCAGAGAAACAGCTATACAAATCGAGAGGTAGTACAACTTTTAAATTCCTTTCAATTTGTATTAAGTCCAGAAAAAGCTTGATTAGAGAAAATTCTATAAGTGGCTAACAATGTCATGATATAAATTAAAGAGAATGATGTATAAAATCTTGTAAGAAAAGTGCTAAATAAGAAGAGTTTGGGAAAATGCTAGAATTTCTAATTATTGCTAATTTGCAGCATTAAAACTCATCAAAACGACCAACATCTTGCAAAATAAAAGTCCATGTGAGAACACTAATAAAGAAAACTCAGTAATAAAACATACTACCATAGGTATAGATGTACTTAACCGAACATTAAGCTGCAAATTTGAAGCTTACTCAGTAAAGCATACGCTGCACTTTTTATCTTTGCAACTCTGATAAAGTTATGTTCATGTCTGCATTTCAGCTCACCTTTCCTCAAAATTTTGAAATCCACCGTGACTTGTGAGTCAAAACTCAACACGGCCAACTCTAACATGCTCCGTTGGGTCAATCTTCCACTATGCAAACATGCTAATAGCAACAGTTTGGAGAAAATAATCAACAATAACACGAGTGGCAAGGTGGTACGCTATCCTGGAATCCCGAATCCTTCCCTATCTCGCAACATCAAAGTGTTACAAACTCTTTTCATCTTGTTAATTAGGTCGAAACTATAAAGCATGAAAAGGGTTGGCCATTCCGCCTCTGCCGGAAGTTCACTATGAGTGAATTCGTGAAAGTTGGTCGAACCATGTCTGGCTTTTGGACTGCCAAGCATCGTGTTGTGTCATATGAACACAAGCACTTTATCATTCCATAGGGATGCTGATGTCAAAATATAAATAGCTCTCAACATCAATTTATCGCTGCTCTCCTCTATTAGGACACCAAGAAGGGCCTGTTGAAAGGTATTTAACTTTCTACATCTCGAGAGACTGGATAGCAAGCTTCGCTGCAACAATTGAAATGTTCTCTTTCACCAACACTAGTGAGTCTTCTAGCCTCTCAAGTGTTTCTTTAATGTCCATTGCTCTTAACTTCTCCCGTTGCAGCTTGAGCAGCTCTGATTCAGTGGATCCTGCCAGAAGTGACAAACCCCGTTATTTTTACTATGCGCCACTTGCATGCACATTAGGTGATTATTCTCTACTATTCTAAGTACAACTTGATAAAACAATCAAATACTCCAAATATAAAGCAAATACGATAACAACAATCTCTCTGCAATACTTGAACTGTATCTGCAACTTCTGTTTCCAAAAGAAACACTACTTAATCCTTCAAGAAAAGGGAGGAATTCCCTGCATGAGTGTGGTTTGGATAAACTTTTCTTTTGTAAAGACCCATTTAAGCATGCTTCATGGGACTATTTTTGGGTCTCATGCATTTCAGCTCACCAGTTCGTTGCATCTCTCTTTGAGCTAAGGTCAGGCAATTCCATCAATTCTAACACAGAATTCCCAATCGCACTTTTTAGCATTAGAATTTTCCACTTTTTTCACCTTATCAATGTAGAATATTCATGCCGCATAATAGCATCCAACCCCTAGGGCATCATTCTCAAGGAAAATCAAAGCATATAAAACCCGGAATTAGCAAACAGTTGCCTAACTTTCAGAAAGTAGTCAAAAATTGCAAATGTGAAAATTATGACTAAAGTTCTAGTAGGTCAAATTGTATGGAAGTTTGTTCCTGCCTACATAAGAAAATTGAAAGAGAAGAATTAAGCTGATATAAAGGATCCTCTTTCAGGTCCTTAACCACAGTTAAAGGGAAACTCCTATGTCAATCGCCATTAAAAATTATGGAACCTTCATTAAATACATGTTGAAAAGATGTACTTGAAAAGTTAAAAAGAGACATTGCCTGACACGGGCTGCAGGGCTGCAAAGGAAACTCGCTCAGCCAATGAAGGAATGAAACTCTCGTCACACCCTACTGATGGTGTGTTTTCAGCCCACCTTAAAGAGTTTGCTGTATGTGTTTGCAAGAGTGCCTCCTTGGGAGCCTAATGAAATAAAATTAATGATCATAAATTTCATGAAACCACAGGTGGTAGCTGGAGCACTGGGGTCAATCTGAATGCAGATAGAGAATAAGACAAAATCATGTACAAACTTAAAAGATTGAGCAGGATAAAGCTAACTCGTAATCACCACCCAGCACCAGTTGCATGACGAAGTAACACAGAATAATGGAGATATATGTTTTCCAAAATGGCAAACGAACGGTACATTTGTCAATAAAGTGCAAAGGCAAAGACACAGCACTCAGCTTCTTGTCCCGCTCACAGTAGATTGTCAGTGTTATAGATACATTGGGGCTTAGAATTTTTTAGGAGTATAAACATATGGTCTACTATTGCTCACTGGCAGCTGAGTCTAAAGGTAAAGATCACTAACAATACCCTTTATCATTGATGCGCTTTTACGTCTCCGGACAAATTCCAACTATTGAAGGAAAAACCTAGCTAATATCTGCCCTAAAGAATGCTCAGTTTGTACTTCTATGTTATCTGATTATCTTCTTTCCAATCACATCAAGAGGGCATGAAAATAGAGAGATAGGTTAGAAGAAGCAATAATTTTGCATGGATCATGCAGCAGGGTAACAATGACCGTGAAAATACTCCTACAAGGAAGAACATAAGATGTACAACCCAGTAGTTCCTTGGAGAATTAGAAAACTGACTGAAATATTCCAAGGGAGAGTAATATACCTTGAGTTTAATTTCTAGCTTAATTAAATTGCAAAGAGACTCCTTTAATTGATCCACTTTTGAGCTTGTCTCGCTAGGATTTCCAGCAACTGAGTCCTGCACCGGTTTGACTAGACCTTTCAAATAAGGTTCTGCCTGCAAGTAATTGTAAACAAGTTAAACTGAGAAAAACTAGAGTACAGCTATACCAACTCAAGACACCTTGAAAAGGCCAGAAAAAAAAGGACTCAAGACAACCAAAAAATATATAAATAGTTTCACAATCAGCTATGAGACCTCTCCAAATCAAACAGACACAATGTAGAAGTATGGCCATTGCATTCTAGATGCAGAGGATGCTCCAGTGTTTCCTTAAGTGTACATATCTAGAGAACAAGAGAATTTCTATCTTGAAAATGAACATATGACATGCCTAAACCATGCCAACTTGACATAGACCTTCTCACCAAACTTTTATAGCACTCATGCTGTGAATATATGCATGGTAGCCTCCAGTCTTTCCTTCCACCATACTAGACATAAAAGAGTATCTTTCCAAGACTATTGTTGCAGAGGGAAATTGAAATTGCGGGAGGAGGAGTTCTTAAAACAGCAATTGTGCACAGAACAATCTTGAAGAAAGAAAATAGAAACACAAACTTTGCACCAAAAATTTGCTGGGTACGTCAGAGAATAAATAACAATAAAGAAAGCAGGCTGAACAGAACAGACATATTCACAAACTGCTTGCCTGTACAAAGTTCAGAAGCTTGACACGGCCAACTCCTCGTATGGAAACTAGTGCTCCAACATCTAGCTGTTCAACCTGCAGAGCACTGAAACTTCATTTAAATGTCAAATCTTCCATATTCCGATTCCAAGAATTCTGATTTGTTTCATCCTTCTTCAGTAGAAACTCACTTTCTCTATCAAAACCAGGCAACCATATTTAGCCGCAAATGATGTCCCATCCGATGAACCAGGCATAAATATGGGCTCGAGAACGAAATGCACAAAGAGATTCTTCCTTGACAAAGACTGTAAGCAACAAAATACGCATTAAACTTCCACATATGAATGCATAAAGTTAATACATTAACCATCAAATGAGACACTCTTGCTTAATATACGGAAGGCCACATAGGATGACCATTTTTGAGTGAATTGTCAATAACTCACGCTGATCTAAAGCTCTCAAATTAAAAATGAGTAGACACATAATGATAAAATAGATTCACTTTTAGGTGATCAAGGATATAACAATGTATCTTTGGCATTAACAAATTCACAAGTTAAGTGCAAGATCCTGAAACTATCAACTCTTGTATAAAACATTTAACCAGTAGAAGTTCTTTGGGAGAGAGGTTAAACTCAAGTTTTACTTGTATCGAGTAGTCTGATGCAGATGACCTTGAAACCTATTAGGCATGTTTTTATCAAATATTGAATAACAGAATATATTAAAGGACTTGAGAAGTCGATATTGAAGCTGTAGTAAAAGATGGAGATGGACAACAGAAGGAAAAAAATTGAATCAGAAGTAAAACGAGGATATGCATATAAATAAGTGATCACATCAATGGCAGCTGGCAGCTCTATCTCATGGTCTCAACAAACACTAACAACACACGAAACTAGGAGATGTTAAGCTGGAGACTAGAAGACAAACTGTTGTAGGGAACAAATGCTTCCCTGTATTTCTCGAAGAAGAGATCCAAATACACTTGCATGCATGGCAAGAAAACATGGAAAAAAATTCCTGTGAATAACAAGGACAAGAAACTTAGGGAAAGGAAGATGATGCTGATACAGTACCTCCTCCAGCAGGGCTAAATATCTAGCCTCATACAAATGGAGTACTTTACTCTCGGAGGGAACAAGTACCTGCAATTATTTAATTGACAAAGGTAAGTAGCAGGTCTTCTTAGCTAAAAGCAAAATATTGGGCGTCAGACTGGAGTTCAGGAGGTTGCATCAATCGAACAAAACCAAGAGAAATGCAATGGTGAACAATCTTATTAGAGCTGCGTTCTTCTATGGGCATCATCCATGATAATAATAACACCAAAAAATTAGAGAGAAAATTTCTAAGATTCCAAATTTATATGAAATCTCGGCCTTATGGCCACATTTAATCCATGAATTTTGAGACTCAAAGCAGAGATTGATAAGCTCTGTCCATTTACCTTTTCATATTCACCCTCCCCGTTTCTGGAGGACTTCAACAACAATTTGCAACAAGCAGTTCCATATATTTATATTTTTCGTTCTAGCGGCAAAAGCAACACAATTCAACAAGTAAAGAAACTCGTAGATTCAGAAGCATCCTAAGTCAGGGAGACTAAATGCGTGCGGACAGACAAATACACGTAAAGGTACGTAATTTAAGCAATAAACATTTCAAGACTTTCAGGAAAGGCACTACCCACAACTTAAAAAGGGCTTAACAATCTCAGTCTACCACAATACGCCGAAAAGAAGAGCACAGAGACCAGCCACGCACGCTTCACTACTGACCTCGCTCGTGTTGAAAGGGAGGAGAGGGAGCTCCAAAGAAGAAGAAGCGCTGGGAAACAGACGGCGGCGACGGCGACACCGTCTGGGGCGCTTCCTCCCGGGGAACAGTTTCGCGGAATCGAAGGAATGAGAAAGAGGGTGATGAAGTTGCGGCGCGAGAGGTTTGCGGGTGACGACTGGGGTCGAAGATACCGGGCGAAGAAGAGCGGGGGCGTTGTTAAGGAGAAGGCAGCGAGCTGAGGGGTTCGCGCAGAGACCAGCGGTGGGGCAATGGCTGAAAGTCATAGGAAGGGAAGTGCAGCTCTGCACACGAGTGATTCTCGCAGCAGAGAGAGAGAGAGAAAGAGAGAGAGTGAATGACGATGGTGATGAAGGCGATGTGGTTATGGTTTCACGGTTGCTCCGACTTTAACTGCATCAGGAAGACCAAGGCTCTGGATAAACTTTTGGCGGTAATGAAGGTGCTACTTTTGGCAGCACTATGAAGTATCATTATGAGGTTCTAGTCCTCGAGGGTAAAATATGTCCGGTGATCCAATTTTTGAAACCATGAGGTTGAGGCATCGGCATCTCAATTATGGAATGCAATCATGAACACTAGAGATATACTCAAACCGGGCACTCTTTGTTAGGATGGGGGATGATAAGTCAATTGAAGTCGGTAACCACCCTTTGAAATTCTACATGCACCGGATCAACTACCTTCTTTTTACCGATCCCAATTCCATTTTAAAGCGAGGAAAAATAGTGAGTTTCTTTATCTTGGGGACAAAAGCTTGGGATGTAAAGAGTCTAGCTCAGGGGTTTTGCCCAACCTTAGTCTAAGCATCTAAGCATCCTCCAAATTCATGTTCCAATCTCCATTTGGGCAGATGAACCGATATGATAGCCAGCTATTGATGAAATTTTATGGCTAAATCTCTTATAAGTTCATCAAGTCACGTAGCTTTGGAATTTGGAACAAAATAAGGAAAGCTAGAGTTCATGAGAAGAATAAGATGATATTTTGGAGGATAACAGCTAATGTCTTGCCCTATAGAGCTAACCTAAATAGGTTATTTCACATTTCAAATCCTTCATGTCCTACTGCATGGAAATTCAAAATAAATTTCAGTCCATCTATTCATAGCAAGTCCTTTGGCCCAAATTTTATGGATACAAAGTCCTTAGGGTATCATCTCATCTGCTTTGAACTTATTGTCATAAAAGGAAATGATCAATTACTTCCTTGACCTAAGGTGAATTGCTCAGAGAGAATGGGCTTCAATTGCAGATTATTCACCCTATTTGCAGCAATTCTAGGTAATAGAATGTGGTGTTATAAGAATGCCATATTACACGATCAAGTTATTCCAAATTATTCCCAATCAATTAAGTTAGTTTTATAGGAGTTCATGGAATTCTAAAATAAGTTTAGGGAAGAGAACACAATTGCGACAAGTCAAGGATCCAATCCTCTTGGGAAAGGGCCAAACTCCTTGCTCCCATTGCTAGACCAATAATTGAAATTTAATATAGATAGGGTATAGAAAATTAACAAATAAGCCAATGGTATCATTGCACGATCAGCTAGTAGCTCAATGTCCAAGCTTGGCCAAGGAAAGGACGGTGGAAGTCACTGGCGAGAGTGGAAGCAACAGCTCTCCTTCTTGCCTGCAATTATGCTTTGTTCCTTGGCTTCCAAAAAGTGATTTTTGAAAGCAATCGCAATGTCTCAATTGATGTTATTTAACAAAAGGGTCTTTACCCTTAAAGCATTCATTCTTTCGTTGCAAATTGTTGCTTCTTACTTTAGCAAAATTCAAGGTGGACCTTGGTCTGGATCCATAGATCCAAGAATGGAGCTGCTCATGTGCTTGTAAATTGAGCTTTTAATCAAATAGGCACTGCATCTTCTTTTTTTCCATGATCTCCTGTCTAGAGTTAAAAATATTATATAAATCGAGTCTTCTTTTTGTTTATACTTCTAATATAGGTATGGCATCCATTATGCAATGTTTTGTTCTTGAAATGAAAAGTTTATTTCTAGCCAAAAAAAAAAACACACACACACACACGAGTCTAATTAGAAACACACTTAGCAAAAAAAATATAATTTTAGGATTTTGCTAACGAGTGCTTGGGATATTTATTAAATAGAATCAATAGAAATATTTCGATTTACTAATAGAATGATGGATTGAAAAGCTCCAAATACCTTTAAATTGTTTATTACAAGTATCTTGTGGTTCTTGATTTTGGGTGCCAACCGGACCGAGAAAACCTAATTTTTTTGTATATAATTTTACCTTGCATCTTGCATTCTTGTTGTTATCGCCTTTGTCTCTCGTTTCTCTCTCTTTCACTATCTACTATTTGTTTCCGCTGTAATTAAGAGGCATTTTACCAAAATTTATGTTGTAATAAAAAAAGTTAAGAATTGATATATTTCAAGATAGACTTGAGAATTAGATCAATCCAAAGTTTATAAAGTAGGTTTTAAGTTTCGGAAATTAGGTCCCATCAAAAAGGGCTTCGGGTTCCATATCTTAAAAAAAAATTTAAGTTAGAAATGGAATCCGAACTAAAATTAAGCCAAAAAAAATTGAGAAAGATCCCAAAATTAGATGTCTATTTCAATTTTCACGCCCCAAAAGGCAAAGACTAAGAAGCAAGAACCGCCCCTCGCCCGGCAATTTACAGCAACCGCGACCCTCGAGATTGGCGGGAAAAATTCGCAGTCGGAAGCTGTTCTCTCCAAGTTCATCGGCGGCGACGATAATCTGCTCAACGGCGGGGGGGGAATCCCGGACGCGGATGACGCCGATCGTCACTTCCCGAGTCGGAAGCTGAAGAAGGAATGGAAATCGAAGAGCCGGAACCGCCGCCGCCGTCGCCGCGGCAACCGAAGGAACCCCCCAAAATCCGGCGTCTCCACGACTCCGTGGTGAACCGGATCGCCGCCGGCGAGGTCGTCCAGCGCCCGGTGTCGGCCGTGAAGGAGCTCGTCGAGAATAGCATCGACGCTCGCTCGACCGCCATCAACGTCGCCGTCAAGGACGGCGGGCTCAAGCTCATCCAAGTCTCCGACGACGGCCATGGCATTCGCGTACGCAGTAGGGGCCAAAAAAAAGAAGAAAAAATCAATTTTTTTCGCGTTGTTTCTCAGTGAGCGAAACAGAGCGCTAGTTCGTATTTGCTTCTTGTGAAAGAAAAACCTGTTGAAAGAATCCAGTGTACTCGTTTCGTTGGGACGAGCAATTACTGAACTTTGGAAAATGGGTATTCCTTTTGGCTTCTGATGTATGTTGCTCGAGTTAACTGTTGGCTTTGTTGGACGCAGTACGAGGACTTGCCTATCCTGTGTGAGAGACACACGACCTCCAAGCTGTCCACGTTTGAGGATTTGCAGTCCATAAAGTCCATGGGTTTTAGAGGAGAGGCGCTGGCGAGTATGACGTACGTCGCTCATGTTACCGTCACCACTATCACCAATGGACAACTGCATGGTTACAGGTGATTCGATGTTATGCTACTTAGTGGATTGGAGGAGATTGATGAATAGAAATTAAATGTTTATTCAACTGTTTCAGCTATTTGGTGTTGTTTAAATTCTCTTTTCTAATTATTTGCCATGTTCAAGTACTGAAAGTTCTGCCCGTCTGATTTTCTTTCTTGTTCATCATTTGTCTTAGAGCGAGAGAGATGGTCTGAGAAGGGCTGTCAGCTTCACATATGTTCTATCGGATGCATAAATATGTTGGATTTTTTTTATCTTGAGATATCGACCATAATTATTATCTGATACAAGTAGCTTCAAGTCAAATTTTACCTAGCACACTTGCTTTTATTGCCTGGATGTGCATAATCTGTTGGTTTCTTTGTATTAGTCAACTTCATTAGTCAGGAGTGGAAGTTTGCTATGGGATAGAAATATAATATTTTAAGACTGTAGAATCATGATAAAAAAATTATGACAAGCTTTTGGAATTTATTCAAAGGAACACGTGTTTTATATTTCCTTTATATTTCTTCAGGGTATCTTATAGAGATGGTGCGATGGAGCATGAACCAAAGGCTTGTGCTGCTGTTAAGGGAACTCAGATAATGGTAGGATATACTTTCTCTTAATATATTCAGAGTTTATGCCAAGGCAGTAGTTATTGTTTGGGTTGTCAATTTGCATGAGAAGGTATGGATTGCATTGTAAGAATTTAGATTTCAGGATCCGTCCTTATGGACAAAACTTGCATGGAAGGTGGTTTTCTTTTTTTCACCTTCTTTTTTTGTATGTTTACTCCTTGTTAGGTTGAGAATCTATTCTATAACATGGTTGCTCGGAGGAAGACCCTACAGAACTCAGCTGATGATTATTCGAAGATTGTGGACCTGTTAAGTAGATTTGCCATTCATCATATAGGTTTAAGCTTCTCCTGCAGAAAGGTTTCTCTTCTTTGCTTTACTGATCTTCATTATCCGTCCTGTCTTTATTGGTTCAATGCTTGGAGGAATTTATTGTCTTTCATGAGTAAATTGATAACACATGCTCTGACCAGCATGGAGCAGCTAGAGCGGATGTTCATACAGTTGCTACTTCGTCAAGGCTTGACGCCATAAAGTCTGTTTATGGTGTGTCTGTTGCTCACAATCTGCTGAAAGTGGAAGCTCAGGATGATGATCCTTCTAGCTCTATTTTTGAGATGAATGGGTTCATATCCAATTCATCTTACAGTGCAAAGAAGACCACGATGGTTCTTTTCATCAATGGTTTGTACGATTTCCTGTTCTGTTGGTTATCCAAACAAGCTTATGTAACTGAATTAATTTCCATAATTCTTGGAAAGTTTGTCTGATGACTGAAGCTGCCATCTTCCCTCCCCTTCTTCCGTTTCCACTTTCCTGCTGTAACGTTTATATGACCAGAGGCATGTAAAGTTAAAACTACATTGTTTTTTCTTACTTTGAATAGTTTGTGATGTGGATGCATTTACTCTAAATACTCGGCTTATTGATGACACCTTTTGTCTCTTTCAAGTCCCATTGCTTATATAGAGACTGTTCACTTTCATTCATTTCCCTTTAATAAATTCCAATATTTTGATGCTTGAGCTCGTTCGTATTTGCTTGGAAAGTACTCCAGAAAGGTGATGGAGCATAAGAGCGTCCCAGTTTCTTGGGGGAGATGTTTTGTTAGAATAAATTCTTCCCTAGAAGTACTCTCTATTATGTATTGGCGGCTAGCTTCTTTTGGTCAGTCCTGAGTGTTATGGGTAGCATGGCATGAAGTATCTATCTGGATATACAATATAAGTCATAGCTTTATCTATGTCATGCAGATAGATTAGTGGAATGCACTGCATTAAAAAGAGCTATGGAAGTCGTTTATGCTGCAACCTTGCCCAAGGCATCAAAACCCTTCATATATATGGCAATTACCTTGCCACCTGAGCATGTTGATGTAAATGTTCATCCGACAAAAAAAGAGGTAATATTTCTTACATTTATGAACAAAAACTGCAAGACTGATGGTTTAGAAAATTCAGATAGTTGGAATTTGGAAATTCTTCTTTTTCATTATTGTGGTAATTGTGGCCGATGTGAATGCTGGAGGTGAACTCTGCAATGCTTTCGTGCTGACGTCCATTATTCTTCCTTCCATCTTTCCGTGCTTCTTTAGGTTTGCTTTTGTAACATATTAGCATATTTATCTGTATATATGGATATTAGACTTATTGTTCATTCCTACCTAAAGTGGTGAGGGAAATGCTGCTTCACAAGTGAAATTGAAGAAAGTTAAAACAACTTAAGACATGTGCCTCAATTTCTGGTTTTTCTATGTGGTGCTTTAAAGAATTTGCTGGAAAATAACCCATGCCACATATTGGCAAAGTCTAGCACCTCTTAAGTCAAATAGATTTTGTTTTCAAACTTTACGATCAATTAAAATTACGATGAGAATGTTAGTTCCCTGCAACATGATTGTAATGTGATAAACTCTTAGAAGTTATTAAATAAAATATTTGCCGACCTTAAAGAAATAACCATAGGAGAAGATAAGATAGTTTACTTAGTGTGACAATGCTAATTGGTTGGATATGAGAAAATTTATGCTTACTCCTGGAGCACTACTCATCGCATCACCTGCTTGACATACTCATGGCAGTCAAAATTGTAACATCATCATAGATCTACACGACCCTGCTTTGGAGAGAAATGATGATGCAGGAACATCTGATATTATATTATTAGGATATTGAGGTTATATAGAAAGTAAGCATCAAAATGAAGTATGAAATACGGGAAAGAATTTGTCTCAATGCAAAATTTCTTAAAAAATTACAGATCATCCTTTGCTATATAAAATTAATCTCATTTTGGTTTTAAGAAACAATACTTTTGTTTGGCGTACAAATTAAGAATTGTAACGCGTGGTCATTATCAAAAAATATGACTCATTTTTCCGAGAGCAACATGTTATCACGCTACCATCCATAATCATCTTTATTGTTCAAATCCTTTTTATTTAGTATTAGTAGTTCGAATATTAGTTTTAGGAGAGACTGCATCACTTTGATACTTTATATTATGTACATAAAAATAAACTCATATAGTAGTTTCATTGTTGGTAAAAATTAAGAATGGACATAATTAAAGCGTGAGTTTATGGAAAAAAATCAAAACCATTAAAGAATCCTTAAAAGCCTCATCACCTCTTCAATATTTTCTCAACGATACTTGTAATTTTGGATTAGGTGAAAAGTAGAAGAGTGTGGTAAAAAATCAAAATTCATTAAAAAGTCCTCATGAAGTCACATCACCCCATAACTGTTCCTCACTCAATCCTTTTAACATATATAGAATGCTTGCATTAAAATGCCTTTTGCAGTTTATATAAAAAAGGTATTTAGTGTTAATTATGCGGCCCAAAGTTAAAGGTATATTCTGTTATTTGTAACTTGTTTAGAATAATAATACGTTGATGCCATCTGAGCTGGACAAATTGTACTTGCTATATACAAGCTCCCTTTTGATGATTTCCAACATGCTTGCTCACTATGTCCTTTCAGTTAGTATATACATTATGATGATGCCATGTGGCAACATGTCTTTGGCATGCATTTCTCTGTCCATTGTCTTTTATTAGGTGGTATGATAAGAAACTGTAATTAGAGCCTCTTTCTTGTCAGTAACCGGCAGAGATGTAGGAACTTGTTATGTACTACTTGTTCTTTGCACACCTCAATGTTTCCATAAAGAATGGTTGGAGGTTAGGCCAGGTTAATAATTTTTTCCCTGTTTGGTGTTAGTAAAGCCTGACGATCGGCATTGTTTAGAGAGGGATTAGGGAGGAGAAAGATCAAACTTGTAGGTTCAAATGCTAGGTGACAAGTGGAGCAAAAACAGATGAAGTCGCCTGCATAAAATTATTTAAGCATGCCCAAGCATAGTGCTTGCAATCATGCAAGAGAATGCCTATTGCACATATTGGCCTTTGCGGAAAATTCTTGACAGGATACTGCTAAAAATTAAATTTTCAGGTAAGCCTCTTGAGTCAAGAAGTTATAATTGGGAAGATTCAGTCTGTG